>OX383287.1:7647323-9092948 GCA_947523025.1 Dryobota labecula
TAACTTTATCCAGTAGTAGGTAACTATCTACCTGATTTTTGTAAAGTTAAGTATCTACCTAGATACTTACATTTAAACATATATGTATATATCGAAGTCTACTCCAGAAAGACTTATAAATTATTGTCTAAAGTGGCTGTGAAATCTGACTATCACATTTTCCAGCTCCGTAGAAATAGGGTTCTACGCCCTAATAGAGGAATCAGTTCTTTTCTGTGGTCATGGGTAAGCGCAGAAAGTGCCTGCAAATTAGTAGTAGTAGCTGTGATAATAATAATAAAAGTAGAAATAATAAAAGTAAAAATAATAAAAGTAGTAGCTATGATAATTGTGCTTGATAGGCTCAGATGCAAACAAGTTACTTAGTTAATCTAAACAAAATCTTGATTGTGGCAACAACTTTTTCTTTTCAGTGAAATACTCAGGCAAATAACTAATTATAGAAATAAGAATAACACTGATTGACAGGGATCTTTACGAGGTATTCAATCTTATCCCGGTTCCACGCATTTTGAAAGATAACATTATGATGAAGGTCGAAACTATTTCTGAACTAGCAGCCATCAACATGAGAAAGGATTCGTATTTAACTATCACAGACACGGATCTGCAGTTATGCGTATTACAAGTTCTTGTGCCTGGGATCGTCACACAAAGGTTATGATCATCTTTCATTCGTGTTGAATAGGCTTTCTGATATGGCACAGAATAGTCACAGGGTTTTGTTTTGTTTTATGTTAAAACACACAGACGAAGTCGTGGGCAGAAGCTGTAGGTCCTTATAACTGTTTTTTTTAATATTACTAATTAACACTTTGAAGGACACTAAACGCGTCATAACAATAAAACTTCTATTGTGTCTCGTTTAGAGTTTAATTCGTAATTGCACAAATAAATATGAATAAAAGGCACAAAATAACAATTAAGTTAACCACAAATGACTGTTGGAATAAAACTTTTGTTTGTCGCGATTAAATCCCGCATAATTTTAGCTTTCTAGCATAATTTATAGCACGCAGTGGTAATACATGCAATAAATTCAGCCTCTATAATAATGTCAATTTAAATGATACATAACTTTAATAATTCATTCATGTGCTGTTTAAGTTGTTTTAAACCAGCGGGGTAATTGAGCAACACACATGAAATGGCAATTGATCGGAATGCCTTTCATTTTGACAGGTCAGCCACGTTCATCGCTTTATTTACGCTGTTTAGCAGACGATTTTTTTTTTCTCCCCATCCCTTGCTCGTAAGCGAGGCGCCAGCCCGCGCTATAGCTGAGCCAGTAACTTTAAATCCACTTGATAATTCAGGTTCAGTAAGGTTCGTACCCCACAGGGGGTGCCCTTAGCGCGCAGTCGTTTAGATTATAAGTTTTTACGCCCTGGCTGGTGGCATTAAGTTTCGTTAGGAGCTTAACGCAACCACAGGAAAGTCCGGTCAAAGAGTCTCAACCTCTCATGGTTAACTCTGAGATGCCCTAGTTAAAAAATAAATTTTAAAAAAGTATGTAAAGGTGCTAATATTTTTTATTTACAAAATTCTTGAACATTATTATAATAATATTTATGAGTCAAATAATACCACTATTAAAGGCTGGGTTCAGGCCCGCGATATCGCGGGCGCGACAGGCAGTGACAAAGAAATTGTGCTACTAGTATCGCGTCGCGCCCGCGATATCGCACTGGTCTGTACGAGCCTTTAATTCACTAAAATACACTTTCTATAGAGACGTAATGGGTCAAGTTTTAACGAATTATGGACAAGACTAGCCAATAAAGTACTCTAGACTGCCTTTACTTTAGCATCCATTAAAAATAAATCAAATTTGAAGTATCTGTTTGTAATGTCAAAATAACAACTTTTTACTGTTTAACTTTAAAAAAAAAAAAAACTTATAATCTAAACGACTGCGCACTAAGGGCAGTGCGCAGTCCTTAAGTTTCGTTAGGAGCTTAAGGCAACCACAGGAAAGTCCGATTAAAGAGCCTCAACCTCTCAAGGTTAACTCTGAGACGCCTTAATAAAATAAAAAAAGCCTATGAAGCAATGGGGACTACCGCGCTTGAATTTACCGCCAGAGGCGCAAGTGTAGCCTGAGGTCTCTAGATATGTCAAATGTGAACTGAACGTTCACAGTTTACGGGATTTCCTATCGCAATTTTTTAGTAATTGTTCATAATTGTAAGGATTGTACCATTCCTGATTATTATTATTTTATTTTTTATTTGATTTAAACGTTGCCCCATTCTAGGATTTTCTCCTGTATTGTGGGTGCGTTTACAAATTATGGCTTAAGGGCCTTAAACATAAACACGGAATAAAGTTATCCTAAGAATAACTTCGGTATAACCATTTTTTCACTTTTATACCTAGTATAACTTCATTCCTTATTTATTTACATTAGGGTAAGATTTTAAGTAACAACTCAAGATCTAATTTGGTAGCACCTGGAGGAAGAATAATATTTGTTTGCTTCATGCTTGCCAATTTTAGGAATATTATAATGTAAATATACATTTGATGTTTTAAAATGTAATAAAATAAACATTAAAAGAAGTAATGGGTACGTAAACATATTATAAACTTATCAAATAAAAGTACTGACTGGACCTTACTCGCCAGTGGCGCCATCTGGTGAGCACAAAAATGATAGCCCCCATTATTAGGAATTTCCTATAAAACTCTCGAATTGTGACTGTAAGTGTACTACGCAAACAATTAGGGAGCCAGTTTGACTTGAGAATTTTAATGATAACAAAAAAGTTTATGTACATACTTCTGATAAATTAATGTTCTACGAATAATTTAATATCCATAAAACAATATTTTTTAAGGTATATTTTTCGATCATAACTTTGTTTATTAAAAAAGTTCTTTCCTCATAATGTACTCAACAAGGAAGGGAAGAAATCCGGATTACGATGTACATTATGGCTTCTCAAAGTTTTCATTCACCCTTTGAAAATTAGCAAAGTATGTATGAACGAATATATTTTATTTAAATTAAATTTACAAGACACAATTAAAATTGTAAATAACGGATAGTACAGCGAGCTTAATTTTAAATTATGTTCCAAAGGCAAGACAGTTGCTTCTCAAAAAACACTATCATGTAGGACATTTATGATCAAATTTAGGTAAGGTATAAAATATAATGATTGCCGAGTATTTTATCATGCTAACGGGCACGGCAATAATTCTTATGTACTTTACTTTATAACGATGAGTGATAAGATTTACATTGTAATGACTTACTAATGGTTTTACGTCATTCAAATTTGATCGTGAATGCGCTGCTTTAGGTACTCACTCTGCCAGATCTTCACAACAGATTGCAACTAACGTTAAATTGCCTTTAACGTGAACTATAATTTACCAAACAAGTGTGTATACCTAGCACTCATCAACTATCAGGTAATTGAACTCAATTCCCTGGTAAATTCTTGACAAACCAAAGGCAAAAATTCACCTGCATCCTGTGGGTGCGTGAGCCTCTATTATTAAGAGAGCTAAGTAGGTGGAGTGGCGCAGTGCTGAACTGTTCCCTACAATTTGGTTAATCGCCTCGCACGAATATGGGGGGAGAGGAAGGGGGGCGGGGGAGAACCCTGCGTGACTTCGTACTAACTTTGGTCAGCCGTAGGGGAGGCGCGGAAGCGTGAAAAATAGGAACGTAGGGAGTAAGAATAGTTTTTTTTTACGGGTTTTTAGTAAAAGGTTCTTGGATAAACTGTGGAGTTCTCCTGTGCTTTGGAATAATGATGTATTTTACACACTGAGATCCTTCCTTGCTTTGTCAGCCCTCATTCTAGCTATTATAAGACTGCCCTGGCAAGTCGAAAATTCAACAAAAACTCATTTCACACACGCCACATTTCATACCTACATAGTTACTGTGTTAGCTGAAGCCGTTACATAGAATTCGATACATAGAACATTTTATTGGGTTTTCCATTAGGAATTTCTCAGTAGCATGGGTTTGTGCCCAGTTGACAGCTACAGGCTCGCCCCCTATTACACGGGTCTTAAACTTAACTGGTTCCAAATCAATCAAAATCAAAATATTTATATCACATTTAAAATTAAAAAAAAACACCTAAATGGGCACTTATGAAATGTCAGAACCTAGGCGCACAGTTCCAATCGGTTGTTTCCTACGGAAAAGAGACGGCAAGAAACTCCACTCATTTAAAAATTATTGGCTTTTACAAAAAAAAAAAAAAACAAATAACCGTGTTAATAGGTATGGGAGGACAGTGTAGGCCTTTCAACAAGTAGGTACTAGGTACTTAACGAAATAGGAAATGGTCAACAAATCTACAGTCTTCTAGGCCTAGGTTAAATGTGAGCGTACCATAAATAGGTAGATACAACTCTGCCTAACCCTCCGGCGAAACAAGGCGCGATGTTATGTAATTAAAATGTGGAAATGCAACTTTCGAGTCACATAATATGAAAACCATGAGAGTTCCAGGCAAAAATTCGGTTTTACTACGCCAAAGAAGGAAAAAAAAAAAAAAAAACTGTCTCGCTGTCGCTCCTCCATTACCCCAAGGAATATTGACTGTACAACAGTATATACGAACCTGTGTTGTCGCTACTGGCTGAGGTGTAAATAATTTGTGAAGCACTTAAAAATTTGTGTTTGCTGGCATGTAAAATCGTTGCCACGTAATATGTCGTCTGTAAGATTAGGAAGTAGCAAGTCTCATGTTCTGCCTGAGTAACTCGAGGTTATTTCTAGATTTATCTCATTTTTACATAACACATAATTATGCTACGTATTTCATGTCGTCTGTAAGAATAAGAAGTAATAAGCCTCATGTTCTGCCTGAGTAATCCGGGGCTATTTCTAGATTTATCTAATTTTTACATAACTAATTATTAAGCTACATATTTCATAATAATATCGTCTGTTGGATTGGGAAGTAAGAAGTCTTATGTTCTACCTGATTAACTCCGGGTAATTCTTAGATTAATTTCATTTTTACTAAACTTAACAAATATGCCACGTATTTCATGTCGTCTGTAAGATTAGGAAGTAAGAAGTCTCATGTTGTGTCTGAGTAAGTCGGAGTTATTCTTAGATTAATCTAATTTTTACATAACACATAACATCACACTTTTTTGTCTTTGTGTGTATATACGGTACTTATGACAAAAAAACGATTTTTAATATTTTTTTCTGTCTGTCTGTCCGTCTGTTTGTTCCAGCTAATCTCTGAAATAGCTGGGCAGATTTTGATGGGACTTTCACTGGCAGATAACTGATGTTAGAGTCGGAGTAACTTAGGCTACTTTTATTTTAGAAAAACCCATGCGGGATTTTTATATTATTATAACAATCTTGCAATAGAAAGCTTCCAGAATCCTACTGTAGGTAGCTATAACAGATGTATGAAAAAAACAAAATAACGAAATAACGTTCATGGACAAAGTTTGTTGTACAAAACTGTTTAAAAGCTTCTACATTTACTTTATAACTGTAAATAACCTTACCAATTTCAACTAGATATTAAACCCTGATACGTAGATTTTCATAATGCGCAATTACCTCTTTTCATATAAGGGCCAATAGCTCGTTAGAGTGAAAATAGCTTTGAACCGGGCAGGGTAAACCCCGCCTTGCCCGCGACCTACTTAAGCCCGATACACACTATGGCATAGTTCACACGTTCTCGCCCCAATCAAATCTCGCACCTTTGATTAGAACGACAAGGTGAGGTGAGGATTTGATTGAAATGACATTTGGCACAATGGGTATGAGGACGGCTACCTAATTATTTGTACATTTGGGTGTTTATTTATAAACGCTGCTTAAAGTTAAGTAATGATTAGCGACTGTTTAACCATACATTTTTGACGTTTGAACGTCACTTAACTTTAAGCAACGTTTATGAATAAACTCAAACTCAAACTCAAAGCATTTATTTCAAATAAACCAATTACAGGTACTTTTGAATTGTCAAGGGGTCGGTCAATCAGAAAGATGAAGCTAGTTGCCCATTTCAAAGCGTAGTAGGTTCCTATGGAGAAGAACGGACAAGAAACTCCACGGACACTCTTTTAAAACAAAATATTGTTACAAAATATGGGTTACATCATTCATGTTGAAGTTATACATGTGAGAACAATGTAGAAAGACGTGCACGTTAGAAGCGTCCGTAATAAAAACAATTTAAAAATTAAAATAAGCCGTGGCAGCTAAGAGATGACCAGTCCCAACTGACGGTTTAACCTCTGAGTGTTTAAGTATAGAGATAAACTTTTCGTCATTAACTATTTATTCAAACTTTTTGCTGTGGTTACTCAATGCAGACGAATGTTCGCACCAATAGTTGATCTTTGCCCATGTTTTTTTTTTTTTTTTGACGTGATAACGTCTAGTCGTCGTCGAAAAAGCATGACTCATTGTCACGTTCCGCCTGAGCCGAGTGTGCAAGCGAGAGCGCGGAACAAGCGATAGAGAGGCATGATCGGCCTAAGCGTTCGGCTTGTGACGCAATGTTTCCTTATGACGTTATCACGTAAAATTATCGTCCGTAAACCGACTTTACAGACAGCCAATTTTATCATAATTTTTATTCACAACGGGAAAGCTCTTGGCTTTCATCTCACCTGATGGTATGTGATGATAAGACCGAAGGTGGAAGCCTTCTAACCCCGGCTAGCTCAATCCCCGGAATCTGCGGAATCTGCGGAATCCTCAACCATTATGGAACTGGCTATCTTACCTCTAACTGCCAAAACACAACAATGCTGTTTACATTGTTGTTATGGCCACTTAAATAAGATGGTAGTAGCTAGCCAGCCGGACTGAAAACAAGCCCAACCACCAACCAAACTGAGCAGAAAATTTTGCCCCCGCTGGGAATCGTCCCCGGACTTATGGTTCTGGGACAGGTGGTCTTACCTTCTTTTTTTTTCTGTTTAATGTGTAACTTAGTATTTTATTATATTATTGTGCAGTAAGAAAATAAACTCACTAATTAGGTATTACACCTCAAATATTCAACAAAACTCAAGGTAGTATGAACCGATTTCATGTCGCAAAAGCCACAAGCAGCAATATCGTACTGTTACCAACCAGCACACTACAGCACCTACATTAAGTATAACCAAAGTAATATTTGCTTTCGCCGAGAACCGCACGACATTCTAAACTACGCCTAACTATCGTGTCGCTGGCAAGTAAACCTGCTTTCATGTTATTATTTAAGAATTAGTTTCCATAGTAGTGTTCCTTAATGTTACAGGAAAGAAAGTTCTACGTAGTTTGGTACAATTTCAAATGGTAATTAAGTCGAGAAATTGGTTTCTGTTTTGTTTCGTTCGACTGCATATTTTCTGTTTTTAAATTGTAATGTAGTCTCACCAAGGGGTAACGTACCCTACCCAGTAGGTTGTGCAGGTCAGACAGGCAGTCGCTCCATGTGACCAAGACCAACTTTATAATTTACTTAGATACGTATTCGTGCCAAGTTTCAAGTTTATTAACTCCAGGAATAAGAATTTTCATACATCAGAAATCCCCCCTTTTCACCCCCTTTAAAGGTCGAAATTCTCCTACATTATAAAAGGAAGCCGTGTGCAAAATTTCACGATGCTAGTCCCAGTAGTTTGGGCTGTGCGTCGATATGTCACTAAATCAGTCAGTCAGTTTCTCCTTTTATATACATAGATATTCTGGAAGCTTTTAGCTCTCATTACGATGTAGGCTAACAAGATAATCCAGTTTATACATTACAAGATACAGTATAAGATAATACTTTTAAGGTTCCTTTATTAACAGAAAAACCATTAGTAGGAGACGCTTTTGTTACTCCAAGATAATCTAAAAATGACAAAGTAGGCAGCCTAAATAATAGAGGTACTGCGCCATTAACCATATTACTACCCTTGGGACAAGATTTTCTAAGTTTTATTTTAATCACTTTATCTATCCTCTTAAACCCACGTGATGGCCTAGTTGTTACTAAGACATCACATGACTGTTATAATTTACTATAGTATTTTTATCTGACAAAGCGACTCGTGCTTTACTTGTGGTAACCAAGTGTACAAGCACGCTGTGTATGTGTGCGTGAGACAAATACCGTCAGCGCATAATACACACAGGCGCACACACACACACTTCCGACTTCGACTGTGTCTCGGACGGTACCGAAAGCTCTTGCACTTACACACACAATCACAGCGTGTTTGTAAACTTGGTAACCACAAATAAAGCGCGAGTCGCTTCGTGAGATACTGTTACACTACTGGTACAATACTGTAGTTTTCATTGGTAATTCTTATTACTATGGCAAAAGAAAGATTGCAAGAGCATGAATTATGATTCAAATTCATTACTATGGCATAACTATAATTTCCAACGTGACGATATCGTAGACGTCCACGTCCAAGTACGTAAAATGTATGGAAATATGTGCACGTTAAAACGCTATCGTGGATGGTTTAAAAGTGTCTTTATATAATTCTTATTATACTTCCCTGTGTTATCGTGATGCCGTGACGTAGATTTGAACCCGCACGATAATATCGCCACTTTAGAAATGATAAAAGCGCGCATTACCGGTGCGGTACACTTCTGTCTACTCCCTACGTGGAATACAGGCGTGATGTTGTGTTTAAAACAGCTAGAAAGTATATATTATTTAACAAAACGGACTGTATCGAAACAAATTACGAACAAATCGAGCCGATATGTTTGACTGGATGAATAAAATGTTTACAGAATTAATCCGCATGGGATTCAAAATTGCGTTGACTCTTGCATTACACCGTTCGTTTTGGATTTTGTTAGGATAGCCCTGGTGCCATTTTATCGAATTATTAAGGAGAGAGAGAGGAGAGATATTTCGTTTAATTTAGATTACTTTGAGATGTTTTTCCGTGTCAGGGTTTTTTTATGTTGATGTTTTTAATTCATTCAGTGTTTATAGAATCCTGTCGGAAATGGTACAAGTTTTTCAGCAAGCTATATTTTAGTCATAAATGTAAACATAATTTTTTGTTAAGTATTCCGCAGTGAGCCCGCGTGGTGGATTAAGCCCCACTCCGTCTGACAGAGAGAAGGCCTGTATCGCAACAGTAGTGGGAATATAATAGGCTGATTATTATGCTATCAATAACTTACTAGGTAATCAACGAACTGTATTTGTTTTACCAAGTAGTTATACAATCTTGTATGTACACTTTTTTTTTGACGTGAATACATCATTTTTGCTTCTATAATGAGAGGCAATTCAGAAAACTGATGATAATAAAATCAAGGGATACAGTTTGGTGATGCAGCTACTTATCTATCATAAACATCCAAAATTTAATTACACCGCTCTATAGCTGAAAGATCAAAGACTTCGTTACGTTGAGTGAGGACTCGACGCATCGCACGCGGTGGAAGGAGAAGCGCCGTCATTTTAAGGTCGTTTCGCTGCGTCACATAATTTTCGTTTCGTGTAAATCTTGTCCCGGAGAAGCTACGATGTTCGTTTGAGTTTCAATCGTTAGGTCTCGTCAAAATCTATTAATTGAACATATTAAACATTAGTATGAAAAAGTTATAGTGAAAACATATGTATGGAGTGAAAGTAAATTAAAATATATAATGGAATATCAGCCTGTACTCGTCAAAAAGCCAAATCAAAATATAGAAATCGTATACGGTTGGAAAGGGCTTCTCAAGAGCAAGTCCGTGGTATTACTGCGGGACTTATCAGAATACCAGCTCTGCGGTATTTTTTTTTTTGAAATATCGCAGTATTATGCTGAGATAGTGGCCTTTTTGGCCTCGCATAGGTCATTTTATATTATGTTTTTGTTGTTGTTTACAATAAATCATTTTTACTGTTTGTATTTCTTGTGCGTGTCCCATATAAAATATTTTTCTTTCTTTCTTTCTTACACATATTCACGTAAAACACACAACCGTGTCTACAACGACCACGACGCAGCTACACCACGATTTTTCTTTAAAATAAAATGGTTGCTATTCAACTATTCAACACAACATTAATAGAAAAAAAACCGTACGAGTCATATCAAATTTAACATACCACGTTTAATTTCTTATTAAATCTCGTCTCACTCCTGCACCAATTTGATAAAATCTACGCTCGTTACTACTACCTTAGAGCAAATTAGTTTTTGCTCACAAATTACAGTTACATTTGCCTGTTTGATAACATATTCAAACAACTTGAGGCCAAAACTCAATTACCTCTTATAATCCGACCCCACGCAGTTACGGATAACAACTATTTTAGGGCCTAGTTTGATTATTTCTATAATTGTGTCTGTAAACTTTAATGCTTTATTCAACTTAGGAATTATTTTATTACGTGAATTATTAACATAATTATATTTAAATACAATATTCAATCTAACACTAAAATATTTATATTATTTTTATTATGTAGGATAAATAAAAATATAACATGGTGGATAATAAAAGGGGAAGAGCTCATTGGTCATCAAAAAATTTGTCGTTAGTGGGAAAAGTTCCCAAAAGGCTGACGGCGTATTATGTATAAATTATGTATACTCGTATACATTTAGGAATTTAATTTGTCTGCAACGTGTCGCGAGATACTCGGCCACATTGCCCGTAGAGATACCAATAACATGGAATGTCTAATGGGAACAGGAAAGATAGAGGGCAAAAGACCTAGAGGCCGAAGCCTAAAACGGTGGTCGGATCAAATATCTGAGCAACTGGAGGTGCCTATCAGCGCCGCACTCCACCAAGATAGATACATAGATATAATACCTATTACCATAAAAATTATAGATACTATAAATAAAGAACTGTTAAACAGGGTGTCACAATGGGCGGTCTTATCGCTAAAAGCCACCAAGCCACCGATAGTGAAGATGAAGAAAGACCGTTGAGAATTTGAATCGGAGTCACGATTCTCAGAAGTGAGAGCGATTGTGAAGAAGAGAAGAGAAATGAAGCAAATTCTATGTTGTACTCGTATTTCATCGCTATTTCAAACCAGAGCGTCTAGACAAAGTGATATTTTATCAGTGATAACGATGCCATTAAGCTCATGTCAATCCTTTTGATAGTCGTTGTAGAAATATGGAACGCTTTAAAAACGATTGCCACTTGTCTAGATATACCTTGGTATATCTAGACAAGTGGCAATCGTTTCATAATATTATATATGAAGGCCTATCATTATGATAGTGTAAGTAGCTCATAGTTTATACTAACTATAACTGCATTCCCGCATTTAATTTCATTTCTCTAATTAACTGCCCCGTTGGTCTCGTTGTCGCAAGCGCGACTGATGAGCGTGGAGTCCTGGGTTCGACTGTCAGGTCGGCCAAAGTGTTATTGGGTTCATCCATTAGGAATTAAAACAAAAAAAAAAAAAATCTGTAAGTACCTAAAAACCTTCAACATCTTGCAAATTGATAATAGAAATGCAACTTAAAAAACTAACTCAAAAAAAAAAAATATCGATGCAATGAAAATAAATCTATCTCTATTCAATGATTTATTTACGGCTCTTTCTCGCTACAGACGTTCTCCATTCTGTTAGAGAGATGCCATAAAATCCATTTCTCCAATAGTGCAGGTAATTTTATATGGTGCTTCAAATTGATGTATTTGAGACTGCTATTTCAACTGAAATGATTACTAAGTACCTATCTTATTAGTTTTTCATGATTGATCACAATATTATTTAACAATAAAAGTTATTTTTGAACCAGGAACTCTGCTACTAAGTCAAATCGTTTTTTTTTTTTTTTTAATAGCCTGCCCTGTCTCTCTTTTGAACAAAAGCCTCCCTCCACTGCTTCCATCTTCCGAGAAAGCCCGCAATTTCTAGGTATTTTGAGACCGCTATTTTAACCGAAAATATTTCCCCATTTCCTCCCGTGGGAGTTTTGCACACTGTACCCTGTGATATATCAAATGAAAGGGGTTACTGTGGGTGAGGGTCTAAAGTATGTCTTTAAAAAAAAAAATTGTTTAAAAGTTACTTTAAGAAAATAGATGAAAAAAATAGTATATCTCCCATTGCGCTGCAAATGTACATTTGCAGTTGGAATCTATGGGAGAACATGTTTCTCTACTACAATGTTGAGTTTGTTCTTGGGATAAATGTATCCCAATTACGAAACCCTTCATTGTGCGTGGTCCGATACGCACTTGGCCGGTTTTTACTCTCTGGCCTTACTTCTGAACTAAGGCCAGAAATCCACTCCTTCCACGTTTGAAGCGAGCCCGCTAATATTCGAAACAAAATGAAAGCTTCTTGGAAATAAAACCAAACAAACTGAACTCTCCGTTTAATTAAAAACAAGTCAACACAAACACTAACAAACTAATCTAAGTTGACACAACTCGAGTACCGGCAAATACTAATAAGAGAAACTTCACAAACGGTTTAAAAATATTGACAAACCGAACCTAATCAAGTCACCTGTGAATGTGCACTATGTCTATCTATGTATTTGTTAGGCGCCATATTGTACAGTCAACTAAACAAATTCGACTGGCTACGGGTCCTTTTGATGATGTGTAAAAGTGATTCCGATATCCTATTTACAGTATAAACAATTTCATTTTATTTTATTTCAGTTTACACTATATTTTTCATGTGTTGCATTCTTTTTCTTCTCTTTCTCTGTCTTTTATTACTTTATATTATTAGTCACTTTCGAATTGTCACGAAGTCTAGTTATCAGAACATTCTTAAAAAGTTAGTTGCCCTTTTAAAAACGTGGATTTCGATGAAAAAGAAGGGGCAATAAACTCGTAAGATTACTCGCACGCAGGAATATTATTGCCTGCGTAGTGCAAAATTATTCCTAGCATGTATACCAAACTATTTCGTTGACTGTACGTTTAAGTACGACTATTTTGCAAATAAAGGTTCAAGTAAACTGTGCAAGTTGAACCATTTTGTCGGGGACTCTAATAGGGTTTGCCTAGATTATTGTGACTGCCCGTTTGGGATTTAACGGAATTTTCTCCGGAAAACAGATGAGGTTATGTAATCTGCTGATACAAGGTAAAATACTTTATTTATTTTTGGCTAACTTCTATGTTGCCCATGCATAATCAGCCTATAATATTCCCACTGCTGGGACCCAGGCCTTCTATCTGTGAGTATAAGTCGGCCGTAATCATTGAGATATATAAGGTGTATCTATTCATACACGAAATATTTTAAGAGGACCATCCGACCGACAGGAGGTGTTAAAAAGCCATAGCAGCATAAAAAAAATTATAAGTGTTTTATATTTTTACATAGTTATTATAATTTTAAAATTGCTTGAGACATTTTGCGAAGGAGTTGCATTTTCCAAAATTTTTGCCCAGACGTGGCGACGACGGTGGCGTGGCACGAGCGCGGTGAATTTTGATAATTAATCATCCTAACAAGTAATTTTAAATTATTGAATTTTTTAAATAATATACTCAGTTTAAAAAAAAAATCGTTTCCATGGCTTCTTTACCACCTATAGGTGTATCTCTTAAAATATTTCGTGTTTGAATAGATACACCCTGTATAACTAGAGAAGCAAACCTCATTAAAATGTGTCAAAAAAGTGTAACCACTATTTAAACGCGACGTAGCTTTGAAACCACTAAACACACATTTAAAAGTAACAAGATACTGATTCTTATTCTTATTAAAAAGTTTTTAAGTTATTATTATTAGGTTTACTTCGGTTGGCGTCACACAGAGCACTGAACTAACGTTAGCTATGCATATGGCTGTGGCCTTATGTCAAGTGATGACGCCTTAGCGCGGTAATTACTAATCTAGTGTAAATAAACAGAAATTGTTAAATAAATAAATAAAACCGGACCCACGACCTTCAACTGAACAGGTGTAGTACACGTCAAACTTTATGACTGCTCTGAAGTGCGCTACTCGTTGCGCTGTGCCGCACTCCTCCCCCCACTGACTCGTGATTGCGTTACTGCGCAGCGATTCGCCTTATGTTCCGAGCAGCCATAAAGTTTGATGCATTGGGCCTTAAACCGGGACCGTTACAACTGGGCCACCACTGCTCCACTCCTGTAGTAAATACGCGTTAATATTTAAAGTAAAACCTTTACACTTCGTTAATCATCATCAAAGCATTTGAATACGAAAGTCATTAAATAAATTCTATAAAACAACTCCACTCTTATCCTTCATCACTCCTCAATGATGGCGCCCCTAACCCGGCCTAGTTCCTCTGTTTATCTTCAATATATGAACGAAGCTCTATACGAGTTTGCTTTCGATCGCTGAACGATTTTTTTTTATTAGAATTTTTAATGTTTAGGTTCTCGCCATACCGTTATCGGTAACGTAAACTAATTTAATTGGTCTGATGGCATTATTTTTGTAATGTTGGTAGACTGGGAATGTTTTCATTTCTGATTCGTTTTCAGGGAATGTTTGTGTTGGTTGACATGCAACTTGTTTTAAATTAATATTAGAACGTTCCACGAAATGGTTTCTGGTTTATGCGTCGATAAACGAGTTGCAAGTTTGTGTTTGTAACATGTAAAATGTAACGAGTTATTTTTAAATATTAGTTTAGTTTTCCGTGATTTGATGATAGAAGTTCTAGGTATTTATTCAAATATAAGTACTCGTAGAGTTTAGAATTTAAAAAAGTATGCTATATTGTCTAAGGTTTTTAACACTTTGCCCGATGCGGGAATGGAACCTAGGACTTCATTTTCAGCTGTAGCGCTTGCGATCTCTAGACCAACGAAGCAGTCTGGGCGTATATACCTAGAAATGGCGGGCTTTCTCGGAAGATGGAAGCAGTGGAGGGAGGCTTTTGTTCAAAAGAGAGACAGTGCAGGCTATTAAAAAAAAAAATACGATTTTACTTAGTAGCAGAATTCCTGGTTCAAAAATAACTTTTATTGATATATAATATTGTGATCAATCATGAAAAACTAATAAGATACTTAGTAATCATTTCAGTTGAAACAGCAATCTCAAATACATCAATTTGAAGCACCATATAAAATTACCTGCACTATTGGAGAAATGGATTTCATGGCATCTCTCTAACAGAATGGAACATCTGTAGCGAGAAAGAGCCGTAAATAAATCATTGAATAGAGATAGATTTATTTTCATTGCATTGATAAATTTTCCTTTTTTTTAGAGTTCGGTTTTTTATGTTGCATTTCCATGATCAATTTGCAAGATGTTGAAGGTTTTTAGGTACTTACAGATATTTTGAATGCAATTAGTCCTGCAGACCGTATTTCGGTCATGGCGGCCAATCTTAACGGAGACTAGCCTTCGGCGCGGGAGATATTATAGTACACAAGTGTGTGCGCAGACGCAGGTGCACTCACTCTCGTTGACCGATCTTATCTTATCTTATTAAATTTACATTTCCTAGAGGTTTACTTGAAGAATCTCGCCTTAATTAGAGAAATTAAATTAAATGCGGGAATGCAGTTAGAGTTAGTATAAACTATGACCTACCTACACTATCATAATATATGAAGGCCTATCAAGGTATATCTAGACAAGTGGCAATCGTTTTTAAAGCGTTTCTAGAACAAAAGGATTGACATGAGCTTAATGGCATCGGAAGCATAATGTCAATCAAATTTATTTATGACTTTTCCATAATCGTTATCACTGATAAAATATCACTTTGTCTAGGTGCTCTGGTTTGAAATAGCGATGAAATACAACATAGAGTTTGCTTCATTTCTCTTCTCTTCTTCTCAATCGCTCTCACTTCTGAGAATCGTGACTCCGATTCAAATTGTCAATGGTCTTTCTCCATCTTTACTATCGGTGGCTTGGTGGCTTTTAGCGATAAGACCGCCCATTGTGATACCCTATTTAACAGTTCTATATTTATAGTATCTGTAATTTTTATGGTAATAGGTATTATATCTATCTATCTATCTTGGTGGAGTGCGGCGCTGATAGGCACCTCCAGTTGCTCAGATATTAGATCCGACCGCCGTTTTAGGCTTCGGCCTCTAGGTCTTTTGCCCTCTATCTTTCCGTGAGGAAACCGTCATGCCTTTATTTATTCAATTTTTTTCTTGGTTGGGTAATTTCAAATAACTTTTCCCGCTCTGGGCGGAGCGGGAATATCAGACTTTTACTGACTAAAACCCACCCGTGTTCAAAGCCGCAACCCTGGCAGGCACCGGTCCTAGCGGACCTCGTCAGTGCGTGCTGACATCTCTTTGAGGCGCACGTGGAACACAACGTGCCGTCGACCTGGGCCTGGTCCTTACCGGCTATCGATTCCCGGCCATCTGCACCGGCAACATTTTTGTTCACACAAAAAGTACACATAAATACACAGTATACATATAGTTCATGGAAAGCGTTATGTGACGATAACGCGAGTTCCATGATTATTGTTCACCCAAAAAGTGCTCAACGCGACTAAAGAAGTTTTGACCTAAAATACATAAAAAACTGGTTGGGGAAAATATCCGTCACTTTCAGTCAAAACGGCCATCGCTTAATATAATGCTATGACCCTATGCGAGACAGAACATTCGAGATTGAGGCCACAATCCAGTAAAGAAAGTTGCATGATTCTTTTACAGTAGTCGTTACTTGGAGCAGACATAGAGATACACTGCTTATCCTCTTGTAGTACCTACCTTAAATGGCCCTATTCAACATACATGAAAGAAAAGTGTTGATTACTTGCTATTAACCTCATACCTACGGATAGGTGCAGATTTAAATCGTATAAACCCAAGGTGTGCTATTACCATTTAATTAGCTAATCATGTAAAGCAGACGGCGGTAACTGCACATGCGATCGTTTTACTACGTCGAACAATTTCATACGATTCCTAGAAACCACAGTTTTGCGTGAATATACTTATTTTGCGAGAATATACTTATTTTGCGATGATAAGTAATTTATGATGTGAATACTTCGATTTGATTATTTGCGGAAGTCAGATATAAAAGAAAAAAAACAATGTGTGCGTGTCTGTTGGTAAGTTTTGCATATTAAGGGCTACTAAGTAAAATATTTTTGAGTAATAACAATCTTAAATGCGAACAAACTGGAATCAAATGAAAACATCAATAGAAAAATATTCCGTAAGAAAAAAACAATAGTCTGATTTATTTAAATTCGGAATGCAAGACATAAATTATTTTACGACTGGTATAATATCGAGATACTCAAGAACCTTTATGATCATGCTGACTAGAAATCAAAACGTCTCTGCCAAGTATTGCCTAAACCTTATATTGACTAGGAAGCACAATGCCTACCTTACAATATGTCTATACAGTATTTGAACTAAACCTTATTCTGACTATGAACCAAAATGCCTACCTTGCAATATGTCTATTATTTTAGGAGAAGAAAGGGTGTACCGTTTCTGGCACTCGTCGGCCGCTACCGTGGCACACTCGCTACGCTCGCTCGGCTCGTGCGTTGTGTGGTCACAGTTCTAACCTAACCTAACCTACAGTTTAGAGGCGTGTGAGTTTATTTTAACCATCTCGACTACTTAGAAATTATTGCATTTTACGCATTTTGCTTTTTAAACATTTTGATGTGTAGACATTAATTTTAGGCATTTTGCTTCATAGACGAATTGAAAGTTAGACACTCTGATCATAAACCCTCAAGAACTGTGTTCCTCTCGATTATAATTTCTCGTATGGAAAGTGAAGAAAAACCACTGTTTATACATAGTTATGTCAACTGCGTATAAAAGTGAACTGGAAAAATGGGTTAAGGGCTCCTAAGCGATTGGCGAAAGAAACGCGAAGAGAAACAGTAATATATTCTAATTTATAACTTACATATCTCTTGGTTTGCTTTTATTGTTATTTCGGCTATGATTTATTTTGAAGATGATATTTTCCTTGTTTATTCCGTTAGAAACATAGTGGCTGTAAGAAATATAGATATGTGGACTTGTAAAAATACTCATATCCATACTACCTATATAATATATAATTACTTAAACAGTTTTTTTTTTCAAGAGTTTCTAAGCGATGTTTTTCCAATACATAGATGTTATAATATAATATTATTGTAAGTTTCATAAGTGCAATAAGTGAAAATTAAGTGTCCTCAATAGTAAACACTAATAAACATTATTAGTTAAAATCATTTGTTCTGTTCCCACAGACAAACCGTGAAAACGGTTTTGCGGGGCATAGTTTTTATTTTAAGATTTCTGTAAGTTTGTAAATAAATACTTAATAATAAAAAATACATATAATATATATTATACAGGCTGGATTTTTTTTAAATCTGTGAATGTAGATCAAAATTTCTCAAAAAGTTTTATTTATTTATTTAACAATTTCTGTTTATTTACACTAGATTAGTAATTACCGCGCTAAGGCGTCATCACTTGACATAAGGCCACAGCCATATGCACAGCTAACGTTAGTTCAGTGCTCTGTGTGACGCCAACCGAAGTAAACCTAATAATAATATACCTAGAATCGTATGAAATTGTTCGACGTAGTAAAACGATCGCATGTGCAGTTACCGCCGTCTGCTTTACATGATTAGCTAATTAAATGGTAATAGCACACCTTGGGTTTATACGATTTAAATCTGCACCTATCCGTAGGTATGAGGTTAATAGCAAGTAATCAACACTTTTCTTTCATGTATGTTGAATAGGGCCATTTAAGGTAGGTACTACAAGAGGATAAGCAGTGTATCTCTATGTCTGCTCCAAGTAACGACTACTGTAAAAGAATCATGCAACTTTCTTTACTGGATTGTGGCCTCAATCTCGAATGTTCTGTCTCGCATAGGGTCATAGCATTATATTAAGCGATGGCCGTTTTGACTGAAAGTGACGGATATTTTCCCCAACCAGTTTTTTATGTATTTTAGGTCAAAACTTCTTTAGTCGCGTTGAGCACTTTTTGGGTGAACAATAATCATGGAACTCGCGTTATCGTCACATAACGCTTTCCATGAACTATATGTATACTGTGTATTTATGTGTACTTTTTGTGTGAACAAAAATGTTGCCGGTGCAGATGGCCGGGAATCGATAGCCGGTAAGGACCAGGCCCAGGTCGACGACACGTTGTGTTCCACGTGCGCCTCAAAGAGATGTCAGCACGCACTGACTAGGTCCGCTAGGACCGGTGCCTGCCAGGGTTGCGGCTTTGAACACGGGTGGGTTTTAGTCAGTAAAAGTCTGATATTCCCGCTCCGCCCAGAGCGGGAAAAGTTATTTGAAATTACCCAACCAAGAAAAAAATTGAATAAATAAAGGCATGACGGTTTCCTCACGATATTTTCCTTCACCGTTTTTTTAAGCAAGTGATGATTATACGCACATGAATCCGAAAAGTCAGAGGTGCGTACCTTGGGGACGAACTCAAAACCTATGACTTGGCAGTCCGACGGTCACACCACTAGCTACTTGTGCTGAGTTATTAGCAATGATCTCGCACTATTATGGTGGAATGTAGGTGTGGTTGTACACCTCTGCCTCCCCTGCGGGGAATATAGGCGTAACATTATGATATAGGATTAAGAATTACGAAAATGAAACCCTTATCTCAGACTGCGACATTCAGCCAGTCCCAATTAGTTCACCAAATTCCTTAGACCATTCTAGACGAATCTAAGCCAGGTTCATATACAGTGGTGGTCTACTTTCTTGAAGTCGTATTTCTGGACTAAAGTGGTACTTAAACTCCACAATCACGTAATCGCAGAATTGCGTGTGGTTATTGGGTCATATTTTGGTACGACCTTAATTATATTTATTGAAGTACACATGCTGTATAAAGCTGGGAATGTTATGCTGTTTATTGTTTTTGGTTGAAAAAGAAGTAACTTTAACGCGTGAAATTCGAATGAAATTCGGTAAGCTCTTGGTGAGTGCAAGGTCGTGAATTTGATTCCCATCCGGTTGCAGAAATATCGTGAATTCGCTTCTAGTAAAAGCTTAGTTGGTAACGGGAACTAGCAAGTTATGTGGTACCCATATTTCTATTAAACTTCATCATTATATAAACTAAGTTCAAAGTTTACTAGCAATATGGAATATACATGTTGCAAAAACCAGCTCTCCGATCCTGCTAGTTCATTTTTGAAAATGTTTTTTGACTCTGTTATAAGGTAGCATTATTCGAGGTACAACTAAATTACTTTCTTGCGTCGCCCTTTTAACCTCTCGTATGTCGTAATTAGAGACACAATTAAAAACCCATTGTGTCTCGCGTATATTTACGTTCCGTAATTATCTCGCGTAAAAAATTTTCGTTATGAAGAGATAAAGCATTAACTGATAATAATAATAATAATAACCCCACCGCCGTATCTCTACGTTGACGTCGTGGTGGGGCTTGCGCGCTCCGAACTCTGGGTCTGTGCCGGTAGAGTTTACTTTACCGGAACATGTCTAGGGTGAGGAGCCAGACCAAGAGAGATACAGAAACCCGCAGGGCAGCATGTGGCGAGCTGTTGGGCAGTTGCGACCCCACGGACCCTATCTCCCGGGAGAAGTCATGTTCCTCATCTCTGGCTTGCCTTTATTGGCCGGCTAGAGTGAACACTGACGAGGAACTGAGCTCCCACCTCATTCTTGCCTTTATTGGCCGGCTTGAGTGGAGATTCGCAAGAGCAAACGTGCTCGGAGGCAGGAAGTATTCCAGTAAGTGCTTGTAGGGATCTTGACCATCTTCCGGGCTCTGGGATTGTTCTGAGAGCCGTGAAATACCTCTCCACTCCTCGAGCACCTCAGGATATGTTGCCCCCTTGTCGCTACGTCACTATGTGCTAGCGACCCTTTCCGGGGGCCCATTAATGAGTGTGCAAGTCACCCCCTGCCATTTTATCCGTGTACATAAAAAACATTGATCAGGCAGGGGCCATAGTCCTTCCATAGTTTTAGGTAACCAGTCCATTTTAACCACCCAAACCCATAGTCCAATATCTTTGGTTCCATATCCTGCAATAGTCCTACACCAACCGGGGGTTGTCCTTGGGTGCACTTGCATAGTGCGTACAGGGATAATCGTCGGTTGGTGCCTCATTCAATTAAAAAGCTCCTAAAGGGCCTCTGCGAGTTGGCTTCGGCCCCTCGTACGCCTTCCAAAGGTCCGGGACCCCAGGGTCCCGAGATATGTAAACACATAAAAATAAAATAATAATAATAAATACAATTTTATTCAAAAAATTACAAGGTATAAAAATGAATACAGTTTTGCTTAAATGTAAATGATATTCCTAAGACGTGCCTGAACTAGGTAATCCTGTGTTTCAGGCGAAAAGTACTAAGATAGTCATATACAAATTAATTAATAATCTAAATGTCAATAGACAAATAAATTATGATTATATTCAGTAGCTTAGCTCTTAGTTTCTAAATTGATAAATACATATCGTAGGTGAGTATACATACATATTTACTTTAACACAGTTAATAAATTGTCTGTATCTTCGTAAGACATACTCTGGAGAGCTTCCTTGAGAATTCTCTTACAATTTGTGTAGTTCAGGGAGAAAATGTTTGCTTTTAAATTTAGTCTATTATAGAGGAGAGGACCGAGGTACAGGTTAAATTTGGATACAAAAGCATGTTTTGTTGTATTTTGTAAGCAGACTATATTTTTACGTCTTTGATTAGAATATTATTATTATGAATATTATGAGAAGTGTATGGGAGAACATATTTTTCAACTGTAAATGTAAGTTGGTTGACTATTACTTGGTAACTTGTGACGCCTACTTGGCTGTGATAGTTTTCCTTTTAACTTCGTTATATATACTACTTCTGTGATTTTTTTACATATACAAGTACAACCATTTAGCTGGGGGACACACTTAACTCTAACAAAAATTAGCATTTTAAAGCCTAATATTTTAGAAATGAATCCCTTAATCGAAAAATTGTTTTTACAAACCCGCAATATTTTTGAAAGACCCATCCAACAATACCCCACACAATAGGGTAGGCGAAAAAAAAAATACATCCCCACTTTACATGTCCAGGAGGTACCCTAAATAACTATTTTTTTCATGATTACTTACCACTTTGTCCGCGTGATTAATATGTATATCCATGCCAAATTATAGCTTTCTAGTACTAAGAGTCTCTGAGCTAAGCTGGGGACGATTCCTTGTTGACTACGGAACCGAAAAAATTACAGAAATCGGTTCAGTAAACGATTCTGAACTCTGAAACTTCTTGATAATATGCATTAATTCATTTACACATTGTATAAATGTATTATGTCTGTTTACAAGAGATGGAAAGATTGATGAAGTGGAAAGGAGAGTAAATGCGGGAAATATAGTGAATAGTGCTATACATGCGATTGTGACCAACCAGTCGATGCCCAAAAAGGCTCGACTGGCTGTTCACAATGGTGTGCTGGTGCCTACACTTATGTATGGAATTGAATGTCAGGTATGGTGAAGTGTAACAGCAGAATAAATGCTGTGGAAATGCGTTCCTTGCGAAGCATTTGTGGTGTGACTATGAATAATAGGCTGAAGAATGATAGGATAAGGCAACGGTGCGGTTTAGAAGAAGATTTAGTGACTAAAATGTATAAACAGAATTGATATGCTTAGATGGTTTGGTCATGTTGAGAGGATGAATGAAAGTTGAATCACAAAAGGTATTTGCAAGGCAGATGTGAGTAGAAACGCCTTAGGAGAATATATAGTGACCTTATTGTGATGTTCTTCAGAAAGGTCAGGTGCGTGTTATTATCGTAAACAAGTCAAAAGGAGTATGTCAGGATCGTAGCCGGTGGCGTTCTATAGTTTCTGCCTACGCTCATGGGAAGAAAGCGTGAGTTTATGTATGTATGTATGTAGTTCATCGAGGTCATATTGTTTCACGTCGTTGCTCGAAAAACAAACGGTTTCTTGTAAATCATTATTATTCACTTGGAAAAACTTTCAGTTAGTTATCTATCATACGTAGATATATTTGTTTAAAAAGAATCACATTATTTTTAATCTTTGTCTACTAATAATCTATACTAATATTATAAAACTGAAGAGTTTGTTTGTTTGAACGCGCTAATCTCAGGAATTTACTGGTTGGAAAAAATATGTTTGTGTTGGACAGTCCATTTATCGTAGAAGGTAGGCTATATATAACATCACGCTACGATTAATAGGAGCGGAGCATAAATGGAAAATGTTGCAAAAACGGGAAAAATTATTCCTTTTGAAAGATTCCGTTGCGTGCGCTGCGTAAACGGTTAAAGTTACCCAAAAATCATGTATGACGGAATTTTTCCTCTTAAAATTTTCCAGAAAAAAAACCGCATTAGCATAAATCTCTATCTTTTAAATTTGGCTCACAATAACTTTTTTAATGGTAATCAAATTTGTTATAAAATAATGCATTATTTGCGAAGGTGTTTTCATAAACATGGTATTAATCCGTGTCCAAATAAATTCGTTATTCATCACAAGTATTTAATATTGATCAAAGTTGACTTAACATCAATATAATTTCAATGAATATCTTCGGAGATATAACTGTTTCAAAATAACTCCGCAGCAAAATAATGATCAAGTATCTCGCGCGTATCATGTGGGAGGAGGGCGCGGTAGCGAGGTCGGCCGGTAGCTTTGCGAGGATGTCTATACTAAAACTGAAGAGTTCGTTTTGAAAAAATCTTTTTGCGTTTGATAGCCCAATTCTTGAGGAAGGCTAGCTATTATATTATAAGCTATTTTACATCACGCTTGGAACTTTACGAGCCGAACAAAAAAAAAAGTTAAGCGAAAATGAAGTAATATCGCGGGCAGGTAATGCGATGCGACTTCGTCGAAGTCGCGGGAAGAAGCTAGTTATATTATAAAGAGGTAAAAAAAAATGTATGTTAGTTTGTATCTAGGATGTATTTGTCGAAACTACTCATCTGATTATTAAAAAAAAATCACTTGAAGAAACGCAATTGCTAGTCAATCAGCTGTAACTGATACAGACTGATACAGACTGTCAATCAGCACACTATCGATGAAAGAGACCTGGAGACCTGGCTTTGCCTTTATTATCCTGTCATGTCTCTATTCTTATCTATTCTAGTCTAGTGACCGTTATTAAAAAAATTGTAGAAGCCTAAAATAGGAACCGTGAAGCTTCTTGTCGGCTCTGCTTCATAGGAATCGACCAAATAGAACCATGCACCTAATTTTAGACGTTTCAAAAGTGCCAATGTCGGTTTATGTGGAAAACAATAAATTGAATTTGAATTTGCTGATTATAGAAAGATTTTATGTGTAGTAATGACTAAAATTGGTTCTGAATTGTACTCAAATTGTACCTCGTTGGTAAATATTTGACCTTTTCCACCACACTACTGAAATTGGGTCAACCCCCTAAAAAGCTAAAGAGATCAGTCTCAGGGGTCATTGCCCTAATCAAGCCATGGCAGGGGGATCAGTGATTGTAGTATGATATAATTAGTTCACGTGTGAATGCTTCTGTATTACCCTTGGGATTTTCTGCTAATGGCTAAATTTGTAATAAAACTGATATTCAAAACAAATAAAATCATTATTATAATATTGATAGGGCGTAATCTGCCTTAATAATAATAGCCACACGAGTCGATCAAAGACAGGATGGATAAATGACGACAGGTCACAGGAACAACTTGCGACCCACGGATGCACCTCAAGTTAAAGGGGAAAATTTACAAGTCCGTGATAAGGCCTTGTCGTACTGTATAAAATGGGCTATCCAACACTAAATAAATTTATTTATTTATTTTATTATTTATGTACACACAGTTAAATACATAGAGATACGATATCATTATCATTATAATTAATGTAATTGGTGTTGTACCGTTTTAATTAACTATATATAAATAAATAAATAAATTATAATTTCAGTACAAAGGTACTGCTTATTTCTTAAGAAATTTCTTCCAGCAGACCTGCGAAAGGAGAAATGAAAAAGCAATGTAGACAATAGTGTGTCAGAACTAGAAGAGGAAAATATGAATATGCAAAGTCTTAAACTAAAATATTAAATATAATATAATATTATACTTAAATGAAGCTAAAAAAATATAAATACATATAAATATATATATATATATACATAAAATACTCACAGTTGAGAGGAAAGGTAATGCTCTTTTACTCGATATTTGAATAGAGATACAGTTAAAACACACTCACACACACCACACAGTTAGTTATGTTTAAATTCGAACCAGTAGTTCCTAAGATTAGCGCGTTCAACCAAACAAACAGTGTAGATTTACTAGCTGACCCGACATACTTAGTCCTGTCCTTTCAATAATTCATACAAAAATCCCCTAGAAAAAGGGACGTACAGTTTTTTTTTCGAATTTTATCATTTCCCGGGAAAATTTTACAAGATTTTCCATAACAACCTAGTTCGGTTCTGTTACAATTTTTTTTAAACAATTAATAAATGCCAAATCGGTCCAGCCGTTCTCAGTTGTGATAGGCTTACCAACTAACAGCATATAAATTTGATTTTCTTTAATAATAAAAAATTATATTAAAATACAATACAACCTAACACTAAAATATTTATATTAAGTACACAAAAAAAAAGGAGGAGTGCTCATTGGGCATCAAAAAATTCGTCTGCATCGCTATCAGTGGGAAAAGTGCCCAAAAGGCTGGCAGCGTTGCCACGTTGGATAACAATGCTGATTCTTTGGCCTTATAATAGCCAGCTATTTATTTATTTATATAGATTTAAATAAATAGTTGTCATATAATTATTGTTACAATTTAAAACTTCTCATGGCCAAAAAATCTTCTATGGACTAGATAATATTCAAACATGACAGCTTTTCTGGAGCCAAAAACATACCTTCCATACACAAGTGTAAGCGTCTGATTTCGGTTAACTTGTTTCTTCCCTCATTACTGTCATAATTCGTAAGTCACCGCTTAGAATACCCAGGGGAAAACTTGGGTTGTTTATCTATACAGGCCCTAATAAGGAAAATACCCATTAATTTCTCTTATTTATACCTCCCATATACACTTAGGTAGGTACTTTTACCCAACATAATTATGATGCTAAAATACTACACTTACATACGTCATTCACCCGTCAAGTTTTAGACTTACTCGTAATTACCTCCTTTCATAGTCTAAGTAATTATTATTTTGGAATTGTCATGTGATTCGTAAGTTTTTACACGTAATTTACCATGAAGTAGCACTGATTTTCAAGATACTGGTTTTTACCTAGTTTGGAATTAAGTCGTTTATGAAGTTTTAGCCGTCTACTTACATTATTTGTATCCTAGTTCTTAGGAATATAACTGTAGTAAGCTACGTTTTATAGTCGGAATAAACGTTATTATTCAAAAAAAAAAAAAAAAAAACTAGACAGCGTAAATTCTCAGTTCCCATTACAGTCTACATAATAGGAACAGAATTATATTATTATTAGTTTTGTCTTTCAAAACAATTTTGACTTGAGAGTATTGAGTCCAAATAAACATTATTATTAAAAAAAAACAAAAGCGTAAATTCTCAGTTCTCAATACAGTCTACAGAATCATATTATTAGTATTATCATTCAGAACAATTTTGACTTGAAACTGAAAGGTTTTTCAATGTTGACAGCTTTGACTTTGACTTGAGCACCATCATTATTTTCAAGGAGTGGCAGTTTGTCTAACAGACAACCTTGACTAAGTCTACGCACAGCCGTATACAGTCAAAATACTCGTAGCTGAAAACCCAACCATTTCAAAGTACCTATTAATTTTTACCAAATCGATTGTTAAAGCAATTTAATTCTAAAGCAATTTTGAAGCAGTTTAAAGCATTCAAGTTAAAACAACGCGGACAATAATTTAGAATTATTATTCCGTAATTTGAAAAGTTTCGGAGCTCATTACAGGGAGATGGTTTCTGTATTAGTTTTGAACGTTTTGTATTGGTTTTATAAATTAGTTTGAGTTATGTTGTTTTGTTAATATTTGTTTTGTTTTGTTGGTTAATTTATCAGTGTGCTAGCTTTTGCCCGCAGTTTCGCTCAAGTTAATTTCGATTAAAAAAATACTCTTCTATAATAATATAATTCAATCATGATCCGAAAGACACGTGGCGCCATCTATTATCATAAGAACGTTTTTGTTGTTTTCCTCGGTAACAGTACATGTTTTCGGGATGAAAGGTACCGTATAAATTACATGTTTGCTTTTTTCGAGAAAACTGAAAATTAAGATTGAATGAAACGTGAATAAATCAACAAATTATCACTTTTTGTACCAAACTTGACATTTTATCTATTTATTACTATCATTTTAACAGGTTTTGATACGAAAACATGCCGAGGGTCGATATAAACCAAGGTGTAGGGTAGGATAAAATATAAAAAAAATATATATTATATTATCACTTTTTGTTCCTAACCTCCTCAATTTGTAAATAAAATCTAATAAATAATTCATGGTTTTTAAATCCCAAGATTCAAATTTAATTATAATTATTCCGAGATTTTAGACGAGGTATTATCCACTCTATGTATTTTCCTCGAAGTTTAGGTAAATAAACTCTACCTACCTATTCCGATCTCTGTTTATCACTCATCCATTTTAGTCTGAATTTAAGAAGACAAATTCTTATAACAAGCTACCCAAATCGTTTAAAAGCCGTGATTAGCTATCATGCGGGCCCATAATTTACGTCTTGACTCCCAAATTTCAGAGACTATTACATCTTAGTAGTACAACGTCTCTCTAGAGACAAAATTGGGTGTACTGAGTTTAAATATAATCTGCCTCAAAGGGCATACGTAATTATTATCCCTACATTGCCCTTCGAGGGCAGCCCAATTACTTTTTCACTAACGAGCCAATCTTAAAGTTTATAATTTTATGTTTATGTTATCTAACGCGAAGTTTTGTAAAATTTTAATTGATGTTGTTAAACAATTTTTCAATACAGTTGTTAAACATGACGTACTTTCAGAGGCTATAATTATGATTCGAAAATTAAATCTTTTGCATAGGCATCTTTCCGTTACGCGGTCGTGACTTTTGTTTACGAGCTCGACCATTTTGTTTTGCAGTTGAGTTTTAAATTTATAAGACAATTTAAAAAGTTTAGTAGCAAGGAGTTTTCATACATAGAATAAAATGGGATAGATTTTATACGAAGAAAAATGAATGAGTCCGTACGTCTTAGCATTGAATTCTAAAAAGTCTTTTAAATGGTTGTTTAATATATTTAATTACCAGTTTTAATTTAATTATTTTCACATCAACATTTATCAAAAATCGAATAGGCTGTATAGGCTGTTTTCGTTGTAAAAAAAATATGTCCAGTTGCAAAAACGCGCCATTTTCTGAAAATTTTAATTTTTTGTGTGATAAATGGTTTTTTTTTTTTTTGTTTATTGACTCCACCCGATATTTTATCTGAGGCGACAACTGCGCAAGATGAAATTTTGCCCCCAAAATCTCGAGAAAGATATGGCGACTTACGATAGTTCTATTTTCTATTTACCTATGTTTATATGTTACAATAAACATAATTATTTAATGTTTGATTTGTTTTTGACTATTTCCCACAACTGTATTGAAAAACGTCATGTGATACACGGGCGCACGAGTGTATAGGTTAATGCAAACTCGTGTCATTAAAAACCCTCGTCTTCGGCTCGGGCTTGTTAACCTGCTTTCCACCTTTGCATCACAATGTACTATTTATTACAGTTAATGTTGTTAGCAGTAGGTATGAATTTTAGCATAATGATGTTGAATTTTTTTTTTGTCCGTCATGTATATTATTAAATAATATTGGACACGTATTTTTTCTATTTTTAAACATATTTAAAAAATTACAGCGATACATTGAGTTCAAATGTGGTATGACGTCACTGTTCGCTAGATTTTATATAGAATTGTGACGTTACGAGCCCCCCCACTTTCCAACTTTAATGTGTTTTATCAATGTAATTTTTATTAATATGATTAAGGAAAAAATACGTCTCAATTTTTTTTTTATTACCTGATTGACGGACTAAACAGTTTTTATTATTATTTTTTTTACCCTGGAAACAGCCCTATTCCATTCGCTTATATTGCCATATATCTTCCATTCTATTATACTGACCACGGACACCACAAAACAATTTCCTTATTCTGTGGTTAATAGCTTATCTTAGAAGGATCGATTTGTCGACTACAGAATTGGCTACGGTACAATTTACTTGATTTATTAGGACACTCGTCTCTAACAGAATATTTCTATCGACACAATTATCGGGATCCTAGGATATCTGTCTGACCAGATGGGTTTCAGGTTTCAAAGCCTTGAAATGGAATAGCCATTTTTCTGTTTCCTGTCAGCCACAATATTGCGTGCTATAAAACTGAGTTGTCCCTCTGCAGAGAAGATATTTATTTCGTACAGACAACTGTGTAGGTTTTTAGGAGTGTATTTAGGTCAGCGATGTTTTTCACTTACATCACAACATTGCACAATCTTACAAAGTGATCGATTTCTGAAACAGATACCAACTCAAACTAGCTATTCCATTTCATACAACAAATATAACATCAACGTATCGTATCGATAAAATCACAAAAAAAAATCCCCTCTATTTGATGAGCTCCCTGAACAATTCTTTGAACAAAATTCCCTCAGAATATAATAAAGATGTACGTAGTTTTCTTTTAATTTTTCAGACAGAGCTTACGAAGTGATCCCGGACGCTTTGAGAGCAATGCACGTGCTCGCTCCGATGAATGGGCAACTCCCCTAGGGATCCATAATCCCACCTCTATACTGGGCTAAAGAAGGAAATTTTATACACGAAAGAATTTCCGAGTTAGGATTTTGGTTCCTAATAACGCCTTCGTGAAGTCCGGAGTCGATTGAAGAACTACGTTTTGGAGAACTTTCGGCGATCAGTTCCTACTGAGACTAAGGTATTTGAGGAATCGATTTATCGTTTGGGCTGTAAGTTTTGCTCGTAAATCAAGCTTAGGGATGGTGCCAAGTAATACTCATGTTTTTATTCATTACGGTTTGGAAATGTATGTAGTTGTCACACATATTATTCTAGACGGAAATTATCAAAGTGGGCTATTATTTCATGAATCGATTCAGTTTTTTTTTTTCTCTTATTCTTGGCTTGCGTTCACCACTCTCTCACCTGATGGTAAGTTATTGCTTGGAAGTAATCTCCTGACTTGAAGAAACCCAAGTTATAAGTATCAGCCTATCAGGAAATACAGACTCATTCAGTCAGAGAATTCAACTCCTTAGTTGTAGGCACAGTTAAAGTAACTTATTAGTACTAAGACATAATTATGATAAGGTATGAAGCCCACTTACAGTTGTCGTCACGTAAAAAGAACGATGAGTGATAGTGGAGGGGAGGTGTCTGCGCACAGGTAAAATCTCGTCAGGCTATTGTTTTATAATATAAGTGTAATATAATGTAGAATCGTAATAGGTACTTTACTAACTACTTAGTACTATGGAATAGGCTGGGAATAGATAATATTGCGCAGCTAAACGGCTAGTGTTCTTTTGACGTGACGGGACCTGTTCACATTTTAAAGATACAAGTTCTAAGTCCAGTTCATCACCACAAGAATAATTAAGTCGTGTACTTTTCGTATTGCAGTATTGAACCATAATATTAGGAACCTGAATCCAGCAAGATACTCAAGTTTATCGTAACACTCTTTTATTTTAGTGCACTTTTGCAACTTGCTATGGACTCGGCAAAGACTAGAATAAAATTTTATTTGGAGCTAAAACTTAAGTCGATTTTTTATTTTAGCATAATGTTCTAATAAACGCGGAATTTAGCTGTGATGTCAGTGACACTGGATTACCGCATTGGTTTAACCGTCGTCATTTATATTATCACCATATCCGTCTGCCTGTAAGCGGCTTAGCTCAAAGAATCTTGATACTAGAAAGCTATAATTTGGCATGATATGAATCACGCCGACAAGGTGGTACAATTAAATATATATATTTTTTGTTTTTTGTGTACATATACGTAAAATGGATATGATTTTTTTTTTTCGTTCAATAATATTGCGGATGTGAAAAACAATTTAAAAAAAAAGAAAAAAGAAAGAAAATACTTTTATTTGCGGCAAACATGACGCAGAGAAAGAACACAAATACGAAAATAACAAGTTGGGGGAAAATATGCGCCACATCCACGCAAAACGGCCATCGCTCAGCATAATGCTGCGACCCTATGCGAGACAGAGCCCCAGCGTTTGCAGCGTGTTTTTAGCCACAGACAGCGCTGACGTGATGACGTCACCCGGTGCAGCATATAATGAGCTAGCATTTTTCAATATAGGGATCCGTTGGCGAAATATTAAGATTAAAAGTTTGAGTTTGAGAGTGTGCCGATTTGGATGTTCTCTATAGTACAACTCTAGCTAACCCTTGACGGAAAACAGCTAGGCGTAATGTTATGTTTATGTTATTCCATTATTCCACGTTTATTAGACTGACAACAAGTTTACAATTTCAATGCTTTTAACGTGTCCATGGTCGTTAGAGATATAATCTTAAGTAAGTATTATGCAGAGAGCAGTGGTGGCCAACGGGTATCGTGTTACCCAGTAAATGGGTTGTGAAGGTCTAATAAGCAGTCGCTCGACGTAAAATACTGGTATTCAGCTGCATCTAGTTAGACTGGAAGCTGGCCCAAAAAAGCTAAGTAGACTGGTTTAAAGCCTTACTTTTGGTCAATTTATCACAATTGCTATTTTTATTTTATTTGCAACAATAGGTCCTCGATACCAGGGCTTTAAATACCGATAAATTTTCATAACGTTACCTTTTATTGACAGAGTTAACGTTATTATAATAGAATACCGGTAATCGATATAACGTTATTTATGCTACATTTTATTTTATCGTTGTTTAAAACGGGTGAGATATAAGTCTGAGGCGCGCGGCGCAGCGGCAGCCCGCTCTCGCGTCTCGCTGATGCCGTGCCGATCAAAACGTTGCCTGAATCTGCCTGATTCTTACCCACAGAACGGCAACGTAGCTAAATTAACGTTAGTTATCGTATTTTTGTTAATGTTAATTAACGTTCTATTACTGGTAATGTTATCAAGTAACGTTAAATTTTTGTAACTTTAGTAAGGTATAACATTGAAATTTAACGTTACGTAACGGTTATTATTTTGTTATTTAGTAACGTTAACAAGCCCTGCTCGATACTCAATAAATCTTAACATAGGTACTCTCAAGAGAGTTTCATTAATATCGGAGGCGGCTTAGAAAATCAAGCTTTGTGATTGGATAATTGCAGTCTGCTTTGCGGTTGCTTTCGTAATTATACTTGCATTGAATCCTTAATTAATCGTAATTCACAGAACATTGGAACATGAGAGCAGTGTTATGAAAAAAGAACAGTGTTAGAAAAGGCCACGGCTAAAAAAAACACCTAATCTCATTAGGGTCTGAAATGAAAATGAGCGTTCCTCAAGGTTCAATATTGGGTCCATTCCTATTTTTAGTTTACATTAACGATTTACCCCAATTAATTCAAAATAATCCGAAGATGGTGTTATTTGCAGATGACACATCATTAATTTTTTTAATGTATCGACCGTGACAAAAACTTGACGACGCGAATAACTCTTTAGGTCCAAGATTGGTTTACGGTAAATAATTTGGAACTGAATGAAAAAAATAAAAAATTCAAATGCATTCGATTTAAATTACCTAATGTTAGAAGTAGCGAATGTGACATCATGATGAATGGAGAAAAACTGGAATTTATTAATCAAACGGTTTTCCTAGGAATCACGCCAGATGAAAAATTACAATGTTTTTTTTTTTGTCAGGTCGTAGGTTCGAACCAAGACGCTTTACTTTGTGTGGATAATTTTATCACCACTGCTATTAAAACGTTGTTCGATGTGGATGCACCTTTAAGAATCAATCATTTTCTTTATATTTTTACCCGACTGTCCCAGAAGGAAGGTAATGTTTTTTAGAACAAGTAATTTACTTAAGTCTCACATAACTTGATCTATCTTAATGTAACCTAAATCTAAAGTTTAACTACGCAAGCATAATAATCATATCAATCTGAGAAGATTGGCGTTTCAATAATCTAATTATAATCTGTGTACATTGATACAGGCATAATAAGCGTGAGTGGGGTACAAAGGGAAACAAAGGAATACCTACAAAGGAAATGATTACCTTAACTCACACACTTTTTCTCACTTTTTTTTCAGTCTCACATATTAATTGTTCTTTTTTTTTACAGAAAAATCATCTACTTTTAAATATGTGAGCACCATGTATCTATCACAACATAATTAATGTAACTGTCATTGCTTCACATATCATTATTTTTACCTATGGTGGTAGTAATTTTATTCTAGGTACATCGTCTTCACAAATAATGAACACAAAGTATTGTTAACTTTTTAAAAGAGTACCTAAGTGTCAAATTTTTTGCACATACTTTTCCATATGTACCTTTTGGAAGGGGCAACTAGAATCAATTCAATTTTTTTTTTAATTTTGAATTTCAGAAGTGCCTTTTATGTGCCTATTTGCAATAAATGATTTGAGTTTGACTTTGACTTTTAATCAATAAAGGATTAAAATTGGCTATACCGTCCCGAACTATTACGATTTTGATTTTGACTGAAATCAAAATCATTTATTTGCATAAATAAAGCACAGAAAGTTCTTAGTTGTTAATAAGTATGTATCTATGTATCTATTATATAACATATAGCTGTGTATCTATTATAGGATATTGTGCTGTTATACTTTTTATTTGCACCAATGACAACCCCATTTTATGTCCAGAAATTCACTATCCATGCCAAGGTTGCCTGGAAGAGATCGCAGTATGCGATAAGGCCGCCCATTGTATATTTTATAGTGTTTATGTTTTCCTTTTCTTTTGTAATGTGCAATCTGATGTACAATAAAGCATATATAAATAAATAAATATATCGATCTCTTATTATGCCTTTAATGTCGGCTTGCAAATTTTACATACCTATTTAATTATTATTTTAAGAAATTAAAATTCATAATTAACATTAAACTAAAATTCACAACTTATAATCTAAGAACCTAAGTACACATAAAATCATTAACAATGAGTAGTTTCGTCAAATTGCGCTTAGATTGAAAAAAAAAATACATGTTTTTATTGTACTCGGAATTTTATTATAAAATTTGATGCACATGATATAGCTGTATCCGTCCGATCATGACCTATGTGAGTCCAGTCTTTGCACACGCAAAACCCTATCTCGTCCATAAGATGCAGACCCTCCAGAACCGTTTCCTCTGTAAGATCACGGGAGCCCCTGGTTCGTTCGGAACCAAAACCTTCATTTAGAACTTAAAATCCCTACGATAGCCCAATTCATCAAGCGCATTTCAAAGCGCTTCTTCGATTCCGCAGCCACTCATCGCAACGCTCTAGTTGTGAAGGCCTCCAATTATACCCCCTCTCGCATCAGTAAGACCCGCCGTCCAAGGCATGCCCTGAACGACCCAGACGACCCCACGACTCTCCTCCAGGAGAGCAGTAGGGAGGCCCATGGCGAAATCCCCGACTAAATAGTCCTCCCCGACCCTTGCTCGTAAGTGAAGCGCCAGCACGCGCTATAGCTGAGCCTGTAGCTTTAAATTCCCCTGATAATAATCATAACCCTGATTTTATTCAACCACCGTCGGTCCCTTGCCATCCTTCCTCCGACTCTGCCCTAAGCCGAGGTTCGTACCCCACAGGGGGTGCCCTTAGCGCGCAGTCGTTTAGTTTATACGTTTTTACGCCCTGGCTGGAGGCACTAAGTTTCCTTAGGAGCTAAAGGCAATCACAGGAAAGACCGGTTAAAGAGTCACAACCTCTCAAGGTTAACTCTGAGATGCCCTAGATAAAAAATAAAAATAAACAGCTGTTGGTACTCGCGTAGTACATATAAATCGATTTCCAATTCTTTATTAGTGGCTATTGTGGACATGATATTTATTCAGATTTGTTACTGTAGTTGTAATGGCAATCGTGTCATTTGGTTTTAAACAGGTTTTCATTTTAATATAGGTAATATATATCTTTTTTTTTACTTTTATATAGATTATTTTCTATTCTGTGAATGTGAGAACGTTGTAGGCCTAGTAGAGTGTAGATTTGGGACTTTTCTATTTTGTTAAGTACCTGGTAATTGTTGAAAGGCCTACACTGTCCTCCCATACCTATTAACACTGTTATTTGATAATAATGTAAAGCCAATTGTTTTTAAAAGAGTAACCGTGGAGTTTATTGCCGGCTCTTCTCCATAGGACACGACTAATTGGAACCGTGCTTCTGACTCATAAGTGCCTATGTAGGTTTATGTGAAATAAAATATTTTGATTTTGATTTTGAGCACTCGCAACCGGTATGAAGGTAAACGAAGCAAAAGGAGTACGTAAGGAGCGTAGCAGGTGGCGTTCTATAGTTTCTGCCTACCCCCATGGGAAGAATGCGTGAGTTTGTATATGATATAGCTGTTGTTAGATGTGAGTGTGAGATTCAACAACTTTAGCATAAGCATTGTTATTTTGTGGTTAGACTTGACCTATATAGACGGATTACCGCAAAAGATTTGTAACATTTCCCAGAATAAAATTCCGACTTTTATAATATCAAGAGATTTAAAGGATTTTTTAGTAAATAAATTTTTGTTACTGGGGATTTGTGCGTGAAATATTGGCTGCCACTCTGAGCTGGCTGTAAATTAAAATTACCTACCTAAATGGAGCAAGAGGGATTGTATTATTGTATGTTTTTATTTTCTTTTGAATCACCCTCAAACTTTGTTGTCCAAAAATTTACTTTTTTGTTAAGCTCGCACTTGCACATAAAATAATTAAAGGTTTAATTATTAGTTTTAATTCAATGTGTCGAACATTGCCACTTAAGTTTGGCAATTCTTCGAGCTATGTCGGTTACCTTAGTTTTCCTGCGGATCTCTTCATTTCTGATTCGATCACGTAGGGAAACTCCAAGCATAGCCCTCTCCATCGCCCTTTGGGTGACTTTTAGCCTTCTAATAAGGCCCATTGTGAGCGACCACGTTTCAGTGCCATAGGTCATCACTGGCTGGTCATCAGTGGCAATGGGCAGGGCACATTGCTCGAAGAACAGATGGGGCCGTTGGGGCCGAAAAGTTCTGGAGTGGCCACCGCGTACCGGAAGACTTCCCACAAGGAGGACTGATGACCTTGTAAAAGCCACAGGAATCCGCTGGATGCGGAAAGCACGGAACCGGTCGAGGTGGCGGTGCTTGGGGGAGGCTTATGTCGAGCAGTGGACGTCTTTCGGCTGAATGATGAGTCGAACAAAGCATAGACTACGTATTCGTTATAGTATCTACCTGGAGTCCTGGACAAATTACTCCTGATTTTCCAAAATATTTGACAATGTCTGATTAGCCTTAAGAGGCTAATCAGACATTGTCAAATATTTTGGCACCACTTATAGTGCTCTGTGGCCAAGTAATAACAGCCGCACACGTTAAGTAAGCTACACTTGCCGGGGTTGGTCCGTGGATGAGTGACCATCTTTACATATCAAGACTCCTCCATGCCTCGGAAAGCATGTTAAGCCGTTGGTCCCGGCTGTCATTCGTGGATCTTTGCCAGTCTTTATAGCTCATCAGAAGCCCGAAATTCTGACAACCACACTTACCAAGGAGTATTGTATTACCCAGATACCAGTAACTGGGTAATACAATACTCTGGGGCGACGGCCTATCTTACCTCCACATCCCAGGATGTGGAGGTAAGATAGGCCGTCGCTCCATGTAAAATACTGGTATTCAACTGCATCCCATCCGACTAGACTGTAAACCGACCCTACCGTATTTGGGAGATGACTAGGCAGTTTGATTGAGTGCTCTGTGGCTAAATTGACCGTTTTCGAACCGTAAAAAAGCCAAAAATGTTTTGTCTGTTCTATGCTATTCCTTCACGATACCTATATGAATGCTTGCCTGCCCACAGGTGATAATCTGTACTAATATTATAAAGCTCAAGAGTTTGTTTGTTTGGTTGAACGCGCTAATCTCACGAACCACTGGTTCGAATCGAAATATTATTTTAGTGTTGGATAGCCCAATTCTTTACGAAAGTCGTAGGCTATTTGACATCACGCAATGATCCTTAGGAGCCGAGCAAAACGACAAAAAGTCGGAAAGAACGCTAAGTGAAAACGAAGTATAGGCGCCCGCCTATACTTCGTTTTGCTTAGCGTTCTTTGGGAGATGCGATGCGATGCGGGTTGTGGGCGGGTTTCACGCGGACAAAGTCACGGGTAGAAGCTAGTGTACATATATTTGCAGGCAATGTCTCGTCCTCCGTCACTCCGATGGTACTCATGTAATCATTGAACTGATATCGAGTAGCCGACTCCCAGCGAACCAAAGTCACGAGACATCTTTTGACGACACACAAAACCTCTCGAATATATTGATTAATTGTTGAAATGTCAGCGAAGTCTCGTCTTTATACACTTTTTGTAAACCTTGATGCCTTTACTAAGTAAGAAAACATGTCGGTTCTGTTTTCATCTTAAAACAATAGAACTAGAAAATCATTACTTTCTGAAAGTTACCCTTGAACTAATATTACTCTAAAACTTTGTATAGCTAGATAGCTAGATATTAATGGAAAATTGGCTTTGTAAGTTTACGAATTAGGGCGAACATACCTAACTAGAAAATTGTGCCATAAAAGTTTTCTTTTGTCTCTTTCTATTATTATTTCCTTTCAATCTGCCTAGCCTTTTGCCAACTATGTTTGGGTCGGCTTCCAGTCTAGCCAGATGCAGCTAAATACCAGTATTTAACAGAGCGACTGCTCATCTGTCCTCCACAACCCAGTACCAGGGTAATACGATACCCCTTGATAAGACTGGTTGTCAGACTTTCGGGCCTCTTACGACCCCTAACGACTGTCAAAGATCCACGAATGTCAGCCGGGACCGTGCCTTAACGTGCTTTCCGAGGCGCGGAGGAGTCTCGGTATGTAAAGATGGTCACCCATCTACGGACCAACCCCGGCAAGCGTAGCTTAACCTGATGTATCGATTCGTGCGGCTGTTATTACTTACTTAGCCACGAGCTTCTCTTTATTATTATTTCCTTTATTTCATTTATACAGGAAAAGTTTTTAATCAGTGCGCAAATTTTGACAAATTAAACTTAATCGTGTTTTATTATACACCTATTTCTTATTTTGATATGTCTTAGTACAAAAAAAATAAGTTATCGTTGACGAAAGATGTTTATTTTGAAACTGGTATAATGGATACTCGTCACGCAACGCGCCGGCGGCGGCGCAGTCAGTGAAGCGGAACGCAGTAGTAGGTACCTATCAGCTGTGCGCTCGCCCATTGATATTATTACGAATAGATTGTATCCATATTTTGCAGAAATCAAGTGGACCAAAAAAAAAAGTATTGAACAAATAATGGAAATGCGTTCTATTACTGACATTAAACCACAAAAAAAAAATTGCGCACTGGTTAAAAACTTATCCTGTATACATTTTTAAATATAATTTAGAAAAAAATCTAAAAATATTAAAAGTTGTACACTGGTATCGAGAACAGGGTTCGGGCTACCGGTGGACAGGGCTCCTTATGATACGCGCTGTGTACACCACTTTCTGAATCAAGCTCTTAATCCAGCTGCACTCCCTTCACGCCCTTCTTCTTTCTCAACTCCACTCCCTTCCGCTCCACCCAGAGCGGGAGGGGTAATTAATTGATGATTTCCCATCCCCAAAAAAAAAAAAAAGAAACGTAGCCAGGATACGGAAGCTATGAAATCTAACCCCGGGCTCATGAAGAGCTTATTATTATTAGAAATCGAATTTATCAAACTCATTTGCAAGCCAGAACCTGGAACCTGGACTTACGAGTTAGAATCCAGGCAGGCACTTCATTTTGTGAAGTGAAGGACAAACAGTAAAGGAAAAGGTCTTGAGAAAACCGGCATATCCTAGAACCTAAAATACCCACTCTGGGCCCATGTGGTGGATTATGGCCCACTCCCTCTCACAGAGAGGAGGCATGAGTCAGTGTGGGAACATTATAGGCGGATTATGCCTATGCTTATACCTAGTTATAATCTGCATTTTAACGAAAAATACTGCCTGCTTCTAGGTTAACAGAGAATCGGTAGTTAAAGACTATTCTCCCTCCTAAGCTCATTTCTAAATCCCGTCCAGGCAAAAGTTTTTATAGTACGTTCATTAGTGACTGTGGCTCCCGGCTGATATCATCCAGCTTGTGGCGAGTTCCAGGATTTCAACACAACGGACTATGTTTAATCACACAACTAAACTCAGTTTCTCTAATGTAGGTATGTATGTTTTCCCTATATCAGGATTTAAACAAAGCAAACGACCGAACAATCGTCCAATTACCAACTGTAATGGAGTCGGTACTGCACAACACGGTACGTCCCAAAATGAATATTTAAGAACTAAAATGTAACATGCCGTTTGTTACCCGACTGCAGAACTAAAGCGTCTAGCTACTTAATTGTACTAAAACAATTACCTACACACTTTGTTTTGTTATACTTAACATACGAAAACAGTTTACTTAGAGTGAGAGTTACGTTACAAAATGGACGCTCTAAGTCTGAATGCGTAATTATTTAAACAATTTTATACAAAGCCTGAAAAACTAATTTGTGTTACAGTTGTTATATGTTTTCGACTATTGTTCTCGCTTATTCCGTATGTAAAAGATATGGTCGTTGTTCAAACTGGACTAGCTTTCGGGGAATTTTCTCGCGTTTATTAAGTTCCATATTAATTTTGGCGCCATAATGTATGCTAGGCAAGATTTTCGCGAGTATTTCATAACAGCTGTTTCCTAAGTTCGTGAAGGAATTCACTGTTTAGCCGTTTTATTTAGTAAACAATGAAACCAACTAAATTATACAACCTACGTTCGTGTATGTGTGTTAGGAGCTTTAAAAGTGATCTGCAAACCATGGGTATATCTTTTTACCTGTCTGCCAAGGAAGGGTTATGTTTTTCGCGCGTATCTTGTATGCATATTTGTTAAAGACCCGCATTAAGAGGGCATAAAACGGTCCACTATCACCACTCCTTTACACAAATATTATCTCGTGTCTGAGAAGGAATTATAAATAACTGCTCAATAAGTACAATACCTCGGTAAGTGTGTCTAGAATTTTCTAATACCTTTTATAAAGTTTCATAGTGCGACATTTTTTTATTTTTTTTATGCTTTATTAAAAAGAACTAGGTTATTAATAATTAATTACAATCTAGCCTTTAAGACTAATAAGCAATTTTAATCTAACTTCACTTTTTACGTGATAATTATTTTTTAAACTTAGAATAGTGTTTATTGAACTTTACACAAGTCCGTTACACTTTCTTAGAGTCTGATAATTATAATAATAAAAACACTTTGTTCATGTGTTATACATATGTCTGTGTGTCATTCTCACTTTTATTTCTACACTTTTTACACTACACTAACTCAAAGGGTTTTGTTCGTTTTAGTCTTCGCACTATATCTGTGTTGTCTAGCGTGCCTCTCGCACTATATTGCGACATGAAGCAACAAAATTCGATTTACAGAAAAGCGGCCACATTCTGCTAGATCGTATTTCGTCGGTTTGTTGCAAGAACTCATTAAGTGGAATAGTCAAAACTTTGAAATAAGCAATAATAATTCGTTTTAGTTGTATTGATTGCCCTATCATCTTCGTTATGATTATGTTAATGAAAAATTAAACACTGTTTTTGCATTACTTATACATATAAAACTCGCCAAGACGAGTTCAAGGCGTAATGAACATTATGTTTTTTTGCCACTAATGAGTTCTTGCAGTAAACCGACGATTTTGTTGCTTCGTGTGGAAAATTGTAGACACACTTACTGAGATTCCTTATTGAGCCGTTAATCATAATTCCTTCTCAGTCACGAGATACTATTTTTTTAAAGGAGTGGCGCTAGTGGATCGTTATACACCCTCTTAAGTTTAGTAGCACGTGGTACCCAATTGCAAATTATAAACCAAAAGTTCCGCTTGCAACTGATTAATGCGGGTATTTAACTTAGGCTTTCATATCATAATAGTATAGTTTGTTAAAATGAAGTAGAGTTTACTTTATTTATAGTTTACTAGCATTTGCCCGCGGCTCCGCCCGCATGGATGTCGGTTATCGCATAAAAAAGTAGCTTATATCCTTCTCCATATCCCAGGCTTTATCTCTGCCAAATTTCATGACAATCGGTTCAGCGGTTTAGGCGTGAATACATAACATTCAGACAGATAGACAGAGTTACTTTCACATTTATAATATTAGTATGGATTTTAATTTGGTTTTCTAATCTCAATCTTGTTTCGGTTTTCTGGTGCATAATTTTTTTTTGTCTTTTTTGCAGTCGGGTTTTACTCTTCTAGTTTTTTTTTTTTTTTTTTTTGAAATGGCAACTCTGAGTGTAACCACGAGGGGCTCGGACTCTTTCACCAGTCTATCCTGTGGTGCCTTAAGCTCCTAACGGATTATTAAGGCCTCCAGCCAGGGGCATACTTAAAGCTAAATTAAATTTTCCGTCTGCTCGCTAAGGGCACCCCCTGCGGGGTACGGACCTCGGCTTAGGGCAGAGTCGGAGGAGGGGGGAGGGTAGCAAGGGACCGTCGGTGGCTGGATAAAATCAAGGTTTTGATTATTATCAGGGGGATTTAAAGCTACATGCTGCTCAGCTAAAGCGCGTGCTGGCGCTTCGTTTGAAAGCAAGGGTCGGGGAAGACTGATTAGTCGAGGATTTCGCGTTGGGCCTCGGCGGCGAGGTCGGAATGATGATCTTGTAGTGTGTACTCTTTTGCGAACTGTACTAGTAGACCTATGACTCTCCTGGAGGAGAGTGATGGGGTCGTCTGGGTCGGTCAGTGCATGCCGTGGGCGGCGGGTCCTGCTAATGGTAGAGGGGGTATAATTGGCGGCCTGAACAACCAACGGGTTGCGGTGAGTGGCGGCAGAGTCTAGGAAGCGCTTTGAAGCGCGTTTCATAAATTGGGCTATGGTGGGGATTTTTAGCTCCACGTGGAGGCTAGTGTTCCGCACGAACCAGGGGGCTCCCGTGATTTTACGGAGGAATCGGTTTTGGAGGGTCTGCATCTTATGGATGATATAGGGTTTGGCGTGGGCAAATACTGGACTCGCATAGGTCATGATGGGGCGGATACACGCGGTATAGATACGCAACTTGCATCTAAGTGACAATTTGCTTTTACTATTTAATATAGAGTGAAGCCTATATAGAGCGAAAGCGGCGCGTGAGCGCACCTTCTTTACATGCTCTGAAAATGAGAGATGATGGTCTAGGATCACACCAAGATACTTGGCTCGCTTCTCCCAAGGGATAGGCTTGCCTAGCATGGTGATCGGTCGGTATGATGGGGTACGGTGACGCGGTCTGGAGAAGAGAACCGCTTGGCTTTTATCGGGATTTACCTCGATACGCCATTTTCGGAACCACGCGCCAAGGTTATTGGCCGCGGTTTGGAGGATTTTAGTTATATTGAGTGGGGATCTCCCTCGGTAATAGATGGCCGTATCGTCTGCGAACAGAGCCAACTTTGCCAATCTATTCTTTGGGATGTCGCTAGTGTACAGCGTGAAGGCAAGTGGGGATATCACAGAGCCTTGAGGGACTCCTGCGCGTATGGGATGGGGGGACGATAGAGTACCATCAATGCGATAGCGAAAAGTGCGATTCGACAAAAAGTCTCGTAAGATGTGCACGAGACGATCGGGCACACCGAGTTGATATAGCTTGTATATCAAGCCGTTGTGCCAGACCTTGTCGAATGCCTTTGCTATGTCAAAGAAGATCGCTCCTGTCACGAAGTTTGAATTGAAACCGAGAGTGATGTCCTCTACTATGCGGTAGACCTGATGGGTCGAGGCATGTTCGGTACGAAAACCAAATTGTTCATCGGGGATAAGGCCCTTTGTCTCGGCGTAGTCTTTGAGTCGCTTATAAATAAGTCTCTCGTAGAGTTTGCCTATGACTGTGAGCAGACTGATGGGTCGGTAGCTCGCGGGCTCCGTTTTGGGTTTACCTAGTTTTGGAATGCCGATAACGATGGCCTCTTTCCAGGCTTGGGGAAAGATGTTATTGCTCAAGGCTCCATTGAAGATGGTAGCCAGGAGCATTATGAGGTGGGCGGGGAACAGTTGGAGCACCTTATTGGTGAGTCCATCCTGGCCGGGGGACTTGCGGGGTTTCAGGCCCTTGATGAGTTCGTGCACTTCGTCCGGTGTGACGGGAGGCAGAGGATACTCAGGGTCTTCGACGGGTGGGAGGGATTCTCTACGTTCGACTTCAGCATCTACCTCGTCGAGGTGAGCTTGGTCTACTGGTTGAGAGCTGGGCGAGCACTGGGCCTCTAGACTGTCGGCTAAGCATTCAGCTTTGTCGATGTCATCGAAAGCGATAGACGCGTCAGGGCGGATCAGTGGGGGCGTAGCGGCTGAACAACCTCGGGGGTTGAGACTCCTTTGGAGTTGCCAAAATGCCTGATGGTTTGGCTCTAAAGCGTTCAGTTTGTTATCCCAGTCGGTTTTAGTCCATTCATCAATACGTTTCTTTACAGCACGCTGCATGAAACGTTTGTGAATTTTATTAGCCAAACAGGGAAAACTGCTGTATGCACGGACAGCTGCGTTCTTCTCAGTCAACAGTTCACGTATATCGTCCGGCAACTTCCCTCGACGGTTATCCGTCGCTGGTAGTTCCCTTGAACAATTGTTCAGGACAGATTGTACGTGATCTGTGAGTGAGTCGATCGCAGCCGTCGTGTCGGCGATAGAGTCAAACTGGTCGGGGATAGAGTCCAATTGGGGGGACGTGTTGGTTTTCAAGCTTTCGCTTACTCGCCTCCAGTCCGTTACCCTTTTGGTGCGCGGGGGGATGTTGGGGTCATGGAGCCCTATGCGGGGTGCCAGTTCTATTACGACAGGTCTGTGGTCAGAGTCAAGCTCTTGTACCGCCTCTATGGAAGCCAACCGTAGGTTGATATTCTTTAGAAGCGCTATGTCGAGCACGTCAGGGGTATGGTTTGGAGAATGTGGGAAATGAGTGGGGCTCATCGGGGCGATGATGTCAAAATTTAGGGTGGAACAGAGGTCGTACAAGTGACGGCCTCTGGGGGTGATAAGTCTGCTGTTCCAAGCTGTATGCTTGGCGTTGATATCACCCGCTATTATGACGGAGTCGCTCAGACTCAGGAGGGTTTGAATGTCGTCTGTCAGTAGTTGTAGATTATTATCTATTTCGGGACTGGGAGGCAGATAGGCCGAAATTAGAGTGATCGGTCTGTGACCTGACATGCCTAAGCGGCACATCGAAACATCCAGAAGGGATTTGAGGGCGGGAGGGTCTAAGGGAGTGCAGTAGAGTTCTGTCCGGTAATAAATGAGAGTACCTCCACCATGGCAACGTGTCCTGTCGTTTCGAACTATGCGATAGTTCGCAACCGACGGGCCACGGTGCCGGGGTTTGAGGAAGGTCTCTTGGGTCAGGAATATGTCAATTTTATGGTCGCTGAGGAATTCAGCGACCTCTGTGCGTTGGTCGTTCAGGCCGAAGGCATTGAAAGTCCCTATCTTTAGGGAACGGGGTTTGAATCTAGCGGGGGACCTAATATCCATTAAGTGGGCTAGGGGTGTTGTTCGCGAATCTAGACAATGCTTGCGTGATCTCGGGATACGCATTGTAGATTGCCTGAATTTGGTAAAGGTCACCGGCGTTGGTCGCGGCGACTATTTCGCTGGCCATCCTCCTCGCGCGGGGGGTGAGGAAGACCATGTAGGTGGATGAGATCACCTGGAAGGGATCTACTTGATTAACACCGGCCACGGGAGTGGGGGTGTGGTTAGGAGGGGGGCGCGCATACGGAGCGGCGGCGGGGGGCGCGGGCGTGGGCGCGGGCGCGGCGGCGAGGGGCGCGGGTGCGGTGGAGGGCGCGGTGGACGCGGGTTTCGATTGCGAGTTTTCGAATCTGGTTCGCGGGTCCATTAAACGGGGCAATGTGGCCTGGGGGGCCTGAGGAGCGACTGCCTGAGGGGCGGGTCTAGCCTGGAGGCTTGGGAAAGCCTGCTGTTGGTGGAGGTAATTCCAGGGACTGGGCCTCTGTGGACTCAGTCTTACTGGCAATTGATAGGAGGGGCATTCGCGAGTCTGACGGGCGTCGGTACGCTTAGTCAGGCGAGGGGAGGTCGATTTGGGGGCTTTAGTGCAACCACGGTAGTTTGCGGGGTGGCCTGCCTCGCCACATAGCACGCAGCTAGGTGGCTCGGTGCAAAGTGCGCGGTCTTTTGGACGTTCGCATTCCGCAGTGCTATGCGAACCCAAGCACTTTACGCACCTGGGTGTCGCATAGCAGTACTTCTGCGTATGTCCATAGAGTTGGCAGCGATGGCACTGCGCAATTACAGTAGATTTCCTGGGTTTCTCGATTTCGAGACCGGAGAGACTACAGATCGATTTGATCTGGAAGATCGGGTTATAACCCTCGGAGGGTGGACAGATCACGAGGATCATGTCGAAGGCCTCACCGCGTCGCGCGCGATGCATACGGTGGACCTCGTTTACGGGGACGTTTTGTGCCCTAAGGTCGGCTATTATTTCCGAGCAAGGGATCTCCCGGGGGATCCTGCGGATGACGACGCGTGTTTCCTTTTCCTCGGGGAGGCAATACGTGTGGAAAGACACGTTTTTTGAGCGAAGCATTTTCGTTAGGTTCCTGTAGTCCGTAGACGTGGGAACCGTAACCTTTATACCGGTCTGGGTGGACTTGGCATGAGAGTAATTTATCCGGAGCTCGACACACCATTTGGAGATGTCGGTCCATTTGGACTTCTCCTGGATAAACACGGGCGGTGGGAGGGGGATTTTCTTAACGGGATTTCCGTTAATGAGAATGCGTGGAGTGGGGGCCTGCGACGTGGACGCGGACGCGGAGGGCGCGGGCGCGGCGGAGGGCGCGGGGGTGGGGACCTGCGGCGCGAGGGGCGCGGACGCGGTGGACGGGGCGGGGGTGGGGACCTGCGACGCGGAGGGCGCGGACGCGGTAGACGGAGTGGGGGACGCAGGAGGGCTGGAGCCCTCTGCTTTCCCTTTTTTGGCGGCCTTTCTTTGGGCTTTCGTCTTCTTCCTCTTGCCCCCCCGTCCCGAGACTAGGCTGAAGCCGTCGTCCGAAGTGGAGGGGGAAGAGGCAGAGGACGCTGCCGACCGTGTCGTGATGGTACGGTCCGATTCTGAGTCGGTACCGGCGGGACGCGGGGTGTCAGCTCTTCCACTGACTGCCTCTTCTGTTTCCATGTCGGATACAGATGAGCCAGCCTGTGACAGAGGCGAGCGAGAACGCGAACGCGATCGAGAACGAGAGGGAGAAGGAGAGCGGGGGCTATCAGACGAGCGGGCGCGAACGGACGCCGAGAGGGTGGCAGCCGCGAGGGCTCCGTATTCCTGTCCATATTTGGACTGGAATACGGGGTCCTTTAATACGACTCCGATTAAGAATTCAATCAAAACCGTCCCGATGACGGGGTTTTTCTTATAGGCGGGGAGGGGGGCCATGATGGCGGCGGGGAAGTTATCCCTACGACTATATCCCTAACTCCCCGGGTGGGTTTGCCCGGGGATGAGTGAAGCCTCCCTGCCGGGTCAGGCAGGGAGATGTGTGCTAACGGTGAGCCCTAAGCTTGTAACCCGTCGCCAGTCTTATTGTGCGAACGGGGCCCTACAAATCCGGTGCGAAGGGTGTAGACACACCCTAAAGACACCGGGTGAGTAGCTGAGGAACTCTTCTAGTAATTATCTACATACATATCTATAAACCGTTCCATTAAAATTCTTTTATTTGTTTTTTCATGAGGTGCCTCGCTGGTCTAGTGGTCGTAAGAGCTTCTGCTGAGCGTGAGGTCCTGGGTTCGATTCCCGGGTCGGGCAAAGTGTTATTTATTTATTTAACAATTTATGTACACACATATAAACAGACAAGAAGAAAGGAACAGAAAAATATGTACAAAGGTGATGGTTATTTCTAATGAAATCTCTTCCAGCATACCTGCGGCAGGAAAGTAGTTCTAGAGATGTAGATAACGTGTGTAAGAGTAGAAGAGAAAAAAAAAAAATACGTAAAATCAAAATAGCTATACACTAATATAAATACATAAAAACATACAATAAGAGAATATACTTACATACATACTTCTAAAATAAATATCACTCAAATATATACTTAGAACTACAATGTAGTGGAAAATAATAAATACATAATAATATGCAACTGTGACGAAGTGGAAAGATAGTGATCTTTTACTCTTCTTTTAAAGGCTGCAACAGTTTGGCAGTCCCTAATTATAGGGTTTTTCCATCAGAAATTTCTCAGTACCTCCCCGGACACTGGACTTGTGCCCGGGTAATGGCAATAGACTCGCCCCTTATTATGGCGAAATGTGTGTGTACTACAGATACACCTCTGCTGATGATTTTAGGTTATGACTTGGTATAGTACAGCAATGTTTTTCATAAACACGTAGAATATTTGGGTATTTAATCTGAATCGCTCAAAGCGAATGGACCGCGGGCCATTCGACCATAACCATAACTCGTCTACGTTCAAAGGACCGGTGATAAAATGATTTCAAAATTACTTTAAAGGGTCATACATTGTGATAGTCACATGGTTTGTGAATTTTAACATTTTTTTTTTTTTTTCAAGAATTTATAATACAGAGGTGTTACTTAATTCTAAACTACTTACTACTTATTTAAATATTTACTTATTGGAAATCATCTGAATAAACAGAATAGATCTTCATAACCGGGTGGCACGACTTCAGATAGCTAGCACGACTTTTATTAAATGTTATTGTTTAATTGTATTTTTTATTTTTATTTTGATGTTTTGTTATTTTTTAATTTTTTAATTTTTTTATAATAAAACTGATTTTATTTAAAATTTATAATTACCAAATTTAACTATTTTATACTATTGTTGATAGATTTTCTAAAGAAGATAATACAAATCTAAGAAGAAAATTAAAACTTTTATTAAAACTTTTTAACTTTTGTAGTTGATGTGGTTTATGACATTGGATTTGTTTACAAATTTTTATCACCAGCCCTTTGGAACGATAGACGATTCTTGTTTACGTTCGAATGGCCCGAGTGCCATTCGGTTTGGGCCGTTCAGACTTAATACCCAATATTTTAGAGAGATATTTTCATTTTAACCAGCCCTTCTAAAAATTCCATCTTATACAGCCCCTAACGGTCAATGTATTAAACAAATATGAACGTATAACTCATAAATATTACCTAGGTGTACTCGGACACGGGTTGAACCCACGTACTTACATAACATGCCGGTTTTATTAAAGGCAATCGTGCATAATTAGTGACAGCTTGTTAGACCTCTACCTGGCTGTAATAACTTGTCTTTATGAAGGTTGCTAACATCGAGATGGTATCGGGGTAAGCAGTTTTATAATAAGGACTAAGGAAGGGGAAACTATAAGTTTAATTTTGTGTATAATACGGGGCATGGAAAGGTTGCTTGTATTAATACAAGTTGGAGACGACATAACGACAGTTAAATAATACTTTAGGGTCATCATCATCATTATCATTTCAGTCGAAAGACGTCCACTGCTGGACATATGCCTCCCCCAAGCACCGCCACCTCGACCGGTTTTGTGCTTCCCGCATCCAGCGGATTCCTGCGGCTTTCATAAGGTCATCGGTCCACCTTGTGGGAGGCCTTCCAACGCTACGTCTTCCGGTACGCGGTCGCCAGTCCAGAACCTTTCGACCCCAACGGCCATCTGTTCTGCGCGCAATGTGCCCTGCCCATTGCCACTTAAGTTTGGCAATTCTTCGAGCTATGTCGGTTACCTTGGTCCTCCTGCGGATCTCTTCATTTCTGATTCGATCACGTAGGGAAACTCCAAGCATAGCCCTCTCCATTGCCCTTTGGGTGATTATTTTTATATTTTTGGTTATTATACTTTAGAGTATTAATTAGAAATATAAAAAAAATCTGCTAATATATATTTTTTTAAATTTAATTAGTGTAAAAAATCAGTGTAAATTGTATTTAGTCTAAGCCTTCTCATGCAGATCTATATAACTGGAGAATGCTCGACCCCTGTCATATAGGATGTCCTAGTTCAGGAGTCGAGAACTCATTGATGCAACGTGTATTGAAGTTTGGAAATAAATAAATTACTATAAATTAATTAATTATAATTACTTAAGAGTTTTTTATGTTATGTTTTTTTTTTTTTGCATATTGATGTATAGAAATCAAGATTTTCTAACTGAACAGACAGCTGCGCTGCTGGGGAGTTCGTCGCGCCACTTCTTCTTCGCAGCTAAAGTTCTAGGAAGTGATGAAGGGCGGGCGTTTTGGGGGACTTTTTTATGTAATAATGACGTTCCCAGTCTGCATACAAAAATTCAGTCAAAAATATCAATTGGCAAAACCTGCCCTTCACTACTATTTATATGGTTAAAAAAAAAAAACTTTTTTTAATTTTGTTGTTAGGAATTACTTGATAGTTTCAAATTAAATTATTGTTGCCAGTACTCGTATTTCCATTTTTATTGTCGTATTGTGGTCTTCACATTCTATAATCATTTTGTAAGCTGATGCCTATTTGCATAATATTTACCACGCAATGCCTTTCCCTTGCGAAATTTCTACTTAAATAATACGTGACTAACACAATTGCAAGCCACCCCGATCACTATGTATGGTAAAACGATCCCTTGGGAGAAGCGAGCACAATACCTAGGTGTGATCCTTGGCATGTTCTCACTAGTTCGATTCATTAATTCGATCGGCGAATTAGTGAGATTTCACGCAAAGCGAGCGAAGCGAGCTCGGGACTTGGGGCACCCACCCGGACTCGGACAGGTTAGTTAAGAAAGAGAAGGCGGTGTTTAAAAAAAAACCCGACCATCCCCTTCGTGGTTAGTTATTTTTAAACCATCCAGAACTAGGAGTCTTGAAGCGTCGACAAGCCTTATTATTGCTTGGAAACAAATTTAAGTACAGTTACTTCGATTTATTAGTCCGACGATCGAACTAATGAATCGAATGATAGTGAGAACAAACGTGTTCCTTGACCAACAGCTGTCCTTCATATACGCGCAGCTCGTTTGCGCGCCGCTTCGCTCTCAGTAGGCTTCAGTTTATTTAAAGCGCACGCAGCAAATTGTCACTCAAGTGTAAATTGCGCATCATTTCTGCGGTCATCCTTCACATCATGACCTAATGCTTGCGTCGTCTACTACTATGTCCATAAGATGCAGACCCTCCAGTGAACCGTTTCCTAAGAAAGGTCACAGGAGACAAAACAGACCGCCCCGTTCTTCCGTCCTCGCCGCCGAGGCCCACCGCGATGTCCCCGCTCACCCCGCCCCGACCCTTGCTCGAGCCAGCCCGCGCCGCTGAGTCTGTTGCATTAAATTCGTCGCCAAGTAATCTTAATCCGATCAAGCCTTTCCCTTGCCACCCTACATAAGACAGTCCCCCAAAATGCCCACACTTCACCACTTCCTAGTAGCTGGGTTGAAAAAGTTCTAGTTGTCATTATTCCAAATCCGAGAGATTTGGAATAGTGAGAACTTGAAATTCAAAAGCATTCCTAATGCGATATAATAACTTTATTCTAATTAAACAGTAAGTGTTTGATAGAAAAATCTTTTCCTTGAAAAACTTTTTAATAAAAAAAATATTAATATTTTTTCGGCATTTGACTTATAATTATATCTCATACTAGCTACTGCCCGCGGCTTCGCCCGCGTGTCTTTTTATAAAAATTAATTAGCCTTAGTTACTCCTTATAACATCAACTATCTGCCTGTCCCATGAACATTGGTCCAGCCGTTTCGGTGATAAAGATACTGGAACAGAGACTGAAAAAAAAGTATTTTTGTTTTTTTTTATTAATACTGAATATATAAATTTTATAAAACGCTATTATTTTGACATTTACAAACAGACACTTTCATTGTATTTATTTGTATAGATTACAAAGCTTTTCTAAATATAGAATTGAGACAATTTTCAAGTCTAGACACTTTAATAAGTTGAGAGGTGCTAATGGGTTTTAAATTAAAAATAAACATTAAGAACTTAAAGTTTCATTTAAATTTTTTTATTCTCGTAACTGACGCTAGTCTGTTTTCATGTTGTTTTTTCTTTTGATGACGTAATTAAGCGATAAGTACAGCAAGTACCTAGATAATCTTGAATAATGAGACATTTTACTTTACGGAATGAATTCGTTTGTTAAATGCTTTTTGGTCTAGAGGCTGAGCATGAGGTAATGGTTTCAATTCCCGGGTGGGGTAAAATGTTGTTGGTGCGGTAGGAGTTGACTGGTAGAAATCGTTACGTAAGGAAAAAGCGTTATGCCCCTCCATGCGACTTTCTCTCTCTGTCTGTCTCTTTCTATTAGATATAATTATACGAAAGAGAGAGAGAGAAAGTGTGAATTTAAAATCCGTGAAAAAACAACATTTAGATTGAGTGGACCTATCCAGTCAGTGCACGCATTTGTCAGTAATCGTGCAGCTCTGCGAATACAAATAATGAAACGACCGATACTGAAAATTCCGAAAAATTAATACAATATTTGCTGACGTAATATTTTTCCACCAGCTTAGCATTCGCCAGCCACTATGGCTTCGTGTATCTTACCCAGAGAGAACACTTTTTACCTAAAATAATGCATTTTTCGACCAGCTGCGTTTTTAATACAGATTCGTCTAGTGTACATTTTTAGAACTTCTATATTAAATGGCCCAATATTAAAGTACCTATACAATATACTATGTTTTGCTTGGACGCGTCTGTGGGCCCACCCACAGACGCGTCAAAGCACGCGTGGTTGTTTTATGGGTAAAACATAGACTGTTTTACCCACAAAACAGTCTATGTGACCTTAAAAGAAACTTCGAAAAAGTCAGTTTCAAGGTCTCAAGTTTCAAATTGTTTTGTTTTTGTTTTAACCACTCAGTTGCTACATGTGACTCGAGTTAAAAGAGAAAATGTCGTCCACATGCTTCATGAGACTCGAGCTACATTAATAGTGGTCCAGGAAAATAAGCTGTAATATCATAATATAAGGTATATTTTGCTTTTTTTAATGTAATTGAACGGATCATAGACAATACTAACAAGCAAAAAGACTAGAAGTGAGAATGATCATATGTGAAAAGGAACTGCATTTATAACGGTATACCCCGACCGCACACTTTTTTTTTCTACCAGAAGTTTCTCAATAGCAGCCCGGAGTCTGGGCCTCAAGTCTGCTATTACAATAGTGTCAGAATGGTTTCTTCATTGTGAGGTTTTGACAGATTTGCCATACAAACACTGCCAAATACTCACAATGGCGAGACCATTCTGACACTATTGTAATAGCAGACTTGAGGCCCTGGATTTGTGCCCGGACGGTGGCAATAAATCAAATCAAATCAAAATACTTTGTTTCACATAAACCTACATGGGCACTTATGAAACGTCAGAAGCTAGGTGCACGGTTCCAATTAGTCGTTTCCTATGGAGAAGAGCCGGCAGGAAACTCCACGGTTACTGTTTTAAAAATAATAGCCTTACAATATTATCAAATAACAGTGATAATAGGTATGGGAGGAGAGTGTAGGCCTTTCAACAATTACCAGGTACTTAACAAAATAGAAAAGTACCAACAAATCTACACTCTACTAGGCCTACGACGTTCTCACATTCACAAAATAGAAAATAATCTAAGTAATAAGCTCGCTATTACATGGAACTTATAGATAACTAACGAAATGTGGGTGTAAAAGGTACATCTCTGTCTAATCCGTCGAGGAAACAGGCGTGATAATATTATGAGGTTATGTTATGTGAATGTTTTTTTATTCTAGTTGGTCATCAGGGAATATGATTCTTAAAAGCAAAATACAGGAGAATTTTGTTTCGCATTTCTAACCCCTTAACGAGATATCAATTACAAAATTCAAAGCATGCCATTTTACGACCATTTCTGCACCGCTCACGTAGGTATGCGAAACGTAAAAATTTCATATTCATGCAAAACACGATAAAAATGTTTATGGTGCTGTTCCAAACATTCTTTATTTATAAGTTAATATGTCAACTGCACCCGCCCCAACCCTCCGAACGCTATGCGGTCAAATAATGAAATATTTTATTCACAACTTTATTTCTGTTCTGTCGTCGTTTCGCAAAGTTCGCGCCTCGAGAAAACATACAAATGTCGGTGGAAATTTCCTGATACTTATGTTACTTTACAGCTACAGCAAAGAAGGAATATTATTCAATATTTTCCTTTGAATTTACTTGTAATTTGTTAGTATTGTGCCAACTTTGACATTGTTTCCAGTGATAAGTGTGGCTTTGAGGTGCCATTTTTAGCTCCAAACGACAATTGGAATTATTATGTACCAAAGGAGCGCAAATGAGTTTGAGATTAAAATCTTTTATAAGATCTACTTATTATTTGCGTTAGGTAATGCTTGCGCAATTATTCGTTAAGTCTAGTGCTATAATTAATAAAATGTTGTGACTCAGTTTTTAATTGAAACCTAAGTTTTTACTCAATAAAATTTTAGTCACGCAAACGAACTCAAAAAACCTAATTTCAAGCACCTACTAAAGTAGGTAATTTTTTAATTGTGTCAGTCTAGATTTCAACAGTTCGTGTTGTTTTTCTGGAATTTTAAAAGCTAACAAAATATTTTGAGCGAGAGAAGTTTTTACAAGAAAGTTTGACAAATTATTTTAGACTTTCAACGCTTGTTTTTGACGCTAAATGACAAAAAAAAATTTTGGAGAGATAAACGTCTTTTATTAGGAATTCTACTTTAAACCGTGTCATCAAATTATTCTTTAGACAATTAGATCATTTTAAGACACTTTTGTTTTAGTTTCATATTAACCTCGTGTGCTCTAAAAGCTACCTAACTTTAGCAATTATGACTGTTACCTGAGTCTAAGTCTATTATCTTAGACTTAATTTCAAGTTGAGAACTCTAAATGTCTGTACGTGCTCACGACCACTAATTGCACTAAAATGTCTATGAATTTTGGGTAATTTGTACCACAGCGGCGTACAATGGGTTAACATTTCGTAACAAAATTCTACGAACAGAATTTAATACAAATATTTATTTCCATTCCACTTTAATTGTTGACCGAAGGCTACTAGTGTTGAATAACTAATAAATCTTTATGGTTGAATCTTGCAAGAGATTTTGAACCTTAGTTCTTACAGTTTAAGATCTTTTATTTTTATATTTAAGAAATTTTCTGCAATATAAGCTCTGCTTGCAGTTACAAAGTCTTTTCCCGTTTTCGCACGTGACTCAATTATGAATAACGACGTTTTTGTAGAGGATTAGGTTTTTTGAGAACGTAATTAAATTCATTTCATTATGGTTTTGTAATGTTGGTCTAGGCACGGAAGAATGATTTAATGCCTGAGCTGATTCGAATTAAACCCACAATAGCTTACAATTTAAGGTTAATATACACCCATACTTTCGTTAAACTGAGGAGAGTGAAAATATTCAAATGTGACCAGTCACGGCCATTGTGTAAATGGTTTCTAAAAGCTCGCAAACCAAGGGCACTCAATCTCGATTTATAAATATATCGAGATCGGATGCCCTTGGTTGCGAGCTTAAGTGTAACTAAGGCACACCACAATACCTTTACTTTTTTGTGTGCTTTACGTCATAAAAAATATGTCAGAATCTAACCACTGGTAGTAAAAATCGATGTAAGATGACTTAGGCACGAATATCTTTCGGTAATAATAAAAAGAAAAATCTGTCATCAATTTATTAGATTTTGTGAAGGCTAAATTAATTACGATGGAACGCGATGGGTCGTATTTGTACTCTGTTGGTAAACTTGAAACCATTATGTTACTATAAAGCTAAGCGCACATTATTGCCGCAGCGAGCCTCAGCGCGCCGCATTGCAAAAATGCACCAAAGCACATTAAGAGCCCCACCGCAACGCAGTAATTTGTTCGAACACATTAAAATTTCGAATTTGAATTTGAACTGTTTCTACTCCAGTGCAATGAGGCTCGAACACATTTAGGTGGGCCGCACCGCAACGCAACGCACTGCAAAAAATGCACTTTCGCACGTTATGTATATAATCTATTCAAAGTGAGAGGGAACAGGCTTCTTCTGGGTAAGCTCACTCCATCGTAGACTTTGTCTCTGTCATCCAGACCTAGACTAAAGTCAAGAGCAAACTCATAGTAGAATAAAAAAATAAAAAAAATGTATGAACCATCGCGTACTGGGTGGGCCACAACGGAAAACAGTAGCCGGAAAAATACGCCTGTGCTTATACTATGGTTCATACAAAATGTACTAAAGTGATGCAGGAGGATATTTGCAATGCGTTGCGATGCGGCACGGCCTGCCCAAATGTGCGCGAGCCTTTATACATCACTAACAATTATACACAAGACTGGACTAGTCCAATTACAAGGCTTTTGAAAAAAATGTGTTGTAGTTTTCGTGTTTTTCTTTGTCATGAGCATTTCTAGAACATAATTTTGTTTTTATATGCTTCATTTACCTTGACAGCACGTCAGCTGAATTTGAGTGGTTCAATGTCCTTACAGAGAGAAACATAAGCTTATGTCTACACAAGTCTCATATTTTTATTCATGTACCTTATAGGTATGCATACCTAAATAATAAAATACCTAATATTTACGCCAATCTGTCGAATGTCGCCGGAAAATAAGCAATTATAATTTTCGTGAAAATTATGTTTTGTGTAATTTTTGTAAAATTCTTATTTCTTAGTAGTTTCTTCTTACCTCTTTTTTCATCAGATTACATCTCTACACTGACATCATTTACGTACTCTTTGAAAAAATCTGAGATAGAAACGTAGGACTTTTCCAAAGTGTTCACCCGAATACCACCTTAAAGTCATTCCCTTTGGGGGAGGCCTATGTCCAGCACTGGACGTCTTTTGGCTGAAATGATGAAGTAAATAAAAAATTAAAAAAATTAGGAGCGTTTTTATTTCTAGAAGGCTTTTGACTTTTCTTGTGTACTGCCATTAATGACTAAGTTAGGAAATTACAGGTAAATATATAGACACAGGTACATACAGACACAGGTACAGGTAGCTAGATATAGCCAACGGTCGTACAACGCCCTTCGTGTTAAATATAACAGCGCTTTCAGGGTATTGGTGGGGCTGCCCCGTTTTTGTAGCGCATCGGGAATGTTCGCGGACGCACATATTAATTGCTTTTATGCGAACGATGCGAATGAGATGTGCATCCCTGGTGCGCAGTGCGGGCCAGCTCCAACAATATCCTGAAAATGATCGCTAGCAGGCTCAATTGCATGTATATCAATCACTGCAGTGCCATCTCCCACGGGATGAAACAAATTAAATTTAAATTATAATAAAAAACTAATATAGTTCGTAAGTTTACTAACACAATGAGTCCTTGTTACTTGATTAAATAAATTTATTATGATTATTATTAAAAAAGGTTGTGATTATAACGTAAGTCAATAACGAACCTAAGTCCTTTGAATAACGAACCTTTATTTTGTTCTCTTTTTCTGTTTTCCTACCTACTCGAGTTAATTATCTTTTTGTATGCACATGTTTCTGTGAAAAATAAACCTATTTTTCTTTCTTCCTTTCTAAATCAAAACCCAACCTAACTTGCAAAGAAAAAGAAGCTACATGTGCCAAATATAAATAATTACTATGGTATGCGTACGAGATGATGGATTACACCTACATTAATTAATGAATTACCTGAGGGAATAATCGATCGTGCCTTAATAAAAACCAACTGAAGAGTGTAAGGAAACAGTGTTGATGTGTCCGTAATTGCTGGGGTCGGTTGGCGACCTCGGTCGGCTGATGTGGTGGGTCCTAATCCTAATAAGTTTGATTACCTTATACCACAGATTAAAACAGATGGGCCACTCCGCAGTTTAGGTATGAAGCTACAAGTACGCGGTGGGCCCATCTCACTAGGCCAATTCCTTACGACTGCCGCGCGCCGCTGGTATAAGTTTTACGCGATAGAAAAAGAGGCAACTTGTAGGTGAATATAACTGTAGGTTATAAGCTTTGTGCGACCTGAATTGCACTTTATTGTACGTAGCAAGAGTCGCTTTTTATTTCAATGATTTTACGGAGTGTCCCATCCGTATTAATCTGTGCTTATACTGAGTGGGTACTATGGAATGGTCTCATGACATTCAATCGCTGATGCCGCTGAGTGTGGTAGCTGTGGTTTTAGAATCTGTGATTGTATGGGCAATTACTCTGTACTCATGCATGGAGTCTTTGCCTATAGAGCCATGGTCTTACTCTTATTTTTAAGGTAGATGTAATTTAATGTTTAGTCAAGCAACGATTCGTGCAAAATCCATGAGAACCTTCTGCCTACAGATTGCTTTGCATTTTAGCAGATGTTATCTATACATGCAAATAAATAAAATTGTCAGTTTGTATTGTCAAAATAACAGCTTTTTAGTAAATGCATATAAAAGACAATTTATTTGTTTTATTCAACATTAAATATTTAATTCAATAAACACTAAATAGTTTTAAAATTATTTAAGAAAATAGATACTAATATGTACAAGCCATCCCTTTTTTATATACTTGTATATATTAGTATCTATTTTCTTAAATAATTTTAAAACTATATAAAAGTAAATACGGTACTTAAACAAAAAATCTATTTTGTTTTTGTTTTTTGTCTGTCTGTCGGTTAGCCTGTCTGTCTCTCTGTTTGTTCCGGCTAATCTCCGAAACGGCTGGACCGATTTTGACGGGAATTTCACTGGCAGATAGCTGATATTATAAGGAATAACATAGGCTTCTTTTATTTAAGACCAGCGTTTGCCCGCGCCTTCTTCCACGTGGCTTTTTCTAAAATAAAAGACAGCAGCTAGTGTGAAAAAAATAAATGTTAGAGTTGTTTTCTTTACTCAGCATTAGATGTTACACCATGGTTCTGATGCCCTAAACTAAAATATTGACTCCAAGAGGATCCCATTTTTCCAGCTAGTTTATTGCAACATTTCAGAATTACTTTCAAATCAACGTTCGAAACTAATCAAACTACATACAAACTACTTCCACTAGAACGAGCACAACAAAATCCATTTTTTCAGTGTTGCCACCAGAATCCAACACTGTTACTACGGGTATTTATTTACCCAATAACGGCATACCTGTTAGGGGTAGTTTTGAAACGTACGCCACCAGCATTCGTACAAAACTAGGTATTGTCTCGGTTAGGTAAATTTGTTAGTAAAACTTGGGAACTTGATGTGGCCTCGCCGAATTTCGGGCTCAAACCACGATAATTGGGTTCGGTAACAATTTTGCAACGGCGGTTTTAGTTCGTGGATGTGGGAATGCGAGGACCTATACTCGTAGCTTTATTGTTTTGCTTGGCACGGTCATTGGAACGTTTTAATAAAACATATTATGCAATGTAGCTTTGTGTCGGGAGGAACGGCAGCATTTCATTGTACACATTTATTATGCGCACGGTCAAAGTATGGAACTCTGTGGCAGCGTCTGTGTTCCCTTCCACATATAACCCGACAGATTTCGAAGCAAGAATGAAAAAGCATCTTCTGGGCATGCTCGTCCCATCGTGAACTCATCCATCGCTTACCATCAGGCGAGATTGAGATAAAGAATAGGCCCAGTAGACATAAAAAAAAACAAATAAAAAACTGCCTCGCTTTTTCTAGTCTAATCGGAAACAGCTGGATACTAGTATTTTACTTGGGGCGATTGCCTATCTCTCCTCCACTACGCAGTAACTGCGTAACACATTATCCATTGGTAGGACTGGTTGTCAGACTTCGGGCTTCAAACTACCCGTAACGACTCTCAAAGAACTACGAATGACAGTCGGGACCGACGGCTTAGCATTGCGGAGCGGTAGCGTAGCGTGCTATTAAGTTTAGCAAACACATGAATAATTAAGAGGAGTTCGTTAATGGTTTGGAACACGTAAATGGTAGAAAACTAAAATATGAGGATGATGACTAGAGATCGTATATTTGGATGCATATTTACCTAAAAATAAATTTTGGCTAAGAAAATATGGCAGCGGCTTCTTAAATATTATTTTTTTTGTTAATATAAATCCCGGGATTCCAGAAAATCCGTGAATGTACAACTAGTCGGATACATTGTATGGAAACAAAAAGCTTAAATATGTGGTATTATTTAATTTTACACCATAGCATGATAGCAAAGTTTACTAGCATTCGATTCTATAGTCAAAAAGTAGTAAATAAGTATATCATTTACAGAATCGCGAGATTATTACGATTGATAAAAAAGTGCATTCCATATTACCATATATACCTAAAGATAATGACCTAAATATAATTTTTGGCTAATAAAGTATGGCAGCGGCTTCTTAAATATTTTTTTGTTAATATAAATCCCGGGATTCCAGAAAATCCGTGAATGCACAACTAGTTGTATACATGGTATGGAAACCACAAGCTTAAATATGTGGTATTATTTAACTTTACACCAAAGCATGATAGCAAAGTTTGCTAGCATTCGATTCTATCAATTCTTAGTCAAAAAATAGTAAATAAGTATATCATTTACAGAATCGCGAGATTATTACGATTGATAAAAAAGTGCATTCCATATTATCATATATTATATAACTAAAGATAATTAACTAAAGATGCATATTTACCTAAAGATATTGGCTAAGAAATTATGGAAGCGGCGTCTTAAATATTTTTTGTTATTATATTATAAATCCCGAGATTCCAGAACATCTGTGAATGCACAACTCGTCGGATACATGGTATAATGAAAACAATAAGCTTAAATATGTGGTATTATTTAGCTTTACACCATAAGCTAGCATTCTATTCTATAGTCAAAAAGTAGTAGATAAGTATATCAATTCCGGAATCGCAAGATTATTGCAATCGATAAAAAAGTGTATTCCATATGAGCCAACACCTGAACGTAATTAAGTATACATTCGATTCTATGATCAGAACTCTAAATGCGTCGATCCCAGAATCGCGGGATTTTTTCGACACAAAATTGCTTTCCAAATAGCCAACACATCAACTATAGGTAAATATGCATCCAATTATCCGATCTGTAATGATGACGCAATGAAGGTTCAGCTGAACCAACATTGCTTTATATTTCGTAAACATATTTTTGATCATTATACTAAGTTATTTTTAGATAGAAAATGTTAATTGGCCAAATGTCGGTATAAGTACTAAAGGTACTTCCCAGTACTAAAGGTACACCCTCTGCTCAACCCTTCGGGGACAACAGGGTTGATGTTATGTCATGATATGGTAGTAACATTATTAGTTATGTCAGCGCGTAATCTCTGGAATTTCAACAAATCAAAATCACGACAACTTAGAAAAAAAAAACTGTTTTTTTTTTTACGAAAATGTAAAATAGCCTAGTTCACGATGGAATAACTAGTTCATGATGGAAAAACTGATAGAGACGATGATAATTTTACGAAATTATAATTTGATTAGGTAGTTACTATATCAAATTTTAATTTCGTAAAATTCCAGCAATATTTCACAAATCACCATATATTGCTGGAATTTTACGAAATTATAATTTAATTTAGTAACTAGTAACTACCTAATCAAATTATAATTTCGTAAAATTCTACCGCTTCCAATGTTTTCAGTTAACTGAAGTAAAGTAGGTAACTGCAATTCAATGGAATTGATATAATTATAATGGTTTCACTCCCATATTTCAATTGAAAAATGTCCCGGTTTTATTGCAATCCAGTAAAATTAATTTTCCGTTAACCGTTTCCAATTAATCTTTAATAAGATTCAGTGTTTCAGTGAAGTTATTCAATAAACTCACCGTTTATTTGAATCTTTTGGCCCAGCTTTGTTAGCTTGTATTACAGTGTGTAAAACTACAGATTTATTAACATAACAGATTTTCTTCCATATAAAAACCGGGAAAGTGCATTTCGGACCACGCACAATAAAGGGTTCCGTAGTAGGAATGAATTTATCCCAAGAACAAACTTAACATTGTAGTTGAAAAACATGTTCTTCCATACAAAATCTGTGGGAAAACATGTTTTTCAACTGTACATGTAAGTTGGTCGACTATTAGTCGGTAAAATGTAATACTTACTTAGCTGTGAAAGTTTTCCTTCTCACTTCGTTTTAAATAGCACCGCTGTAAACTTTTTCACATACCCAAATATAACCATTTACTGCCAGTTCAGTTGACATTTGACTCTAACAAAAATTTGCACTTTAAATCTTAATATTAAGCAAACGGATCCCTGAATTTCACAAACCCGCAATATTATTGAAAGGCCTATTTAACGATACCCCACATTATGCAATAAACGAAAAAAAAAACCCCACTTTACGTGTAGGGGAGGTCCCCTAAAAATATATATATTTCAAGATTTTATTTTACAATTTTTCGGCGTGATATATGTATACCCATGCCAAATTACAGCTTTCTAGTACTAAGAGTCTCTGAGCTAAGCCATGGACAGACAGACAGACAGACAGACGGAAATGGCGAATTTATAAGGGTTCTTTGTTGACTACAGAACCCTAAAAAGGGAAGTTGTATACAATTTGACGCGAACAGAAAACACGTAATAAGTTGTAATTTTGACATTGATTTGAGAGCAAAAAATTTGAAAGCTCAACCTAAACTAATAGATTTTGAAAATTTAACTTTTCCATTTCATCCTTCCCTATTTTTACCGTCTTACCGAATATAAATTTAGAAGCTATCTCAGTTTATAGCCTTCACCAAATACAAAAATAAACAAATACATTTTCACCTAAAATATTTTCACTAAGACGATGTTGAATTCACATCAGAATTGCACCTCTAATCGTAAAAAACATTTAACCGCAGCTTCAAAGAATTAGACGCTCTGCTTACCACGAAGAATAAAAGATACAAAGTAGGTACATGTTTGGCTAGAACATGACATTGCTTTTGTTCGGCACGACAACGGTCTGACATCTGCGGGCGGATCCGGAAATAAAGAACCATGTGGGTTTAATACTCTTATCCTGAGTTTTGATCTTTAGTTAACATTCAAAGCCTTTTGACGAATACCTTCAGGGCATAAAGATTCGTTTTGATTTCTGTAAGCTTTCCGGATTCTACAGTTATGTGTTGTTTTAGTAAGAATTATTTGTTTACAAAAGATTTTTTTGAAAAAATCAGGTGGTGAAGACACCTATTACCATATTATTTATTAGTGTTTTATGCAATCTGAAGTAGTAGGAAGTTGGAAGTTTAGTAGGAAGTTTCATTTATCATTATGTACGAGATTACCAATTCTTTTAATGGAGTGTCAGTGGCTGACCATCGGAAAGTCATAATGGCGCCTTTATATTAGTAGATTACCAAACTTGCCAAAATCAACAATTATGAAATCAATGATAGACCATTCTGACACTATTGTAATAGCAGGATTGAGGCCCTGATTTCCTCAAAAATTCATAATCTTTTGTTAGGTCCTATGAAATGTGGAAAAACATATTGTTATTTGTTATTTATTTCAGGTAGTTAGAACAGACATTTATAGCCGATTAAACTTGGACCCTAGTTGCGTGTGTAACGCAATTAGGATGCAGATTTAATTCACAATTCGAAAGATTTTGAAGGATATTGCTAATTCGTTACCTCATAAGCTTGGAGAAATCGTCGGCTCGATAACGCAAATAACGCATTGAATGTTTTCGAAGTGTCAAAACAAAAGTCATTGCCATCATATAAGTGTAACGCAATTACCCCACTGGATTGCAACTATTTGATACGTGCATTTTAAACTTGTTATATAAAAATACTTTGCCAAACGCTTCACGTAACATTTCAAAACAAAAACTATTCAAATTAATGCAGTCGATCAGTAAACAATGCGCCTAGAATCTGCTCTGAAATTTTCAAACAAAATTCTGCGAAACTACGAGCTAGACTCACCATATTCCGGACATATGATGCAAAAAGCCACAGCCAGGAAAAAGCCGATCACTTCGCCACAGAATCCTTTGAAGGCCATTTTTCTCCTTTTTGTTTAACCAACGCTGGCTTTTACCGACATCTTCACTCTTTCTATTTTTCACAATTTCTCACTATAAACCCTTCGGCGCACTCATCGTTCTTTGTATAACATTCGACTTTTTAATCGACATCGTTCTTTCCAAGGAGAATTTTATCTTCTGATGTTTTTTTTTTCGACTGGATGGTATTGCGGTTACATCTGAAAAAGAACGAGGTTTTTGTTAAAATAATTTTAAGTACAAATTGTGAAAAAAAAAAATGTGTTACAATAATATTGTATTCAGATTTTTCTTATGGCAGACAAACACAAGTTTAATTTGTTCGGAACAGGATAATTCGTGAAATATATTTTCCCAACAATTAAATGATTGATTCGTTTCAATATTGCTTACACCCCTTTTAGTTTCCAGAAACCCAAACTCCTTCGAGGTTTATACTGCATACTAATTTTATTTACAGTTTAATTAATCGTTTCAATCGAAATACTTCGGCAGCTAAAATGCCTGTATCCCTAGAACATATTGATTATGAAACTACGGGGCACTCACATAAAATTTCTTGGAAGCTAATTACATTACACTACAGAAACCCATTTCCAAGGGAAAGTGTAAGACTTCATAAGCAAGGGTTCGCCAAGTTATTCTAAGACGTGATTCTAATAACAGTTTCTACCCAGGGTCCCAAGTTATGTTTTTATCGTTCACTTTTAATATCCTATTATATTTTCCAACTTAAATAACCGCATTGAGTTTTTTATTTATTATTTATTTATTTAACATTGTAAGTACCTAACTTATAAACTTGGCCCCACAAAACCATTGCAATTGTTTGACTGTGGGATCAGTGAAACTCTGGACAACAATACTTAATCACACTTAATCACACTTACATAACCAAATAATATTTTTTTTAAATTTGCTTTTAAATCTATTTTTATTTGTTTCACTCCTTATGTCTGCCGGTAGACTATTCAATAGGTATGGTATTTGTTTCTTTAGGGTTCTGTCACCAAAGTAATTGGTGACTCTGGGTAAGAAAAAAACAAACTTTTAAACTCCTGTATTATGAAATTCTGTTAAATTCATTTCGGAGAAAACGAATATCGTTTTAAATCCGTAGTTGGGATGAATTTATCCCAAGAACAAACTTAACATTGTAGTTAAAAAACATGTTGTCTCATATAGAATGCATGAGAGAAAATGTTTTTCAACTGCAAATGTAAGTTGGTCGACTATTACTCGGTAACTTCTTAAGCCTACTAAGCTATGAATTTTTTCACACATCCAAATACAACCATTTAGCTGGCAGAGACACACACACTTGACTCTAAAAAAAATTTGCATTATATAATTTGCTTAATATTACGCTAACGGATCGCTGAATCGAAAAATTTACTACGGAACCCTAAAAAGATTGATGTATTGTTTCGAGACTGAAAGCTTCTAGCACATTTTTCATATCCATCACATTGTTTTTACCCGACCTAATTATTTGGTTGTGATTTTTATGTGGTTTAAGACGACATACAGCCACAATATACATAGCAATAAAGTAAAATGAGCTTCCCGAAAATAGCGGCAGAACAATGTTGCCTGTGCCTTTTTTCTATTGACCCAAAACTGTGCCATGAAAACTGAACCATAAATATTTTTTATGATGCGCAACCTTGTATTATGGAAGAAAATACATTTATTTAGCAAAGACTAAAAGGCACACATGACAATATAAAGTACAAATTTTTGTTAGTCTCAAGTGTCCCTCGCCCTGCTTATATGGTTGTATTTGGATGTATGAAAAAATTAACAGCAGTAACGAAGTTAAAAGGAAAACTATCACAGCTAAGTAGGCTTTACGAGTTACCGAGTAATAGTCGACAAACTTACATTTACAGTTAAAAATCATGTTTTCCCATACATTTTGTATGGGAGAACATGTTTTTCAACTGCAATGTTAAGTTTGTTCTTGGGATAAATTCATACCAACTGCAGAACCCTTCATTGTGCGTTATCTGACACGCACTTGCCCTTTTTTGTGTTAAAACCTTCAATTTGATTTTTTTTTAACTTAAAAAATTATCTTATATATGTTTTAAAACAATATATTTACTTACAAAAATTTAATGACATACCCAAACTTTAAATCATAATAATTTACCTACAAAAGCCAAACAAAAAAATTTAATTACGAATTCCAACATTCAATAAACTCGTTTACCTGACCGCGTTACACAAACGTTTTTTCACACAATACACGAAGCATAATTATTCGTTGAACATGTTACGACTGGAAGTGACCTGAAAAGGACGACGTGTATTGTTGGAGGCGTCCGAGGCAGAAATTGTATTGTGTCCCAGCTCTTTATGTACCACAGAAACGGCGCTACCTATGTCTCTTCTATCTGTTCTTTGTCGCTGTCACCTATACAAGGTTTCTTACGTTCTGCTTGCACAGTTTTAGTTGTTGTTAATGAAGTGGAAACGCACTGGAATGGGTACCTCGGAGAGTGCACCTGTGTTTTAAGGGGTAACGAGTTGAGTGATTTTGTTTTACGTTGCGCTTTGAGATTTTATGTGCTTTGTAGTTAAAGTATTCTGTAAATCCGCTTTGTGAGTATCTCGAACAGTCATATCAGTTGATAATTTTACAAGATTCACAACATTTGTCTCGGTGATTATTTAAGAATTCCTGTTTTGACGGCTGCCTTTAACTGTAACAACCAAGAAAGGTTTGGATATTTTTTTTAATATACAAGGTTTCTTACGTTCCGCTTGCACAGTTTTAGTTGTTAATTATGTGAGAACGCACTGAAATTCTGTGGGTCTCGGAGATTGCATCTGTGTTTTAAGGGGTAAAGAATTGAGTGATTTTGTTTTGTGTTGCGCTTTGAGATTGTATGTGCTTTGTAGTTAAATTATTATGTAAGTTCGTTTTGTGGGTATCTCGAATAGTCATAATATCAGTTAGTTTGGAAGTTCGGAAGTTTCACATCATTTGTCTCGGTGATTATTTATGAATTCCTGTTTTGACGGCTGTCTTTACCTGTTACACGCAAGACAGGTTTTGATGATTTTTGAATATACAAGGTTTCTTGCGTTCCGCTTGCACAGTTTTAGTTGTTAACTATGTGAAAACGCACAGGAATTCTCGTGGGTCTCGGAGAGTGCACCTGTGTTTTAAGGGGTAAAGAGTTGAGTGATCTTGTTTTGTTTTGAGCTTTGAGATTTTATGTGCTTTGTAGTTAAAGTATTCTGTAAGTTCGTTTTGTGAGTATCTCGAACAGTCATAATATCAGTTAGTTTGGAAGTTTCACATAATTTGTCTGGGTGATTATTTAAGAATTCCAGTTATGACGGTTGCCTTTAACTGGTACACGCAAGAAAGGTTTTGTTGTTTTTTGAATATATAAGGTTTCTTACGTTCCGCTTGCACAGTTTTAGTTGTTGTTATTTAAGTTAAAAACGCACTAGAATGGGTACCTCAGTAAGTGAACGAGTAATTTTGTTTTTCTTTGCGCTTTGAGATTTTATGTGCTTTATAGTCAAAGTATTCTGTAAGTTCGTTTTGTGGGTATCTCGAACAGTCAAATCAGTTAGTTATTTTGGAAGATTCCTAACATTTGTCTCGGTGATTATTTAAGAATTCCAGTTTTCATCGCTGCCATTAGCTGTTACAACTAAGAAATGTTTTGATGTTTTTTTGGAAATTATAAAAAAAATATATATCATAGTTTTAAGCTGGAGACATAATTTAAAATTCCATTAAAACATCAACTGTTTACTTACAAGTGAGTTTGCAATTTAACTAATCCTAATGAAGTAGTAAAAATAATTCTGGAAAAGGAAATAAAAGAGAGCTTGTGATTACTCAAAGAGACAGCCAAATCCTATCATTTCTTCGGCCTACAATCTTTTTTCCAATTTGTCTTAATGTCAATGCTGACGAAACAAGATTCTCTTCACTTCGGGCCCTGCCTTACTTAATTCCAAGTCTAATGTCGGTAAATATATAAAAATATCAAAGAAAATGGGTAAATAAAATTGAATTGTTTTCACACATCGTAAACAAAGCCAATTGTCTACTGCCATACTTATGTGCTATACCTAATGGACGCAGTCTCATTAGCTATAATTGGCTGTAGACAAAATAATCCAAAAATACATTGTTCTGAAACTCGTTATCATTTCTTTCAACGTCACGTTTACAAAAAATGATAACAAAAAGATAGTTTTCAAAAAGTAAGGTGGCCAACACATCAAGTGCTCGTTCGATTTTGAACTTAATCTTCTACATTTTAAAGTTTAAAATCGTTTGGAAAAAATTTACAGTTTGTGGTAACTTGATGTGCTGGCCACCCTTTTTGAAAAGTATCATATCGTTATCATTTTTTATAAACGTGACAACTTGACCGATTAGACAATTCTAACTGAACTGATAGCTGTGCTTCTGGGGAGTTTTTTGCGCCAGTTCTTCTTCTTAGATAAAGCCCTAGGACGTGGTAGGAAGTGGTGTTGGTGGCGTTGTGAGGACTGTCTTATGTAATTTTAACGTTCTAAAAGTGCTGATTCTCAGCTTAATTTGAATAAATGACTTGTGATTTTGATTTTGTATACATTATTGAACAAATAATGTAATAGAACAAAAGAAAAACAATACTAGATCTATACTCCATTTAATTTAGCTCTATTTGCAGCCCGTGGCTTCGCCCGCGTGGATTGTTCTAAAATAAAAGTAGTCTAAGTTACTGCTAAACAACGGCTATCTGCAGTGAAATTTCTGTCAAAATCTGTTAAGCTATTTCGGAGATTAGCAGGAACAAACAGATAGACAAAAATTAAAAAAAAAAAAATGTTATAAGTACCGTATATACTTTCACACTAAGTAAAAAACTGTTATTTTGATATTACTTTAGAGGTATGAGGAATAGGGTGTAAAGTTCACTCATACTCTATAGTAAAGGGAGGATCCTCCGACCAGACGGGTATTGTGTCTGGTGGGCATCTGCCCAACGGTTGATGTCGGGATGTTGTATATATGCTAGACGCGTGGTAAACTCTGATAGCGCGATGCAGGATTTGTGACGTCAGGTCTTTGATGCGTAGTTCGCATGTGGCGTTGTTGATACCGCCACATTACAAACAGACACTTCAATTTTATTTATTTGAATGTGTGGAATAGTAAAATAACGGCAAAAATACGTCTGTTATTGCGAAATATTGTTGAAATTATTGCACTTTAGAGTTTTTTTTTTAATGTAAATGATAGGTTACATTGCTTTGTATTTATCGTAAAATGACGCAGTATTTTGACGTTTATATGGAAATGACGCTTTTCTAATGTTATATTAAATGGAATAGAGATACACACCTAGGCAAACTGTTGGGATCCACTAGGACCGATGCCTGCTGAGGCATCGGTCCTAGCAGTACGGTATAACGGTATCGGCGGTGCGGTACAAACCCGCAACACTGGTGGGTTGCGGATTTGTCCAAAAGAGATACCGTGGCCCCAGGGCCACGGTATCTCTTCCTTCGGTTTTCCTTCAATTTCCTGTGTGCCAGCACACAGGAAATTGAAGGAACACGGGTGGGTTTTAGTCAGTAAAAGTCTAACACGCCCTCTCACTCCGCCCAGAGCGGGAGAAGTTACTTGATAATTTGCCACCCATATTTCATCCCATAAGGTAGCTTATAAGATTGTCAATATATCTGCCATCAAACCCATGCATGTCTTCAAAATAATTATCAGATTATTTAGATTATCGAAAACAAGTCCACATAGATAAAACGTATTCGATGCACGACAGAAATTGTAAATTTGGTAAATCGTTACCGTGAAGCTAACACCCGACTGTCGTCCACGCTCAATGTGAATACCAAGTACATTTCAAAATAACTAAGAGGAACTAACCACATATAATCAGCTCCGTTCAACTTTCCACGTCTATCAGATGCGTATGCATCTCCATACAAAATCGTTGTTTTCTATGGACAAAAGCTGAACAAAACTGAATAAGTGGGTAGTCCCTAATTATTCAACAGAAGTTGATACAAAAATATCAATATATCCATTAAATGAATAAAAAACCAATTCATTTATATCAGTTGGTGTTTTCGTACGCCACACGTATATAAAAAAGGAAAATGTTTGTACAATAATTTCCTTATATGACATTTTACCAACAATAAATATAAAATCGCCAACAATGGAAGGACTATAAAGATCCATTCTTCACTCGGGCTCATATAAACAGACTGTAAAAATGAGTCTTGTATTGACAATAAAAACGATTTTATGTGATACTTCAAAACGTTTCCCAACAAATGTAATGCGATACATGTGATTATTCGATGAAGGTAAAACAGTGGTTACTTTGATGGCTTCATACAAATGGAACAGACTAATAAAGCATTCGTTTGGTAAACAGAATGTCTAATGGTATTGATCTGAGGTAACTTGAGCGTTCATAATCGCTCAGTAAAACAAAACACGATTGCCTTCAAAATAATATTCGTTCAATCAATTTGCCTAGCTTTTTCCCAACTACGTTGGGGTCAGTTTCCAATCTAACCAGATGCAGCTCTTAAAACCAGACCACACGGCGCGTTGCATTGCGTTGCGTCGTCGCAATGCAAATATTTTGACGCATAGCCGGCAACACAGGCGCTGCGCCATCGCAGCGTTACTACGACGCGTTCCGTTGGCGCAGCGGCGACGCACAGTTGCGGCAAGCATTTTGTAAAAACATCGCAGCCAGCCATTCTCCCTATCAACGCACAAGCAACTGAGCGCTGCCGCTCCGACGTTGCAATGAGTACAGGGTCCTCCCGCTTCGTCTCGGGGGCTGCTGTACGTCATGTATGCGTTGCGACGACGCAGCGCACCGTGTGTACACTTTGGTTATTTGTATGTAAAACAACGCAACGGCAGCGCTGCGTCGTCGCAATGCTGACGCAACGCGCCGTGTTGACTGGCTCTTACAGTATCTTACATGGAGTGACTGCCTATCTTACCTGGACAACCAAGTGACAGCGTACCACGATTCCCCTTGGTATGACTGGTTGTCAGACTTTTGGGCTTCTGATTACCCGTAATAACTATTAAAGATCTACGGATGGCAATGGGACCAGCGGCTTGAAATAATATTCCAAGATCATTTTTAAGTGGAACATTTAATACAAGGAAACACAATAAGCTATTAAGACAAAGTATATACAATAACGTGAAAATATTCCTCATGCTAAGAAATTCTGAAATCATAATTTTGATTTATAACTTGAACATTCCGTGCCAAGAGTAAGACACGGTGCATAAGCACTGACTCGGCTTGTATAACTTGAGATGCGAACAACACTAAGAATGCATGAGACTGGACGAAGTAGAAAAGTTTGCGTCATAAAGCAAATCCTTGCACCGGAATAATTCTCAAAAGTTGTTTGTGACGTGGCACGTTCAAGTTTATTCCCCACGGTTAAACTGGGACAATTTAGAGAGCATTAAAACTAGTAAGGCCTTCGGGAGCTTTTAACGTTATCAACACTATTGAAGATAATGAGACTGGTCGTGCACTTAATAGTGCATCCAAGTTATGCAAAGTGAATTTTGGTAAACAAGTTAGTGAAAATACTTTTAATAAAGAAGTTATCATGAGCAGCTATTAAAGGTTTTATAATTGAAAGTTTTAAGTTTGGTTCATTCCAATCAATCAATCAATTATTTTGTTAAACAGGTATGGTTACAGATAATATATTGTCTAAAATATGTGCACTATGTTTTGCCAATTTATGGCGTACAAAATTAACATAAACAAGCAATTACAATTAAGGTGACATATCAATAGAATACAAAACAAAAAAATATCATTAAATTAAAATATGTCAGATATGTAAACAGGTAATAAATAAAATCATAAGTGTTTAATTAGCAAGTCGGACCCGTCATACCTCTGTATATCAGTAGTTAAACTCAGTGATGGAGTAGTAACATCTATATATATTAAATAAAGACCTCTTAAAGGTTCCCAGACACTCTTTATTTCTAATAGCTGCTGGTATACTATTATATATTTTTGTTTATTTTTTATTTTTTTTATTTATTTATTATTTTTTTTTTATCCAAGACAGATCAATTTGATACCAACAATATTTTTTGTTAAAGTAATGTTTCAGTTTGAATGTGACAAAGATGAATGAGAGATTCGAGTTTACGTAACATTATTTCCGAAATATCGACTCCTTCAAGTGTTAATATCCTGGTAGTGATTGATAGTTCTCTTACTGTGTGTTTGTGTGTTTGGAAACACTTCGTATAATACCTTCTTGAGTATAACGCTGTAGATACTTTTATATTCAAAGCAGCTAAGAATTTTCAGAATAAATTTGTCTCCTAAATGTATAAAATTTTAAAGCCTTACCTAATCTCACAATCTTGTAATGCGAAACCGAAATTTCACAAACAACTTCGATCGTTTTTCGAAAAAATTCTGTCAAAACTTCGAGATTTAGATTTGAACTGTCTTGTTTACCAGTATTTATGAGTCTAACCACACATTATTTACAAGTTTCTCCTGATTGCGATCAACTAAGATTAAATCTGTCACGTTTCCCGCGAAAATTGCGGAGATTTAGGGACAGAAGAGTTAGAGAACTCATTTACATTATAACACCGTAAGTTTTGGGCGATGTAAAAACTTTACGACGTTCCACCAACTAAGTGAATTTATGGTGGGCAATATCTTTAGTTGGATAGAGCTTGTTAAGTGCTTTGATTTTGTTCGGTCGTGGTGCGGGTTTGAAATGTACGAGGAGCTTATCGTTATACGCATTATTGATTGTTAACTTGCGGCAGTATCTCTTATTTTCTTTGAAATTTTGTTATGAATCTTATCTGGTCTTGCTCTTTTGATTATTTTATAGTTTAGCTATCAAATTTAAGTCTCCGCATTTTTACTGATGGTTAAAAAAACGGAACCCATATAGGATCACTCGTGTGTCTGTCTGTCCGTCTGTCACAGCAGATTACCTCCGAATCTACTGGACTGATTCAGTTGAAATTTAGTATGCATATGAATTTTTGTGACGCAAACACGAACGTGTAACGTAAATAAATGAATTTTAATTATGGGTTTCACTTTTGGGGGAAAAAATAGAAAATTATAAAAAACGTTCTGCCCACTGTACGGTTTGACAGTAATATCAAATGAAAGGACTTGTTTTGATGATTTTAAATATATTTTTTTGTCATTTTAAATTAATATAGTTAAAGTTATTCAATAAAATTGATTATCTCCGAAACAGACAAGCCTAAAATTTTGAAAAAAATTAGAGATTAATCTATATTTATAGATTACAGGAAAACCTAAAAGAAGTCTATGGCCTTAAAATAACATGGTAAATCACTCAGTTAATGTGCGTAAAAACTAACATTTGTAGTAGGAATGTATAGTGAACATGTTTTTTAACTACAATGTTAAGTTTGTTCTTAGGATAAATTCATCCCAACTATGGTGCGTGATCCAACACGCACTTGACCGGTTTTGCATTTAACTTTAGATACATAATATTCTTCTGCAAAGGGAGGTTTTAGGTATCGGATACTTTGTATCTTATTTTCCTCAAGTTTCATATAAAAGTTTTTTGTCATGGACGTTTTGTTCTGTCCGATCGAAACATCATATAACTAGACCGGGACTGTCAAAACTTTTGGACAGAAAAAACTTCTCCTAGCATTTTTCATGAACTCACCTTAGCAAGTAAATGTAGAAGCGAAACATGAATACAAAAACAAGGCTGTTTGCTGATTCCGTATATTATGTCAGAGATGAGTTGTATCTGGTACGCCAGCGCCATTTAGTCACGTTCAATGGAGTTATTGGAGATCGCGCCAACAATTCTTGACTAATCGAGACGCAAGTGCTGCCTAGCGGCGCATGACGGAGTCTACAACATAACTTTCGACTGGCGACAAGTGTCCGCCGCATATTCCACAAGTGAAGTTCATCGCTGGCGGTCAAGCAGTGAAGACGTCGAGAAACTGTTGCGCGCTGGGTATAGTTGTGTCGTGTTCCAACATTAATTACTTTGCATACCCATTACTGTATAGAATCAAGTTCTTCTAACTGAACGGACAGATGTGCTGCTGGGGAGTTTGTTCTGCTACTTCTTCTTCCCAGCTAAAGCACTAGGAAGTGATGAAGGGACGGGCGTTTTGGGGGACTGTCTTATGTAAAGTTTAGAGTGCTTAATCCTAGGTTGAGTAAATTACTTTTGAGTTTAATTCGGTTTTTCTATTGCGCAATAACCAACACTACCCACAGTACGCCCACAGTAATTAAAATATGGCTAATGATAACGAGAGAAACCTTCCATTCTCCGACATATAAATTGATTTGATTTTTTTTTGTATATTTTTTTTATTTTTTATTAATTAGGTTCATTCTTTCCTCTACATATAAAAAGAAAAGCAACTGTCTGACTCATCATCGCCCAGCCCAAACTCTTGGATTTAAAAAACTGTTTTTTTTTTATATTCTCACGGGAATATGGAGCGGTCGAAGTCGCTAGCAAAGTGCTAGTTGATTTATATAATAACAATCTCTTACAACAATAACAAATCTTACATGTAGCAATATAACATACACTCTGGAATATCTTTACCTCAGTGACCAAGGTAAAGAGGAAACCAGTAGTCATGGCTTACTGCTAGTAAGTCGATAAAAAAAGGCGAATAAAGGCAGCATATTTCAGTTCTAAATCTACTATTATATTAGTTTCTTTTCTTTTATTTATTTGGGAAAATAAACAGTTACACAGTGAGTAAACGTATACCCACGACATTTTCCACATATTATAAAATTAATGTGATGTGCGCTTACAATTTGGCAAGTACAATAAAATCACATAATAATAAAGTAATAATAAATAGGAATGCAAAAAAAAAAGTAAAGAAAAAAATAAAAACTGTCTAAGAGTTAAGTATTACAGAGCAATATCCAAAATGGTTTCCCGAAAAAGGCCTCTAAATTTACTAGTTGGAAAAGCAAAGATATCAATATTTTCAAATAGGATCATTATCTAATTTGCATGATATAATTTATGTATATCATCAATGCCTTACCGAAGTCGGTAGGAACTGTGAGTAGCCTAAGTTAAAAGCAAAATTTTGCGTACCAAACTCATACATACATACATAAACTCACGCTATCTTCCTACGGGGATACGCAGAAACTATAGAACGCCACCTACGCTTCTAATATACTCCATATGCTTCGTTTATTTTCATACATCTTGTCATACACACACGCCGGCTGCGAGTACTACGCACCTGACCTTTCTGAAGGACATCACCAATTAGGTCACTATATGTCCTAGGGCGTCCCCTCCCGGCGTTTCCATTCACATCTGTCTTGTAGATATCTTTTGTTAGTCACCTTTAATTTATCCTTTCAACATGACCAAACCATCTAAGCAGTCTTTTAAATTTTTGTCACTACATCTTCTTTTAAGCCGTACCGGTGCCTAATCACATCATCAGCCTGTCATTCATAGTCACGCCACACATGCTTCGCAAGGAACGCATTTCCACAGCATTTACTCTACTTTCATGCTTCTTTTGCCACCCAAAATTCACTTCCATACATAAGCGTAGGTACCTGTACACCATTGTAAACAGCCAGTCGAGCCTTTTTGGGCATTGAATGGTTGAGCGCATCTTTCACTTTATTTCCCGCATTCACTCTCCTTTCCACATCTTCATCAATCTTTCCATCCCTTGTAAACTGACTCCCCAAATATACAAACTCACTTACTTGCTCCACGTTCTTATCATTTATTTTCACAACACACACCGATACTCATCCTCTTCTCTACAAACTCACGGCCAAAGAATCAAGCTCCAGACATACACTACTGAATAAATAAATAGTCGGAGATATTTTTGGAAAACTCCAGCCTTCCATACGTCAATATTCATTCTGTGCTAATTAAATAGGGACTTGACTTCCGCAATTCTGCATTTCACTCACGTTTACTCTAATGAGGTAACCGACGCTCGCTCTGGCTATGGATAAATAAACAGCAGACATTTTATATTTACGTTTTATGTATACTTTAGGTAGATGCATAATAGTTATTTATGCAACTGTTGTATAATAAGGGGCATTAAAACACGAATGTGGGTTTATTTGATAATAGTATCACATGAGTGTTTTAATACCTAATTATGTACAGTTGCATACAAGACTTTATCTACACCCATGTTATCTACTCTTTGATATTTTCCAATTCATGAAATCTTGGTACGCCTTTTCATATTGCTTTCTCGACTTTTCTAGTAATAATTGGTTCGAAATGTCCTTTGCTGCGTTAGAAATATCTGGTAGTGTGTTATCAAAGCTTGTATCACTCGTTTTTGTAAACAACAAACTTATAAATTTTTGCAATACTAATATCCAACAAAAATGACGGGATGCGACGTTAACTCGAATAACCTACAAGTTTATTTTATTTTTTATTATGGCGGTGTGGTAGTAAAACGCGCGTGCATGACAATGTTCTTTTTTTGAAAGTCATAAATGTGGCTGTTTGATGAGTTAGGAAGGGATCGAAAACGCAAAGGAGTTGCATAATGAAATTTAGTATAACATTATAACACTCATTTGGATGATATTATGGTTACTATGACACCGGTTGTTTTAATGTTGGCAATAAGGTAACTGTTTCAGAAACTTTCATAGAGGATTTATAACATGGGTGTAGATAAACGTATTTACTTTTTCTTGATGATATTATCCCTAATTGTTTTCCATATAATATCGTTTTCTTGTTTTCTGAACAACTTTACTTTGTCGACCTCTATTTTGTTACAATTAAGTTAAATTTAGGTGTTATGTTTGTTTAGTTTATTATGAATTTAGTTTATATTAGACCAGTATATTTAATAATTAAAAAGTATGGAGATTTATATTTATGCTTAACTATCGCTTTAGGGCAACCTGTAATGATAGATTTAAGGTGTTATAATCCATAAAAATATTATAAATGTGAAAGTAACTGTCTGTCTGTTACGTTTTTACGCCTAAACCGCTGAACCAATCATCATTAAATTCGGCAGAGATATAGCCTGGGATACGAAGAAGGACATATGCTGCTTTTTTTACGCGATAACTGACATCCACGCGTGCGGAGCCACTGGGCAAAAGCTAGTAAACCCATCGACTTGAAAAAAAAAAACCATCGGCTCGAGAAGCTTCTCCTTTTATCGTCGGTAAGACCAATATAAATGGCACAAGCGCATGTGACCATTATTTCAATTTCAACATAATTTTTATTGGATGCTGCTGAAGAAATACCGTATGTCACTGAGATTTAAAATAATAGCAGCAGAAAACAAAACCGTGACGTATTTTCAATCAAAATAAAGGTAATTTAAGTTTAAAATGTACCAGTTCCAACATTCCCTGTTATATCATAAGAAACTTTATTATGAACCAGAACTGCAGTAATTCTGCAGAATTCACTTTCTATTACAAAGTAATATTTCGAAAGGAAGAAAAGTCACGAAAACTTACACAAACAAATAATAACATTGTAACTCATTATAACTTTGCTTATAGGCAAACATGAACCTGGTGTATGTTTGGTATAAACTTTGGCTCTTCTTCAAAGGGCGAACTTGCCTTTATTACTTCAAAACGTCTGTTAAAATAACGAGACAGCACCTCATTAAAGCGTTAACACTAAACAATGTCTAAGTTTTGGAAAATATGGATATATTTATATTATATTAATGTTGCTCAATTTTGGGACCATAAGTGTGTATGAAATTTTAGATTTTTCATCCCAAGAATTTTAAGTTCAAAGTAACTATTAACTATTATATTATTTATTAACTCCGATTGATGGTTTAAAATTTTATATTTTTCCATAAACTGGCATTTTTTTTCCACAAGCTGGCTTTTTTTTTTGTCAGCTCTAAGATTTTAATATTTCATATTTTATTTTGAAATAAATAAAGAAAATGCGTTTATTTGCGGTACACATAACTCAGAGAAAGAACATAAACACATAAAGAACAAGTTGGGAGAAAATATGCCTCACATCAACGCAAAACGGCCGTCGCTCAGCATAATTCTACGACCCTATATGAGATAGAGCCCCAGCGATGGTTTTCTGCGACAGCCGGCATTGACGTGATAACGTCGACCGGTGCGGCATACAATGAGATATAAATAAAGAATAAAAATTTAAAAAACGCAACACTTCATCTTAATCTTCTATATAAAATTCTCGTGTCACAATGTTAGTTACCATACTCCTCCGAAACGGCTTGACCGATTTTTATGAAATTTTATATGCATATTCAGTAGGTCAAAGAAACGGCTACTATGTATTTTTTTTTAGTTTTAGGTAGGTACGTACGTACGTACGGTAGGGTAGGGTAGGGTAGTGTACGTAGATAGATAGGTAGGTAGGTAGATAGGTAGGTAAGTAGGGTAGTGTAGGGTAGGGTAGGGTAGGGTAGGGTAGGGTAGGTAGGTAGGTAGGTAGGTAGGGTAGTTAGGGTAGGGTAGGGTAGGGTAGGGTAGAGTAGTGGAGTTTATTCTATAGCTTTTGTCAGAATGAAGTCTGTCGGGTCAGCTAGTGCTTATATAAAAATAATATTTTAAAATGGCAACATTCCGATCCGCGTGTGTCAGCAATGCATATCACGAAACGATACAAGCTTAACATTTTACGCCCACATCACAAGAGTAAATCAAGCTAAAATTAAAGGCAAAGATTTACACTCCCACGTAAACACATAAGCATCGAATTATGTCGCTAACATTTATTTGAAAGACGGTTTAAATCTAAGTGAAAAACTCCGAAATTACTGTTCCCTGTTTTTTTATTTCCCTTCACTCATCCTCACATGTTATATATGGCAAGCATTCAACCGGCACATGTTAGTATAAACAGACCGAACTACTTGTGGGAAGTGCCTGTCGTTCTCACTCAGAATGAAAAAAGCGCGTGAGCCATGCATACAGAAGAGTCATCATTTATCATGTGAAGATACATTCCTTTTCACGCATGTAGAGTGTGTTGCGAGGCTTAGAAGTGTTAGAATATGGAATGGAAATAAACGTCAGAAAGAACGACAAAGCGTGGTTTCGTGATAATGTAACCTACTGGATTTTAGATTGAAATCAAACGAATTAAAAGTGAAAAATGCAAAGGCATTTGATAGACTGGGCAATAAAGACTGATTAAAATTTAAAATCTCAAATATTTGTCAAATAAATTCACTTAATTTCAGTCTTGCAAAACTATGTTATATATGTACGAGCTATCACTACTATTTTTATTAGAATCATAGTTTTGCAAGACTGAAGTCTTGCAAAACTATGATTCTATAATTATGATTCTGTGGTCGCTCACAATAGGCCTTATTAGAAGGCTAAAAGTCACCCAAAGGGCAATGGTGATGGCTATTCTTGGAATTTCCCTACGTGATCGAATCAGAAATGAAGAGATCCGCAAGAGAACCAAGGTAACCGACATAGCTCGAAGAATTGCCAAACTTAAGTGGCAATGGGCAGGGCACATTGCGCGCAGAACAGATGGCCGTTGGGGCCGAAAGGTTCTAGAGTGGCGACCGCGTACCGGAAGACGTAACGTTGGAAGGCCTCCCACAAGGTGGACTGATGACCTTATGAAAGCAGCAGGAATCCACTGGATGCGGGAAGCATAAAACCGGTCGAAGTGGCGGTGCTTGGGGGAGGCCTATGACCAGCAGGAGACGTCTTTCGGCTGAAATGATGATGATGATGATGATGAAAACTATGAAGATAGATAGATAGATAGAAGATAGAATACTCTTTATTACGTACACAATAAAAATTACAGATATAAATAATGGGCGGTCTTATCACCAAAAGCGATCTTTTACAGAAAATCTTTAACCTTTTTAGTTTAAGTTTTTCGATCATTGTCCGTACTTCCGTTCAACTAACGTCTAGATTGTTACATGGACGGTAACAAAATAAGTCCAGCACGTAAAAAGAGTCACAATACACAAGAAATTGGCAAGAAAAAGTAAATTTAAACAGGAAGCGTGTGAAGACGTGTCCCGTAGCTGCTAAGACGTGACAAGCCAATGCTCATTCGGAATCAGGGCAGGATACATACTCGGAATATCAAACGGTATTGTACTCCCAGCGAATATTCCCATACTATTGATATGAGTTATATCTAAAAAGGAAATGTATTCGAGAGGAATTCAAATCGAATATCTAATCTATATCGAATATATCGAATGCTTATACAGTACGAGTGTATATTGTTAAATAACATGGTTTTATACCTTGTTTATGTGTCGAGTTTATAAATTCAGACTTTTTGGGGATGTTCCACAACATTATATTTAATGGTTATTTCCGGATTTTTATAGCCTCTGAAAAGAAATAGGTGTGGTAAAAAATAAATAAAATAATTAATATTATTATTAACAAGTAGCTAAATATAGTAACTATATTATGATTTAAAAGAGTGTCCAAAATTTTTCTTGCCCGTTGTTACCCTAATAGGAACTTAGAATAAGCTTTGAAAACAAATCGGTTACTAACTTCAACGGTTACTAACTTTCTGACTGACCGACTGGTTGACAATTAAAAAGTGATTTCAAATGGTTTAATTGAAATAAATGCTTTAGGTTTGAGTCGAGTATTTAATTCATGAAACCACAGATCGATATCGATAAGTTAATTTATTGTTTTATACTCGTGTTTATTTAAACTAACATAAACCAACCGACAGTAATTATAGTATCTAGTATATAAGCCATAGAGAACATAATTATGGTCAATGTCAATCGACCACCAGCCTTTCATGACACCGTTAGAAATTTTTACTAGAACTAACGTGACTGCGGCGTCAACTGAGGTATCGATTGATGACCTAAATGTCGCCATGGCAGCGACGGGTCCCGGTGCCTTATTTCGTCAGTTTGATTAACTCATCTTGTGAGATGTTTGATAGCTTCAGTTAGAATGGAGGTTGAGAAAGTTTTTTGCGGGCTGTATTTTAAGGTTTAATTTCGGGAAAGTGTGATTTGGAGAAAAGCTTTTCTGATTTGGTTTAGATGGGCTGAATTTTTATGCAAGCTGTTTATATTACGTCTATTTTAGTTAAAGAATAATTTGATTGATTGATGACCTAAATTTCGCCATGGCAACGACTGGTTCCGATGTTTTGAGTCCGTCAGTTTGATTAAAGTATCTTGTGAGGTGTTTTAATATGTCTTCGGTAAGAATGGAATTTGAGAAATATTTTTTGGGGGCTGCGTTTAAAGTTGATTGAATCTTATTTCATTTGGTGTAGGTTATAATGTACGTAGGTAGGTATATCAGTCAATATGTTTGAAGTGCTGTTTGTGTATGTACAATATTGTAAACTCTCTGCTTTTATTTTGAAGTAAGGACATACATACAACTTTAAATCATCTTTAAATAAACGTAAAATATGTTGTATGTTCTTTGAAAATTGATAACAAAAGGATTATTTTCCGAAAAACAACAGAAGGAACAAGATACAAGATCAAAGTGGCATCTCAGCGTCAGGGTTTGTCGTGACAACGCTTGATATGACATTGTCTGTGCTCATATTACCCCGACACGACACACGAGACGAGTGACGAAGATACGGAATAATTATAATGTTTCACTCCTAAGAGTAATGTTTCAGAAATTATTTGTTTACTTGAAGAGACTGTATATTTCTTGAAAATTGGATTTTATGTTCAACGGGCAACGGCTGCCGGGTGCCGTGTGGAGCCGGACGTAAAGAATAGCACCACCCCATTTCCTACCGTGGGTGTTGTAAAAGGCAACTAAGGGACTTACTAGAGAATGGGCAGCAGCGTTCTTTATGCATTTTTAACACCATACTACGAACGCCAACCCGCCTGCCAAGCGTGGCGATTATGGCAAATCCTCCCAATTGGGGGGGGCCTATGTCCAGCAGTGGACGTCTTTCGGCTGAAATGATGATGATGATGATGGACAACGGCTGCGATATAAAAGTTGCGTGTTTCATTTTTGTAAAATTTTGCGTAATTTTTATTCAAGAGTTATTTGCAGTCAAGTGTAGAGGTTTTGGGTTTCTTGGGATATTTCTGTTTCATAATAAAAGGAGGTAATGAGGTAGGTGGTAAATCAGATCCGCTTGAACCTTTCTGACTGGCTCTTTTGTATCACATGAGCTATTCGCACATAGTTCGTGCCTATATAAGACAAGACTTCTTCTTTATCTTGTCAATGCTTCCAAAATAAATATCCTATAGATGACGAAGATGTAGGAACGCATTTAAAACGCAAAAAAATCATTCTACTTCATCACAAACTTTAAGAAGACGCACACCAGTGACCTTGAGTGGTTAGCTTGCGTGTTCTGTACTGAGCTTATGCAACGCGTCGTACGTCCAGCCAGTAATAGAACTCGCCCATCCAGGAGCGCTGTCCCAAAAAAGACGCATTATTTGCTTATTATACATAAAATAAAAAGTTTTTTAATAAAACACGTAAACTAAAAGATCAATAATTAAATTATCTTTAAAAAGGTGAAGGTTTCAGAATAATACGCTTGATAAATTTTGCGTGATTTTTAGTTTTTTATTCACGTTGGACATAAATTTACAAATTAATTTCACTATGTAATATAAAAATAATCTAAAATATTCATATATTAAGTTATTAAGAATATGCTTTAATTTAAGATATATTTTTTCCAAATCATTAACACTACTCGTTTAGACGTGATCTTCAGTATAAAATCATTAAAAGCCGGTTATCGTCGCCTTAATCAACCTAAAACTAATACTTGTCTCCAAAATCCGTACTCTAATCCTCAATTCTCATGCAAAACAACAGTGATACGCATCAAGTTGAACTAATTCCGTCACAAGCCCCACAAACTGTCTCATTATGCTGAAATATTCCTATGTTTATTCTACTCGTTAATACTAACGCAATAACTCGAAGATTACGCCCGCTGGGTGGCGTCGAGGCGTCTACAAAATGACTGTGATTATTCAAAAAGACTCGCATTTTTTTGGGTCCCGTACGCAGATTACGAGTTTTGTATAATTCGTCGATTTCGTCAGACAGTGCTGTTTTGCGGGGTACGTTTATTTTTGGAAAATAAAAAGCATGCAACTAAATGCTTGTCAAGTTACTAAAAATTCTGTTTGAACTCTGTATTGATTCTAATAGTAAAAAAATAGAAAGGTAGCAAAAAAAAAAGCTAATATAGCTTATTTTTTTCAAACACTTAATCGAAAAAAAAAAAACTTAGTATTTATTTTGTTATCCAATCAAAAGAAAATGCTTTCATATTATCTGCCACACTTTGACGCATCATCTTATATGACATATTTGCTTCTAAATATATCTGCTTCATCAAAAATAGCTTTACATTTTAAAATAAAAGATAATTATCATACAAGCGATTTTTTTTACCTTGAATACTGCAAATAAAATATTTCAAGAATATTTACGGAACCCGGAAAAATAAATTACGCCACATTAAAATTTAAGCGTAATTTTTTCGCTTCTGGAATGTTTTGGAATTTTATCCGAGATTTATTTGGATTTTTAAGGTTTTTAGGAAATCTAATGCGGCGTAAGCCACTCAAATAACCTTGTTAATTAAAGGGATCTTCTCAAAAGACAGTCAAAAGGATTTTAAATAGGATGGATTTAAAGCAAAATTGAGTTACTTCACGTTTTTGATGCACTGCAAAAGTAGATAAGTGCCTATTTTTGAAGGAGTAAAACGATTTTCATATTTTGTTGTGTCTGAAGGGGTGGTTTCAAATGAGATTTAATTTTCTTTCAGAAATATAAAGAGATGAGCTTGTTTTAAAATAAACGTTGTTAGGGGTGAGGGCTGTTATTTAAAAACTCATAAAACAGCATCCACTCGTACTCTATTAATTTAGGATTAAGTGACATAGCAACTACTAGGCTACTTTCAGTGAAAATAGCCCAAGAAAATATGTACATTATGCGCAACCCACTTTAGCAAAGCGATCGAATGTTAGCTTTCCCTGCTCGTGTTAGAAGGTTAGAATTCCACATCCCGGTCAATAGGGCAAACACAATTGCTAGCCACAATGCACGAACCGAATGGCCAATAAATGTTTGCTCAGTATCTCAATGTTTGTGCTTGTGATTTGTTTGTGTAATGTTAACTGATAACACAGGCCACACTCGGTCGAAGAGTTAAAGGCATAGCAATAGAGGGTTGGTAACACTTCGGAAATCCTCTTGCGGTGCATTCTGTCTGCGGTGGTAGCCACTTTACTTAAGGTTAACCAAACGACAAACAGGCTGTCGGCCAATAACCGAGAATCCTGTTTGATTAAGATCCTATTATGGTATATGACGGTGAATGACGGGTTATCTTTAGAACTTACTAGAGACATACCTTATGTATAATGTCCAGACAATTTTTGTTATACAAAAAAAGGGCAGTTCGTTCAATTTATAAATTTATTCCCAGACACTCCCACAGAGACAAATTAAAATGACAAATGCTAATGAATGGTAATAAAAAATCAAAATTCTTCATCACGCAAGTTACGGGGAAAATGTAAATGATAAATGATTTGATTTCTTTAAGTATGTTTGTACTAACAATTTTACACGTCAATCATATTTTTTTAAACTAGTTGTAGTCGGCGTATCCTAACTGACTGCTCTGAGAAGAAAGGCCGAAACGAACTCAGAGATCTCTTTTACAGTCCAGACATAATCTTGGTCGGATCATGTGAAGTCTATATATATTGGCGTCTGAAAAGTTATTTTGAGGAAACAACCACACAGATTGAGTGGACGTGTCCAGTCAGTGCACGCATTTATCAGTAATCGTGCAGCTCAACTCAGAACTTCAGGAGCCCAACGATTTGCGATTTGAAGCAGCATCATTTGATCTAAAGACAAACGGCCACATTCCTTTAGATCGTGTTTTGTTGCTTCGTATCTCAATATGAAACTTTATAAAAGGTATTAGAAAATTTTAGACACACTTACCGAGGTTGCTGATTGAGCCGTTTTTCTTAATTCCTTCTCAGTCACGAGATAATATTTTTTTTAAAGAGTGGCACTAGTGGACCTGTGAGTGCTTTCTTAATCTCTTTAAATTTACCTCTGAGGGAATGTCTGTGACTATATAAATTAAACGAATCGCCCTTTTTTGTATAACAAAAATTGTCTGGACATTGGCGACATTTCTCCACAATAGAATACAGTACTACATCTCACTATATGAAAATAACTAAAGTATACTAAACGGGCTGTTTATAAATCAGTTAAATCAGCTTACCTTTTAGACAATTTAACGTATACGACTGACTCATTATCGGTCAAGGCCATTTGGTTAAGGCCGCTGGTAGGTGTCCAGACTCTGTTCCGGAAATAATAAGGCTGAATGGGCTCCCGTTAAGCAGAGTATCAAAATGCAAGTATCTTGGGCATTTCATCACCGACGACCTTAAGGATGACATAGACATTGAGAGAGAGCGTAGGGCTTTAGCAGTCAGAGGTAACATGTTGGCTCGTAGATTTGCTTGGTGCTCTGACCAAGTAAAAATTACTCTATTTAAGGCCTACTGTCAGAGCTTTCACACGGGCAATCTATGGGTCAACTACACCAAGAGATCGCTGGATGCCCTACGCGTACAGTATAATAATGCTTTCAGGATGTTGTTGCGACTGCCCCGTTTCTGCAGCGCCTCGGAAATGTTTGCTGAGACCCACACAGATGGCTTTCATGCAATCATTCGAAAAAAAACCGCGTCACTGCTGAGTAGAGTGCGAAGTAGTCGCAACTATATCCTGAGAGCTGTGGCGGAGAGCTATACTCCTGAAATCACTTCATGCGGAGGTTGATCAGGTAGGAAACATGTTTTCTTGTCTTGTCATCCTCTGCGTGGAGTGACCATTATTTGAAATATTTTATATCTGTACTACTAATACTAGAATATAAGTTGTTTTGTAATACTAACACAATATGGATCCCATTGTCCGAAATAAATGAATTTGAATTTGCATTATTACAGAGAAGCATATTCCGGCGGCTTTCTTTTGACGTGCAGACCCAAAAATCATTATATCCCACTGAAAAAAAAAACCAATCCTGTATTACACTAAACCAAAAGAGCAATAAACATGATAATACATAATAACAGCGAAAACATAACACTCCGCTATGATCTAGTGTTGTCTAGTTAGCAACTCGATCGGTCCCCAAACGGCACCTCGAGCCAAAACTAACATAAATCTAAAGCTATTAATATAAATTACTTACGATTTACAATCCCTTTGGGGTGTTAAATTACAGTTATTTCCCTTCTATAATAAAGGCTTTATCATAACAGACCGGACTCCTAACGTGTCGGCATCAATTTTAATTATTTATTATTGTGAGGTATTAATGAGTTGGCCTTTGCTTAATGGGTTCGGATTAATTAACGAACGATTTGGGGCGAGTTGTTTTAAAATGTTCAAGTAATGAGGTTTGATGTTAATTAAATATGGATTTTTAGGAGGAACTGGTACTTAATTTTCGTGTTACTGATGAGAAAAGTGAGTAAAAGTGAGTCTAATTACACTCATGAGTATAATTGGACTCACTTTTCTCACTGATCATCATCCTGTTAATAACTCGTGCAAAATATGAATCTCTCAATAACCTCAAAAGAAACTGGCGGTAATAATTACTCGTGGCAGACATATTTATCGATCGATTATGATCATTGGGTGTTGTTACTTATGCCATAAAAAGCTATCCGAGCGCGGAGATCAATACTTTGTCATTTACTTTCATAAAAAGTTTTTTTTTTTTCTATTTCTTTAACTATTCAACAAACCTTTACAAAACTGTCACTCACATTTTTTCCTATTCGTTTTCATAAACCTCTATTTTCGTTCCATTTTTCCTTTGACAGTTGAGAAGGACCTAGGGGAAGGACAAAGCGATTTTACGGTATACTTTTCTTGTCAGTCAGAATCCTGTATGACGAAACCTTTGTCAAAAAGATTCTTGATATTTTTTCAAGCGTCAAGTTTTCTAGAATTCCTCATTGAATTTGTTGTGAGCTTTTAAAAGACAGGGTAAAAGGAGTGACTTCCGAATTGAGCTTTGACAACTGTCAAACAAATAATAACAATAACAAATTTAATGAAATAAATTCAGTTGTATAAATCACGTTTGATATTCAGCCCAACATTTGAAACCTCTTTTGAATCTTGTATTTATTTTTCCTGAAAGTATGTCCGTCCGTCTTTACCGAATTATCGAATATTTATCAAATCTTAGCGTCAATATTCTTAAAAACCACTGTTTACTTATTTTTTTCAAAAGTAGTTATTTATGTTATACTAAATGTTCTAGCCAAGTTTTATCAAAAATTTACAAGAGAAAAACCATTATTTAACACCAAAAAAGAAAGCAAAACATAGAAGTATTCGCCGCAAGTAGAAAGAGTTAATCAGGATCGCGTGTACTTAATAGGGAAGTATTCATTATAGTAATAACTGCTTGGTACTCGATGCAGAGAATTGAATGCAGTATACCCGCGAAACTATTTGAAACCTGGGTAAAGCTAAAACAATGAACCTAGCATTAACGTGCAAAGTAAACGTAATGTAAATTCTTTCGATTCATCATCATCATTTCAGCTGAAAGACGTCCACTGCTGGACAAAGGCCTCCCTCAGGCAGGTTGGCGATCGCAGTATGGTGTTAAAAATGCATAGAGAACGCTGCTGCACATTCTCTAGTAAGTCCCTTAGTCGCCTGAAAGAATTTCCGTTTCCTCCCGTGTATGTCGTACATACACGGGAGGAAACGGAAATTCTTTCGATTAATTTTAAGATATAAACGGCAAGCACAATTATTAGATACATGTCACTGACATATAAATGATGCCAATCTTCAAACTATTTCAAATTAAAAAATCGCGTTAGACCCCACTGTAAAACTGTTATATTATACGTCTGGAAACCTCGAATAATTAAACAGTCCGAAAATTTTCTTGAACAAAATCTGATATTAATCAGCTTTCTCTTGTAGACTAGTGTAGGCTTGGTACACACGGCTACTTATCAAGCTATAATTTCCAGTATAAGTATATTCTTTTTACATGCAATGGGGAAGCTCTTGGCCTTCATCTCACCTGATGGTAAGTGGTGATAAGGCCGAAGATGGAAGCGAACTTCACCCGGAATCCTCAGCCACAGAGGACCTGGCTATCTTACCTCTAACTGCCGAAACACAACAAATGCTCTTAACATTGTTGTTTTGGCGACAGACTTAGATAAGATGGTGGTAACTAGCCAGGCGGACTTAGAACAAGCCCTACCACCAAGCAAACCGAGCAGAAATTTTTGCCCCCGCTGGGAATCGAACCCGGGACCTCTGGATCTGAGACAGGTGGTTTTACCACTAGACCACAGAGGCGGAGGCTGATCTTCCATTTTATAAGATTTCCGAACAATGAGAGGTCAGCTTATACTGGAAATGCATAGTTTGATATGTAGCCTTGTGTACGTACCTACTATAAATTCTAAGTACTTCTGCTAGACTACAGACCACAAACCGCAGAGAATTTTGGGTAAAGTCCAACAGACGTAAATAAATATGTCATGTGTTTTAAAAGAAAGGACCAACTTCTTTTATTTTGGAAAAAGAAAATTGATGTTATGTGTTAAGAAGGCGTACCACGGTACACCAGCGCTTCTCCTAAATAAATATATTATCTCGTGACTGAGAATGAATTATGAAAAACGGCTCAATAAGAAACCTCGGTAAGTGTGTCTAGAATTTTCTAATACCTTTTATAAAGTTTCATATTGAGACACGAAGTAACAAAATATGATCTAAAGGAATGTGGCCGCTTTTCTTTAGATCGAATTTTGTTGCTTCGTGTTTCATTCAAACTTCAACTCTTTACAAAAATACTAATTAAGAAAATAGCACATTTAACGAGTTGTGTCTTTTCTTTTAAACTCATTTGGCAGATACGCCTTTTTTTCTGATTCCGAATATGTACGAGTATGTTTGAAACTAAATTTTGATAAAAAAATGAGTCGTGACCTTTTTCGTTATGACGGCAGAATAGCACCTATGATAAGACAATCTTATTCGTCACCACTTCTAATAGCTTCTAAGAAATTCTTATTATTATTCAAAACCTCTTAATTATTTTATACAAATAGGTCCCTTCAACTATTTTTCAAGGCTTGTACTTAAATTGTCTAAAGGTTATTAACAATAACCGTGTCAATAATAATACTAGGTATATTAATACCTCCAACTTTGGCGATAGCTTGAGTTATTGAAGCAAGGGCGAAACACAATGACGCATTATATTTCTTTGTTACAGTGTACTAGCTGTTTTTTTGTACTTCCACTTTCATCATATTATTAAAATTTGAGACAGAAAAAGCCACGGGTCATTCTATTACTTATGAAATTAAATGCTTATTAGTAGTTCACGGATGTATGAATAAAATAATTAATAATTATTGAAAATTCGTTAAATTAATCAAATACAGCGATGAAAGTTCTTAATGGCTTCAATTTATTTCAAACTAGCTTCTGCCCGCGACTTCGTCCGCGTTAAATTTCGGCCCACCCATCGCGTCGCATCCCGTCGCTCGCACGCGCTATAACTTCGTTATCGCTTAGCGTTCTTTCTGACTTTTGTTCTTTTCGATTGGCTCCTAAGGATCACAGCGTGATATTATATAGCCTATAGCTTTCCTCTATAAATGAGCTATCCAACACTAAAATATTTTTTCTATTCGAACCAGTATCTAGTTCCTGAGATTAGCGCGTTCAACCAAACAAACAAACTCTTCAGCTTTATACTCGTAATATTATGATGTCAAGGATAATTTAGTTTACATTTAAATACTTGTGATTAATAACATATTTATTTGGATAAGGATTAATATTATGTTGATAAAACTCCTTCGCAAATAATGTATTAATTTCGAACAAATTTGATTACCATAAAAAAAGGTTTTAGTGAGTCAATCTTAAAACATAGACATATGTTGTCGGAGACTTTTTTTTAGAACTTTTAAAGAGGAACAATTCAATCATACATAATATTTGCGTAACTTAAACCGTTTACGGAACGGAAGCTCTCAAAAGGGAATAATTATTCCCGTTTTCGCAACATTTTTCATTTATGCTCCGCTCCTATTGGTTGTAGCGTGATGTTATATAGCCTATAATATTCCTCAATAAATGGAATATCCAACATAAAAATAATTCTTACATTCCCAACAGTAGTTCTTGAGATTAGCGCGATCAAACAAACAAACAAACAAACTCTTCAACTTTATAATATTAAAATATAGATTAGATAAAATCAAAATAAAAAGCCATTTATTCAAATTAGACTGAAAATCAGCACTTTTCGAACGTCAAAATGACATAAGACAGTCCCCCAAAATGCCCGCCCTTCACCCCTTCCTAGTGCTGGAAGAAGCTGGGAAGAAGAAGTGGCGCAACAAACTCTCCAGCAGCACAGCTGTCAGTTCAGTTAGAATTATCTAATTAGTCAAGTTGGCTTTGTAATTTTAGATATGTAACGTTAATTATATTCAAGTAGAACTTTCCAAAGAAAATGTCAAGAATCATCATTAAAACTTATAACAAATCCAAGTACTACGTTTACTTAACCACCCTTCCAATACTGGAGGTCAATGGCCTGATGACCTAACATTGCTGTACCGGGCGAAGAGCCAAAGATACAGAGATTTAGATTCATCCCGAATGGGTACCCTCTGAAATATGGAGCCCAGCCGTTGCCCAAATCGCGTCTATTTTTAGAAACTACACAGTAGCGCAGTAAACGAACGTGTAAAATAAAAGTTTTGTAGTCGCTCTGAATGCATCATACTGAGTCTGTAGTTGTAAATCATTGGAGAGGAAAATCTCTTAAGGTGGGTGGAGTGGACCGCGAAATATAACAGACACTTATTTCGGTTTTGAGTCAGCAAGGGCATTTTACAATAACATGATTTCTAAATTCCACATAATCTGTAGCTGCGGATAAAATAGGATTATGTTGTTGGAAGCATTTTAAATCATATTATGAAAGTTTTAGACTTCATTACCATCCTAATGTCTTAGATTAGCATGGAAATCAAGTCTAGACCGTAAAGAAAAAAATAAACTGTGGCAACCGCTTACTGACCACAGTTGGTAAAATAATATTTCAAAACCACTCTGAATTTTAAATAAGTCTGACAAGACTGCTCTTATTATATAAATATTTTATGCCATACATTACGAGGTATATAAATATCTTGCAACTTCCTCACATACCCTTTAAAGTTGAACCATTTTAACTGAAAGCTGAAACATGAATTTAAAAATTTATGAAACACATTTTCAGGTTGCACTAACGAGAACATTTTCTGTCCGACAACGATGTTCGGACAAAACAGTCTAACTTTGAGTAGTTGTGTTTACAGGAATGTACTGGATTTGCGTGAACCATGACGATTTTGAAAATGAATTTTCGTTAATATGCCAATAAATCATAACTATCTATAAATTGACACCTAATGTGTTCCTATGATAGCCATATCCAATCTCAAAACTCATACTTCAGCATAATGTTAAAGTGTTCCAAGAAGTGTCAAACCTTAGCGTCAATACAACTTGGACTATTGCCCACAATAAGTGCAACGCCACACATGTCATGCAGATATTGAACCAATTCTCAGACCGTAAAATATTTGCATTATATAACTCGTATACAAAAAGCAATAACAAGCTTGATGAAAATAAAAATACAATACAAAATTACACTAAGAAGCAATACAATACAATATAAAAAGCAATAAAAAAAACTCAAAACGTTGCAAATAATAATGTAACATGTAAAGTTCAAATCAAATCAAAAAGTAGCTATACTAGAAATTCTCAGAAATAAGAATCACATATATGAATAGAGTAGTTTATATATAAGGTAAGGCAGGAACTATAGAACGCCACCTACGCTACGCTCCTTACATACTCGTTTTGATTCATTTACGTTCATACATCTGGTCATACACGCACGCCGGTTGCGAGTGCTGCGCACCTGACCTTACGGAAATTTATTTCGCTCAAAAAGAATACAATTATTCACTTTTATGAGGAAAAACATAATAATTAAAATAAGCGACGGTTTCGTTTAGTAATAATCTAAAATTAAGTTATAAAAACGGTAAAAACTTACAATTCATACATTATTCAGGCGGTGCCTTTTAAAAGTTGGAAGTGATTTCGATTCCATAATTACTTTAGGTATAGAGTTACAGAGTTCAGCCCCCTTGTTGAAGAGCATCACCAAGTAGTTCACTATAAAATATGTCCTCCTAGGGCGTCCGCTCTCGGCGTTTCCACTCACATCTGCCTTGCCTTTTGTTAGTCGCCGTGAAATAAAAATCACGATTAATGCAAAAACAAAATAAACGCAATTAAAACAAACGAAGAATGGAAAGGCTTATAACATTATTACAGTACGAGATAAAACTTTATAGTATTTTACAGGAGTTAATCGAAGCAGCAAAAAACATCTTATAACTTAACCTCGGCTTTAAGCACTGCACGTCCTCCTTGTGCTTCACAGTTACTGAGTAGAGAGACGTTACCTAGTCCTTTACTTTCTTGTCTAGCTTGTTACTGTTCCCTTTTGTATTCTTTAAAATTTCTATCTGTGCCAACATTATTTTTAGTCTATAATATTTTTTTTACAGAGATATAGAACCTAATAAGATTACTTGAGCTTGATTCAATGAATCACTACAGTATATTTTGGATCTGTGTCATTTTTATTGGGTGAATACACCACATACACCTACATAGATCATTTGTGGACAGGAACGGTCTGCGCCTGGTGATAGGGACCATCACGGGACACTGCTCGCTAAACAAACATTTTACACAATAGGGAAAACGGACAGCCCTCTGTGCAGGGCCTGCATGGAGGTGGATGAAACCGTTGCGCATGTGCTCTTCGAATGCACAGGCGTCACCCAGATCAGAATGGAAAGCGATCGGTGACGATGACGCGAGTTTCATGATTTTTGCTCACCCAAAAGGTACACAGTATACATATAACTCATGGAAAGCGTTCGGTGACGATGACGCGAGTTCCATGATTTTTATTCACCCAAAAAGTACTCAACGCGCCTAAAGAAGTTTTCACTTCAAAAACAAGTGAAGTAGATTTTCCAAGCGACAAATAACTACTCTGCTAGATTGGAATTCTGTTACACTCTCAGTATGAAATTCAATAAATGCCTACAAATCACATTTGGCCAATCAAATATTTTATGAATTGAGGTCACTCTGTCCGCCGTCTCTGTAATTATCACTACGTAGCGAATGGTCCCCTAAAATATGTATACGAGTATGGACAGCAATAATATCATTTACGATTGCCATAAATAGCCCATCTCTATGTTAAGGTTTACGTCTACGATAACTTTCTTCTATTTCTGACCGTATTAACTTATTTGCCTATAAATCTTAATCCAAGACTCTGCCAACATGGTAAACCTCTCGGAATTTATATATTTTGTGCAAATATGAAACTGTTTACTGTTTGGCAAGTGAGGGTCTATAACTTTTGATATTATAGTGCAAATATTTTAGCTCGGAATGAATACATTCTTGGAATTTCTAACCACCGTCCATTTTTAGGGTTCCGTACCTCAAAAGGAAAAAACTGAACCCTTATAGGATCACTCTTGTGTATATCTGTCTGTCACAACCGATGTGCTCCGAATCTACTGGGCTGATTACGTTGGAATTTGATACAAATATGAACTTCTATAACCCAAACACGGACGTGTAAAGTTAATAAATGAATTTTGAATATGGGGGTCACTCTTGGAGGTCAAACTATTATTAAAAAAAAAACTTTTGCTAAAGATATCGTGTGACATATCAAATGAAAGGGCTTATTGTAAGGATTTTAGATATTTGTTTGTATAATTTTAAAATATATATTTTCAAAGTTATTTAAGAAAATTTATGAAAATTTATCCTAAAACGTTGAAAAAAATTACAGAAAATCGTTTTTTACTTACAGATTACAGGAAAAATATGGTCTTAAAATAAAATGGTAAATCTCTCAATATTTTGTGTACAAACTTATATTTGCAGCTGGGGTGTACGGGAGAACTTGTTTTTCAACTACAACGTTAAGTTTGTTGTTGGGATCAATTCATCCGAACTACGGAACGCTTCATTATGTGTGGTCCGACACGCACTTGGCAGATTCTTTAAACTCACAATTTGCGGTCTCAATCAATCGATCGATACCATGCATAGAGGTGATATTCATTTTCGTCTCCTCCTGCATAGGTCAATCTAAGAATTTGAAGTTAAATTCAAACAGAATGGAGTAAAACTATTTCCTGTGTCATTGTAACCACTAAATCTTCAAGAACCCTCCATTTCCGATAACGATTACGAAGAATGTATTTTTTTCCGAAAGTGGGTCCATCCATACTTTTCCTAGTTGACTGTGTACGAGCCTACTATGTCAACTCATCTCACAGCAAATATTTACTCGACAGTGTAAGGATGCCCTAGTTGAACAGTTTGTAAAGGCTTCTACCCTTTCAACACAAATCCACTTTAGAGGCGTCTTTGAAACCCGTCTTTGAAATTATTTTCTCCTTCTAATATAAAGCTTTGATCGCAATATTGATAACGGGCTTATTTCAATGAATCCTTTTTGACAATACTGTATTTTTGGACTTCTAGTAATTCTTCTTTATTGAAATTTTCTTGAATCCTAAATGTATGGTATCTTGAATTCTGGGTTTTGTGTAGACCCAATAGGCGAAATTTACTTTAAGTACACCTCTGGCTAACCATTCGAGAAATACAGACGTGATGTTATATTATATCTCATAAATATAACGATATAATATCATGTTTCATGAAATTTGATATTAGATGTTGCTTCGAAGTTCAAAGATTAAATTTAATCGTGAAAAGTAAATCTATTACTATATATGTCACTGTGGTGAAATTATCAACAGTCTCGGACACCACGGTCTGTCTGGCAGCTGAAGTGCGGGTCACTAAGCGCGGCACGCGAACATTAACGATATCATCCGATGAGCTCTCGTCAACTTCAGCGTTTCAACTGTATTAGAACCTAATAACCTAATGGCTTGTCACGCGACGATGGCAAGAGACCGTACGCCAAGTCTTTATTTCTATGGAAGGTGGATAGGTATTTAGTGTGGGATGCAACGTGTGTCGGTACTCTTGCGCCATCCAATTTTCCTGGCTCAGCGAGCTGTGCTGGCAATGCTGCTGCGGCTGCGGGAAATCTCAAGCAGCGTAAGCTTATAGCTTATATTTCCGACCCATTTGGGATTGAAATAATCGGGCCGTGGATTCCGAGTGCTCAGGGTCTTTTTAAGGAAATCTCGAAACGGCTGGTTGGCACTTCCAGAGCCCGAGGGCTGGCTTTTACCTTGGCCAGAGGCTAAGTATTGCCATATAAAGTGGCAATGCCGCCAGTATCTTGGATACGTACTGGTCAATAGCGATGCGGATGAATTTTGCGACGCCATATAATACTTTGTTAATAGTTTTAATTGAGTTAGGATGTAATATTGTTATTTTTATGAATTAATTAAGTATAAGTTGTTTTATACATATCATTTTAATTCTGACTACACTACTTCTAACTGCAGATTGTTATATATCTAAAAATACAGGTACTTTTATTTATGATGAAATAAAATATTTTTATAAACTTGATTTTGTGTAAGTATTCTCTTTTTTTAAGTTAGTTAATACTTCATTTTTGTTGTGGGAGCCTTAAATAAGGTTTTGATCCATCTCCTTCCATAAGTAACTGAGTTACTGGGAAAGGAAGTTAATGAACCGTTCTTGATCTTGGTGCGGGATTCCATCAAATCAGCTACATGGACAAAGTTTCATATTTATGGTTTAACTTACAGCCGTGTTACTCAGTACGCCCTGAAATGAAAGCCAAACTTTTTTTTATATGAACCTGGGAATATTTTTTGCATCAGTCTAAATCAAATGTTTTTATGTTGCTACCTAGATGATATAATTTTATAATTGTGTGCTGGCCATAAAATATTAAAAAAAAAAATTGTAATGAATAAATAATATTATATCAAATAAGTTGAACTGAAAATATATAAATATAAATGCAATAAACTTAAGTAATGGAGGTTTTAGAGAAAAACAGACTCACTATTATTATTCCGTCTTCATAGGAAACATGGAAGTAAATACCCGGAATCAATGTCAAAGCTAACTAGTTTTCATTAGTTCCTAGTTATTTGAAAAATAAAACCAACTATTATGAAACTCTGTAGTCCATCGTTCTTAACTGTCACTACCCTATGATTACTTTGTAAAATTGCATGTAACCTTCAAAGGACCACACTGGACATTTTTTACCCGTAGCTTCCAATTTTACCGAAAAATTCCATTACCAGTGATTAGTAATCAGAGTTAATGGATGCCGTGAGCGCTACGCTTCATGTCATGGTATGTGTCAGTAATTACGTAAAACAATATTGTATTAAAACAAGAGTGCTAACCTATTATGGATTTTTATGATGTTAAAGTTCATTATGATGTAAATTGCCATTTGAAATAAGCTGCTAGTAAAAAAAAAAGTGAGTTTAAGTCAGAAATAGGAAATGGAACAAAAAACCCTACCATAATTGATTTGACTCAGCTATCCTCTCTATCAGTAACTAACTCAATTAATCAATCAACTGAGCCGGATATATACCCATTCCAAGTTACGGGCAGCTTACTATTTGTCTTTGATTACTATCACATCATACTTAATACTCAATACTTTTATTGCATTCCACATGTCGGTATTCTTAGGTGGTAAACTTATAATTAGATCAATATGGACCTTGTCGGGCACAGCAAAATAAAGTGAGTTAGGAGAGAGAAAGCGTTTGTTAATTTATAACATTACTTAGCAGAACTACTTGATCTTTACTTTATTTGTTTATTAAAACTTTATGCACAAGTAAAAACTGTACAAAGGCGGACTTTACCTGGCTTCATCTGCCTAGCGTTTTCACAACTATGTTGGGTTCGGCTTCCAGTCTAACTAGATGTAGCTGAATACCAGTATTTTACATAGAGTGACCGCCAATCTGACCTTCACAACCCAGTAGTAGTAGCACGATACCTCTTGGTAAGACTGGTTGTCAGACTTTCGGGCTTTTGATGACCCGTAACAACTGTCAAAGATCTACAAAAAAAGATCTTGATCATGATCTTGTCTTAAATGACTACATTATTCTATTAAATTTTCCAGATTCTTCTTCACAGAATACCATTTCATGATAGAAACTCTTTGGAAATTATGTACGTCAAGTGTAGCACTGTTTGTGTATACGAGTAGTCAGTAGCATGATACTCGTACAACACAAGATACATGACACTTACGCAAGATTCAAAGCAATTTTCTCATAAAGTATTGATAGGTATTTTATGGTGTTACCAACTTATTATTATCGAAAAACTTTAATAAGAAAAGTATAAAATAAGTCTAATATAAAAGTAAAAAAAGTGGAAAATAGAATAAAATAAGTCTTTTCTCAAAGTTGCATTTTTTATTTCGTGAGCGAAACGCTTTTGAAATTTGCTAATTTCTTCTTTTTTTTTGCTTTTATTTTTATGCTCGTGGCCGTACTTCAAAGAGTGAAACCATTTACGCAGTTACGCCAAAACTCAGCATCCAATTACCCTAGACAAACAATCACTCCGCACGGTCTCGAAAAAATCCTCCTACACAAAATCCATTTTTCTTTTTACCTTAAAAACATTTTCGTCATCACTCTCGTGCTGGCGCTATCAAAGCTATAAGCTATCAAATTTTCCCCTCTGAACGCCTTCAAGGGTTCCTACGAGGAGCAATTTCCTTAAGCTGAATTTCATGAGCAATATACATACTTCATATAACACATTGTTTCTGCTAACGGTTGAACGTGTTAGCTCATTTTCTTTTTAGGGTGCTCATCGATTATACGGCTGAGTACACTTCGTATTTACGACAAATGTTGTTTCCTACGACTTTACCTGACTTTAAGTTTCGAGCATTCGATTATTTAGTAACAGTTTAATTATTCACATCAGTAATAAGCAAAGATCGAAATAGGCAGAGTTAATTTACCTAAACTTCGAGGAAGGAAGTAACATAGAGTGGATAATACCTCCTCTAAAATCCCGAAATTATTATAATGACGTTTAAATCCCGGGATTTAAAAACCAGTAATTATTTTTGGACTTTATTTATAGTTACAAATTATTGATTTGAAGAATCATAAATATAACTTTTTTTAGGGTTACGGAGGTACTTAAATGGCTAAAAAAAACTCTTTAATTTAATAGTTTTATTACAGAACCCTAAACAATGTTATATGATTTCTTGAAACTAAATCAATAATTTGTAACTATAAAGTCCAATAAATAATTCGTGGTTTTTAATTCCCGGGATTTATACGTCATTATAATTATTCCGGGATTTTAGAGGAGGTATTATCCACATTATGTTACTTCCTTCCTCGAAGTTTAGGTAAATTTACTCTACCTATATAAGCAATAAATGGTAATAAGCATGTATGTAGGTACTAGGTATAAGTTTCTACTTTATCTCTCAAATATTTCAGTAATTAAAGTTTTAATTACCAATTCGTACCACTTAGTGAAATCTACCGTAAAAGTAGAGTGCTTCTAAAATTATAACAATTTACGCTCTAAACATTAACATTTGATATTTCGCGAGTAAATTGAGAGGTAACTTTAAACTTTGGAATTTGGTTCAAAACGACCTCAAACGTTTCAAAGCCAAGTATCTACTTCAGTAAGTACTTATCAGAATGTAAAAGTTGTCTGTTTAAATGTTAACTTTCAAGGCGGTAGGAATCGCGTTAAAATATTTGAGGCCCGTACTAGTTAATGGGTCAGCCTTATAGTATATTCGCAATGCGATAGATGGTGCTTTCTAATCCAAAGACCGTACCGTACCACGACTGTACCGTGTGGTGCCGGACATAAAGAATAGCACTACCCTATTTCCTCCCGTGGGTGTCATAAAAGGCGACTAAGGGACTTACTAGAGAATGGGCAGCAGAGTTCTCTATGCATTTTTAACACCATACTGCGATCGCCAACCCGTCTGCCGAGAGCGTGGCGATTATAGCTAACCCCCCCAATTGGGGGAGGCTTATGTCCAGCAGTAGACGTTTTTCAGCTGAAATGATGATGATGAATGATAAATCCAGGCACTAATGAATTCACGCAGTCTTACACGAGTCTTAACCCAAACATCGATAAACCGTGTCATTACTGCCCTGGAACATAGTTCAGGCGACGTTGAATCCACTTTAGCACTATGCATATTTCGCGCATTATTCCTTACGACGTCTATGTCGAATTCGCCTAGGGCTGTAACTGCCACATTAAACAAAATGTGTCACAATTACGTCCCACATTACTATTGCAACGCTCTTATGCTTCAGTAAATACTTTATGAGTTATTTAGTCATATTTTATGCGGCATTATACCGGATTGCGCTGAATTGATAATTTATGGTTTGATTGCAGTCATTTATGTGTTGTCGTTAAGTTTTGTTAGAATGTTCTTGATGTTGTGAACATGATTGCTAAAATTAATGTTCTTTCATTTACTTGCTTTACGAGAACATGAAGCAATTTGCTGTCTTTGTGTTAATTTCTCTTAATTTTATTAAACATTTTGTTGGAATGGCTTTGTACAAAAACAATAATATACATAAATTCTTCTTCTTTTTCGTGTGGTTAGTGATTAACCTGGTGTCAGAGTTTTTATGCCACCCATGGCTTCACATAACGCCGAGAAATATCTCTCAGTCAAGGCAGTTTCCTCCCAGGGTTGCGGGTTTGTCCGAAAGGGATACCGTGGGCCTGGCACACAGGCAACTGAAGGAACACGGGTGGTCAGTCTGTAAAAGTCTGACACGCTCTCTCGCTCCGCCCATAGCGGGAGAAATTATTTAATAATTTATCACCCAAAAAAAAAAGGCATAGCAGTTTCCTTACGATGTTTTCTTTCACCGTTTATAAGCAAGTGATATTTATACAATACGCAAATGAATCCAAAAATTCAGAATTGCGTGCCTTGTACACATAACATGTGTATACATAACTGTATTCAAGTCACTACACTACTCATTTTAAGTGTCAATAAACATGTCATCATCAAATGAACCGAATCATTAATCACATAACCTACATGTTTCCATTTTCAATTTAAACTGAAGTCTCCAAATTCGTCAATAATTTTCAACCAATACAAAAGCTCGGCGTAATCCCCATTTACTGGTTGTAGCACATAATTAATATATTCAACCCACATCAAATGTGAGCAATGGACCGAAAAATGCCATGGCAGATTATACTCCGTTAAACATCCCGGCATAACACCTCGACATGAACGGCCAAATAATCCTAAAATGCCCCACCCTGTAGAGGGGGATAGACAAATAACAGCGCAGAGAATCTTTCGCTCAATATAATTGCCTACAGGAGAATATTTCGTAAGGGCTGGTATGACTTTCCCAAATAAATTGTTCTTTTGATTAATACCATAATTATGGCTGTATAGAGTGCCATCCATTTTTGTAATAGCTAACGTTTTATTAAGTCTGGGAGACTATTAATTTGATGAGACTTTGTGTAATAGAATTATATTATTATTTAGTGCGGTTCTTTCCTCACTGAAATGAGTAGTATTCTATTTTGGGCTTCTGCTTTTTGTCCGACTTCCTTGGTGCTTGGTACATAACTAAATTAATTTGGCAAAGGATTAAAGACTGATATACTAAAGTTTACCTTAAAACATACTGATCATTGCCAAATAAAATGTTATACATAACACCTTTCTTGACTGTCGTTTCATTGCTCTCGTGGTCGCGCGACGGCTGAGCCTGGGTGGTCCTGGGTTCAATCGAAAAAAGTGATATTGGGTTTTTCCATTCGGAATTTCTCAGAAAGCACATTACGCTGTTAATCCTGCACCTGATCTCTCTCCGGTTGTGTTGGATTGCCGTCCCATAGAACTTTGAGAGTGAGGGAAGAGTGACTGCACCAGTATGTCTTGTCTGTTGAGATTGGCAGCCATGTTCGAAATTCGGTCTGGAGGACTATATATTAACAAAATTGTTCACAAAGTAGTCGTTAACTTGTAATGTAGACCTAAACCAATGTACACGGCAAATTAATTACTTACTACAAGTCATAAAAGCGAATGTTAATTACCACAATCACACTAAACGACAACCCTAGTTCCTTATTCACGTAGCGACCATCTTATATGAACGAAGATGTGTACGAAGGTAAGTAATTGGTAACCCGAAATAAGTTCAAAGGAGTTTCGTATCTGTAATTATGGCAATAAAGATCACGTTTTAACGATTACTACATATTAGAAAGTTACATGTCGTTCCCTTGTGGTAATCTAATCAACGTTGTATGCTGTGTGCACTGAACTGAAACGTTGTGAGAGAAGCTTACGTAATTTCCTTCAGATGGAAATATTCGAGGAATTTATTAACTCCGTCGCTTTATAGGCTCGACTTATTAACATATTTTTAATGTTATATAAATTAGGTCGTGTTTGGAAACTCGGAGTTGTAGGTCTTTATAATTATGAAGTTAATTAGTCCTGAAGTTTTGTTAAAAGGAAACTTTCTAGAAAACACTTTTAATTAAACAGCACATCCTTAAAAGTTGCGCAATGTTATCTAACACTTAAAGTTGAAGGTTAATTGTTTTGTAGCACAAATTCAAAGTCTTGGCATTCAATTTACTCCATAGTCTCTTTACTTTAAGTGCCAAGAAAAATCACTGAATACAATACTTTTTGGATGTAGCAGTACATTGTGTGCAAGCGAAGCTACATTATAAAACATTGCGGATGAATGTTCTACTTCCTACTTCAGTAAGAAAAACAAATACACGGTCTGCCACCCTGTATTTGTTTTTTTGACATTTCGGACATCGATGCGAAGCCTATTAACATGGATTCAGTCTATGATTCTGAAACCGTTGCGTTGCGACGCTACGTTGAAATATTTTGGCGGTAATATAAAAAAATATTGCTGTCCCATACATTTTGACCACGTAGGTATTTATTGCACTTTTGTATAAAATAGCTGAGAATCATGTACTGAATCCATGGTACCCGGTTTCACGTCGATGATTCCACCCTCTATACTCCGTAAGCAATCTCAAATAGTATTTCATTCGCTGGATAACAATAAAAAAAAAGTGTGTGTTCAAAGTGTTGGGCAGTTCTCATAATCGTAACCTACGAGCTTCCATGAATCTACTTCTCCAAATTCCTTCACACCGTACCGGTTTTATGTCAAATTCTTACGCTATCTCTACTATATAGCTCTGGAACGCGCTACCTTTTGGCATTAAAAAAGCTGAAAACAAATTTACTTTTAAAAGAAAAGTTCGTAACCACTACATAAGTCAGACTAAATAACTTTCTACGACTAAATAGTCTTAAATAATAGTCTAGTCATAGTAATTATTATTAGGTGGTATTTGTCAAAATATCGATTAGTTTATTTGTATATGTGTATTAGTATCAATAAAACTATATAAATTCTCGTAATCAAGAAGTTAGTATTTTAGACATTATATTTGTACCCTACCACTATGTTTCTATATTTAACCCAAAGGTTGAATGGTAGAGAATGCCTTGTGGCATTAAGTCTGCCTATGTACCACTATTGTACATGAAGTTTAAATAAATAAATAAATACCACTCACCTTTTACATAAGTTTTGTCAACAAACGTCTATGCATGAGCCTATACTTTACGTAACCCTTAATTTATTACACGGTAAACACCCCTAATTAAACCCTTAATTAAATGTAAAGCTATACTACACCTATCCGTCCTCAGTTGAACTTAGTACTCAATTTAATTGCCAACGCGAGTGCGATTATGTAAAAACCGAGTTGCTGCAAAAGGGATGACTCTGCATTTTGCCAGTTCGCTTTCATTCGTTTTACGCAGTGAAAACGCTGCGTCACAGCAGCGTTATCGAACCGTGCGGTAAAGTAACTTCACTAAAATATTAGCGAAGTTAGAGTAATAGGTGGAAACTTCGTTTTTGGTGTTATATCGTTTGATTTGTTTTCTTGTTATGTTATGACTATTTTAGTAATAGATTCATCTTTTGTTTGGCTATAGTCCGTGTTACTATAATAAGAAGTGGGTCTAGTTACACCGAATGGTAAGCGATGCGATAATAGTACATTACTTACCAAGGGCTGTAAAAGAAAGAAAGCCCGAAATCGCAGGTATTTGTTACCCGAGCCTCAGACGAGGGCTGTAAATATGCGATAGAGGGCTTTCTTTTTACTGCCCGTGGTGAGTACACAATTTACGGTAAAACTCGCATTATGGCCAGGTGTGACGTAAAAATAATATATCGTCGATCATTTTTCATTGATTTTCAAAATAAGCCAATAAACTGCTAGTAGTTTGAAATATACATGAATCGAAATTATTTAAGCTATTCTTAAATGAAAGGTTAAAAGTAACACAGTTATACAATGCTCCCAAAATTAGTCGCTTAAATTTAAAATGAAATCATTATGCACGTTTTTAACATTTTATTTCATTTTAACTAACTATAATATCAGACGTATCAATAAAATAAAATAAACTAAACATGCACGCACCAACCCAGCCATTTTCACCACATACACCTCCACACACCCCACATACACCTCACACTTCATACTCACTCACACCTAAAAGCACCTAACCCTCTTGTCATCAAACCATCTTCCCACAACATAAATTACATCGTACGTAAGTCTTCAATTATTATAATTATTTTTTATTTTATTTTTTCTCAATATTCTAATAATTTTATCACCTAAATAAATAACTGTTTGCCTTAATAGGGATGAGACTGGACCCCACGACACAGGGAATCGTAGTTTTTTTTTTTTTTTTTCTTTTTTCTAGGGCATCTCAGAGTGTAACGACTAAGGTTCTGACTCTTTAACCGGACTTTCCTGTGGGTGTCTTAAGCTCCTAACGAAACTTAATGCCTCCAGCCAGGGCGGAATCCTAGTGTGGGGCCCAGGGAATTTGTAAAAATCTAGCACCTAAGGTTTGTCTAGTTTTTTAAATATTGTACCGTGTTTTTTTTTCTGAACTGAATAAAGTTTTTTGACAATTCAAAAGTGCCTGTAAATGGTTTAATTGAAAGAAATGATTTGAGTTTTTTTGAGTTTTTTTTTTTTTAATTATTATTATTAACTGTTTAAACTAAATGTGTACACACGGCTACATATCAAGCCATACATTTCCAGTATAAGCTGATCTCTCATTATATGGAAATCCTATACAATGCGAGACCAGCGTAAACTAGTTTTGTATAGCTTGATATGTAGCCGTGTGTACGTACGAGACGAATTTTCGCAGCTGATTACAAGTTTGATCAAATGTATTCTTTGTTACTAAAGGTCACTTTGCTTTGACTCAAATGAAACTTAGGTACTCGTACCAGGGAACAAGCATCGTCAAGGTGGTTTAATAGAAACGAGGTTTTATGTCTAGTATTACTCGTATTGTCCTCGTATGTGCATTTTATTTGGATTTATTGCTGTATCATAAAACGCATTGTGTCTGTCAAAAAGACTGTGTTTGAATGTAAAAGAACTGTATTTTTATTTTTTATTTCGGGTATTGTGTTATAACACATCATTATTTACATACTTTGGTATAAAACTACACTTAAATTTTTATAGGGACAGTCATTCTTTAGTTGGTCTAGCTCGGAAAATCTTTTTTCCGCGCGTCTAGCAATATCCCGATATCAACCGTCGGGCAGTTGCCCACCAGACACAACACCCGTCTGGTCGGAGGATCCTCCCTTTACATAAGTGAACTTTACACCCTGTTCCTCATACCTCTGTTAAAACAGGGTTAAAACTGTACATACAATATTTTTGAAAAAGTAAGTGCGAGATATGGGAACGAGTCTGATGTCGAAGATAAAGTATTTATAATTTTTGTCCGTTTTTCTGGAACTGGATTTGGATTAAAGGCACACAGATAATTTATAACTTACAATATTAACACTTAGAGCACTTTTATCCCGGTAATACGTTTCCGTCGTTGTTTTCCAACATCTACGCTGGCGAAGCCGCGAGCAAAAGCTAGTTCTTCATAATTATTTGCGTCCTTGGCTAACCATGCTCCAAGATTCATTTTCCTAATTATTTCTAGCAAGATCAACTATAAAAAACGAAGAGTATTTTTAATATCCGTAACTCAACTCCGCAAAAATGTTCGTCAGCAAAAACTCTATCAAGTTATTTTTATATTATGTTCTTAAAATCTCGTAGAATCCAGAGCTGCTGATTTACTGCCAGAAAGTTTAATTATGTTAATTTTATTTGTTTATGCTCAGTTACTTGAGGATTAACTTGTAGAAATCTCGCTGAAATAAAAGCGGTGTCTTTATAAGTTTAGTTTTCTTAGAAAATGTTTACACGGTTGTTTTATAAGCAGTAAACATTCTGTAAATAGGCCTTTTTCAAGGATCGACAAGTTCGTTTTAAAAATGTAAATACTCGTATACTGTCGGACTTTTCTAAAGGTGTTTTAAACGGCTGTGATGTGATTGTTATGGATTCAGTATATGATCCTGGATCCCCATGCGTTGAAATTTATCGTCGATTATTTAACAAAAAAAAAAGTAAAAAAAACACTTTTCTATGAAACAGTATTTTTTTTTGTAACCGCTGATATGTTTCTGCCCTAGAGGGTCTAGAATTGGGCACGCCACAATTGTGGCGATAAGTCCCCTCTTTGAGGAGCGGCTAGAGAGGCGCCACGGCGTCCTCACCTTCCGCCTGACGCAGGTCCTCACCGGACACGGTTGTTTCGGAAGGTTCCTGTTCAGAATAAGGCAGGAGGATACGCCCGGATGTTACCACTGTGTGGATCGCCCGGAGTACACGGTGGAGCATACGGTGGAGGTCTGCCTGGCTTGGGTAGAGCACCACCTTTTCCTCACAGAGGCGATCGGCCGCGGTGATCTCCCTTATTCGGCCCTGGTCCAGGCCATGGTACGGAACGAGAGTGCATAGGAGGCAGTCACCTCCTTCTGCGAAGCAGTAATGCTCGCGAACAAGGAGGCGGAACGCGTGAGAGAGAGGCAGTCTGTGCGCCCTCACGCCCCTGGTCACCGCAGGAGACGCCCTGGGCGGCGGGAATCGATAGCCTATTCCCGGCCATCGTAGGCGCGGGCTTGCGGACGGCGAGCTATGGGCAGCTCGCCGTCTGGTAAGGACCAAGCCCGAGCCCGGGTCGATGGAACGTTGTGTTCCAAGCGCGCCTCAATGAGATGTCAGCACGCACTGACGGAGTCCGCAAGGACCGATGCCTGCCAGGGCAACCCTGGCAGGCAGGGTTTGTCCGTTGTCCGAAAGAGATACCGTGGCCCTGGCACACAGGCAACTGAAGGAATACGAGTGGGTTTTAGACAGTAAAAGTCTGACAAGCCCTCAAAAAAAGGGACTCTAGAATCATGTACTGAATTCAGACCCTGCCATTCTATGTAAGGCATGGCTTGTTTTAAATAAACTTGTAATAATAAGACCCTCTATGTGTCCGGTTGCAACGGGTATGTTTTTATAACGGCATGAGCTATTCTCGTGGTTCGTGCCGAGAAGACAGAAGAAAGATAAACATTGTAAGCAGAAACGTCTACAGAAAACATTTCTATTTGCAATACTTGTTCCCATAAAACTGACTGTAGACAGCAGTTTTGTTTAGTTTGCTTATTCTTCTGTTCATTTCAGCAGGCTTAGTGGAAACACACAACACCAATAGCCAAATCAAAATCATGCAAACTATTAAGTGTCTCAATTACCACAACAAAACATCTCAAAAGTATCAAAACACAAAACACATACAAGTAAGTCAAGGGACCAATTATCTGAAAGTTTGAAACAATTTCCCGTAAACAAGAGGAGAATAATTAAGAAAGCTCGCGTTACGCATCGCACAATGACGTGGCGTAAACGCTCACGCACATAGCACGTAAACGCTCACGCCCATAATGATGAACTAATTTATTCATCAAGATGGCATTTGCGTTGGTAATGTTAGTTGATAACTATTACGTAATTACGTTGTGGGATTTGGGAGAACCATGAATGATTATTGTGGAGGTTGTTTCGTTTTATGTTTCAGGGTAGTGTGGATAGATAATACCCGGGTTATAATAAGTTTTCCGTGTAAGTACTCGGTTTTGATATTTATGAAAGGATTATGCTGAGGGGTCTTGAAAATCTATTTTATAATCCTCCTAAATATCAGCGAGCGTAGTATACACGAAGCAGCGACTCCCCAACTGGGGTCTATCCCAGTTGGGGAGTCGCCTATTTCGACCAACACCCGTTCTCTACTCTAGTAGAGAACGGGTGTTGGTCGATATAGGACGAATTCACGCAAATTGATTGATCATTTAAACACCTAAACTATTGATGACGAAATGACGTAGGTATACAAACCTACAGACGCGACCACATGCACATCGCCAAATTTAATCTAATAATCTCTACAAAGCGCTAAACCAGTTGTATGTTACAAGAATATAATTTGATTCAGAGCACTGAAATAGTCCAGATTTTATTTCTCTTTAACTCCTTTCGCTCATAGTACTGAATATATTTATTGCTTCCACATGTGAACTTAGGTGGTAGGTTTTATAAAAATATGATCATTGTGGACTCTGTTCGGCACAGCAAAAGTAGAAGCGAAGAAGAAGGCTTTTATTTGACTTACATGATATACTATTTAATGTAATTATTTTATGAAACACTAGCAGCCCGTCCCGGCTTCGCACGGGGTAGACAATACGAAAGACATTTTAAGACTCATTTTTCTACACCTTCGGTTACATTGTTCAAATTTTACCAAGGATCCCAAATTTTTTTCAAAATGAAATGTAGCCTATGTCAAATTGGAAGAATGTAGCATTCTATTGGTGAAAGAATTTTTTAAATCGGCCCAGTACTTTTTGAGCCTATTCATTACAAACATACAAACATACAAAACTAGGTACAAATCTTTCCTCTTTATAATATTAGTGTAGAGTGTAGATGTAATTTAAAATTTGTCATTCAAATATTCATTGATATTTTCATAGCATTAAATAATATAAATTGTTTTAATTTATTTATGAATGTATTAAATTTTTGTTATTTTTTAATGTTTTAGTTAATGTATAATTTATTATATAATTTAATTGACATGACTAGTGTATTTGTAGAATGAATTTTTAGCTTATAACTTGGTAAGTTTAACCTATTTTTATGGCGTAATGTGCATTTCGATTGTATATTTTCTCTTGTCGTGTAAAAGTGTTGGTTATTAGGCAGGGGAGGGTTAGTATTTTATGTTCTTGGAAATGAGATTTTCAGCTGTCGGTGTCTTCTATATTTACTAGGATCCTTAAAAGTTTTTTTTTTATGTGAAAAGTGTCAGTGCGTCTGTTTCCCCACAATATCACGCCGTAACTGAGCCACTCATATGCGTACGCATTATAAGTAACAAGTGCAGTTTTATGGTTATTGTTTTTTTTTCCTACTCTCCCTTTATCAAAAACGTCAGTTGGCAAGTCAATCATATTATTAACCCTAGGCATTGATTTTCAATAGAGTCACATTATGTTATCATATCGCGTGACTACCCACTACTTTCATTGAATCAGACGTCCATATGAACACGCAAGCAAAAGGTGATTTGACGTGTAAAAACATGTTTTTTTTTTTTTTTTGCGTTTATTGATAATGTGTGTAGGAAAAGTTTGAGAGTTTCTTTTTGTTTTGGATTTTTATACATGAGTAGCTTCTGCCTGTGACTTCGTCCGTGTAAAATTTATTGTTTCCCTGTCTGACCTCGTCGCATCATATCGCCCGCCCGCGTTTGTTATATTGCAATTTTCTTAAGGATCTCTAATTTTTTTGAAAATAAATTATAGCCTATGTTATTTCCTGATAATTTAGCTTACTATTGGTGAAAAAAAAAAAATCTGTCCAGTCGTTTCGGAGCTTATTCAATAGAACTTTAATAGTTTAGACACTTCAATTTTATTTATTTGTTGTATAGATAAGAAACAGGAAAAGCTTAAAATATTTCGATATTCTTTCAAATTGTTGTTATTGGAGGATACCATTATTTCACAGAATATTACGCAATGTATTTAATTGCCTCGTGTCTTTGAATCATTAAATAGCTCCAATTAATATTATTACCTGAACAATTTGCCAAACAAATTGACATAATATTATATTATATTATATTTTATTATATTATTATTATTATTATTCGTAAGAAGCTGGCATTGTCATCACAACGTTAATATTTTCCCATTGTTTGTCTTATTTGTTTTAGTATATTCGTGTATTTATGTATGTTTATTTGTGCTTGTATTTATATAGAAATTGGAAATTTGGTATATACATATATTATATTTATAGTTTGTAAGTATCTTCATAGTTATTCCAAGATTTTTCGTGATTGCACCTACCACTGTTTATCTCTGCATCACCCAAAGGTTGACTGGTAGAAAATGCCTATGGCATTAAGTCCGCCTCTGTACATTTCTGTGCTTGAAGTATTAAATAAATAAATATTATTCCAAAGGAAGATTTCTTGAAAACTTTCACACTAATGAACGGAGAGTTCTGTTGTCTTTGTTACGTATTTACTTAACTTGTTTTAATCATTTCGTAATTGTACTTGTTAATTCTTTAAGTTACATCATCCAGTTTTCTCAGTTGGAACACTTTGTATGTTTAAGTTTGTGTGTCTGTGTGTTCGTGCTCGCGTCCGTTAGTGTGTGGTGTGATCGTGTGTTAACAAATAGAATACTCTTTATTATAAGTACGCCATAAAAATTACAGATGTAAATGTAGAAATTTTGCAAGGAGTGACACAGTGGGCGGTCTTAATTTCTATTTTGATACATAAATGAATGACTTTTGCTTAATACATTTATATTTACGGATGGACTACATACGGCCCAAACTACTTTAAAGATAGAAACACAGAATAGCGCGAGTATATTTCTTAGGGGATTTATGCCCGTTTTTACTAACACTAGCTGACACCTAAATGGAAAAGCATGCTGTTGGATTTTCAACTTTCGAATATAAATCGAGCGCTTAAAATTCACCAGCATACAACCACCATAATACATCTTTGGAAGAAGAGTTAACTGTTTTCAAATGTCAAATCTTTCAATCAATTAATTCTGTTGTTTTTATGTTATTGTTACAATAACCCTCGCCTTTATTAAGGTAAAGGTAAATTAAATATCGTTGGAGAAGATTCAATAATTGTGACAACGAAGAGGGACAGTAAAAGCTCTCACAAAGTAAGTAAGTAAGTAGTAGAAACGATGAAAGGCTTTTTTAGAGCAAATAAGATCAACAAAAGAATTCTCTACAATTTCAAATGTTCATTGAAGATATTGGACCTAGCAGCATAATATAATACCAGCGAAAGATAATGTATTAGTAGGAAAATATAGCTTAAAAAGCTTTGTTAAATTGAAGTGTATAATAAAACATCTAATATTATACGGTATTTTATGAGTCATTTCCGAAGTATTCCCGTTTGAGCACCTATTTTTTGAGCATTGATCACCAAAGGTATTCTCAAATGGGAATACCTTTGGTGCTCAAAAAATAAGTGCTCAAACGGATATACTCCGCATTTCCTTGTTGCTTTACAAACTTAAAACATAAATAATTTTAAGTTTAAGTTTAATCTTAAAATTGCGCTTGTGCATTTAAGTATCCACATCCACTACTGAAATTGGAGAAAAGAGAAATAAGCTATTCTACTTTCTCATTGTTTTACATTTTGGCATAAAAATGTTAAAAAAGTATTCACACGACTTTCCAACGACCCCTTTTATGGCATTTTTTAAGTACCTGAATGTTAACTGTTTCATTAAATAAAAAAGCACAGACAAAAGCGCAGAAGTATTTAACCAGTGTACCAGGATCGCATTCGGAGCAGGAAGTCGTAAATACGGTTTTATTTGAAATGTGCTGGAACGCAAGCATTGTGTGAATGTAACGGTACCCAGGGGTCATGTAACTCGCACAACTCTGGAACATTTTATTCGTGACCGGACCATGGCTGTTTAGTGCTCATATACGCTCTTTATTACATCTTCTGTATTTGAAATTTTACGGGCATGCGTATTAGTCAAAACTCCTAAGTTCATGATCGACACATACTTACATACGCGTGTTTAGGTGAACGAGAGTATTTGACTGAAAATAATTAAAACAGTGGCACTGACTCAATGTTTCAGGAAATACCAACATAATAATTTGCAAAAATTATTTAAAACATAAAATTTCCATCAGCGCGGTGGACTTTAAATTCCTCCACCATTTCCTATAAGAATAATTTTCATAATAAAAATGCTCGAATAAGCAAGTGGTTTATGGATACATATGTACATCAGTCGACACATCCGTCCTACTTGAATATGTGATGGGCCAACAAACGCTCGTTACCATACCCGACAAAAATGGGACAACTACATCTTGATAAAGTGGACATTAATATATTACGTGAAACGTAGCGTTTTTCATGGTATTATTAATCATCTGAAACGGAACACCGATTCAGCTATTAAACGTCATCCAACGGTGAGAATACCTGTTCGATTTTCCAATTTGATTTCTTTATTAGAATTCTGGGGGCGTTCAGAAACAGAAGGCAGTTTGTCCGCGGTCACCGCGTCTGGCAATTTCGCCGTCGTTTTTGTTCGTATTTTCTTTTAATTCACAAAATAGCGGTTTGTACCAATAAATCTTCAGTTCTGTGAGCACAATGCTGCTGTCGTACGTCGAATGATTTTTTTTTATAAAAGAGTTCTAGTCTCAAAAGAAGGTTTTCTCTATTTGAAAACGGGTGATAAATGTTGGGACCAACGTTCTTAGTTCTGGAAAACTTATTAGGAGATACTAAGTTTGAGGTTTATTTTATTTTATTTATTAAGGGATAATAAACAACTACAACTTATATAATACATAATAGAGATCGGATATTCGGATGCATCCATACTATAATACTATATACTATACTATACAGGGTGTTTGGCAGAACGTTGAACATACGAAAATGGTGGATAGGTGGGGTGATCTGCTACTTACTCAGGCCTAATTTATTTGGCCCTGGCCCCCTGGATATTAAAAAAAAATTTTTTTGCTTTCTTCTAGTTTCACCACTTTCTTAACTTTAAAGTGTAATTTGTATTAAAAATGGGTAAAACAGGCAATATTTTTATTTATTACATCTTTCTGTAAGTTTGAGGAGTCATAACTTTTTTTCTAGCTAACATCTGAATAAAGCAATAATTTTATAAGAATCTGCCAATATTAAAGATAAAAAAATAAACCAAAATATTGCCTGTTTTACCCATTTTTAATAAAAAAATACACTTTAAAGTTAAGAAAGTGGTGAAACTAAAAGAAAGCAAACAAATTTTTTTTTTATATTCAGGGGGCCAGGGCCAAATAAATTAGGGCTGAGTAAGTAGCATATGACCCCACCTATCCACCATTTTCGTATGTTCAACGTTCTGCCAAACACCCTGTATACTATACTATAATATTATAAATGTGAAAGTAACTCTGTCTGTCTGTCTGTCTGTCTATTTGTTACGTTTTCACGCCTAAACCGCTGAACCGATCGTCATGAAATTTGGCAGAGATATAGTCTAGGATATGGAGAAGGACATAGGCTACTTTTTTACGCGATAACCGACATCCACGCGGGCGGAGCCGCGGGCAAAGCTAGTTCTAAATAAATATGCATCAGAATAGTTATGCAATCCAAGAACTCCGGGTTTTTTTTTTTTAATAAATATTTTTTTATAGGTAAGTCGTTTCAATATTATACACTCGACGAGTTATGCATTCCCGTTGTTTCTGGCAACACGGGTTTTTTTTACAACTAAAATATTTTAAGAAGCCGCTTCCGTACTTTCATGAACAAAAATTAACTTTAGGTAAATATGCATCCGAATATCCGATCTCTATACATAAGGTTAACAAAACTTAGTACTAATGTTGCAGTCCACTGCATTATCCGCAGATAAGACATAACTATAAATCAGTGGTTGCCACTAGACGAGCATTACCAAAATTAACAAATATTTTAAAATAAATAAATACGTATAGAGAGAAAAAAAATATATAAAAAATAAATAAGTATGTATATAGAGCTAGCTATAGCTAAAAAACCAAATGAGACAAAAAAAAAAAAAAAAAATTCTAGGTCATCTCATAGTTGACCTCTAGAGATCGTGACTCCTTAACCGGACTTTCCTGTGGTTGCCTTAAGCTCCTAAAAACTTAAAGCTTCCAGCCAGGGAATAAAACTTATAAACTAAACGACTGCGCGCTAAGGGCACCTGTGGGATACGAACCTCAGCTTAGGGCAGAGTCGAAGGAAAAAAAAACATTTACTTAAATGATGCAATAAATAAGTAAGTAATTATAATTATATTGCAATTTAAGATAACAATTAAGATATTCTTTTTTAAATATAGTTTTAAATTTATTTTTCGAGCATGCAAATATATCAATATTAATGAAATTGGAATTATAAAATACTAGGTTTAAGCGTTCTGACACAAGAAGTGGCTCCCATGGCAATTGCGAGAAACTATTTATTGTTAAGTGTGGCAATGTTCCTGAAATCTGTTGCTAAGGGGCGTGTCACCTTGCTTAGGAAAGTTTAAACCAATAATAAACTTGGCGCCTTGGGAGTCTAACAGTTTGTCGATCTTAACTACTTTATTCTGTCATTCGGTTTCACTACTGCATCAAATTGACCATATCTAAGTACTCAAGACGAAAGTCTTGGACCAGTGCGTATTGCCAGTGATGACTTACGATACTGAAACGTGGTCGCTCACAATGGGCCTTAAAAGAAGGCAGAAAGTTACCCAAAGTGCAATGGAGACGGCTATGCTTGGAGTATCCCTACGTGATCGAATCAGAAATTAAGAGATCTGCAGGAGAACCAAGGTAACCGATATAGCCCGAAGAATTCCCAAACTTAAGTGGCAGTAGGCAGGGCACATTGCTCACAGAACAGATGACTGATGGGGCCGATTGAATAAGGGGTTCACTTTTGAAGGAAAAATTTGAAGAAAAAAAAAAGTTTTGCTGTACTGTGACATATTCATATGAAAGGACTTATTGTGAGTTTCAAAATAAAATAAAATTATATATTAAAGAAAATAGATGAAAATCGACCCCCGTCTCCCACTATCTCCGAAACTGCTGAGTCTAAAATTATGAAAAAAATATAGAAAGTATTCTATACATATAGATTTTAGGAAAACCTATAAGAAGTATGTGGTCCTAAAATAACATAGTAAATCACTCAATATTGTGCATACAAACTTATATTTGCAGTTGGAATGTATGGGTGAACATGTTTTGCAAAAACTACAATGTTAAGTTCGTTCTTGGGATAAATTCATCCCAACTACGGAACCCTTTACTGAGCGTGGTCGGACATGCACTTGGCCGGTTTTTTGTTAATGAAATTTGATTAAAAGCACCGTCATTTATTAGGTACGGTAAAACCATTCTTGTCTATATTTTTATCTCAAAGACTTTTTACCTAAGTTTAAAAAAGTTAAGTAGACATGAAAAAATAATCACGAAGAAATGCTATTACGTAAAAGGAATATGAATTCCAGGAAATTATAATTAATTAGCGCCCACGCAAATTCGTTCAGATGAAAAAATTAGTCAAGATAATCTATTAATTTTAGTAAAATGTTTTTGCTTCTTACGCTTAGGTCGACAGCTAGGTATCTAAAGTTTTGAAAGCAAACATTGTAAAAGATCTTCAATTTTGCATTTTATTACTAAAATCTGTGTGTAGCCAGTCATTAAAATGTGTCAATTAGAAGCTTTAATAAACTTTTTAAGTAGGCACTGAATTGTTGCCACCCTAAAAAATTTAAGTATGAGTAGTAGTATTATGAAAAAAAAAAAAGACTTCTCTGATTATTTATCAAAGCTCGCTTCACATCGCCTTTGCACGGACAAATAATACGCCGAGCATTATAATTGAAGAAACCCCTCAAGCCATACGAATTACATTAAAGAAAAAAACGAAGAAATACGAGTACTTTCCAATGCTTCCAGTATCATTACGATTATTCTGACGACGGATTTGATCAAATAAGACATCTTGGGAAACATAAAAGCATTTGTTTTTCTATTGAAAATATATTTTTTGTGTAGGCTTGTACGAGTGTGTATAAACTTGTATTCTTTTACCATATCACTCTTCGTTTACGTTTTGACGTCAACTTTTTCTTGATAATTCTACTTTCAAGTTAGGTTTATACAGCACTTCTTTTGCCCGCGGCTCCGCCCGCGTAGATGTCGGTTAACGCGTAAAAAAGTAACCTATGTCCTTCTCCATATCCCAGGCTATATCTCTGCCAAACATGACGATCGGTTCAGTGGTTTAGGCGTGACAACGTAACATAGAGACAGACAGACAGACAGGCAGATAAACAGACAGACAGACAGACAGACAGACAGAGTTACTTTCGCATTTATAATATTAAATAAGGATGTATCAGAGAGATGTGGTCATATTTATCACCTGTCCCATACAAAACTTCAATATCTACTCAACCCAAATGTATGGGTTAGCTGATAATTGATAAATGATAAATGATTTTATTTCTGTGAGTAGGTTTTTACACTTTTACACGTCAATCATATTTTAAAACTAGATGAGTTCGGCGTTTCGTATCCGACTACTCTGAGAAGAAAGGCCGAAACAAACTCAGAGGTCACAGTCTCGTTTAAAGTCCAGACATAATCTTGGTCAAGTCATGTGAAGACCATGTATATTGGTGTTTGAAATGGTCTTTTGAAGAAAGAACCACACAGAATGAATGGACCTGTCCATTCAGTGCACGCATTTGTCGCAGTTGGTTGGAGCAGGTATACGGCCAACTCCCCCCCGGTGGGTTCCCGCATTGTCGAGGCGGGGGGGCTCAGTAGCCGTGGCTTGGAGGGCCACGGTGAAGCTAAGAGGAACCCGAGGAGGGGGCCGCTTGTCAGGGCTTTTGCGGCTAAGCCGACGACGTAGCGGCCGTAGGTTGCGGTGCCGCTTTGGCGACATCGCAACTGAGGCGCGCCGCGATGTCGAATGGGCGGCATCGCGGCTGAGTGTGGGAGGCCGCGGCGGGAGAGGAGTGCCGGTATTGCGGTGAGCCGTTCTCCCTACCTTCCGCGGCCTTGACGGGGTCGCCACCGATGAATGGCGGACACGGTGGGGCCGCAGAGGAAGAGGAGTGTCGGTATTGCGTTGGCCGCTCTCCCTATCCTTTGCGGCCGAAAAGTGGTAGGCGGCGGGGCCACTAACCTGACCCGTCGCGGTGAGACCAGGGGCGCCTGGACGCGGGGTCGTCTGGCGCGAGGTCCCAAGTGGAGGCCAGCAGGCAACGGTGCGGGGGCACCATTGCCTGTATTGCACAGGCATCCACCAGTGTCGGACGGGAATGGCCAGGTGTTCCCGGTCATTCCCATATCGCCCCCAGGCTGAGGGGCATGCGGGGCCCGCCAGTTAGGCGGGCATGCGCCGGGAGGGTTGTGCACGTAAAGGCTGTGCCGGTTTCCCATGACCCTCCCATCAAGGCGATGAGGGAACTCCGCTGAGTTTTAGTGGGTATACTGCCATTTTGGCAGGGAGTCCCACATACCTCATGCGTAATGCATTTCTCAGCGACAAAAAAAAAAAAAAAAAAAAAAAAAAAAAAACTAATTTGGATGGTTTGTAAGTCTGTCCTTGTATGCATTCTCTACCATATATATAATGTCCTTTACTGTGTTTACTTTGAATTGCTGTGGATGGATTCCTGCATTGGTGATAAACCCCATGGGGCATTGGATATTGACATCAGAATTGAGTTTTTTAATCGTTGCATAAGGTTGATATTTGAATCCGAGGCAATCATAGCTGTATTTCGTCATCCATATTGGCTTTGTCACGGTTTTGTAAACCAGTAACTTGTTCTCGGTTGAGAATTTTGATTTTCTTCCCAGTAACCAGTACAAATTCCTAAGACTGACATTAGCTTGGTCAGTCCCGGGACTAATACCGATAAACAAGGAAAGATTATATAGCGGAAGTCAACACTGTAAAAGTATCATCGCCCCTACATAATACCCTGCAATATGATCTTTATAAGTAACTTTGAAGGTCGTTTATTTCTGCAGTTATTTCGATATTGCCTTGTAAGGGTAATTTGCAGGCCCATCGCCTATGGGCCTCGTTAACTAGGTCATTCCCTTTACTTTTACAACTTGGGTATGCACCCTATTTGTTATATTTTGTAACAAAAACGTCCCGCTTGTGAGCCCTGAGGGTAGGCAGAGATGTATAATCGTAAAGTTTCCCAATGATAGTAGTAAGGATTTATGTAATGAAGGGTAATTAACAACCTGACGGCTTGATGGGCGAATCTGATGGATTGCCTTCTGCACAACTATCTGCTTGTTTGATTTATGTATGGCCTCCATGAGTTCTGCGTTTGTGCATGATTTTTCCATTTTATTGGGTTCAAATATGAACTAAATACTACTACTAAATGAATAAATAAATAATAATAAATAAAATAATGCTTAAGAAACTCCTATTAGATAAGTGATGCTTTCCTCCCCTAGTCTTCAATTTATTTTACAAATTCAATCAACTAAATTTTTTCGAATATCAAGAAAAATAATACTATGAATTTGGCACGACTTTTCAACCGCTCTCTTGCAATAATACCACAGCACAATATAATCTCTGACGTCATATCACTACACAATACTGCACAACAGTTACAAAGAGCACCTCCTGGTAATAATTCGGACAATTGGCATGCGGCCATAGGTCGCAAGCTCGCTTTGAATACCACAAACATATTGTGTGTACAATCTCCAACTAGCTTCTGAATTCCTGGTACACGATTCGTTTCTAGATTCCATTTGGAGATAAGTACGTGTAATCTTAGATATTTGATTGTTTGTGTAGGTATGTATTTATAAGTTTGGTTAGATAATGTTATTGTTTTCTTGGGGTAAGATGAAGAAAATTATTATTTTGATTCTTATTTAAGGCGCTGCGGTCGTATCTTCACATGCTCTTTGAAGTGTGTCTTGCAGTAGAGAGAACAAGATAATAACTTATTGACAAAGAATGATTGTCGTCATTGGTAAGCCTATTATGTCTCTGTCTGTGGGTCAGCTTTACCAAAAGATCGCTGGAGGTCCTGCGCATCCAATATAATATTGTTTTCAGAATGCTGTTGGGACTGCCCCGTTTTTGTAGCGCATCTGAGATGTTTGCGCTGAATCGAACTGACAACTTCTATGCAGTCATCCGAAAAAAAATCTCGTCCTTAATAAAAAGACTGCGGGACAGTGACAACAGTATTCTGAGGACAGTCGCGGAGAGCATCTACTCTTCTATTCTGAAACGTTATGTGGGGGTGATGAACGAGTGAACAAATCCTTTCGCTTGTGCGTCATCCTCATGAAGCGATCTCTAACAAACAAGTTTTTTAAATAATATTTCACTAACATTAATTATAAGAAATTTAGTAACACATTGGATCTTAAGTTGTCCGAAATAAAGAATTATTATTATTATTACGAAATTATTAATATAAATGTGATTAAGACGAAGGTCATGGTGTTTTTAAGAGAAAAGGATGTATCGGTGTGTGATGTGAAAATAAATGATAAGAGTGTGACGCAAGTGAGTTTATATATTTTGGGCGTCAGTTTACAAGGGATGGAAAGATAGATGAAGATGTAGAAAGGAGAGTAAATGCGGGAATCAAAGTGAATGGTGCTATACATGCGATTGTGACCAACCAATCGATGCCCAAAAAGGCTTGACTGGCTGTTCACAATGATGTGCTGGCGCTTACGCTTATGTATGAAAGTGAATGTTGGGTGTGCCAAAAGAAGCATGAAAGTAGAATAAATGTTGTGGAAATGCGTTACTTGCGAAGCATGTGTGGTGTGACTATGAATGATAGGCTGAAAAATGATGTGATAAGGCAACGGTGTGGTTTAAAAGAAGATGTAGTGAAACAAATTTAAAAGAGTATGCTCAGATGGTTTGATCATGTAGAGGATGAATGAAAGGCGACTAACAAAAGGTATTTACAAGGCAGATGTAAGTAGAAACGCCGGGAGGGGACGCCCTAGGAGAACATAGTGACCTAATTGGTGATGTTTTTCAGAAAGATCAGGTGCGTAGCACTCGCAACCGGCGTGCGTGTATGACCAGATGTATGAATGTAAACGAAGCAAAAGGAATACGTAAGGAGCGTAGCAGGTGGCGTTCTAGTTTCTACCTACCCTCATGGGAGAAGGCGTAAGTTTATGTAGGTATGTACTAAATTATTATTGTATAATATTTTAATAGGCAATATTCGCTGGCTAGCCTCATTGGTAATGAAATTTTCCTGGGATTTCAGGAAACCTTAATATATGTACACAGGTATGTCATTCATTCGTTTCAAAATGTTCATAAATGTAGCTTTACGCACGTTAAACTTCACATTAATCAAGTTCTACTTTGAAATCAACAAATTTTATGAAAGAAGACTGAGACGAATACCATCACAGTCGAAAATAATGCGGCTTTTTTTTTTTTTTTTTTCAACTAAACACAACAGTAGAAACGGATAAAGAAAATTTAAACTTTATTCAACGTATTTGGCCAACGAAATTACGGAAACACTAAAACCGGTATTGTATTTTTAGGATGAAATTCCCTTTCTTTCCAGAATTCGGGTAAGATTTTCGATTAAACTCTACCGACAATTATGAATTTCGATGCCATAGTTCGGAAAGATTATCGTGAAAGAGAATTAATCAAGATTCTTCGAAAGAAAGACAGTAATTACTGGGCTAATTGGCTAAAGGCTAGACTGTGTTAAGGCCCGGCTATACGCTAACATTACAACGCAACGTCAAGATAGCAAAAAGAGATAAAGTGATAATATTTTGTACAACCGCTAATTCGCTCAAACACCTACATTAAAACATCGTAAATGTATTAAAAATACACAGACCTTGTTGAAGCCACATAGTGGTCTTTGTACAAAATATTTCACGGACTGTTTACGCATGCAAGTCACTATAGATAGATAGAATACTTTTTATTATGTACACTTTAAAAATTACAGATATAAATGTGGAAATGTTACATAGGGTGACACAATGGGCGGTCTTATCGCTAAAAGCGATCTTTTACAGACAACCTTTAGATGGATTAAAAGTAGAAGGAGAGACAATACTGCAGGTAGTCAGTGGTGTACCATTTACATATACAATAAATACATACATACATAAAGCATATATGTACTTATCTATATAAATTAAACATTAAACAAGAGCAAGGAACTTTAATAAAATATGGTGTTTAAGGGGAAGGTTTCTATAAAAGGTGTGGACCCACTGTACACCAGGGCCTCAAGTCTGCTATTACAATAGTGTCAGAATGTTCTCGCCATTGTGAGTATTTGACAGTGTTTGTATGGCAAATCTGTCAAAAACTCACAATGAAGAGACCATTCTAACACTATTGTAATAGCAGACTTGAGGCCCAGGTTTTTAGCCTAAACTTTTGCACAAACTGCGCAAGTAAGTCGCTGCGTGTAGCCGGGCCTTTATCGTGTGAAGGTTTTGGTTGCGGCTCCTAAAGGTCTACCGAATTAAATGGTTGTATGTATACGAACAAAATAGTTAACCTAGATTGCTATCTTTTGTTTATTGTGATATGTTTTGAATCTAAATGAAATAGTTATGTAAGGTATGCCGGTCGCAGGATCTTATTTAGACTTACCTAATAATTTTATATATTAGTCAGGTAAGTACATGTTTTTTCGGTGCTAGCTCAAGGGATTAACAATGGCATTTTTTGTTAAGTACCTACTGCTATATTTTTGTAGATGTTTGTATTTCTTAAGGGGAAAGCTACAAGTTAGCCCGCGAAATTATTATTTTTTAAGTTTTTTGCTATTTGTATGTTGTTAGTATCATTGTATGTTGATCAAAATAAGATTCGCAACCATAACAAATAAGTATTTACAGAATTATTACCATTAAAATCATCAATACAAGTCTCTTAGTTCAGATTACTCCATTGAAAGACTATTTCATGAAATCATGACATTTTAGGTCAATTCTTACCTAAAGAGTTGTATCGATGAGTTATTTTTATTTATTTTTTAACTAGGGCATCTCGGATATGACATTTAGAGATCGTGACTCCTTAACTGGACTTTCCTGTGGTTGCCTTAAGCTCCTAAAAACTTAAAGCCTCCAGCCAGGGCATAAAACTTATAACCTAAACCCCACAGGGGGTGCCTGTGGGGTGCGATCCTCGGCTTAGGGCAGAGTCGGAAGGAGGACAGCAAGGGACAGGTGGTGGCTGGATCAGTTCAGGGTTTTGATTATTAAAAGGAGAATTTAAAGCTACACGCTCAGCTTCGGCGCGGGCAGGCGCTTCGTCGAGCAAGGGTCGGGGGGGACTGTTAAGTCGGGGATTTCGCGAGGGGCCTCGGCGGCGAGGTCGGAATGACGGTCGTGTTTTGTGTTTTCTAGCTGTACTGGTAGCCCTACTGCTCTCCTGGATGAGGGTTGTGGGGTCGTCTGGGTCGGTTAGTGCAAGCCGTGGACGGCGGGTCTTACTGATGCGAGAGGGGATAAAAAAGAAAAACTGTTTAGTCCATCAATCAGATAATAAAAAAATATTTGACTCGATTTTTTTGCTTTATCATATTAATAAAAAATTACTTAGATAAAACACATTAAACTTGGGGAGTGGGGGCTCGTTACGTCACTGCTACGTATAAAATCTAATGCAAAGTGACGTTATGCCGCATTTGAACTCAATGTATCGCCGTAATGTTTTGATTACGTAAAAAAAGAAAAAATACGTGTCTAATATATTATAATAATCTACAGGACGTACAAAAAATATTTTTTTAGTCACCATCCCTATTGGCGGCCTGCACAACTAGAATGTTGCGGAGTCGAAGAAGCGATTTGAAATGCGCTTCATGAATTAACAGATAGTGGGGATTTTGAGGTCTACGTGGAGGTTCCGAACGAACCAGGGGGCTCCCGTGATTTTACGAAGAAAACGGTTTTGGAGGGTCTGCATCCTATGGATATGATAGCACCCTATCATATCCATAGGATGCAAACCCTCCAAAACCGTTTTCTTAGTGTCAATCATTAAACTCACCAGTTTAATGATTTTAATTCTATAAATATAATATACACTTATTTATATTACGGTCGCGAATCGTATTTTGATCAACATACTACCTGACACTGACCCGCAAATTGCAAAAAACATAAGAAAATTTGAATTTCACGGGCTACCGTCCTGAGCGCATCCCCCTTAACTAAGTCTTAACTACCGATTTTTTTTTTCAAGTGTAGTGTAATCGCAGACTTTTTTTATTAATATTCATGCCCACTTGTCCAGCAGTGAGCAGTGATAATGTATCATGCATGATGGTACCTTATTTAATATGAAGAAAAGAGATAGAAACAGCTATTCGCAATTGTTTAATTGCAATCAGTGATATAAAATGTTGCCATCATTTTAAACACAGTAAATACACAAGTTAAACAATAATCATTTCATTATATATTATTTCATGAAACAGAAATACGAAGCTCTTTAACTGCTCTGTCGAAAATTATACCGTAATTAAAAATGTATCAAAGTACACGCAAATAATATCACGGTTACATTCTAACATGGGTTAATAGATAGGTATAATTGAAAATTAACAAAACGACATGAGTATATAGGGTGTATCTATTCAAACACGAAATATTTTAAGATATACACCTATAGGTGGTAAAGAAGCCATGGTAACGATTTTTTTTTAAATCTGAGTAGGTTATTTAAAAAAAAAAAAAAAAATACTTGATATATGATGATTAATTATCAAAAGGCACCGTGCTCGTGCCGCCACCGTCGCCGCGTCCGGGCGGGTCATTAATAGAATTAAAAAAAATAAGTTAGTAAAGGTTTTTTTTGCAAAATGTCTCAAGCAATTTTAAAATTATAATAATTATGTAAAAATACAAAACACTTAGATAAAAAAAAAATTCGCTGCTATGGCTTTTTTACCACATAAAGGTGTGTCTCTTAAAATATTTCGTGTATGAATAGATACACCTTATATAGCCAAATTGGGTGTCCCAACAATTAGCAAATTTTCCACAACTAAAACAAATTGATTTTATTTCAGGGACATCCAGATAATTCAACCTAGCAGAGCTGTATCTGTAATTGTAAATGATTCAGAAATTAATTCAAGAGCAGCTCAAAATGAAACATACAACAAGTCAAACATTTAAAATATGAGCTTTTAAACTGATAAAAGCACCGATTAATCGCAAAAGTTTAAATATGGCGATACTTATTAACATCGCTTTAAAAGTAACAACATAAAAAAAAAATAAACGGATGGGTCGTTATCGTGTCCATTATGGGAATATAATTTGCATTTCTGTATTAATTCAAATTGTCTCGCTTGAAATTCATTTTACGTTCTTTTGATAATTTGCGAACTGTTCCTTTTGCATAATGAACATTTCATCTGTAATTTTTTTTACATAATATTGTGGTAAAAATTATCTGGAATAACTGTCGTCATGGTGAAAAACGTTTTCTGGAAAGAAGTTTTGATTAAATTATTCAATACTGTAGGTATTCAACACTCATAGTCTACACGCTTGATCTGCAAATGGTGAATTTCAAATTCAAATTCTTTATTATTGGGATCTAAGCGTACAATTATTTCATACATCATTTTGCAAAAATAACAATTCTAACTCAATGTCGGCTACATTTCAGTTGAATAAAAAAGAACATCATTGCTTTTCAAATTTATCAATTTGTGTACACATCTACGAGTATAAGTTAAGTATCGTTTAGTATCTCTAAGTTAAGTTTGTTATTAATAAAAAGTCACGAGCGCACTATCACCACTATCGAGTGTGTCAAAAGCTGTTGTTTTGTATAAAACGCGACTTAAATTATCTGGCTATATCACTTGCTATTCCACCGCTACACAACACCTAAGTATATCACAAAAAATATAGACAGCCTCCTTAACAATCATCTCTAGGTAAGAAGGTATATTATTTTCCACATCTATTTGACTTCAAACACCAAAACATAGCCACCTAAATCTGCTAGGAAGCAAAACAAGTTCAAGGTAAGTTAGAGGTCGCCATCCATGTACCTGTATATTATTTCCGTCATCTATTTGACTTCCTATACCAACATAACCGATATAGCCATAAAGCTACATAGCCCCGCTTAGTAGGTAAGCAAGTGGCTTTTAAAAAATTTTATCATTACATGAGTACGCCAGCCATGGAACGTATTATTACGGACTGTCTTACACAGTCAATGCTCTTCATTAAAACCACCACTATACAGTGTTTTTACGCGTCCCAAAAAGGTGGCAACTCCCAACGTTCATCTGTATTATAACTTCCCTCATCTATTTGACGTCCCAGATCAACATAGCATGGTCATAAAGCCACATAGCCCCGCTAGGTGGCAAAGCAAGTGGCTTATTACAAATATTATCATTGCACGAGTTCCCCAGCCATGCACCCGTGTTATTACGCGCTGTCTTCCACAAACAACGGCTCTCCAATAAAGTCCCGTGTTTGTACGGCACAATGTTATTTTATCACTTACGTATAATTTTATTGTATTGTTTTTATTATCTGAGTGGAGTTGGTGCAATACTTATGCAGTTCTTTCGATTTGCTGACGGTCGGAGCTTTTATGGGTCACACGACATAATTCTCGAATAAAACTTTGGAATAATTTCGAATAAGTTTCAAATTTCAATTTTAGATTTACGAATAAACTTAGATAAATTATGAATTATCTACTTATAGAATTAATTTGGCTGATAATATTCATAGAGATATAGAAAGGAATAGAATTTTACTCTGCACAATAGGGATGATGACTAAAAAAAATTTTTTTTCTCCGTCATGTAGATTATTAAAAAATATTGGACACGTAGTTTTTGTTTTTTTACGTAATCTAAATATTACGGCGATACATTGAGTTTAAATGTGGCATGACGTCACTGCTTGCTAGATTTTATACGTAGCTGTGACGTAACGAGCTCCCACTCCTCAAGTTTAATGTGTTTTATCTAAGTCATTTTTTATTAATATGATAAAGCAAAAAATACGTGTCTAATATTTTTTTGACGTGACAACGTCTATTAAATCGATGAACGCCGGCTGCATGCACGAAAAAGGATGACTCATTGTCCCGTTACGCTCATTGTCCCGTTACGCTTATTGTCCCGTTACGCTCATTGTACGCTTGCGCCTCATCAATGTTTTGTTATGACGTTGTCACGTTAAACTATCGTCCGTAAACCAACTTTACAGACAACCAATTTTTTATTATCTGATTGACGGACTAAACAGTTTTTCTTTTTTGTTACCCAGGAAACATCCCTATTCAACGCTTAACTTGGCAAGTCCTAGAACCAAAAATTTTAATGATATGTGACATCTACCAAACCGCACTGAGCCCGCGTGGCGTATTACGGCCCTTTCCCCCTCACCGAGAGGACGCCTGTGTCTTAGCAGTGGTCATTATAGGCTGATTATCTAACGACAACGACGAATGTGAAACTTCGGATTAGAACCACTTTTCAGTTCATTCTCACATTCAAACACTAGACGACGTTTTAGAGCACCATGTCTGCTACTTTTTACTAACATCCAATTAAAAACCTGTCCCACTGATAAAAAAATATTTCTAGGTACAATAAACATAGTTGCATCTAGTACTAGCAATAGGTGGCAGCACCTGCATGTCATGAGAGAAAACAAGCTCCACATGAACATGTCAAGTTGCCAATCAGCAGTCAAGTTGACTGACACTTTAGTTCAATTCATTTCAGTACTAGAATGTAGCTTGCAACTGTCTCAAACTAGACGAAACAAAGAACACACACATACTGAGAAAGTGCAATAGGGATGTGTCTTGGGTAAAAAAAAAAGAAAAACTGTTTAGTCCGTCAATCAGATAATAAAAAAAAATATTAGACACGTATTTTTTGCTTTATCATATTAATAAAAAATTACTTAGATAAAACACATTAAACTTGGGAATTGGGGGCTCGTTACGTCACAGCTACGTATAATATCTAGCGAGCAGTGACGTTATGCCACATTTGAACTCAATGTATCGCCGTAATGTTTTGATTACGGAAAAAAATAAAAAATACGTGTCCAATATTTTTTTAATAAACTACATGACGGACAAAAAATTTTTTTTTTTTTGTGATCGCATTATTGAACTTGATTTCTTTTTCTTTTTAGTTTTTTTAATGAAAATTTTAATAGTTCATCTAATAAAAAAATGCATTCGGGACAGTTATAGGTCTACAATAACGACTGGCTGTCTTGTGAAAACAACTTCAACTTTGTAACCAATCCTTCATAGATGGCGGTACCTGTGGAGTCAGCAACCAAAGTTGATGAACACTTCTGTTTTCAAAATCCTAATTAATGAGCAAAATATTTCATTGAAATCGGAACAAAACTCACTAATTTGTGGATAACAATGCTGGTTGCGTGATTACTTAAGTGTTTTATAAAATATCTGTACCTAAATATTACGCATTATTGCGCAATTGTTTGTTATCCTGAAGAAATAAAAATAAATAAAGTATAAGTTTTTTTAAAGAATATTCTCTTAGTATAATATATAATATAATATGATAAATTTTATCGACAAATCCATATATATCCATAAACACCATAATAAGGCATTTTTCATATTTTCTATTACTAAGAATCTCTGAGCTAAGCCGCAGACAGACAGACAGACAGACTGACGGACATAACAAAACTATAAGGGTCTAAAGTTAAAGCTTGTTTTGTAATAAGGCCGTATGTTTTTCTGTAAGCATAAGTGTTGGCTTTCTATTCAATTGAAAAAATCTGTTATAAAACAGCCTCTATTACAAAACGAACACTATACTCCATTTGAAATAAGATTAGCCATTTAAATAAACCTTTTTTACAGTCCGTTCAACCAATTTCGACTTTTATTCTGTTGGTGGCCCGACAAATGGCAGCTGCAGTAAACATATATTTAAACACGTATTGTAACCACTATTTTTACTTATAATGCCATCCTTATGTCTACAGAACAGAAGTCGAAATCGTTTGAACGGACTGTAAGAAAGGTTTTTTTTAAATATCTAATCTTATTTTAAATGGAGTATAGTGTTCGTTTTGTAATAGATGCTGTTTTATAACAGATTTTTTTAATTGAATAGAAAGCCAACACTTATTTCAAATGGAGCATAGTTAAGGCGAGTTGTTATTTTGTACGATGGCCAGCATATCAAGTTACCACAAATTATCAAATTTTCTCGTCAGATTTTGAACTTAATCATCAAACATTATAAAATTTAAAATCTTTTGGAGAAATTTGACAGTTTCGTGTAGCTTTATGTGCTGGCCACTGAACATGCAGCCGCGGTCATTGAAAATAGGTCAAGCTATTATGATACTATTGATTATATACATTTAACTTGCATGACTATTCACCTAAAACACAAAAATGCTGCTATTTATTCCTCATCTGTCTGGCTAGATAGTTGATGCAAAAGCCTAGCATTTCCCCATTATATTGGAGTCGGCTTCCAGTTTAGCTGGATGTATTTTACAAGAAAATTTAAAGCACACTTATAATATATTTAAAAAAAAACAACTCATATTAAAAGCACACTTTGTAAACAAGCATAATTACGAATTAGAGGATTATATCCAAGATAAGAATGCTTGGAAACATGCTGGTACTGCTATTATTATTATTGACAATTCAGAGTCTAGTCTTTTGACTAAATTAAATTATTATTAATCGGTCGATTATTATTATTAGAATAATATTCGATCGTTAATAATAATTTAATTGTTTCATTTATAATTTTTATGATATTCATTTTACTTTCTATTATTAATATACTTTAAATCACATGTTGAAATTTTTGCAAAATCATATACTTATGATTTCATTGTAATTTTTGCAAAATCATCTACTTATGATTTCATTTCATTTTTACTTGCATTTCCCCATTATGTTGGAGTCGGCTTCCAGTTTAGCTGGATGTATTTTACAAGAAAATTTAAAGCACACATAAAATATATTAAAAAAAAACAACTCATATTAAAAGCACACTCTGTAAACAAGCATAATTACAAATTAGAGGATTATATCCAAGATAAGAATGCTTGGAAACATGCTGGTACTGCTATTATTATTATTGAAAATTCAGAGTATAGTCTTTTGACTAAATTAAATTATTATTAATCGATCGATTATTATTATTTGAATAATAATCGATCGATTAATAATAATTTAATTGTTTCATTTATAATTTTTATGATATTCATTTTATTTTCGATTATATTAATAATAAGAAATAAAATGAATATCATAAAAATTATAAATGAAATTTTAGCAAAATCATCTACTTTTACAATGTTTGTCAATATGTGAGCACCACGTATTTATCGCATAATTAATTTGTCTGTTCATTTTTTATTCTTCTTACCTATTGTGGTATAGCAATTTTATTCTAGGTACATCGTCTTCACATATAATTAATTAATGTATACAAAATATTAAGTAATAAGTATGGAGTTTCTTGCCCATACGTAATTACTTTTTGGAAGGGGCTTAATTTTGTAATTTTGACGTTCAAAAGTGCTTATTATGTGCCTATTTGAAATAAATGATTTGACTTTGACATAGAGCTGCCTATTCGACCCCCACAACCCACTTACTGGGTAAAACGATACCCTTTTGTAAGACTGGTTGACTGGTTTCTGACTACCTGTAAGGACCGTTAAAGATTTACAAGTGACAGCTGGAACTAACGGTTTAACGTGTTTTTCAAGGTACGGAGGTTCAAAAACTATGTATGTCCGACCGTACGCACTGAAAAAAAAAAGTAGTTGCCACAATCAAGATTTTGTTTAGATTGACTAAGTAACTTGTTTGCATCTGAGCCTATCAAGCACAATGATCACAGCTACTACTTTTATTTGATTGAGATTTGAAACGGGATCTTGATTGGAGTTATCACAAAACCTATTTGCAGCAATCAAGTCAAAACATAGTTGCTCCAACCAAGATTATTAGATTAAAGTTTCAATGATCTTTATTGAAGTAATCAAAATGCTGGATTTGACACAACTAACTTACTTTGTTAGAGTTAACATTTTTTTAACTTGTCTCTTTTTTAACTCTTCTACAATGATGTCATGTTAAGGGTAATCGAGAAACTTGTTTGAGCGTTCAATCATTTGAACTAGTGTTGTTGCAATCATGTCATGATGATCCACTTAACTAAGATTTTGATTAATCTAAACAAGATATCGTCAATCAAGCTAAAAAGTCACTTGATTGGAGTGCATTTTTTTCTATGTTTAAATTTCTGTTCTCGGTCCTCGTCTTTATAATAAAGCGAACAAACATATCAACATTTAAGAGTATTCATTCTCAAAGTGTGAATTTTTACTGCGTGACTGGCTGTTAAAACTTTCATATAGTGATACTTTCATATAGTGGTATTGACGATATGCTGTCTCATTTTAAACGGAAAGCACTGTCTCCTGTTTTCAACTAGTACATGATACAGGTGGTCTTTAACACTAAACTTAAGTACAGTACAACTATTTTCTCAGTGTCCCTCGGCAAACTTTGTGTTTCGTCCGTCGTCGGATTTCTATCAGTTGTCCTTTGCACTAGGTGCAGACCGGACGCTCTCAATAGACTTGGAAGTTTATAGAGTTGTTAATACTCTTTTAATATAATGTAATATATTTTAAAAATGGGAGGAAAGCTGCTAAACACGAAGTTTGTCGAGGGACATTAAGAAAATAGTTGTACTGTACTATATTGTATTGCACAGTTTTGCTTATCCATAACTGGTGGAAAAATATCTGTAAAACTGTTTTGGGAACAGTAAATAAATAAATAAAAATAATATAAATGGACGGTCACCCATCCGCGGACCGACCGCGGCAAGCATAGCTTATCCTTCGATCGACCGGTGTGACTGTTATTATTTAGCCACGAGCTCTAAAAATATTATATACAGCGTGTTACGGAAAGGGTATATACATATCAAAAGCACGGATTATTTTGGTGATAACAAACTACAGGGCAATATTTTTTAATACCTATACCTACATAAATAAAAAGTTAAGAAACATTTAACTAAAAATCAAATGTTTCCAATTGAATTCTACACATCACTAGACCAAGTCAGCTGATCGGTCAATAAACTACACACAAAGAAACGGCGGTAACACGTTTGTTATGATTTAAATTTAATAAACTATCGAAATAAAATAAAAATATTAAGCATTTTCTAGTTAGTGCTTTTGAGCTGAAATTTTGTACCAGATACACTCTTCACCCCGTTTGTATGGATATACCCTTTCCGTAACACGCTGTATATAATCACATAAAACACTAAAAGTGCTGCTATTATTGTACTCATTTATTTATAGGAAGACAGGAAACGCCCTTTTCCACGACGTAATAAGGGACCAACACAGCTAAGAGGATTACTTGAAACAATAATTAATCCTTCTTACTTATCTTCCTTATTTCTCATTAATTTACAGGTTTGACTAAACCCTAATTAGTATATAAATCACGTGTTTCATAAATGTAACAATCCATTTAAAAAAAATTGTAATAAAATAAGTAACACTAATTCAGAACACTTACAGCTCACACAGCGCTATTCATTAAAAAAAAAATGTAGCGAAATGAAAATCGTGAAAAAAAAAAACTTGTGTATCAAATTGAATCAGTCATTTTTTCGTCGTTCAAAATTACATGTACTTTAATCGGAAAGAAACATTACTGTTTTTACTACGTACGTAAGTAAGAAAGAGTTAACCTAAGTAACTCCAAACAATAATTTTCAATTTCGTTCAACAAGCACTATCAAACCCAAACTTAAATTATATTGGAAACAAATATACACGAGGCCGAAAATTGTTTTAATCAACATTAACAAAATTGCAGAAAAAAAAGAAAAAAAAAAAAACAATCACCTAATTGAATGAACTGATTCATATTCATGCTGAATGAAATAACCAATGTAGACTGTTATTTTTACATGGAATCAATACTCCCGGACCAACCAGAAACCCGTAAATTATTCAAATATTCAAACTTGGAACTGATCGATTCTTGTTCGTCGACTGGTTCTGATGAGAATCAACTGGTTTCAATCAGAAGGGATTAACAGTAGCTTGCAGACGATGAATTAAAGTATGTCTGGGTTCGTGTCGCATTTTATTCGTTATTTTTTTTACTTTTATCTGCAAAGTATTGGAAAGTGAAAGAAAGAAGAAATAAGGTGGAACAGTAACATAAGCACAGGTGTGAGTCCTATGTACTATAGAGCTACCATTGACCGGGTAATATGTCTTTCATTGACTTGAATGTGCCCTGGCGGTTGAGATTATGTCATGCTCACTTAAAGGTCTCGCTGATGGTGGCGTGTGTGTTGGATCATTTAGCTCCCTTCAAAATGGTTGAGCTGAATGGTGCTAATCCATGCGTCATGTTCGTGAACGGGCGCCGTCAGTTGGGACTGGTCATCTCTTAGCTGCCACGGGTTATTTTATTTTATTTTGTTTCTATTTGTTGTACCTACGCTTGACGCTTTTAACGTGTAAGTTTTTATTATTTTTATTTTTACATCGTTCTCACTTTTAGTTATAAATGCAACATTATAGATGTAACGAATACTTTTGTAACAATTTAATTTAAAAGAGTGTCCATGGAGTTTCTTGCCCGTTCTTCTCCATAGGTACCTACGCTTTGGAATGGGAATGTAGCTTAATTTTTCTTACTGACCGACTGCTTGACAATTCAAAAGTGCCTGTAAATGGTTTAATTGAAATAAATGATTTGAGTTTGAGTTTGAGTTTGATAAAACGTAGGTATATTACTTAGGAACTAGATAAAAAAGCAAAAAATATGTTTTTAAATAGTAATTTTTTTTTCGCAAAATCTGAGTATCCTAGCTTTATTATACCAGGCTTTCAATAAATAGGTTCTTAACCTAATACTAGTAAGAAACATCATCTGCAGAACAAGTTATTTAATCAATATTTCAATCCAGAGGACTTACTGTGGCATGCGCTTTCAGAGTTGCGTATTTTTACAACGTCTCATAACGGTATTGGCATAAGCTTGTCGGTAGCTAATGTTATTTTTAGATTTTTCCATCATCGTTATCGCTAATAGAATGTCAGTTTGTCTAGGCCCTCAGGTTATTAGTTTTCTACAAATTAAAAGAAACAAAAAAAAAAAAATGCTGAATATACAGCGCATCATTATCATTGACAATGATTTATCTAAACCAATAACAATATATCTCCACGAAGCAATAAAACTGCCTCACGAAAACGTCGTTAGCTAAAACGCTCCCAAACCTAAAAAGAAATTTAGATTCAGGTCCAGTCAGAATGTAACTATGAAAAGAAATGTGAAAATGAGAGAAGTGAGGGTAACTTCGCCGTTGTGGCCTTTGGCAATGAGTACTCTTTTCATATCCTGTTCCCAAGGGTCCCGGATTTGCATGCAAAAGTTACTAGTATTCTTTTTAGCTCTAGCGGATTGAACTGATCATCGAAACTATGTTTTTCTGCATCGTTCTCACATGATCTGACCAACACAATGTCTGGACTTTAAAAGAGATTTGTGACTTTTGAGTTTGTCCTGTATTTACTTCTCAGAGTAGTTAGATGGAAAACACTGAACTCGTTTGGTTTAAAAATAATAATTTAGATGTTTATAAATGTTTGTACAAACCTACTTACAGAACTAAATATCAATATTATTTAACGTAATTTTCAGGACTTAAAAGTTTACGCTTCCGTTTTCGCTAAGTGTCCAATCTAGCACAACGGCACGAAGTCCGGTATATGATGCTGATATGTGCCCAGCACATGTATCTGAAAAATAAATGTATCGGTACACAGATTCGGCACAAGGCCTTGGCGCAACATTCAATATTCGAAGTGGTGAATAAAACCAAAATGTTTTGAGAGACTGAAAGACCGTAGCGATATATTTTTAATTGGTTTAACCATCGTTTTGTGAGTAAAGATAAGTTGCTTAGTGTAATGTAAACTTGTCTGAACCAGGATTGTGTTTGCGGTGTTATTAATGAAGCCTCGTATGCTTGTTTAGATGTTTTCTATTTGCAGTCCACTGCTGGACATAGGCCTCTCCCAGACTGCGCCAGAACACCCTGTCCTCCGCCTTCCACATCCAGTCTGACCCAGCCACTCGAAGTCTCGTTGAAGGATAAAATCAGGAATAAAATTATCCGGAAAAGAACCGAAGTTACTGACATAGCTTGCAGAGTAAGCAAACTGAAGTGATAGTGGGCTGAAGCAGAAGAGTTCTAGAGTGTGTATCGATAAGCGTAGTGTGGGACGCCCTCCAGCTAGATAGACCGACAACCTTAAGAAGCTAGCTGGGACAGACTGGAAATAAATAGTAATCTAGAAAAATTACTGATGGTTGTTGTACAGTACTCGGCCGGAAGACTAGCACATCTGACTTCTGTTTTTTTTTTTTTTAATTTAAGTGAAAACTTCTTTAGGCGCGTTGAGGACTTTTTGGGTGAACAAAAATCATGGAACTCGCGTCATCTTCACCAAACGCTTTCCATGAGCTATATACAAGAACAGTTATTCCAAAGTTTTGTGTTTTCACTTCTGTCGGCAGTCCTTATGACAGCCATTTTTTTTAAATCATTGTGATCTTTCGGAGCGACTGTCTATCTAAACCCAGATAATTGGTAATACAACTTGGTAAAACTGAGGCTCCGAAGCTGTCATTTTGTAGATCTTTGACAGTTGTTACGGGTCGTCAGAAGCCAGAAAGTCTGACAACCAGTGTTACCAAGGGGCGTCGTGTTACCCAGTAACTGGGTTGTTGAAGTCAGATGCGCACTTGTTCCATGTAAAATGCTAATATTCAGTTGCATGCGGTTAAACTGGAAGCCGACCCCAACTTAGTTGGGAAAGCCTAGGCACATGATGAGTGGCTATATACTCCATGTGATGTCTATTAAACCTAAAGCTAGATTTAACAAACATCATCATCATCATCATGTCAGCCGAAATACGTCCACTGCTGGACATAAGCCTCCCCCAATCGGGAGGGTTTGCCATAATCGCCACGCTTGGCAAGCGGGTTGGCGATCGCAATATGGTGTTAAAAATGCATAGAGAACGCTGCTGCCCATTCTCTAGTATGTCCCTTAGTCTCCTTTTACGACACCCATGGGAGGAAATGGGGTGGTGATATTCTTTACGTCCGGCACCACGCTGCATGTATCATTTACTGATATATAGTATACCAATGAAACATTTTCAATGCCCAGGTAAACAGCAGTAGATAGAGATATTTTGGAACGAAGATCTTTAACGCGGGTTTCGGAAAGAGTAAACTGGTTAAAACAACACGGTTAACAAACATAACGCAAATAAAACAAACACCCCGAACAGCTAAACTCACCATTCAACAGAATGTAGACTGAAAACAGTTCACCACCGAATGAAATCTCTGTTATAAATATGCCAAAGTAAATCCCTACACGCCCAGTAATTTATGTCCTTCCACGAGGACATAACTTACTGAAAGCATGACCATTTGCAGACTTAATTACAACTAGCGAGAGTCATTAAAATTTGGGATTCTTACAACCCGATAACCGGATCCTCGCATGCATGTAATGCGGGGTACCCATGCGGCAGTAAGCCTCTTAGTTAGATCCTCCTTTAATAGATACTACATTATTATATTAAAAGCTGTATAGAAAATACTGTAATTATTCTTTATTTTATTTAAACTTCAGTTACCATAGTATTGAGGCCCAATTTTCTCATCCTGTAATTAGTTGAATTGTTTTCAATCTGAACATTGATTTGATTGCTCCTTCTTCGTTATTCCTTAAAATCTTAAGAAGAGCCAGTTCTGTATTGTAAAAGGTATGTTTCTGTTCATCAAATCAAACTGCCTTAAAGGGAAAATAATATGAGCTCTAGCACTTTACCAAATCTGGTTTAACCTTAAATGCAATTTTGTTTGATTCAGTAGAATAAGAACTACCTGGGAGCACGGCTAAAAACATTTCCAAAGTCATGCAGTTTACATAAACTGTACTAAACGTGCTTAATTGCATGAACAGAACTTAAATTGGAAGGATCTACAAGAGGTCCCTTCCGTCGGCCCTTAGTTCTGCTTACCCAACGATGAAAGGTTAAAGATCAACAATAAAACAGGTTATGAGAATTCCGTAGCACGGCCTTTTCTTAATGAACCAACCGTTTTGTTACAAAAACACGAAACATGAAAATTCTTGGCTCCATTGCGCAATTTCTATGACGTCATTAGCAATATTAACGAAACGAATTTTGCATAATAAGAGACTTAATTCGATGGCTGGGTCTCTATCGATTTTGTGTAACGTTTTCAAACGGAAAATTGTGAAAATGGCCATTGAAATATCATTTTTATTAAATACTTCGACCAGGTGCGGCAGACTGGCGAAAGATCAAAAAAGAAGTATAAGTAAGCAAAGAATACACTATATTTGTATTCCAAAATAACTGGATATACCTACTATGGTTGCTGACCGATCATCGTCATCAGCTTTCTGCCCTTGTCGCTGTTGCTGACCGATATGCGACAAAAAATATTTATTCCAAATGTTCCATGTTTCAGTCCAAGTGCAGATGCAGATTGATTTAATTAGCCATCCATTATTGCTGCATTTGCAAATTGCAACTGTAAATCAAAGGCGGCACAATGCTGCGTCCACATTTTCCCGGATGGCGGCATTTCCCATGAAACGGGACAAATTTGCCACTCCCATATCGTCGTAGAACTGACGTTATTAGAACTGTTGATTAAATTATTATTACTAAAAGCTCTTAGTTATCTAGCTTTCCAGTAATATTCATCATTTATTTGAACCGAACTACGGCATTTTGTATGCAAAGGTCAAAGTTCGTCAGGCGGAATTCAATTCTGAAAAAAGCGTGGTCAGTTTTTGGGATTTTTTAATGAGATAGATACATTGTTTGAGCCGCTTTTGAGGCTTATTTTCAGGTAGAAATTACTGCAATGAGTTAATATGACATTAAACCTGTGCATGAGACTAAAAATAATATATTTCCACACAATGTTTCTTATTTTTTGCATGTTTTCCCAGGAGATCATAACAGCAGAAAGAAGACAAGATCTAAGTAAAGCTAAATACTCGTAGCTTGTCCAAAGTAATCATGTTTAAAACTCTTTGAAGACTCGATTGTATTATAAATATATTAAAGTAAAGAGGTATTGCTCCGTCACAATATTATCTGCAGAGCTCCGCACATTTGCCGTGAAGAAAATTCATGTATATTAAATGATTTTGTATATTATTTCGTTCAGAACTATTGCCGACCGACTGTTCTCGGTAAAGTACATTATTAATATTTTAAAGGGTCATCTACATTATTTATTCACAAAGGTCAGGACTCTGACGTGAAGCGCTGTAATTTAGTTATACGGCAATTAATAGCCTTAAAAATATGGTTATTAACTATTTAGTTGTTGAAAAAGTTATTTATAAGACTTTTGATGAATGGAGTTAAAAGTATACTATTTATTTTAGTATTTGGTAGCATGCCGTTAATTCTCCGAGCATTGATTACCCCCTTAACGTGTTAATTAAATCTATTTTTAATAGTATTGATTATGTGCCTACAAAAAACCCGATTTTTTTTATCAGAACTGATTGACCACTAACGAATAAATTAATACCCGAACATTAAATTTTAATCTACTTTCAGTTTCATACAAAACTGTTTGATCGCAAATTACTATTCATAACGCACCAACGGCACTGCGACCGCTCCATGCGTGTTGAAATTATCAACATGGTTCAATCAGAACCCATCGAGTTTAAACCAAACATCGCCCGCACTTAACGTGAACGTCGATCTATAAAAAGGACATTATCAGCCACGTTTGCTGCTCGGAATAAAATATAATTAATTATAGACAAATCGGTAATAAGAACTGAGCATGTGGCTCTATCGTACCAATCCAGTTAATATGCTAATTTTATTGCAGAAAACACCACTACTTACCGGCGGTACCTATGCAACGCAACTACACGAACTCGAACCCAACTCACTTTCTTAGTTGCACGCTAGCACTTAATCACAAGTCACAAACATTTGTTCACAATCATCAATATGGTCATTTCCACGCATGTGCTGACACTGAAACACGTCACAGACACTATATAGGGTCACCAGTTCTGTTTTTGGGGGTGCGACGCGAACAGGCGCTCCCTCGGTCGTCGCAGCCTCTACTGGCTGGGGCGACGCTACCGCGCGTGCCTAGCCCCGCTACCCTCACCCCTCCCCGTTTACCTCGCAGTACAGGCAAATAGAAATAAAGTATGCGCTGTAAGGACAGTACGTGGAAGAAAAAACGGATCTAGATGCCTGAAGGCGAGTTAGTTAGATCGGGACGTTTCAAAGACTCGATGGAGCTCCTCTGATTTGCTACTTGCAAGCTTGTTATCGTTGTACGGGCTGGATATTCGAAATAATTGTGATTTTGTTCATGTTATTTCTCGTTTCATATTATTTTCGGACTGCGCATTTAGTTTATTTAAAATGTATAAAACAAATATCTGGACTTTCGGGATCTATGTTTCTACAAGTGACTTCAGTAGATTTGGTATGGTAGCATTTTTGTGCAGATTATTTGAATTGCTTATGTACTTTTTAATAGAGATTTTTTGCTACGGTATATATATAGGTACACACGGCTACACATCAAGCTATACATTTCCAGTATAAGCTGATCTCGCATTGTGTAGGATTTTCGTATAATGAGAGGTCAGCTTATTCTGGAAATGCTTGATGTGTAGCCGTGTGTACAATATCTGTTTTTTATTATTTCTCTACTATATTTATTCATTTATTAATGGTTGGCCTACAATTGTGTACACATTACATTACATTTAAAAGTGCATGATATACATTTACAAGTGCAACAATTAGTTACAGGCTAACACCACATGCCCTTTATAATAATATTCTGTCACGTTTTTTGAAGAAGGTTTTTTTTTTATTTCCTGTATCTGATTAGGAACAAAGTCTTCTCGTCTTTTGTACTATAATAACAATTTATGTATGTATTATATAAATATCGATAATCCATACTAATATTATAAAGAGGAAATATTTATTTGTTGGTTTATTTGTATCAAATAAGCCCCGAAAAAACTGGACCGATTTTATCCATTTTTTCACCAATAGAAAGCTAAATTATCAGAAAGTAACATAAGCTATAATTTATTTCCAAATAAATTAGAGATCCTAAAGAAAATTTCAATAATGTAACCCAAAATATGTAACCGCGTACCGGAAGACGTAGCGTTGGAAGCCCTCCCACAAGGTGGACCGATGACCTTATGAAAGCCGCAGGAATCCGCTGGATGCGGGAAGCACAAACCGGTCGAGGTGGCGGTGCTTGGGGGAGGCCTATGTCCAACAGTGGACGTCTTTCGGCTGAAATGGTGATGATGAACTCAAAGTAGCAAAATTTTGCCTATAAACTATGGAATCAAAACTTACGCGGGTGAAACCGCGGGTAGCAGCTAGTATATTATGTAAATACCGATACATAAAGCTCCTACACAAACGTTAGGTAGTAAAAATCTGTTAATCCTACGAGTAGGGGTAGATGTCAGACTCTCCGCACAATAGTTAATTTCCATATCAATTTTAGTGTTTTATTGTGTTTTAATCTTAATGTTTTAATTTTAATTTTGATTGTAATGATAATTTTGATTTAAATTTTAGATATTTTTTTATTGTAATTTCGATTATGATTTTGTTTTTTTCTAATAAATTTTTCTATCCTCACTACGAGTAAAAAATCTGGTTAAAACGTATATTTGAGAAGCTATTTTTTATGTAAGTGCTGTGTACGCCTGTAAGTGACTAATTCACCATAACTCAATGCTTATGTTATTTTAATTTATGATAATGTTTCTAGTGAATAGGTCGTTGGTGTACCTGTCAAATAAAATAAAATAAACACTCAAAATAAAAAACCTTCAACATCTCACGTAAAAGTATGCCATCCCAAAAATAAAAGTGAATCACAAATCTTTCCAAACTTGTATCTGTCATCATCTTCTACCCTTTCAGGTTAAAAATGTCAGTAACAAATTCTCATCATTATAGAACACACAACCGCATTTTTCGTAAACATGTACTCTGCATAAAATGTATAGATACATATACATAAAATGTACGGGTACATTTTCCCCGTTTTGAGTTGACACCTGCGTTCGAAGTAAGACATATTGGAATTCATAAAGTACCATTCTCTCGCATCCGCGCGATTTTCTTTGTAAAATGATGTATCTGTATTGTTGCTACATAATTTAACTTTTTCTTGAGCACATGTGAAATTTCCAAGTACTTTGGGTACTTAATAAACATATTTTTTTGGTTGTGGAACGCCTACACTTTTCAATTGTGGTAGCAAAACGGGTATGAAAGAGGTCAGTTTTCTGTACCGAAATTTTTATGATCGATAATCGTATTCAGTAAAAACCCATTGTATTACTTGTCTTTGATTTAAGCACAGTACTGCACTGTTGAGTATTGGACATCTCTAAAATATTAGAACCTACTTGCAATCGCTAAAGACTCCTACAAATAGGCGCGACACGCAACGAGACACAACGGCACCGCGTATCGTGCGACGAGCGGTGCCTATGTGTCGCGTTGCGTGTCGTGCCTGTATTTTTTTTTTACATACAACGGGGAAGCTCTTGGCCTTCATCTCACCTGATGGTAAGTGATGATAAGGTCGAAGATGGAAGCGAGCTTCACCCGAAATCCTCAATCACAGAGGAACTGGCTATCTTACCTCTAACTGCCGAAACACAACAATGCTGTTAATATTGTTGTTTTGGCGACAGACTTAGATAAGATGGTGGTAGCTAGCCAGGCGGACTTAGAACAAGCCCTACCACCAACCAAACCGAGCAGAAATTCTTGCCCCCGGTAGGAATCGAACCCGGGACCTCTGGATCTGAGACAGGTGGTTTTACCACTAGACCACAGAGGCGGTTATGTTTGTAGGAGCCTTAATCTGAAACGGGTCTAATACTATTTATCATGAACTAACTGTCTTTAGTCAATAGAGACGAAGTATTGCACACTAGAAAATAGTCTAATCAAGGCTGAAGAGTACCGACGTTAACTTTTATTTACGAGAACTCTGAAAAAATACACATCCTTAACTTGATACTTCCGTAGAAGGATAACTCTCTGACATGCTCTATCCTTTTCTTTTGCACCGAAGAAAGCGCTTCAAGGACGTGTGTATTCACTCACACACGTGTTTATTGTTTGATGCTAAGTAGGTTGCAGCTGATTAGTGATGTTAAGTGCTTAGAGAACAATGATTAATGAAGTAAAGTGGTCTTGTGGTCGCGTAACTGCTAGTTGTGTAGGGATAGGTAATTATACAGAAGAAAGTCTTGCAAAATTTTATCATGCCCGTACCTACTTGTAGAAAATATTAAATGATGTTTGGTAGTAAATTTGTTAATGCTTTGTAGTAAATGTGTTAAGAGGTTAATACTTTTTTTAGCAACAAAATTTGATCTTAATAAAAACGGCCACATTCCGCATCGTATTTTGTTGCTTCGTGTCTCAATATGAAACTTTAAAAATGTATTAGAAAATTCTAGACACACTTACCTACTGATATATGTAGTTGAGTAAGCCGTTTTTCACAATTCCTTCTCAGTCACGAAATAATAATGTTTTTAAAAGAGTGGGGCTAGTGAACCGGTCACCGGTTCACTAGCCCCACTCTTTTGACAGTGCAGTTGCATCTTTTGCAGTTGAACGCTCTTAATGACAGTGACATTTTGGGATATTTTAATATAAATATTCGGTAGTGTATGCGCATTACCTTGGAAGTTAGGTTTGCTTTGCATCAAATGAATTGAATATATTGAAAAATAATTTGCACAATTTTAAAAGTAACTACTTTAACTGAACTTTTTTTAAATTTCCAATTGAGTGTATCTAAGACGATTGATGTCATTAATTTTCAATAACACACACGAGTTCTTGTGTCTTCAATATCTATTTTTTTTTTTTTAATTTAAACTTTGCAACACCCTAGGAATTTCTCCTGTATTGTGGGTGCGTTAACAAATATTTAAACTCTCATACACAAACAGCCAGACCCGGAACAACTACTTGTAGGTCATACAAATATTTGTTCCGTGCGGGAACCGAACCCGCGACACGCAGCGCAGTAGTCAATCGCTTAACCACTGCGCCAACCGTGCCGTCTTCAACCGAAAACGCGTTCAAGTTTTTAATATATTCAGTATACCTATTAACAAAGTAATTTTAGTCTTCCTTAACATCATGTTAGCTAGTATCGATCTCCTTCTAAAGCAATTTCACCAAAAGTTGTTTTGTAACCTTTCATTTTAACATTGACCTCGAAACGCTAGTGAATGCTTACGCGGTAGATTCTACGCGAAGCGTTGGATGGGATATTACGGGATACTTTTAGGATACACGATATAAATGGATGATAATAATTCGTGTGTCAGAAAATATCTGATGGCCAATTCCCGTACTAAAAACTTTTAAATTCAAGTCAAAATTGTAGGTAAACTACAGATATTTTTGACAGATTGCGACTGAAATTAGAATGTTCTTAAAAATACAGAAATTGTCCTATTGAAAACATACGCATTTTGGCAATTGAGTTACTAATAAAAAGAAATTACGGGTATATATTGGAAAATAATGTCCATAATATCTGGAAAGGGACAACAATGTCCGTATGACTACAATCCGCATTCCCATCACGGGTTTCATATATATTCATTATTGATTGATTGATTTATTTATTTATAGCTGAACCAACAGCTGTACACAGGTACTATATTCAGCAACAGCAAATGTATAATAATTGCATATGAAACAGAGCCAATTACAGGTTCTAACGGATAAAAACAGAAAAGTAGTAGAAATCCTTAGATCACTAACAAGCACGATAGAAAAGAGTATAATATAAGATACAATAAGCATAATGCATTTTTAGTATTTAGTATTGAAAATGGCGCCGATTCCCTTGTTCACAAACTAAACTAAATTTAAGCTCAGTGCATCTTTTTCTTTCTATTTCATTAAGAAAAGGACAGAAGATAAATTTTAGTTTAGTTCTGTCAAATTAATCAGCGCTTGACGTAAATTGACGTAATTTTAGTCGGCAAGTTTTTAATCACGTCTAAACTTGTATGGAGTAGTGACAGGCACTGATTAATTTGACAGGACTAAACTAAAATTTATCTTCTATCCTTTTCTTAATGAAATAGAAAGAAAAAGATGCACTGAACTTAAATTTAGTTTAGTTTGTGAACAAGGGAATCGGCACCATTGTAGCATTTCGTTAAATAATGATATTACCTATTGCTTTTTATTAAAATCCTTTTTTTTTAATTAGTTTTGTTTGACATTGTTATTAAAGAATTATTATAAATTAATTTAGTTATTTGGCATAAGCTACTCATAAATATATATTTGTACGCCAAATGGCAAAACATAGAGAAACTTTAATATTATAATGATTGTAACATCTGCACACTGTGTTAACCTGTGTTTACAAATAAAGGTGATTGATTGATTGATTGATTGATTGCAATTTTAAAAAGTCAGCATTCTGCTGAGTGCGAGCAGAATAGGTTTTGGTAGTAAATGCATAAAATAACTTCCCTGCCGTTTTATTTATTGAAGGTAGCAAAAAAAAAAAAACATCGAATTTTTACTGTCGAATAGGTACGTAGTGAATGCACTACGTACATATTAAAAACCGCTCAAATAAAACCAATTCTAAAAACCAATCGCTCTCTACATTCAAAACAGTAAAATTGATTACAAAAGTGTTACACGTCTGTGTTGAACTTATTTGATTTTCAACTATTTGCTAGCCTTAAAAGGATTAATTTAATGTAACCAGTCGTGGGTTAAAAAACTTAATTTGGAAACCGGGGATTTGTGGATTTAACTCTACAGGATTCCGTCTATACGCAACTACAGAGCAGTCGTGGCCTAGTGGTAACGGCTGCGATTTACTAGTTGTAGGTTCGAACCCAGGCAGGCGCTTTTCTTTGAGTAAATTATTTCATTACCACTGCTCTCTAAACAGCGAAGGAAAACATCGTGACGATACCAGCATGTCCTAGAACCAAAAATTCGAAGTCATGTGTCATCTACCAACCCGCATTGGACCCGTGTGGTGGATTACGGCCCACTCCCTCTCACCAAGAGAAGGCCTGTGTCCCAGCAATGGGAACATTATATATATATGTGTAGTTACATAACTATATATATAAAACAAAGTCGTGTTAGTTACACCATTTATAACTCAAGAACGGCTGCACCAATTTTTATGATCTTTGATTTGTTGGTCTCTGCCACGAATACGAGTAGCAGAATAACTATTAAAACATGAGAAAAATATACGATTTTTTTTTAAGGAAATTAGGTTTTGACATACATTTTTAATGGAACGGCGTTTTTGATGATATCTGCAGAACGGATTGGGAAACGGTGGAACAAGAAACACGTGGACAAAGTCGCGGGGAGAAGCTAGCATATATATATATATATATTCGTAGTTACATATACATATATATGTAGTTTAGTAAAATCATAATTTCTCATAATCAGCCTATTATGAGTATAGTATTGTTGTAGAGAACTAAATTAATTTTTTATACAATTAAATACCCACTGGAGTCGATATTTTTTAGTTTCTCAAACGATTTTAAGTTAACATTTTACGAAACGGACCGGCCTTGAATTACGAAGCTAGCTATAATTTTACGACTACTACTTTCCATATTTATTACCTCAGTTGTTAGCGAACAAATTCACTGTATATTTGTAATGCTTAACTTATTTCTGGTCGAGCAGAGAAAACAGCTTGCCAATAATAATTTACGTTCAGATCCGAGACTTAAAACGTGTTAAATAATAATATTGTTTGCTTACTCTGAATTCAGAATATTGGACTGTCTCCAGCGAGAAATTTATACGTATTACGTACTAAACTGACATGACAAAGGATATTTGAAATGTAGAATACTAAATAAGCTTTTCTTGGAAACAGCTCAGTAGTAATTCAAAGCTACATAAAGCTAAGAATAATTATTTAGTTAACATCTACGAGGCGTAGCACATTTGCTACGCGTCTACGCTGCTACGAATCCTCGTAGGCGTATAAGTAATTGCGAGGAGTGTTAGTAATAGTGGATTTCCTGGAAATCAATATAGGATAGGTTTGCTTTTCACTGACAATTTTATGTTATAACCCTATTTTTATACGAATTAATAAAATTTGCTCAAATAAATTATTAAATTTCAGTGGAAACTATATCAAAAAAAAAAAAAGGAAAGAAGAAAATAAACGTGACGTGACTCTTCAAAAAAATGTTCCGTAGCATTTCATCATAATATCTGTAGTCTATACTAATATTATAAAACTGAAGAGTTTGTTTGTTTGTTTGAACGCGCTAATCTCAGGTTGGAATTGAAAAATTATTGTTGTGTTAGATAGTGCATTTATCGAGGAAGGTTATAGGCTATATAACATCACGCTACGACCAATAAAAACGGAGCATAAATGAAAAATGTTGCAAAAACGGGAAAAAATATTCCTGTTTGAGAGCTTCCGTTGCGTGCGCTGCGTAAATGGTTTAAGTTAGGCAAATATTGTGTATGATGAAATTGTTCCTCTTTAAAAGTTCAAAAAAAAGTCCGCGACAGCATATGTCTATCTTTTAAGGTTGACTCACTATAACCTTTTCTTATGGTAATCAATTTTGTTCGAAATTAATGCATTACGAGTATTTGCGAAGGAGTTTTATCAATATAATATTAATCCTTATCCAAATAAATATGTTATTAATCACAAGTATTTAAATGTAAACAAAATTGTCCTTGACATCATATAATATTATAAAGCTGAAGAGTTTGTTTGTTTGGTTGACCCTGAGTTATAACGCACAATTGCACACCTCATTTGGTTTTGAAATGCATTGCATTGTGTGCGGTCGAGTTTGCCTGCAGCAGATTCGAACCTGCACTGAACGGCCTTATTTTAGTGTTGGATAGCCTATTTATCGAGGAGGGCTATATAACATCACACTGCGAGCCTTAGGAGCCAAGCGAAAATTACAAAAGTCAGAAAGAACGCTAAGCGATAACGAAGTCGTAGCTCGGGCGAGCGACGGGATGGGACGCGATGGGTGGGCCGAAATTTCACGCGGACGAAGTCGCGGGCAGAAGCTAGTTAAGAAGAAGGGGGAAATAATTTTGGTCCTAAAAAAATAAAAATAAATAATAAAAATGAATCTTACAAAAAAGCGGTTCTAAAAAAATATTCCTAAATAATCAAACTCATTTTTATTGTTTAGTACATCATCATCATCATTATTTCAGCCGAAAGACGTCCACTGCTGGATATAGGCCTCCCTCAAAAGGGGGGAATTTGCCATAATCGCCACGCTTGGCAGGAGGCAAGATATTGTTCTAAATATCGTAAATTAAACTTCAATGTACACATCTGTTCGGGTAGCCATGATTCAAAATGGCGTCAAAATGTAATAAAATAGAATGTTCGGAAAAAAACCTGCTTGAGTTGTGTCGAACCCACCCGAACATGAAGGTTCAGCGAGAGTAGTAGCCGAATGAAGTTTGTGGATCGGTACGAGCCGAATAAAAGCCGAATATTTGCAGTAATTGCTTTAGATCAGCTTTGTTGTTCAAAAAATACTGCCGAATCAGATGTACTGACACGAACAAATGTATAGCACTCCTCATACCCCTGTATTGTGATGTGAGCGCGCGCGCAGGCGACGCGAAGATGGGGTTGTGAGTGAGACATAATTATATTCTTGCGTAATAGTATGTTTTGAGTGGATACCTACTTTATTTATTTATTTCTGCACGCGCGAAATGATGCCTGCGGATTATTTTTTTTATTATATCTCGTTGTATTATATTTTGTTTTTGTTGGATTATATTCTGAGTACTGTCTATTTTATTTTATTTAGTTACCTATTATATGTTCAATCCTTTAAACCTGACTTGGTTTCCGTACCTCTTTTTCGGGTAACCACTGAAAATCAACGCTGTACTGTGGGTCCCTCATAGAACAGCATCATGCTGAGTGGAAGCCTTCTTGTCACAGTCATGACGTGCAGCTGCCGACTATGTTGGTTTTGTGCTCGTGATTATAATGTAGATCTATTTTGTTTTATTTTTCTGTTTACCTACCTACTCGAGTTAATTATCTTTTTGTATGCAAGTGTTTCTGTGACAAATAAGCCTATTTTTCTTTCTTTCATACAAAACTAAAAATTTAGTTTACATTCAAATAACCACACTCATAAAAGTAACATCGAATCCCAACTTGATGAAATAGTCATATCATCCACCCACATTCCCATAAATATGTAACACATCAAAAAACTCCGAAACCCACATAATTTCATCACTTAAATTCAAGGGAATCCACACATTTACCCCATCCTTTAACCAAAAGAAAACGATTCTTTTATCCCTCAAAGATATCCGGGAGACTCGAATAAGCTTTGAAAATAAATGTAAAAGCATATATTTCTGTCTCATGCTCTGCTAATGTTATTACGTGGGGGCACGAAACGTATCTCACTTTTTCGCCGAAAGTGCTAACGAGCCCCTTAAGGAGGGGTGTAAATTAACTAAAGGGATATCTTTCACCCGACCATAGTTTGCGATGAGTAAAAATGTTTGTTGTTTTTCGCCACAGTGAAACGATCTACATAATTGCATTTCCTTATGTTGGTTTGCTACCTTTTTGTAATTAAGGTATATAATAATAGGTAAATAGTAATAGTAGCCTTTACCAGTGCGCTTCAAGATAATTGAAACAAATGTTTATTTTTATTAATAATATTATATTCGTTAAGCCGTTGGTCCAGACTGTCAAACTATTAACTGTGTTAGGGCTATATTTCACCGGGACACCATGGCGGCGCAACCAGTCGCGCCACCGTGGTGTCCATAAGCTACCAAACTAGACACCATACAGAGACCAGAGTCGCCACACCACACTGAGACAGTATCAAAATGGACCTCGAAGAGATAGCACTACTGCTGTATGTTAGGAAAAGAGATGAAGAAATAAGAAGTAGTGGTGGGTTCATCCTTATTTAGCCGATCGCTGTAAGAAAGGACAATTCGTCAACATATACGACGATCTAAGAAGATATCCGGATAAGTTTTTAGTTATGTGAAGATGTCTGTGAGGTCCTTTGATGAGTTACTGAATTTGTGTGAAAATGATTTGTTGAAACAAGACACAATTAAGAAAATCTGTCAGTCCTGAAGGAAAGTTGTGGCGCGACCAGCGTGGCGGCGCGACCAGTCATTCTGTGCACGCGTCCGAGCTGGTCGCGCCGCCAAATTGGATGCGCAACCAAACGGACACCAGGTGAGTAACTCTCTATAGAGCTTTATACATTTTGTTGGTAGCGGCGACTGGTTGCGCCGCCATGGTGTCCCGGTGAAATATAGACCTTAAAGTAAATATGTACATATGTAAACTCACCTACGATAAGTATTTATCAAATTTAGAAACTAAGAGTTGAGCTACTGAACATAATTATAATTTATTTGTCTATTGACAACTTTTAGATTATATTATATATATTTTTTTATAAGACTGTCTTAATACTTTTCGCCTGAAACACAGGATTACCTAGTTCAGGCACGTAAGTCTTAGGAATATAATTTACATTGAAGAAAAACTGTACTCATTTTTATACCTTGTAATTTTTTGAATAAAACTTTATTATTATTATTATTATTAGATCTTGTTGTTACGGGTCGTCAGAAGCCCGAATGTCTAACAACCAATCAGGCCCTTGGTCAGTGTTATACTTTATTTATTTATTTATTTAAACTTCATGTACAATAGTGGTACATAGGCGGACTTAATGCCACAAGGCATTCTCTACCAGTCAACCTTTGGGTTAAATATAAAAACAGTGGTAGGGTACAAAAATAATGACTAAAATACTAACTTCTTGATTAAGAGAATTTATATAGCAATTAATTAAATAATTAATAAATAATTAATTAATTAATTAATATTAATATTATTATTATTTAATTAATTTATATTAATATTGCAATTTATAATATTTAATTTAAACTTTTACTCGGAACAGTACTGGCTTCATCTCGAACTCCCTACGACCTTAGTTTTTTTCTGCTGATGTTTAGGCTAGCTGGCATTAATAAGTGTCAATTATAGTCACCTACCTATTTTACATGTTAAATTAAACTGTAAGGGTTTGATGTCATATCTTATTATTACGGTAGACCCTTAAAGGCTACCTTGTGATGTTGTATGGAGGAGATATATTCTTATAAATATAGGTTATTTCAAACAGTTTATTGTTTTCTTGTATTTCGATACATAACCACCTTGCATCTGGGCTTTTGTTCCTTTACAACTAGAGGGACAAAATCTCATATGTAACAGTCCAGTCAGGTACTGGCCAAGAGGTATCGTATTGCCCAGTAACTGAGTAGTGAAGGTCAGATAGGCAGTCGCTTCGTGTAAAATACTGGTACTCAGCTGCATTTGGTTAGACTGAAAGCCAACCCGGAAAGGAGGAACCGGGAAGCACGTTAATGCTTTCCGAGGCACGGAGGAGTTACTTAGCCACGAATTCCGCAATAGACATAATCCCCAATAGAAATTAGTTTATTAGATTTGTGATTATACGGGTTCGTCAGTCTGCTGAACTTAATGTTTTTACTGAACCCTAGACAGTCCGCTAAGTATAGGTTCGCGATGTTATTATAGGCAATAAAAAAGAAATTAAAGGCCATTACGTCACTAATTTATTTTATGGCAATGAGGGCAATATTGAAGTTTATTTATAGAATAAGAATTTATGGAAGATTATGCTTTGGTTTTTATTGGTGTGTCTGTTTTAGTAAGAAGTTAATGTATTTTCTTTGCGAATATATTCGATTGAATATTAATGAGAATTTTCTAATACCTTTTATAAAGTTTCATATTGAGACACGAAGCAACAAAGTATGATCTACAGGAATGTGGCCATTTTTCTTTAGATCGAATTTTGTTGCTTCATAATTCCTTCTCAGTCACAAGATAATATTTTTTTTAAAGAAGTAGCATTAGTGGACCCGAGACAGCCCTCTTAAAGAAGCGAGAAAAACAAGAATCGTCCGCTCATACAGTTTCCCAGCTTATACATAGACACACCTGTATTATTTGTTTCGAAAACAATCGAAAGCTACAAGCAACGAGGCACGTCTAGCAAATTGGTTGAAACTGTAACTCGCTTCATTGTCGTCTTACTCAGATCTCTGTTTAATAAGCTCTGTGACGCTCCGTCTTGCTGAAACGTAGATATTCCGCCTGAATTCCTACAGTTTGGCTCGAATTACGCTCCGTTTGAGTATAATTTTCATGTTATTGGATAAGAAAATGTTATTCAGTTCTGCCTTGAGTTGAAGTTGGTTGGTAAAGAAAGTGTTCCTTGAGGTTTATACGCTGTTAGTTCACTAGGACTTGTACCTAGTGGCATAGTTTAAAGACTTGATTAAGTATGATAGGAATTCATCAAACCATATAACAGGCAACTAGCCGCGGAAGGGCCCTGGAGACCTGTAATACAGGTTTTTATAAACCTACCTCAGGCTCCAGTCTCTCACAAAGTTAGCTCCTTGTTCGTGTACTACTGACAAAGTTTAGCTTTAAGTTCATAACTTATGTGGAGAAAATAAACGTTTTTTATATTATTATATTATATTATATTAATCTGTGGCGGCATCTACAACGCCACATACAAACTACGCATCAAAGACCTGACGTCACAAATACTGCATCGCGCAATCAGAGTTTACCGTGCGACTAGCATATATAAAACATCCCGATATCAACCGTTGGGCAGTTGCCCACCAGACACGACACCCGTCTCGTCGGAGGATTCGCCCTTTTCAATAGATGATAAGTGAACTTTACACCCTGTTCCTCATATCTCTATATATCTAACTAGCCTTTTCCCAACCTATCCGGCTGCAGCAGAATATCAGTATTTTACATGGAACGACTGCTTATCTAACCTCCACAACCGAATAACTGGGTAATACGATACCCCTTGGTAAGACTGGTTGTCAGACTTGCCGGCTTCTGACGACCCGTAACGATTACCAAAGATCCACGAATGACCAACGGCTTAACGTGCTTTCCGAGGCACAGAAGAGTCTTGGTATGTAAATATGGTCAATTGGTCACCCATCTACGGAACAACCCCGGCAAGCGTAGCTTAGCCTAATGGATTATGGTGTGGCTGTTATAACTTAGCCACGAGTTCCTCACTAAGGAAGATAGAAATGTATTATAGTCATATTTAGTTAGTTTTCCGTTTAGTAAAGCTTCATCAGTCAGTGCTCGATCAATCATAGTGGTGAAACGTACGAGTATGAAAAATATATATCCTGCTCCTTCACTGTGCAAGCGGCTCGGTTGTAAAATTCACTACTACCTGATATTAGGGACTGCCAAACTGTTGCAGCCTTTAAAAGAAAAGTAAAGAATCCACCATTCCACTTTGTCATAGTTCCATATCATTATGTATTTATTATTTTCCACTACATTGTAGTTCTGAGTATATAATTGAGTGATATTTATTTTAGAAGTATGTATGTAAGTATATTCTCTTATTGTATGTTTATAAGTATTTATATTAGTGTATAGCTATTTTGATTTTATGTATATCTTTTATTTTATTTTTTCTCTTCTACACTTACACACGTTGTCTACATCTCTATATCTACTTTCCTATCACAGGTATGCTGGAAGAGATTTCATTAGAAATAAGCATCACCTTTGTACGTATTTTTCTGTTCCTTTCTTCTTGTCTGTTTATACGTGTGTACATAAATTGTTAAATAAATAAAAAAATAAAAATAAATATACTAGGCATCTTGTTGCAAATTGATAGTAGGTTTGTATTTGAAATGTGAAACGATTTTGTGTAGCCACTTTGCACTAAAAAGAAAAATGAAAAATGTTGTCTAGTAGTTTTGTGAGTTTCGGTGAACTATAATAATGTTTTTTTCAATTATCTAGTAAAACCATAAAGGTGGAATAGCAAACGTGCTCTAAAATAATAATGCTATATTTTTTCATGGTATTCATGATTGTGACGTTTTAAATATTGCGTGCTAGTGTCGGCTCCTAGTGTTTCTTTTTGTATGCTTGTGTTTGTAATCCTTTTACATTTTCAGAGTACTATCACTTTAAGTTTACTGGTTTTTAGGGTTCCGTAGTCAACAAGGAACCCTTTTAGTTTTTGCCATGTCCATCTGTCTGTCCGCGGCTTAGCTCAGAGAATATTTGTACTAGAAAGCTGTAATTTGGCATGGATCACGCACCACGTATGAATCTCGCTGAGAAAGTGGTAATATAAAATCTATATACAGCTTTTCCACGGTGTGGGGTATCGTTGGATAGCCCATTCAAAAAGATTGCGGGTTTGTGAAAATCATTTTTTGATTCAAGGATTTGCGTTTGCGTAATATTAAGTTTTAAACTGCAAATTTTTGTTAGATTCAAGTGTGCGTGTGTGTGTTAGTATATGTGTGTCCTCTGCCAGCTAAATAGTCAATCAATCAATCATTTATTTTGTTAAACATAGGTATGGTTACAGATAATATATTGTCTAAAATATGTACACTATGTTTTGCCAATATATGGCGTACAATATTAATATAAACAAGCAATTACAATAAGGTGACAGTATGTCAATAGATTTCAAAACAAAAACAAAAAACATTAATAAAAAATATGTTAGGTAAACAGGTAATAAATATAATCATAAGTGTTTAATTAGCAAGTCAGAATCGTCATACCTCTGTTTATCAGTAGTAAACTCAGTGATGGAGTAGTAACATCTATCTAAAAGGAATTTAAATAAAGACCTCTTAAAGGTTCCCAGACACTCTTTATTTATCTTTCTTTTTTTCTAGTTATTTTAGAATATGTAAAAAAAATCATTTTCAGTTGAGAACTATGAGAGAACATGTTTTTCAACTACAATGTTGTTTGATGGGTCGTCCCAACTATGGACCCCCTTAAATCTCAACCAAACTTTTACTCTTCATTGTGCGTGGTCCGACACGCACTTGGCCGGTTTTTTATTAAGATCCCAGTTTATACTAAACAATAAAAATGAGTTTGATTATGTAAGATATTCGGGGAGTCAGGTGTTGTAGGCGGGGGTGTCGAAAGGTTACCAACGCACTTACTCGTAACCAGTGAAAACCACACTGTCAGATTAAACACTTGTATAATCAATAAAATAACACACGATAATTACAGTCAACAAAAATAGAGTCACAATATATAAATCAGCACTTACGAACTAATAGAATATCTAGAAACTACCTTAAACTGAAATTATTGGCTAACTTAAACTGACTTTATTAAAACTATCTAAGCGCGGAGCGACTAATTCTCGAATATATGTGGAGAGCAACTGAATCGTACGGAGAGATTATTGCTATTGAGAGATTTACTTGATGTATTACTGATGTACTACCGATGTACTACAAAAATCAACTTGCTCGAGTTCCCTTTATAGGTTTTACCCATGATCACAAGTTGCGGGTGACTCTTGGTCGTATATTTAATGAAACTCACCAGTTACAAACATTCCTACCTGATGAGGGGGTGTTGAAGGGGAACGGGTGTCTGCGGGGTATTGCGCAGTTAGCTCTCCTTAGACGTAGGAGGGGTACGGGAGACGTGGTTCTACGCAGTATGAAAATGGTACATAACACTGTTTACTTTCCGACACAATGGATTTTACTTTAATCGGTACCCCGGGGGTATATACTGTTATATAAAATAGGTAATTAGGGGGTAAATGCTCCAACTAAGCTAATGGCAGTGTTCAAATTACGCTATCTCTTTACAGTTCTGAGATATTGATCATTTTCTTTAGTATATAAAGCTATTTAAGCAATTTATATTAGATTATTCGTCTCCACGGAACAATCGATACATTTCAATGATTTGACGACATATATAATTCATTTTAAGCTCGAATTATGGTGCTTTCCGTTACATTCCACCCCCTGTAAAAGGGTTCAACCGCATTACATCATATTTGGTCAGTGGGAAGCACGATAATCTTTGCTACGGGCCGACGCAGGACCCCATTTAACGTCCTAATGTCGACTACACGAACAATACCGTCATTGCCATAATATACATTCTTAATTACACCTTTTGTCCATACATTCCTGTCCTTATTATTGTCTATAATCACAACTACGTCGTTGACCCGCACATTGGGTACGTTGTTAATCCATTTGTCACGACGTTGCAGCGTTGGGAGGTACTCTCGTAGCCAGCGCCGCCAGAACATGTCGGCGAGCGCGTTCACGCGCCGCCATTGCCGGCGCGAATCGACGTCCTCGAAGTCTCCCGGCAGGAACGGAGTACTCCCGGACGCAGTGCCCAGGAGTAGATGATTAGGTGTCAGGACCACAGGCTGGTCGTGGTCGTCGTAGACATAAGTTAGAGGCCGGCTGTTTACAATCAGCTCGGCCTCGGTGAGGAGGGTATACAACACCTCCTCTCGGGGAGCACGTTCCTTGAGCGTGCTTCGGAGTGCGTTTTTTATAGAACGCACCAGGCGCTCCCAGCAGCCGCCCATGTGTGGGGCTGCCGGGGGATTGAAGTGCCACTCGATGCCTCGGTTGATGGCTTCGGCCCTGACTAGACCGTGGTTAAGGTCCTTCAGGGCTGCTCGTAGTTCGGTGTTGGCTCCAATGAAATTGGTACCCTGATCTGAGTACAGATGCGCTGGTTGCCCGCGGCGCGCAATAAGGCGCCGCAAGGCTAGTATGGCGGAGTCGGCGCTCAATGAGGCGGCCAACTCGAGGTGGACGGCGCGTGTGGTGAGGCAGGTGAACAATGTACCCCACCGCTTTTCGCGGCGCCGCCCAATTGCTACCTCCATCGGGCCGAAGTAGTCGACGCCCACTCGGACGAAGGCTCGTCGCGAGGTCTCGACTCTTGCCAGCGGAAGATCGCCCATCTTGGGCGGGGCTGGTTTAGCTCTGGAAACACGACAAAATTGACACTGGGCAACCACCGCTTTTACTGAGGTTCTTACCCTTGTGATCCAGTACTTTTCACGAAGGTTGTTGACGACGGTCTCATGGTTGGCGTGTAAAGCCATCCCATGGTAAAATGCGATCAACTTTCGCGTTAGAGGGTGGCGTCCCTCTAATATTATCGGGTGCCTTTCCCCGAAGGTGAGCACCTCGCAGGCACTCAGGCGTCCCCTCACCCGAAGCAAGCCGTCCTCGGTTATCATCGGGTCTAGGGCCTTGATGCTGCTGTTGTTGGGGACGGGCAGGCCTTCTAGTATGGCGGCCCGCTCATCCCGGAAGCTGTCTTCTTGGCACAACCGCATAAGGCAGTTGTGAGCTTCTTCCAGGTCGGGACGCTGTAGCTCTGCTGTTGACCGATGCTTACGACATCGGCCGATGAATATTAGCACGCGTGACATAACGCGCTGTATGCGCGTCCACGAAGAATAGCGCTCGTAGAGAAGGAGTGGCGCCATCGGCGCTGATGTAGCGTGGACCCGCTGAATGCGCTCGAGGTCCGCTTCCGCCGCTTCAGCCTCATGACACACCGGCCACCGCTCCTGTGGATCACATAGAAAAGGGGGGCCAGAAAGCCACACCGCATGGTTATCGGGCCAAGACAATCTGGTCGCTTTGTCAGCAGGGTTATCCTCCGATGGCACCCAGCGCCAATTGCCTCGGTCCGATAATTTATCAATCTCGGCTAGTCTATGTGATACGAATCTCTGAAACTCATGGGCGTCAGAGTTTATCCATCTAAGAACCGTTTTACTGTCTGTCCAGTAAAATTTACGTTTTATAGATAGCCCTAGCTCTTTCTCGGCCGTGTCTGCTAGTCGGCAGGCTAACAAGGCCGCTTGTAGCTCGAGCCTAGGGATAGATATCACCTTTTGAGGTGCTACACGCGCTTTCCCTATTACCATGACAGCCTTCCTATTTCCTCCGGCGTCATGACCTACTAGATAAGCGACTGCGGCGTAGGCTAATTCGCTAGCATCCCCGAACACATGTAGTTCTAAATTGTCGAGGCTTAGCCCGTACCACCTTGGTATTTTGACTTCTTGTAATTTACTTAGATTATTAAGCCAAGTGAACCATACTTTCGCATCCTTATCCTGTAGGGGTTCGTCCCACTGGATCCCTGATTTCCAGATTTTCTGCATTAGTATTCTTGACTGGATAACGCAGGGATACAAAAAACCCAGTGGGTCGTATATGGACATAATCATGCTCAAAAACTGTCGTTTCGTGGGCACCACACTACCGTTTGTAATGGTTTCTGGTAGTCGTTTGAAGGATAGATCGAATCCTAATTCGTCATCTTTCGGTGCCCATATTAGCCCCAAAGTTCTCTCGACTGTACCTGCACCTTTTTCGAGGGCTACCCTTTCCGGCATGTTGAGATTTACCACGCCAAAATGTGGCAGATACCATATAGGTGAGCTATCCAAACTCCCCTCCACCTCTCTCGCATAGCCCTCTTCTAGCAGTCTATCTATTTGCTTATTATACGCCTCAGCGAAGACGGCGTCTTTTCGCACTCGCCTTTCTATTCCGTATAACCGTTGCCGGGCCTGATTATAATTATTAGGCAATTCCACATTATCATGTTTCCATAATAGCCCTACTTCCCATTGTGAACTATCAGGTACGCGGCGGCTAGTATTATCTAGGATTTCTAACGCTCTTTCATTCTTTTTATTTTTACGAGCGTTTTGCGAAATACCTATAGCTTCTAGCTCGAACTGAGCTTTGACTAGGTCATGCAGATCAGGCAGGGGAACTGTCACAAAATTTACTGACTGATCGTTAACATCGTTAGCACTATCGAATGGTCCGTGTACGACCCAACCTAGCTTCGTGAGGGAGGTAACTGGTTTACCGGATCGTCCATGTCGGATGTCCTGACTGACCAAAAGCTGCCAGTTATCCTGCCCAAGCAACAACATCGGCTTAGCGCCCCTCATCTCCACGCAACCCAAGTCCCGGAGGTGAGCGTTATCGTTCAGCATAGCAGCGGACACAGTTTGTATTGGCAAATTCATGTTGACCATGGTACGGCATTTGATTTCATGTTGTTGTCCGTTTGGCCCTGTGATCCGTGCTTGTACCGCTCGCGAAGTTAAATCAGTGACTCCGTAGCCACCCGCTGTTTTTAATGTAAGAGGTATGCGGGGGCCCGCTAGGTCTGAAGCTATAGCACTGTCGATCAGTGATACTGTTGCCCCGTCGTCTAGTAGCGCGTAACATTTATGATGCGTTCCATTGCTATTGGTTATTCCAATTGGAATTATCTTTAATAGAGCCGTAGCTCGCCATTCCCCTATGTTAGTGACGCTTTCCGTTTTTTCACTAACTGTTTTGCCGGCCTCCGGTTTATTGCTGTCTTTGTTCTGTTTATCTGCATGCAATAAAATATGATGGCTGTAGCCACATTTCTCGCACCTTCTGGCGCGGCAAAACCTCTTAGGGTGTTTACTAACTAAACATTTGAAACATGTATTTTTCTCTTTAATAGTGTCCCATCGTTGTTGCACGCTTAATTTACCGAATGCGTCGCAGTGTTCAATGGCATGTTCCTTTTTGCAAATTAGGCATTCTTTAGGTACACTAGACTCGTCACTATGCGTATGTACCCGCTGAGCCGGCGGTACTTTATTATTACTTGAGCGCGCGGCTTGCTTTTGTTGCCTCACAGGTGGCTTGGCTGGACTAGCTTCGAACATACTGGCTTGAACGTAATATGAAGTCGAGCGAGTTAAATGTTTTAAGAAGTGTGACATTAATTCTAGGTCCGGTGACACTCTTAGGTCCACCCCCTGTGAGCTATCTATACCCATAGCAAAATCGCCGTATTGCGCGCGCTGTATTGGAGTTAATTTGTTAACTATCTCACTAACTAATTGCGGATTATTTATATACCCGTCGGCTCTAATGTTTTTAAGTAGGGACACAACATTCCTTATAGTAGACGTGAACCGCCTTAACTCACGGCCACTCTCAGTTATCCTAGGTAGATCCCTAATTTTCTTGAGTGCACTTTGTAATATTAACGTCGGATGACCGAACTCCTCATCTAGTGCGCGCATTATTTCGGAAGGATCTGTACCTGACCGTAGCAGGTCCTCAACTGAGGTCTTCGCGTCGCCATGCAATGACGTCTTAAGCCGGGCTAAGTTTTCATGCGTTCTGAAATTATACTGTTCGGCTGTGTCCCAATACATATTCTTATAAGAAATCCATTCAGCTGGGTCACCGCTAAAATGGGGTAGCTCGTACGCCTGTCTAGGTACCGGACGCGGTCGCGACATACTAGTAATAGCCTCTGCCAATCTGTCTATCTTGCTGTCCCTATCGCCCGACATTTCCCTTCGTCTTTCTTTATCATCCGCCCCGTAATTCTTCTGCCGCCGTGTATCCGACTCGGGTATCGAAACTCGAGGTACACTTGCGACCGGGGTGGTAAAGACGGGATACCTGTCAGGTAAATGGAACGTTACTCTATCCTGAGACACTGGCGTATGCGTCTGGGCCATAGGTACCGTTAGATTCGAAAACGGTACTGACACAGACGGACCTATTACATGCGACACATTATCACGGTATACATTTATATTACTTTCAAGCGTACTTACATTGAGCTGCCTTTGACTCACGGGTGGGTTACGGGGCGCGGCCATTTCCGTAGGCGCGCGCGCTGCAGACGGGGTACACAACACTGCATCCGATTGACACAACACTGGGCCTGACTGGTGCAACACTGTTTGTTGTTGCGTTACCTGAGGCGTTGTGTCTATCCACTGCTCTACGCGCTGTGCCGTCCCTGCTTCCGTATTTGAGTCGTCACTCTCGGCAGCTGCTTCTATCTCTGCAATATCAGCTTCCATCCTTTTCTTGAGAAGGTTTTCTTTCAGCTGTACTAGCTCCTTTTCAGCTTCATACTCTATGCGTTTCCTGATATACTCGACGCTCTTGCGGCTAGCTTTTGATGACGTTCTGCTTCGCGGCGACGTATGGCGACCTCTTGCTACTGCCTGTCCTCCCTGGGGTCCCTCTGACGTACTTCCAGCACTGTAGTCGATTACTCGACCACCCGTCAGGGGAATGTTGAGGGCAGACGTTGACGCCATGGTCGGTGCGACAGACGGTGAACCCGGTGCCCTTTCAGACTGCAACCCGGAGTCCGATACTGGGTCATCAATTCTGCGTGCGCTCTGCTCTTCAGCCAGCTTTCGCAGCCTGCTGCGTGTGGTGATGGTGCTCCTCTGACTTATGGTTACTTGTAAACCTTATCCGGCTCGTAAGGACCAAAATGTAAGATTGTCAGAGGGGTCAGGTGTTGTAGGCGGGGGTGTCGAAAGGTTACCAACGCACTTACTCGTAACCAGTGAAAACCACACTGTCAGATTAAACACTTGTATAATCAATAAAATAACACACGATAATTACAGTCAACAAAAATAGAGTCACAATATATAAATCAGCACTTACGAACTAATAGAATATCTAGAAACTACCTTAAACTGAAATTATTGGCTAACTTAAACTGACTTTATTAAAACTATCTAAGCGCGGAGCGACTAATTCTCGAATATATGTGGAGAGCAACTGAATCGTACGGAGAGATTATTGCTATTGAGAGATTTACTTGATGTATTACTGATGTACTACCGATGTACTACAAAAATCAACGTGCTCGAGTTCCCTTTATAGGTTTTACCCATGATCACAAGTTGCGGGTGACTCTTGGTCGTATATTTAATGAAACTCACCAGTTACAAACATTCCTACCTGATGAGGGGGTGTTGAAGGGGAACGGGTGTCTGCGGGGTATTGCGCAGTTAGCTCTCCTTAGACGTAGGAGGGGTACGGGAGACGTGGTTCTACGCAGTATGAAAATGGTACATAACACTGTTTACTTTCCGACACAATGGATTTTACTTTAATCGGTACCCCGGGGGTATATACTGTTATATAAAATAGGTAATTAGGGGGTAAATGCTCCAACTAAGCTAATGGCAGTGTTCAAATTACGCTATCTCTTTACAGTTCTGAGATATTGATCATTTTCTTTAGTATATAAAGCTATTTAAGCAATTTATATTAGATTATTCGTCTCCACGGAACAATCGATACATTTCAATGATTTGACGACATATATAATTCATTTTAAGCTCGAATTATGGTGCTTTCCGTTACAGATTATTTAGAAATATTGTTTTAGAACCGCTTTTTTGTATGATTCTTTTTTATAATTTATTTTTCTAGGACCAATCAAATATTTTTCCTCCTTATTCTTTACTAACTTCTGCCCGCGTCTTTATCCACGTGTTATTTCGGAGCCGGACCGACCGCGTGGCATCCCATCGCTCGCCCGTGCTATTACTTCGTTTTCTGCCTTTTTATCTTTTTGTCGGTTTCTTAGGGTCTTAGCATGATGTTATATAGCTTATAGCCTTCCTCAATAAATGGGCTATCCAACACTAAAATAATTTTTAATTCGAACCAGTAGTGCCTGAGATCAGCGCGTTCAACCATCAACGTCATCATCATCATTTCAGCTGAAAGACACAGACATAGACCTCCCCCAGAAGGGGGGGAATTGCCATAATCGCCACGCTTGGCAGGCGGGTTGGCGATCGCAGTAGGGTGTTAAAATGCATAGAGAACGCTGCTGCCCATTCTCTAGTAAGTCCCTTAGTCACCTTTTACGACACCCACGGGAGGAAATGGGGTGGCGCTATTCTTTACGTCCGGCACCACACGGTACCGGTACACATTGTGCATGGTGCGTATTCAACCAGACAAACAAAATCTTCAGCTTTATAATATTAAAGTATAGAATAATTTACTGTTTACCTTGCCAAGTACATAATGGTTACAAACAGATTAATTTTATCATTATTATTGCCTTTCACCATAATGTCAGAAAAAACGTACTGCTAACCGCAGATCCAAACATCCTCTTCAAATCAAACATCCAAACATTTCATAAGTCATCTTTACACAGAATGAAATCCGTTGCTATGTTTTTCTTTCATTGCCAAAATACGATCAAAAACATTACAAATTACACGTAAATATTCAGAATTAATTAAAACCTCTCGCAAACCGCTAACACTGTTTCAAACATGGTATTGCCCGCGAATTTTATTGACTTTGCAAGAGAACCTTGTTTGATCCGAATCCAAGCTTACAAATCTACAGCTGTTAATTAATTTTACTTGTACAGCGTAATACGTTTGAAATTATAAATCTCGCATGGGCCTAACAAGTTGAATGTTTGATTCTGTTTTCCTGACGGTGGCGAAAGTATTACCCTAATACAAATAAACAGGGCATAAAGTTATCATCATCATCATCATCATCATTTCAGCCGAAAGACGTCGACTGCAGGACATAGGCCTTGGCAGGCGGGTTGGCGATCGCAGTATGGTGTTGAAAATGCATAGAGAACGCTGCTGTTCATTCTCTAGTAAGTCCCTTAGTCGCCTTTTACGACACCCACGGGAGGAAATGGGGTAGTGCTATCCTTTACGTCCGGCACCACACGGCACATAAAGCGGCGCATAAAGTTATACTAGGTGTAAACATCAAAAAATGTATGGTGATACCGAAGTTATTCCTAGGATAACTTTGTTCCGTGTCTATTTGAAAGAAAAACTGTTTATTCTGCACTAACAAACCGCAAATAACAAAAAATTTAATGATAAAATACACACCAGTAGCCAAAAGCCTCTTATTCAAGCAATAAAAGTTTGATCATTTAGACCATTGCTTGATGTCAGGACCAGGGACCAAAGATAATTTAGATTGTTACACCATGTAAGGCCGTAAGTGTATAAACTGTTGTTATAATAACCATGGAATAATCATTTTCAAAGAGGTTACTGTGGAATACAACTTTTTTTTTGTTTGAATAGATTAATCGTTTTTTTATTTTTTTCTAATAATATGTAGGTCTTTACCTATCCAATAACCAATAAGTCCAATTCTTTTCTTTTTTCGCTAAGAATTCTAAGTTCAAATTATTATTATTTTTAAAATATGGAATTCTTTTTTGAAAATTAGTAATTTGTTTAATAATAATAATAACAAAATATTTATTTGCGTAAAACTTGGTATAAAATGGTGTTAAATACAGATTTATATGGCACAAACATGTTTAGCTAGGATAAAAACGTAGCATGCAAAATTATAGAGTTAGGTGAAGAAGGCATCAACCATCAGTATTTTTAAAAACATAAACATTTTTTATCCAAAAATTGTTTTAAACTATAAAAACTACATTCCAGTAACCATTTATAAAACTTAATTTTAAATAATCTTATATTCAATGTTTTGAAGTATTTTCTTATAGACGCGCACACACATTGCTAAGCAATTATTATTGTATTTAATGGTTAGCATTCTGTTTTCATCGCATTTGTACGTTTTTCATCATCATGGATACGTTCAAAATTCGAGTGATTATGGAGTATGAGTACCATCGTGGCAGCAAAGCGGCAGAAGCGGCATGCAACATCAACGACGTATACGAAGCGAACACTACTAACGATCGCACTACCCGTTATTGGTAGGCCCGCTTCCGTTCTGGAAATTTCGACCTGAGAAATGAACCCCGTGGTCGACCGAAAACTTTAGTGGACTATGACGAATTAAAGGCGATTGCGGAAGCTGATGATTCTCAATCTACGGCTGAATTATCAGCAGCTTTCGATGTTAGCATCAAAATAATATTGGTCCTTTTGCGTCGAATTGGCAAGGTAAAAAAGCTTGACTAATGGGTGCCCCACAAATTGAATGATCGCCAGCGCGAAGCACGCGTCGAGTTGAGCCTTGCGCTGCTCAACAGACACACAAACGAAGGCATATTGAATCGCATTGTTACTTGCGGCGAAAAATGGATTCTGTTCAACAATCGCAAGTGCTCAAGCAAGTTGGTTAGATCCTGGTTCAGCACCTAAACAGTGCCCCAAACGAAAACTGACCCCTAAAAAAGTGATGCTCACTGTTTGGTGGTCTAGCGCCGGTGTCATTCATCACAGCTTCTTACCAAACGGGATGAGCATTACTGCAGATGTGTACTGTGAAGAACTGAACTTAATGATGGATAAGCTCGCACATCTCCAACCAGCTTTGGTCAATCGTTCGGCTCCGCTGCTCCTGCACGACAACGCGCGACCTCATACTGCACAGCAGACGATCTCCAAGTTACAGGAGCTGGGGTTGGAAGTTCTCCGTCATCCACCGTACTCACCAGACCTTGCCCCTACAGGCTTCTACTTTTTCCAGAATTTGGATAACTTCTTGGTGGGGAAAAAATTCAATAACCGAGAGGCAGTTCAAAATTCCTTTGAAGAATTTGTTGCCTCCCGTCCAGCAGACTTTTTCAAAAAGGGCATCAATAAGCTACCACTACATTGGCAAAAATGCATTGATTGCATGGGTAATTACTTTGATTAATAAAAATAAAAATATACGGACACAAGGGCGTTAACTTATTTAATGAAAAACGGCAATTTCATAGGTAAAGACCTGAATTAAGTAATAGAAAAATATTTATCCTGTTCTCCATTACGTCTTTCAATCAAGGAGGTTTTCAAGAATCAGATTTAGGCAAAGCGGTACTCCTAATCGAGTCAACCAATTCCAGCCAACACTACCAAATACCATGAATGTGTATCGGCCAACTATCCGTCGAACCAAAAATCGATCGTTCAACGGGGTCTTAGCTCCACAAGCTTAGCTCAACTCCAGGGAATTGGACGCAATAGTCAAACGGAATCGGATTTGAGTGTACAACCATTCGATCAGCAGTCAACGCTAGCTGTGTGCCTGTGGGGTATTCCCTTCCGTGCATTGTCCATATGATATAGTAGATATTGAGGATACTAAGATATTTAAATAGGTTTGTTGTATTTGTTCTTCTGTTTCTTGAAAATATTAAGACTGCGCCGAGTGCACAGTGGCGCCCTCATCGTTATTTCGGTGATTTATTTTATTTTAGAATGAAAATGCAGAAAATAAGCTCGTCTAGTTGTGCTTCACAAGACTATACGTTATTATTACCACAAACAGTAGTTTTAAATTGTTGTGTTTTCTTGTAATCATTAAAACGGAAAATAGTGGTCACTAAGCTCCGTTTTAATGATTACAATAAAACATAACAATATATGCTCCCACAATACAGGAGAAATTCCTAGTGTGGGGCAAAGTTTAAAAAAAAAGAATAAAAAAAAAGAATTATAATTATTATAATATTGCTACTCAATTTTAATTTCAATTGAATTTTAACTAACTAAATAACTGTATAAACCCAAATGTTTACATGTCACAATATTATGACTAATTGTTATGGATCTGTGTTTATTTATGTTAAGACTGAAATTGTACCAACACTTATGGCAAATAAATTGATTTGATTTGATTTGATAAAACAACCACACAAAAAAAAAACTCAAAATCTCGAATGGCCAATCTCGACCTCAGACTTAGCACGCGAGTTCTCGAATTGCCAATCTAGACTCACCACAAAACATCGCTTAAAAACACACTAAAGTCACCTTCTTTCTTATTTTATCCATAAACAAAAGATAGTTTCAGATTCCCCATAAACCTTCAAAATCGACGCCATTAACGGCAAAACAAGCCGGTAGCAACAACAAACTGTTAGGCGGGCTACACACATGTTCGATTGTTGTTCGATCGATTCGGCAATATTTTTGACCACAAAGTCGATGCAATTACAGTCGGGTTACATTTCGCTCATGACGAGCGGCAAACTTCGTTTAGTATCTACCATCGTTTAATCATGTTCGGGTCGATTCGTATAATTCGAGTTAAGCCGAGCGGATTTTTTCCGAACATAATCTACGTAGGCAGAAACTACAGAACGTTACCTGTTATGATCCCGACATACTCATTTTTTTTATTGCTGATTGCGCGTGCCTTTGACCTCGATCTCGACTCGTTAAGTTCATACGACTGGTCATACACGTACGCCGGTTGCGAGTGGCGCTACGCACCTGTGGCGTTCTGTAGTTGCTTTCCCTATGAAAAGAAGGCGTGAGTTTTATGTATGTATGTATACATAATATTTACATGTATTCGATTTTGCCGCTCGGCTGTGCCGAATCATGGCGATTCGAAGAAGTGTGTAGCATGCCTTACTGAAAGGGTATTCTTATCCATCGCTATCAGAAGATCACACGCCACGAAACAAAGTCAAGGTGAAACCAATTACTATGGCAGGTTCTTAACAGTAACGTATAAGGTATAATTTCATAGCTCTAATCTGTATGTAATTTCAGTATGCCCTTGAATATAGATCGATACAATTATTAAGTTAGAGCTACGTTATGTTGTAATGTTTCTGGTAAGAATTCTAAGAATTTGTCGTGTTGAAGGTCTTTAAAGAAAATACTAGTAAGTTTAAAAGTAATACTTGTAAACTTACTAGTACTACCACTATTTTTGTAACGAAGTTCCTTATCGCACGTTATACTTTGTGAACAACCCGTTTACTAGGCGTCACAAGCTTTCACAGAAAGACGCTTCTGCAGCACTCGATACGTTAGCAAGGATGAAGATATTATTAGGAGTGGGCGTTGCGACGACGAACTGTCTTCAAATACCGTTTTGTGTTCTGCGACGATGAAACCGTTTTACGAAAACGATTCGAGTTTGATTTTGATTCCGATTTGATTTCGTTTCTGATCCAAACTCGATTTAAAACTTAAAATTGACCGAAGTTAGTTTCGCTTCGAACCACCGCACGATCGTACGTTAGTGTTGGATTCAAGAGTATGGATCGGCATTTAATTCGAACCCCATTCGATTGATTCAGAACACGATGCTGTCGGGAGTGAGGCCCCTGGGTTCAAACAGTCTTCGTTGAACAAACCAGTCTTCGAATTATTTAGTGCGATTTTTATACAGTCGAGAACGCAATGAGTCAACTATCTCGTCCGTCACGTCGTCGTTTCGCGTTTGTTTACAAAACAGTCCTTACAATAGAAGGTGAACTTTATGTCAATGAAATACAGTCGATAATGTATTACCTTACCTTACCTAGCAGTTGTCAATGCTGTCGTTCGTGATGCGACGATCAAACCCGTTGATAGTTGTAAGAAACTGCAACTATTTCACTTGACGAAAACGCAATTCTATTTCATGTTGGATAAGTTTCGTCGTCCGTCTTCAAACGAGAACTTCTTTCGTCGTCGGGAAAACGGTTGCGTTTCGTCCGTCAAAAATTCGACAGCGACCCACCACTAGATATTATAGTGAAACAACTCGACATTTTTACATAACAAAATATTAGACCTTAATCGTCGGAGACTCTTAACACCGCGATTCAGAATTCGCCGCTCAACTAACAACGCCATCTATCGGCACATAAGTTAACATTTTCGCTTTAACACTTTGCACACTTGGCGAATGAGAGCTCGACCGAAATAGTGTAACATTTTGAGCTTTACGACACTTTTATTACGTAACACAAAGTGTCGTGACAACAACATGTGTGCAAAAGTGAAAGGAACTTCGTTCCACCCGAGACCCGAATTACGGAAAAAACACACTATCAACTACAATCTGAAGGATATTGCTAATCCATTCAAAATCAAAAAATCAAAAATATTTTATTTTACATAAACCTACATGGGCACTTATGAAACGTCAGAAGCTAGGTGCACGGTTCGAGTTAGTCGTTTCCTATGGAGAGGAGCCGGCAAGAAACTCCACGGTTACTCTTTTAAAAATAATTGGCTTTACAATATTATTAAATAACAGTGATAATAGGTATGGGAGGACAGTGTAGGCCTTTCAACAATTACCAGGTACTTAACAAAATAGAAAACCGCCAACAAATCTACACTCTACTAGGCCTACAACGTTCTCACATTCACAAAATATAAAATAATCTAAGTATATAAAATATTAATGACATGATTGCAATTACAACTACAGTAACATATCTGAATAAATATCATGTCCACAAAAGCCACTAATATAGAATTGCTTCATATGTTCGAAAAATTTGTCTCTTAAGTAACGTAAATAACGCAATGAATATTGGTGAACTGTCGAAATGAAACCCATTGCTACTGCGGCCCAAGTCTGCTGTTTTTATAAATTCGTCACTCCAACACGATCCCATTGTCATTTGCCTAAAAGTTCGTAATCTGCTAAATTCATAATGGTCGATCATTGATCGATCAATGGTCTCGTAATAGAATTGTATTACAATGGCATTTTGAACATTTATTCCTGCCAGATATCATTTACATATATTTTTAAACATTATTTATTAGTGTTATAAGCAATCTGAAGTAGTAGGAAGTTGGAAGTTTAGTAGGAAGTTTCATTTGTCATTATGTAGGTACGAGATTACCAATTCTTTCAATGGAGTGTCAGTGGCTAACCATTGGAAAGTCATAATGACGCCATTATATTAGTAGATTACCAAACTTGTCAAAATCAACAAATATGAAATCAATGATAGACCATTCTGACACTTTTGTAATAGCAGACTTGAGGCCCTGATAGTGTGTTAAGCAATTACCACGCTGGTTTCCCACGACAACTCGCGACTGTTTTTATATACTCATAACTAGATATTATAGCACAGCATTATGTTGAGTGGAAGCCTTCTTGTCACATGGCGCTGTTTCCGTTTCGACAAATATTTATTTCGTCGGATTTTCGTTTCGCCAGATTTTTGTTGTGAAAACTTCATTACTGATCTCTAACTTAATCCTGAACATTGAACGAAACTTAACCGTCACGCTTGGGTTGGTGACGCTGAATCGGATATACTCGGGCGGAATCGAGTATAATCACCTCCAGTCACTTGGTGCCGCTGAATTGCATAGGAGGAGGGTATCGTTTCAAGAATTACGTCATATTATACTGAAAAATATGACGTAATACTACCGTGTGGTGCCGGACGTAAAGAATAGCACCACCCCATTTCCTCCCGTGGGTGTCGTAAAAGGCGACTAAGGGACTTACTAGAGAATGGGCAGCAGCGTTTAACACCATACTGCGATTGCCAACCCGCCTGCCAAGCGTGGCGATTATGGCAAATCCCCCCCTTTTGGGGGAGGCCTATGTCCAGCAGTGGACGTCTTTCGACTGATATGATGATGATGATACTTATATAGCCAGCCAGTTATAAAAAACCCAAGCTCAGATGCAAATGAAGGAAATGAAATAGAAATGGATGAGATTGTAAGATCGTTGAAAGGGATGAAATTTGGGAAAGCTTTAGGGTATAACAAAGTGTCTGCTGAAATGCTAACGGGCGGTGACGGAGTGGTAGCAGGCCAATTGTGCCGGATCTTGTTGGATATGTGTTAGAGATATGGCCGTGTGCCGAATATGACCGTGTGGCGTGGTGCATGGCTGTAATCGTACCGCTTTATAAGTGAAAAGGCTCACAGCCGGAGTACATAAACTACCGCGGCATTAGTCTTTTCAGTGTTGTCGGCATACTGTATGCGAAAGTTTGAATAAATAGAGTGACATAAAATATGGGATGTGACATCCAGGAAAAGTTTTTAATCAGTTCGCAAATTGTTAAAAATTAAACTTAAACGTATTTTATCATAGGTACACCTATTTCTTATTTTGATGTCTTAGTACAAACAAATGAAGTTATCGTTAACGAAAGATGTTTATTTTGAAACTGGTGTAATGGATACTCGTCGCGCAACCCGCCGGCAGTGCGGTCAGTGAAGCGGAACGCAGTAGGTAGGTACCTATCATATGTGCGCTCGCCCATTGATATTATTACGAATAAATTGTATCCATAGTTTGCTGAATTCAAGTAGGACCAAAAAAAAGTACTGAACAGATAAAGGAAATGTGTTCTATTACTGATACTGAACCACCAAAAAAAAATTGCGCACTGGTTAAAAATGTATCCTGTATAGGGAAATGGCTCTCAGCCGGACTATATATACTACCGCGGCATTAGTCTTTTGAGTGTTGTCGGCATACTGTATGCGAAGATTTTAATAAATAGAGTGACAGAAAATATGGGATGTGACATATAGTGACCTAACTGGTGATGTTTTTCAGAAAGGTCAGGTATGTAGCCCCATTAATCATAACTATTTAGTTTGTTTGAAAAAGTCACTTTTTTAATTTCGATGCTAGGATTTATTTGATACTCGTAGTTCTAAATTACTCTTAAGCAATAATATTTTCAGTGTTTTCATTTATTGTCGTATCGTTATCTCCACATTGTACATTTTAAAATGAGAAAATCAGCACACACCCTCTTGTTTTCTTTCTATATCTATATTTTGATAGGCTCGAGATTTGGTCAACAGATTCACCTCAGGTAAACGATGATGCAAACGAGGATAAGTTGATTTTTTGTTGAAGTGATAAATATTATTCTCCCTATCACACTTACGACTTGTTAGTCAAGATCAATCAAATCATTTTGCAGAATCTGTTACAATGCACCACACTCAACTATGATCACTAAACCGAAATGTACAACATTGTTTTAGATCCAGATATTATAATCTGTTGTTGCATCTCTAAACTTGTTCCTCTTCTAACGAAACTCCATATTCTAATAATAATTACTCCAAACTCCGGTCATCTTTCATGAAATAACCCAACAAACGTGATTCAAAGCCTGACGTTCCTATAAAGGCATGAATACACGCTTTGACGTTCAATTACGAACAAGACTCTTGAATAATGTGGTCCTACCTTTAGCTACCGATATAAGTAACTACAAGGCTACATGGGTAGACTAAGTTAACTTAAATTTCCCTCATGTTACAAGTTATTCATTTAATTTGTCGCGTGTCACTACGAAATAAAATTACTATGTTCTATATTATTAAGTTTCGTGAGCGTTTTGTGAGCATTGAATAAAATTAAGGAGTATTTGTCAAAATATGTGGGACATCCCAATGAGTATTTGGGTTTATAGCACCATCTGAGGTGTCCTACAATTTTGATTACACATTTTTAAACACTCGCAAGTAGAGAACGTGGCTTTGAATGGGGAGGTAAATGGTTACTTTACTACATTACTAAAAGTGTCTGTAATTATTTTGACGAGTGTGGTTTGGGCATTGAGAAATTCGTTAAATAAATTGTGTTTTTGATGTGTAACATCTTTCCTTTCGGTTTCTATGGGACAGATTTTATGGGAGTGGTTATAAAGGGACGGAAGTGCGTAACAGGAAGCCGAAAAAGCGCGCGCTATTTGATGGTAGAAATGGCCGTCAGATGGGTAGGTGGACCATTTTTTAATTTATTGTGTATACACGTCAAACAAAAATTTGGTTTTACCACCTATAAATTATAATCCAAGATGGTGGCTGCGAAAATATTGAAATTATTCATCATGGGTGTCGTTATAATGGTTTTTGAGGGTGCTAAAGCCGATAGTTAGGTCAAAATGAAAATCCAAGAATGCGGCTGCGAAAAAAAAAAATCCATCGTGGGTGTCGTTTCCATGGTTTTCGAGGGTTAAAGCCCATAGTAACGTCATAATTAAAGTCCAAGATGGCGGCTGCGAAAATTTTCAAATTTTCCATCATGGTGTTGTTTTCACGGTTTTCGAGGGTGCTAAAGCCGACAGTTAGGTCAAAATGCAAATCCAAGATGACGGTTGTGAAAATTTTCAAATGTCAGATGTTACACATCATTTTGTTGTCTGATTCATCGTTACTCATTTTTCATACGCAATTTACATTTTTAATACGTTTAGGCACACTAAACGCCCATAGGCGTAATTTATAATTTGTGTTACAGCTATATGAACATAATCCAGCATTGCATATATAAGCGGGCACGCCTTTTATACTTGGAGACTTTTATTTAGGTATTGAGTTTTGTTTACATTTTTAGTTTTTTGTTTGAGATAGTTTTCATTGTATTTGCTGATATATTGGCGTGTGCAGCTGACATATGACAAATCATTTAATTTACTCTTCTGTCTCGTAGTGTTAATTACTTTACATAACTACTATTGTATAGAAGCAAGTTTATTTAAATGAACAGACAGCTGTGCTGCTGGGGAGTTTGTAGCGCCAATTCTTCTTCCCAGCTAAAGCACTAGGAAGTTGTGAAGGGCGGGAGTTTTGGGGGACCATCTTATGTAATTTTAACGTTCTAAAAGTGCTGATTCTCAGCTTAATTTGAATAAATGACATTTTATTTTGACTTTGTATGCATTTCGAGGCTCTAATTAAGCAAATCGATCAATCTGAGAGGTTAACTCCGCTTGCAGAGCGCATTAAATTAAGCAATATCCCCTAGGGCTATACTTACCTACCCTTCAGAACAAACAATCACTGATACGAATATCATTCTGACCTTTGCCGACCAATTAAAGCAAAATAGACGGCAAACATCAACACTATTTGCATTTCATCCCAGCTTTGCCAACCCATGTATAATGTATTATACGGAGTTATTTGGGTTAATTAATTGCCTGTGCAGTGAAATTATTGGAAGCAATACAATAATATTTATGTAAATACTATATTAAAAAATCCACGTTGGTCTCAAGCGCTACTGCTGAGGTCCTAGGTTCGACTCGGGCAAAGTGTTATTGGGAATTTCCATTCAGAATTTCTCAATAGCAGCCCGGAGTCTGGATATGTGCTCAGTTGATGGCAATAGGCTCGCCCCTATTACATAGGACTTTAAGTTAACAAGCGAAATATGCGTGTGTCTACTATGTGTATATGTCCCTTTTTCGTAAACCAGTAGTGATGCTATATACGAGTATACTATGTTTTCTGTGAATGACTTTAAAGATTGAACAAAACTCATTTAAAAGTAAACATAGATATTTACTCAGTTGTCCCGCTTATTCAATACTAGGTTCTGCCCGCGACTGCGTTCGCGTGGAAGTCGTAGACACCACATTTTAATAAAACTTCCCTGAACACTACGCTATGTAGTTTTGAACACAGCAGTCAATATATACAGAGTCAGGACTGGTAACGCGAGAGCAAGCGACATACAGTTCTATGTGGTGGTAAAGGGTTTGATTTCCGCACTTATTCCTTCAGGTGGACCATTGTACATGGGCCATGGCGGCCATAAATGGTTATTCCAACCAGCCCACTAATGAACTAATACCACTATGACGTGCTGTAAAATGTTCTCTCATGCTTCCAAAATTGCAGGTATTCTCGAACAATTATTGCTTTATGCGCCCTTGATCCAAAATCATTATCACGCACAAAAATTAATTCCTGGTTAGGACCAGGAGTTTTTTTTCAGGAAACTCAACTTATGGCATCACTTGAGCTTCTAGGCATTGAAGAATGTATCGATTGCTACTCAAGGTCGGTTCCTATTGATGGTGGTACATGTAATGTCACCTCAACCTCATTGCATCTTTCCTTCATTGGGAATTCCACTCCAGACTGTCCATGACCCGCCGCCATAACTCACCTTCTCTTCAATGCAATATTGCTGAAAACGTTCTCCCTGTCTTCGGTAAACTTTCCTACGTCCATCATTGCCATACAGCATAATCTTGGTTTCGTCCGCAAAAAGAACCTGGCTCCATTAACGTTGAGTCCAATGCAAATGGTCGCGTGCAAACTGTAGGCGCGCTATTCTGTGAGCTTGAGTCAGTTTGGGACCATTGGCTGGCATAATGAAGTTTCATGCCACATTTTTTTAATCTCCTTCGAGCGCAAACAGTCAATCCATGAAAGTATCAAAGCTGTTCTTGGACCTGTACTGAGGTCAGGTGACGATTACGCGGCCTGGTGGTATAGATAAACAGATTATGTCGTGCTGTAGTGACCCGGTTTCATTGTATACCTGCCCTTATTGTCCCATCTCAAAACAATGCAATACTGCTCATCCCCAAAGCAAATAACGGAATAATTTATACCCTACAGTTTGACCAGACCTATCATCATCATCATTACAGCCGAAAGACATCCACTGCTGGACATAGGCCTCCCCAAATTGAGAGGGCTTGCCATAATCGCCACGCTTGGCAGGCGGGTTGGCGATCGCAGTATGGTGTTAAAAAAATGCATAGAGAACGCTGTTGCCCATTATCTAGAAAGTCCCTTAGTCGCCTTTTACGACACCCACGGGAGGAAATGGGATGGTGCTATTCTTTACGTCCGGCGCCACACAGGACTACAGACCAGACCTATAGGGAATATCTATGCAAAATTTGAACAAAATCTATCTGGTACTTTTTGCGTGATGCTGGAACATACATTGGACAGACAAAAATTCTAAAAATCGGCATTAGAATCGTTCCCAGACCTCGAGGCAATAACTTCTTTTTATATATATATTTTTTTTTTTCATAAATATTCTATGTACAGTTTTGTCTTCACTACGATTTTATTATGGTGTATAGATATGATTTTTAGATACAGTGTGTACTTTGTTTTAAGGCAATTTTGTAGTGGTTTTGTATAGGCTTTAAAGTGCCATTCAAATTGCATCCGGCCTAACAAATTGTTTGTCGTACCGAATAAGATAAATACAAAATGGGTGTAAACTGGATGTAAAGCAAGATTGATGTTTCCACAAAGGGATTTTAAACTTCTTGATCGCCATGTTTCGAAGAGATTGGCGCAAGTTATAGGGTGATAAATTGGCTTTTTATGCAAAGAAAAGTAAGACTGTGCTGTTATTCTCTTAATGAATTTTTTTATACCGGTTGAAAAACTATAGAGAGAAAAATTTGTAAAATAGTATTTAAAATTAATACTTTAAAACAGCAACTCTTATTTGGTGTATATATAAGTTTCCACAGTCAAGACTTTAGTTTGTTAGATGTGAGTTTACGCAAAGTCTGCAACAAAATGCAAAATGCTTCCAACAAACCCTTTTATGCATTTGTTTTTCACCTCACAATTGAATTTCGAACGTTCGATCGTCAGTCACCGACGTTCGTCGCCGCCATATTTGACGTTTACGTCATCGTAAAACGAAAATGACTCAACCCTCTACTGCTACTAAAGTTTACAACTTGCACAGTCCCCCAATAGTCTTGTCCCCGCAGAAACAGTCAGGTAAGAAATAAAAGTTGAAAAGAAGACGGACGACGGTCGACTTTGGAAGCGGATTTAGTGGACCGATAGAAATATTTGATTTGGCTACCGTTATGATTTTCTTGTTCTCGTTTTGTCTAAGAGTTCTTTATTATTTACTCTTAGGTCTGTTGTATAGTAGAGTAGGTATTCTGAGGATATAACCTAATATAACCTAAAAATCAAAGCGTTTGTTATGATTGTGGCGGCATCTGCAACGCCACATGCGAACTACGCATCAAAGACCTGACGTCACACAAATCCTGCATCGCGCAATCAGAATTTACCACGCAATTAGTATACATCCCTACATCAACCGTTGGCCAGCTGTTGGCCACAAGACACAACACCCGTCTGGTCGGAGGATCCTCCCTTTTCTATAGGGGATGAGTGCACTTTACATCCTGTTCCTCATGCGTCTTTATGATAATCTCTCAACACACACGCTGCATACAAATATAAAGTAATTATTTTATTAAGTTCGTCGATTATTTAAAAAAAACTTGTAGGTAGTTTCCTAGACTAGGCTTTCTACTTATCTACTTATATATAATATTGAATTAGATGAAATATCATTATGAAATGATAAATGAAAGTAATAAATGGTAGGTACCTACCTAGTAATATTTACATTAGATTTTGATTGCTGCAGGTAGCGCACACAATCACAAAACTAAAAAAAACACAAGTAGGTTGATGAAATTAAAATACTGTAGGTGGGCAGCCCTATCGCGTGTTTACGTACGCGCGGCTTTAAGTAATTATTTGAAGAACAGGGCCGAGTCACAATACTGGTAGATAACTTTACTGTGTCGAAGGTGCGTGCAACCATACAATATCAGCATACAGTATCGCATACATAGTGGGTGATAAAAAATATAAAATAAATTATTAACAGTAAGTGCGACAATTTTTTTCAGAGAATCGTTTTCATCATCTGAACAAAAATATTAGAAAATATATAAAAATATATCTAATGTGTATTTTTTTTATGAGCAGTTGTCTCAAAAATACACATGGGACTCTCACTCATGATAAAATCGTAAAAAAATAATAAAAAGTTGTAGAATAAGTAATGCCAAACAAAGAGTACGTCAAATCTAAAACGAGAACACTAATGGAACTAGGTAAATATTGAAACAAGCGGAAAAATGGTGGGAAACGATGCTGAAATCGAGTATCGATTGATTTAAACGGCGGATGAATCGAGTCTATTCGATATCGGCTCGAGATATTCAAGAAGAATCGTGATTGCTCTAGATTGACAATTTGTGTTCTTTTTTATCGCTGCTCGATAGTTTTTATTATTCTTTTGTTTGATTCCTCGATAAGTTTCAGATTAGATGTTTTTGATTGAGACTATAAATCTTTTTTATTTTTTTTATGGATGGAAAGGTTGGAAATAATAAGTTTTGTATAAGACATCGTTAGAAAATTGGAGGCCGGCGAATAGCGACGTATTGAAATTCTGGAGAAGTTTGACTTGCACTATTACTCAGCCCTATTACTCAAACAGGAGTGGTATTTGGAATCAGAATTTTACATACAATCCATTTCAGAAATAAGGTGAACAATCCATAATTATGTGGGCGAGTCAGTAGGTATTCTATTATCTTATAAAGGTCTCTGCACACAGCGGGCGCGGCGCGGCGAGACGGGACGCCGGCGCGACGCTGAGCAGTTGTAATGTACTAGATATTACGGACGACGCCACACAGAGCGTCGCGTCACGTCGCGTCGAGCCGGACGACTCTGTGTGGCGTCGTCCGTAATATGTACATTACAACTGCTCAGCGTCGCGTCGGCGTCCCGTCCCGCCGCGCCGCGCCGGCTGTGTGCAGAGACCTTAACCTGGTAAAGTGGGGCTACTTCAACGGAACGGCAGCTGGGTGTGAATGTGGAACTGTATCGCAAACTACGCTCCACCTCTTGACCTCCCCGGTGTGTCCCAAAATCTCGGTGTGTCCCCGCGGTGCCACCGACGACGCTGTGGAAGTGGCGAAGTTTTCGGCCAACAACATTTGAAATACTGTCGTGCGACTCAAAAACGAAGTATTCTATTGACTCATTAATTTGTACCCTTTATTTCTTTGTAATACCTACCTACCATGATTTACTTAGGTGACGACAACCGCATCTATCCATATCTTTATGTGTATCATTCTTTTGTACGTGTGTTTGTCATCTAAATCTTCCCAAACGGCTGGACCGATTTGAATGAATTTTTTTGTATATTTGGGCAGGTCCCTGTGTGGTTTGAAAACATAATTGGACCCGGTAGGTGGCGCTGTTCGGGCAGGACAATGTGTGTCAGGTCCACTAGTATACCTATATATAAAAATCAATTGCCGTGCGATTAGTCCCGCAAAAACTTGAAAATTGCTCGATCGATTTGAATTAAATTTGTTTTATTATTATTATTATTATTATTTTTGTTCGCGTCAATATTAGGGTGGTTTAGGAAAATTAGAATGAGGAAAACACAAAGGAATAGTCTGAAACACAAAAAATCAAAATTTTGTCTCACGTGGTACGAAGTTTACCGGGACATCTATTAAAAGATGTTTCTTCCTAAAGCACGAATAAAATTAATAAACTCAAGTCTACAACTTTCATTAACTTCAACATTCATTCTTCCTTCATTCTATAAATTCCTTTCACAATTAAAATCACAAAATGATCTTGTTATTTCCAAGTTTCTAATAAAGCTCCATATTTCGTGTTTATTAAACAAGGGTAGAAACATAAGTTCTGAAGTCTGACGTACCCCGGTGATACTGTCAGACTTAAACGTGTTTAGGTTATGGTATTACAATATATTATATTAATTATTTATTTATTTATATTTTTGTTTGTTCAGTCCCGTACGAATCCAACAAGATCTACATTGTGTTCAACTGTATCAATCGCATAATTTTAGAAATCTTTATTTTTCTTCTCATGCACACTTGTTTTTCCAGCTCTCTTAAGACATTGGCAGAATAGTCATTAGCTTTGCTTGCTATTTATTAAAAATATAATAGAATAGAAGGCTGATTATACAAGGCACGGATATTTCAAACTCAAACTCAGTGCATTTATTTCTAATAAATCAATTACAGGCACTTTTGAATTGTCAAGGGGTCGGTCAGACAGAAAGATGAAGCTAGTTTAGCTAGTTGCCCATTCCAAAGCGTAGTAGGTTCATATGGAGAAGAACGGGCAAGAAACTCCACGGACACTCTTTTAAAACAAAATATTGTTACAAAATATGGGTTACATCATTCATGTTGAAGTTATTAAACAATGTAGAAAGACGTGCACTTTGAAGCGTCCGTAATAAAAACAATTCAAAAATTAAAATAAATTAAAATAAGCCGTGGTAGCTAAGAGATGACCAGTCCCATCTGACGGCGGCGCCCGTTCACAAACATGACGCATGGAATTTTTGAAGATAATTTTGACGTACAGTGACTGCCCACGACTTCGTCGTGCGTGTTTCGAGATATCATCAAAAAAGTCTCTTCTTCTGTACAAAAGAAAGTGAATTTTCTACATAACTTTAAAACTGTTCATTTTAAAATTATTAAAAAAAAAACAGTAAACCCTCTTATTTAATATGATACACAGTACGGTTTAAAAAACTTTTATTTTATTATTTTTGCTCCCGAAAGTGACCTCCATATTAAAAATTAACTTATTTACGTTATTTGTCCGTGTTTGGGTCACAGAAAATCCTGTGTTATTTTGCAATATCAACTCAATCGTTCTATTAGATTAGGAGCAAATGCGAGTGTGTTTTTTCATTTGGACTGTACATCTGTGGCGGAACATTACAAAACCAAAACCAACAAACAAATCAAACCACAATCAAAGACCTGACGTGACAAATCCTGCATCGCGCAATGAGAGTTTACCGCGCGACTGGCATATAAACAACATCCCAACATCAACCGTTGGGCAGTAGCCCACCAGACATCACCCGTCTGGTCGGAGGATCCACCCTTTTCAATAGAGGGTAAGTGAACTTTATACACTGTTCCTCCTACCTCTTTATGTCCAACTCTTCTGTCTTACTGGGCCCGCGTGGCAGATTACAGTCCAATACCTCTCACAGAGTGGAGGTCTGTGTCCCAACAGTTGGAATATTATATGCGCTGATTGTGCTTGTGCTAACTTGGTGCCTGGTTGGGTTCGAACCCTTGACCTACAACTCGTAAGTCACTGCCGTTGCCACTGGATCACCACTGCTCTATCAGTCCAGTTCCAGTCTTGATAAAAAGTGAATAAATAAAGAAAGAAAAGAAAAAAGAAAAATTGTTTATTCTGCACAAACAAAACGCACTTAACAAAAATAAAATTATAAAATGTACACACATTCAAGTAGCCAAAAGCCTCTTATTCAAGCAATAAAAGTTTGACAATTTATTTTGTTGCTTGATGACAGTACCAGGGACCAAAGACAATTATTTACATTGTTACTGAATAGTCTGTGTTGCGTCACTGGCAAAAATGTCAACAAACAAACAATCAAAACAAGAACAAAATGCCGATTACAGAGTGGAAAATAACTACTTTTGTAACAAACAAACAACAGTAACAAGAACAATTAAGCCGTGCGTCGCATCTGTGTAAGAACAGGTCGTTGCTCAGCAAAATGCTGTGACTTCGGGCGAACCTACCATCAAAGCGCTGATTTTCAGCAACTACCCTTTCGGAATGACGTAATGACTTCCTCCTGTGTGATATAAAAATCGGGTAAGTAAAATTTTCCACAGATATTAAAGCCACCAAATATCAGCCGGTCTAGTGGTCGTAAGCGTGGCTGCTAAGCGTGGAGTCCTGGGCTAGATCACCTGTTATTTGCTTTTTAGGGTTACGTAGTCAACAAGGAACCCTTATAGTTTCGCTATGTCCGTCTGTCTGTCTGTCCGCGACTGAGTTCAGACACTCTTAGTACTCGAAAGCTGTAATTTGGCATAGCTATACATAATTATATTAATCACGCCGAAAAAGTGGCAGAATAAATTTTTTAATAAAAAATTGTAGTATACTCACCTCCCTTGCACGTAAAGTGGGGTTGATGTTTATTTTTCTCGTCTATCCTATAATGTGTTGGATAGGCTGTTCAAAAATATTGGGGTTTTCTGGAAACCATTTTTTATTTAATTTTTTATGTGTTTGCTCTTGACTTTGGTCTAGGTCTGGGTGACTATTTTTCAAACATGAAGCAATGCAATTCCTCGGTAGAAATGTATAGAACTAATCTGCATTCCACTGTCTGCTCAGCGAAGCGTAGACGAGATTTTAGAAACTTTGTTGGTTTTACTAAGTCAAATCATAACATTATATAACATCACGCATTGTTTCCCCGAATGGTTAGACAGAAGTCAACTCATATTATTTATTGCCATTCGACGTGGCAATGCTGCCACTCTTCTGGGTACGTTTCCGGATGACAGCGATGAGGACGAGTGTTGGCGCCACTGCACGGCAAGTTGACACTGTCAAATGTCTCTATGTCTAGTTTCAGACCATAATACATAGACTAATGACATGCGTTTATCGTGTCTCCATTGTTTCACTTTTTTTTCCAAAATATAATTTAATAAAAACCGTTACACCATCAAATACCAGGAGTACGTTACTCAACTCCCAAACAACGAGTACTACAATGCCTAAGTGTATTTTTTTTGTATTTTTTTTTTTTGTATATTTTTTTTTGTCTTTTATTTAGTACGGTCAGCTGCAGAGAAATCTCACCCCCTAGCAATGTATTTATTCATTGCTAGGGGGTGAGAATTCTCTGCAGCTGACTGTACCTAGTGTAAATAGTTAGTTGCGTCAAATTTTTTTTTATCCGAACATAATACATTCTACAATTATTTAATAATCATATTAATATTCTGTATGATCAGCATGTCTAACTTTCAATTCATCTACGAAGCAAAATACCTAAAATTAATGTCTACACAGCAAATTGCCTAAGCTGTAAATCGCCTAGCGATCAAAATGTTTAACAAGCAAAATGCCTAAAATGCAATCATTTCTAAGTAGTCGAGATGGTTAAAATAAACTCACACTAGGGACTCTGAACTGTAGGTTAGGGTAGAACTGTGACCACACAATGAAACACCAGAAACGGTACTCCCTTTCTTCTCCTAAAATAATAGACATATTGCAAGGTAGGCATTTTGGTTCATATTCAGAATAAGGTTTAGTTCAAATACTGTATAGACATATTTCAAGGTAGGCATTGTGCTTCCTAGTCAATATAAGGTTTAGGCAATACTTGGCATAGACTTTTCGATTTCTAGTCAGCATGATCATAAATGATTAATATTAGTTATAAGTTGGTTCTTGGGATAAATTCATCCCAACTACTTACTACCCTTCATTGTGCGTGGTCCAACATGCACTTGGTCGGTTTTCTTTTAAGAAATTCCCAGTAGCAGTCCGGAGTCTGGATTGGTGATGGCAAAAGGTTTGTCTCGTATCACATGGGACTCAGGGACTTAAACATTTTGGTGAAATATGAGTGTAGGTGTAGGTGTACCTTCGGGGAATTTACAGAGGCAATGTAACGTTAATGTTTCTTTTAAAAAAACCTATACACAGTAGCTCGGGTACTCTATTTTATTAGCGATATTTACTTAGGCCTTTCTGTTTCCTAAAATCTTAAGAACGCATAAAGATACACGTGTCATGACTATCTGAGATGAATCCTTTCTGGGAATGGACTCAAAAGTCACCCGTAGTATTCAAATAACACAGAGAAAACATCAAGTTTACAAATACTCGAAATATCTGTTAGTTCTAAAAAAAACTGGCCAAGTGCATCTCGGACCACGCACAATGAAGGGTTCCGTAGTTTGGTTGAATTATCTATCCCATGAACAAACTTAACATTGTAGTTGAAAATTATGACATTCCATACATTTTAACTGCAAATGTAAGTTGGTGCGCACAATATTGAGAGAGTTACCGTGTTATTTTAAGAGCATAGACTCTTGTAGGTTTTTCGTAATGTATCTCTGCATTCCACGTATTTCCACTTGTATCTTCGAGTTTAACACAAGTTTATACACCCGGGCGCGAAGGGAACGATCTTCGAACAGTCAAATCCCCATTTTCTACGAACTGTTCTAATGATGAAAGAAGGCAGGAATAAGATAGGAGGTAGGGAGTTACAACCAATCCTATCTATTAATTCGTTTGCCAACATACCAAAAAATGAAGCAAAATGACTATACTATAATTCTAGTCGAAATCAGCGCGACCACACACAAAACCTGATCATCATCTGAAACCTGATCATCCGTTAATAATAGACTCCGTTCAATAGACATCCGAATTTCAGACTCACTAAGCTTCTATAATAACGTCAGCAACTGAATGCACCATAAGATCCGAGTACATACCTAGAATTACATGTGATCCGAAACATCTGTGTCATTTCCTCAATATCCAACCAGTGCGGCCTATGAACGTTAGATAAGGGTCATGGTTTAGGGCATTAGAGGAACGGGTAGCGATTTAAAGCTGATAGACAGTTTAAAAACTGGCCAATTGCATGTCGGACCACGCACAATGAGGGTTCCGTAGTTTCATGGAATACAAAAGAGTGTCCATGGAGTTTCTTGCCCGTTCTTCTCCATAGGTACCTACGCTTTGGAATGGGAATGTAGCTTCATTTTTCTTACTGACCGACTCCTTGACAATTCAAAAGTGCCTGTAAATGGTTGAATTGAAATAAATGATTTGAGTTGAGTTTGAGTTTGAATTTGGGATGAATTTATCCCAAGAACAAACTTAACATTGTAGTTGAAAAACATGTTCTCCCATTCAGGTAACTCCATCTTCATCATCATCTTTTCAGCCGAAAGACGTCTACTGCTGGACATAGGCCTCCCCCAAGCACCGACACCTTGACCGGATCCGTGCTTCCCGCATCCAGCAGATTCCTGTGGCTTTCACAAGGTCATCAGTCCACCTTGTTGGAGGTTTTCCGGTACGCGGTCGCCACTCCAGAATCTTTCGGCTCCAGCGGCCATCTGTTCTGCGAGCAATGTGCCCTTGTCATTGCCACGTAAAAATCACCCAAAGGGCAATGGAGAGGGCTATGCTTGGAGTTTCCCTAAATCCCTACGTGATCGAATCAGAAATGGAGAGATCCGCAGGAGAATCAAGGTAACTGACATAGCTCTAAGAATTGCCAAACTTAAGTGGCAATGGGCAGAAGCGGCCACATTGCTCGCAGAAGTAACTCCATAAAAAAAGAAAAAGAGTTTCAAGCTAGAGAGATTTTTTCGTCATCATCAAACATGCACGATGTAACGTTTTCCACAGTTTATACAAATTATAATATACATAACTTTACGCATGTAAACCCTGAAGGGTTAGGCAGAGGTGTACTTATTGTACATCCACGTTTCGCCATTTATGTTTAAGTCCTATTTAATAGGGGGCGAGCCTATTGCCATCAACCGGGCACTAATCCAGACTCCGGGATGCTACTGAGAAATTATTGATGGAACAACCCAATAACACTTTGCCCAACATGGGAATCGAAGCCCGGATCTCGTGGTCAGCAGTAGCGCTTGCGACCACTGAACCAACGAGGCAGGCAAATTATAAAATAACTAGCTGACCCGGCAAACGTTGTTTTGCCATACAAATTATTTCTAGTGAATATTGTGATAGTCAAATAAAAAATGACTAACTTATTGTAGTGGGGATGTGGTATATGACTGAAAGAGGAATGGAGCGCTGTGAACGATGACAGCTTATAAAAATAACAAAACACCAAATATTCATTTTTTTTATTAATTGTAGGTACTTTTATTATCTTAACTAATAAATTTCAAATAACATACCTACCACAAACACAAACAAACTGGATATAAATAAATAAATAAAATAAATATAAAAAGTTTTATTGCAGAAACTTGTACAACTTTTACAGTAAATCTTACATAGGGGCCTCCTTTTAAGGAAAAGATATACCTGTGCTAGGAGATCCCGCTCTCCAATGACAAAAATTATAAAATGGTAAAAGTGGTGTACAAAAAGAAAATAGTATTTAAAAAAAAAATTACAAATAAAATCTCAAACTAAACAACATATAGTATATAAACCACGATGTTATCAGCAAGAAACATTTCAGTTACACGCGCGACCTTTTGGGGCTAAAACTGCAAACCTTTTATTTATTTAGTGTAGATCGTTAACTCAGTCGGTTACTGTGGTACGTTACTTTGAGTGAGGCCAGTGCATTTAGTATTGATACCTTCAATACTTGATGCAACGGCATCGCTACTCACAGCACTCGATGTCTATGAACATCGTACGGAATAAGGAAGTAAGGCAGACGGATGAAATTAAATGTCTGTAAACAACTGTATTTCTGTGCAAAGCCAGAAAAGCTTCACCCCTATTTTTTTATTACTGATTGTGCCTGCTCTAGACCTCGATCTCACCTGATAGAATGCGATGGATGAGGTCTATGATGGAACGAGCGTGCCCAGAAGATGCCTGTTCACTCTTACTTTGAAGGTAGACGGGTTATATGTGGAAGGGAACACAGACGCTGGCAGAGAGTTCCACACTTTGGCTGTGCGCATAATAAATGTGGAGGATAAGTGCTGAGTACGACTGGACGGGATATCAACCAAGTACGAATGGTACCCTGCAGTACGTCTGGTAGTATAATAAAAGGGCGATGGTGGGATCAGGTCGTGGAGCTCCTGCGCACACTTTCCGAAGTACAGTCTGTAGAAGACCAACAGGCAAGCCATATTACGCCGATTAGTAAGGCTGTGAAGCCTAGATACCAACGTTTCGTCGCCAATAACAACCAAGCACGCATGGTACTCTACCGTACGTCTGGTAGTCCGGTAATAAAAGGGCGATGGTGGGATCAGGTCGTGGAGCTCCTGCGCATACTCTCCGAAGTACAGTCTGTAGAAGACCAACAGGCAAGCCACATTACGCCGATTAGTAAGGCTGTGAAGCCTAGACACCAACGTTTCGTCGCCAATAAGCCTTTTTGAGACCCCGTCCAATGATGGGGTCTCATTTGCCGTATCCCAGTGGATACGGCATTATGGACAGGCAAACGACATGTTATTATGGTTTTTGTCTTTCGAGCCGCACCTACAGCTAACACCTACCTAGTACGTATTTTCTAAGTCTGTCCATTTAAAACGCAATAGCAAATTGGCGACTTAGCCAAAACAAAATAGTTTATTTCACATAAACTACATGGGCATTTATGCAACTTCAGAAGCTAGGTGTATGAAGAAGAAACGGCCAGAAACTCCACGATTACTCTTTGTAAAATTAAATATAAATATATATATTAAATAATTTTATATACCGCTCTCCCCAACGTAACCGCAACCTAATAAATGTTATGTAACAGGTCGCAAACTGCTGGGAAGGCGTAATAATACCGCCGACGCCACGCTCAGCCGATACAAGCTAGCGGAAATTAACAGCTTGTACCGTGAGCAAGCGGAGCGGAGCGAGCGAAGCGGGACGGAACTAAGAACGGATTTATCACCGTTGTTTGTGCTGTTATCGCAGTGTATTCGTGGTTAATCTCACATGCGGGATGACCGAGACCTTTGGAATATCATGCTGGGAGCCAGACTGAATATCCGACTTGGGAGTTGATATGGAGTACTGATTTGAATTTGAGCAAGGTTGTCGGTTGTCTAATGTAGAAATTCAGTATGATGATTGATTATAAGGGTTTCATCAACCTTAAAAATAGTAGAAAACACCTTTGGAAATAGAAACCTCATGGATTTGTCAGCTTCTACGTAACGAATTATATGTTATGTTATTCTAAGTTTTCTTTCGTTATCAATTTCATAACATCATGAATAACACACACGTCGTTAAGGCATGTTTTGAGGCATTGCATTCGTAATCCGAAAAACAAAAATGCTTCGTTTGCGTCATATTTTTGTTTAATTTTAAGCACTGTTTTTGAAAAATATATATTATCTTATCTCTCATCTCATGTCCTTTTCAGGCTGAGTTTATTACTATTATAATATTGTTAGACTAAACAATCATTAGAAACGTTAATTTGAAAAACCACTTGAGCATAAACAATTATCAACCCTACCCACAAATTACTTTACCACACGAAGTATCAAAACTCAAAACAATCAACACTAAAATTAATTAACAATGAAGTCTACATATTGCCTACCATAAACTTAAACAAAGTAACCAAGTTGAAAGAGAACCTATATTAAATGAAAGCTAAAGTAGAGAAGTGACAAGAACACCTGCTCGAGTGAAGTTAATTCCGCCTATAATTTTGAGTGCTGACCAAATAGTCGATTAATCGAGTTTTCGGAATCGAGAGCATTGATAGTTAGTCGATTTAATGAGATTGTAACGGTTTGTTGCGGATTTATGGGCGGTATTTAAGCTTCGAATGGAGTTTAAAACATTTTAAACATAATTTAGTTCTGGATACGATTTACGGTTATTGAGTGAACGAGTAAAATATTGTACTTATTTTGTATGAAAACAAATAGGCAATTAAAATATTGGCTACATTTACTGTTTCGTTGAAACTTTTATAATAATATTTGTTATGAGGACGTTATTTTATGGTATAAAGGTACCTATTGTTAAAAAACAAACAGATTAGGTTATTTAGATACTTTACGGTGGCAATTTTCAAATATTTATAATTTTTATAATAAAGAAAAAATATATACAATCATTAGTGATACACTAAAAACCTCTCAGGACTATATTACTAACATCATAAGCAATAACTTTTGCTCTATGACTTTTAATAGTTCATCATATTTTATTTTACCAGATTTTCATACAAACCTAAAAATATTTAATTCAACGCTCTAAATGTTACGAACTCTACGCGTAGCAAAACAAACTGAACTGCCGTGTCTAGTGCACGGGAGGCGTAGATAGGTACAAAAAAATACAGAGTTGAAATGTGTTAGATAGAACAACGAAATCTTGAAGATTTGTTTTTGGTAAATGTATTATGTTTTGTAAAAAGTCATAGAACAAACGTTGTTGTTTATGATGTTAGTAATATAGCCTTTAAGGTTGTTCGCGTTTTACCAATAACCTTGTATAATCAAGAAAAACAATATTAATTTGCTCATAGGTACAATATACGAACTTTTTTCATCCTAAGCGAAACCTACAAACTTAAACTTATCCAAAAATCGTTCAACTATAATCGATGCAGTTAGTCGATTTAGTTAGTCGATTCCCATCACTACGCTTCGTCGCTACAACTTCATTACCGCGAGCCAATTACGGGGACGTGTGATATACGTTAATACTTGACCGGATTCCGAGCGAGGAATCGATTCATATCTCGAGTTCTCGAGTTTACTGTTGCATACTGATAATGAAGATGACAAATTGCAATGCGAATATGATTATTATGTTTGGTGTTACGAATTGAATCAGAATTATAAACGTAAGAAATATTTAAAAAAATTGGTTGTCTGTAAAGTCGGTTTACGGACGATAATTTTACGTGATAATATCATAAGAAAACATTGCGTCACAAACCGAACACTTAGGCCGATCGTGCCTCTCTATCGCTTGTTCCGCGCTCTCGCTTGCACACTCGGCTCAGGCGGAACGTGACAATGAGTCATACTTTTCGTGCGTGCGGCCGGCGTTCATCGATTTATAAGACGTTGTCACGTCTTCATAAATTTCCATACTTTTTTTTTTACTTTCGTGTGATGACGTGTTGAATTGACGTGGATTTGGACGTCCACGATAAATAAATTTTTGCAAAGTTTGCAATTTAGTTTTCCCACTGCTGGGTTTTTGGTTTTAAGTCGAAGAACAAGTTATTAAGTAGTTACTATGCAAGTGAGCATCACCGCACAATCTTTTTTTTTTTTTATCCTCTTCCGGGTAGCTCTTGGTCTTCATCTCACCTGATGGTAAGTGATGATAAGGCCGAAGGTGGAAGCGAGCTACACTCGGAATCCTCAACCACAAATGAACTGGCTATCTGACCTGTAACTGCGAAACACAACATGCAACATGCAACATGCTGTAAACATTGTTGTTATGGCGACAGACTTAGATAAGATGGTGGTAGCTACCAAACCGAGCAGAAATTTTTTCCCCGCTGGGAATCTAACCTCTGGGTCTGAGACAGGCGGTAAGGCGATAATAAAACCACCTCTGTGATGTAGACCACAGAGGTGGTTTATTTATCGTGGCGACTATGGGTGTTTGCATAAAGATACAGGTTTTCCGGTCCCAATTTGTATCGGATCATTATTTGCCAGTACAGGTCGGTACTGATCAACTCACGAGTGCCCGGTACGAAAAAGTGTAGTCAGTGCCGACAAGTTTTAACACGTTTCTTTATATGTAAAGCGACCCGTTCCGGCTTTGCACGGGTGCAATACTGATAAGTACTAAATATACTACAGAATCCGCCGGCCGGCGGACCCACGGCCGGTACCGCCGCAACCGCTATGTCCCTCCATTTTAAATATGTAATATCTTCGAAAATATTCATTTAAATTACATGCTGTAAATGGCCATGTTAATATATATTAAATGCACAATGTATTTTAGGTACCTTATTGGATAATGATTAATGCTATATTGCTTAAAATCGCTTCGTAAACAAGCTATTATTTCTCGTTAAAAGTAAAGGATAAAAAATGGTTACTGTGGGTTATCCCTAAGAGATAGACATATACCATTGCAGATATTTGTAGACCTTTTTAAGGTGTATAATACTGTAGTACATTATTTTGATCTATCTCGTAGGTTTCAGCCAGCGTTTACAATTTAAACGCAAAAAAATGTGTTTATTTACGACATCACATTAGAAACCTCTACAATTATCAGTGTTTCTCTACTATATTATGCATGTATTATACATATAAACCTTCCTCTTGAATCACTGTATCTATTAAAAAAAGCCGCATCAAAATCCGTTGCGAAGTTTTAAAGATCTAAGCATACATAGGGACAGACAGACAGCGGGAAGCGACTTCGTTTTATACTATGTAGTGATAGTCCCATACTTTCTATAAGCAAGCAGCCTATGACGAAATAATCATAGAGAAGTCCAAAGCTTGATAATTTTTCCAAATTGTGTATAACATGATACCGTAAGAATGGGTAATGGCATTTTCTGTACATTTATTTTATGTATTCTTTTGTTTATATCAATCCATAACACAATTCCATACTTACATTTGTTTGCTAAAGTTAATCTATTTCACTGACCCTTGCTTGACGAAGCGCCAGCCCGCACCGTAGCTGAGCCTGTAGCTTTAAATTCCCCTGATAACATTAGCCTCATTTTATCCAGCCACCGTCAGTCCCTTGCCGTCCTCCCTCCGACTCTGCCCTACGCTGAGGTTCGTACCCCACAAGGGGTGCCCTTAGTGCGCAGTCGTTTAGTTTATAAGTTTTACGCCCTGGCTGGAGGCTTTAAGTTTTTAGGAGCTTAAGACAACCGCAGGAAAGACCGGTTAAAGAGTTTGACATTGAGATGACCTAGTAAAAAAAAAAGTTAATCGGTCCGTCTGTCTGATACCTTTCATGCGTTAACGGATCTGGATGAAATTAGGCACACAGGTAGGCCATGAATGGTTTAGGACATAGGATTCTTTTCATCCCGGTAGTAAGTACGTTCCTGTGAGATAATTTCTGACCTACGAAGCCACGGACAAAAACTAATCTTGTTTTTTTACCAATTCTTACCACTTTTTATCCACACGCCTCTCATATTTTAATCAAGTTTGTTACGTAGTACTTGTTAATTGTCATCTCGCACTGTGTATAATGTCAATATCGCCGGCTTGCAATGCAATTATTTCGAGACTACTAGTACATTTAAATTGCGTCGATACACACAGCGACTGTGGCGCCTTTGAGCTCAGATAGAATTAACTGGATACGAAATCAATGTTATCTTCCTACTACATGTGTATAAATATTTTATGGATTGGTTCAATATTTTTTTGGTGTTTTTAAACCACACATGTGATTGTTACTAAATCACCCAAGGGTGATACAATTTTAGTTTTTCCTAATTATTTTAAAATTTGTGATAAGGGGCTTGTGGCTATGCAATGACAGCCCCACGGATCGATCTATCAGGTTAAGCTAGGCTTACCGCGGTTGGTCAGTGGATGGGTGGCCATGTTTACATACCAAGATTCCTCCGTATAAACAAACACTAAATAAAAGTACATAATACGTAAACAACTATACCCAGATAACATAGAAACAACTGATGTTCCGTGCACTTAAAACCAAGACACCGAAAAATAAACGAAACCACCACTAAAATCCGAAACCAGGGGGACCAAATTTGAAATTTTAAACAATAAAGACTGTAATATGTAAATTCGTCTGCTTTATTATGATACAAGTACGATCTAGCTTCACAGTAACCGTAAAATCGTTGAAGATTTACCATCAGTCTAAAACAAGCTCAACTGTACTATGAAACTTAAGCCAGTCCAATCCGGTGCCAGTCTTGCATAATAGTTTCGTTTACACCGAAGCGAACGTTAAATGCTTTAAAATACTTAAGTAATTTTTTTATTAGAAAATAAAAGAGAGAAAGTTGATGAATCTAAGTTGAATATTGTTTAATTTTTCCAATAATGTGGTTCTTTAGTAAACTGATCCCACACAGGCGGATCCCGCGGGATCAGTCGACCTAATGAATTTTTGAATTGGTCAACTGATCCCGTTGGCCCCATCGCCCGTGGGGCTGGTGTATATTGATGTGAAACATCTATAGGCTCGGGTAAACCAAAACAACAAATGAAAGTGGCGTCGCGACGCAATAAATAATTAAAAATTAATTAATTATTTAATATTAATTCAATAATTCTAGGTAGGTACGATCTTTTAGTAATAAAAAATACCATCTTGGATTCATGCCAGCCTAGTAGCTACTGTTCGTAAGGTTACTGCCCGTAACTAGCACAACTGTAGATACTAACACTACTCGATCCCATACAATGTTAAAAATACGGTGGGGGCAACGGGATTTTATTTTTATTTATTTTTAATCCTCCTAACATTTTTCTACACGCTGTTACTCAAATTTGAAATTCGATGGCATTTTTTTTTTAATTTTGGCATCGGGACCAATCTACTAAAGAAAATGACATACAAATTATAATTTAGTAAACTGATCCCGCGGGATCCAAATGAGCGGGATCAATTTACTAACAAGCCATAATGTTATTTTGTTGAAGTGAAAACATCTTTAGCCGCGTTGAGCGATTTTTGGTAGGGGAAAGTCTTATGGGTTTCGCGTCAGCAAAATACGCGACATGCTTGTGACGTATTGCACCAGACTGTAAGTTATTCCAAAGTTCTGAGTTTTCACTTCTGTCGGCAGTCCTTATCACTGCCTATTTTTTTTTTTTGTTTTTTTTTTGTTGGGATTATTTACTTTAGGTACACCTGTGCCTAATCCTTCGGCAAAACAAGCCGTGATGTTATGTATGTTCCGCCAATAAAATTATGGTAGGTAGATAATGTAGGTACCTTTGTACTTTATTGAGTATTGCTATAACTCTTTATAATTTCCTTGATTATGTACATAATCATTTCTAAATATGTCGCATAAAGGTCGTAGCACACATATCAACTCGGAAAGGGATCGTCACCGTATCGCCTTTCGCCTCGCCGTCAAACAGGCGTCAACCTAACCTATGCACGTAACCAAAGCGGAACAGAAGCTCCGATACGTCGACTCGGCTACAGCTAGGCGACGCCGCGCTTACAGCTCGCTGACCGCTGCTGGTTGACTTGGCTGGCACCAAATCAGTTTGAATCCGAACGCGAAAGGGGTGAGTGGGACAAGGGTGGACGAAGAGACGCAAGCGCGGTGACGGAGAGGCGTAAGCGCGGGGACGACGAGCCGTAAGCACGGGGACCGCTGGTTGACCACGTGCCACACCGCGGTACGTGAGGTCGTCCCGAGGCGAATCGTTTACGTTACGATTCCGATTAGTGTGCTTTTCAGTAGGGAGTTTCATGCAAAGAATCCTAAACGGCTTGAGTTGATACGGTTACGATCCGTTTCCGAGTTGATTTGTGTGCTATGAACTTAAATGACACAGCAGTTTTACACAGATAACTTAAAACTCCAATGTCATCATGTTTCATGTTAGTCTGAAAATAGACTTATTGTGTCTCATCACTTATCATTATAACGATGATTAGCAGTATTTTATCTAAACAATGAGATAACGAGATTTACATAATCCTCCATCGTTCCTTCCAGGAACAGGAAATGTAAAATACCTATTCTTAAAAGATACTTTTTGCCACTATGGACCAGGGGACCTACCACCACATCTTACAACAGTAATTTTAATCTTACTTTAGAGTGGGAACGACCATCATGCGAACGTCATGCCTGCAAAGAAGTAACTTTTTTAACAATAAAGTGTGGAGTGACGAGAATGGATAAAGTCAGAAATGAGTATATAAGGGGAAGTTTGAAAGTGGCGCCGGTGACAGAAAAGTTGAAAGGACGTCGTTTGGCATGGTATGGACATGTGATGAGGGGGGAGGAAATGCATGTGACGAGGAGAGTGATGAAGATAAATGTGGATGGATGGAGAGGGAGAGGCAGGCCAAAAAAAAGATGGATGGATTGTGTGAAGAATGATATGAAAGAGAAGGGAGTGAATGATAGAGTGACGGTTGACAGGGGAGAATGGAAAAAGAAAACGTATTGCGCCGACCCCAAGTAACATGGGACAAGGGCAGGAAGATGATGATGATGATGAATTTATAAATAATAATGAACATAAGACAACATAACATAACATACATAATAACCATAATACCCTCACTGCCGTATCTCTTCGTTGACGTCGTGGTGGGGCTTGCACGCTGCTGAAGTCTTGGTCTGTACTGGTAGAGTTTATTTTGCCGAAACAGGTCTAGGGTGGGATGCCAGACCAAAAGAAATACATAAACCCGCAGGGCAGCATGTGGCGAGCTGTTGGTCAGTAGCGACCCCACGGACTTGTTCCTCACCTCTGCCTGGCTTGCCTTTATTGGCCGACTGAAGTGAACACTGACGAGTAACAGAGCTCCTACCTCTTTCTTGCATTCATTGGCCGGCTTAAGTAGAGATTCGCAAGAGTAAACGTGCTCGGAGGAAGGAAGTATCCGTGTATTACATAATATTGATCAGGCAAGATCCTTCCATAGTTCTAGGTTACCAATCCACTATAGCCACCCAAACCCATAGCACAATATGTTTTGTTCCCATGTTCTGCAAAAAAAAAAAGTTCTGCACCAATCAGGGGTTGTCCTTGGGTGCACTTGCGTAGAGCAAACAGGTATAATCGTCGGTCGGTGCCTCAACAATTAGAATTGTTTAAGGGGCCTCTTGCGAGTTGGCTTCGGCCCCTCGGATACCTTTCTAAGGCCCAGGACGCCAGGGTCCCGAGAAATGTCAAGAACCATAATAATTAAAATCGTGTTTTTGGCCTTCTGATTTTTCGTATTGCCATAAAAATAATGTACCCAGGTAAAAAATGCATTACAAAACGTCTACGGTGTAAATCCAGCCGGCACCCATAAAGATGATACCAACGCTTCCTCAAGCGTTATTCAATTTGGTTCACAGTCGGAGGTTGGTGGAGCACTGTGTACCGAAAGGCGAGCGCCCGGCGGTCCGGACAAACGAAGATTTAATGCCTTATTTAAGAAATCTAGGATTAATTGAGCTCTAGCAGAAAATACTTTCGATGTTAGTACTTGACTATGTATGTGACAAAGATGTAGTTTTTACAAGCTGTTTTATTCTGAAGGAATCTTTTTACACCTGCAGTCTGTGGGTCAGTTATTCGCAGCGGGCATACAGCGACCTGCGTGTCCAATATAATAATGCACTAAGGGTACTGTTGGGGCTGCCATGGCGTTGCAGTGCGTCAGGGATATTTGCCGAGTTGCGGGTTGATGGCTTTGCCGCTATCGTTAGGAAAAGATGCGCCTCCCTACTCGCTCGCGTTCGTGGCAGTACCAACACTATACCGGGTGTTTTTGCTGATCGGTGGGAGTCCCCCATGCTGCAAAGGTGGGTGCGGCTTCATGTCGTAATTTAATTGTGTTGCCTATACTAACATTAGTTCTTTTTAAGTACATTTTTACTAACAAAATATGGACCTGGCCTGAAATAAATCTTTATTATTATTATAGTTGTTGAAGTGATTTTCTGCTCAATGTTATTGAATTGATATTTAATGTTGTTGCATTTGGTCCAGAAAGCCGACTCATAAAAATTAAATTCCGAGATCAGAGTTGCGGGATGGTCGGCATTTCCTTCCAAACATGGTCGATTTTTTTTGAGTGGGTAGGTAATGTACTTATGTAATGTTTATCTTAGTAAATTATCTTCACAAACAACGGCCTATTGAATACTAACTGGATAGCACTTTACTGCACATACATAGTTTATTGTACATTTATTTACAGTACTTTATGCGGCCTACCCAAAAGTCCTTTCTTTGGTATTGTTCGTCAAGTCGTTGAGCTCATTAAATTCTGAGTTGAGTTACACGATTACTGACAAATGCTTGCACTGACTGGACAGCACCACTCAAAATTGTGTGGTTCTTTCCTCAAAAGACCATTTCAGACACGGATCTACATGGTCCTCACATGATCTGACCAAGATTATGTCTAGACTTTATAATAGACTTTGACCCCTGAGTTTGTCTCGCCATTTCTTCTCAGGGGTAGTCCGATAGGAAATGTCGACTCCATCTAGCTTATTTTTTTATATTAATATGACGTGTAAAAGTGTTTCCGATATCCTATTTACAGAATAAACGATTTCATTTCATTTCATTTACTCTATATTCCAGTATTTGTATTCATCAGATATCAAGAATGTAAACTCAACTTAATATAAAGTTAAGTTAAAAGTTTAGTAGTTTATAGATTAGACACTGGACAGTTAGCCCGCACACATATTACTTAGTTTCTATTCTATTAGGCACTTAGAAGACAGTATAAGTTTAGAACCGCAAACGAAAACTTTACTTACGCTCTCACGAGTAAAATACCGGGTAATAATTTAATACAACTAAAATGTTTTTTATAACAAAGAAATGTATGTTTAAAATCGTATGTGAAAGAATTCATTTTTCTTTGACGCGCACTCATCTCATCACTTTCTGTGGAGAGCCTTTGTATGCGGCTCTTTGCGCTAAGTACATTATGTAAATGTAATACCGGAGGCAGGACTGCTTGGTCCTCGTACATTACAGATAACCACACCCATATTATTTTACACAGAGTAAGAAAGCACGAACAATGTTTTCACGAATAATAGCAGTGGCATAAGTTGGTCCTTTGGTACGGATGCAGGCTGTGGAGCTGAGTTATTTTTGTAGAAACAAGTTTGTAGACACGAAGTGCAGCACGCAGCCCCGTTGTGTGAACGTACGCCATTCTTCTAAAATATTATGCTGTATAATATTTATAAATATAATGTACATATAACATATCACAAGGGTTTCGTAATTTTAATATTTTTTGCTGCTTGTCTCCTCTGGGAACCTTTATTGAACCAGCTTATGGAACAGGGAAATAGTAATGTAATTATGGTGGTATGCCATGTTTGTAAATGTAGTTTTATTTTGACTGTATCGTTGGTTTAGTGGTCGCGAGCCCTACTGCTGAGCATGAGGTCCTGGATTCGACTTCCAGGTTGGGCAGTTTGATTGGGCTTTCAAATCAAATCAAATCAAAAACTTTATTTTAAGCCAAGACTCATAAAGGGTTAGTAACAATTTTCTTACAACTACGTGTTAGTAAACAACACAATACGGTGACACATGTAACTGACAACAGTGAACTCTATAAGGATAGTCCACTCTGTCTGCAAAACCCTGTTGGGGCTGGCCATGACTCGTGCCACCATTGATGCAGCACGCTTGCGCATTCTAGTATAAAAATAATCTACACGCGCCTCCGCATACTTCCCTGATGCACTGCAACACCATAGCAACCCCATCAGTTTTCTGAACGCGTTATTAAATTGGACACGAAGGGCTCCATATGATGCTCGCGAATACTTCTCCCACAGGCTGCACGTGTAGAAGGTGGTACCTTTACGTCTGCAATACAACGTGAAAACCTGCGGGCCAACATATTCTCTCGCACGGACAGAGCCCTCCTGTTACCATCTGGAATTTCTCAGTAGCAGTAGTCTGGATTTGTGCCCGGTTGATGGCAAAATGCTCGCCCTCTGTTACATAGGACATAAAAATGACTGTCGATTTGTGGGTACACTATACGTACACGGCTGCCTAACCCTTCGGGGAATACAGGCGTGATGTTGAATTGTGTTCTTATTTTGTTTTATGTAAAATAATTGTATAACTTTACGTGATATTTAAAAGGGGGGTTAACGGTCCACTAGCGCCGCTCCTTTATAAAATTGGCAGTCATACGGACTGCCGACAGAAGTGAAAACACAAAACTTTGGAATAGCTGTTATTTTATACATATAGCTCATGGAAAGCGTTCGGTGACGATGACGCGAGCTCCATGATTTTTGGTCACCCAAAAAGTGCTCAACGCGCCTAAACAAGTTTTCACTTCAAAAATGTTATCTCGTGAGAAGGAGTTATGTAAAATGGCTCAATCAGGAATCTCGGTAAGTGTGTCTAGAATTTTCTAATACCTTTTATAAAGTTTCATAATGAGACACGAAGCAACAAAATACGATATAGAGGAATGTGGCCGCTTCTCTTTAGATCTTCTTTTGTTGCTTCGTGTCTCAATATGAAACTTTATAAAAGGTATTAGGATAATCTAGAAACACTTACCCACTGACAAAAATGCACTCCAATCAAGTGACTTTTTAGCTTGATTGATAATGGTGCCGATTCTCTTGTCACAAAATTCTCTAAACTAGACTAAAAATCATCAAAATTTAGTTTATTCTCTGTCAAACGACGATTTCCTATTCTGAAATTGACTAAAGTGACTCAACTTAACTATATTTTAGTTTAACAGCACTAAGATGGTACTGAGTTTTTAATTTAGTGAAAATGCCAATTTTGCTGTTCTGAATTTGACGTTTTTAAACTAAAATTTAGATTTTCTAACTAAATCTGGCTATTTTTAATCGCGATTAAAAAGGTGTGGAATAAAATTAGTTGTCATGAACTTAAATTCACACCAACACCTCGACTTCTGGTACAAAAACTGTACTGTATTTTTTTTTTCTTTTCTTTTTCTTATAACTCGAAAATGGTGCGTCCTATCGCAAAAATAATGAAAATTTCGACCCCCTTTGCAACCAGCAAACCCCTAAAAGTCAACATGTAGGTAATGTTTTTTTTTTCCATGCAAAATGTAAAAAATTCCATATAAAACACGTTAAGGCTGCCCCGCACATACGCGCCTCCGGCTCGAAAAATATCATGGGGTACTGGCTACGGCAAACAAGTACAACATTGCGAAGACAAAAAAAAAACCACTTGGAGTCGCGATTGTCAAATTTGATTTAGTTGTGTCAAAGTTATTTTTAAATTTAGAGTATTTTGTTTGCAGAATAGCTTTAAGATTCTCATAGCCAAAAGTAAGGAATTTTAGTGATAGTTTAGTTAGTTTAGTTCGGTGTACAAGAGAATCGGCACCATTATCTTGTTTATATTAATCAAAATCTTAGTTAAGATGATCATCACGACATGATTGCAGCAATACTAGTTCAAATGATTGAACGTTCAAACAAGTTTCTCGATTACCCTTAACATGGCATCATTGTAGAAGAGTTAAAAGAGAGTCAAGTTAAAAAAATGTTAACTGTAACACAGTAAGTTAGTTGTGTCAATCAAGCATTTTGATTACTTCAACAAAGATCATTGAAACTTTAATCTAATAATCTTGGTTGGAGCAACTATTTTTTGACTTGATTGCTGCAAATAGGTTTTGTGATAACTCCAATCAAGATCCCGTTTCAAATCTCAATCAAATAAAAGTAGGAGCTGTGATTATTGTGCTTGATAGGCTCAGATGCAAATAAGTTACTTATATAGTCAATCTAAACAAAATCTTGATTATGGCAACTAATTTTTTATTGTGGACCGGTGAGCACCCTCTTAAGCACAAAATACCACACAATAGCCAACTGTTAAGAATAAACTCTTAAGTTTTCGAACAATGACTAATCAGTCCCAAGTTAACAATTCTGAAACCCCGTCAAACTGAAAACACCGCATAAATCCTAAAACAACAAACAAAAACAAATTCGCTATTCGTAATTAAATTACTTTGTCAACAATATCAGTGAATCTTCATTGACATTCCTTGCAAAAACATCAGAGCCAGACATACCTCGAATTGTTTACAACGAAATCTCAACAAATCCGCAATGTGACGTGTCCGAGGTAGGTTTAATTTAAAAGGACTTAGAGGGCGATCACCGTCGCTCCTCGGATTAAACTTGCAGCTAAACTATTGATACGGTTCAATATTTTAACGCGACAGCTAAGAAACCTTTAGAAATAGGGATTCGGAATAATTTTTTTTAGGAAATTATTTAACTTATCCGTTAAAAACTTATTGACATTCTAATGATGTTAGACTTTTCTAAATTAATGAATCTCTAAAAACTTTTTGCGCTTCTAATTATACACACTTTTTTGGATAAATGAACCTCTTTCTATATTTCTGGCCCTTTCTGACAGTTGGTAGCAGTAACTAAGCTAGAATACTGCGACCAAATGGATTAGGTTAGGTTAGAACTGTGACCAACCGCGCGCAAGCCGAGCGCGCGTAGCGAGCGGTGCCGCGGCAGCGGTCGTCGACATCCAAGTTGGTGATATTGAGTATTTTTAGGAACCCAAAATTATTAGAGATTCTCAAAAAGAGGCGCATTGATCATATTAGTGTTCGATAATATTTTTTGGAGATTCGATTAAATACAAGCCAAATTCTTTTGATGGTCTTTGGGTACGAGAGTGTTTGTAATGGAATTCAGTCTCGCCAGGGTAATTGATTATTTCTGTCTTAATCTCGTTTCCCTTACCCCGTCTTTTATCACTTTAACGTATTATTTTCTAAGTTGTAATGAAATAACGCTTAGTGGCAATGGCCTTGCTGTGTGAGGTATTGGGCGGAGAGACTTAATGCAATTTAAATTTTATAGACCTCAACAATTTGATTTGAGTAGGTATAAAAAAATGACAATTTGATTCATTCAATAATAATGATAGAGAAATCCTGCCACACATGTTACGCATCTGCCAAGCATTGCGGCTAAGTATAAAATATATAAATCTTAGATAGAGAGACTGCATAATCCATACTAATATTATAAATGTGAAAGTAACTCTGTCTGTCTGTCTGTGACTGTCTATATGTTACGTTTTCACACTTAAACCGCTGAACCGATCGTCATGAAATTTGGCAGAGATATAGCCTGGGATGTGGAGAAGGCTACTTTTTTACGCGATAACCGACATCCACGCGGGCGGAGCCGCGGGCAAAAGCTAGTATTTAATATTTTCACAAACTTCACAAAATATTCAATTTACTTTTAACATCACAACGCGAATTTTTTTAATCCATACTAATATTATAAAATAATGCGAAAGTAACTCTGTCTGTCTGTCTGTATGTTACGTTTTCACGCCTAAACCGCCGATATCTTTACGCCAGATTTTTACGCGATATCCGACATCCACGCGGGCGCAGCCGCGGGCAAAAGTTAGTACATTTATATATAGAATACTAGCTTTTGCCCGCGGCTCCGCCCGCGTGGATGTCGGTTATTGCGCAAAATAGTAGCCTATGTCCTTCTCCATATACCAGGCTATATTTCTGCCAAATTTCATGACGATCGGTTCAGCGGTTTAGGCGTGAAAATGTAACATACAGACAGACAGACAAACAGACAGACAGAGTTACTTTCACATTTATAATATTAGTATGGATATTTTTTAATTTCTTTTTACAAATGAATACCTACTGAAGACACCGTCTTATTCTATTCTTCTAGCGCAATTACGTACTCGAATATTTGTTCTGACAAATAACTTTATGTTTCCTGAAAATAGAACATCAAAGGTTTTATTCGTTCCTCAGCTTTACAAGTAAACATGAATCCTTCCCACGCGACAGTTAATGACAGAAATTAAAAATAAACTCGTGAATTGAGGCCCAAGTTTGACTTGGCGACTTCTTTATTTGCTTTTCCCGCTTTGATCTTGATATTCAGGTAGCTGAGTGCGATACATCCCGGTGAACAACTTTTAATCCTGCCGCCGTCAGCAATCGAGCGGTAAGTCGTTTTAAATTAAAACTTGTCGTCGATCTCTGATCCTTAGGATTTATAGGAAAGTTAGAGAGGGCCCATCGATCCCTAGTAGTCCTCATACATATATAATTGCGGTCGAGTCGAAAAAAGTTGTTGCTGTACGTACCTACCAGGAGTACGCTACTGATATTTGTGAAGGTTTTTACCCAGTACAACTCTGTTTTTTTTAAGCTTGGCGAATTTAAAACCACCCAAAAAAACGTAATGGATGACGAATTCACATTTTTTATTTTCGTTTTCTTTCGGTAACTTGTCCCTGTAGTTTTTCATGTACATGCTTGTTGTTAATCTTTTCAGCCAGATTGAAAAAGGTTTCTTTATAAGATTTCAGTCAATGCCTAGTCTAAAATCTAAATATTTGCACGGCTGAAATGCCTAATATAGTGAAACCCATAGATCTTAAGAACTTATTTTAACTACCTTCTTGCAAATAAATATATCATTCATTCATGCATTCATTCATTCATACAGAACTAAGAACTCAATAACTTTTGATACGTACATAATGTGAAATGAAACAAATATTTAAGTAGGCACAGTTTTTAATTATATATGCTGCTGAGGAGCAATTAATATTGATGGGCACTTATCACGAAGACTAATAGTTATGACCTTTGACCTCCAAAAATAACTTTGACATCTAATTGATACTATGGACAATGTTTATGTAGCCCATTAAAATCAATGTATGCAATGACAGATTACATAAATGTAAACATCAAACATTGCATTGATAATGAAAGGCGACTAACAATAGTACATTACTTACCAAGGGCTGTAAAAGAAAGAAAACCCGAAATCGCAGGTATTCGTGACCCGAGCCGCAGGTGAGGGTTGTTAATATGCGATAGAGGGCTTTCTTTTTTTCAGCCCGTGGTGAGTACACAATTTTACGTCTTCACCTGGCCACAATGTGAGTTTTACTGTACGCGTAGCGTGCGGTAAAACTCACATTATGGCCAGGTGTGACGTAAAAGATATTTACCAGGCAGATGTGTGTGGAAACCCTGAGAGAAGACGCCCTAGGAGGACATATAGTGACCAAAATGGTGATGTTATTCAGAAAGGTCAGGTGCGTAGTACTCGAAACCAGCAGCGGCGTGCGTGTATGATGTATGAACATTAAAGAAGCAAAAGGAGTATGTATGGAGCGTATAATAGCAGCCCGTGTATTCTGTAAAAATCTCACCATGGAAACTTGGGTGAAGTAATGGAGTGAGCTGTCTGAAGCTGTTACTCTACCTAATGCTAGGGATTGGCAATATTGACAGCTAACTTGAAGTTCACTTCACGTAAGTTTTCACGGTGAGATGTTTCACAGAATAGAACTAAAGATGCTGATGATTGACACTAGTGGCAGCTCATTCGTAGCTCACTTCACCTAATTTTACTACTAAAGTCCACCATGACCAAAGTGCTGCACCCAGGGATGGCTGCAGATGAGGGAACTCCTCAACGGTCAACAGCACAGGCACGATATTTTGTATACGTATTCAATTATGATAGCCCGTTCTAAACTATGGCATGACTTGGATAGTGCAACTCGGTTGGTTTCACACCGTGATTTCTTTAAAGGCGTTTTGGGTTCGTTGGAATTGTCTTTTAATTGTCACCTTTAAAGTGAAGGTTATAGAACAGATATTTAAACAAATTCTAATGCTAAAAAGTACAAATAAAATTTAAGTAAAAACCTTTTTATAAACAAGCTTTTCATGAACTAAAAAGTACTAAATAAACCTTACGTAAACATAGAACTTCAATATTTTCTTAAAAGCTTGAGGCTTATGTTAAAGTGTGAGAAGGACGGTCACGGACGGTCTAATCTCACCAGGTAAAATTAGGTGAAATATTACCCGGTGAGATTTTTACAGAATCAATCGGCAGGTGGCCTACCCCCATGGGAAGAATGCGTGAGTTTATGTATGTATCAAATATTGCAAAGTGCATGATTACATTTATTTAGAATTAACATAAGTAGGTTATGCACAGATGTTGTAATTATTAAAGAACTCTATATCTAGACGTCATCGGCGTACAAAAATTATCTTGGTGCAAACATACTGATTATATTAAATTATCAAACAATTATCACACAGTAATAATAAATAAAAAGGTAATGTAATATGTCAGGTATTCGTTCACCGTATAATATGTTTTTTCATAAAATATTTTCAGTAAAGCCTTTTTTATATCGGAGAATTAAGATAAATAGTTCACATTGTGGTATGTGATAGCTGAATATACGGTGTCCTCTTAACGGCGGACCACTATTTACGCCACACGCTGTATGCCAGTTCCATGGAACTACTGGGAGAAAAAATCTCAGTAGTACCGTAATGGAACTAGAGAATTGAACTACTGGGATACGGCGTTTCTACGACGCGGTTTATACACCGTACCGTAAAAAAACCGTGTCGTGTACAATGGGCCTTAAGTTAAGTTACACCTCCGAAAAATCCGAGTACATAAAAAGGTCTAGGTACACATAAAAAAAGTTTATCACCCCGTAACTAGCTAGTTAGGTCCGTGCAATGAACACTGTAATTACATTACCAGCGTCACTCAGAGAATTTTTAATTAGATTTATGGGTACAACTCCACACTGCGTCGCATGGTTTTTATTTTTTGCTCAAACCTTATTTTATCACAGATAACCTGATGTGAGTGGGCTTCAAAAATAATACTGGTTCCATTAGAATTAAATGTGTCTGTAAAAATGAATGAGATCTTCTTTCTCATGTAATATAAGCATCAATTGTGTCAGTAATACGTGTCAGTGTTGATAATTATATGATATTTTCGTCTGGCCAGATTTTTAACTAACTCAAAAATGCATTCAATTTTAACCTTTTTTAACAGTTTAAGAATATCATCATCATCATCATCATTTCAGCCGAAAGACGTCCACTGCTGGACATAGGCCTCTCCCAAAAGGGGAGGGATTTGCCATAATCGCCACGCTTGGCAGGCGGGTTGGCGATCGCAGTATGGTGTAAAAATACATAGAGAATGCTGCTGCCCATTCTCTAGTAAGTTTAAGAATATGGCCTAGCTATCATAGTATGAATTTTATGATCTGATTCTAGTGTTCTAGCTAATTTAGAACATCAATTTATGAAAATTGTGTGCATATGCATATAAATAAACATACATAATTATGAATAAAATTGAAGTGTCTGTTTAAATTACAAAATAACATGTTGCATGTTGCCTGTCTTTTTGTTCCGGATCATCTCCGAAATGGCTGGACCGATTTTGCAGATAAATGATGTTATAAGGTGTGACAAGGGATATTTTTGTTTTAGAAAAAGCAACGCGAATGAATCCGCAGGCAGCAGCTAGTAAAGGTAGTTAGTTTAATATTATTTTAATACCTGACAGTATTAAAATATTACCGGCTAATAAATTTACAAGGTGTCTGAAAGTATGGTTAAGGGAAAATAATTTCTACTCAGTAAGCGACATATTTAATAAGAGATTGATAAATAAATAACAATAAAATATAATAATAAAATAAATAATCATCTACCCTTTGACGTTAATAATATTTTCTTCTTTTTTAATGTATCTAAATATACTTAAACCCAAATGTTTGCATGTCACAGTATTATGACTAAGTGTTATGGATCTGTATTTATTTATGTTAAGACCGAAATTGTACCAACACTTTTGGCAAATAAATTGATTTGATTTTGATTTGAAGGCCTATAATTATTATTTCTTGAATAATAAAACCACACATTCCTTTGTTGCTAAGTACTGCTATAATTTTCAGTCTATCTCGAAACTAGTAGGTACTACAACGAAGCTAGCTTTCACGAAAATTTAATTCAATGTAATTTCAGTACATATCTTATCAGTCATACTAATCGCTTTCTGCGGCCTAGACAGCCTGATTGCTCTTATTGTTGCCTTATCTATCACAAATGTCTTCGTTAGGTATTATCATGTGTCTAGCGGTCTACTCCTATTAAAGTTAGGGAAAATATTGTGGATTATTCTACTTTTATATTGGCAACACTGAATTATGACGACGGTGTGGTCTATCCTCCAAGAGAATTGGAGTGCACGTTGTGTAAAAATGCTGTAATAGAATTGTTGATAAAGAATAAAAATATGGTCACCCAAATTATAAACAGTTGTTTAAATTGAATATATTATCATGGTAGCAGAGTATGCTGTTGCTGCGGGCTTACTTTCATAGATTTTTTTTTTATTCTCCTATGAGTTTGCTCTTGACTTTAGTCTAGGTCTGGATGACAGAGACAGTCTACGATGGAGTGAGATTACCCAGAAGAAGCCTGTTCACTTATACATCCTAACTTATATTATAAATGCGAAAGTAAGTTTGTTTGTTTGTTACCTTTTCGCAACTAAACCACTGAACTGATCATTCTGACATTTGACATATAAGTTGTCAGGTGTACAGAAACGGGAATAGGGTACCTTTCATCCCGAAAAAATTACTGTTCCCGAGGAAAACAACAATAACGTTCTTATGATAATAGATGGCGCCACGTGCTGGGAATTATAATATTACTGAATTGATTGTCAAATTCTAAATTAACGCGAGCGAAGCCGCGGGCAAAAGCTAGTAGTATTATAGTGTTGAGTCTTCTTTTGGGATTCAGAATTTGGTCCTTAGCTCTGAAATGGTGAAATTTATAAATAAAAAAAACAAATTTGTATGCATTTTAATCGAGTAAATTACGTTTGCCGAGGTCGGTTTGAGAATGGGTGACCATCCATTACATTATTATCATTGGTTCCGGCTGTAATTCGAAGAATTTTGACAGTCGTGGATTGTCAGAAGTCCCAAGTTATATCAACCAGTCTTACCAAGGGGTATCGTATAACCCAGTGACTGGGTTGCGGAGGTCAGATAGGCAGTCGCTCCATGTAAAGTACTGGTATTCAACTGCATCTGGTTAGACTGGACAACGGGGGGTGGGTTTCAAGCATGTGATGCATGGAAGAAGACATGCTCCTGAACTGAAATTAATTGCGTTGAGGGCAGGAGGGGGTGACGATGGATGATGATAATGTGATTCTAAATATCTATAATTTCTTATGTGATAGTAGTTTCTGACTTTGTGAGTAAATAATACAACATTTTTATTTTTAATTAGCTTTTATTAATTTTACACATTATTGTCCTTGAAATAAAACAAGCTTCGTATGAACGTTGCAAATTTTTTGCTCATAAAATGTACAAAGTAATAGTTTGCAACTGGTAATTTTATTTAGCAATTTTAAAAACACTGAACATTAATAAAAATCTTATAAAACCTGAATCGAAACTTAATTCATAATTAACAGAATATTTACCAGAATAGGTACAGCATTAGGTAATAGCAGTGTAAGTTTCTTATTTTTATTCAACATTTTTTTATCAAAATGTCTGCTGCAAATTTTTGATGATACTCGTAATTTTGGTGACCAATCTGTTTGTCCTGTAGCTACGATCCAATTCCGACGTAAATTATCATCTTCAGGAAAACTGCAACAAGCCATTCATCTTTCAGATACATAATTAACTAGCTGCGCCCCATGGTTTCACCCACATGTGTCTCGATCCCGTGAGAATATTGCGATATAAAGTATCGTATGTCCTAACCCAGGTCATAGTTTACCGATGTGCCAAATTTTATCCAAATCCGTTCAGCTGTTAAACTCACTTTCGCATTTATAATATTTATTAGGATTAGGATACACACTGCAGAATATAATATATATTACCCATAACAGTGGGTAATAATTTATAGAAAAGTTGGCAACACCAAAATTCTTAGTAATAATCGTCAATTTTGTGCTTTCTATCGATTAAGTTACGTCTAGGGTATATTTAGTACATTATACACAATGTATAAACACAGTAAAATATTATTGAAAGCCTAGTAACTGATAAAAAGTGCTATACTCGTACGAATGAAAAGACAAGGCTGGTATTTTCGTTCCACTATCAATTTTACACCTTCTAATGCTACACCGCATCATGTTTCTTTTTTAAATGGTTGAAATATTAAGTCTAAATAGTTCACAACATGAAATCACATAAATTACTTAACATAAAGCACATAAAAACTGAATTTTACAAGAAGACGATAACTATCTGGACGTTATCTGTCAAACTTTGTTTAGCAAAGTACTTTGCTAACCTTGAAAAACGTGGCACGCGCCGTGAAACAAAAAATCTCATCGTTCTGTCTCACTTCTTTACACAACATCGGCGTAAGTTGCTCTTTTTCTTGTGTGAATGCGACAAAAGATATCAATTTGTCTATAGCATTCTCTGTCTACGTACCAAAGTAAGTCTCTTTGCTTAGCACAAATTGCGTTCACGTGGCTGTATAGCCATAAATGCGTTTGCCTTTTGGCACAGACGATATATAGAAAATTGGCGTCAAAGCTGAAAATTCGTCTTGATTTGTTATTTACATACTTCAGGCATCTACCACTACATCCAATGCCCACCTGCAAACCTCATCAGAAGTTCAACAAACAAACTTAAATGTACCGGGGAAATCAATAACATTTTCTTTTAGTGATTGCCCCAATATGACTAATGTAACTTTAATATTAATTAAATTAAATGTATAATATAAAAGTATGTTTTATTTCCCTGCATTCTTTTGAGAAAAGCACTATATATGCCTCGGCGGAAATGTCAATTGCCTGTCTCCTATTAGTGAAGTCCTCGCCTAAGGCCCGGTCATCATACTCATACTCAACCTGCAATTGCCTAATTCCCGGCCTTTGCAATAATGTACTATTTATTTATTTATTTAATTTTAATATAACATGGTAAGTACGTATCGTATAAACTTAGCCCCACAAAACCATTGCAATGGTTTGACTGTGGGGTCAGTTAGTCTCTAGACAATAATACTTAAACGTACTTACATATCCAAAATATTTTTTTTTTTAATTTACTTCTAAATCTATTTTTATATGTTTCACTCCTTATGTCTGCCGGTAGACCATTCAATAGATATGGTACGTATTCGTTTTTTAAGGGGCAAATCGAATTCCAATTCTTTATTAGTGGCTTTTGTGGACATGATATTTATTCAGATATGTTACTGCAGTTGTAATTGCAATCATGTCATTAATCTTTTATATACTTAGACTAGCTTTTAACCGCGGCACCGCCCGCGTGGATGTCGGTTATCGCGTAAAAAGTAGCCTATGTCCTTCTCCATATCCCAGGCTATATCTCTGCCAAATTTCATGACGATCGGTTCAGTGGTTTAGGCGTGAAAACGTAACATACAGACAGACAGACACATAGACAGACAGACAGAGTTACTTTCACATTTTTAATATTAGTATGGATGGATTATTTTATATTTTGTGAATGTGAGAACGTTGTAGGCCTAGTATTGTGTAGATTTGTTGGCACTTTTCTATTTTGTTAAGTACCTGGTAATTGTTGAAAGGCCTACACTGTCCTCCCATACCTATTATCACTGTTATTTGATAATATTGTAAAGCCAATTATTTTTAAAAGAGTAACCGTGGAGTTTCTTGCCGGCTTTTCTTCACAGGAAACGACTAATTGGAACCGTGCACCTAGCTTCTGACGTTTCATAAGTGCCCATGTAGGTTTATGTGAAATAAAATATTTTGATTTTGATTTTGTCACCAAAGTAATAGGTCAAAGATTAAAAAAAAAAACCAAGCATTCCTATTTTTATTAAGTTCAGCATTTGTATAAGTAAGCGTTAGTTAGGGCTATAATATCTACGAGAAATATATTTTTTGTAAAAAAAATGGAGTTTTCAAATAATAAAGTATTTTAAAGAAATCGTAGTATATTATATTTTATGTACAGTTATTACTAAAAAAACAGACCTTGTATAGTATTTTATAAAATTTGCAATTGGCAAATTGGTAGGTACTAGAGTTTCTTAGCTTTATATTGAAAGTGACCGAGACAACCTTTAAATAAAATTTTGTATGCAGATGAAAGTTATTACGAAGTCTTCATGTCGTCAGCATAATATCTCGTTTTATTATATTGATACAGTTGCTTAGGTTTTTGTTATTGTTTATATTTTATTAAGTTTCTAAAACTTACTGTATTGTTTATATATGACACGATCTTATTATTTTCAATGTAGGCGATCTTGCTCTCTTTTTCTTCTTCTCTTCTTCTTCTATATTTCAATTACAGTACTCGTATGTTAGTCTAACAAAAACTCGAAAATGGTTCGACTGATTGTGATAAAACTTTAGTAATTTTTTGTGCGCGCGCCGGAGAAGTTTCCTAACCAAAAAACTCGACATAGCTAGTCTTCTTCTTCTCTCAGTTTTTTTTTTTTTTTTTTGTTTTATTGAGGAAAGTTGTCGTACGTGGTAGGTACACATGGCTACATATCAAGCTACACATTTCCAGTATAAGCTGATCTCGTATTATGTAGCCGTGTGTGCGAAGTTCACCAGATCGTGTTTATGCTTATCGGTAACTTAAGTTTGTACAGACCAATTCGTTCAAGTCAATGGTAAATTTTAATGAGCAGGAACAATTTAGTGTTAATCGGCCTTACCTTTCAGTCATGAGGTTAGTTGTTTTCTATTCAACATACTAAATATGGCTGAATTGTGGTCACAAAAAGGGAATCTAGGTACATAAATTAGGCAATAAGGTGTTATTTATCTACTCTCAAAAATCTCGTACAAGTATTTATAGTATAAGGTCCATGAACATTAAATAATATAATTACCTGTCTTCCTGGCTCGGCATGCTGAGCTGACGCTGTTGCTGCTGCTTCGGAGCACCTCAAGCGGCATAAGTATTAATAACCTTCTTAGTATATTTTCGAGCCGTTTGGGGTTGAAATCCTCGGGTCGTTTTAATAAAATTTTGAAACGGCTGGTTGGCGGTTCCCGTGACCTAAGGGCTGACTTTTACCTTAGTCAGAGGATAAGCATTGCCATACAACATGGCAATGTCGCCAGTCTCATGGGCACATCCTGCCAGTCGACAGCGGTGTGGATGAATTTTTCAACGGCATATTTTAGTTCGTGAATAGTTTTAGTTAAGTTAGGATATAATTTTGTTATTTTTGTTAATTAATTAGGTATATGTTGTTATTTATGTTCATATTATTTTAATTCAGATTATAATAACCTTATACTGCCTGTATTCTACAAAATGCTTGGCTCAAGAATTTACAAACAAATTCTTAATTAGTTCAAATTACTACATTCCCAAATCCTGCCTACAAAACCTTTTACGTAGGAAGTCTCTTTAATGAAGTCTGGAGTTTAGTAAACATGTTACAGACATTATTAATTTAACTTACCTAATTAAGATACAAGAGAGGTACATTTAGTTGACGATCAAACACCTTTGATTGTTCCGTAGGATTACGTACTCAGATTTAGGTAGAATATTGTTTTAATTGAGGTGTTAAAATAGGTGCTTGATTGGATAGTTAATTGATCCCGAAGTTTTCAAAGCGCCACTTCATAAAGCGCATAGATAAAATTTATTAAAGTTAAAACGTTTTGTTGAGGATGATATTCTCATAGTATGTATAATTCCTTTTTTTTTATTCTTGTTTATATTCTATTACATTTTTTTTTTTTTTTTTTAAGTACGATGTACTGGTACAGCGTCTTTTAATGATTGTTTGCTGCTCCAGACGACGTCATTACCTACGTCAACGCCGACTGTCGCTGAAAACCACCGCTGGGGCTCTGTCATGCATAGGGTCGCAGTATAATGCTGAGCGATAGCCGTTTTGCGTGGATGTGACGCATTTTTCCCCATCGTTTTCTTACTTTTTTTGTGTTTATGTTCTTTATTGCGTCATGTTTACCGCAAATAAACGTATTTTCTTTCTTTCTTTCTTGTACCTACGATGATTTTAGAATAATATTATTAAATAATAATAATAAAGTAATGTTATTTCTCTCAAAAAGGTACAATTTTGATTCATAGCATAAGTTACATTTTCCGGTATATACTTTGTGAGAGCTGGAGTCTATACTGGGTTCGGGACCTGTTTGACAGATCTCCAGAATGTACTGGGACCACGTGTCTTTGAGAGTTATCTACGCAACGGTATGCTTCGTTTCTTTTTTACCGGACTGTGGCTAACTGAGAGGCTTGTGGCTAATAGTAACAACCACAGGGGTCGATCGATCAGGTTAAGCTATGGTTGCCGTGGTTGGTCCGTGGATGGGTGACCATTTTTACATACTAAGACCCCTCCGGGCCTTGGAAAGTACATTAAGCCGTTAGTCCCGGCTGTCATTCGTAGATCTTTGGCAGTTTTTACAGGTCGTCAGAAGCCCCAAAGTCTGATAATCAACTTTACCAAGGGGAAAAACAAGATTTAGAAGTATATTGTCATCAGTGTAGTGGTCGAAAGCCGCTTATATCCTGTTATAATCTCATACACGATCCCTTTGAACCTATAGGTTCTCTAATTAGAGATGAGAGGTGGCCCACTGAACCGGTGGTGGCTGGGAACGACATGGCAACAAGTATGGAGTACTTATTCACAATAAATAAACTATTTAAAATACCCCCCTTGGGGTATTACCCAGTAACTGGGTTTCAGCTGCATTCGGTAAGACTGGAAGCCGACTCTAACATAGTTGGGAAAAGGCTAGTCAGATGAGTGGCTACGTGAGAGGATGAAGAATCAAATATCTTACACTGATAAAAGACTAGTCGATCTATTTCATAAAATGTAACGTCAAATTTTGTGAAGCGAGCTGTCAGTAGACTCAATCTCAAGCATCAGCAGTGCTATTCTGTAGAAATCTCACCGTGTAAACCTAGGCGAAGTGAGCTTGAATTAATGAGCTATCAATAGTGTCAATCCCTAGTCTCAGATGCAATGACAGTTCACTTCGAGATCACTTCACCTAAGTGTTCTCGGTGAGATTTTTACAGAATCGACCGGTAGAATGTCAGCTCATTTCAAGCTCACTATGTTCTCGCGGTGAGATTTTCGACATGTTTTTCTGGTTACCAAACAGCTTATACTACCCGACTGCAATGGTCATTTGAATAAACCACCATAGTTAACAACTAGCTTCTATCTAAAATAAAAGTTAGTGATGTGCAGAGCATTTCGTGTGCCTAAGTTACTTCTTCTATCATAAGCTATCTGTAAGTGAAAGTCCCGCCAAAATCGGTCGAATCGTTTCGGAGATTAGCCGGAAAAACGAGAGAGACAAAATAAAAAAATAAAAATTGTTATAAGTCCTGTATATATACTTTCATATGCACTTAGAAAAAAGGCGTTTTTTTGCAATTACAAACAGATACTTCATATTTATTTATTTGTATGTATATGTAGAAGAAGTATTGATTAGAACGCCAAATATACATTATATATTTGTGACATAATTATTGTGCTAACCTCATTCTACTCTTGCATCCAACAACCATATCGAAAACTCTCCTGACACAAACACGCCACTTTAAGAAACTTCTAACGCTATTTTCCGACGTTTTCATACGAATTAAGACTCCGCATTAAGATAACGTATGCGCCCACAATGCCTCGGGAGACGTTATCGTTTAGTCTGTGGTACTAGCCGTACGTTTCAGCACAAGTTGTTTTAACCCCAGTGAAAAATAAGATAAAAAGGCTTACCTTTTTCGTATTTTTCTGGGAGGTACAGGATCTTTCTGTATTTTTTATGTTGAGTTTTGCAGGGGATTCAGGTGATATCAAAACATTTTTTTTTTATTTAATCTTTTTTTTTTATCTAGGTCATCTCAGAGTGTAACCACTAAGGTTCCGACTCTTTAACCGGACTTTCCTGTGGCTGCCTTAAGCTCCTAACGAAACTTACCTACCTCCAGCCAGGGCGTAAAAACTATAAACTAAACGACTGCTGCTCGCTAAGGGCACCCCCTGTGGGGTACGAACCTCGGCTTAGGGCAGCTGAGTCGGAGGGAGGGTGGCATGGGACCGACAGTGGCTGGATAAAATCAGTGTTTTTGATTATTATCGTGGGGAGTTTGGATTACATGCTGCTCAGCTAAAACGCGTGCTGGCGCTTCACTTACAGTCAAGGGTCGGGGAGGAGTCAAGGGTCGGGGAGAAGGCTATGGAGGTTAATTTATAGTTATTTACACTAGCAGCTAATTAGTTGATGCGTGTGTTTCGAATAGTTTGTTTAATCTGTCCAGTCGGTTATTAAAGCTATTCAGGGTGGGAGACGTCACAACATATTTCATTTAAATTTCAAATAAAAATCCAGAATTCAAATAGCAATAGCCTCCACGCTAGGATTCCCTGTGTCGTGGAGACTAGTCTTCTTCACCTTACAAGATTATTAGGTACATCGTGGGTAGATAACACACATAATATCAGTCCATAAGATTTCTGATGCGACTTAATCGAATATTCTTCCAAAACAATAAATTCATCTAAACATAAATGTAATTAACTTAGGTGTATTTTATTTACCCGTTGTGTTCATTGATCATGAGCTTACTTTTCCATTCTGTTCCATAGGAATGGACGCTTTGAAATGGGAACAGCTTCAACTTTCTGTTTAACTGACCAATGCCTTGTCAATTAAAATGTGTAGGTAAATGGTTGAATGGAAATTATATATTTTTTTGAGTTTTATGTTTGAACAAAGTAAGTCGTTTGTTTTGAAAAATGGGTACAGTTAGTACATGGGGATAAATTTATAATTAATTAATTTATAATAGATAGGTTCAGCCATATTTTACCAATAGACTTGCAAAAGTTATAGAGAGATCCATAAATGTATTACATGTGTGTGTTACTTAATATAATAAAATAATAATATATATATAGATCTTTTTTTTTAACTTTAGCATCTCGGAGTAGACCTTGAGATGTCTTGACTCCTTAACCGGACTTTCCTGCGGCTGCCTTAAGCGAACTTGAAGCCTCCAGCCAGAGCATAAAACTTATAGACTAAACGACTGCATGCTAAGGGCACCCCTTGTGGGGTACGAATCACGGATTAGGGCAGCGTCGGGGGGAGGACAGCAAGGGACCGGCTGGATCAAAACTGTGTTATTATTATTAATCGGGAAATTTAAAACTACAGGCTCAGTTGCGGCGCGGGCTGGCGTTTCGTAAAGCAAGGGTCGGGGGAGAGAGGGGGGTATATAGATCACTACCACACAATTTATATTCACAAATATACAAAACACCCAATTTATACAAAATTCTTAACAAAAACGTAATGTATAAAGCTAACTCAAATTATGTTACTTAGAAATCAACAAATCAACTCCACTTCATCTTTGCATTCCATATTCAAATACTACGAGTATCCTTTCCAACATCAAACTCGTAAAAATATCAAACACAGTAGAACATAATCACAGAATAACTGAACATATATCTAACTTCAGTTTGGTTTTACGGCAAACGATTCACAAATACTGTGCATACAAAATCCCAAGATGTTCGTACATGAGGTGCATCAATATCACTGGTTTATGAACGCGGTTCTCGCGTAGCTGAATAAAAGTACAGTTTATAAATACTGTACATAGTTGCAATTGGCAATTGGTATTTGGGTCTTTCCCGTCTAATATGATTGGATGCTTGGTGTGTTCTTCTACGTTCTCGACAGCGTTTATACGTCCTTGTAGATAAATCAAACCGTCTTGGTTTAGAGCTGGGGACAAGGACGTATAAACGCTGTCGAGAACGTAGAAGAACACACCAAGCATCCAATCATATTAGACGGGAAAGACCCAGCCGTGAGATACTATCTTCATTCTACGTTAAGAAAGTATTTTAGTCTACGCCTAGTAAATACTAAAATGAATTTCCAATTAGGATCAGGATATTGGCGACACGGTTGGCGCAGTGGTTATGCGATTGACTGCTGCGCTGCGTGTCGCGGGTTCGATTCCCGCACGGAACAAATATTTGTGTGACCAACAAGTAGTTGTACCGGGCCTGGCTCTTTGTTTAAAAAAAAAAATTTTTTTTTTTTGTGATCATGCTATTATTATGTCGTTTATTCATTTTTGTCCTTATTAGATAAATATTTCTTATAAAATAAAATAAAACATTTAAAAATATAAAACATAGTGGTCCGCCGGTGTCGGGAGTAGGGTCCAAGCTAATAGGTATTATTTATTATCAATTTAATATTAACATAATTGGCCCTAATGAATGTTATTTTTCACTATCGGTATGTAGGAATATAATAGGACAAAAAAACTATTTACACTAGGCACAACATTAAATGACACAAAAAATACAAATAAATACAAAACCAAAAAGACACTTCTACTACTTCTACGTATCGAAGTACTCGTCCGCATCGCTGACATCCGGAAACGTGCTCAGGAGACTGGTAGCATTGCCACGTTGAATGGCAATGCTAATTCTTAGGCCAAAGAACGAGCCAGCCCTCTGATCACGTGATGTGTCGACCAGTCGGCGAGAAATTTCCTTAAAAAGGAGGCGCGCACTCGATCCCCATGACTCGAGGGTTTCGACCCCAAATGGCTCAAAACTGTAGATACCCATAAGATTACAGAATTGGTGCCTCTTGAGAGTCTCATCAGCCGCAGTAACGGTACCAACATAGCCAGCCGTGCTTGGAAAATGAGATGGCGTAAGTATGTCGACACAGGTTGCGTCTTACCCACCTGGGCCAAGGCAACAATGTCATGCCATCTGGTCTCTTCCCTTCATCACGTAACAAGCCGTTTGGTTCTAATACATCTGGTACTCGTAACAAAGGCTAAGCGAATGATATCGTTGTTGTATTATTGGTCATTTTGGAGAAAATAATGGAATAAATTCATAGGTCGCTGGTTCATCCGGCTCGAAGGACCAAAATTTACGCACCGGACTTACAGCTTAGTACGGCCGCTATTCCAAATGCGCACAGTGAGACTATGTTCGAGACAATTGAGCCTAGTACCTATTTACCTAAGACCCTACTGACTACAAACCTAGCCCTAATAAAATACCTAGCTATTATAGTTACCCTACAGCCCTAGCCTACCATACAAACCATACCAAACGTAGGTCACGTTGGTTTACGTACGGGAAGTCTGTTACAAGGAGACCTACGGTAACAGACGGAGTTTGGGTAGGAATAGGGTTTTGTGTACGTCGTGCAATGCACACAGGAAATGGTTTTCTCACTGCCGTTCCCACAGACTCATAGGATCGATGATGGCTAAAGGTGTCTTGGCCACAGTGAGAGGAGTTATAGGAGGTGAATCAAACTTGACTCTAGCTTGATGACTAGTTTATTACAATAATTAACTTAATTATATACAAATTCTGTGGTAAATACACATTGATACCTATTTGCATGTGTGTTGTGTGTGTATCGAGCCGATGAAGCGAAGATTTCAGTAAGTCACTTCTTAGCGCTGACGGCGCGCCGGTGTAGCTGGCGCGCAGAATGAATGTATGTCGCTCTTAATGCTGATGCTGCGATGCTGTAGCTTGTTCATGGTTGAACAGGAGACAAAATCAGTTAAAAAGCACTTCTCCTTTTACGGAGAAAAGAAGAACTGTGTTTGAAAAGCGTATCCAACGTAAAAAGAGACGTTAGAATTATTTCTCACCCGTTAAATTTCAGCAGAGAGATCTGTTTTATTTGAAATGAATCTCAATGAATGAATCTCAACGGCACCTTGTTTACCTTTGTAAATGAACACCAGTTACAGTAATTACACTGTTATGTTTAAAGAACGGTGTTTGAAAACAAATAAAAATTCTAACGTTATAATTTACGCTACAAATTGAATATTATATTGTTGTAAATAAATTATACTTTCATTAAGATAATTGTTTTGAACTATGTAACTTTGGTTTATAGAATATCAGTAATTATTATAATTATAGAGAACAAAGTTTTATTATTATAACAAATATAACAACTTAACAACTAGTTGTTGGAGCCTTCTTTTAATAAGCAAATAAGCCTGTGTTAAGACTCCAAGGTTAGTATCTTCCATTACCTTAAGTACGTATTAATTACTTGTTTTAAAACCAATTATTCCAATAACTCTATTGAAAGTTGAGTAAGGAATATTTAATGTTATCTTAGTTATTTGTTCACTTACAATATGACTCACCATTCATCATTTCAGCCGAAAGACGTCTGCTGGACATAGGCCTCCCCCAAAAGGGTGGAATTTGCTATAATCTCCACGCTTGGCAGGCAGGTTGGCGATCGCAGTATGGTGTTAAAAATGCATAGAGAACGCTGCTGCCCATTCTCTAGTAAGTCCCTTAGTCGACTTTTACGACACCGACGGGAGGAAATGGGGTGGTGCTATTCTTTACGTCCGGCACCACACGGTACAATATGACTACCTATACTTAAATAATATTTTGTCAAAAATAACGATTCGGGAAAAATTAAAAATCATCAACGTGGAAAAAGCGCTGTAATTATGATTGGCGGCTGTGTTGAATTACTAGTTAATATTCTGTTTTATTTACCACGCTTCATTTGTTTAGATCCTCATAAGCCGACATCCAATTCCCGAAAAGAATTAGCCATAAAAAATTATAAACCTAACCTAATCACCTGGAGTTCACCAAAAATTACCTGTTCAACACACGAAATTTATTATTTAAATTAAGGTATTCAAACAAAGGACCAGTTTAAACGGCTATGGTATAATGCAGCCCTAATAAAACAACGGGGTTTGTCTGAAGGAGTAATGAATAAATGGAGTATTCATACACATTTTTCTCTAAATTCTCGCGCAGACCGGCGCGATATCGAGGGCGTGAGAGGCAGCGCGACCCTTGTCACGCCCGCGATATCGCGCCAGTCTGCGCGAGCCTTTAAATTATACTGCTGACGAGTAGGTACTACACTGTTTATCATAACAATATTTATGTTCTCATGTGTTTTTGTTTGCCTGAGAGCACCGGAACATTGATGATGATCATTAACTTTAATTTCTTATTAGTTTATAAGCATCCCATTTTCGATTATGGGTTTTTATCAAACCCATTTCAAATAAAACCCTAAAACGTTTCAAGAACATAGAAACCACGTCGGCTTCCACGCTGTGCTACGGTCGTAGCACATTGTGTCCTACGCCGTAGCACAACGCGTAGCACAGTAGGCATTTAAATAGCAACATAATAATTTACCTCAACTTTGGTTAAGGATTTCAAATTATTTAAAAATATAAGAATTAACACCGAAGTCGTAAGCTGTTATGATCGTTCACATTTATTTACGTAAATAATGTATTAGAAAAATTTTATTGTTCAGTATTTTATTCGTTTTAATACAAAATGGTGTCAAACAATTCTCATAAGTCGCACGTTATCACTCCATTCACTTTCTACTCTGTGGCTGGTCTAAAGTACACAGTTTACTGGCCGTCTCCACAACCTGTAGGCTACAGCAACGCAAACACTGAACTAATTATAAGACGCTGGATACCCAACGTAAATATTTTGCTCTATCTTGCCGTAATGTTGGTAACGAACTTGCCTGTTTTTATTTTATAGGGAAAGTTGGCCGCCTGCCTTTGAAATATGTTGATTAATTTAATTAGTTTTGAGGTTGATATTTTATTAGTTATTTAATCTTTGTTTTTGGTTTGTTTTGAGAATGATTGATATTAGTTTCATAGTTATAATAAAAATCAGGACTCTAAATTACGCAAGATTGTATTAGTTCACTTATACATATCAGTTTTGCTGACAGAACTATAAAAGGCAGTTGTCAATGAAAATTAAAATCAAACTAAAACCACATTTATGGACCACGACCGCCACTACAATTTTAAACAATGGTCAAACAACACCTTGCATGAAACCAGCACAACCAAGGCCATATTATCATAAAGCAAAAGCAATAGTGTGGCGGTATCAACAACGCTACATGCGAACTACGCATCAAAGACCTGACGTCACAAATCCTGCATCGCGCTATCAGAGTTTTTTTTTATTTTTATCTAGGGCATCTCAGAGTGTAACCACTAAGGTTCCGACTCTTTAACCGGACTTTCCTGTGGCTGCCTTAAACTCTTAACGAAACTTAATGCCTCCAGCCAGGGCGTAAAAACTATAAACTAAACGACTGCTGCTCGCTAAGGGCACCCCCTGTGGGGTACGAACCTCGGCTTAGGGCAGCTGAGTCGGAGGGAGGGTGGCAAGGGACCGACGGTGGCTGGATAAAATCAGTGTTTTGATTATTATCGTGGGGAGTTTGGATTACATGCTGCTCAGCTAAAACGCGTGCTGGCGCTTCACTTACAGTCAAGGGTCGGGGAGGACTATTCGTTAGTCAGAGATTTCGCGCGGGGCCTCGGCGGCGAGGTCGGAATGAATCAGAGTTTACCGCGCGACTAGCATATATACAACATCCCGACATCAACCGTTGGGCAGTTGCCCACCAGACACAACACCCGTCTGGTCGGAGGATCCTCCCTTTACTATAGAGTATGAGTGAACTTTACACCCTGTTCTTCATACGTCTAAAATAGAAGAATGAAAAATGAATCTCCTTATATTCTCATCGAAGAACTCTGCTTACACAAAGGACAACACCAAAAACTGTTTCTTCCACGCATAACTCCTTTCACCTATATCCTATTTTTACGGGACTAACGTTATGTAAGAGGAGTGGCTCGTGGCTCAGACATCAGACTGTTGTCTACACCATTCTCATTTTATAGGCATCGTCATATAAATCCAACCGACTCGTTCTTAGCTTTCCGAGCGAATTTCAACATATCGCCCGCTGTACGCTACTGTATTCACGGCAGATACCTTCTAGTAATGTTATTTGAGTTGGAGTTTCGACTGTATTATTTGAACGTTACTTTGAATGTTGGTGTAATGTAAATGTGTGTGTTTTCTCACTTTTTGGCGGAATTATTGGCGGGAAGCGGCTGTAATATCAAGTGGCTTAATTTTGTCGAGATACGTGAATGTGTATAAAAGAAATTTTTATAAGCAACGAATTTAGAATTTCTTTTGGTATTTCAGTATTTCAAGGGTAAAAAAATCTTAAACCATTTTGTAATAACTTCATCATAATCATCATTTCAGCCGAAAGACGTCCACTGCTAGGCATAGGCCTCCCCCAAGCTCCGCCACTTCTACCGGTTCTATGCTTCCCGCATCCAGCGGATTCCTGCGGCTTTCACAAGGTCATCGGTCCTCCTTGTGGGAGGCCTTCCAACGCTACGTGTTCTGGTACGCGGTCGCCATTCCAGAACCTTTCGGCCCCAACAGCCATCTGTTCTGCAAGCAATGTGCCCTGCCTATTGCCACTTAAGTAATAAGGAGAACCAAGGTAAACAACATAGCTCGAAGAATTGCCACTTCGAGCTATGTCGTTTACCTTGGTTCTCCTGCGGATTTCTTCATTTCTGATTCGATCACGTAGGAAAACTCCAAGCATAGCCCTCTCCATTGCACTTTGAGTGACTTTCAAACTTCTAATAAGGCCCAATGTGAGCGACCACGTTTCAGTGTCATAGGTCATCACTGGCAACACGCAATGGTTAACCTCTCGTATGTCGTAATTAGATACACAATTAAAAACCCATTGTGTCTCGCGTAGATCTACGTTCCGGCATATGAAGGGCGACAGCGGGGTCAATGTTGAAGAGGAAGATCCATGACCGGGAACTGTGGAAGACTATGGGAGAGGCCTATACTAAAGCAAAACAATCTTCTGAAACCGATGTCTGAAGAAGAAACTTCTTTTTATGAATAACTAAATAATATATGTAAGTAATTAGAATTTAAGATTGCAAATAAATGATGTTATTATTATTATTATATTAGGTTAAGTTTTTACAAAGACAAAAGTCTTTAAGCTTATTTAACTACCTAACCTAACCCTTCCTCATGGATACCCTCCATCTTGGAAGAACGGAGAGTTATGTCGGACTCCTACCGACCAAAACCCCACTGTTCCTTCCAGTACAATGAGTCGGGAGCCCAGGATATACTTGTACATTCGCCGCAACTACTAAACCTAATATACGTGAGTTTAAAAAATTTAAAGCTCAAAAGACAAAGACGATTTTACAATTTAAAACTATTTCACCCCAAGTAAAACTGTAAGCTCCGTCAAACAGTAGACAAATTCATTCACAGCTGTATTTCAACCTGCATTTTATAGCTAGACATTACACCCTGCACTCTTAGCTCTTAACTTCACACTTTGCATTATAAATTCAGTTTTAAAAAGGAATAAAACAGTAGTAGACAGTTTTTAACCGTTGAAAATTGCAAAGTACCGTCTGAGCTTCGTAAGGCGGGGATAATTCGGAGATTGTGGCTTGGTGGAAGTGACACTCAGCTATAGGATCTTGGTTTAGTGTCAAGTAAAGAAAAAACTTGTATAAGATCTAAATAGAGCTAACTGATGTTTTTTTTTAAGCTCTTTTCATTGGCGTGCCGCGTGGCAACACGGCAACACAGATAACCTCCTCCGTGGCAAATACAGGGTTATTTTAAATTGGCTAGCTAAACTCCGCAGACGCGATGGGTATCGATATACATGGAAAAGTAGAGGTGTTTTTTTTTTTGGGAGATCAACGATTCCTATTAGTGTTGTTACCTACTTGAAGTATGAGTTTAGAAAAACTGTTTTCTTACGTTTTATCGTATTTAGATATCGATACCACCACGTCTGTGAAGTTTAGATTTTAAAAAAAACAGATTTTAAAAACTGATATTTTAACTGACTACAATAGCTGCGGTCAACGACCTCACAAAAAATCATCTTTTTTTTAAAATCATATTATCTAAATATGATTTAAAAAAAAATATGATTTTTGATGAACTCCACAGACGCGATGGTTATCGATATCTAATCGATAACCATCGCGTCTGTGGAGTTTAGCTAGCCAATTCATAATAACCCTGTATAATCAAAATTTTAGATACATAGTCTAATCTAAGGTGAGGGCTTTCCAGGCAGGGGATTCAAGTTGTCTGGGCTCCGTGTCCGTGTATGTCAGAGTATGCTACGAAACATTGAAGACCAGACAGCCCGATCGACGTAAACAATCGGCGGCAATTTGACGGCACGGTTGGCGCAGTGGTTAAGCGATTGACTTCTGCGCTGCGTGGCGCGGGTTCGATTTCCGCACGGAGCAAATATTTGTATGGCCTACAAGTAGTTGTTCCAGACTTGCTGTTTGCGTATGTGAGTTTAAATTTTTGTAAACGCACCCACAATACAAAAGAAATTCCTAGTGTGGGGCAAAGGTTTAAAAAAAAAAGATTTCCGTCCTTGACGTGAAAATGCCTGGCCCTGAGATATGTTACAAGTAGTAGCGCGACACGCGACGCGACACAAAGGCACCGTTAGTCGCGTGACACGCGGTGCCTTTCCCCCGCTTCGCGAGTCGCGCCTGTTTGTAGGAGCCTTAAATCAAAAACATGAATAACACATAATTACATACATTTAGATACACAGTATCAATATGATAAATTGTCCATATACTTAGACTCCACCAATGATGCATACACGTTGATACAGAAACTATTAGATACACAGTATCAATATGATAAATCATTCATAAACTTAGACTCCACCAATGATGCATACACGTTGATACAGAAACTATTAGATACACAGTATCAATATGATAAATCGTCCATATACTTAGACTCCACCAATGATGCATACACGTTGATACAGAAACTATTAGATACACAGTATCAATATGATAAATCGTCCATATACTTAGACTCCACCAATGATGCATACACGTTGATACAGAAACTATTAGATACACAGTATCAATATGATATATCGTCCATATACTTAGACTCCACCAATGATGCATACACGTTGATACAGAAACTATTAGATACACAGTATCAATATGATAAATCGTCCATATACTTAGACTCCACCAATGATGCATACACGTTGATACAGAAACTATTAGATACACAGTATCAATATGATATATCGTCCATATACTTAGACTCCACCAATGATGCATACACGTTGATACAGAAACTATTAGATACACAGTATCAATATGATATATCGTCCATATACTTAGACTCCACCAATGATGCATACACGTTGATACAGAAACTATTAGATACACAGTATCAATATGATATATCGTCCATATACTTAGACTCCACCAATGATGCATACACGTTGATACAGAAACTATTAGAAACACAGTATCAATATGATATATCGTCCATATACTTAGACTCCACCAATGATGCATACACGTTGATACAGAAACTATTAGATACACAGTATCAATATGATATATCGTCCATATACTTAGACTCCACCAATGATGCATACACGTTGATACAGAAACTATTAGATACACAGTATCAATATGATATATCGTCCATATACTTAGACTCCACCAATGATGCATACACGTTGATACAGAAACTATTAGATACACAGTATCAATATGATATATCGTCCATATACTTAGACTCCACCAATGAGGCATACACGTTGATACAGAAACTATTAGATACACAGTATCAATATGATAAATCGTCCATATACTTAGACTCCACCAATGAGGCATACACGTTGATACAGAAACTATTAGATACACAGTATCAATATGATATATCGTCCATATACTTAGACTCCACCAATGATGCATACACGTTGATACAGAAACTAAAACTATTTATAACAATTGATTGAAATAGGACTATTCCTGTAAAAAAAATATTCTATCCTTTTTAGTTCCCACAAGACCTGAATAAACAAACACTTATGCAGCCTTATTTCCCACTAACTCAACGTTAACAACTCTACCTCTAAGGATGCAGAAAATTCTACCATATCATTGGAATAAATAAAGTTCAAAATCGGTCGTATTTGTGAATGGAATCGTACAAACAAAAATCTTGAGGTAAAGAATCGAATAATGTTTTTAGAATATGACCAATATCGGAATCTAATATAGTTAAGGATGCAATAATTCTTTTTATTTTTGTTTAATTCAATCAAATGTTTTTATTAAGTTTACAGAACTAGGATTTAAAACCAAAATCAACTTAGTAATTGATGTGGGTGTCGTAAAAGGCGACTAAGGAACTTTCTAGAAAGTCAAAGTCAAATATTTTTTTTCAAATAGGCACGAAGATGCACTTTTGAACGTCAAAAATTACATGAATAGTTAATTGATTCTAGTTGTGCCTTCCAAAATGTAGTTATGTATGGAGAAGAATGGGCAAGAAACTCCATACTTACTCTTTTAAAATGTTAACAATAGTTTGTATACATTAATTAATATTTATAGGAATAAAAAAATAAAAAACATAAAAAAATTCATCAAAATTACTTACCACAATTGGTAAAAAGAATGAAAAGTGAAGTAATAACAGAAAAATTAATAAATGCGATAGGTACATGGTGCTCACATATTTACAAACATTGCATATGATTCCCAAAAAAAAAAAAAAAAAAACAACATATAATAAGTCAGTAGAGAATGGGCAGCTGCGTTCACTATGCATTTTTAACACCATACTGCGATCGCCAACCCGCCTGCCAAGCATGGCGATTATGGCAAACCCCCCCAATTGGGGGAGGCCTATGTCCAGCAGTGGACGTCTTTCGGCTAAAATGATGATGATGATGAATTGATGTATTGATTTTCTGACGCCATATAATTCTGTCCCCTCATTTTTTATAAACATGGCACATATTTGTTAGTTTAAGTCTGTTAGCTTATTCAGGATGGCGATTTACATTCCTCATTCTACCCGTCAAAAGAACAACAATAGGAACAACAAACTCAGATCCTATTCGTAGATATTTCGAAATAAACTGTCTACTGTTGTATAGGATTTTTTCCTTTTTTTTTCCCGTGTCGAATATGAGTGTCATAGCAAAAAATGTTTAGTATGACAGGTAGAATCACCTCCTTGACCCTTTTTACTATGTAATACTATTTACATAATATATTATACAGCGTAGTTTGAAAATATAATCAAATCAATCCATTTAGCATGGACCTCTAAATTAAAGTACTTAATCATCAAATGCCGATCGACTCGGTTCTTCCTCTTAAGTATGTATTTTTGGTTTTAAAAACGACTTCGGAAACATTAATTCGAAGATCGACCCCAACAATCAAACTTCAGATCCCCACAGATTTCATCAAAACACAAAACGACACACAGAATCCAATTCAAAACTAATTGCTCCCGAACCACTAGAATTCAAACAATGAAATCATTTTCTTATAAACCGCAAAACTAATATTAAATGAAACGTTTCAACGGAAAGCAGGTACAATGCAAGACCTCAATTCGTTCTCAAATACAATCGACGAACTTCAAGGCACGCCATTTAAACTTGGCAAAATAGCTTTTCAGTTAATCGCAGTCATTATGTTGAGTACCATCGTTGAGTTTGATCTGATGATATTTCAGCAAAGTTTCGGACTACTGCTTGTTGATATACAGTAGAATCGGCTTATAATGACATCAAAGGGAAGTGACAAACATGTCATACTAGGCGGACGACATACGTACCATAGTCTTAGAAAATAAACAACTTCCTATTTTTGTTAGGTAGGTATTTAGTTTAATAGAGAGAAAAACTACAAATTTTATACATCTATTAATAACAAATAGAAAAAGAAACAAAAGCTGACACAAAACATATATTTATTAAAACATAAAATAAAAATTGTAATACGTACATAACGTAATTTTCACTTCTCATCCCCTAAAAGTTCGTCGTTATGTCGTGCGTAGGCGACATAAAGTTACTTTTTATGCTCTAGTGCACAAAGTGATTTATTTTTTCAAAGGCTAAGGTAATCAGGCCCAACAGCCACACGCACAATAAAACGACACAGATCAAAGTCGTTATTTTATTTCATTTGCTTTCATTTAAATCACTTCCGTATTTTCTATCGTTAATTTAAAACCAGATAAAATAGTTGTCTTTAATATTTAAAAATGAATATTTAAAAACGCAAAGAAACGTTTTTATGACTTGGCAGTATGAAGTACCCAAGTCGAATGACACATGTTGAAAATTAAAAAAATACTGTTTTAAACTTTATGCCTGTTTCATTTTATCGCAATTGAAGTGAAAAGCAGAGTATACAATCAATTGTGTACCCGGGTAGGCCGCTGCAATCACAATCTGTCGAAGTGGAAATCACTGACCCATCCAACACTCAGTACGAGTACGGTGTTTCTGATCAGAATCTGTCCTAAGTGCCCGTTCACTTGCACTAAAGAAGACCTAATGAACGCCACTGATTCCGCAATTATCTTGGCCACCTGCTTGGCTCAAACGATATAAAAACAAAGTACCACGAAAAGACACGAAAAAAAAAGAAGATTTTTTCATAACGCTGCTGAGGCATATTGTTTTGAATTAAATGCAACGTATCTTTGTTGTAGCGGATCGGTTATTGCAACGGGCCATCAATGCTCTCCGAATACAATATAATAACGCGTTCAGGGTGCTACTGGGGCTCCCACGCTACTGTAGTGCGTCTACGAAGTTTGCGCACGCGCACACAGACACACTTTGCTGCGGCGCCGCATAGTTTCGCTGATGTTCCGCGCGTATGGAAGCGCCAACACCGTCCTGAGCCTGCTAAGCCACAAGCTGTGCAGAAGCAGAAGTGCGTGTGCCCGGGGCCCCAGAGGGCGGCAAATACTTAAATGAATTGTTAAAAATAAAAAAATAAAAATTTAAGTCGTTTTAAGTCATTCTACTAATAATATTGTGGAACAAATGGGTCTGATTTTTTTTAAAATTATTTTGTTACTAATACACGACTTGTTACCGTATTCTGGGTTCATGACAAAAGCCTCCAGAAACGTAAATACTTAACTTAGTCCTACCACCAGCGCCTTTTCCAACTTGCAGTTTCATCACGACATGACCTATTCTCAACCAGAGCAGATATGTATAACTGTGTACAACATTACTTTAAAGGATGCCAGGTGTAATGATGACAGTAGATACCCTGCTAGTCATAGGTATACACATTCTCGCAATGAAAATGACTATAGCAGAATCTACACGCAACCGCTGAGAAAGTAAACACAAATCATGCAAGTATAGTGCCCAATATTTCAGAGAACGCGCTTATCTTGTAATAGAAGGAAAACATGTACGACTATGTGACACAGTGTTAGAATATAAGCCGTAATAAAGTAAATCGACTTATGCCTGTTTGTTGTTGCGTAAATATGCAATAGCTTTAGTCATAATTTGTCTTTTCTGTATTTCCAAACATTGGCTTAAGCTAATGATACAGTAATTTTATACTTGATATTTATCAGCTATCCAACACTGCACAAAACACTGGAAAAATCCTGATACATTTAGAATCCACATTCTAATTCTACCCAGATTTGTCCTTCTAGTAAATAAGTTTGCCTTATCTCCAGTTCATCTGTTATTATGTGAGTAGCCTTTATGATAGGTTATTTCCAACAATTTTTTATTTTGATTACAATTTCTTTTGTGAGGACATGATTTGACTTCCAGAGTTTATTGAGGTTAATATAACCCCATCAGCTAAGCTAGTTCAACTTCAGGAGGACTGGTCTCCCTATCTGACCAGATTCAGCTGAATTTTAAATTTTGCAATATTCTATGGTTGGTACAACTACACAATATTATATACCTTCGTCACGTTCGCATACCTAATTCAAAAATGACAAACATTATAATTACACATACCACATTTGTAGAAACAAAACAACCCTTACACAAAGCGACAGTTGCCGTGGGGTGAGACTACCCCACGATAATTCTCTGAATCGGATTTCAGAAGCAAAGATGGTACGACATGTCGCTCCTGTATGTACAAAATATGCTTACTTTATTTATTTATTTATTCAATACTTTAAACACACACAATAAGACGGACTTAATGCCATAGGCATTTTCTACCAGACAACCTTTGGATGTTGCAGAAACAAACAATGGTAGGTGCAATAGCGAGAATTGAAAAATAAGTTTTATTTAAATATAAATTTATACATATACCTATTAAAAACTATAATATAAAAAATATAAGCACAAATAAATACACATAAATATACTAAAACAAATAAGACAAACAATGGGAAAACATTACCGTTGTGATGATACTGCCAGCTTCTTGCGAATGTGCTCGCGAACTTTTACGTTAAAGGATAATCGGTTGGTTGCCATCCTGATTTCTTGGGGGAACACATTCCACAGAGAGATAGACTGAATGAAGAAGGAAGACTGAATGAATTATGTGTGGTGAGTGGGACATTTAAGAAGACGATTCAGAGATGAACTTAGACTTTTATTGTGGTTGGCGCAAATGTACTGAAAGTGAGGGCTAGATAACGAGGGGAAGATGGAGAGTCAAAAAATTAAAACAAGGTGGTAAGCGCCTTTTTCTCTCTGCGCTGGCGTAGTGGCAACCACTTTAGAAGCGACCGATGCGAAAATATATAAAGGCTTTCTTTTAAATATTATATTTAATAATTTTTTCTTTTAATATTTTATTTTTCTTTCTTTTTCTTTCTTTCCTTTTAAATACATCAATCTGCCCAGCCTTTTCCCAACTACGTTGGGATTGGCTTCCAGTCTAACCGTTAGTCTAATTATTATAAAACATGTATTCTACAAATGTTGTGTCTTCTAGTTTCGTTTATCATTTACACTTAAAAGAATTTGTAAAGACTTGTAGAAAATTTGGTAAAAATGGAAAACATGTACGTGTTTGTGTTTAAGTGTGTGAACGCGGGGTTAGTATGTGCACTTGCAGTACCATGTACAAAATGTTCTATAGTTTTTAGGGCTCCAAGCGAATTAGCATAAATAGTTATTAAATATTTATGTCTCCTCATCTATGAACAGAATTATCATATTAAAAATTCTCTTTTTCACATGCTAGAAATATAAGAATATTAATTTGTTCATTTATTTTGTAAGTACCTAAATGACTAGTTACATAAATAAGCATTTTATAATAATTAGAGCAGTCGAACTCAAAGAACTCTTTCTTTGAACACAATTTTCTTGTAGTAGCGCACAAATACTTTACATCTGACAGTATTAGTATCAACACCAATTTACCGTGACGTAATTTCTTTCTTCTTCGCTCCATGCCCCACACATTTGACTTCGTATCTCGTTACTCGTAACTCTGTACAATTCGACCTTTTTGTTACAACCGAGGTGTATTCGCTTGCCTTTGTTTTCTCTCTGACAAAAGACGCACCTTTCAAAGGAAATCCAGCGTGTTATGTAAATTAGAAACAGTACGACTGCTTTAAGGTAATGTATGATATCGGCTGTGCTCGTGCTTGCTTGTGCGATAATGATTAATTACGTCTTTTGGAACAGTGAATTTTTTTTTGGTGCATTTTGTTTTTTTTTTTTTGTCTCTCCGGGCTTGCATCAGTTAAAAAGCGAGATACGTCACTTGAAGTCTACCGGTGACTATCTTTTTACTCGAACTAAACTCGCTATTTAGCTAATGAAAATTTAAATCAGTCATTCTAAGCACAAACTTCACAGCTGTGTAATAATAATAAATACATTTATTTTCAGGCGACACAGGCCCATAGATAATAGTATATTATGCAATTAGTGAATAAAGGATGGATTTAAAGCGAGGGTCATAGATGAATCACGAGCAAGTGAAGGATTCTAACGACTGAATCACGACCGTAGGGAGTGATTCATGATGATTGAATCACGAGCGTAGCGAGTAGTTCAAGTGTTAGAATCCTTCACTTGCTCGAGCAACGCGAGTGCTTCATGTCCCTCGATATAAATCCGTTTTATTCAAGTGCTGCATACTATACTTTATACCATGACTACGAGAAAAGAAAGATTTAAGCGAAAATAGACATTTAATGAAGAAAAAAGGAAGGTTTAATTAATTAAAAAGCACATTAAAATTGGAACTATTTTAGAGTAATTTTCTTATTATTATTATTAGGTTTGTCAACATGTAAAGCGATATTCATTATTTTCCTGTCGTTGTTCAGACCTTTCTGCTGGAGGAAACTCTGGGGCATCTTTGGACGTTGAAGGGCGTGGAGTGCATAATTTTGTGCGTATTGTGGGTGCGTTTACAAACATTTAAAGTCACATACGCAAACAGCCAGACCCGGAACAACTACTTGTAGGTCATACAAATATTGGTTCCGTACGGGAATCGAACCCGTGACACGCAGCGCAGCAGTCAATTGGTTCAACCGTGCCGTCGAGTATTGTTTGTATCGAGTACGAGTACCTATTTTTCGCAAGGAGTTTGTATAGCATTGAGATGGAGGTCGAATATATTGCTGTGTTCTAAATTCAAACACCAAAATAGTGATTAAAAGTGGTTTTTATTCACTGTTTTCAGTGAATAAAATAAGATTTTTAGAGGGGGAATGGTATAAAATACCTTTTCTCAAACATGCATGGAAATGTTGTTATTATGTTCGAAAAAAGAACACGCGAAGTATCGAATTTACGGACAAAGAAAATCAAATCCATTGCAGGAGCGTTTTTTGAATTTGGAACGTTACAACGCTCCAGCAATGTTGTATGAAATAGCGTGCTGCTTTGATTGGATCTCTTTTATCATTCTTGGCATACCATAGTAAGTCTCTTTGCTTAGCACAAATTACGTTCACGTGGCTGTTTAACCATAAATGCGTTTGCCTTTTGGCACAGATGATATATAGAAAATTAGCGGCAAAACTGAAAATTCGTCTTGATTTGTTATTTACATACTTCAGCCATCTACCACTACATCCAATGTCCACCTACGAACCTCATCAGAAGTCTAACAAACAAACATAAAGGTACCGGGGAAATCAATAACATTTTCTTTTAGTAATTGCCCCAATATGACTAACGTAACTTTTAATATTAATTAAATTAAATGTATAATATAAAAAGTATGTTTTATTTCCCTGCAATCTTTTGAGAAAAGCACTATATATGCCTCGGCGGAAATGGCAATTACCTGTCACGTATTAGTGAAGTCCTCGCCTACGGCTCGGCCTTCATACTAATACTCGACCTGCAATTGCCTATTTCCCGGCCTTTGCAATAATCTACTAATGTACCTTTTTTTTTGTTTGCTTTGTTTATTTGTGCAGTATGCATGTAATAACTGGCGTTTAAAATCAACATTTATAGCGATTTCATTTTATAAGCGAACAAAAGATCTTGAGTATGAAATCCAACTCGCATCGCTAGCCCATCTTATTATTATTTAATAAGCGTTAATTGATTAGCCGTAAAAATGTTTCCAACGAACAAAAAGGTTTTAAATGTTGCCTGTGGGTGAAGTATACGCAAAGGGACTACAACGTACTACGCGTTATAATAATGGTTTAAGGACGTTGATGGGGCTTCCGCGCTTCTGCAGCGCTTCGCAGATGCTCGCGGAAGCCCATGTTGACGATTTTTATGCCATAATGAGAAAGAGGGCAGCGTCAGCGTTAGGTTGCGTGGTAAAAACAGCATCCTAAAAACATTATAAGACAAGGTGGATAGCCCCTTTATTACACACTGGGTGCGGAGGCCCGTGCCAATATATGTGGAGCCACGATGCTATTAGTTCGTAAGTTTTACTTACATAGCTTTTTAAGTTGTTGTTAGGATTGTGTGTATTTTTATGTGTGATCCGTAATAAATGAGAATAATAATAATAATATATCTCAAAACTTTGAAGAATTCCTAAGTAGTCGTAGTTTCGCTGGTTTAGTGGTCGCAAGCGCTACTGCTGAGCATGAGGTCCTGGGTTCGATTCCCGGTTCGGGCAAGGTGTTATTGGGTTTTTCCATCTGGAATTTCTCAATAGCAGTCCGGAGTCTGGATTTGTGCTGGGTTTATGGCAATAGGCTCGCCCTCTAATACATGGGACTTTAACATAACTGTCGAAATGTGGGTGTACTATAAGTACACCTCTGCCCATCCCCTCGGGGAATACAGGCGTGATGTTATGTTACTTCTATCGAAGATTTTAAGCTATTGCTACCATTTGCGCATGACAAAATTAATTATTTCTCTGTCTATAGTCTGAAAATAGATCGTATTTGTTAAGGAACACGCTTGAGTATTATCCATCCTAATATTATAAATGTGAAAGTAACTCTGTATGTCTATCTGTATGTAACGTTTTCACGCCTAAACCACTGAACTGATCGTCATGAAATTTGGCAGAGATATAGCCTGGATTATGGAGAAGGACATAGGCTACTTTTTTACGCGATAACCGACAAACACGCGGGCGGAGCCGCTGGCAAAAGCTAGTATTATATAAATTGGTATCATGTACCTAATTTATGAAAAGGTCAGACCGGATCGCAAATCCGTGAGTTTATTTACACTTGCTGCGTCAGTTCCTAGGGCTTCAATCATCCGTTCTTCTGTGTACGTCCTAAAAAATAAATTAAATCTCGTAAAAGGTTAAGGTAATAAAAATATCATAACTCAGAAAATAGTAGCGTCATTTGGATTTTAGCATGTCTTCGCAGACGGTTGGTAACGTTCCTGTGTTTAAATATTTTTTTAGGTAAAAACGGTAGGTTACATGCCGTACGTTTAATATTTTTTCCACAAGCCAGCGTCTTTGTTCACGTGTCTTTTCCCAAAATAAACGTAGCCTTAGTCGGAACAAACAGACAGACAGACAGACAGACAAAATAAATTAAAATAGCTTTTTTGTTATAAGTACCGTATATACTTTCATATGCATTTAGTACGAAACTCTTATTTTGAAATTGCAATATAGACTAGGTACTGCCAGCGTTTTCGCGCGCGTGGCTTTTTCTAAAATAAACGTAGCCTAATGCTAATGCTCCTTCATCAGCTCCTTCATTAGCTACCTACCCGTCAATGAATATCCTATCAAAATCGATCCGGCCGTTTCGGAGATTAGCCGGAACAAACAGACATTTTTCTTTTTGTTATAAGTATCATTTAAACTTTCATAATTATGAAGTAAAAAGCTGTTATTTTGACATTACAAACAAACACTTCAATTTTATGTAATTGTATACCTAGATAGTGAAATTATTGTAGTAAAGCACAAAACCTGACTCAGTGACCACAGAAAATACGAGGGCAAATTTAATTGTTTTAAAATAAAATCATCACGGATTTACTCTTTAGAAACCTCTCGAATTTCGAAGAAATACTGAGGGAACGCACTACTGAATAAAAGAATTCGGCTAGATGAAACCAAAATTTATCACATCACCTTTGATAGATCGCTAAAACAAAACTCCGTGAACCCAATATATGTTCAAAACAATAACATCAAAACAACGCATGTTTTATAAAAAATGATAGATGTGTTATAAAAATATAGGAAATATAAAGTCGAAGGCTTACCGCTAATGCTTAGGTAACCCTCCTCGCCCCGTTACAGATCATAAATACCGTAGAATCCTGATAAGCTCTGGTAAAAGAAAGGCAAGTACCTTCCCACGCGAAAGAGGAAAGTTACGGCACCGTTAGGGTTGACAGATCAGGGAGTGAAAAATCCTAAAGATAATGGGCTGAAAATTTCAGGAAATGGCGTGTGGCTGAGATGCAGTGAATAGACCTGTGTAGATAAGACATGGTAGGTTATATGATTTCCCAGGTAGTAAAATGACGTCTGCGGCAAAAAAATTACGTCATCCCAAGGTCCATAGTTTATTCGTCGATTATGTACGTCACAATAACGTCATTTTAACGTCTGGTACTCTACGGAACGTCCTGGTGACGTCGATTTAGCGTCATGTCTTGAGGCTGTGACAAATTGACGTCATCTGATGGGAACCCCCGACGTCAAAACATGACGTCTCTTACGTCGAGCAGTACCGTAAAAGGACGACATAATGACGTAAAAATGCTACCTGGGTTAGACATTTGGGCAAGTCTATGTCTGGGAAAGTTGCAGAAGGAAAGCATTTCAAGAATATTAGGGAGACTTTTCCAGCTGAGTAGCAATTTTATAGATACATACACCGTATAAAAAAAAACTCGAAATACTGAATCTTGTTTCGCAACTGCTACTATAACAATTTTGGTCTGCAAAGTTCAGTAATCATAATTTACATACGTAGACTTTGCTTGTAAAATGTTCAACCTCTAGAGAATACATAGTATTTTCTTTTTTTCTATGCTATTTACAGAAATATAATATTATTTAGATAAGAATTTGCCGGTTTTACTGGCGACCCTGGATCCTCTCAAATTCGATGTTGGCATTGTTTGAAAGCTGATCGGTCCCTAATTTTCTTTGTCTGAAAGAAAAAACAACTAAGCTGCCTACATTTCAGACGGCCAGTGTCGTCTATCATTTGTTTAAAACAAAGTTAGTATGGGACGCGTCTTTGCTTGTTTAAAATTTTGTTTTTCAATTGAAATAAATAATTAGGGTTGTACGTTTTTGAATTATTTACTTGCCTAAGCACAAGTTTATTTCGTTACAATAATATAATCGTTTTCGAAACACAATACTGCGCTTCAAAACAAAGATAGTTGACGTGGCTCAAAAGGCTGCCTAACTTAAATGGGACTGGGCATGTCTGCCGCATGGCCGCACAACTGTAGGCCCGAATAGCACAGAATTGGTGCTCTGAGACAGTGAGGCGTGGTCGTGGCAGACCACGTAGAAGATGACGAATGATGATGATGATGATGATGGTGGATGGCGGTGGTTTTGACGGACCCTATATAGGTGAGCTGGGGAAAGATAGAAGGAGTGTAGGGAGGCCTCTGTCCAGGAGCGGAACAGCGTACGCTAGTAAAAAAAAAACCCGAATCATTACTTTCAGCTCAATAATTTTACCTGAGAAAGTCTCTCTTATCAAAATATTTATTCCTGAATTGATGCCCTGAGACAGTAAGGCGGGGTGGCGGGACGAGCTGAATAGGTTCCATCAAAACTGGAAGGAGGACGCGTGGGCTCGGGAAAGATGGAAGGAGTGTAGGGAGGCCTCTGTCCAGGAGCGGGACAGCGTACGCTAGTGAAAAAAAAAAAACGAATCATTACTTTCAGCTCAATAACTTTACCTGAGAAAGTCTCTCTTATCAAACAAATATTTATTTCCAAAATTCACTTCAGAATGTGTCTCATCAGTTATCCAATAATGAAACACAATAAACGCAAGAGAAAGACGTATCGAAATTTTACCGCACAGTCCTTGTCTACTAGCTTATTTCGTAAAAATATTTTTTCTCACCGCCTTGGGTATCTAAAAATGTAGGCAGATTTTGTATATAATTCAGATGGAGTACGAAAAATGTCCTTCAAATAATCTCTACAGAAAATGTAGCGTTCAACATCGTGTGTAATTTTTCATACGTTACGCTCACGTGATCATGTTTAAAAGTGAGAAATTTTAATATCGAGGTTTGTGTATGTGCTTTAGTCGTCTAAATAAACGCTTCGTTTAGCAATGTTATTATTTACGTTTTTACACATACAAAAATTATTGATGTAAATATTACGTAACTTTATCTAAGTACTTTCGCAATGATAGATAGATAGATAGATAGAATACTCTTTAATATGTACATCATAAAAATTACAGATATAAATGTAGAAATTTTACTTAAGGTGACACAATGACGTCTAATCGCTAAAAGCGATCTTTTACAGACAACCTTTGGATGGATTTAAGGTAACGAAGAGACAATACTGCAGGTAGTGGTATACTATTTATATGTACAACTAGCTGACCCGACAGACTTCGTTCTGTCAAAAGCTATAGTATAAACTCCACTACTCTACTCTACCCTACCCTACCCTACCTACCTACCTACCCTACCCTACCCTACCCTACCTACCTACCTACCTACCTACCCTATCCTACCCTACCCTACCTACCTACCTACCCTTCCCTACCCTACCTACCTACCTACCCTACCCTACCCTACCCTACACTACACTACTCTACCTACCTACCTACCCTACTCTACTCTACCCTACCCTAATTTTTCTCGCCGTAAAAACCATCCTTGAACTTCAACGAACATTAAAAAAAAGAATTGGTAAAATTGGTCCAGGCGTTGTTGAATTATGCGCTTACCAACTCATTTTTCGATTCATTTTTATATTATAGATAAATAAATGATGTTAGAAGATGGTTCATTATGACATAGATACCAAGAAGATCACAATTTGTTGATTATTAGCCGTGTGAATGACGAGTTGGCTTTATTCGAATTTACGAGTATAGTCAATGAGATAAACAAGGTTTGAGTAGAAATGAGGATATTCCAATGCAAATTAATCTTCTTTTTTTTTCTTGGCATCCAAAAACATAAACAAAAATCGTGACAGAATTTGAAAAAGCTGCTTCAAATCAAAAGATTAGTTAATCTGCCTTCAACGGCTTTTCTCAATCCTTTTAAGAATCCCATAAAAAGCGTAAGCACGGAAACCTTTAAATAACGGTTTTCCTGTTATGTTGTAAAAAATAACTTAAAACGCTTTTCTTTATAAATAAATAAGCATGGTATGCCCAATTCTTGTTCTATTGACTAATCGATTCGGTGATTCTTGTCGTGTTGGTGAAAAATAACACTTTCATGGTTTTATAGCTTATCTTTCATAGAATCATTCGAAACATTTGCACACAAAATTTCTGATTCATTTGAAGTACCAGGTTTTCATAACCTAACCCACATCTATATACTCGTACATACTGTAAAGACCATGATGCTCATTGTAGGCGACGAATGGAAGACAAATAATAATTGTTGTGAAAAAAGTTTTCTTGTCAAAATCGTAATGTTAGATGAAAAAACTGAAGAGGGCGCGCCTGTCATGCGCAGATGCGCACACCTTGGTTGCGCAGACTTCTGAAATCTTCCACGATGACATACGTCGTTTGCATATGTGTGCATACACTTGCACACATATGTATGCACACATTAACACTTGCACACATAATTATAATTGTGATTGTTGCTAATGTTTTTGGAATATTCTAACATTAAGCTTTTGACATTACACATTACGACATATTATATTCTTCATTTTATGATTTGTGAGAGATTTATATTTAATTCATTAATTATTTTGATTTGTTTTTAGTCTGATTTGTAACTACATATTAAATTCGACTATGGCTAATAATAATTGTAATAGCTGTATCTATATTACCATTTAATTCAAACATAATATTTTGCATGCCGTGAGGTAAAATGTACCGGGACACTTAATTAAACATTCCAACTTATATGTATACCTACATTATCAGCAAATAAATGATTTCTATTTCTATTTCTATGCGAGGCGTTAACACATGCATACACATAAATAAAATTGAAGTGTCTGTTTATAATGTCAAAATAACGGCTTTTTACTAAATGCATAAATGAAAGTATAAACGTACTTAAGAGGACATACTACGGCCCAGTAACGCCACTTCTTAAAAAAAATATTATCTCGTAACTGAGAAGGAATTATAACAAACGGCTCAACAGCGACCTCGATAAGTGTGTCTAGAATGTTCTAATACCTTTTATAAAGTTTCATATTGAAATACGAAGCAACCAAATTCATTCTAAAGAAAAACGGCCATATTCCTTTAGATCGTATTTTGCTACGCTCATTACACACTCATTTTGCTTCGTTTACGTTCATACATTTGGTCATGCAAGCACGCCGGTTGCGACTACTACGCACCTGACCTTTCTAAAGAACATCACCAATTAGGTCACTATATGTCCTCCTAGGCTCCGTGTGGTGCCGGACGTAAAGAATAGCGCCACCCCATTTCCTCCCGTGGGTGTCGTAAAAGGCGACTAAGGGATTTACTAGAGAATGGGCAGCAGCGTTCTCTATGCATTTTTAACACCATACTGCGATCGCCAACCCGCCTGCCAAGCGTGGCGATTATGGCAAACCCCCCCAATTGGGGAAGGCCTATGTCTAGCAATGGACGTCTTTCGGCTGAAATGATGATAATGTCCTAGGGCGTCCCCTCCGGCGTTTCCACTCACATCTGCTTAAGAGTTACCTTTTGTTGTCATCCTCTCAACATGACCAAACCATCTAAGCATACTCTTTTCGATTATTATCACTAAATCTTCTTTTAAGCCGCACCGTTGCCTTATCAAACCATTTTTCAGCCTATCATTCATAGTCACGCCACACATGCTTCGTAAGGAACGCATTTCCACAGCATTTACTCTACTTTCATACTTCTTTTGCCATACCCAACATTAACTTAGTTAATTAATTATAATAATTACATTAATTACATTGTTTATGTAAATTATATCGGTTTTCATTGCATCTTCGACTACAGCCGAACGTTTTTATTAATATATAAACATAACCAATAGTTTGTATTTATGAGTTAAGTTAAGAAATAATTTTCTAATATCTATCTCTCAATCAATTTTAAACTCAAACAGAAAACCCTAACAAGATCAGTGCTCCCAAAAAAATTATGTTTAGCTTACAGAAGGCATACAATTGTTTAAGTTCGATGCATGTCACGAACATTAACCAAACTCGACACATACTAAACAGACTCAATAAACATAATTGAATCACGCATTCGATTCACAAACAATTGCCGGAATATTAATACCCATTGCCCTGAATCAAATGGCTGTCAAACGCTTTAACTCAGTAATAGCAAACCTATGGATATCTGCCGCCCGGTAGTATAGGGCATAAGCCCTATCCTACCGGGCGGCAGATACTCGTATCCATAGGTTTAAAAAAAATATTGTTACTATAAAGTAACAAATACTTTTTTTTATATTTTAAAGTTATTTAAGAAAATATATTATTATGAAAATTAAAAAAAAAGTGAATATATTTCTTTACCTAGATTACAGGAAAACCTATAAGAAATCTTTGTTAATATAACATGGGCAATCTCTCAACATTGTGCATACAAGCTTAAATTTTCAGTTGGAATGTATGGGAGAACTAGTTTTTCAACTACAATTTTAAGTTTGTTCTTGGGATAATTTCATAGGAACTACGGAACCCTTCATTGTGTGTGGTCCGACACGCATTTGGCCGGTATTTTGATTTCGTTTCGCCTTACTTTTTCCAGAGTTTTGTAACACATCACGGTCAATTTAAAATAGCACATACATTTACAAGGTTACGTATCCCTGCTTTAACCCATCCGCTCCGAAAATATGACCGGCACTCCGAACGTTTTGTGGCACATCAATATATTTGTGTAACAAACGACATAGTAATAACGACCCTTCTCAATATGTGGCAGACCAAAGGATTGGACGGAATGTACATACATACATAAAGCATTTTGGTGTTGGCATTTCTTAAAGCAGGGATGGCAAACCTCTATACATCCACGTGCCATTTTTTCCAAATAAATATTGAATTTGCCCATGACGTGCCAACAAACAATCTTGACTTAGTGACTAGCGGAAAATAACAAAATATTTTCAGAATAATACTTTTATTTGTAAACAGATGTAGACGTTTGCTATTATTCAGTCATCTCAACATTAACCGGTTTTTTTTTTACCGTTTTAGGGTTCCGTTGTCAACAAGGACAACCATTATAGTTTCGGTTACAACTTTTCAGTCACGCCACACATGCTTCGCAATGAATGCTTTTCCACTTTTTCCACATACTTTCATGTTTTTTTGCCACACCCAACATTCACTTATATACTTAAGCGTAGGCACCAGCCCACCATTGTGAACAGCCAGTCGAGCCTTTTTGGGCATCGACTTATTGGTCACAATCGCATGAATAGCACCATTCACTTTATTCCCCGCATTTACTCTCCTTTCCACATCTTCATCATTAGGTTGATATTGTCATAATCGCCACACTTGGCAGGCGGGTTGGCGATCCCAGTATGGTGTTTAAAATGTATAGAGAACGCTGCTGCCCATTCTCTAGTAAGTCCCTTTGTCGCCTTTTACGACACCCACGGGAGGAAATGGGGTGGTGCTATTCTTTACGTCCGGCACCACACGGTACAGTGCGGTAAGTGCGGTATATATTAGATATACAAGTTTAGTTTTTTTTTTTATGTTGGACACTTATAAGTTTGGCTTAAACTGTTTTGTATTTTATTTAGACTTTGGAACATGGGTGCTTGCTATATTTTATAAATAGAACTATGGTGTTCAGTTTCTTAGATGGCTTGAACGGCGTAATCACTATCACTATCACTACTTCACTACTTATTATAAAACAAAGTCCTCCGCCGCGTCCGTCTGTCTGTCTGTTCGCGATAAACTCAAAAACGACTGCACGATTGTCATGCTGTTTTCACCAATGGATAGCGTGGTTCTCGGGGAAGGTTTGAGTATATAACTTGTTCAGTTTTTGTATGCATTTTTGTATAAATAAACGATATTTGATGGAGGTGTCGGAAAAAAATAAGCCGTCTGGGAACTTTCAACGAAAACGCTGCCTAAACCCTGTGAGATATAACAAAATAATGTATGGTGGAATTGTGTATCTTATAAAGGTCTTCAAAAAAGTCCGCGATGGCATATGTGTATCTCTTAAGGATAACATACTATATCCATTTTATTGTCTTTTTGTAGGTATTTGTTCGCCGAATTTTACTCTTGGAAATACGATTACGATAACAATACGCTATAATATTATAGCCAAATTATGTTTGTAGATAAAAAAGCTAGCTATTTATGTGTATTTCAAACAGTATACAAGAATATTTATCATAAAACATTAAACACGGCGGCCATACAACTAAAATTTGTGCATTACAAAACTTTCGTTACTTTTTCACTGACATATTTATCACTTTTCGATAAACTAACACTCAATACGAAATCTGAACTTATTTCTCAGTAATTCTGTAAAAGATTCTTCATTGAATCCATTACTTTACTTACGTATACCTTGATGGATGTTTACAATAAGTATCGTCGCGCCACACCGCCACACGACCACAGAGTACAGACGTATTTTGTTTTCTTTTTTTTTTTCGTTCGTTTAGTGGCGTTCCCGCTAAAATGTCAACCGGTCAAGTATTAGTCGATTAATCGAATTCTACAGCCAGATCGTGTTGCAACAAAATAAATGTCAAATAATTCGTCCAATTGCGAACGTGCGTGACCCTGAGAAAAGTTATGCACCGATGGTGTTCATTAATTTTATCAGCACAAACGGTGTATCATGCGACATTTCGGAGGATTTCGTTTTGTTTTCACATTGTTGGTACTTACGTGAATTATTTTAAAATTATTATTTGTGTCGCATTTTTATTTCGTGTTGTTATTTGGTACAATTGATTGCTTTAAGAATTTGAGTGAAATTTCTTATTTTGATTTTGTGTTTGTTATCTTTAGGTAAAGACTCATTCACGTTCAGATCATAAGTACTTTTATTATATTAAATCATTTGTTTCGGTTTCTATTCACATAGTGAATCACTTTAAAATTAATAATTAATTGATCCATGCGTCATGTTCGTGAACGGGCGCCGTTAGTTGGAACTGGTCATCTCTTGACTGCCAGGGCTTATTTTTAATTTTTAATTTTATATTTTGAATTGTTTTATTAGTTTTTACATTGTCTCACATATAGAAGCAACAAGAATAATGTACCCAGGATTATATAATATCTTGATTTAAAAGAGTGTCCTTGGAGTTTCTTGTCCGTTCTTCTCCATAGTGATCTACGTATTGGAATGGGCATCTAGCTTCAACTTGCCGACTCTGACTAACTGACCGTCTCTTTGACAATTCAAAAGTGCCTGTAAATGGTTTAATTGAAATAAATGCTTTGAGTTTGAGAATATTAAGTTAGAAATTTGAGATATAGCCTGGGATATGGAGAAGGACATAGGGTACTTTTTTATGTGATAACCGACATCCACGCGGGCGAAGCCGCGGGTAAAAGCTAGTATTATATAAACTACAACTTATTGTTAATTTAGTTAAGTTTCTCTTTAAGTGAACTGTAATTTGTTCTTTGAGAAATAAATGTCTTTAAACCGAAGTGCTATTAAAATTATGTAAAAACCACAATTCCTAAGTAAACAATGAGAAACCTCGATTATACAATCTCAGAGCATCATCAGGTCATCATTATTTCTGAGGGTTCAAAGTATTGAACCCTCAGAAATAATGATGTCCGTAGCCGAAATGTATTAGCATATTTGAGCAGAAAAGTCAAAAACCCGAGGCACTCAGAAAATCTGTATTACCAATATTTTTTCAAACAAAAGGCTGGACCGAAGAAAAACATCTTATTTTTACACAAATTATAATCGCAGGATTATTTGGGATTAGCGCTCAATTTTGACGGAAGCGTCAATCCTAAAAGCCTTCTTTTCTCGTCTGAATGTATTTATTATGAAAAACTTTTTCTTTTAGAGGTTTTGTTTTTCACCGGCGTTGTTTATTTGGCGAGAGGGTTTTTGATAATAATTAAATAGAAAATATTGTTTATTTTGGTTATTTGGCATAAAATTATGAAATGGGTTGAAATAGGTAAGTAAGGTAGTAAATAAATCATCTTACTGAGCATCGAAAGCAAACTGCGATTTGATGGAACAGCTTTTAACACAGTAAGATTTTTAGACATTCTTCTAAAAGGAAAAAAATACCGGACGATGTAACTTCTACCTCAATCTCCCCCAATCTTTACTTTTACCTACCTCATCAAATGAGGAATGTGGTCATTCCAACTATATGGGACATTGGTGAGTAGGTTAACGAAAAAAAGAAAATTGTTTAATCCTCCTGAGGTTTTCCTGCAAATCAAGATTTGTTGGGAGAAAACAATTTCGCTTGAACTAGTTTTGGCCTACGGTGCTACCCACGTGTAAGAATATTAACCTTTTGTTTATTAGGTATTGATATAATTAGGACAGTTTTAGTATTATTTTTGCAGAAAGGTCAGATTCGTAGCACACGCAACCGGTGTACGTGTATGACCAGAGGCCCTAGTGTGAGTTTATTTTAACGCATCGAGCGCGTTCAGCACTTCGATTGGTGAAGGGCCCTTCGGAGGCCAATCGGAGCGCTGAACACGGTCGATGTGTAAAGTCGAGATTTTCATCATCATCATTTCAGCCGAAAGACGTCCACTGCTGGACATAGGCCTCCCCTAATTGGGGGGATTTGCCATAATCGCCATGCTTGGCAGGCGGGTTGGCAATCGCAGTATGGTGTTAAAAATGCATAGAGAACGCTGCTGCCCATTCTCTAGTAAGTCCCTTAGTCGCATTTTACGACACTCACGGGAGGAAATAGGGTACTGCTATTCTTTACGTCCGGCACCACACGGCACGAATGTGATAAGCACGATGTGTAAAGTCGAGATGGTTAAAATAAACTCACACTAGGGCCTTTGATGTATGAATGTAAACGAAGCAAAAGAAGTATGTAAGGAGCGTACCAGGTGGCGTTTTATAGTTTCTGCCTACCCCTATAGAAAGAAGGTGTGAGTTTATGTATGTGTAGGACAGTATTAAAAATCAAGAATCGAGTTGTAGGTCGTATTTTCGAACCCTGACAGGCGCTTTACGACGCTTGAAGGAAAACATCGTGAGAAAGCCTAGAACCAATGTCCTAGAACTAATAATTCGAAGACATGTGACATTTCATTCATCATTTTTCATTTTTCTCCGGGTGATGCTGGGGCTGTCGCGCTTCTGTAGCGCGTCGGGGATGTTCGCGGACGCACGCGTTCCGCATTTCGGCTCGCTGCTGCGTCTGCGAATTGCATCACTGATGCGTCGGGTGCGCGGCAGCCCCAACAGCCTAGCCGGCAGGGTGGATTGCCAAATAATATGCCACTGGATGGTGGCACACAGACCGTCATTCAGATATGTGAGGTAAACACAAGCCGGCGGGGTGGTATGTTTCAGTTTAGTTATTGTTTTATCAAGTAACACACACATGTACATGTTATACATTTATGGATCTCTGGTCTGAAAATAAAGATTATAATATTATTATTATTATTATTATTATTATTTACCAGCCCGCACTGGGGTCGTTTGTCCCAGCAGTGGGAACATTATAGGCTGATTATGATTATGTTTGTGTATTATATATAAATCAATCTCTTTTGTCTGTTGAAATGTTGTCGTATGTCTGTTTTGTCAGTTTTTGTTGTGTGAAAATGTCTGATACTCCATTTGAAATAAGATTAGACATTTAAATAAACCTGTTTTACAGTCCGTTCAACCGATTTTGACTTCTATTCTATAGGCATAAGGATGGCATTAAAAGCAAAAAAGTGATTACAATACCAACTGTTTAATGCAGCTGCTATTTGTCATGCCATCAACGCGATAGAAGTCCAAATCAGTTGAACGGACTGTAAAAATTGTTTATTTAAATGTCTAATCTTATTTCAAACGGAGTATAATAGATTTTTACAATGAGACTGTTTTGTTGCGAGGGTACGAGCCATTTTGGGCATTATTATTCTTTGAGCAATACATGAACTAAACTCACGCCATTTTTCCATGGAGTAGACAGATCATTCAACCTTTACCAAATATGACGGCACGGTTGGCGCAGTGGTTATTCGATTGACTGCTGCGCTGCGTGTCGCGGGTTCGATTCCCGTACGAAAAAAATATTTGTATCACCTACAAGTAGTTGTTCCGGGTCTGGCTGTTTGTCATGTGAGTTTAAATGTTTATAAACGCACCCACAATACAGGAGAAATTCCTGTTCTAACTAAAAAGTATTTCATATTTTAACAGTATAATGAAACTGATTAATATTGGCAAGCACAGCTTTCGAACCTGAAGAAACTTCAGGTTCGCAAGCTGTGCATGCCATTCATTGTAGGTGCATTAGCACCTACAAAGTATTCGTCAGTTGATGTTTTATTTCCGTCCACATTACCAAATTAATTTTGTCAAACCATAATTTAAACTTCACATTGTTAGCTTCAGCCCAACAACAGCTTTGTTATAATTTTCACGCACGACCCACTGAACCAGTTCTCTATTATCTCGAAATTTTAACTCTAGAGAACCACAAAGTAGAAAAGTACAGAAGTTCGGCTCCATACAGTGAGCAAAACCACGCACACACACACGCGTCTACGTACAGTGGGTGCAAGCGCACTCGCAACAGCCATTATTTTTTTTAAACGTTGCCCCTTACTAGGAATTTCTCCTGTATTGTGGGTGCGTTTACAAACCATTCGTTATACCCAGCGATATTCGAACTATAAACTCAACTTCGAACTCGAATCAACCAATCAAAAACTTTAAATGTGTGCTCAAGGCGAGATTTGTGCTTGAGTATCGCATTTATAGTCCTTAGTTTGCGATCGCCATGGCCCCCCAGCCCTTGTTCGACGAAGCGCAAGCTCACGCCGCGAGCTTTAAATCCCTTTAGAAAGAAAGAAGAAATAAATACATTTTATTTGCTCGAACATGTGTATACATACAGAATTAAAAGAAATACATGCATGCAAGATCTTGAAATAAGAGTGGCTCACGACATGTCTGCCATTTCTAATGGGGTCCAAATATATTAATAATAATAATAACCCAGATTTGATCCAGCCTGTCCCTTACTGTCCTCCCCCCGACGCTGCCCTAAGCTGAGGTTCGTACCCCACAGAGGTTGTCCTTAGTGTGCAGTCGTTTAGTTTATAAGTTTTACGCCCTGGCTGGAGGCTTTAAGTTTTCTTAAGGCAGCTACAGGAAGTCCGGTTAAGGAGTCACGGTCAACTCCGAGATGCCAAAGTAAAAAAAAAAGGTCGCCATGGGTAGATACATACTTGTGCGTGCACCTATTTTTGCTCATTGTATAGAGAATTCTATAATCTATTTATTTTGTGTTATTATATCGTATATCCGATAAGAAAGTTTTCTGTCCAACATTACCAAAATTGCGTTGTCTGACAAAGATTGATTGAGATTTATGATCGCCCGCATTCTTCTAATTATCTTTTACCTGCATTTATAAAATAACAGTTTTTATGCAGAAATTGAGTTACGAGGTTTATAAATCATTCAGTTTTATAAAGTCATTTAATATGGATTAGTTTAGTGCGTTAATAGTGTTTGCGTTTGATGTTCTCGTAATAAATCTATTTTGCCAGCTGTTAATACTTGGGTTTTGCATTTACTGATAGATTTTTCAGTTTTAAGTTACCAGCGGGTGGTACACTATTATTATTTTTGTTCAGCGATATTTAATTTTTCTTATAGGTAAGCCTTATTATTATTTTTTTCAAAATAGTATTTTGTTGCTAGGTTTTTTTCAGATATAATGTTGTTTTTTTCTGTCATCAAAATATAATAATTATTCTTTTCATATTATGTAGCATTAGTTATATAATTATATATTATTATTATTCCCTTTATTTCAATAAATCCATATAAATTATATATTTAAATATTATAATTTAAAAATATAAGAAAGTAGCCCAACGTTATCAGGAACAGAGTCCAAGCTACCGGTGGTCAGAGCTCCAAACAGAGGAACCTCCTAACAATGCTAGCTGTGTCCAGTAGTACCGCTCTCTGAATCAAGCCCTCGATCCAGCTGCCCATTTTATTACTATTATATTTATATTATATTAAGTATACATATTATATTATGTTTCGTTTTTGAAGCTTTTGATCACAGTGCTGTCTAAAAAATACCTCCATGTCTGATAGTTTTTCAAGTACACCCAACACTTTCAACATTTTTAACTGGCTAAACATTTAACTACGGTATGAGCTTTTTGTCGCATAATACCTAAATCACATGACTCAAGAAATAAAGAGTCAAACAATATCTGCAATCTATATACTAATATTATATTTGTATAAGGTGTTAGGTAAGAGCCAGCAGAGATGAAACAGCCACTCTTAGAGACACCATGGTGGAGCGAATGGATTTGACATTAAATCTCGTTTCCCAGTGGGGCGACGACAATCACAACAAAATACAGGCGCATCATTTCACCGCTTTATGGAATCAGTTTCAGTTATTTCCTACTTTCCGAGATGCATCTGTACCAGTTACTGACCGCCTAGAGCTTTTGGGCCCATGCCCAAAAGCTCCGGGCCTCAACTCCATAGTTGAGGTCTGATCTCAACTTCAGCTCAACCATCGCATCAAAAGCACAGACTGCAGCCAAGAAGCTAGGCATCCTAAATAAGGTGAGGCGAAACTTCACATCTGGACAGCTTTTAAGTTTGTACAAAGCGCAGATCCGCTCCTGTATGGAGTGTTGCAGGCACTTGTGGGATGGCTCAGCAAAATACCAACTTGCTGCACTTGAGTAGGTGAAACGCAGAGCGAAAAGGCTTATAGGCGACGAAACGTTGGTGGCTAGGCATTCACAGCTTGGCTCATCGGCATAATGTTGCTTGTGTGTCGTTCTTCTACAGACTGTACTTCGGAGAGTATGCGCAGGAGCTCCACGACCTGATCCCACCATCGGCCTTTTAATACCGGACTACCAGACGTACTGCAAGGTACCATCCGCACTTGGTTGATATCACGTCCAGTCGTCGTACTGAGCGCTTCTCCCCATTTATTATGCGCACAGCCAAAGTATGGAACTCTCTGCCAGCGTCTGTGTTCCCTTCCACATATAACCCATCTGCCATCAAAGCAAGAGTTAACAGGCATCTTCTGGGCACGCTCGTTCCATCAGAGACGTCATCCATCGCTTACCATCATGCAAGATCGAGGTCAAGATCAGTCCCAAAAAGTAATTTAAAAAAGTCTTCTTTGGTATAGACTGCACCTCTTTAATACTTTTAAGAAGTTTAATAGAAATCTTCACAATACATCAAGATAAACAGGGTGTAGGGGACAGCCCTCCGCAGACTGATGTCTGACAGTGAATTCAGTATATCATACTAAGACCGGTACATTAAATTATTTCAGGAACATTATGGAAATTCAATAAACCTGATTTGTTTTATTACCTCACACGCAATGTATCGTTACCGTGGCAAAACGCAGATAGCGAACGGCAGCGCAGCGAGTGAGTTCGATGAACTCTGTAGCTAGGCAGAAAGTGAACAGCTGATTTCGCTCGTCGTTTGTTAGAGTTGTGGCGGTATCAACAACGCCACATGCGAACTACGCATCAAAGACCTGACGTCACAAATCCTGCATCGCGCTATCAGAGTTTACCGCGCGACTAGCATATATACAACATCCCGACATCAACCGTTGGGCAGTTGCCCACCAGACACAATACCCGTCAGGTCGGAGGATCCTCCCTTTACTATAAGAGTATGAGTGAACTTTACACCCTGTTCCTCATACCTCTTAAGAGTATTTCAACATCTAGTGCTGGTTTTTTAATTTTAGCTGTTTTATTTACAATTGAGTGCTTCGTACAGAAAATGTAATTTTACATTAAAATAAAGGAATCGTAACTGAAAAAACTATCATTTTCCTGAGCAATTTTCCAGTGGAATATGATTCAAAATAAAGAGCTGAATGCACCCTGTTAGTTTGCGGAGGGCTGTCCCTTACACACTGTATTTGTATAGAGTAGAAATTGCTATAAATTAAACCAAAGAGGTCAATATACGCAACTTGGTACTCGAAATTGCGCTGTAAAAAGGCTACCCACACACAGGCTAAAATGATAAATGAAAGAGTGCGATGTTACGCATACGCGTAAGTCTGTACTCTCGACCGCTAATTTATTTATATGCGCCTGGTAGCGGCGGCAATATCTCAACGCCTACCAGTGTTCCTACCCACTACACAATGTTGCCATTGTGTAAAAACGCCTAACATTTCAAAATATAGCGGTCGTTGAGAGCATTTGAATTGAGAACGTGTAGGACACGACACTTCAGTACGGAGCACGACCATGTTTACAAATTAATTATTAATGATTGCGTCATTTGAGTTTAGGTAAACTTTTTTAGTGTGAAAAGTGACATATTTTTAAGGCGAGGTTCTTCAAATTAACCTCTAGGAAATGTAATTTTAATGTCATTTTATTTAGAAACGGTAATGATTAAATACGTGAACAAAATTATATGTTGCTTTTGAGACCTTTTTGTACGTACGTCGGGTACTCGTTACATAATTGGATAAAGTTCGCTCGATAGAAATAAAATCCAAAAATACCCTTATTTTGTGGATTAAAATAATTTTATTTCAATATTATACCACATTATGTATAGAATATCACATCAAAATAAACGTCTATGATGTAATAATGTCCGTCGTGTTTAGCATTGTTAATATCGTAAAACATATAACTTTCAACCCAAAATTAACGAAATTCACGACACAATTTACTCGCGCCCAGCTGCCATCTCTAGAACAAAAATGCACGCTCGAAGAACCTCGACTTAAGGTAAATATGTTACTTTGCTATATAAAACCTTTTTTAAAGTCTATCTTATGCTATTTTATTCGTGTTCTAGCAAAAAAAAAATACTGTAGCAAGTTAATACTGCCTACACATCAATCAAACTAGCTACCCCATTAAAATAAGAAGCTTTCTAAACTGGCAACATTGTTCTTATATTTGCCTACGTCAATCTCACCGTCTCACACTTCCCATGGATAAGGAATCTGAGCTGTGCCGGATGTTAACATATTATCAAGATCAAGGACCTGACAGCTGCGAAAATGTTATTTATGTTACCTTTCACCCTCCTGCATTCGTTTGCTTCTTTGAGGGTTGTAAATTCTTAAAATCTACAATTTGAATATAGTCTACATTCGTTTGTCGTATAAAATCTCAATAGTACATTGTGATACAAGGGTGAGAAGTAGGTTATTGCAAACGAGCTGTCATTAATAAGCCCGAGCCGAAGGCGAAGGTTTTTAATGACACGAGATTGCAATAACTTACTCACCCGTGTATCACACGACGTTTTTCAATACAGTTGTGGGAAATAGTAAAAAACAAATTAAAAAAATGATCAATTTATCAAACAAATTAAAATTTTCAGAAAGTGGCGCGTTTTTGCAACTGGACATATATTTTTTACAACGAAAACCGCCTATACAGTCTATTCGATTTTTGACAAATTATGATGTGAAAATAATTAAATTAAAACTGGTAATTAAATATATTAAACAACCATATATAAGACTTGAGAATTCAATGCTAAGACGTACCGGACTCATTCATTTTTCCTCGTATAAAATCTATCCCATTTTATTCTATGTATGAAAACTACTTGCTACTAAACTTTTTAAATTTACTTATAAATTTAAAACTAAACTGCAAAACAAAATGTTCGAGCTCCTAAACAAAAGTCACGACCGCGTAACAGAAAGATGCTTATGCAAAAGATTTGATTTTCGAATCATAATTATAGCCTCTGAAAGTACGCCGTGTTTAACAACTGTATTGAAAAAATATTTATTTCTTTTCCATTAACGGACACACACAAAAAAAAAAACGGGGCAGTCTTTGGGGACTGCCGATAGAAGTGAAAACTAAGTAACTAAAGCGTTCGGTGACGATGACGCAAGTTCCATGATTTTTGTTCACCCAAAAAGTACACATACATAAACAGTATACATATAGCTCATAGAAAGCGTTCAGTGACGATGACACGAGTTCCACGATTTTTGTTCACCCAAAAAGTGCTCAACGAGCCTAAAGAAGATTTCACATAAAAAAAAAAAAACAGACAAGAAGAAATGAACAGAAAAATACGTAAGCAAGCTATCAGTGAATAATAAAATTTTCGCATAGTGAAAGATTATTTCTAACTATGATATTATCATAAAATGGAGAATATGGAGAATGGTCTATTAAGCAACGAGAAAGATTATGCTTATTATGCTTACTGTCTGCATGCAGATCTTGACTGTCCAAATAGGTGAGCATATTACAGATATATTATTTTTATCTATCAGATCATGGAAGGAGAGATCAAAATCAAAAGTCATTAAAATTTATTTAGGCAGTGAATCAGCACCGAACATCAAAATTACATTTATAAGATAGTCCCTCAAAACGCCCGCTCTTCATCACTTCCTAGTGCTTTAGCTGTGAAGAAGAAGTCACGCAACAAACTTCCCAGCAGCACAGCTGTCTCTTGAGTCAGAAAAATCTGATTCTCTACTAGATAGATCCCCAACCACTGACAAAGGCATCAGTATACACAGATACACAGCAGGAAATCCTATTAAATCCTCAGAAACCATACAGCGCCCTTCGCGTACAGTACAATAACGCATTCAGGGTGCTGTGGGGGTTGCCCCGATACTGCAGCGCATCTGGGATGTTTGCGGAAGCTCGCGTTGACTGCTTCTACTCTGTAATGCAGAAGCAGTGCGCATCCCTGGTTAGTAGGGTGCGGGGCAGTACCGACAGCATCGTGTCTATGGTAGCAAGTAGGCTGGATTGTGCGTTTGTGAACCACTGCTGCAGGGTATCAGCTGGGCCTGTTACCCTGCAGCAGTGATGTCACAAACTGTGTCTGTGTTAATGTTTTACTAACATAGTTTATAAGTATATTGTTAGTAACACTTTGAGTCTTGTTGCTTGATTAAATGATTATTATTATTTCCTTTATTTCAATAGATACATATAAATTATATTTTTAAATATTAGAATATAAATACATTTGAAAATATAAAAATAGTAATCCACCGGTATCGGGAACAGGATTCAAGCGGTCAGGGCTCCAGAGAGAGGAAACTCCTAACAATGCGAGCCGTGTCCAAAAAGAAGTACCGTCTATTGAATCAAGCCCTTGATCCAGCTGCCCAACGAGAGCCTCTTTAGGTGTTGGTCGAGGCTCTTGACAATTAAGCCATTGGCTGATACGACTATCGGCACAATTATCGCTGAGTCAGAGCTGTCCACAGTTTCAGAGCAAGTTGCTGATGGATAATCCTGGCTACAAGGTTGTGTCTATGCAAGTACTCTTCGTTAGCTAGACGAGAACAACCGGATATAATTTATTATTATTAAACAGAATTGATTGATTGACAAGACGTAGACATAATAATAAAAGACAAAATCAGTCTACTAGCGAATCTCTAAATTGAAGTAACGGAACCCTCGTAAAATGCCTAAAATACTTCCAGACCAAGTACCGGTAAAGCTGTCAAAATCATTATCAAACACTCATCTCCAACTAGGCTATGCAGAAACGAGGGTGAATAAGTAAGTTCAAGGGACGCCATTTCCAAATGAACTAGTACCATAAATCAAAACGGTATCAATAAAAATAGGTTCCTCCTTTATAAGGAATATGAGAATGAAGGTCAATTACGCACTTTAGCAGTTATTCTCGCCTCATATTCGTTTAATAACGCTATCTAAAGTCGTACGTGTCTTGAGTTCAGTTCCTAGGTCAGGCAAAGTGTTATCAATCAGGCATTTCTCAGTAACAGCCCCTTGACCTGAATTTGTAACCTCAATTGGAAAAGCCTTATGTCCTCTTTTATGAGACCTCACTAAATATTATAAAACAAAGTCCGGCCCGCGCCGCGTCTGTCTGTCTGAACGCGATAAACTCAAAACCGGCCAAGTGCATGTCAAACCACGCACAATGAAGGGTTCCGTAGTTTAGATTAATTTATCCCAAGAACAAAATTAAAATTGTAGTTGAGAACATGTTTTTCAACTGCAAATGTAAGTTGTAAAGCCTACATAGCTCTGATAGTTTTCCTTTTAACTTCGTTATACATATATACTACTGCTGTGAAATCGAAAAATAGGTTCAACAAACCCTCAATATTTTTGAACGGCCTATCCAACGATTTTATTTTACCACTTTGTCGGCGTAATTAATATACCCATGCCAAATTACAGCTTTCTAGTAATAAGAGTCTCTGAGCTAAGCCGCGGACAGACGGACAGACTGACGGAAATGACGAAACTATAAGAGTTCTTTGTTGACAAAAAACTACTGAATGGATTTTCATTCAGTTTTCACCAATGGACGGAGTGATTCATGAGGAAAGTTTAGATGTATAAATTCATTAAAGGTTTTGTATAAATTGGCTGAAATATCACGATGATTGTTGAAGGTTTCGGAAAAAATCATGCTGACTGGAAGCTTCACGTGCGCGTTATTTAGTTATTTATTTATTTATTTAACATTTTTATAAGTTAGGTACTTACCGTACCTAACTTATAAACTTAGCCCCACAAAACCATTGCAATGGTTTGACTGTGGGGTCAGTGAGTCTCTAGAGAATAATACTTAATCACACTTACATATCCAAATAATATTTTTAACATAGTACGTTTCCGTGGGACGATTTCCGACCTCTACGCGAGCGAAGCCGCAGGCAAAAACTAGTTAACAAGAAAAATGGCACTATGTTGGTATATTATTATACCTCTACTCCAATGGGCAGGGCAATTCCCATAATTCAAAACTTTTAAAATCGTCTCGAAATCTCAGTCATTGAAAAAACGGGGAGAAAAAAATGAGGTATTTGTGACAGATTAAAACTCAGATTAGGATGCGAACTTTCCTAAAAATACAGTTAAGTATGGCCCTCCGACATTATGTAAAATTTTCATATGAAAAAAATTCTCTGATTGTTCCCTTGACATTTCATTCTAGTTCGCCAACTATGGTTAGAATTGAAATGGACTACTTAAAACGCTTAGTAATAAAATTGCAATAAAAGTGTCCATTTTGATAATGAAATAGTGGCAGTTGGGTTTCAATAATTGTGTCATTTGTATTCGGGATGAAGTGAAAGATGAGTCCCTTCTTCGATCAAATGCAGTCCGATTCATTTGCCGTTTACGACATCTCCTTTAGACCGCACATCTCCGCAGCCTATGGGCATCTTACTCACAGGCTGCTTACAGTGACCTTCGTGTCCAATATAACAACGCATTCAGGGCGGTGTTGGGGCTGCCCCTCTTCTTCAGCGGCTTGTGCATGTTTACGGAAGCCCGCACCGACTGTTTCCACGCCACCATGCGCAAGCGGTGCACGTCCTTGGTGCGCAGGGTGCGGGCTAGCTCCAACACTGTCCTGGCGATCGTTGCCCAGCGACTGGATTGCCCCTATGTTGGACATTGTTGTAGCAGGCGTATTGCTGGTGTTAATTTGTTTTTTTATTTAATTTATATATAACTGTGTATAATATATATATGTGTATGTGTATCTATGGATAATAGCCTTATGGATAATTATTATAATATTTGCTTTTGACATAACTTAATTTACTTAATTTAATTCATTGTCATATTTAATTATTTTTTTATTTTGTTTTGTACTTTTGAGATTAATTCAATTGATCTGTAATTTATTTGTTACCTAAACCTGTAACCTAAAAATTAACTTTTACAACTATTAGGTATTACTTATAAAATTGACAAAATTGTGTATTGTTTTTGGATTTAATATGGGTCAAGGACCTGAAATAAATGTTTTTTTTTTTTTTTATGTATTCTTTTGTACTAAACCATGAGCTTAATGTTCATGCTCGGCAAAACTCATGCATGCTTTAGCTAGAAAAATAATTTGATTATATTTTCATACGGCTGAAGAAAAACGTCTCGAAATCCGTTTTAGCCTATGGATAAGCTGAAATATCAAGTTCTCGAGTCACACATTAAGTGCCTAAGACAAAAAAAAAAACAATCAAATTTCATATGACTAACTTTGTTATAAAAGCCAAACAATTTTCTTAATCAAAAGCCTTTCTCAAATTCACGATCAATCATTTCTTGAGAGCTTTCATCAGTCAAATTTTGTACGTATCTAATCCTACGCACACAAGCTTGAAAATACTCATTTTATATTGAAACCGCTTATATTGGCTTGGGATGTAATCGTGGCTTATGACCATGAGCCCTGAGTTCAGTTACAAGGTCGATTAGAGTCGAAGAAACGTCACCAGTCTCTCCAGCCAGGTCAGCATAATCAGCCTAAAATGTTTCCACAGCTGGAACATGACAGGCCTCATCTCTGTGAGAGGCAGTAGACCGTAATTCATCACTCGGGGCCAGTACGGGTTGGTGCATGTCTCATATCTTCGAATTTTTGGTCCTAAAACATGTTGTACGTTGTCAGACACTAGGACAAGACACCGTACGACCTGAAGTAGTATAATGAGTTATTTTTATCGCTATTACTCGTGAAATGAGCGGTCATGGGAAAAACCGGTCAAGTGCGTGTCGGACCCCGCACAATTAAGAGTTCCGTAGTTGTGACGAATGTATACCAAGAACAAACTTAACATTGTAGTCCTGGTCCTACGTATGTTTTCCTATTATTTTTAGGGTTCCGCCTAAAAATAATAGGAAAACATATTCGTGTAAATGGTTCGCCTCGGCGTTCGCTGCTAGAGGCAATACCTCTAGCAGCGAACGCCGAGGCGTCTCCCTGCTCTGTGACTTGCTCTCTTTTTACAAGCTTTATATTACCTTTCTCGTTCGTATGTATCCAGTTACTCCCATTTATTATCAATTTTTCAAGCACTTCCTGCCATCCGATTGAGCTAAAACTTGGCATACTTAAAATATAACTTCGGTGAAAACGCAAAAATATGGAACTGAAATATATCATGGAGTTGGTCTGCTGATGGAGCCGGTAGGTGATCACGGGCACTTCTCAATTAAACCACATAGGTCCGTCGTGTGTGGCTTCATTAGATTTGTATTGACAAGTGCTTTTACACTCGCTGGTGTTTAAGGTCTGATGATGGAGCTGGAATGTGGCCATAGGAACTTCTCAACTAAACAAGATAACACCGTCGTGTTCGGATTCATTGAATATATATTGACAAGTGATAATACACTAAGTAGTGTCCAAGGTCTGATTATGGATCCTGAAGGGCACTTTTCAACTAAACAAGATAGCCCTGTTGTGTTTCAGCCAATTCGATTTATCTTAACAAGTACCTTACAAGTGATGGTGATGGAATAGTTATTTAAACAAATTCTAATCCTAAAAAGTGCAAAATAAAATAAAGGTAAAGATATTTTAAGGCTTTATCTTTAAGTGTAGGAAGTACGTTCACGTCACAAGCTTTTGAGATTTTTTTTTTTGCGTAAGTTTTATTTAGTACTTTTAACCGACTTTCCAAAAAGGAGGACGTTATCAATTCGGTTGTATGTATATTTTTTTTTGTATGTTTGTGTTCTCAGAACTCCATCGTTTATAAACCAATTTGGAAAATTCTTTTTTTATTTGAAAGTATATACTTTCAGATTGGTCTAATTTTTTTCAAAACCCAGTTCTGATGATGGGATCCATGAGGAATTGAAGGAACTAATCAAATTCATTTGATGAAAGTGAAAAAAAATACTTTATTTTCGGAAGTCGGTGTCAAAAAACGAAAACACATAACCAAGGACACCGACTTACTAAATATATTATACTAATAAAGGCTTTAAAAAAAAAAAAGATTTCTGCCTATATTTTATTTTATTTTGTTTCCCATCTTGTCACCAATGGATAAACACATTTTCAGCATACGCCAACCCTGCCAAAACCTTAGACGTGACGTGAGTTTAATACGAACAAGGATGAAGATAATTCAGTAGCATTTCATTCTTCAGTGCTCATTGCCCGCCCCCCTCTAATTAATAAACCTAAGCTTTCCTCTATAAAACTTTTATACAGCGATAAAAACCGCATCAAAATCCTTCCAATGGATCTTGAGATTAGCCCAAATAAACAAGCTTGGTTTTATACTTGGCAAATAAATGTTTGGTGAGACGACGATGTATGCTGCATTCGTGATGATTGAGATGTGAATGTTTAGAAGCTGTCATTTGTTTTTGTTGTTTAATAGTAGATATTCATCTACGAGAGGTAGAGAGGACTCGGGCTGATACGAGAGTATCAACCAACTCGGACTATTACAGTCCACTGCTGGACATAGGCCTCTCCCAGACTGTGCCACAACACTCTGTCCCCCGCCTACCGCATTCATTCTGACCCAGCCACCTTTTTAAGGTCCATCTAGCTGGGGGCATCCCATACTACGCTTGCCGATACGCGGTCTTCACTCCAAGACTCATCTGCTCCACCGGAACAATTGTGGCGATAAGTCCCCTCTTTGAGGAGTGGCTAAAGAAGCGCCACGGCGTCCTCACCTTCCGCCTGACACAGGTCCTCACCGGACACAGTTGTTCCGGGAGGTTCCTGTTTCGGATTAGGCGGGAGGAAACGCACGGGTGTTACCACTGTGTAGATCACCCAGAGGACACCGTGGAGGTCTGCCCGGCTTGGGCAGAGCACCGCCTTGTCCCCACGGAGGCGATCGGTGGCGGCGATCTCTCGCGTCCGGCCCTGGTCCAGGCCATGGTCCGGAGCGAGAGTGCATGGGAGTCCCACTGCCACCTCAGCTTGCTTTCTCTACCGGCTATTTCGGTTGTATCGGCATGAGCAATATTAGAAGGGCAAATAACGTATTTTTCTGAATGTTGGCATTTTAATCTTAGTTTCAATCTGTCAAAATTTCCTCTAAGTTCCCTACATTTTGACCAGTTTTTGACATTGTTTGTCGCTGTGATATATGTTAGTAAGACTGGTTGTCAGACTTGTGGGTTGCTGACGACCCGTATCGACTGTGAAAGCTCCAAGAATGACATATTCACATTCTTGTCTGGACCAATGGCCGAGACAAGGATAGGTCTTGGTATGTAAAGATGTCACCCATCCCCGGACCAATCGCGGCAAGTGTAGCTCAACCAGATCAACCGACCCGTGCCGCTTTACTTTTCCACAAGCCTCTCAATTATAGTGTTTTAATTTTCTGCGAAACTAAACTAGAGATGTGTGGAAGTTGTACACATAACTAGTATTTCTCTGAAAGTCTTTAACTTGCCTAAATATACTTGGAAAGGCATACGAGTGGGTAGCATGTTACTAGGGAAACGATGCTTGAACTCGCAAACTTATGCAACGAATTTGTTGCACCGTAGTCCAAATTATTATGATGACTGTTCTAAGACGCAGATATAATGATTTTAGTGACTTTTAAGTCTATTATTACACCTTCAAATAAAGCAAGTAAGTTATGCAAAGAATGTATGGTAAACTAGAACGCGTACACATCAATTATATAAGTGAATATTTAAATATTGCAGTAAAATACTTTTGAAATAAATTCAGGAAGTAATGTCTACCCAAAACATAAAAACGATATTACTTTTAAACTACTACAGATTTTTTTTTTTAATATTCATATGTGTTTTAAATAAATTATGGGGGAAATTATACGTGGCGGCGCAGGGTTAGGGAAACGCATCGCCCAGTCGCACAAAGTCACCAGCGCTTACCGTCCCCTTATGTCTAATCAAGGATACCTTGCGAAGACTGATGACTGAAGACTGAATTTGCTTTACACCAACTTAGCATATTGCTACTAAAAAGAGCCTCTGTGTAATGATGCAATGTACGTACTGTACGTGTACGTACGTAGTAATATAAGTACGGTTACCTTAAGCAATGTCTTGCTACCAAGAGAAAAGAAGCAATATCAATTTTCAACAACAATATTTTTTTATTTTTTTTTAAACGTTGCCCCACTCGGAAATTCTCCTGTATCGTGGGTGCGTTTACAAACATTTAAACTCACATACATAAACAGCCAGACCCGGAACAACTAATTGTAGGTCATACAAATATTTGTTCCGTGCGGGAATCGAACCCGCGACACGCAGCGCAGCAGTCAATTGCTTAACTACTGCGCCAACCGTGCCGTCAGAAATATAATGGTCCAACCACCCAACCGTCACACAATAATATTGACCAAAAACGAGCCCATTTATCTCCATCGACAATTCGTAAAAACTGATAGCCCAATAATAAAATTCAATTTCATACCGATGCAGGCCATTACGCATGACGTAACGAAGCGCAATTTCGAAAAAAAAAAGTAAAAAGGTGCGCCATTTGAATTGGATTCTCTCTTCAAGTTATGAGGGTCGCGAGAACCATGCGTCACAATCATTCTCTGTCTATGAACAGCGCCCCATCTCTAAATATTGTTTTTAGACTGTTAGGCGGGCAAAATATTTACCTCTACCATGCAAATTACAACTCTCCTTCGATGGAGTATGGTTCAGATTTCTCCGAAGAAAGGACCTTAATATGTGCCCTCGAAATTGGTACACCAAGTTTCTTTCGGTATTTGACGTTCCCGTAATATAAGTAAAAGTATACTGTGTAGGTGTATGGAACGTGGAAAACATTTTTTCATCTTGTTACAGAATTATTATGAATTGACTTTGAACCAATTTTCATGTTATTGTCGTGGAGTTAAGCGTATTTATGTTTGATAGGAGTTAAAGTAACTCCACGACTTTGGATGGACTGCAGGTAATGTAATTAAAAACTTTTATTGCTTGAATACGAGACTTTTGGCTACTTTGCATGTATAATTAGTATGTATTGTATTGTGTGTATCTAATGTGCGTTTTCTTTGTTTGTTTTTTTTAACGTTACCCTACACTAGGAATTACTCCTGTTAAGACATAACAAAACTCCGTGAAAAAGTGACCAGCACTGCTATGATGACACATCATAATCTTTTTTATAAAACAAATGCCTGATTTTTTATATGGTTGACAACTGTTCCTACTATAGAAATAAACCCGTTTCAAAGTCTATTTTTTATTAATTATAAATATATTAAGACTATTGACGGCGTTTACAACTCCTGTATTGTGGGTGCGTTTACAAACATTTAAACTCACATACACTAACAGCCAGGCCCGGAACAACTACTTGTAGGTCATACAAATATTTGTTCCATGCGGGAATCGAACCCGCGACAGGCAGCACAGCAGTCAATCGCTTAACCACTGCGGCAACCATGCCGTCTTCGTCTTTCTTTCTTTTCTATGTTTTAGCTTGTTAAGTTATCAGAAAATTAAGTTTAAGAAAATACATTACACACTAACTCTTTTAACTTTATCGTGCACAGAAATTAAGTATTTTTACGTCGACACAACATTCTACTTTGACAAACAAAACTTGCTGCCACAAAACACCAACTTAACTGTTGTAAGTCAACACACAATTCAGTTTCCTGCAATTACAAAACCCAATTCCTAAAGTACACAATTTAGCATATGCATACATATGTATAAAAAGCAAATTTTATTGCGAGCAACGGTGGCAACGTACCTATGCACAAGTTCGGAATAAGTTGGCGAGTGCGCTCTATTTACTTAGCTCTCGAACCACGACTAGCGTTCAAACTGCTCTGGCCATAGATTAAATTTAGAGGAGAGATACGACTGTAGTTTGGCTAGTGGCCTATGTGGATTCGAGGTGGATAAGTTTGAGTGCAGACGGTGCCTTAAGAGAAGGTTAGAAGATTTTGTACAAAATAAAACGTAATAAATAACAATTGTTTCGCACCGTGACGCCTAAGGAACTAACTCCATTTATTCAGCTCCATTCGCGTTTCGCTGAACGATTTTTGTCACACTTCTACAGTTCTGTTGTATAAGTGTGAGTTAGGGTGAGTCTGTATGTGTAAGTGTGTGTGAGCCTGTATGTTCTGCATGCATTCGCAAGATAAAAACACATTTGTCCTCATTTTATACCTATTCGCCACGAAAACTGAATAGACGCGTAAAGCTGAACGGATGCTTACGCATCTCCACACAAAATCGTTGTTTTCTATTGACAAAAGCTGAACAGAACTGAATAAGTGTGGTTAGTCCCTAAGAGGCTAAGAGCTATAATAGGCTAATCAGAATAGCAGGTAAATAAGAAATTATAAATCCTATCCGTTTCAGAGATCTCTTTCTTTTATCATCATCCGTTTCAGAGACTTTTTGTGTGTAATGAGGTGTATGTCTTTTTGTTAGCCACTCACAACAAAATAAATTCAGCTAATAAGATAAAGCACATGTGCGGCTTCTGTGACAAAGATAGAGGCATATTCCAAATGGTTATTCAAACATTTAGTTCTACAGAGAAAAAAAATATCCATCTACTTCTACAGATGTGTATGACTTTTTTGAATACCATTCTTTTTTTTGTAACTTAAAAAAAAATATCACACGGTCTCGAATGTATGACTATTTAGTAAAAAAATTACTAATGCTTTATAGAAGAACTAATCAAAACGAATACATATAGGACACCATGTAAGTACGAGTATCATTTAGTACATAAAAACTCCACTTGACGCATCTATTTCCTCTATTTATTTTTACTCTGTGACTAAAACGATTTCTTTTACAAGAAACCGCTCGAAAGCTGCGAATATGAAATTGGCTCATCCTTGCAACAGACATGCCTTCTTTATTTATGCTAACAGAAAAGTGCCGTTTTCAGAACTTCCCATGGTAAGTTGTGCAAGTATTTTATACCATTTCTTTACAAAGTTTCATTGTGAAAAGGAGGCAAACTAGTTTTATTAATGTTGAGTCGTGAGCTGAATAAGGATGGATTTTGATTGGGTAGAGAGACAATAGCATCGTCAGGGATGTTTATTTCAAAGTATTAGTAAATCTTACTAAACAATATTTTAGGTATATTCTGGACTCTGATTCCTAGGCATTCATTTCGGAGAGCCTACTCCGTTGGCTTTTGTTGTGTTTTTTAATGTGAATATAAGCTTTGTCAATACTATAAAACATCTATAAATAAATACATACCTGCATGCATTAATTATTATTTATATGATGATAACTTAGGTACTTTTCTATACAAAAAAATAAAATGTGCGTGTCGGACCACGCACAATGAATGGTTCCGCACTTGGAAAGAATTTATCCTAAGAACACACTTAACATTGTAGTTGGTAAACATAATGTCCCATACATTCCAACTGCGAATGTAAGTTTGTACGCACAATATCGAGAGATTTACTATGTTATTTTAAGACTATAGACTTCTTATAGATTTTCCTGTAATCTATAAGTATGGAACTATTTTCAGTATTAAAAAAAAAATTGGTTCATTAGTTTCGGAGATAAGGGGGGAATGGTATATTATCACTTATAACTTTAAAACAATTTAATTTAAAATGATAAAAAAAAAAATTGACTCTCACAGTAAGCCCTTTCATTTGATATGTCACACGGTACAGTTTGCAAAAAAAAAAAAATCTTGTTTGCCCCCCAAAACTGACCCCAATATTCTAATTTCATTTGTTTACGGTTCACGTCCGTGTTTGGGTCACTCAAATTGATATGTATACCAAATTTTAACTTAATCGGTCCATTACATAGATAAGGGGGGGAGGGGAATGGTCAATTTTCGTCTATTTTCACTTATAACTTTAAAACAATTTATTTTAAAATTATAAATAAAAAAAATATTTGAGACCCTCACAGTAAGCCCTTTCATTTGATATGTCACACGGTACAGTTTGCAAAACTATTTTTTATTTTTTTTATTTTCTAGTTTGCCCCCCAAAACTGACCCCAATATTCTAAATTCATTTATTTACGGTTCACGTCCGTGTTTGGGTCACTCAAATTGATATGTATACCAAATTTCAACTTAATCGGTCCATTACATTCGAAGCAAATTGGCTGAGACAGAGGGACAGACAGACAGACAGACACACGAGTGATCCTATAAGGGTTCCGTTTTTTCGTTTTGAGGTATGGAACCCTAAAAAAACGGGGCAGTCTTTGGAAACTGCCGATAGAAGTGAAAACTAAGTACATAATTATACACAGTATACATATAGCTCATGGAAAACGTTGGGTGACGATGACGCGAGTTCCATGATTTTTGTTCACCCAAAAAGTGCCCTACGCGCCTAAAGTTTTCATTTTTTTTTTTTTTATATCTGTTGCTAATCCCCGTCAAAATCAATTCAGCCGGAACTGATTTTGACGGGACTTTCACTGGCAGCTGATGTTAAAAGGAGTACTTGGGCTTTTTACTTACTTACTTTTATTTAATAAAAAGCCACGTGAGAGAAGCTACGGGCAGCTGTTAGTTTGTTTCAAATATATAAATCGATTTTTAACATTAAAACAGTCGTAAGGAAAATAAAAAAGCTACCGAGTACTTCATTGCTTCTAAAAATGTTATAAAACCACAGTCGTTTAAAACCTCGAGAGCAAAGTACTCCTGAAAGAAACAAAGTTAATCTTAACTAAATTATAACGATATACCATTTACTGCGGAACAAAAATAAAGAAATCGCCGAAGGAAACTTTGGTCAATATTAAAATAATTTTCCTGAAAAGGCAAAGGTCCGAAGTGGCTCTCATTTACAAACTTCGTACGAAGAAGTTTTATTTACGAAAAAGTGTATAAAAACTGGTTTGTGTTTCATTCGCGAGTTTTGTAATCTTCAATGAATGTTGCTAAGAATTTGACAGTTTTTCGAAAGCAATTGAGTACGTTTTGAACGAGAGGAAAGAAAAAAAAATGGTTTATTTGTCACAGAAAAACGTGCATACAAAAAGACAATCAACTGGAGTAGGTATGTAAACGGAAAAATAAAACAAAATAGGTTACATTATACACGTCATGACTGTGACAAGAAGGCTTCCACTCAGCATGATGCTGTGGTATGAGAGACCCACAGCACAGCGCCGATTTTCAGTGGTCACCCGATTTAGATTTTGATTTAGTAACAGTTGAACACCCTGGAAGAATTCATCCATTATCAACATTTGTTTGGGTTGTTTTCTTTAATTTCACCTGAGTGATGATTGCAGATAGCATAGGGTCATAATCATGTTTCATTTGTAGTAAAATGGTTTAACTTAGGTACCGTCATATGATACGTTAAACAATGTTTGTTAAAAATATGTAAATTAACGAAACTGTTAGGCCTACCCTAATAATGTTATCAGGATGAATATGCGCACACACGTATGGAATTATCTAACCCACAATACCTAGTTACGATAAATCTACATTAAATTGAAATGTGTACATGACTGTGTGCTTTGGGCCTAAGTCTTTGGTTAATATCGTAAACAATTTGGTTATACATGTTAAAATAACCCAGTTGCAAATTCAAGTAATTGAAAATGCTTCCCAAGTGTTACCACTGTGTGGATCGACCGAAAGACACGACGGAGCATACGGTGGAAGTCTGCTCGGCTTGGGTAGAACACCGCCGTTCCACACGGAGACGATCGGCGGCAGCGATCTCTCACGTCCGGTCCTGGTCCAGGTCATGGTACCGAGCGAGAGTGCATGGGAGGCAGTCACCTCCTTCTGCGAAGCAGTAATGCTCATGAAGGAGGAGGCAGAACGCGTGAGGGAGAGGCAGTCTGTGCTCCCTCACGCCCCTAGTCGCCGCAGGAGACGCCCTGGGAGGCGGGAATCGATAGCCGATTCCCGGCCACCGTAGGAGCGGGCTTGCGGACGGCGAGCTATGGGCAGCTCGCCGTCCGGTAAAGACCAGGCCCGGGTCGACGACGCGTTGTGTTCCACACGTACCTTAAAGAGATGTCAGCACGCCACACAGGCAACTGAAGGAACATGGGTGGGTTTTAGTCACTAAAAGTCTGACACGTCCTCCCGCTCCGGCCAGAGCGGGATAAATTATTTGATAATTTCCCACCCAAAAAAAGGCAGTTTTGCTTATAATAGGCATAGATTTAAAAAATTACTCATAATCTGAAATGACAAGATCCGCAAGAGAACCAAGGAACGACATAGCTCGACGAACTCTCAAACTTAAGTGGCAGTGGGCTAGGCACATTGATTGCAGAACAGATGGCCGATGGGGCCGAGAAGTATTGGAGTGGCGACCGCGTTCCGGGAGGCATAGCGTGGGAAGGCCTCCTACAAGGTGGGCCGATGATCTTGTGAAGGCCGCAGGAGTCCGCTGAATACGAGACGCACAGAACTGGTTGACGTGTACTTCAGGGTGTTTTATGTCCAGTAGTGGACGTCTTTCGGCTGAAATGATGATGATCATGTTAGTTGAAACACCTACTTTACTTTTACCACATTTTAAAGAAGTAACATCAAAATCAAAAGTCATTTATTCACTTTTCGAACATCAAAATTACATAAGATAATCCCTCAAAACCACCCTTCACCACTTTCTAGTGCTTTAACTGGGAAGAAGAAATGGTGCAACAAACTCCCCAGCAGCACAGCTGACTGTTCAGTCAGAAAAACTTGATTCTATACAATAGTAGTAACGCAAAGTAATTAACATTACGAGACATAGAACAGTAACTTAAATTATTTGTCATATGTCAGCTAGCACACGCCAATATATCAGCAAATAGAATGAAAACTATACCCAAGCAAAAAATTAAAACATAATTACAAAACTTAATACCCAAATAAAAGTCTCCAAGCATAAAGGGCGTGCTCGCTTACATATGCAATGCTATGTTTTAATGTTCATATAGCTGTAACACAAATGATAAACTAGTACCCTCGAAGTGAAATAAATAAACAGTTAATTACTAATAACAATAACGAAACCATGGTCAGCAAGACGAGGAACAATAACGAAACCATGGTCAGATAGAAGACCACAAGCAGCACCCGTTCACGAGCTTAACGCAAAAATCAGCCACTGCCCCCACGCCATATTTGAGGGAAGGAGGCAACCCGACCCCCGACGCTACCTCAACCAGTGATATGACGAACTTGCTGCCGGAACCTGCTACTCAGGCAAGAATAATATGATCAATTGTCGAGGTCGCTAGCTAACCACATAATTATTTCAATACAACTCAAAATTAAAAGAATTGTAATGAGTAGATCATGTCAATAATAAATGAAAACAACTAAAATAAATTGACTTATACAGTCAAATAAAATAAACAATTACATAAAATCGTCTAACCAGTCAGTAGGTAAGCTAATTCTGGAGAAAGATCATAAACATTGTCTTGAGTTAATCACAGCGACCAACTGTTCTTATCATAGTAGTCGTTGTTGGAATAGTATGCCTTTGAAAAAACATTGTGTCAAACAATCCCATAACAAAGAAATAATGAGGCATTCACTCAAAGTTGCTGTTTAGTCCACAAATATCGATTTAACTAATATTAATGAAGCCGTTTCCATTGCGCAAACTGTTATCCATACAATCACAACTTCCATCGGAATAGTGAAATTCCGCGGAAAATGTTGCGACCACAGTCATAAATCGTGTCTGGATACAAAACAATTAAAGCCGAATAGAGTTGTAAGTAATTTATTGGATAGAAATTAGATAAGGGTATCCATCAGCGTCAGTTGCTGCGGTCGGTGACGTAATGCTACTAGTGTCTGGAAGAAAACTCAACTCGCTTGCGTAGTCACTACTTGCAAACAATTTATGTCTTCATCATCTGCCCTATTTCATGTTGGGGTCGGCTTCTAGTCTAACTGGATGCAGCCGAATACCAGAATTTTAATGGAGCAACTGCCTATCAGATAGGCATCTAGTGGGTGTAACTGAAAAAAGTAAGTAGGCAAGTTATAACTTGACAGGATCTGTTCAGTGGGTCGTCTTAGGGGATCTTATATCACTTAATTAGTGTCTTAAGTGATATTAGATCCCCCTAAGCATGAAAAGTAGTGTGCCTATATCCCAAAAAGTAGATTGTAGTACAGTTACCTTGCTGGTTATTTTATTTACGTACCATATTATTGAATTTCACACTGTTTTAGGTGGCATTAGTCATGTCAACTTACTGCATCGAATTATAAATCCGACTTTGTGCAATTGTGGGAAAGAGTATACTAATTATTCTCAACTCGCCTTTTCAAAGGTAAAACCTCAGATAAGAGGGCATAAACACTCACCTTGCGAGAAATCCACATGCACACAAGTTGGCGCATGTTAGCAGCTGTTTCAGACAGTTATATTCTGACCTCCACAACCCAGTTATTGGGTAATACGATACCCTTTGGTAAGACTGGTTGTCAGACTTTCGGGCTTCTGACGACACATAACTACTGTCAAAGATCCACGAATGACAGCCGGGATCAACGGTTTAATGTGTTTTCCGAGGCACAGAAGGGTATGTAAACAATTCCAATTTTTGTATAGTGATGATTTTGATTTATGGATGGATTGTGTTTTCTTTAACGGTTTTTGACGTCTCATCTACAATCAAATAGCTTTTAGTACATTCGTCCAAACGTATTGATCGTTCTTAATAATTAAACACAAAGTTAATATAACCCAATAACTATAACTTATAGATACTAACTTATGTGAAACATCCAAATTGGTGCGTCGTACTTGTATCTAGACGCCAAACACGATCATAACATCATTGGGTTTCCATTGTATAATGTTGATGTCATGACTAGAGATCGGATATTCGGATGCATATTCACATAAAGTTGAGATGTTGGCTCACAACCGCGTGACAATACGTATCCAAATATGTCTATATAATACGCAAATACAACTAGAAACTATAATGAAGTAAGTTAAACTGATTATAACAATCAAAAGCGAGTGATTAATTAGTTGAATTTTAGTGTAACTAATGTTAAATCGCAATGATATTCGTTAAAATTACAATCATGTTTTAAAATTAGTAAAATATGACTGTCCCTCTTCAATTTTGGTTTTTAGTACTAAATTGATCGTATTTATGAGTTTTGTTAATTAAACGTAATGTTAAAATGATAATTTAGTAGTTATAGGCCTGAAACTGCGTTAAGCGGGCGTCCGCGACGGGCACCCGTTGCGTGTGTACACGCGTGGATACGCGGAGGGGCTCTGTCGGCAATTAAATACGGCGTAGTTTAATTTTAACGGTGTGCATGTACAGTTGTGTCGATGAAGAACTTAGCAAAACGATGACTAGCATAATTAAAACGACAACCAGTAAGCTGGCGCTACCAGGCCCAGCGCGTGCCTCCGCGACTTACGCCCACGCTTGGCCCTGCGACGGAGCACTTTTGTATGGAACCGCGCGGGTGTCCGCATAACGCAGTTTCAGGCCATAATACAACTGTTTACCTTCAATTTTGCACTTTAGTACTAAATGGACACAATTTATGAATTCTGTTTATTCAGCAACAAAATTATTAAACAGAATTCCGTATTTACAGTCATATGGAAATTATTCGATATATTTGATATCGACATGGACGTTTCAAATAACATTTTGAAGTATCGATGTGAACCAAATTCAACGGTACGTAAAATTCATATTGAAAAAGTTACCGCTTACAAATATTCAAATTGAGTGAGACACACCACAGTGCGCTTTTGAATTTCATTTGGTTTTCAGCGGCCTTAGTTTCAGTACCCTGTAAGGGCACGGTCACGAAGGACTTATTGCCGAGAATACATAAGTTTTATGATTTTTGATGGGGACTGCTAATTCAAATTTATTAAGCTTAATTTATCTGTTGCTAAAACGCCACGTAAAGAAGTCAGAACTACATCATCGTAACGTTATCCACGTCCAAACGAAGCCAAATTATTCAGTTTAAACCAACTTAATATTATATTGTATTTTCGAAAATCGTTACATTTCAGCTGAATAATGTCCACTGCTGGACATAGGCCTCCCCCATTTTGCCATAATCGCCACGCTTGGCAGGCGGGTTGGTGATCGCAGTATGGTGTTAAAAATGCATAGAGAACGCTGCTGCCCATTCTCTAGTAAATCCCTTAGTCACCTTTTACGACACCCACGGGAGGAAATGGGTTGGTGCTATTCTTTACGTCCAACGCCACACGGCACCTTGAAAATTTTTGTCAACGTGGAAACACTGAATATATATTAAAAAATTTTTTTTTTTACATTATTGTCTTTGTTCATTTGCGACCAGATCAAACGGAAAGCTTCGAAGTAAAAGTAGGGTGGGGTACATATGGAGTTACCCACGGCATTTTAGACAAATGATTATATTTCAGTCTCCACTCCCCGAAGGCATACGAACGATAAACAATTCATTCCATTTCGTGGAAAACCAAACTTGCTAAAAATATCCCGCCCCCGCTCCGCCTACTCTATACCCCGTGGTTTACTTAATCAGGGCTGTCGAAACAAATTGTAAGAGGATTATTATAACGGATAACATTAACTGGGTAATGTATATGATATTGTCTATTTATTTACACACGAGGCAAATAATATTGGTTGAGGATACTGAATCCATTAGCTTTTTTTCCTTATTCGATTACCAAAGTATTGTTATTATTGCTGTTTGAGCAATATTGTAAAGTGTCTATTATGGCTTTAGCTGTAGCAATATTGAAAATGCCTAAATAAAACAATCAGAAAAAGTGCACTAACTAGTCAACTAACAAAAATCCCATTGCCCAATCATCTAAAACAGTAAGTAAATACCTGTTATCGATAAGGGCTCGCCCTGGAATATGTTTCAGAAAAGGGTCCACACGTCGCCAGACCCTTTACTAATTTATCCTTTTACAAAACCAACACATTCCACTAAAAAGAACACGTCTTTTACACCGAAACATTATCCACACCCAATAGATGGCCTTTAAGCAACAAAAAGATAGGTAAATGCCGAAAACCGAAAACGGCGATCGTAAATTCTATACCTGTGAAATCGGCATTGGCCAGTTAACGGTTTATTGCAAGCTTGTGGTCACATCCTTAGAAGTCCATGTTACGATTCAGTGCCGACCGGCGCGAGTTTTATGGCGAGGGTTTCTTTGAATAATGTAGCAGCCGGCGCGTGAAGAGACGAGCTACAGAGCTGGTGGTATAGGGTATAAGTGATGAGCGGGTTACAAAGAAAGAAAAAAAATACGTTTATTTGCGGTACATATAACGCAAAAAAAATTACACAAACACGAAAAGAACAAGTTAGGGGAAAATATGCGTCCCATCGACGCAAAACGAGAGCGTTCATGAATGATAGAAGGAAGTACGTCTGGCGCACGCTGAGTAAACTTAAACTTAACTCGTACCTTGAGCACACTCAAGGTACCAAACTCAAACCATTTATTTCAATTAAACCATTTACAGGCACTTTTGAATTGTCAAGGAGTCGGTCAGTAAGAAAAATTAAGCTACATGCCTACAGCCCATTCCAAAGCGTAGTAGGTACCTATGGAGAAGAACGGGCAAGAAACTCCATGGACACTCTTTTAAATTAAATTGTTACAAAAATATTAGTAACATCTATAATGTTGAATTTATAACTAAATCTGAGAACGATGTAAAAATAAAAAAAATTAAACTTACACGTTAAAAGCGTCCAGAGTAGGTACAACAAATAGAAACCAAATAAAATAATTAAAATAACCCGTGGCAGCTAAGAGATGACCAGTCCCAACTGACGGCGCCCGTTCACGAACATCACGCATGGATTAGCACCATTCAGCTCAACCATTTTGAAGGGAGCTAAATGATCCAACACACACGCCACCATCAGTGAGACATCTAAGTGAGCATGACATACTCTCAACCGCCAGGGCACATTCAAGTCAATGAAAGTCATATTACCCGGTCAATGGTAGCTCTATAGTACATAGTACTCACACCTGTGCTATGCAATTATATAATTCAAAAGAGGAGTTTATACAATGCAAATATAGTCTTACACTCTTCAGCAGCTTCAAAATTATTGTCAAATGTTAATCAATTAGTTGTGGTTATGGAGCAGGACCAGCATTCATCCGAGCATTTTTATCAGCGATGTAATCCCCCAACTTATAATATGCCTGCCTAAATAGTGTGCAAGGTTGGTACCATCAGTTGGTACCAACCTTGCTAGTGAGCAAGATATACCTGTACAAAGATAAGTCGGTGAGATAATCTTTGTACAAGTTGGCAATGTTTTGGCAATGAAGACAGGAGGCAGGCAGGGCTTCTTCAATAAGGCTCGTGAATTGTTTTACAATAAAAAATATATTCTTCCGTTTTACAAATATTTTCGTACACACGATCCTGCGGTATATTACACACGGTATAAAATACTTAGAAAATGTACAATTCCCACGTTAAGAAGTAGCCGCACGGAAGTCGGAAGTGTGAGTGACATGTACTAAGCGCAGCGGAGCGCTAGGCGACGGCGAGGGGCCATCGACTGGTACAGTTATGAAAATACATCAACATACAGTTAAAATGCCATACCAAAGTACGTTTTTCTTAAACCTTATTTTTTTTTCGTAATTGAAAACAAATATATCAAAATAAGTACATATGAATGTATATAACTCGTAGATAATTTGACACGATACTCGTACATAAACGAAACGTTACCATGTATACATATGCGTGTTGTGTTACAACGGGGCTGGGACTGACAAGTTAGGTCGGGGCGAACTGTTGGAGGAGTTCCATACAACCAGTTGTCATTGGGGGCTGGGTCTTACGTGATACTATAGTTATTTCTTTTTACTATTAAATTAGCTTTTATAGCACCATCTACGCAGGATGGCTGGTATCAGCTAGAAAATTGTTTAGGAATCCCCTATTTCCTGCAGGCCGGCTTTAATCATCAGCCTATAGAAGCTGATTATCATACCCGGTTTTGGTATTTGGTATAGTTACATGCCAGCAAAAAGACTGCTAGTTATGATGGAGAAATGAGTTTGACTGGTTAGCCTGACTGATTCATAAATCATGAATGACAAATCATCATCTATCAGATATCGTAAAATCCAGAAAAAAAAAATAATCTGCAACTTTCTTCAAATTAATGATTCATATTGATTTATTATTATTATTATTTCGTTTATTTATTTACTTCCATAAATTATACATTTTTAAATATTTCTTAGAAATTTACGTAGCTAAAGTATAAAAACGTTACGAGCAGGGCTCAAGCTACCGGTGGTTACGGCTCCGGAGATAGGAACCTCCCTGACAGGAGCCTTCTGAATCAGGCCCTTGATCCAACCGCCTAATCCAACCTTCAAGAGATGATGAACGAGACTTATTATTATTATTTATTATAATATTACAATAAAATCGCTTTCAGCATTAAACCTGAACCACTTACAAAACTGTCAGCATACGATTTAATGCAAAGTGTTGGAGAATTTAAAATGGCCGAATTATCCATTACTATATTATTTTACACGGTCTATTAGCCCACGTGCAATGTAATTACAAAGTACGATATCATATACTTTGAAGTCAGTATGGAATTTAACTTGTAGAAAATCAAAGAGAAAATGAAAACAGTTCTTTATGAAAATGAAAATCTCAGTTTTCGTGCTGCATTTTAATGACAATTAAAAGTCATGATTCACTTGTAATCTGCAAGTGTTTGTTTTAACTAGGATTAAGTTTCAAGTCTAAAGTTTACTGCTTTTTACGGTTGAGTAAATCCGAGAGATTATAAGTTAATTGAATTGAAATACATAAATATTTTATTATAAACTTTGCAAGTATAATATAATAAGGGTGTTGCCTGAGCTGATAATATTACTCTACGTGGGTTGCCAACTCATCGTCTCTTTATTAGTAGGTACAGTGTGACCCTTTCCGTCAGTCAACTTTTACGACACACCCGGGTGATAATCAGCTGATTCATTCCGGTTTTCCTTACTCCCGCCTTTCTACTCCTGTGCCCAGTACATTGATCGCACGTGAAAATTGAGCCCTATTTATTATTGGACAAATTCTGAATGAAGGGCTTCGTACTCGTGGCTTGTTTGAGGGGCTCGTGGCTAAATAATAACAGCCGCACGAGTCGATTGATCTGGGCCTCAAGTCTGCTATTACAATAGTGTCAAAATGGTCTCTATTTGACAGTGTTTGTATGGCAAATCTGTCAAAAACTCAAAATGAAGAGACCATTCTGACACTATTGTAATAGCAGACTTGAGGCCCAGGTAAAGCTACGCCTGTTGCAGTTGGTCGGTGGATGGGTGACTATCTTTACATACGAGACCCCTCCGTGCCTCGGAAAGCAAATTAAGCCGTTGCGTTGGTCCCGGCTGTCATTCGTGGATTTTTGACAGTCGTTACGAGTCGTCAGAAGCCCGAAAGTCTGGCAACCAGTCTTACCAAAGAGTATCGTATTACCCAGTAACTGGGTTGTGAAGGTCAAATACTAGTATTTAGCTGCATCCGATTAGACTGGAAGTCAACCCCAACATAGTTGTGAAAAGGATAAAAACAGATTCTGTTACAAAATAGATTGCTGGGTAAATTCACTACCAACTTAATTTGTCTGGCTGTCAAATCACAACCGTCTTTCTTTGACAGTTGTATGTAATGGCTGTAACACGGCAAATCGACATAGGGTGTAAATTTGCTTAGCAATGAATTTATATATTTTCCTGACAGTACTAAATTTTCATAATTATTGCCTTTTAATATTTTTCAATCAAAACCAGGACCATACATTCTGTGGATATATTTTAAATAGTTACATAGTATATTGTTATACAATATAACCGGGCAACCAGCATAGGAAGACTAGTAAATAATTTTCATTATTGTTTTAATTTGGAAGAGTTGGAATAAACGAAACAGGTAGGTATATAGTATAACATTTGTTACTACCTGAACAAATTGATTGTACTAGTATGGTACTAATACTTAATGTATAAACCAAACCACCTCCCCCTTCTCCTCTGCATCCTCTCCCATTGAAGTGAACTTTGTTTTATGTAATCGAATTAAATACAGGATAGAAGAGACATCGACGCAAAACCGGTAACTAAACAACTAACCGGAAAACTTTAAAAAAAAATTACTGTCCTATACATTTTGACCGCGCAGGTATTGCACTTTTTTTTTTAATAACCGACGACAAATTTCAACGCAGGGGGGTTCAGAATCATATACTGAATTCATGGTAACAGGCTTCGCGTCGACCCCCTATAGAAGCAATAAATTGACTAAAAATGGTGGATGCCAAGATTCACAGCTTGGCTCATCGCCGCAAAGTTGCCTGCTTGTCGGTCTTCTACAGATTGTACTTTGGCGAGTGTGCCCATGAACTCCACGACCTCATTCCACCGGCCACCTTCTACCAACGGACATCTAGACGCACTGCAAGTTACCACCCCTACCTAGTTGATAAAGGAGTGGAACTCTCTGCCTGCGTTTGTGTTTCCGAACGCATACAACCCTAATCTATTCAAAGTTAGAGTGAACAGGCTTCTTCTGGGTAAGCTCACCCCATCGTCGACTTTGTCTCTGTCACCTCTGATCTAGACTAGAGTCAAGAGCAAACCAATCGCAATATTTTTTTTTCTTATTTATGCAGATTTTTTTTTTTAATGACAATACCTGTGGTACACCCACATTTCGCCAGTGTTTAAGTCCTATGGATTAGGGGGCGAGCCTATTGCTATCAACCGGGCACAAATACAGACCCCAGGCTGCTACTGAGAAATTTCTGATCAAAAAACCCAATAACATTTTGCCCTACATAGGAAACCATGGGTGAACCTCAATTGAACCTACGGCCAACGATATGGTCGTTGATCGTAGGTTCAATTGAGGTAAGGGACAAAATACGATTTTTCAGGAGAGGCCGACAAAGTTTTTTTTTTTTCGGACTAAATCGCCCATAACTTTTTTGACGTGACAACGTCTAATAAATCGATGAACGCCGGCTGCATGCATGAAAAAGGATGACTCATTGTTCTGTTACGCTCATTGTCCCGTAACGCTCATTGTCCCGTTACGCTCATTGTACGCTTGCGCTGCATCATTGTTTTGTTATGACGTTGTCACGTTAAACTATCGTCCGTAAACCAACTTTACAGACAACCAATTTTTTTGTTATTAACCTTTTTCGGATCTGATTTCAAACATAATCTTGTATTTTAGTGCTCTATCTACACGTGTAACATTCATTTAAATAAGTTAGCTATTTAAGAAAATAGACATCCCTTACACCATCGTATTTTGTTAGTAATGTCCCTTACTGACCAAGTGTCTTGTAGTCCCGTCCTTTACATTAAAGTGACCAAAAATTAGGACTTGTTGAAAAGATTTATGAAAAAAAAATACAGTGTACAGAGATTGTTGACAGAAAATGAAGTACACACTTTCTGACGTACGGATATTTCTTTTTGGAAATCGTTACCTACCTTACCTTATCTTACCTTATTTGATTCGATTGGCGGCGGTAATTACACCATTTCAAGTTGCTACATTGTATAGTTTTTCAGATACATTATTATTATGGGGCTGATTCGAAATTTGTAGCCAAAAAATCAGTAGGGTAAGGGACATTTTTCTTAAGCTAGAATTTTTTCATATACACCATTTGAAAGAGCGAAAAATTTTGAACAAAACTGTATACTCAACTAATTTTGGGTATTTTGTCCGTTACCTCAATTGAACCTACGGTTGACGATAGACTCATTATACTTAGTTGGAATTTAACTAGTGACCAATAACCCTGAGGGACTCAGGAGGTCCCTCAGATCTCTCTGCTTGCTCTTCACGATTATGAACGATCCATGTGCTCCCGATTATCTAAAGAATTATTTCAAAGTGTTGGGCAGTTCTCATAGTCGTAACCTACGAGCTTCCAAGAATCTACTTCTCCAAATTCCTTCACACCGTACCGGTTTTATGTCAAATTCTTACGCTATCTCTACTATAAAGCTCTGGAACGCGCTACCTTTTGGCATTAAAAATGCTGAAAACAAATTTACTTTTAAAAGAAAAGTTCGTAACCACTACTTAAGTCAGACTAAATAACTCTCAAATGATAGTCTAGTCATAGTAATTATTATTAGGTGTTATTTGTTTAAATATCTATTAGTTTATTTTATTTGTATATGTGTATTAGTATCAATAAAACTATATAAATTCTCTTAATCAAGAAGTTAGTATTTTTGTCATTATTTTTGTACCCTACCACTGTTTTTATATTTAACCCAAAGGTTGACTGGTAGAGAATGCCTTGTGGCATTAAGTCCGCCTATGTACCACTATTGTACATGAAGTTTAAATAAATAAATAATAAATAAATATCCTAAGCGGACATAACTGAACCAGCCCAAATAAATCTATTATGAGTAGATACTGATGTTGTATAATCTAGTAACCGAAATACATAGGTCAGAAATTCAAATCTGCAAATCAATTTCAGCACACGCTAAGATCGTTTCAACCAATAATTTAACATTTGTACCCACGTTTGAATATAAATTGATACGAAATGAGTAAGAAAATTGAACTAAGATACAGCTATCTATATAATTTTTATTAGTTCTCCTGAAAATAAATTGGAATACAATATTTATTGGCCGATGTACAGTCAGCATGCGAAGTGGACGATTGTAAATTTATTAGCCTGTGTATGGCCAGCGATTGGGAATGTTTCGTGAATAATTATAGGTTAGTAAGAGGTTTTGCTAATATTTGCTTCGATACATAGGTAGGTACAGTCAGCTGCAGAGAAATCTCACCCCCTAGCAATGTATTTATTAATTACTAGGGGGTGAGATTTCTCTGCAGCTGACCGTACGTAGTATATACAAAGAAGCAAGGCTGAAAAATTCAATTCACTGGAAAAAATACTGATCTTGCACTATGCATAAAATAAAGTCCGGTCAACGTTAATTTTAAATTTATTAAAATATGGGTATTTTAATCTAAAGCTTTGAAAAAATTAAGCAAACAAAATTTTACAGCGAAATAAAATGCTGGTTTAAAAACCATCTACATCAAATCTAGATCATCCATAGCCTTTGTTCCGGTGACTACAGTCGAGCGCACAAAGCCAAACCATAGTAACTAAAAAATAAACATTCTCTGCGACAATGACATTGCCAAAAACTCCAGTCCATCAACAGCATCCATCCCATCATCCATCGCCGTCCTTCTGGCCACAACGTTACACAGATCGAGTTAATTACAGTTACTTCAGAGGGAATCAGAAATGCAATTAGTTTCGTGCGTGCGCTCCGGTAAGCCGGGCTTTTTACTGCCCCTACGAACGCGTTCGTCCCGTCCCTAACAAATGTCATCTCGTTGTCGTTACGGGTCAGTGTCGTATAAGTTTTTTTACGATCCTCGCATTTGTTTGCTGAGTCAGAATTTGGAGTCTACTAATCCGATTTTTTTATTTCAAATGTTGTCAAGTTCTGGGCTTATTTTTCTGTTGCTAGTTTGTGGTGTTTATGTTTTTTTGTTTTTTTTACAGCCATCAATTTTATGTTCTTTCTTTTCTTTATTGTTGATACCAAGTGCATTGGCTTCAATTTGCGCCAGGTGTAGTAATGTGTCTCAACACTTTTTTTCCAATACATTTCAATTCATTTTAATAAAGTTGTAATATTACTTCGCTCTCGAAAAATATTTCTAGAACATTTCAAATCTTATTGTGAATTCTTTTTATTTTATTACTTTATCAAACTACAATATCAACTGAATAATAATTAGCTAAGCTAGAATATTGAACCTAAGAATTTTCCTTAACCACTTGCCCAAAAGTTGTCTTTGCTCGTTCAATTTTCTTGTTGACCTTTAAGACAGCTATGAAAGTGTTTTTAGCAACGAAATTTTCATTCAAACACAAAGGGCCTTCCATAAAGTTTAATTACAAAATATTTAACGCAACTATACCGCCAAACTTCCTTTGTAATGGCGATCCTAAGTCCAAGTGTTGGAAATTTTCAAACATATTTCGTTGTGTAACGAAGTCAAACGACAGAAAAGGGAGTTTGCACAACAACTGTTTACATAGAAAGGACAAAGGAATTATTAATCCAAACATTTTTTTTCTCTGGAATAAAGGAGAGTGACCTATTCTATGTAATAGCTGACGTAATTCTTCTCAATCATGATAGGGTTGGCTCGCTGTGAGGATAGCAGCTTTCTGTTGCGTATTCATTAGGGAATCGTTGCGACAAATGTTCCGGAATTATGTTTTCGGGATTATTCGCTTACTCAAGAAAACAAGATCTGACACTCCTTATCCGTTGGAGGAAAACATGTCGTCGTGCTCCGCCGTGATTGTTGATTTCATTATCGTTGATCCATAGCCCTTTGTCACTTGCGTATGTTTCATGTTTTGTCTTTGTCTTGTTCTTTTTATTGGATACATCGTTAATCTTTGAAGTTATTGTTGTGATTGGATGCAATTTATGTCATAAGACTCCTATCTATAATAATAGGTTGGCAGGCATATAGAACGGTACGCACGGTATACAGGCTACATCGTCCGACAGAAATGTTTTGTTTGTTTTTTTTTTGACGCATGTTGCTTTCATCTGTAAATAAACATTTTCAATAATAAACTGATTAACCCTTGTAACCCAAGATTTACAATGAAATTATGTAAATCAGAAGTCTCGGCATAAAAAAATATACCAAGCTACAACCACTCTTCATCAAGGCATAAGCTACACATAGCATGGCATGGCATAGGCATCTGTTTGCACAACCGTCCACCAAAACTGTCGCCAGAGCTGAATCCCCAGTGTGTTTTACTTTGAAGATGCTCAACGCCCTTCTGACTACCAACCCTGAATGTTATGTTTGCGGATGAATGGAGTAAAATAATGCGTATATGTCTGGTGTTCTGTGAGAGAAAGTATGCAAGGGAGTCTACTGTTCCATGTCAAATAAATCTATTTAACATATGGTAGCAGGTGTGGTAACAAAGCGCCTCCAAACTAGAGTGAAACTTTTTAATTCTCATTAAGAGGTACTGCACTTTCAATAACACCATTATTTCATAGTTCCTCAACTTTACAATCCCGCTATATATATAGAGGGATTGTAAAATATCTCAATATATCATTTTGAGCAGTAATGTGTTCAAACGTGTCGATTGAAGCAAAATATATTTTAACTATATCGCAAATAACTATCTGTTTATCTACTGATGTCGTTATATGTCTAAACATCGAGATTTCTCTACTATATTTAAGTTAAAATAACATTTAACCTTCCGGACCAAATTCTTTAAATGATGGGTAACTCCGCATCAAAATTCATTGTCAGTTAAGAACTAAGCGCACGCACAAACAGAAACGAAAAGTGAATTTGTATAATATTTTTTATAGATACTAGGCGGCAGGGACAGAAAACTGTAACCATGAATTCAGGACATGATTCTGAATCAATGAAATCATTGATCTTGATCTTGATCATTACTCATATTTTTTTTATATTGTAGAAATCCTACGTTGGTATTTAAAAAAAAAATATCTGCCGTTTCAAAAATGGCTATTGCCATTAAAATGTGTGGCAAAAGCCATTTTTTTAAACAATTCAAAATTTAATTAATTTAAATAATCCGTGGCAGCTAAGAGATGACCAGTCCCAACTGACGGCGCCCGTCACGATTATGACGCATGGATTAGCACCATTTATCTCAACCATTTTAAAGGGAATTTAATGATCCAATACACACGCCTCCATCAGCGAGACATCTACTATTACCCATATATCTATTCCAGCTCTTCATTCACCAAATCAGCACAAATGTCTCTATATGGACCCTTGGACGATGCACAATCAATACCAACTTAACGAGTCAATTAAATCGATTCCACTGAACCTTTTCACCCGACTACCTTTTTAGGGTTCCGTAGGTTCATTATTAAGCGTAGCCTGAATAATTCTGGCCGGTCGGTCGGTAGATAACCCTAATTTCATGCGTGACTTACTATGCTTGACCGGTTCTTTCTACAGTAACGTGCCGCAAAATTGTCTCCTAATCCTGTTGTTAACTATGGGAGGTTATTGAGCTGTTTATACGGTTCATGGTATAGGAAATAGAGTCTATTTTGGCGTATAGAAGAATTGCTGATATGTCAGGCTCTGGTGCTAAATAAGATTAATTAAGGCTAGTTTTAGAGTCACGCTGACCATCGCCACTGACAGCTCAATGCTAGACGTTTCAGTATCGTGCTGATCACTGCGGAGTACAGACGCACAAAAATGCGAAATGCGTATGACTGTTCACGCTGACGGCGTCCGCTTGGCTCGATACTAGAACGCTCACTGAAGACAGAGGCGCGCGTTCGGCAGTCAGCGCCGACGGCTACGCAGCACCGACGCGCGACGCGTACGGCCGCTGACCTGTCAGCGCTGACAAACGCGCGCGCTAATAGCTACGCGTTATTCTAAGACGCTTCCTAGAAGTTTAAGCTGGTTTTAGAGTCACGCTGACCATCGGCGCTGACACCTCAGCGCTGACATGCTGTCAGCGCTGAGATTCAGCGCGAGTCGTTTTAGTATCGTGCTGATCACTGCGGAGTACAGATGCACAAAAATGCGAAATGCATCATGATTGTCCACGCTGACGGCGGGCGTCCGCTCGGCTCGACACTAGAACGCTCACTGAAGCTCTGTCTTCAGTGAGCCTTCTAGCGCGCGTGCGGCGGTCAGCACCGACGGCTACGCGGCGCCGACGCGCGCGCGTACGGCCGCTGACCCGTCAGCGCTGACAAACGCACGCGCTGATAGCTACGCGTTATTCTAAAACTCTTCCTAGATGTTCATACGTTTCGACTGTCAGCACCGACGGTCAGCGTGCGGTCAGCGTGACTTAAACCAGCCAATGATCAGCAATGGATTGGTACGATTAACACAATTACAGAAGACAGTCACTGAGTAGCACTTGGCATGGCACAGGTGTCTTAACAGCAAGTTAAGCTGTATAAACAGAGCACAAAAAACCGGCCAAGTGTGTGTCGGACCAAGCACAATGAAAGGTCCCGTAATTGGGATGAATTTATCCACAAAACAAACTTAAATTTGTGGTTGAAAAACATCATAGTTATCCCATACATTCCAACTGCAAATGTTAGTTTGTACGCACAATATTGAGACATGTACCATATTATTTTCAACTTAATCGTTCCATTAGATTCGGGGCAAATTGGCTGTGATAGACGGACAGACAGTCAGACAAACACACGAGTGATTCTATAAAGGTTCCGTTTTGTCATTCGGACGTACGAAACCCTAAAAATATCAAAGGTTTCAAGGCACTACTATTTTGAAGTAAGTTACAAATTATATTAAAACCTGCACAAAATGTTCAAATCCAAATGTTCCAAAACTGCTTACGCACAAAAATATGATAAATTAACTTACCTAATGCCTTTCTTGGAAGGAAACTGAACACGATTCCCACAAATATGTGATGTTTCAAAAGTTTTGACGAATCGCTCTATTACACTGCCATTAACTTGCGTTTGTTTTCACATGTCAAAAACATAGACTTCAATATTCCACTAAAACAAATCTTAGAATAAGACGTGTTTTCGTTTCTCTTTTATTTATTTACTAGCTGCGCCCCGCGGTGTTACCCGCGAACATTACATTCTTTTGGCATAAAAAGTAGCCTATGTGTAAATCCAGGGTGTCAGCTACATCCATACCAAATTTTATCAAAATTAGTCTAGCCGTTTGAGCGTGAAGAAGAGACAATCAACCACACACACACACACACACACAAACTTTCGCCTTTATAATATTAGTGTGATTTAAACTTCTTGCACACAATAGGGTACAAAGGCGGACTTAATGCCTTAGGCATTGTCTACCAGTCAACCAAAGGTGGAAAAAAGATAAAATGGCAGGTACTCTGATTGAGAGGAGATAATAATAATAAAAATATACTAATATCATGACAAATAATTACCGGATATTTATTGCACGGTTGACATCTGTTGGGCATGCCACCGTCCGGGAGAATCAATCCGACACGTTATCTCCGGGTGTCCTCGTCTAGCTAACGAAGAATACTTGCATAGACACAACCTTGTAGCCAGGATTATCCATCAGCAACTTGCTCTGAAATACAACCTAGTGGAATCGGAAGTGCCGTACTACAGGTATGTGCCCAACCCAGTTCTCAAAAATGGACATATCACATTGTACTAGGATCTATCCATCATCACTGATAGGACTATTGTTGCCATTATGCCTGATATAGTGGTGGTGGATCAAATAGAGTGGCGCGCAATGATTATTGACATAATATTCCCACATGACGAGAACCTCGTGAAAGCCGAGAAAGATAAACAAATTAAGTATCTTGACTTGGCTCACGAGGTTGTCGACATGTGGGATGTGGACTCAGTGATCATTGTGCCGATAGTCGTATCAACCAATTGCTTAATTGCCAAGAGCCTCGACCAACACCAAAAGAGGCCCTCGTTAGGCAGCTGGATCAAGGGCTTGATTCAGAAAGCGGTAATTCTGGACACGGTTCGCATTGTTAGGTGGTTCCTCGCTCTACAGCCCTGACCACCGGTAGCTTGGACTCTGTTCCCGATACCGGTGGGCTACTATATATATATATATATTCTAATATTTCAAAATATAATATTTATGGATTTGTGGCGGTATCAACAACGCCACAAGTGAACTACGCATCAAAAACACCTGACGCCACAAATCCTGCATCGCGCTATCAGAGTTTACCGCGCGACTAGCATATATACAACATCCCGACATCAACCGTTGGGCAGTTGCCCACCAGACACAACACCCGTCTGGTCGGAGGATCCTCCCTTTTCTATAGAGTATGAGTGAATTTTACACCCTGTTCCTCATACCTCTAAAGATTTATTGGAAATAAAGGAAATAAAAATATTAAAAACTTAACAGAATGAATTATAGGAGTATTAAAATAGTTGTTGTTGTCTCTATATCTACTTTCCTATCGCAGGTATGCTGGAAGAGATTTCATTAGAAATAAGCATCACCTTTGTACGTATTTTTCTGTTCCTTTCTTATTGTCTGTTTACATGTGTGTATATAAATTGTTAAATAATAAATAAATAGGTTATATATAAACTTATAATACACATACATACATATTAACTATAATATAAACCTACATCATATATTATGCTATATGATTGAGTTTGATCACACATGTCGATCGTCAAAAATTGAGCAATCTCCAGTAACCAAATTGCAATACGAGTCTTGAAAAAGTTCAATATAAGTTGACGTAGTTGTTGTAGATAGCGGGTTTATGTCACGCGAGCTATAAAATACAATACGATACTCGTGACTTAAGTAAGTCTATTAATGCTCGACCCTAACATCCTCGCTACGCTCGGGCACTAACTTCACGCCGCAGTATAATGGACTACTTAGGTCACACGTATCGTAATATACTATAATCCAATCTTTAATCTAATAGCAATATCCTATCAAATTTATTAATCAAAACTCATTAGTAGGTACTTAAATGCATTCTAATTATACCAAGAACTACGGTTTGATATTTTATTATTACTCTGCAGTAATAAAATAATTGTCTGTAGTTCATTCGCAGTCTTAAAGTCTGGAGTCCCCATTCAATATGCATATTACGACTCAACTTTCCATCTATAAACAAAACCTCAGACAAGTTCTAGTTTTCTCCAAAGCGTTTAACCCCTTTGTGTTTGCCAACGAAACTATTTATCGTGGGGCGGTCTCGATCGCCCCAATATATTTGAACTCTAACTACTGCCCAAATATTTCCTGCTCTGCAATTTATTGCGAAACATTCGTATCAATTTGTTTGAGTTTATTGTGTAATCGGTGTTCTAGATCAAATGAATCATCATTATCGATCCTTTGCCAGTCGTAAGGTATCCATATAGTACAATTGATTTCTGTTCGAAAAGTGTTATTTTTTTTTACAAACTTAACTTTAAACTAAGCCAGTTTTTCGTAATAAAAAAATGTTGTTTAGACTTTTAACATATTAACTTTTTTTTTTTTAATTAAAGTACAAAGACACAGATTACTGACGTTGCTAGAAAAGCCGTAAAGTTGAAGTGGGACTGGGCTGCCAAAGTCTCCGCATTTCCAATGAACTGCAATGAGCTTTGGACCAAAATAACCATTATGTGGAGCCCTGAGACTAGATGCCGTCGCGCCAGACCCTGTTTAAGATAGCGGGACGAGCTGGACAAAACAAACGAACAGAGGTCCACAGTAGCACTGTTACACCGAACGTGGTATGCGGTGGACACGTGGCCTTAGTAAATCGCTACTTCGGCGCCGTCAATTCGTTCTCGTTGACGGTGTCGGTGGACAATCGGCTTTAAACATTTCAATGTTGTTTGTACAGAATTTGTGGAGTTTCGCGCACTTTTAAATTAGAACATCCATGCACCACGCGAGCCCAGCACTGGTAGCTGGATGTCACACGTCTTCAGTTTTTGGTTCTAGGACGTGCCGCTTTTCTCACAATGTTTTCCTTCACCGTTCTATGTTAGAGGGTTTGGTTTCTGCACTTAGTCCTTAAGATGGACCATTGAGCGTGGGCCATGGCGGCCGTCGGTGGTTATTCCAATCAGCCCACCTCCTTCCAGAAGCTAATTACGTCTCTTGGTCTGTTCAGAACATCGGTAATGGATCTGGGTGCCCCGAGGGTTTCTGTTCTAATCTGGGTGACGCCTGTGCATTCGAAGAGCACATGCACAACGGTTTCTTCCGCCTCCATGCAGGCCCTGCACAGAGGGCTGTCCGTTATCCCTATTGTGTGGAAATGTTGGTTTAGCGAGCAGTGTCCCGTGATGGTCCCTGTCACCAGGCGCAGACCGTTCCTGTCCAGGCGTAACCTTCACCGTTCTGCAACAGTACAGTTATATTACTTAATATAATAATAATACGGTCCAATCCAATGATCATTATCATTCTCCTGCCCATATCTCAATTTATTTGGGATTGGCACAGCATGTCGTTTTCTTCCACACTTCTCTAATTAGTCGTCATCTCGCATTCCACACAGTCCATCCATTGTTTTTTTGGTCTTCCCCTACTCGTATCTATCTATCTCTATCCACATTATGAATGTGGATAGAGATAGATAGATAAAAACTCAAAACTTTCCTGACCACATTTCCCTCATTTCTCCGCATCGCATGTCCATACCATGACAGCTTATTTCCACACACCTTTTCAGCTATCGACATAACTTTTAGACTTCTTCCTATACTCGTATACTCATTTCTTATTATATCCATTCGCGTAACACCACATATCCCTCTTAGCATTCTCATCTCAGCTTCATGCAATTGCCTTTCATTCATCCCTTTTGTGGCCCAAAAATTCTGATCCATACAAGACACCAGGTCTAACCATTGTTTTATAAATTTTCCCCTTAAGTTTAAGGGGAATGCGGAAGTCGCAGATAAAAGCAAAATATACAGAATCAAATTTAATTAGTTTAAATCCTCAAAGGGATCATTGTACTCATCATTATGAATAACTTTTACTATGGGACCAAACCTGATATCGCAAAAAATATATGTAAAAACAGTTATTTATTTATTGTACTATTATTTTTTCGTGTCGATTTAACGATCCGTTAATAATTCGTGGACAAAAAATGCGTAACTATGCAAATTTAAGTAGCCCTTAACCCGAGACTTTCGACACCATGTTGCGTTGTCCGAGAATTTCATCATTGTTTGTTTAAGAAATTTAACAAATGTAACATGGTCATCGCAGACGCAATGCATTATTAGGAAAGACTTCATGTGCGTCTAGACGCATAAGGCATGCCTTTCAAAGTGTCTATACTGCGTTTGCGATTCAGCATCCAAACATGTAAACAAATACATAATGTTGTTATTGGAAAATCAACTTTGAAACTCACCTTTAAAGTTCATATGTGCTACAAATGCAAAAACATTTTTATAATTTATTGCATGCTGGCATAAAGTTGATAAGTGTAAGTGTCGTTTAAGTGGAAATAACATTAATTAGAAACAAGGATTTCAATAAATTTTACGCATGTTTCATGCAGCGTTGACGCGCCTGACGTTCGTTTGCTTCAGGACAAACCATGTATAGTGAGAATTAGCAACGTAAGCCTTATGATATCTGCTCCTACTTTTATATTATAATTTGGTTGTAATCTAGCCTAGACTGCACATTCATATGATACACAGCCACAGATTATTAATACACGAGATATCGAGTTACATTAATTTGTAACAAATAATATCTGTGTCAAGCGATGTTTCAATTAGTGCTGCGTCAATTATTGTCGTACGAGTAACTAATTAACTAATGTGACATAATACATACCGTAGGTATACTTGATTCATTCATGGGGCTTGGGGCAAAGTAATAACAGCCACGCGGGTCGAACGATCAAGTTAAGCTACGCTTCCCGCGGTTGGTCCGTGAATGGGTGACCATGTTTCCATACTAAGACCGTGCCTCAGAAAGCACATTAAGCAGTTGGTCCCGGCTGTCATTCGTGGATCTTTGACAGTCGTTACGGGTCGTCAGAAGCCCGAAAGTCTGACAATGTGTTTTACCAAGGGGTATCGCATTACCCGGTTACTGGGTTGTGGAGGTCAGATATGCAGTCACTCCATGTAAAATACTGGTATTCAGCTGCATTTGGTTAGACTGGAAGACAACCCAACATAATGGGAGAAATGCTAGGCAGATGTGTTACCAGATCCAATCAAATCCATTTCTAATAAGTACCACAACCAGAAATTTATGATATAACGTCCTCTCCGAAGGACGGTGGACTCTCGATGGAAAATATTAACCCATCTAGGGACTGACCGCAGCATGCATTAATTTCAGTTTTACTGTTAACGGTAAATTTTTATTTTGCGGTTTATATTGATATTTTTGTGCAATGCTTATACTGTCGTCGTGTTTGATCAAATGTGTCCAATAGGCCTTTGAGTATTCGGTAGATATGTTGTATAGTAGAATGAACCGTCAAACTGTTTCGTTTTAGTTGAGAACGAGTCCCACTGCGACTTCGTGAAGCTCCGCGAGATGCTGATCCGCACCAACATGGAGGACCTGCGCGAGAAGACGTACGCGCTCCACTACGAGCTGTACCGGCGGCGCCGCCTGCAGCAGATGGGCTTCACGGACGTGGACGCCGACAACAAGCCCATGCGTACACACACCTGCTCATCCATCGAGTCGGACACTGCTCTTAGAACATAGCTCATTTTCCATATCAAAGACAGCTACAAGATTGCACACATTCAGTCAGTAGTATAAAATTCAGGCGTGTTATAAAATTTACAAGCCAGATTAATGTTTCATCTAATTACATGTCACTATCATCAAAATTCCAGTAATAGCCCGGAGTCTGGATTTGTGGTTGACGGCAATAGGCTCGCCCCCTATTTCAAGGGATTTGGACATAACTGAAGAAATGTGAGTGTATTATAGGTACACCTCTACCTTCTGGGAAGACAGGCGTGATGTTATATCATGTTTTCTTTACAAATATATATAATTGAAGTGTGTGTGTGTGTGTTTGTAATGTATGTGTCTTACCTGTGGGTCTTCTACAGACTGTACTTCGGTGAGTGTGCGCAGGAGCTCTACGACCTGATCCCATTATCGCCCTTTTATTACCGGATTACGAGACGTACTGCAGGGTACCATGCGTACTTGGTTGATATCCGGCCAGTCGTACTCAGCACTTCTCCTCCACATTTATTATGCGCACAGCCAAAGTGTGGAACTCTCTGCCAGCGTCTGTGTTCACATATAACCCGTCTGCCTTTAAAGCAAGAGTGAACAGGCATCTTCTGGGTACGCTTGTTCCATCATAGATCTTATCTATCGCTTTCACACGAGATCGAGGTCAAGAGCACGCCCAAAGAGTAATTAAAAAAAAACAATTTTTTTTTTTTTTTTTTGCAAATTTTTGTCTGTCTCTTTGTTCCGGCTTATCTCCAAAACTGCAATAGCAATTTTGACGGGACTTTCACTGGCAGATAGCTGATATTAAGGAGTAACTAAGGCTACTTATATTTTAGAAAATGCCACGCGCGGGCGAATCCTGGGACAGCAGCTATTTATTAAAATAATACTCAAAAACTCAATTCCCGCTAACGTAAATCCCTCTCAATGTCAATACGAAAATCACCGAAACAAAATAGCCGAGTATCCAACTCCAACAGTACCTATATCGCGAACTTTTGTTATTGCGTCAGTCAGCCAAGTTGAGTCCTACAATGAAGACTTACTGCCTCCGTTGTTCTCAACACTTTCTTATAAGAATATATTGCTGATGTCCCGAAGTTGCTCGGCAACTTTGAAATGTTACCAGTGATACAATTTCGCGAACTTTGTAATAGCTCGGAGATATTTTGTGAAAATACTGCGTGTTTGGATGTGTTCTTTCGATTGTGTTATTGCGTATTGGGTACTTTTATTTTGATATTTGTTTTAGATATGTATAAAGTTAAAGGTATTTTGCAGTAAAGTAGTTAGAGGCAAACCGCACTAACTCTTTTCTTCTTGTGCTGGCTGTAGACTGTAGTCGATTGATTGATTTTCTTAATCCTACTAACCTATCGTCGTGTGCCGTGTGGTGCCGGACTTAAAGAATAGCACCACCTTATTTCCTCCCGTGGGTGTCGTAAAAGGCGACTAAGGGGCTTACTAGAGAATGGGCAGCAGCGTTCTCTATGCATTTTTAACACCATACTGCGATCGCCAATCGTCTGCCAATCGTTGCAATTATGGCAAACCCCCCAATTGTGGGAGGCCTAAGTCCAGCAATGGACGTCTTTCAGATGAGATGATGATGATGATAACTATTCAACTTAAGTAATATACTAGCTTCTGCCCATGACTTCGTCTGCGTAAAATTTCTTGTTCCGGACCCACTCCGTTGCATCGCATCGCCTATCCGCGCTATTACTTCATTTCATCAGTCAATCCGTTCTCGAGGTAGCATAAAACAAGCCGTTCCATACGAAATGTATGTATGAGAACATAAACTTTCTTCATCATTTTGATTTTGTTTTGTATTTTTCGCATGTTTTAATCGATATTTTGCTATTTCGTACGGGGGGGATAAATTTTAACCTTACCTCCGAAACTACTAATCGTAAAATTTAAAAATATATATATGTTACAGGAAAACCTATAAGAAGTCTATGGTCTTAGTATAACATGGTAAATCTCTCAATGTTGTGCGTACAAACTTACATGAGCAGTTGAAATGTATGGGAGAACTTGTTTATCAACTACAATGTTAAGTTTGTTCTTGGAATAAATTCATCCCAACTACGGAACCCTTCTTTGTGTAAGGTCCGACACGCATTTGGCCGGTTTTTATAGCATGCGTACCTAAATAGGTAAGTAGGTATTAAGACAACAGTCTATCGTTTAGAATAGAAACGAAAACATTTCTTATGTTTATTTATTCAAGAGTCAGATTCACGCACAAGGATACAAAGTTAGTATCGAAATAATAATATATTACTTCAGTAATAGTTTCCTCTTTTAATATTATGTTAGCTACTCGTATTACTATATTCAGATGTTCTTTTCCGTAATCAGATGCCTTACTTGCAGCCTAAATGTCTTGGTACGTACTGTAACAAATTGGATAGAAATTTAATGGTGTATGAACAGCTAAAGTGACTTATTCTTCATAATAATCAAAGCATATGTCACGATCCTTGCCACTAAGGTTCATTTAGGAGAGAGCCTTAACCAACATAGCATACATAATCCAAATTACCCATAATTTTGTTCCCACAAAATCCCACAAAATTATGTCACATGAAAATATCAGCCACAAATTGACAAGCCTAATTGACAGACAATAAAGTCCCCTTCAATTTTGTTCCACGCATTGAGTACAAAAAAACGTGGATCCAATTTGCCAGTCGTCTTGTTTGTAACCATTTTTATTGGCGCGTTGGCCCAATTATTGCATGGCCTAAAACAACACACAACAAAACATAACTTAGATTATAAAGCAATTGAGGAATTACTTACTCACCCAATATGATCCTTCCCGCTCATTTCACGTAGCAACCACGTAGTATCCGTGTAGTTACCTAGTAGCTGCCGCTTAGCAGCCGCCTAGCTGCCGCGTAGTAGCCACGTAGCAGCCACATAGTATCCACGTAGCAGCCACGTAGCTACCGCATAGCTGCCTCTTAGCAACTGCGTAGCTGCCGCTTAATCGCGGTGCAGCCGCGTAATTGCCCCCTAATATCCGCGTAGCCACCACGTAGCTGCCGCGTATCCGCGTGGATGCCACGTAGCTGCCGCATAACAGCCGTAGGTGCCGCGTAGCTACCGTGTACCTACCGTGTACCAGCCGCGTGGCTGCTGTGTAACTGCCGCGTAGTTGCCACGTAGCAGCCACGTAGCTACGGCATATCTGCATCTTAAAAACTGCGTAGCTGCCGCTTAATCGCGGTGCAGCCGCGTAATTGCCCCCTAGTATCCGCGTGAATGCTACGTAGCTGCCATATAACAGTCGTAGCTGCCACGTAGCTACCGTGTGCCAGCCGCGTGGCTGCTGCGTAGCTGCCGCGTAGTTGCCACTTAGCAGTTGCGTAGTAGCCACGTAGCTGCCAAGACAAAATGTATCATTTACTTAGATAATTTTCAAGTTCATTAACTCAAGGAATAAGATTTTTCATACTAACAAAATCCTCCCTTTTCACGCCCTTAACCCATTCTTAGTGCTCCCCTACATTATAAAAGGATGACGTGGGCAAAATTTCACGTTGCTAGTCCCAGTAGCTTCGGCTGTGCGTTGATATGTCACCAAGTCAGTCAGTCAGTCAGTTTCTCCTTTTATATCATAAAAAATAATAAAATATAGAATAAGAATATTGTTATGCTCAGCTCCGTCACATTTACTGTGTAACTAATTATGTCTTCATTCCGTGTATGGGACCCTAGTGATCTGCTATACAGTTATTCTTAGTGCAGACACCAGACTTTACATAATTCATATTTATGGTGTACATAATATAGAGTATTTTTTCTATCTATCTATCTATTTCATAAACATTGTCACATATTTTTTAAGATTTTTTTTATAAAATTTATCATGTTATTGTTTGTGAAGAGAAAACAAATTATTTGTGAATTTGTTTTCACGCAATTTTCAACACGTAACTGTCATTACTTGCGCATTTGTGTGTATTCCTAACAAGAGAGATGGATTCAAATTCGATTTTAATAAGACGCTTCCGCTACTTTCTCAAAAGAAAAGCAAACTTTTGATACATTATTTTCTTCCACTTATTATTAAATCATCTTACAATGGCACAAAGATTAGGTATTGAATAATATCTCATCATCTCATCTGCCTAGTCTTTTCCCAACTATGTTGGGGTCAGCTTCCAGTCTAACCGAATGCAGCTGAATAACAGTATTTTACATGGAGCGACTGCCTATCAGACCGCCACAACCCAGTTCCATGCGCCATGTTCGTGAACGGACGCCGCCAGTTGGGACTGGTCATCTCTTAGCTGCCACGGGTTATTTTATTTTGTTTCTATTTGTTGTACCTACTCTGGACGCTTTTAACGTGTAAGTTTTTATTATTTTTATTTTTACATCGTTCTCACATTTAGTTATAAATTCAACATTATAGATGTAACGAATACTTTTGTAACAATTTAATTTAAAAGAGTGTCCATGGAGGTTCTTGCCCGTTCTTCTCCATAGGTACCTACGCTTTGGAATGGGAATGTAGCTTCATTTTTCTTACTGACCGACTCCTTGACAATTCAAAAGTGCCTGTAAATGGTTTTATTGAAATAAATGATTTTAATTTGAGTTTGAGTTACTGGGTAATACGATACCCCTTGGTAAGACAGGTTGTCAGATTTTCAATCTTCTGACGACCCGTAATGACTGTTAAAGATCCACGAATGACAGCCGGAACCAACGGTTAAACGTGCTTTCCAAGCCACGGAGGGGTCTTGGTATGTAAAGATGGTTACCCATCCACGGACCAACCGCGGCAAGCGTAGCTTAACCTGATCGATCGACCCGAGCGTCTTTCATAACTTAGCCACAAGCTCCTTCACTGAATAATATCTACCGCTTTAAAAAACTCCTATGTAGAAAGAAATGCATGTTTATTCCCCGAGACCCGACACAGAATTAGTTTCTATCTTTTGCGATATCATCGATAAAATATGCATCCCTTGTGAAAGTCAGCCAATGGATAACCACTGTAACACCTAAAGATTAATTACATTAGCATATTTTAACCCTCAAACTATCTACATTGCTGAGACAATCTATATAAACAATTTCATCCAAAATGCACTCGAAAAACAAAATGAAAATGAGGCGATAAAGGCGCCAAGCTTGTAAAATAATGTTAATAGAAACAGAAATACAGAATTCGAAATCTGATGAAACATACATGAAGTAGAAATGTTTCTTGAGGCATCCAGGTAAAAACAAGCCGATAGAGATTTGATAAAACGTTTCGGAATGTAATGAAGTGTAAAATAGAGTTCCTTCCAGAGATTAGTCCCTTTTGTCGTGCGGCGACATCGCCCTCCAGGAAATCACTAGGAAATTGCCCAGTACCCTCCTCTGGCGCCCGAGGACTCACTGATATGAACAGTTATAATATCCTGGGAGCACATTGCTTGGACTTTGGACTTTTTTGCAGTCTGTGTACGTAAACATTTTTTCTAAACCCTCGAATAATTGAAATTTCGGCTCAATGCTGTTTTGAACAAACTTACCTAATGCCCTTAAAAAAGAACGTAATGCGTAATAACAAAATTCTGAAAAAAAAAATAAGTCGCTATGAATCGCAATCTATCCTTGTCAACAACTACAAACATTTTGGAACCAAAAACTAAAATGCACACACAAGACAATCCATAATGCGGCCAATAAATTCTACTTTTGAACAATGACATCTACAAAAATACCGCCATTTTTAATCAAAGAAAGTGCTGCAAATAATTCTTCGTACTACATCTTATAGCACGTCGTATCAGTTTTATCTTTCACGGAGATTTTTCTCATGAATACCCTTTGCTTGACCGCGTGCCTTCCAAGTTAAGATGTCGAAAGTGGGGCGACTTCACAGAAAAGTACAGAAGGTCGGATCCATACGTTAAAATAGACGCACGCACACATAGACATACGGCGACCTCGGTCGAATGCGAGTCGCGAGAGCGCTTGCACTCGCTGTACGTGAAATATATTTATCTGTGCGTGCGTTTTCATTCGTTATATGGAGTTGACCTTCTGTACTACTCTGTGGCGAGTTTCCCCAGAGCCTCTTTAGCACTCTTGGCTCAAAGATCCTGTAAGAAGCTCGGAGATCAAAAGCGAATGCACCGCTTTACTATGCAAAGGAAAAGGAAGATGGCGGATTAAAACTATTATGTCAAGACAAAATTGTTTGTTGATGTGTGTCTTGTTTATTACTTTTGTTGTTAACTGGAATGGACGCTTGTAAGTCCCCAGGCAGAGTTTTTTTTTTTTTTTTTCATAGCAGTGTTATTCGCGAGTGTCAGCGGACACTAGAGTATATATATATAATACTTTTATCTGTATTAATATGATCTATTGCAAAGTTAAGCTGAGGTTAAATTAGTCTTCTATGCAAAAAGAAGAGTAAAGTTATTTTTTTATATTGCCAATCTGTTCTAATTTAGAAGAATCGAATGTTTTGACATCGCACGTTTAGTTTAGGTACCCAAAATTTCCACCTAGGTAACAGAAGATATTATTCAGATTCACAGTGAAAGTTCCCTAGAGTATCACTTGCAAAATTCAGAGCTACCCGCTTGCTTACTTCAATTAAATCTTCAATTTACTAAGGATGACAATAAGTGGAGCACTACTGGTCCTCGTAGACGAACAACTTGGTCCTACTGTTGTACCAAATAAGTTTGGCCAGTATTTTGTAGATTGAATTGTGAAAATTATTAAACTAGTACGTATGAAACGATTTTGTATGCGTCTTTTACCTTTAAGAATCTTCTTCAATCAAATAAGTATATAGAAGTATGAGGAACAGGGTGTAAAGTTCACTCAAACTCTATAGAAAAGAGAGGATCCTCCGACCAGACGGGTGTTGTGTCTGGTGGGCAACTGCCCGACTAGTCACGCGGTAAACATTGATTGCGCGATGCAGGATTTGTGTGACGTCAGGTCTTTTATGCGTAGTTCCCATGTGGCATTGTAGACGCCGCCACAAGTAGTTGGTCAACTTTTATAACTATTTTAAGCCAAGAATAATTCATGTGTCATGGAATAATTTGGAGCATCCAAAACATAAATTTTAGATGATATGCAGAGGCTTACCACCATCAACAACTGTTGATAGTGAAAACAAAATTCACCAATATTGGCACGTAACCAATCAATCATCTGCCTAGCATCGGGTTGGCTGGCAGTCTTACTGGATGCAGCTGAATATCAGTATTTTACATGGAGCCATTGCTTATCTGACCTCCACAACCCAGTTTCTGGATTGATAAGACTGGTTGTCAGACTTCTAGGCTTCTGACTACCTGTAACGACTGTAAATGATCTACGAATTCCAGTCCAAATTCTGACAAGTGTAATCCACTTTTTCAAGCCCTAAATATTTATTTTCTGTACCAAGTTGGACCATTAATGAAAAATAACTTTAATTTCGGAAGTCAGTGTCTTTGGTTCTGTATTTTAGTTTTTGCCACCGACTTCCGAATTTAAAGTAATTTTTTCACTTTTGAGTGTATTTTTTTTTTAAGTCGGTTGTTACCATTTCGATCTGAACCATTTATTTAAATTAGTTTCGTCATTGTCGTTTAACTTTCTTAATCAAGATATCTTATCGCCACCCGTGAAATACTTATTATTCAGGAGTTCCGGTGGTTATCTGTGGTCTTCATCAGTTCCACTTCTCCAAATGATACTTTCTGAATGCAAATGCTTGACTTGTTGATGAAAACACAAAAATCGCTATATTATGCCTACAAAATTTGAGGAGTTCCCCCAATTCCTCATAGATACCACCATCAGAATTTGATTTTGATAAAAATGGAACCAATCTGGAAGTATAGCCATTCAAATAAAATTAAAATTTTCCAGATCGGTTTATCGCCGGAGTTCCGAGGAAACAAACATTTTAAGAAAATACAACCGAATTGAGGACCATCTCCTTCTCGTGAAATCGGAAAAATATACCATTAATAGACCTTTAAGCGAGCATCGAAATAAAAGCTACTCATTGTATCCACCAAAACAGCACGAAAATAAACCATCACTAAATCATGGAACCAATTTAAATCTGTTACGTAACAATTAAAGTTAGGAACAGCGATACGAGGCACACTGGCTGGCAATCCATGCGCTCCTACATTAAACACTTTGGACCACACAATACAGCTTTTACGAAAACTGACCACCGCGCTAGCCAAGCCATTAAAACTTGAACGAAACCAACTTTCATTCGATGTCACCCAATTGTAGTTGTAAAAGTTTCATTGACATACATAATAATATTTTTGTGGCTTGATATCTTTATATATATAATTCTTCTGTACATGTGTTTGTCACCTAACTCCTCGTAAATGGCTGGACCGAATTGAACGAAATTTTGTGTGTATATTTGAGTGGGTCCCTAAATGGTTAAAATATACTACTGGACCCGGTAGGTGGCGCTGTTCGCGCAGGAAAATGTCTGTCAGGTGCGCTAGTTTTTTATATGTTTCTAAGGCGCAACGCAGACTAGAACACCCCTAGCACAAACGCACAACGTAACCTTAACCTAAATTTGAATGATTTTTTAACTTAAAATACAACTATCCTATTGTATACGTAGGCTGTAATTTTTATTTAAAATATAAGCAACAAGCACAGTTAGTATCCACCCATACATATTAAAGAAGTCTTAAAACTAAGTTAATATTATGTGCGAAACGAGTATTTTCAATTTTTAAATAGTCGATTTTACGTAAGGTACGTTTACACAAACAAACAAACAAACAAACAGTCAGTAATTCAAATAGTTAAGTCTGGGATCAAAAGAGTTTTTTCAGTAGATTTGAAAGAATTTTGACAATGACAGGGGGCACCGTCTGCTAATTTTATAAATTCGTCACTCCAATACGATCCCATTGTCATTTTGCTAAAAGTTCGTAATCTGCTAAATTCATAATGGTCGATCATAGGTCGGTCAATGGTCTCGTAATTTTCATTTCAAGAGGACCTAGATAGACTAACTGCCTACTCTATTGACAATAAGCTGCATCTTAGTATTTTACGAAGAATAATTTCATCTCCAATTTCAATTACTGCCTTAACTGTTTCCCCCTTAAATAATATGTCTTTAATAAAGGATCTAGGTGTTCTCTTTGATGGTAAACTATCCTTGAACCAGCATATCAAAGCCATAGTCAGTAGTGCTTTTAAAATGTATGGATTTGTGATGAGATCTTCAACAGAATTTAAGCGTACCTCAACCTATCTCTATCTGTATAAGACGCTCATTCGCTCTCAATTAGAATATGCGGTCCCTATTTGGGACCCCTTCTACCAAAAGTACGTACCTAGTTAAAATAGAAAGGGTCCAGCGCAAGTACCTCCGTGCTATGTGCTACAGATGTCATGGGACTAAGACTTATCTGTCATACTCCCAACTTCTTGATATGTACAAGCTTATCAGCTTGGAGAACCGACGCAAATACTTGGAGGCCAGCGTGCTTCATGATATTGTTCACAGTCATTTTGATGCCATTGATCTAACGAGCTAGCTGTTATTCTGTCCCCCGAACAGTTCATATGCGTCAGGTTCGTGCACGTACTCTGCGCTAAATTATTTTCGTACGAACTCTGGCTTACTCTGCCCTATTCATAAAATGTTGGAATCCTATAATTCAAATTTCATTGATATTGACATATTTGCATGCTCGAAAAATAAATTTAAATCTAATATTATAGAAAAATTATCTTAATTGTAATTGTACTTATTTATTACATAATTTAAGTAAATAAAATTGTTTCTGATTTGGTTTTGTAGCTATAGCTAGCTCTATAGTTAATTACTTATTTATTTCAAAATATTTGTTAATTTTGGTAATGCTCGTCTAGTGGCAACCACTGATCTTTAAACATGTCTTATCTGCGGATAATGCAGTGGACTGCAACATTACTACTTAGAGTTTTATTAACATTGTGTATTATTTATGTTATAGTTGTTTATTATCCCTCAATAAAAAATAAAATAAAAAGTAATAGAATTGTATTACAATAGCATTTTGAACATTTATTCATGCCAGATTTCATTTATAATATATATATTTGTACATATTATTTATTAGTGTTATAAGCAATCTGATGTAGTAGGAAGTTGAAAGTTTAGTAGAAAGTTTCATTTGTCATTATGTACGAGATTACCAATTCTTTCAATGAAGTGTCAGTGGCTGACCATTGGAAAGTCATAATGACGCCATTATATTGGTAGATTACCAAACTTATCAAAATCAACTATTATGAAATCAATGATAGACCATTCTGACACTATTGTAATAGCAGACTTGAGGCCCTGTTTTGTGCGAGTATGCATCATTGTTTTATAGAGCGATAATTTAACTCAAGATAATCTTGGCTGATGTTTACACAGAATTTGACGCAGTTTTCGTATGAAGGATGTTATATAAAACCAGATGAATCGAAAAATAGGAAATGGCAGGTGGCCCATCTGATATGAAGTCGTAACAGGCAATGCTTTTGGAATGGTATTGCACCTCGTCACCCTGAGACGAAATTCAAAAGTCTGGTGTACTTCTTATTTCATCGGCAATATTGAAAAGTCCAAGTCAAAGTCAAAGCAGTTATTTCAAATAGGCACATAAATGGCACTTTTGAACGTCAAAATTTACATGGAGATAAAATTTATTCTAGTTTAGATTCTAGTACTCTTCCAAGAGGTAGTTTCGCGTGGAGAAGAATGGACAAGAAACTCCACCACAACAATGACAATACACTCTTTTAAACTGTTTTACAATAGTTTGTATACATCAATTATATCATTACATGTGAAGACGATGTACCCAGAATAAAATGACTATACCACAACAGGTAATAACAATAAAAAATGAAGCAATGGCGGATAAATTAATTATGTGTAGATACATGGTGCTCACATATTTACAAATATTGTTAGAGTAAATGATTTAACAAAAATTAAAAAGTAAGGGTGCGAGTTAAACTCATCATAAAATTAATGTCTTAAAAATAATACAATTAAATTATCAACCTGTTTGATATTGTCAAGACTCTACATTGTCCTATGGAGCAGGACTAGCATGTTTCCAAACATCGTTATCTTGGATATAATCCTCTAATTTGTAATAAAATAGCGTTATAGCGTTAGATAACGTACGTTATTGTTTATTTTTTATAGCATTTTAAACGTCTTTTATAACGCGCAGAGCAAAGGAGTGGAACTCTCTGCCTGCGTCTGTGTTTCCGAACGCATACAACCCTAATCTATTCAAAGTGAGAGTGAACAAGCTTCTTCTGGGTAAGCTCACTACATCATCGACTTGGTCTCTGTCACCTCTGACCTAGACCAGAGACAAGAGCATTATCATAATTATTTTATTAATTATTTTATTTAATTATTTTGTTTTGTTTCTATTTGTTGTAACTAATCTGGACGCTTTTAAAGTGTAAGTTTTTAATTTTAATTTTTACTTCGTTCTCACATTTAGTTATAAATTCTACATTATAGATTTAACTAATATTTTTGTAATAGTTTAATTTAAAAGAGTGTCCATGGAGTTTCTTCCCCGTTCTTCACCATAGGTACCTACTACGCTTTGGAATGGGCATGTAGCTTCATTTTTCTTACTGACCGACTCCTTGACAATTCAAAAGTGCCTGTAAATGGTTAGTTACGGGCAAGAACTAATATCGATAAAAATCTATAAGATTTCAGTATCACCTAAAATATATCCACTGCTGAACATAGGTCTTGCGCTGGCCAAATCCTGTCGGAACAGATTTGGATTCCTGCAAGAACTTCAAAATAACATAACACATTATAACACGCCTGTAATCCACGAAGGGTTAGGCAGAGGAGTACCTGTAGTAGGTACACTTTCGCCGTTTACGTTTAAGACCCATGTAATAGGGGGCGAGCCTATGGGCATCGACCGGGTACAAATCCAGTCTCCAGGCTGAAAGGGCTACCGTGGCCCTGGCACACAGGCAACTGTAGGAACACGGGTGGGTTTTAGACTGTAAAAGTCTGACACGTCCTCCCGCTCCGCCCAGAGCGGGAGAAGTTATTTGATAATTCCCCACCCAAAAAAAACTTTTAACGGGGCAGTCTTTGAGGACTGCCCATAGAAGTGAAAACTAAGTAACTTGAAAAAAAATACGGCTGACCTATTTACACATGGAATCACAACCTAAAACAGGATATTTTAGACTTACTTCGACAAGGAACTCAATTTTTGGATAGACACGGCTGGCGACCGAGATACGATCAAGAACACTGCTCTATTGCGAGATTTACAAGAAACCAGAAATGGACTTCAGAAGAAGACTTTGGAAACAGCAACGTGTAAAAGTATAACACAGCATAGCAGTGACACAGAAAGCAGTCGAGAAAGCAGCTGGACCTGAGCCAAAATGGCTGCGACGTTGTCAAAAGATGCTCTCTCGATAAATATCACCCTTCTTTCCAATATTCCATTGCTTGCTTAAGGATGCATATCCGGTAGGCTCTAATAATCCTTCCGTATCCTATGGTCACGTCTTCCCTACCATTATCGTGCCTCCCGGTCTACTCCTTGATATGCAATGGCCACTGTAGTCCCATGAAATATGAGGCTCCAGGGGCTAGTGTAAATCTTTGGGTTCATTCGAGTAATCGAGTCTGGTTAAACCACGCTGGGGTCAGTGCATTTCATTCATTCATTCATTCACCCAAAAAGTACACACACACAGTTTAAATATAGCTCATGGAAAGCGTTCGGTGACGATCACGCGGGTTTCATGATTTTTCACCTAAAAAGTGCTCAACGCGCCTAAGGAGTTTTCACATACATAAAAAGGCTGCGTCTGGGTAAACTCAAATTCAGTCCTAGATCAAGATTCATGACTTAGTATCAATCCAGAATACAGTTCAAATTGTTTAAACACACGTATCAGCTGTTTGCTGTATAAACATCGTCTACTAACTGGTTGCTAGGCAACGCATTAACGATTCATTACATAAACGAGAGATAATTATTACTGTACGGTGTTGGTAAGATCTTCATAATTATATTATCAAGACGTTGGAACGACTTGAGTTAGTTCGAGACGGTAATGTGCCCTGTGAGGTCAAGGTTTTACATTTTATGTTAATTGCCACGGCTGAAATGTCGATCTTTAGTGGAGTCTCGTTTTAAGGTAGTGCTACAAACTTTTGATTGGATGATACACACGTATTATTAAAAGAACTTATGCTATTTTCACAATATATTGTAATAAAACTGTTCAAGTGCGTGTGGAACCACGCACAATGAAGGGTTCCGTAGTTTGTATGAAATTATTCCAAGAACAAACTTAACATTGTAGTGGAAAAACATGTTCTGCCTTATGGAATGTATGGGAGAACATGGTTTTCAACTGTAAATGTAAGTTGGTCGACTATTACTCGGTAACCTGTAAAGCCTACTTAGCCGTAATAGTTTTCCTTTTAACTTCGTTATAATATACTACTGCTGTGAATTTCTCTACATATCCAAGTATAGTTGGTAGGATGGGGGGACACTTGACTCGAACAAAAATTAGCACTTCAAAGCTTAATATTACGCAAACGGTTCCCTGAATCGAAAAATAGTATTCACAAACCCAATATTTTAAACGGCCTATACGATACCCATACAATGGGGTAGACTAGAAAAAAATATATCATCCCCACTTTACGTGTAGGGGAGTTAAAAAAAAAAAACAAGATTTATTTTACCACTTTGTCGGCGTAATTATTATGTATACCCATGCCAAATTACAGCTTTCTAGTACTAAGTGTCTCTGAGCTAAACCGCGGACAGACAGACAGACAACAGACGGACTTGGCGAAACCATAAGGGTTCCTTGTTGACTACGGAACCCTAAAAATATAGAAATTATTTATGGTTTTACTTTCAGTTCCTTTTAATAAGATATCGAATGTTACTTTTCTTCTATGACTTTTCGGATTCATGTGCGTATTGTTTAATTATCACTTGCTTAAAAAACGGTGAAGGAAAATATTGGAGGAAACCGATATGCCTGAGAGATTTATCTCGAGGGCATGTGAAGCCAGAGAAGTCAGAGGCCCATGGACGACATAAAAACTCTGACACCAGGTTATTTACTAACCCCACGATAAAGATAGAAGAAGACTTTTTTTCCAGAAAATCACCATTGTAGAAAACTACACTTTTTGAGTTAAAAGGAACTAATGAACAAAACTTAACATTTGAAACCGAGAAAGTCTTTCATTGCGTATTAAAATATTTTAATTTCAATTGAAATTCATAGCTTGTTAATGGGTCTCAGCCGTTAAATAAAATCGAATACCTTTTATATCTTATTACTTAAGCTATTAGACAGCCTTGAAATGGTATCCTAATACCATTTCAAGGCTGTCTAATAGCCAATATTGTCTTATAATTTGAAAGTGTGCCGATTCGGATGTCCTTCATAACACCTATACTATGAAGGAATCGGCACACTTTCAAATCAAAATCCCGTGTTTGTGGATGTCAACATCTGTTTACCGCCCCTTTTTAAGACAACAAATAAATAAACAAAAAAAAACTCATGTTCTGTTACAATGATCACAGATGTCTGACCAGCTCGGCTGGTTTTTTACTGTATTTTTTTTTTCACTAACAATACCAAGAGGCACGCAAAAATCTGACGCTGCAATAGTATTAGTTGATGAGTGTAACGTTACTATAGCGGCCGAGCGCTGCAAGCAAGAATAGTCGTGACGCATTTTTACCCCAAAGTTTTTATTTTTATTTTTTTTATTTATGTTATTTATTGCGTCATGTTTACCGCAAATAAACGTATTTTCTTTCTTCCTTTTTCTTTATGGTGATCCGATTCGGTTTTCCCCCATAGTACCTACTACTATTGGAAATTTTTAAGAGGATCTCGTGGCTAAATGATTACAGCCGCACGGGACGAACGCAGGTTAAGCTACGTTTGCCACGGTTGGTTCGTAGATGGGTGACCATCCAATACATATCGAGACCCCTCCGTGCCTCGGCTTGCACGTTAAACAGCTGGTCCCGGCTGTATTTCGTAGATCTTTGATAGTCCTTACGGGTAGTCAGAAGTCCAAAGTCTGCAGCTAACCAGTCTTACCAAGGGGTATTGTGTTACCCAGTAACTGGGTTGTGGAGGTGAGATAGACAGTCGCTCCATGTAAAATACTGATAATATTCAGCTGTATCCGGCTAGACTGGAAGTCGACTCCAACGCAGTTGGGAAAAGACTGTGCAGACTGAGCAGAAGAGAATATTATAGTCTTTCTATAGAGTATTGAAATGAAAAATAGTTTCAAACTAGGTATCGAAAAAGATGACCAGAGGCAGTGAACTCGCGAAGTAAACGTATAGTGCTACATAAAATAGTAGACATTATAAAATGGAACTAAAAAAATTCTATACTAAATTGTTGCCATATTTAAGCATTTTACGTCAAAAATGTGACAGTTACGTAGAAAGTGGCGCCCTCATTTAATTCCTACTGTTTTATGTCGCACTGTATTTTGAATTCGAGCGATTTTTGAATCTAAAATACAACTTTTCTTTTGCATTTTGGTTTATAATACGGTTAGCACAAGTAGTAGTACCCATAGATATGAATAAACACTTGAAACTAATTAAATGTTATGTGCATAACTAGTATTTACAGCTAGGTTTTGCGCGCGGCTACGCCCGCGTGGACGTCGGTTATCGCGCAAAAAATAAGCTTATGTCCATTTCCATATCCCAGGCTATATCTCTGCCAAATTTCATGACGATCGGTTCAGCTGTTTAGGCGTGAAAACGTAACAGACAGACAGACAGATTTTTTTAAAAACAATTGTGACGTTTATGGACCTAACGCATTTACCCCGACCTATTCCTATCCTCGTCCTGGGTCCTGGGATCGATTCCCAGGTCGGGATAAGTTTTATTGGGTTTTTCCATTAGGATTCTCTTAGTAGCTGCCCGGAGTCTAGATTTGTGCCCGGTTAATGGAAATAGGCTCGCACACTATTACATGGGCGTTAAACATAACTGGCGAAATGTGGGTGTTCCTACTATAGGCACACCTCTGCCCAACCCTACGGGTAAACAAAGCGTGATGTATGTTATGTGATTATAATGGTAGGTAGGAAATAACTCTTCAGAATGGACTTCGTTTTACCGTAGCAACATAATACAGCTTGATTAACTTGAAAATATTGGAGTCATCGTCATGAGGAAGAAAAATATGAATAAACATATAAATAACGTTTAATACTAGGTCTTTACGTATGAAATTGCCGTTTTTCATGAAATAAGTTACCGCCCTTGTTTCTCTAAATTTTTATTTTTATTAATCAACGTAATTACCCATGCAATCAATGCATTTTTGCCAACGTAGCGGTAGCTTATTGATGCCCTTTTTGAAAAAGTCTACTGGACGGGAGGCATGAAATTCTTCGAAGACATTTTGAACTGCCTCTCGGTTATTGAATTTTTTCCCCGCCAAGAAGTTATCCAAATTCTGGAAAAAGTAGAAGTCTGTAGGGCAAGGTATGGTGAGTACGGTAGACGACGGAGAACTTCCAGCCCCAGCTCTTGTAACTTGGAGATCGTCTGCTGTGCAGTATGAGGTCGCGCGTTGTCGTGCAGGAGCAGCGGAGCCGAACGATTGACCAAAGCTGGTTGGAGATGTGCGAGCTTCCCCATCATTATGTTCAGTTCTTCACAGTACACATCTGTAGTAATGCTCATCCCGTTTGGTAAGAAGCTGTGATGAATGCCACCGGCACTAGACCACCAAACAATGACCATCATTTTTTTAGGGGTCAGTTTTCGTTTGGGGCATTGTTTAGTTGCTGAACCAGGATCTAACCAACTTACTGAGCGCTTGCGATTGTCGAACAGAATCCATTTTTCGTCGCAAGTAACAATGCGATTAAATAGGCATATTTGTTCATTGTTTGTGTGCCTATTGAGCAGTGCAAGGCTGCTAATTCAGCTGTAGATTGAGAATCATCAGCTTCCACAATCGCCTTTAATTCGTTTTTGTCGACTAAAGTTTTCGGTCGAACACAGGGTTCACTTCTTAGGTCGAAAATTCCAGAACGGAAGCGGGCAAACCAATAACGGGTGGTGCGATCGTTAGTAGTGTTCGCTCCGTATACGTCGTTGATGTTACGTGCCACTTCTGCCGCTTTACTGCCACGACGATACTCGTACTTCATAATCACTCGAATTTTTAACGTATCCATCATAGATAAATGATTGGTCTCGCTGCACTCGACTAGATACCGCGCTATCTAAAAACAATAGCTCCGTGAATGCGGCAACTCATTAATGTGGTGTGTGTAAGTCATCGTCACTTGACATTTGTCAGTTGACATTGTGTGATACCAGCTGCTCAACTGTTACCCGATTTAATGGGAAAAATATTTTATGTTGTGGTCTATTAGTTAAGTTATAAATGTAGCTCAGAAAATACTTAAAAATGAACAATAAATTAAAAGCGAATGTATAAGTATAATTGTGTATAGGTTAAACGTAGGTTTCTTCTTTAGAAAAATGGAAGGTATGTTTGTATAGGTATCTATGATTAGGCCTTATTTTAAATAGTACTTTTTTTACATGTAATATTTATAAATTATTATTAAAAATAATCATGTAGAATAAAAGGTGTTACCAAAATAATTCTTCTTATTTCTATTCTACCCGTCAATAGTGTGGTTACACATTATTTAGTACCTACCTATACAACTTTTTTGGAGCTGTGGTGGCCATGTGGTTATTGAACGCTGACTCGATCCAAAAAAGTCGCTGTAACTAGGTAAGATAAATTAAATAGTTATATAATAAAAAACAAAAACAAAAAAATCTGATTATAAAAATCTCAACCACGGGGATCTTGATTCTTGTATACGCGGCAACACTGAATGGCGTTTAGGGTTTATGTAATTTTATGTTAAAATTTCGAAATTATACTCGTACGATACTTACTGATGGTATGTGATGCCAGTGTCCTTCTTATTTCTTGTAGTATTATTTTTACACAGTTTCACTACGCAAACTGGCATTTTACTTCGGATTATATCCAAAACTTAATAAAACATTTGGCACGTAAACGTCACACACAGGTTGCAGTATGACTGGCTCGGGTACGCCGACTTCGGCGTAGTATTTGTTGCCGCATTTGACAAGTACACCGGCGGTATCTAGTCAAGCGCAGCGAGACCTATCATTTATCTAAGGTATCAATGATGACGAAAAACGTGCAAATGCGATGAAAACAGAACGCTAACCATTAAACAAATGACTAATTTTCAAAAAAGATTCCATATCTATCTATCTATCTAAAAAGTAAAAATAATTTGAACTTACAATTCTTAGCGAAAAAAAAAAAGATATTGGACTTGAAATAGCCAGTACGGCTGAACGGCAATTTCATAGGTAAAGACCTATTATGTAAAAGAAAATTCATACACTTTGGAAAGACTACAAGCAAAGCTGATCCTATTTCCATAGCAACTCAAGAATGTACAGAAACATCATCCGAGAACGTAATATTCTCAAAGTCATCTTTACTAAGAACGAGATACTATACAAAATATATTTTTTTTAGATAGAGTTTACCCACACCAATTCTTATACCACTACTTGCTATGTAAACAACTGTGACAGGAAGTATTATATCATCACCAAGATACACAAAGTGGATTAAATACATTATTATCGAAGCTAACTGAAAAAATATCTAAGCAAAGTTAATAAAATTTATATGAGACCACCTCGAAAGTACACCCTTTCAAACAAAGAAAGAATTTTCAAAATCAGTTCACAATTGACGCCAAAATCGGTGGACATACATAAAAAAAAGATACATGCAGTCAAACATAGTACATCCTCCTTTTTCGAAGTCTGTTAAAAAGAAAGATGTCATAGGTGAGAAAAAGTGCTATATTTCATCAAACCTTTTTGACTTGAGAACCTCTATATTTTTACGTCATGACGTCACTCGATTTATAGGTAAGGTCCGATTTTCAAGTGTCTATTATGAAGACAATCCCTTCCAAAAGAACGTCATACATAACATCACGCTTGTTTTCTCCGAATGGTTAAGAGGGTGCCCACCGGTCCACTAGCTACTAAGAAGGAATTATGAAAAATGGCTCAATCAAGAACCTCGGTAAGTGTGTTTAGAATTATCTATTTTATAAAGTTTCATATTGAGACACGAAGCAAGAAAATACGATCTAGAGGAATGTGGCCGCTTTTCTTTAGATGGAATTTGGTTTCTTCGGGTCTAAAATAGTATGTGCAGAAATAGGTAACAAAAAGTGCTATGTTTCATCAAACCTTTCTATGACTTGATAACCTCTATATTTTTATAGAGTAGTCACTCGATTTATAGGTAAGGTCCGGTCTTCAAGTGTCCATTACGCAGGCAATCCCATTAAAAAAGAATGTGACATTAAAAACATATCAGATTGTCCGGAGCTCGCCCCTTTGATGGGATTACCTCTATTTTCTGTGATAAAAGGATAATGTCATAATGATAAGGTATTAGTGTCTGCTGAGGTTTTATTTTTGTTAGCACGGTCTAGCATGTAATCAAATAGTTTCTTGCCACCTACGCTTGGACGAAGTACAACGAGTACGAGAGCATCGTATCACAAAGGGAAAAAGGTGTGAGTTTATGTGGGTAGGTATGCTACTTTCCTGTTCATTAAGGAAAATAGGACTGAAGCAGACCTAAATCTAAAACGGTCATAATTATATGAAACTCATATCACCTAAATGCTCTATACTCCATTTACTATAGCATTAGACAAAAACGGCTAAATAACGACAGTTATTGTGTAATATTGTTGAAATTACTGCACTTTAGAGATATTTTTTTAATTTAATTGGTAAATAGATTATAGTGCTTTCTATTTATCGTGAAAAACGGAGTTTATTAAACGTTTACATCGAAATAACGAAAGGGTGAGAACAGTTATTTGTCTAATGTTATAATAAATGGAGTATAGAGACAGTTCAAATTTTTCACATTCAGAGATTTAATTCGAAGAATGATTTTTTTAATCTGTTAACCAATACAATTGAATTTATTTTATTTTTTGTGATTAATATAATATTTAACTCACACACTGACTTATCATAATGTAATTTTTTTTTTAGGAAATCATATGCAATATTTGTTAATATGTGAGCACCATCTCTCGTATTTATTAATTTTTCTGTCATTACTTCACTTTTCATTCTTTTTACCAATTGTGGTAAGTAATTTTTATCCTAGGTACATCATCTTCACCTATAATTATTAATTAAAGTATACAAACTATTGTTAACATTTTTAAAGAGTAAGTATGGAGTTTCTTGCCCATTCTTCACCATACCTTTTGGAAGGGGCAACTAGAATCAATTAACTTTTTATGTAATTTTTGACGTTCAAAAGTGCATTTTACGTGCCTATTTGAAATAAATGATTTGACTTTGAATAATCTATACAAATAAATAAAAATGAAGTGTATGTTTGTAATGTAAAAATAACATATTTTAGATAAATGCTTATGAAAGTATAAACGGTACTTTTAGAGATTTTTTGTTGTTAAATTTTTGACTGTCTATTCGTTCCGGCTAATCTCCATAACAGTTCGATCGATTTTGACAGGACTTTCACTAGCTGATGTTATAAGGAGAAATTTAGGCTAATTTTAAAAGACACGCAGGCGAAGCCGCGGGCAGCAGCTAGTCATCAATCTATAACAAAAATATTGATTTCTTAAACCAATTTCTTTACACTAACAATCTAAGCATTATTATATTGTATTACTTTCACACGTCACGTTCCTTGGCACGGTATAGAATTTAATTAGCAGAAATAAACATTTTAGTGGCAATATTGAAATCAATACGTTTTTGCCAGACGTCTAACAAGAAGGTCAGACAGAAGTCCTAAAATCATAATTGGTTACTACTATGTGTTTTCTACGGGTGAGGTCCTGCGTACTGAAAATATATTCTGTTAGAAGGTTTGGTTTCCACACTTCGTCCTTCAGGTAGACCATTATGTGTGGGCCACGGCGGTCTTCGGTGGGTATTCCAACCAGCCCACCTCCATCCAGAAGTTGATCACGTCTCTTGGTCTGTTTAGAACATCTGTGAAAGATCTAGGTGCCCCTAGGGTTTCAGTTATAATCCAGGTGACGCCTGTGCATTCAAAGAGTACATGCGATTTCCTCAGCCTCCATGCAAGCCCTGGAAGTATTTGTTTAGCGAGCAGTGTTCCGTGATGGTCCCCGTAACCAGATGCAGACCGTTCCTGTTCGTAATAAACGCCTAGTTGGCCTTCCATCTAAGGATGGCATAGCCTCTCTGGACTGGCTGCAGCCCTGTGGGTTAACTCCTGAAAATATATTACCCGAAGCTATATTGTGGGCTAACGCTTGCGGCTCTTAATCTACGGTTTCCAATAAGAGCGGTGGCTGCCACATAACGGCTGCAGTGACGGCCGTCATGAAAATGATGGCATCGGGGTATGACTTTACGGTGGCAAAAAACGCTCTCTAAGTAAACACACCAATATACTTTCATAAATAACGTTTCAGTGACGTCATTCGACGGTAAATTTCGGACGCTATGAGGCGGCTACCGCATTCTTAGAAAATACTAGATTTAAAGTACTTTCAGTTATTTTCCCTCCAATTTCGCATATCTTTCAAAATCACAGTGCTGTTTATTTTCGTTAAGATAAGACTGATGCCACTGATAAGTCTGTCAAAATCAGTGATCTTTATTCTCGTTACGGCAGCTGCCACTGACAAGTCTGATAAAATCATAGTGATTTTTAGTCTCGTTAAGATAAGATTTCTGCCACTGATAAGTCTGTCAAAATCACAGTGATCTTTATTCTCGTTAAGATAAGGCTGCTGCCACTGACAAGTCTGTCAAAATCACAGTGACCTTTATTCTCGTTACAATTACGTACGTTACATTTGCTGTAGGGTTGCTGCTGTCAGAGTTTAATAACTGTGAAAGGACTGTACTATATACCCTATACTCTTGCTTTGTTTCCACTATCAAAGCCTCAATATATTACGGGAAAAAGCTAACAACATAAAATTATCACTTTTAATTCCAGGTTGTCGTGTGTGCGTTATTTTTAAAGAGCGTACCAGTAATATAATCGTTACCACATTTATCTAGCAAACAGTATGTTTATTAAATGTCACTACAGTCAATTTGAATAGCCCAAAGTACACAAACAAAGCAAAAACAAATAATATTTTATAAACTTCGTACACCACAAAATGAAAATGTTTCGTGGAACGTTCCTATTTGCAGAGGCCGTCAGATTCCTTTCAAAGTAAACTTAGTAGGGTGATAAAAAATAGCGAATGTTATAAAAATATTTTATTAACCTTTTTAACATTTCCCTAGGCACCGGATTCACGCAAAATATCACGTTGTAACAAGTTTTTATTTTATTTTATTAAAAAATAATATTTGTTTATACTACTGTGTTTTCTTGTCTTCGGATTCATCGTCGCTGTATTTGTTTGGTGTCTCACCAGGTTTCAGGAGACGGCCCACAATGTCGTACTTCTCTGTAAAATGATGTTTTTAATGATTAGTTCCATCCAATATTTTTTTGTTCGTTACTCTGAAGTATTTTCATTTAAATTCCATGTAATTCAATTTACAAAATCTTTGTGATAATAATTCATATCTCTGCACGATATCTTTTCATGGAATGTCTTTTGAGATTTGATTTAGAATTTTTCATATAAATGAAATATTTCATATTATTGCCAGTCGTTGTTGAATATACTTTACTAACACAAAATGCCTACTAGACTAGACTCAAGACAGAGAGAAGTAATAATTATTATCATCTTGATATTTAAATACCTTTAGTACTGTGACTACTTCAGTTTCATAGCTTTAAGTGCATTCAAGGTATCAAGCTACTTTAATTAACTCTCACACTTCTATTGTATTTTCGTTCATTAATTTTCTATTGTTCCAGTTTTTATTTCTATTTTTACATATAATAAGTATGATTAAAGTTATAAATACTTGGAATAAGACAAGATAATACTTTATTTTTATCATGGTTTATTCACGTGCATGTTTAATGATTTCTGGTTTTTGTCTTGAACTGCTCTTGTTTTGAAACTTTTATTGGCGTCCAAAACAAGTATAGCAATCCCTGAAATATGCACTTGAATAGAACTTTGAACTATAATGAACTTTATGTCTGGTATGTTTGCGGAAGCGCGTACTGATGGCTTTGAAGCCATCATGCGCAAGAAAGCAAACTCCTTGCTGTACCGTTAACGAAGCAGCGGCAACAGCATCCTGAACGCTATTGCCGCCAGATTTGACTGTCCTTTCCAACATCAGTGGATTAGGACAGCCATAGGCATCAGTTAGGTATAGACACTAACAATACTAACATAATATTTAAGGTACAATTGTGTTACTTACACACTAACATTCTTTGATTTTATGTTGTTTTGTTTATGTAAATAAATAAATAAATAATAATTATTATTATTTTATTTTCATGTTTTTACATATCTCGAGACCCTGGGGTCCCGGACCTTTGGAAGGCGTACTAGGGGCCGAAGCCAACTCGCAGAGGCCCGTTAGAAGCTTTTTAATTAAATGAGGCACCAACCGACGATTATCCCTGTACGCACTATGCAAGTGCACCCAAGGACAACCCCCGGTTGGTGTAGGACTATTACAGGATATAGAAATAAAGATATTGGACTATGGGTTTGGGTGGTTAAAATGGACTGGTTACCTAAAACTATGGAAGGACTATGGCCCCTGCCTGATCAATGTTTTATTATACACGGATAAAATGGCAGGGGGTGACTTGCACACTCAATAATGGGCCCCCGAAAACGGTCGCTAGCACATAGTGACGTAGCGACAAGGAGGCAACATGTCCTGAGGTGCTCGAGGAGTGGAGAGGTATTCCACGGCTCTCAGAACAATCCCAGAGCCCGGAAGATGGTCAAGATCCCTACAAGCACTTACTGGAATACTTCCTTCCTCCGAGCACGTTTGCTCTTGCGAATCTCCACTCAAGGCGGCCAATAAAAGCAAGAATGAGGTGGGAGCTCAGTTCCTCGTCAGTGTTCACTCCAGCCAGCCAATAAAGGCAAGCCAGAGATGAGGAACATGACTTCTCCCGGGAGATAGGGTCCGTGGGGTCGCAACTGCCCAACAGCTCGCCACATGCTGCCCTGCGGGTTTCTGTATCTCTCTTGGTCTGGCTCCTCACCCTAGACATGTTCCGGCAAAGTAAACTCTACCGGCACAGACCTAGAGTTCGGAGCGCGCAAGCCCCACCACGACGTCAACGTAGAGATACGGCGGTGGGGTTATTATTATTATTATTATTATTATTTTACTGTAAAAGTTTTAATTACCTTTGAACTGGTCTTCCCATTCCTTGGCTGATGCAGCTTCATCGGGAGTCAGGTCACTGACGTCATCGTATTCCTTGTCTGAGGCTGCTACCTGACCGGTGGCAAGACCTCGTGTTGCGTCCCTACCCGCGAAGGCTGAGTATGGCCCCCCTGGAAATCAACAAAACAAAAAGGTCTTAGTAAACACACAAAGTAATTAGCAAGATTTTGACTACCTGAGTCGAAATCTAAAGTTGAATAATTTGGCTTTTTTCTGCAAGTTTTTGCTGTCACAAAGCATGGTTTATTTGGCAAAGAACATCCTGGCAAAATGCCAGAAATATGCTAACATGACGAAACACAAAATACCATTTTCTAATCTGAACCAATCAGCTGTCACAAAAGAAAGAGTTACAAAACAAACATTTGACTCCACACAAGTAATAGAAATCCAAACTCCTATACATATATTCAGAAACATTCAGAAAACTTCAACAGATTTCCTAAGTGTATTGTTTCAAGAAGATTACGAGAAACTATTTCGTTTTGGCCAGAAAATAATATGTTGCGCACACGGGCGGAATACTAATGGGGTTCGTGGTCTGAGGTGACCGGCTTCGACACAGATGTGAATAGTAAAAATTTTGCATTTACATATATCTTTAGACTTATGATGAATCATAATTTTTTTTAATGGTTGATGAAATAGATGACATGCTTGATATTAGAGATGCCGCGAAATCTCATTATTATTCGGTATTCGGCATTACTCGATATATTTTTTTTGTTATTCATCGAATACCGAAAAATGGTGTCTATTTATTTATTTATTTAATACTTCAAGCACATAAATGTACAGAGGCGGACTTAATGCCATAGGCATTTTCTACCAGTCAACCTTTGGGTGATGCAGAGACAAACAGTGGTAGGTGCAATTACGAAAAATCTTATGATCAATATCATGAAGAATATCATGTGATATTATTATTCGACATTCAGCGAAAAGTTGTCTAAATATAAAATAAAAACTATTAATATACAGAAAAACTATATACTTAAAAAATAATTAAACTCTTATTAATCTTTTAACACAAATCACACATTATTAATATTATCATTAATATAAATAGTTTTTTCAAATCAGTCATGGAAGTTAATTATTTAGGCTTTTTAATTAATAATTTAATATTTAAAGTCCAAAAGGGGTAGATTATTGTGCAAAAAAACTAGTTTTTCTGGTCAATAATCAAAATGTTCAAGTGTATGTATAATTATGTATTTGAGAATAAATAAACATTTTTTTTTTTTATTCCTTTTTTTATGTCGAATAATAATGGCGAGTATTCGACTATTCGCGGCATCTACTTATCCATGATAAAAAAACTCCCTTAATACTGAAAAAAATAAAACCCGAAACCCGGGTTAAATATAACCCGAGTGGGTTATATTTAACAGTATTAAGGGAACGTTTTTTCATCGTTTTAATTTTTTTTTTTTTTTTTATTTCCGTCGGTGTATATGAGTGCCCGCGGGAAGGTTTAAAAAAAATAATGGAACAAAATCACCGTAAACTTGGTAAACTAATTGGTAAAAACATCATCTGTAACAGTTTAGAAATTAATTAGTACCTAATTCTTTCAATAAGTATTTGTGCCAGCAATTATGAGCCATTTTAAGATGTTTCAGTTCGTGTATAAATTATCAATAAATCTGCCTGCCTAGCTTATTTCACAACTATGTTGGGGTCGGCTTCCAGTCTGAACGGAAGCAGCTGAATACCAGTATTTTACATAGAGCAACTGCCTATCTGACCTCCACAATCCAATTACTGGGTAAGGCTATACCCCTTGGTAAGGTTAGATGCGAGACTTTTGGGCTTCTGATTCCCCAAAACGACTATCATAGATCTACGAATGACAGTCGGGACCAACGGCTTAAAGTGCATTCCGAGGGTCGCGATATGTAATGGATGGTAACCCATCCACGAATCGACCGCGGCAAGCGTAGCTTAACCTCCGATCAACCCGTGCAGCTGTAATCATTTAGCCTAAATGATTAGCATCAGTCATCCGGGCAAAATGTCAGTTTTAAGTGCAATGTGTGTAAACAACAATCTAATGAGTTGATATAAACCATTAATATTGTGATTTATGTAATTAGGTGATAGGGTGAATACACGATAATCGTACGTTGAATCCATAAGGATTCAACGTACGATTATCGTGAATTACATCTTCTTATATATAAAATTCTCGTGTGACAATGTTAGTTACCATACTCCTCCGAAACGGCTTGATCGATTTATATGAAATTTTCTATGCATATTCAGTAGGTCTGAGAATCGGCTACTATATTAGTTTTTTTTTTTTTTTTTCATTGTTAATTTTCTAAAATTTTTTTTTTTTTTTTAGGGACGTAGGTAGGGTAGAGTAGGGTAGGGTAGGGTAGGGTAGGTAGGGTAGGTAGGTAGGTAGGGTAGGGTAGGGTAGGGTAGGTAGGATAGGTAGGTAGGTAGGTAGGTAGCTAGGTAGGGTAGGGTAGGGTAGGGTAGAGTAGTGGAGTTTATACTATAGCTTTTGACAGAACGAAGTCTGTCGGGTCAGCTAGTAATTCTATAGAATCTAATGTTTTGATACTTCTCCGTTTCCTTCACATAGCAGATGATGTTATGACATAGTAACGGATGTTTGTATAACAAATGTTGATGTGATACATTTTACTGGCATATTTAATATCTATAGCAAAATAATACCTAACATTATTTAATCGTTTTGGAACCTACGACCATTTTTACCATTATTTTTAACAAGTAGACAACAGTTATTATACAGAATGAAAAGAAAGGTCTTAAGGTATACACACAGATAATGAACTAGTAGACAAAAAGAACACAGATTTCGATAAGCACTCCCTACCATCCACGCAAATGTTAAAAGAAAGAGACACACTTTTATGGGGCCAGATTCCATTAAAAGGATTTTAATTCACCGCTCCATGCATTCATTTAAATAATTGCACGCTTTTCTTCTTTTTTTTTTTTTTTTCAATGGAGGGCCTCGGCCCCTCACGAACGTAAAGCGTTTACGTTTTAAAAATTAGTTCCGAAACCGTGTTTGCTTCAAGCGTGTCTAAATTATTGCTTCCTTGCTTATAAACAGTAGCTGCTACTTACTGTCGTGTTTTTAGATTTTAGTTTTTAACTGAACTTTGTTTTTGTGATAAACATCTACCCTTTTTAGGGTTCCGTAGCCAAATGGCAAAAAACCCTTATGGATTCGTCATGTCTGTCTGTCCGTCCGTATGTCACAGCCACTTTTTTCCGAAACTATAAGAACTATACTGTTGAAACTTGGTAAGTAGATGTATTCTGTGAACCGCATTAAGATTGTCACACAAAAATAGAAAAAAAAATACAATAAATTTTGGGTGTTCCCCATACTTAGAATTTAAACTCATATTTTTTTTTTTGTTTTTTCATTTAACCCATACGTGTGGGGTATCTATAGATAGGTCATCAAAAATGATATTGAGGTTTCTAATATCATTTTTTTCTAAACTGAATAGTTTGCGCGAGAGACACTTCCAAAGTGGTAAAATGTGTCCCCCCCTGTAACTTCTAAAATAAGAGAATAAAAATAAAAAAAATATGATGTACATTACCATGTAAACTTCCACCGAAAATTGATTTGAACGAGATCTAGTAAGTAGTTTTTTTTTTAATACGTCATAAATCGTAAACCGCGCTTGCTGCTACGATGCTAGATCTTTGCTAAGAATTTCTGTTTATAGCTAACAATGGGATTACTATTTTGGTCTGACTGCAATACCCAGCTTTCATTTATGTTCATCTGTAATTCCGTTTCGATACTAATTCCACAACCTGCAATACTTACAACAAGTTTGAATAAATGATTGGTCGATTTTACAAACTTGTTGTAAGCATATAAAGAAAAAAAAAAACATCATAGAGGTTTTCTTTTTGCTCTCATATCATGTGCTTGTAACCCCTCAAACATAATGACGTCATTCAAAATGTAAAATCGTTATGTTATAAAAACAACGTCGACTTTACCGAGGTCGAATCACTTGAATCGCGACTGTCTGTTTATAAAATCAGGGACTATGTATAATTATCGCGCCACTTTGAATTTTGAAACTTAACACTGTAGCTGTATGGTGCATTTTTGCAAAGCGTTGATAACGTTGCATAACGTTGATAAATGCAGCGTCCTCGTTGTCAGTTACTGGGGGCATAGGTGATTACAAAATAAAATGTAGGAGCTCTGTTTTAAATAAAAAAATATTTAGGAGCAGAAAAATGTTTGAAGTAACATTTATAGGTTAAAACAACTTACGAGTATATGATGATGATACTGTTTTTGATTATAGTACCTACTGTGTACTAAACTAAATTACTTAAATTTGTTTTTAATAATAATTAAAGAATAATAATTAGGTATTTTGTGTTACTCGATCTCTGAACCTCTCATCATAAGTTGCTATGTTGACCCTATGATGAAAATTACGTTATAAAATTGTATTTTTATGTGCGCAGTCTTGTCTGTAGTACTCTTTACAAAACGAAATATATAAGCTTCGATAGACAAGCCGGTAATTAATTTAACAATTTGTTAATTCATTCTCAGACACTGTGCTTCTAATTTTAGAAACCAGTAATCATAATGATGAAGCAATTAACGACCAACAATATGTCGACTTGTTATGATAATAGGTTGTTAAAATAACTAAAGATATGCAGATTCACATTTTTATATTATATTCACTCGCCATTTAATAGTAGGTTTAAATAAGACAAAAGTGGAAGAGAAAGTGGGCAGAGTCCAAAATAATGGTGAATATTATTTTGGTAAAGTTAATTTTCCTCATCTGTAGATACAAATTTTTTTTTAATCATTCGCTATGAAATGTTAACGCTCAAGTATACTGTATTCTAGAAAGATATATAAAAACATACTTGGCGAAATCACAAAACTCTTGCCACTATCTGATAGGACACAAGATCCTTTTATAGTGTAAGATAAAACACAACATTTGTGTAGTTTATCAATAAGACGAGTACGCTGATTGATAATTTAGTCGATAGGACAATATCTGAAAATGCTGATTAAAGAACAACAAACAAACTAATACTCCACAACTAATTCTGAACAATGGATAAACATTAAACATAATCAAAATATTGAGGATTAAACAAAATTTCTTCGCATCGCACAAGTTGATCCATATTATTTTTAAAACTATAAGCATAGTAACTAACCTGAAAACGACAGTAACAATTCTGAAACGTTATGAATATGTGTGTTATCTCCTGTTATCAGTTTCAGGTTCCAGTCAATTCAGTATTGATGGATCGTAAACGATAACATATGCGACAGGAAACTTGCTATCATAAACTGTTCATTATGTCGTAAAAACTCTGTGAAATTATTTAACTTTCTTGTTAAACAAGTTTTGATGTTTCACCAGTTTAGTTTTTTAATGTCATGACGTGGTGCCGTTCTTGAAGTTTAATTATGATCATAATATAGATAGAGAGAGACTCTATAATTTAAGGCTATGTGCAGAATGAGTCAAAACTTACTTTTAGCTCGTTGAAAAGAATGATGGCGCGAATACTCAAACTCACAAACACTCATCAAAGCACTCTCACAGTTTAAGTTGTCAATAAATAAACTGAAAAACTGGTTTTGACACAAGACAAAACTGTTGAATATGATAGACAAAACTGTTTTGTCTTTAGTGTGCGTACTGTCGACGCTCGTTTAGATTCTCAATCTAGCAGTATTATATCAAACACAAATTCATACTCAAACACACACTCCTATTAGTGTTGGGTAGGACAAGCAATTTTGACGAGTTTGTATGAGTAACTCATTCAGCTTGGTGAGGTAGTACATTGTACCACTTCAAATGAGGTGGGACAATATTACATTAATAGGACAATGTAACATCAATGGGATATTGTCCCAAAAATGTGACATTGTCCCAATAATGTCAGATTGTCCCACCGTATTTGAAGTACTAACACAAAAGACATACGAGGCTTTGAGCTGAGCTTAGAAATATGAGGGATAGGGAAAATATCATATTACTGAGTAATGCATGACTACAACAAACGCATCGTAGTTTAGACGGATGACGAATAAAATTTGTGTCTCAAATTAAATAAACAGCGTACGACATGAAATATTTCTTTTTAATAGTTAATCAAGAAAAAAATTACTAATTGTAATTTAAAAATAGCAACATTGCCACTTTTTTACCGCCGAGTCTGTTACGTCTCTCGGTGATAACCTGACCAGACTTCGAAAAAAATTATTTCCGAAGGAACTATAAAAGTACTCTGTGGAAGGAACACTCGTAGCAGATATGCACAGTCGTTTTTTAGCCACTTCATATAACCTACATTAATTAATAAGGTCTACTCTCCCGCCCGCACACATTCGTTCGTCCAACCGCGCTGTCCCGCTCACTTGAAGTGAACCAACGAAACGAGTCAAGCAAGACCTCCCTCGTTCGCGAGCTAGAAGTGCGACAACGACAATCCTTGCACTCGCTCGCTCACCTCACGTCAGCATTGTCAGGCCTCACTCACCTCACCACACTCACTCACTTGTCAGTTCGAGATTCATTCATTTGTATGTCACAGTGAAGCGGTACAAAATTTTATTTTGAGGTGTTGGGACATTCAGTCGTTTTGTATGGGACATTTGAGGTGCCTCTTGCATGTCCTACCCAACACTAACTCCTATACAAATCACAATTATGTCTGAGGTTGTTTACAGCTATAACTCTAGGTCAGGGACTATGCTATTAAAGTGTGCTTGCTATGAACAAATTGTTTTTATTACTTTAAAATTTAACAGTATCTAATTCACTTGCGATATCAATAACAATTTCATATACATATTTACTGCAATTGATGTATGAACTGTATACATAGGTATTTTATTGACATACTCACACGCATCGGCACTCAATACTTTCAACATCGCATTTATCGAAATGCGATGTTGTAGGTATCGTTTTTTTTCCAAGTACTGTCTGAATGCTTCTATTTCGAGCTGGCTTATTTTACTTCAAATTGTATCATGGTTCTAGTTAATTAAAGGATATTTTAAGATTGGATATTTTTAGGTTTAAAAAAAAATCTAAGTTGATGTAGCTTGACATAATGATTACAAATAGGGGGCCAAATTCCCCACCACAGCAAATACAAGGCAATAACGTTTATCACAGACAAGATATTTAAGTTTGCCAAGTCATTCTGACAATGATAATGATTTACAAATGGCGTCGCAAAAAGACTCGCTGCGATAACCAAATACTGTTTTAGAACACTTTACTTTTATTCAGAATTATTAGTTAGCGATTATTATTATCTGTCAATTATCTGTTTATGTTTGTATACCATGCTTGTTTAATGAACTATAGCCAAGTATATGATTTTCTTCCTTTGTTTTTTCTTTTCTGTCACGTGATTTGCTTCCGACCATTTTTTTCTGAAAATCCTGCTCCTCCTTGTAGGTTTGGGTAGTAAAGCAATATTGCCATCATCATCAAGCTTGGATGATGGCAATACTGATGCTGGTATTATACGAGTACCCACTAGACTCAAACAATGTAAGAAGTGCTTTGTTAGTACTTCGAGCAGAGGCTCAGATAATGGATAAGTGATATTAGGGCTAAAGAGAATGCCACACCCTGCATTTTCTGCATTTTTTATACGTATCATTTAAATACAGTTCATGGTTAGTTTTTGCTGGCCCCAATTAATCATTATTTTTCATCGCATTCACGTGTAAATATTCGTATAGATCGGCTAGCATTCAAGAATACATTATTTTACATAACAATGTTGTTCTTTAGACTACCAGTTGTACGCGAACAGAGAAATAAAAAACTGAATACGTTAATGTTTACGTGTGACTTCTCGCTCTAACATAAGCAAGAGACCGAGATAGCTAAACACCTACTAGCTTGCTTGTGCTTCTATTAGACAAAAGGAATCGGACTTTAAAATCTAAATTATAGTAATAAGGTAAAGACAATGGGAGTTTCTATTCACAAAAATTCTCACATTCTTTTACTATTAATTATATGTTTTGGGTATCAAACACAGTTACTCTAACATTCTAATATTATTTGCGTTACCACTAGTTATATAGGTACTACTTAGTGTCAAGGTTTACCTTGGATCATTTTTTACACAGAAACTCATAAACATAGCACTTCTAAAGTCTAATGAATTCACTGATTAATTTAAAAAACCGTTTTTATTGTAAAACTGTTACCTAGATTGATTTCTATATTTGTATTAGGATAGCAAACAAGCTCAATAAATAAAAAAACCGTTCCTACATAGTTTATTACGAGCGAAATCGTAAAACTAGGCACATTTTATTGCGCACGCTCATAACCTTTAACACAGCAGCCGGTATAACCCTACTTAATAGAGGAGACACTTACCGGGACCGTAAAATCTCTTGCCCTTGGTTACATCGAAAATGATTCCGTTCACAGCGAGTAACACTCTGCCGTCGGCCTGCGTTCCATCATAATTCTTGATCTCAGCTACTGTTAGATCCTTCCTTAGCTTCGGTAGACTTGGAGGAGGTGGAGCCACAGTCACTTCTGATTCAAAGTTCGATTTGATAATCTTATACACAAGGTACACAATAATAGCTATTAACACAAGGTTTAGTGGGCTCATAAGTTCGTCCCATAACGTAGGAGAAGCTGTTTCTTCTGACATTTTGATACGTGTGCTTGCGCCGGCTGCGGTTACAAAACTGCTCTATCGTCACGTTATCAAGCCACTATAAGGTCAACGAGTGTAAGGCCGTCACTTGACGTGTGTGTTTTAAAATTCGACGGGATATTTACTGATTTTTGTAATGTGAGACTGTTAAGACAAAATTTGTTTATTTAACAGCGCTGCATGTGCATTGTAAGCCGTGGTTTACGTTCCGTTTAGTGATTTTAAAGCGATTTAGCATTGCAAATGCAATAACTGCATTCGCGACTTTGTAGCTAATGATGTACTTAATGAGCGAATATTAGTCTGGAATATGCTTTTGAATAGAATACGAGTAATAGAACGTTCTTAACTAGTTAACAGGAAACAATTAAGTTGATATTACCTACTATTATTGTTATTTATATATAATTATCTGTAGGTATGTAATGTTATTGAATTGTCTTAAATCTATCTATTTAAGTACCAAAAATCAGACTCATGCTCTCTCAATATTGCGTTACGTCGTCTTGTGTGCGCAACTATTGAAATTTAAACATTATGACATGACAATACTGGTTCAGAAACCATTATTCAAAATCAAAACACCTTTTCAAAAAAACCTCTATCTTCTTATTCAGTACGTACATAATATTTCAAAACACAATTTCTATTTTGCCCGAAAATATCTTTATGGCACAAAATATTTCGTTTTTCCAGCGGCTTCATAATCTGACAGGCGATGGACTCAGCGCATTTTATGAATGGCGAACGAACTAGGAAATCGTTGGCTTGAATAATAACCAGTTTTTAATTATCATATCATACGAGGAACGCATATACTTGATGGACTTTGCACGAAGGAGTAAAGAATATAAAATATAACCTGTGTCAGCGCTATTATGTTATTATTGTAGCTATTAAGAACACTAGTCGGTCATTTTTCCATACAAGCGTAGTATGGTGATTATTCGTCTGTTTGACGGTGTACATTCAAATCTATAAATAATATCAATTTATCATGCCTTTATCTAGTCCTATAAGGAAGCAGAATTGGAAAAAGAATTAATTAGTAATTTTATATTTTGAATTGTTTTATTAGTTTTTACATTGTCTCACATATAGAAGCAACAAGAATAATGTACCCAGGATTATGTAATATCTTGATTTAAAAGAGTGTCCTTGGAGTTTCTTGCCCGTTCTTCTCCATAGTGATCTACGTATTGGAATGGGCATCTAGCTTCAACTTGCCGACTCTGACTAACTGACCGTCTCTTTGACAATTCAAAAGTGCCTGTAAATGGTTTAATTGAAATAAATGCTTTGAGTTTGAGTTTGAGTTTGAATATTGGTTAGGAAGTTATGAGCTTCCAAACTTCCATATATCAACACTAATTTTAACTCATCTTTGGGCGTAAAACGGCAAAATAGAAACCGTACGGGCATAGATAATTCGCTCCCCCAGGAAATCAACTGCAATGCAATGGCAACCAACCGATTATCTTTTAAAGTAAAAGTTCGTGAGCATATTCGCAAGAAGCAGGCAGTATCATCATAACGGTAATGTTTTCCCATTGTTTGTCTTATTTGTTTTAGTATACATATTTATGTGTATTTATTTGTGCTTATATTTATATATCGACGCGAAAAAGCAGAAACGTAGTAACCCACAAAATGAAAAATGTTCACCAGAGCCGAAAAACGTTTGAGATTTCAGAAAACAAAATCTGAAAATACCCACACCGCTCAAAATTTCAACAGCGCTGTAACTACCGGAATCAAAAATTTTCAAAATGATGGATTGGTGTAAATGCTAAATGATAAAAAATTCATGCATATAGGTGGTCCCTTAAAAAAATAGGGTTTTTTTTAAAATGCTGTACAAACTGTTCTATTAGTTGTAGAGTTACGGGAGTCGAACCATTCGCCGCAGAATTTTTTTCTGATTCCGAATCTGCAATAAAAAAAAATTGACTTTGAGTGCGGGTTACTACGTTTCCGCATTTTTGCGTCGATATAATAAGATTTATATATTGAATTTATAGTTTGTAATAGGTTTATGTATATCTTTATATTTAAATTAATATTTATTCCTCAATTTTCGCTATTGCACCTACTACTGTTTGTCTCTGCATCACCCAAGGGTTGACTGGTAGAAAATGCCTATGGCATTAAGTCCGCCTCTGTACATTTTTTTGTGCTTAAAGTATTAAATAAATAAATAATTTATTAAAAAGTTCAAGTAATTTATAAGTAGTTTTCTCTTTGTATCAATACGCCCAAAGGTCGGTTCATAAAACGAAATCGCACATGTGTGCGTCATTAGCGATGGTATACTATACGAGACGAGAGTATGTATCCGTGCACGCACTAGCTTCTTACTGCTCATCACCCGTCAAGTTTGTCCCTTTCGTACACGATGTTGGGTGAAATAGCATGCATTTTGACTACGGTACACCAATGAGTTCGAGCCGTCGACTAGCGTTACCTTAACGTTGTGTTTTAAGGTTATGAGAAACGTATTTATGGGTTTGTGGTTCGTGTTGAGGTCGTTTCACAAAAAGTGGTTCACTTGAAGCAGTCTTTTTTGTCAATGTTAAAAAGCAACAACGAGATCAGTTGAATAGCTTGAGTCTAGTGCTAGGTTAACGCCGGTGCGCATTAGGCGGCAAGACGCGGCATGGTACCACAAAGCATTAACATTTGTATAGGCCGGCGGCATGCCGCAGCTTTCCGCAGTATGCTCAAGTCCTCTTGTGATGATATCAACGAAATCTGAGAGGTATAAAAATAATATTAAAAACATTTCCGCTTACGAAAATCCTTTACCATGTCATACCGCATCGTGTCACCTGCTGAGTGCTGGCGTTCCTTTTATCTCACTTGCTTGATAAGTTTTTATAATGGACCATGTCCTTTGAAGTTAATTTTTGTTTATGAACCTAGCAACTGACCTTTAAATCCATCAATTGTGAAATTATCGTGACGGAAAAGTAAAAAGTGAAATCCTTCAATCCATCACTCCTTCACTAACATAAACGTTATAACTGTCTAATGTCCATATTGACTCGGTTAAAGATGAGCACAGACACTGAAAAAAATGCACTCCAATCAAGTGACTTTTTAGCGTGATTGACGATATCTTGTTTAGATTAATCAAAATCTTAGTTAAGTTGATAATCACGACATGATTGCAGCAATACTAGTTCAAATGATTGTACGCTCAAACAAGTTTCTCGATTACACTTGACATGACATCATTGTAGAAGAGTTAAAAAAGAGACATAAAAATGTTAACTGTAACAAAGTAAGTTAGTTGTGTCAGTCAAGCATTTTGATTACTCCAGTAAAGAGCACTGTACCTTTAATCTAATAATCTCGGTTGGAACAACTATGTTTTGACTTGATTGGTTGGTTTTGTGATAACTCTAATCAAGATCCCGTTTCAAATCTCAATCAAATAAAAGTAGTAGCTGTGATCGTTGTGCTTGATAGGCTCAGATGCAAACAAGTTACTTAGTCAATCTAAACAAAATCTTGATTGTGGCAACTACTTTTTTTTTTTCAGATACGTTACTAAATTGTCACCAGTAATCTCCACAAGTAGAGCGGCAGCATTTTTATTTTGAATTTTAAAGCATACTAGACAAATCGGCCCCTTTTTCTAGGTGATATGGAGTTATCTACACCTCATGGTCAGGTACTTACTACAATGTTTGCTATAGGAAATAGAAATGTCAACCTCGCTTGTTTGGTTTACGGCAAAAGTAGTGTCGATGACCGATTTGTTCTCATGACCGAATGAAGGCTTGACATCAATTCTGAGGTGATATCAATGATAGCCAATCCTGTACCTAGATATTTACACGTAATGCACCAAATAGTATAAAATACCACATCACTATAAAATTGCAATATCAAATGATAAATGAGCATGCGAAAAATTGGAACACGATGATTTAAAATTTAACACAATCCATTTCCGATTAATTATTATGCTATTAATGTACGAGTTATCAGAACATGCAATGAATGTGAAATCACATTTATGACTCGACACTTAATGTAATGATAGCTGCTCGCATGTTTGTATGAATTTGGAGCATGCCATCATGACTTGAACATATTGTAGTACGGGGACATTGACATGTAGCTATAATCTAGCAAGCTCATTACAACTGTTCACAAAAATTATGTAATAAAACAGTAAATAAAACACTTGATAAACAATCAAAAATTAAAATAAGACTGACTTTCCTACATTTTGTATCGTTTTAGCTATCAAACCAGTTTCATTGCAGTCGCTTCATATAAGTTTCGTGTTGAATAGGTTTTCACAAAGGCGAGAGTTGCACAAAGAGCCATGGAGCGTTCCATGCTCGGTATAAATAAGGCTTATAGACCAAGTTCCAAACGACGAGAGCCGAAGACGGACAAACGTTTTCGATATCAGAAAACGAGTTGGGCAGGACACCTGGCAAGGCGCATTGATGACAGGTGGAGTAAGGCAGCAACCGAGTGCCGTCCAAGGACTGGAAGACGAAGTGTTGGTCGTCCGGCGATGAGATGGGCGGATGGCATTATTACCATCGCGGATAGAACCTAGATAAAGCTGGCACAGGAGCGTGGGGATTGGCACATGAAAAGAGGATGCTCAGCCGTGAGTGAAGGCGGGCTGTGGATGATGATGATGATTGCGAGTTTATCATCAGCCTACAGCAGGCCATCAGTACTGCTGGACATTGATTCTTGGTAACACTCATCCAGCTACTACCAGCCACTATGCGAAGATCGTGGCTCCATCAAGCTTGATGGTGTCTTACCATACGTTTGCTAAATCGCCATCTTCACTCAAGAACACATCTACCCCAACGGTCATCGGTTCATCGGTTATTATGGCCGGCCCATTGTCACTTCAGATTGATTATTCTGTGAGGTATGTTGACAACTAATGCGAGTTAGTGCGAATCTATTCTTGTTTCAGTTCTCATAGTAGTTATCGCAATTTTTTTGTATGACGTGTTTGACACGTGTTCACCACAGCTGTCAACATATGCACATGTTTTATTTTACAAAAAGATAAACATCCTCATACGTTTTTGGGCTGTTATCATGGATTAGGTTTTTGCATATTCTAAGGAGTAAGTCTGTGTATTAGCGTGACTTAAAATTTATCATATGATTTCACGATGGCAATGACTTCCGCGATGATTTTTATGATGAATACCATACATTTTGATCTGATTACACTTTTATCTAACTCTTCTGATTAACTTGTAGTTACAAAAGAAACACAAACAATAACACTGTTAGATAAAATCTTGCTAACATAATAATAACAATAACATAGCCACACTCCACACTACATTTTAGAAATTGAAACACAAAACAATTTAGTTCAATTAAATTGAACACAAGTTACAATTGAATTAATTCCGTTCGAAATTTAAGCGTACTCCCAACAAGCCGATTTAAACTTTATACATTTTTGTATCGCTCATTTTCGAAAATCGCACTGTATTGTTTGGAATTACCGATTATTGTACCCAATTTAATTGGATCCCTGACAGTTCAATTAACTTGAACAATTTTTGATCAGTTCCCCGTGGCCTTTATGAGTGGTTTATTGTTCTTTGGCTTATTTCAGAGCCATATTTACTGTTTAATTATCTTAATTACGAACTGAAATCTGTTTGATGTTGGACGTTGGAACGCAGTTATTCGGCAGCAATTTCCAGGTATTACTACATAATTTTAGCGGATTTATTTTACCTAATTAATGAATATCAACAAACTAACTTATTATTACTGTCGGCAGTACCTACTCGAAATAATGCATTAGCTTGAAAACTGACGAGTTAAATCCAGTTTAAGTTATGCATGAGAACTTCTACATTTCTGAGATTTTAATTAAAGTTTGCTTTCCAGCACAAAGTGCAAATCACACATTCCTACCTTGGTTCTCTCGTTAGCTGAAAACTATCTTGGAATCCTTATTTCTTCTAGTTTTATGAATAATAAATTATGTTTACTAACCGTAAAAAGTACCCTGTTATCAATGTATTATGGTAAAGAAAAAATAAGGTAAACAATAAGTACCTATGGAACCTAGGGATCGAATCCGGATCGAGGTGATCCGGCACAGAACCAAAGTTGTCGACATGGCTCACAGAATAAGCAAGCTGAAGTGGCAATGGGCCGGCCATATTAGCCGTAGAACCGATGATCGTTGGGGTAGACGTGTTCATGAGTGGAAACCGCGAATTGGCAAACGTAAGGGAGGACGTCCTCAGACTAGGTGGAGCGACGATCTTCGCAGGGTGGCTGGTAGCAGCTGGATGAGAGTTGCCGAGAATCGAGCTGAATGGTGTGTAACTGGAGAGGCCTATGTCCAGCAGTGGACTGCTATAAGCTGATGACGATGATGAAGTACCTAATCTTTGCAAACTTTAACTGGTAGCGTTTTATGTATATAGCTAGCTGCTGCCCGCGGCTTCGCCGGTGTTTTTTACTAAAATATAAGTAGGTAGCCTTAGTTCCTCCTTATAACATCAGCTATCTGGCAGTGAAAGTTCCGTTAAAATCGGTCCTGCCGTTTCGGAAATTAGCCAGAACAAACAGACAGACAAAAACAATCATAATTATTTGTTTTATTGCTATAAGTATCGTATATACTTCATAAGCATTGAGTAAAATGCTGTTATTTTGACATAACAAACAGACACTTCAATTTTGTTTATTTGTATGGATAAGAACTTTTGAATATGCTCAATAATACACATTGAAAACTTAATCAAATGTTTTTTTTATTTTATTTTATTCAAAATAACACCAAATGAAACAAACAGGTGTATTGCAACATCGTTTCGGTATAAAAAAATATATTTTGACTATCTTTTGCCCGCGGCTTCACCCGCGTGGATGTCGGATAATATCCCGGGGGAACGTTTTACCGGGATTAAAAGTAGTAAATCCTATGAGTTAATTCACAAAAAATTAAATGTGTACGTAACTAATAGACTAAGCGCAGGGCTGTTCGCTCCTTGCCAAGGTCCGCAACCTTGGCAAGGAGCGAACAGCCCTGCGCTTGTCCGAAAGGCCCTGGCACACAGGCAACTGAAGGAACACGGGTGGGTTTTAGTCAGTAGAAGTCTGACGTACCCTCCCGCTCCGCTCAGAGTGGGAGAAGTTATATGATAATTTCCCAACCAAAAAAAAGGGTTGTTCGCTCACACCGCGGCACTTTTCTTACTTTTAGCATTTTTTTATCCGTTGGCGTCATAATTTCTAAACGAAAGGTCCGATTCGAATAATTTAAAGAGTAATTTACATGTGCTCGATTATGAAACTATTTAGTTGGATATGGATAAATATCATGATACGAATGTCATCATCTTCTGATTCTACCCGTGTTTTGATGGACTAATTTGAAAAAAAGAAACGGTTATTACGACTTAACTATAATAGTTAGACATATAGTCTCATGGACTTTTTTGTAGGTAAGGATGAGTACTATAAACATGTCACACATTATTTTATGTATCATCAATAGTTTTCGCAGCACACTCCAAATAATATGCACGGCAAATTTTTGATACCTTGGGTGCAATTTACGTAGAGTTCTCTAATAAATCGCACCCCCGGTGCAACACTGTCACTTATGCAAACTATAAAATACTTATGCTTCAGGAGAAGTGTATTAATTTTAATTATTTGGTTTCATTTATTAAACTTAAAAGAACACGTCACGTCACCTATTCATCTTCCCTAAATCAGGAAGTGCCATCAACTATGTAGGTATAGGGTAGGATACTTAAGTTTAAAATACTTTTCCTGAAAAAGTTACTTTTTGCATAAGTGACAGTGTTGCACCGGGGGTGCGATATATATATTTTTTTAAATAAAATACGCCATTTTACTTGCTGATAATTTAGGTTACGATAGGTGACAGAATTTTGTAAATCAATTCAGTATGTTTTGAGTTTATCCTTTGCAAATAAACACACAAAAAAAATATATTTCTCTTTATATTATTAGTTTATAAGAGAACACAATAGTTCACTTAAATATGAGAAACTTAACAAAATATGTTAATTATAAACATAATTGTCGTTCGATATATCGAGTACATACAGTGAGTAATGATTTATTATTGTTGGTTAGCCAAATACAAGTAAAACCAATTTTTTTTTTTAATGTTAGATGATGTAGAATGTCTTGTTTCCATATCAAATTGCTAGTTCTACTACCTACATAATGCTGCAAAATGAGAAATGCTTCTACAACTTTCCAGGGGCATATAAAGTAGCTGCATCAATATTAATATCTGTGTGGAGTTCAATACCATCGGATTACCATAACCGTTCGCTCTGACGTCTCTCTCCTACATTTAAATATCTTGAAATTCATGAATACGGGGCGAAAAATTACAGAAACAATTCATTACGGAAAACTTATGTGTGGAACTTATTGTTGGAATGTTTTTGTCATATTTCGCCGATTATATTGGCCGAAAGAGAAGTATGGAGGAAGAAGTAATTTGCATCGAATCGACCTCAAAGAAATTTGGGATCGAGGCAAGAGGATAATACGAGTACCTTATTGATAACACAGAAGTGAAGTTTAGAGATTTTTTTTTAAATTGAAAAACATTTTTATTTCTGTAATTTTGTATTAAACTTCTACGGCTACGTCTAACTCTGCTTACCTCTCAACCGATCAAAACCGTGACATCAATAAAAATTAATCATAAAATAAAAAGCCAAACCAATTATTTTCCATCACTCCAACAATAATCTCACACAGGGGTGGATTTTTTTTTCTCTTATTTTAATAAAATAGTTCCAAATGTTTTATACACGAGTTTTTTTTTTGTTTTTTTTTTTTTTTTTGATTGAGCTATTTATCCAATTGATTATGTATTGACTCAAATCGATCAAGCCTCATATTGTAATTCTTTTCTCGACTATTTTAAAATTAACCTAAGGAAACATTTACAAAACATACAGATATAGTAAGTTAGTCTTAGTACTAACTATGTATTTACTATCTAATCTGTGAACATACTTACTTTTTTGTAATCAATCTAAGTATGTAACACAGATTTATAATGATAATTAATTAATTTTATTAATTAATTATTATTAATTTATAATACACCCTGTACGGTCCGAATTGTTCGTTCTTAGACGGGGATTACCTTATCTAAAAGTATATTTAAATAAGGGAAGTCCCAAAAAGAATTGCGGGAATTAATATAGATCATTAATTCTCTATCTAACCTTTTTAATTTCTTTTCGAGCTATTTCAAGTCCTAAACATTTATAACTTTTAATTTATTTTCATTCATTCGCTGTTAAAATTTGATTTAGAACCATTTTTTTATCTCAATGTTTAAAACATTGTTTGAAACTTGTATTAAACTTTAAAAACTTTATAAAAAACATTGTTTTATTTCACACTGTTTTGAACATTGTGTAAAAAAATGTGTGTTAAAAAATTGGTTGTCTGTAAAGTAGATTTACGGACGATAGTTTAACGTGACAACGTCATAACAAAACTTTTTGCGGCGCAAGCGTACAATGAGCGTAACGGGACATTTTCGTGCATGCAGCCGGCGTTCATCGATTTACTAGACGTTGTCACGTCAAAAAAAATGTTTGTGTTTTAAAACTCTTTTCCGTGTTTTAAAACAACTTGTTTGCTTTATGCCAACCCTGATCCTACACACACATAACCCTCTCAAATAAAACAAGCATTTCATTTGTCACATATTCCATTTTATTTTGCCTAGTCAGTTGCAATGAATACTTTTGCAGAGGTTTTAATATCGGAATCCGTGGGTGGAGGGTATTTCTTTATTAATTGAGCAAGTGGAGTGCTCTTCAGTTTCTGACTGTTATAAAATCTACATGGCGCTGGAGGATTGGAATGTTTGTGAATGGATAGTCGTGCGATGCAACATTTTAACAATAATTTTAGGTGACTCTGTGACATATCAAGCCTTTTTTTTTAGGTTGGGAAATCCTCAATGACCCCTCCCGCTCTGGGTGGAGTGGAAGGGAGTGTCAGACTTTTACTGACTAAAACCCACCCGTGTTCCTTCCTTGGTCCTTTATATTCCGGGGCATCGGTACCCCTTTCGGACAATCCCGCTGACGCTAATGGGCCCCCTCGTCGTTGCTGACACCTCTTTGAGGTGCGCGTGGAGCACGTACGCGCCGTCCGGCACGGGCCTGGTCCTGATCGGACGGTGAGCTACCCATTACTCACCGCCCGCAGGCCGGACCCTGTAACTTTTCAAGCCTTGGATCATAAGAAGGGGGCATAATCTACTTCATTGTAAGTGCCTAGTGAATTCTTTTAAATTATATCCATAGTAGGTATACTGCTACTTCTGCAGCCGTAGACGCAGATAGAGCTAATGTTGCTGAGAGAAAAAAATCAGGCGCACTGTTTCACTGTTGAACCATGGCTGATGCACCTTCATAACATACAGCTGATATAATCCCTATAACTTGATAATCTAACTAATATAAATATTCGGAGCTAAGCAATTTAACTACTGTAACTTATCCTGATAATTATAAATTAGTATTTACCAATTTTGCAACTTTAAAGAAACGTGCATTATTGCAGCAATAACAACCACTATACCCAAAGTCTCAAATTCAGATAATTTATGTAAACAAAGGGGATAACATAACAAAAAAAAATCTTCGTAATGGTAATTCACATAAAATTGCGAAAAAAGTGGTTCTATTTTCTTTTAAGTACTGATTTTAAGATATAATAATTAAAAAATAATCATACCGTAATTATTTTTATACATTTTCGGTTTTAAACAAAGTAATTAATAAAAGGAGATATTCTGGTATAAAATATTTTATGATACTGGTAACAATGCAGGAGATCCAATCATTTTCACATTTTTTACATATTCAACAACACTAATATTACAACTCTCATTCATAGATTCATATTGTACTCGTATGTAGCATATCTAGACACATTTTGGATGAAAACGGCTGTAAACTGTTTCGATTGGAAATCGATTTTGGGACGCCTACGTCTAGCACTAGATTTAAAGGGCTGATTATGACAATCGTATGGCCGTGTCTCCGACACACTACAAAAAACATTGTTCGGCAACGTTATTTTGTTTGCATAGTTCTTATAATTAATTCACTTTAATTTTATCGATGATTATTTACATATACATTTAATGATAAAATGTTTTTTACCACTGTCCTGTCATTGTGACAGTGACATTTCTTGACATTACTTTGTTTACATAAATTATCTGAATTAGAGACTTTGGGTATAGGTACTTTCCGATTTCCGGCGCAAACCGTGTTTGTGAATCACTTAACATTATTTGTCAAACCTACCTAAAAACCTATAAATATAGTTAGGAATAGATAAGTTTTATCATTCCGACCTCGCCGCCTCATTCCGACCTCGCCGCCGAGGCCCCGCGCGAAATCCCCGACTAACGAATAGTCCTCCCCGACCCTTGACTGTAAGTGAAGCGCCAGCACGCGTTTTAGCTGAGCAGCATGTAATCCAAACTCCCCACGATAATAATCAAAACACTGATTTTATCCAGCCACCGTCGGTCCCTTGCCACCCTCCCTCCGACTCAGCTGCCCTAAGCCGAGGTTTGTACCACACAGGGGTTGCCCTTAGCGAGCAGCAGTCGTTTAGTTTATAGTTTTTACGCCCTGGCTGGAGGCATTAAGTTTCGTTAGGAGCTTAAGGCAGCCACAGGAAAGTCCGGTTAAAGAGTCGGAACTTTAGTGGTTACACTCTGAGATGGCCTAGATTAAAAAAAAAAAAAAAAATTGTTTTAAAGCTTCCTCTCTCCATCTATTTTGCTATGCCCGACAGGGTGCATAATCCTATCCTATCCTAGTTCTTACTCCTACTACTCGTATTATAATAATAATTATACACGCGAAACTTTGTAAGGATGGATGGATGTTTGTTACTCAATGACGTAACAACGGCAAAACGGATATAGATGAAATTTGGCACACAGATAGTTTATAACCTGGATTAACACATAGGATACTTTTTTTCCAATAATAGCTCTTGCCCGCGGCTTCGCTCGCATTAATTTACAATTTGACAATCGATTCGGGTTAAAACACACTACTAAAGTTTCTCATAATAATATAATTCAATCATGATTCGAAAGATACGTGGCGCCATCTATTATCGTATGAACGTTATTGTTGTTTTCCTCGGGAAAGTACTTTTTTTCGGGATGAAAGGTACCATAAGTCCGTTTTTGTACACCTGACAACGTATATGAAAAATTTCAGGATGATCTGTTCAATGGTTTAGGCGTGAAAAGGTAACAATCAAACAAACAAACTTACTTTCGCATTTATAATATTACTAGCTTTTGCCCGTGGCTCCGCCCGCGTGGATGTCGGTTATCGCGTAAAAAAGTAGCCGTAGTAGTAGTAGTCCTTCTCCATATCCCAGGCTATATCTCTGCCAAATTTCATGACGATCGGTTCAGCGGTTTAGGCGTGAAAACGTAACATACAGACAGACAGACAGACAGAGTTACTTTCACATTTATAATATTAGTATGGATTGGTTATGGATATGGATATATAGTTAGGATTCCCACGGCACACAGTGGAACGAATGTATGGGAGCGGTTGGACGTAGACATGTCCGAAAAATAAGAGTAAAATTATGACAAACTAATGATGCCATCTTATTCGATTACTTAATGCCTTCATAAATTGTGGTGATGAATTTCTTCATAACTCCCATATTTCGGGAGTAATTTGAGAAAATGTGAAATTTTACTATGAAAATGAGTGTATCGAGCTCTCTCCCTCCTGATTCCGGGCTTGTTTCAAGTAGCGGTCTCTAATATCGTAATGCTATTACTAAGAGCTATATTTAATACTAAGACACATAGTGCGCCAAATGTGCACTTTCTGGGATAAAAGGAAATGAAAATTTAAAAAAAAAAAACGTTTTTTCCCCATTTGTATTTACTTTAAACCGCAGACAGACTTATTAAGAGGTCTATAAATATATTATATATATACAGAAATATATATTAACAAAAATATTCACAAGAACTGATGAGAGTATGACTTTTAAGTAAGTTGGTAATAAATTACCTAGTTTCATTAAAAGTACAATAAATAATTAAGATGTAAGCTCTAATTTACTAAGTTACACATTTTAAAACAATAACATCATTTAATTATCTTCGTCATCATCATCATCATCAATTAATTCAAATTCAGAATCGATGTCCGCTAAATCATTTATGTTAACAAATTCGATATCACTTTTCTCAGAATCCGTAAGCTCATAAAATTCCTTAAAAGAAGATTTTTTTACAAACTTATTTCCTTTTGGACGGATACTTGTAACAAGTGGATCAGAAGACAGTAAAAGATTGTGCATAATATCTTCATTGCATGAGATACTGCTATGCTTTCGAGAATGCCCCTCTCTATATTTTCTAAAATCTTTATTTCTAGCCTCAGATGCCTCTTCGGATAGAAAACCAATGGGCACAATTGACATGTTCTGAACTATGTCTGGCCCATGCATTAAAATTTTATGAAGTGAAGAAGGCATATAATACCATGGGTATAACTCCACGTAAAGCTTAGCAGTATCAAAGCAGAACTCTCGGAATTTAGTTACGTTGATCTTCTCTCCTGATGAAATACACTGCAAGATCACACAGATTTTTCTTAAAAGCATAGCATCTATTCCGGTCAGTTCAGCAGATTTAGTGTAGTTTTCAAAAAATCTCCTTGCCGAGTTGCCATTGTTGGTGGATCCACTGCCTTGTTTCACAACATCGAGAAGTAAGCCCGTTTCTCTTCTTACAGCCTCTTGAACTCTTTTCTTCCTGTCATCAACTTGCCTTTTTGCTATATCACCCCTTACTTGCCATGATTTTATGTCTAATTTGTAGGAAATGTGTAATAAGCATTCCATTGAGCGAATCCAAGCGTGAAGGGTGCTTAAGCTATATTTATACATGTCCTCGTTTGCGTGTTTATCTTTGATTAACTCTAAATTATTCATTTCTTTAGGACAAGCCTTGCATATGTCACACACTGAAGCTGCTGTATTGGATATAATGGAATGAATTTTACCATCAATCATTGTCAACAGCAGTTGGTGTTTGACACTAATTCCATCAGTGATGGTGGATGGAGTTAAGGCTTCAATCTCTGCTTCGATTTCAGCCATCTCTCTCTGCACATTTTCTTTGGTTTCCTTTATAAACTTAAACAATATTGGCCGGCAAAATGAAGTGGAAGATGGTCGCTCGTTTTCCCAAATTGTTACACCTTTTGAGACGAGCCGCAGTGGTACAAGACTAATCATAAAATTACTAGCAAGATCGATTTGCTCATCTTCACTCGTCCTTTGATGATAAATGCTTTGGCTAGATGATCCGTCAAAACCCCATTTGCTGGTCAATACGAGCTGTTGATTGGGATCAACAGGGGTTTCTAACGACCTAATAAGTCTTCTTGAGGTTAAATCCATCAAGGCTTGTAATTTGATTTTTGCAGAGCTCTCTGTAACTGTGAGATCTTCTTTGGCCGGATAGCACTTAATTTTTTCTTTAACCAACATGTAGTAACTCGGGTATTGAAGAGCTCCTTCTTGAGTGTTGAAATCCCGAAGAGTGTTATAGCGCCATTTCGATAAGTTCATCGATACATAAAGAGCCAATGCCTTCAAAGGGGATATTTCCCATACCTGAATTGATTTACCTTCAATGAAGGCTTTGATTTTTGAGGCCTCTTCTGGATTCTCCGTCAAGTATTTCATAACATAAGCTGTATCGCTTTGTCCTGCCTTTTGAAGCGCCCTTTCGGCCGAAAACATAATTTCAGCGCTGCTACTGCTGCATGAAAGACTATCTTCAGTGCGTCTTCTTTTTTGCCGGTTACTAAGGTCCTCAAAAGATTTACGAGGACTAGGATGTGTACAAGTTGAAGCATCAGATTTAGCAGGAGAAATTATGGGCTCGATGACGTCACTTATATTTTCTGTAGAAGGTTCCATATTTTCATTCTGTAATTCCGGCCATTGAATTGCAGCCTGTAGCCAAATCTCATGTTTCTTCCGAAACTTATCTGTGCTTCTTCCAGACTGTGTCCATTTTGCATAAATGCGGTAGCAAAATCGACGACACCAGTCTTTTAAACTTGTTTCAGCACTTTCACATAACTGAACACAACTGTTATCTTTTAAAACACTGAACAAATAGTTAAAGTCGCGTAAATCTTTATGTGCGCGTGCGCATAAAGCAACGTGAATATCAAGATTTGTATTAAAATTTGGAAAATACATTGCGAGATTAGCTTGGATACAACGAGGTGTAAATCAACACTGATTTTAAAGTTACTAATAGTGACCTATTTATATAAAATCCAGGTATCCCAGGTATCCTTTGTTAAATATTGCAAGGTAATTAGTTATTGTGATAATTAGTAAATGATGCATGCTAAATTAGTGTATTAAGAGCCATTTAGTAATTAAATAATAGCAATGTTCTTATCAGTAATCATTAGTGCATCAGTTTTATATGTAAACCTTAAGTCCCTAATTATATATCCTAATTAGCTTATATCTTCTCTAATTGGCTGCTCAGAAATGTTATTGTAATAAGGTAAACCTTTAGAAAAACGGTTTTAATCAACAAAATAAACAAAAAATAAAAAAATTGTGTTATAAAATAAACATCACTCTTTATCCCAGAAAGTGCACATTTGGCGCACTATGTGTCTTAGTATTAAATATAGCTCTTAGTATTAGCATTATGATATTAGAGACCGCTACTTGAAACAAGCCCGGAATCAGGAGGGAGAGAGCTCGATACACTCATTTTCATAGTAAAATTTCACATTTTCTCAAATTACTCCCGAAATATGGGAGTTATGAAGAAATTCATCACCACAAGTTATGAAGGCATTAAGTAATCGAATAAGATGGCATCATTAGTTTGGCATAATTTTACTCTTTTTTTTCGGACATGTCTACGTCCAACCGCTCCCATACATTCGTTCCACTGTGCGGCATCGAGACTTATGCGGGTGAAACTGCAGGGCGCAGCTAGTGATCTTATAACATTTTAAGTTACCACCTAAGTACACATTGTAGAATGCAATAAATGAGTGGAGTAACCATTGGCCAGTGACTTCGATTCTATTCCACAATTCTAAATTCCGTAACACGCAGCTTTTATCGAGCGGCACTCGGTGTCGAGACCGGCCGACTTCAAATCGTCCATGTTGTTTTATTGATAGAACCTACACGGGCCCACTCGTCCGGCCGGAGTATGTTTCTATGCGCATATTAATTCTTGATTAATACCCGGTATTGTTTATGGAGATTAAGGACTGGATTTGGGCGATGAGCGAGATTCAAGGGACAAAAATACTTTAGGTACCTACCTAGCTTCTGTTTTTAGGGTTCTGTAGTAAACAATTTCCTCATAGTTTCGATATGTCCGTCTGTCCGCGGCTTAACTCAGATACTCTTAATACTAGAATGCTGTAATTTGGTATGGGTAATCACGCCGAAAAAGTGGTAAAATTAAATCTTGAAATACATATATTTTTATTTAGGGTATCTACCTACACGTAAAGCCCCACTTTACGTATTATGTATTTAATTTTTTACTACTATGTTAAGTTTGTTCTTGGGATAAATTCATTCCAACTACGTAACCGTTCATTGTGCGTCGTCCGGCACGCACTTGGCAGGGTTTTTTTTTTTTAAGTTAGGTGTTATCCAAAGTAGTACACACGGCTACAAATCAAGCTATAAATTTCCAGTTTAGGCTGATCTTGCTTTGTATAGGATGTCCGTACAATGAGAGGTCAGTGTAGTTTAGTAGTAAGATACACGCTCTGCCTAACACTTCGAGTTGTACAGGTGTGATGATATGTTATGTAACAGAACAAATTGCATGTGATAATAGACAACGTGTACGAGTTGACACAAAAGTAATTCTACCGTCCCTTCCATTTCGTCTATAAACAAAATGGCACACTTCAGGTCCAATTGAAAACCAGCGTCAGGGATTAGTTGTCTGGCATTTTTACTGAACTGGGACTTTTTGGCGCAGCCAGGCACACTTGCTTGCTAATTTCTTACATAGTACTTTTTTCTTTTTTCTTTTTATCTGCTGTATATTATATTGTGTCATGGGTGCCTTTTTAGTCTGTGCCAAATAAATGTATTTTCCTTCTTTATTTAATTTCAACATGAGCATTGAAACTATACCTACACGCAATATTTTAATGTGGAGAATTTAAAAATCGGTTCTTTGGTACCAAACGAGTATTTTATATGAATTTGGAATTGTTTTTTTGCAAACATCGAACATTGGAATACCCTTGCAGGCTCGTGATAGGTTTAGTGAAATAGAAATAGCAAACATTTTTTTGTTTAGAGAATTTCGTACTCGTTCTACGGCTGATGGTTATTGTGACAGGTATAATATATATAAGGTATATATATAATATATATACAGGTATATTTTAATTGAACAAAATGTTATCACTCTCTTCAAAATCAGGTAATGCTCAAGAATTGTATGAGTTACTACGATGGAAGAACAATCCTCAAAAAAACGTAAGATACGTCGACAAGAATTAATTTGATTGTCTACAATTTGTGTTATTTTTATGAATGTGTAGTTCTTTGCAATTAAGTACCTACCCAATGTGTAATAATTTATTTATTAAAACTTTATATACAAGTAAAAAAGTACTGTACAATGTCAGACTTAATGCCTGAGGCATTTTCTACCAGTCAAACTTAGGGTGATGCAGAGACAAAACATGGCAATATCATAAGGGATACAAAAAAACAATCAGCCTAGCCTTTTCCCAACTATATTGGGGTCCGCGTCCAGTCTACCCGGATGCAGCTGAATACCTGTATTTTACATGAAGCGACTGCCTATCTGACTACCACAACCCATTAACTGGTACCCCTTGGTAAGACTGGTTGTCAGACGACTGTCAAAGATCCACGGATGACAGCCGGGACCAACGGCTTAACGTGCTTTCCGAGGCACGGAGTTTCAGAGATTCATTATGTAATACGATAATAATATTCTGCCGTTTCCGGCGTACAAATATGGTTTGTAAAATTATGGGTCATCAAAATTAAGTTATTAATTATTAGAATTAGAATTCCAAATAATTTAAAGAAACTGAACAATAGTTGTAAAAGAGATTAATTATATAATTCAAAATTCTTGAGGAGTCTTGGCATGTATAGATTGTCACCCATCTATGGACCAACCCATGGCATGCGTAGCCTAACAGCGTACATTATAAGGGATAGAGAACTTGAAAAAAAAAAAACAAAACAAAATACAAAATAAACAGTGTCAGGAGCAATAATGATTGGTAGAGGAGAAAATATTATTGTACCATTACCTATATTTTGTGGCTACACATTGACACAAAATTATACAACAAAGATTGTAGGCAATTAGGTAAATGAATTCTAGTCGATGCAACGCTAATATTTTTCACAAATACTGTTATAACCGCGGCTTTTGTTGTCTTCTGTGCAAAAGTTTTGAACCTTAGCACAGTAGATAGACTGAATCTCGCATCGACATAAATCGTTTTCTACTCGTCTGTTCACTCAGATTCAGAATGTTATAAGCATGTAAGATTTAGGTCTCTGACCCACGATAAATATTGGGACCTTCATAATGGCTCATCAAAGTAGAACGCGCAAATAACTCTGCTACGTTATCTCTTAAATCTGCATATCGTGTCACAAAAGTTACTTGCAAGCTGCGCGACCATGACTCGCAAAAATGAATAGCATTATAATGCCATAGCAACAGAAACTATTATTATATGCTTGGATTTAAAAGTGTGCCCATGGAGTTTCTCGCCCGTTCTTGATCACCGATCAAGTATGAAGACTAGAAGCATCCGGCTCGAAGGACCAGATGACACGGCGGACTGAAGTTTGTACCTACGCTTTAGAATGGGCAACTATACACCATTTTAAATAACATTAGACATTTAAAAAAACCTTTTTTACAGTCTGTTCAACCGATTTTGACATCCATTCCGTAGGCTTATTTATGGATGGCGTTAAAAGCAAAAAAAAATTATTAAAGTAAGTAGTTTAAGTGTATTAAATATCAACTGCTTACGGCAGCTGCCATCTGTCATGCCACCAACGCAATAGAAGTCAAAATCGCTTGAACGGACTATAAAAAACGTTTACTTAAATATCTAATCTTATTTCAAATGGAGCATATATTACTAACTGACCGGTTTAATTGAAATAAATGCTTTGAGTTTGAAACGTTACTTGGTTTGTAGGAACCTATATGAACAGCAAATCATTGTAACATTTCTATCATATTTTTCATTGTCAGTTGTAAACTGCAGGCACTCTCACACTGGTAATCGCAATCACTTTCGTGTTGACTAAACCACACATCCATCCCTCCCCTTAGTTGTTCAGCTGTCTTAAATCGTGATTAAAACAGTAGTAAAGCCGTGATGGTGTAAAAGATATCCTATTGTACCTAATATGTAGATACCTTCTAGAAATTAAATTAAATTATAAAAATAATTTCATAATCCGTAATCCAAAGTTTATCAATGTCATTTAGCAGTATCATGTTTGCACAGATCCCTCTGCATTTAGTGAAAGCAACCAATAACTGCAGTGAACGTAGATTGAACAAGAATTGCGAAGTTTCGCTAAGTTCCAAATCCGTAATGTTTTAATGCAATGCGTCTGGGTTGTCGGTTAAATAAGTATGCGTTTCCAATGCTACCCGTCACAATTTTATTGTCTCTAAGGTGTGTATGATAAAGCATTAATGAGAAAAACTACAACGTTAATGGAATACAACGTTTAGTGACAAAGAAAAACAAGAAAGAAAGAAAAAGAAAAAAAGTTATACATTTTCTAGCAGATAAAACTTATTATAATTAAATGAGTTTTTAGATGAGAGATTTTGATCATATTTACTAATTTATTATTTTTAATTAACTATATTATCATGACATTTTTATATAATTAGAGTCGGAGTGACATTATACTTTATTTTATTAATACAGGATGACCAATTTGGCAGTATACAACTTTAAATTTTGATTATTTTTATTACAAACGAAAATTACAGGATATTTTTCTATAATTATTTTACTCAGGCTTGGCAATTTTATACGAAAATTAAGATCAGCGTAATCTCCTCCTTTTCTATACTTAAAAATGCGATCGCTTTTCATTGTGTTTTTCATTAAATTTTCTGCTGCACAATTATTCTGCTTTTTGTAGTCAAGATTGACCACGACACGTACCTTTGGATAATCCCATACAAAAAAAGTCAGGACATGTCGCGAAATCTTCAGTGATCAAAATGGTATTCGTTACTCTTAATGATTTGTTAGAAAAATTGGTTCGTTTTTAAATTCGTTTAAGAACTTCAGGATAAAATTACTGAAAGTATTGCGGTGGTCATGGTCTTATAGACTGTGCATAACGAATATGCCACATTTTAACTAAATAATAAACACAACTGCAAAATTTGGCTTTAAATCAGAATGGGGGCTAAAAAAAGTTGTATACATCTTACTTGGCCACCCTATATTTGCGTGCCTATATTTTTTATACTTTTAACATCTCTTTCATGCTGACCTTTTGTGTTGTAAGTATTCTACTTATGTTTGAGCAAATAAATGATTATAATTACTGATTACTTATCTTATCCTTATCTTATCTTCGCCTCGCTCAGTGAATCAGGCGAGTTGTGGATGTGACCGGCCTTTATAAGACGGCGCGCTGGCTGTCTTAGAGCATCCCTATAAGTAAGACATTGTTAGCTACTTTACAATAGGGATGATTCCTGGGTAAAAAAAAAGAAAAACTGTTTAGTCCGTCAATCAGATAACAAAAAAATATTTGACACGTATTTTTTACTTTATCATATTAATAAGAAATGACTGAGATAAAACACATTAAACTTGGAGAGTGGGGGCTCGTTACGTCACAGCTACGTATAAAATCTACTGAGAAGTGACGTCATGCCACATTTGAACTCAATGTATCGCCGTAATATTTTGATTACGTCAAAAAAGAAAAAATACGTGTTCAATATTTTTTTATAATCTACATGACGGACAAAAACATTTTTTTTAGTCATCATCCCTATTCAAACAAGTAAGATGCAGATCTGGAAGTATCGAGGAACGCAGAATGCATGCAGTCCCTCCCATGTATGCTGTTGCTTGAAAAGCCTATAAGATATATTAAAATATGTATGTTGTTTCTTTTCATTCTGATTGGGTCCCACGAAGAGTTAACATAGATAAACTAACGAAGTCACGGGCAATATCAAGCCTCCATATAAAATTACAACTGATATCGATGCGTTTTATTTAATTGCAGAAGGCTTCATGACGTCACGTCCGCCAACTGATGGCGGGCCGATCAAAAAACGAACTTTACCGGAGGGCGTTTCACGAGTTGATCGACCCCATTCTGCGTGCGTTCTCTACAACTTCAAATAAAAAAGGGTAACAAGTATCAACGTATACATGAATCCTATTTTGTAATTCCTAAACAAGAAAATTCGATCTAAATAAAAACGGCCACATTCCTCTAGATCGTATTTTGTTGCTTCGCATCTCAAAATGAAACTTTATAAAAGGTATTAGAAAGTTCTAGACACACTTACCGATATAGTTGGTTGAGCCTTTTTTCATAATTCCTTCTCAGTCACGAGATAATAAGTTTTTAAAGGGGTGGCGCTAGTGGACCGGTGACAACGCTCTTAAATGTGCAGAATATGATTTGAGATTTGATTCTTTATGTATTTTGATATTATTTATGTGCCTATAGTAGACTAATCTGTGTTATTTTCCCACACAACTTATATTCTCTAACGAAATACAATGGAAACGAATCAGCGCAGTATAAATAGTGTTGCCATAATGGCGCGGCGGGAGTTCCACAACTGTTTGCATACGAGATAGCGCGAAGTGTCGTCTGCGGCATGTGGCATGATGACGACTCTAATACTAGTTGTTTAGAACAAATAAACTAACAATTTATAGAAACATAATAGAGAAAAGTTAAATAAAAGCTAACAGCTCACAACATTTACCTTGAAACTGTAAAACAAGGACAATAAGACGCATTTTGGTTCACTTTAACGTTTAACTCGGAAGATACACAAAAAGCTTTCAGAAAAGTTAAGCTATCTACTTTTTTCTTGGCCTTTCGTATTCTGACTATTCCAGCCGCTTTCTACAAAATGGTGCCGATTCCCTTGTTCACAAACTAAACTAAATTTAAGTTCAGTGCGTCTTTTTCTTTCTATTTCATTGAGAAAAGGACAGAAGATAAATTTTAGTTTAGTCCTGTCAAATTAATCAGCGTTCTCCATACAAGTTTAGTCGTGATTAAAAACTTACCTACTAAAATTACGTCAATTTACGTCAAGCGGTGATTAATTTGACAGGACTAAACTAAAATGTATCATCTGTCCTATAATAATAATAATAATTTATTTGCAATATGTATTGGTACAGTGTTGGTCTTAAAGTCAGTAATTAAGTTCCTAATACATAGTCAGACATTTGACATGCAAAACATTACAATATATTTAATGCTAGAGTGTTATATTTATCTCCAATGGCATGCTTTAAATGCTAATTTCTATTATTCATTAATTTTACAATACAGTCAATACTAATTATTAATTATCGTCACATAAATTTAAAAAAGATTAGTTAACATTATTTATAAATTCATATATCGAATAAAATCGTTTTCGTAATGAAATAGAAAGAAAAAGATGCACTGAACTTAAATTTAGTTAAGTTTGTGAACAAAGTTATCGGCACCAATGTCTGTTCTTTTCAACGTTAATCTCCAACTTAAAACCCATATTTATATGCTCAAAGAAGCAGTGTCTGACTTCTAAGCTATATAAGAACAAAATTAATTAATCCACGTGGATTTAAATCATTATGTCGAGACATATGTACTCCACATTTGCTCTGACATTCAATCCAAAAATATCATTCCACCACTCCACCTTTTGAGACACCTCAAATTCTTAAAAAGAACACCCAAGATTAATTTCTGGGGAGGTTAAGCTGGTGTGAAAGCGGGGGTATAATTAGTCGTGCCTACATTAAAAACCTTGGAACACAGAATAGATAGATACAGAAGGTTGGCTCAATACGACAAGCGAAAATGCGCGCGTACTTCAGAGTTAAAAAACTGGTTAAGAGCGAGTCGGACTCGCGCACCGAGGGTTCCGTACCATCATATATATAGCTTCATTCGTATAAGTACCTAAACAGTTCTGTGCCCACAAAAAAACTACAACTGTGCTTTATCCAAAGCAACCTCCGAGTAGGTAGGAAGGAGGACATTTTGGTTGTGAACCGTGAAATGTTTTTAAATTTCATTGGCGAGACCTATATTCGTCAGAGAATTATAACACTGCGGTGTAGAATATTGCAGTTTTATGTCAGCGCCATCTCTTGACCGATAGTAGAAGTAATGTAATTTTTGTTGATGATTTATTTTTCCTGTTATTTTTACATAAACTTCTATCACAAAGAATAATTTCAGATTTTTATCTATGCAAACTTCGGAGATAAGGGGGGACGGTTTTTTTTTTTTTACTTTAAAAGTTGAAAACTATGCGGCCTGAAAAAAAAGAAAAATGTTTGAGAATGTGCAAATAGTGCTCTTTCATATGATAAATTACCCCACATGCCCTAGAAGCCCCATTTCTAATTTTTCAGTCCCTGTTGCAAACTTTTTTTTTCTTATTTGTAAAATAGTTGAGCATACGTCATCTAAAACTATTCCAAATTTCAAGCAATAGCAATAGTAGTTCTTGAGACACCCAGCTGTGACGGACAGAAGGAGCCGCACCATAAGGGTTGGGTTGCCATTTTGGCACGGAACCCTGAAAACGGATCAGAGACAAAGCTTTACAAGATTTGTTTCTGATCCGTTTTTAGGATTCAGTAGAGCATGCAAATTGTATACCTATTTTGATAGGGTTGGCACAAGAGGATAAAAGTAAATAAACAGAGCGTTAATCAGCCTACGTGTTCCAATTTATAAACACAATTATCCAATCACTAATAAGTCCCAGTCCGATCACTATGTATGGCAAGCCGATCCCTTGGGAGAAGCGAGCTAAATACCTAGGTGTAATCCTTGACCACAACCTCACCTTCAGCGAGCACATAAAGACAGCTCGTTCGCGGGCCGCGTATTAGCTACATATTTCAAATCATAAACACCAAGCATCTGGTATTAATTGTCAAAAAATGTGTACTATTTTTCATACACACCGTACAGTAAACCATACCCTATAATAAAACACTATTATTCTTTTCTCATGTGCTATTATTAAATTAAGACGTGAAAGGCAAACAAGCACGATGCGCGACGCATATGCGCAGCCCTGAGCGTTACCACTGGCCGAGCCGGTATAAACCGGTTTCTCTCCGTACGCGACGAAGCCGCCAGTGGTACGCATACACGCGCCTCATGCTTGTTTTAGTGTAGGTACCTATTATAGCGCGTTTCTATATTCATGTGCTTAGCTACTGCTTACATAGTTACAGCGTTTTGAGATAGTTTGAGATCGCCGCCTACCTACCTATACGTCAGTGTGTGCGTGCGGGTTTTTCCGCCCGTTGTACGGAGCCAGCCTTCTGTAACCAACTACTTTGTGTTAAAAGGAGCTATGTAGTCCCGAAGTACATTCAATGAAAGTAATTAAGTGTATTACGACGAAGGAAGCGAAATGAAATACATTGTCACATGGAGCGACTAATTTGGAACAAATGGAGTAATAAAGACTTTTGTTTCGTTTTAATATACAGATTTTATGAAGTGAAGCGATTTTTTTTTTAAATTGTTTTTGGCTGTTTAAAGCAGAAGTAGGGACCGGTGTTTATTCCCTTTTTCTAACGTTATTTTGGTATTTAGGTTGTTGGTATATAACAGTCCTTGAATACCTAGTATGCGTTCAATACAATAAAGCACTGAGAGTGTTGCTGCGGTTGCCGTGGCGTTGTAGTGCGTCAGGGATGTTTGTGGATAACAACATTGATGGATTTTGCCGCCATTATTAGAAAAAGATGTGCATCCCTGATGTCGCTTGTTTGCGGCAGTACCAACAATATTCTCAGTGTGTTCGCAGATCGATGGGATTCCCCGATGTTGCGGAGGTGGATGCAGCTCCATGTTGAATTTTAATTTTGTTAATCTGTGTCTGTACTAACACTACATATTAAGTAACACTAGATAGATAGACTACTCTTTATTAAGTACCTACACCATAAAAATTACAGATATAAATGTAGAACTGTTACATAGGGTGTCACAATGGGCAATCTTATCGCTAAAAACGATCTTATACAGACAACCTTTAACCTTTAACCTAGTGTGTAACTAACCCTATGGGCATTGTCTAAGAATAAAAGTAGGTATTCTATTCTATTCTATAACATAACAATTCAACGGCACGGTTGGCGCAGTGGTTAAGCGATTGACTGCTGCGCTGCGTGTCGCGGGTTCGATTCTTGCACGGAACAAATATTTATATGACCTACGACTACCACGATACAGGAGAAATTCCTAAGTGTGGGGCAAAGTTTAAAACAAAAAAAAAAAATACAAAAAGTCAATTGGCAATGCTATGTTAGACTGCTATGCTATGTTATGCGTGCACTGACTGTCTTTGGTATTGTTCGTCAAATTGTTGAGCTCGTTGAGCTGCACGATTACTGACAAATGTGTGCACTGACTGGACAGGTCCATTGAATCTATGTCATACTTCCTAAAAATACCATTTCAGATACCAATCTACATGGTCTGGTGTTACACGGTTATGTATACCTACATGTTTATGTCTGGACTTTAAAAGAGACTGTGACTTCTGAGTTTGTTTCGGCCTTTCTCCTCAGAGTAGTCAGATAGGTAACGCCAATATCATCTAAAATATTTTTTTAAACTATGATTGACGTGTAAAAGTGTTTCTACAAACCTACATACAGAAATAAAATCATTTATAAATAGCCCATAAGGGATTGGCATAATATTTGCTTTATGGGTCAAAATCTACTTGCCCATACTCTCCGCCATAGAACAGATTCTATCTGTTCTTTGCGCTCTGCATCGTTAATCTGTGGCAGGAACCTAAATTCTCTAATGAATGAATGAATGACAATGACATTAAATTCGTTTGCATTTTACACTACGTAAAAAAACAAGCAAAACCAGCCTTACAACTTATACATTTTACGCGTCGGTTCTACATTCACTCAACGAAGCAAAGAAAAACTCTAAAACTAAAACTTCAAACAAATCCAAACAATGATCGATGGAGGAATTGACCGTGCTTTTACTATATCATTCCCTTAGAAAACCCTTTAGAAACGAAGACTGAAAATTCGTAGTTGAATATCAAATCCCGTAAGTAACATCGCTACTCGAAATTGAACTGTAAATAAGGTCAAAATTTTTAAATTTCTTAATGCATGTTTGTTTTTTCCAAATTAAGGTAATTCACTAAAACACTACTGAAATAACGGTTAAACTCGATTATTTCTTTCATATCCCGGTATGTCCATTGACATGCGTTTATCAAAGTCAAGCACGTCCGCGACAACCAATCAGCGTAAAGTATGAGGTTTAAGATGGCTGCCATTTCCATGAGTTATCGATAGTGAAGCCGGCAGTCATAGTGATTTTTTTCAAACTTAGGTACGTTTCGCTAGTTTATATTAAACATCGGTATGTACTTAAACCTGATTTTTTTAGCTTAAATCGTTATTTATAATTCTCAATTAGAAAACAAAGTTGGGTTATTAAAATTTACACCATTTATAACTCAAGAACGGCTGGACCGATATTTATGATCTTGGATTGGTTGGATATGTCTCCGCCCTGAATAGCAGAATAACTATTCAAAAACGCGAAAAATTCACAAAAAAAATATGTAGAAAATTCACTTTCTCATACATTTTGTATAGAACGGCTTTTTTGATGATATCTCGAGAACGAGAAATTTCACGCGTATAATGTCGCCGGCAAAAGCTAGTTATTAATATTTCTATTCCAATAAACACAATCTCCTACACGAGTGATCGTTTAATAAAAAACCAATTAATTATCTCTAGCCAAAAACATATGTCTTCATTTCCCACTTTTCACTCAGAGTAGACATACTGTACCGTGTGGTACCGGACGTAAAGAATTCCCCATTTCCTCCCGTGGCTGTCGTAAAAGGCGACTAAGGGACTTACTAGAGAATGGGCAGCAGCGTTCTCTATGCATTTTTTACACCATGCTGCGATCGCCAACCCGCCTGCCAAGCGTGGCGATTATGGCAAACCCCCGCAACGGAAGCCTATGTCCAGCAGTGGACGTCTTTCGGCTGAAATGATGAATGAAATAAGACGTACTGGGTTTTGATATTTAACTACACAAATAAACACATAGGTATAAACCCTTAAAAGAGAAGAAGGTGCGAAGATCCATACCTATGGCGGTAGGTATGTATAGACAGATTGCTCATTGCCTACAAGCACCGAAATGACGCATTTCCGTCATAGCAAACGGAAATATATTTGACGCTCTTTATAAGAAAAAATGTGGAGCTATTTTTCATATGTTTCCATTTCCCAAATAGGGTAATTGCGCAACTCAAAATGACGCAATAAAACGTAAGGATATGTATCCACCGTTGCTATAGAAGCTGTAGGGTTCACTGAGAATTGGTGTTGCTATGCTTTTTTTTTTGGTTGTGGAATTATTAAATAAATGGAGGAATACTTTTACTGACTAAAGGCTCGTACAGAATCGCGCGATATCGCAGGCGCGACAGGCACCGACAAAAAAATTGTGCTACTAGTGTCGCGTTGCGCCTGCGATATCGCACTAGTCTGTACGAGCCTTAAAACCAGTGTTCCTCCAGTTGCCTGTGTGCCAGGGCGATGATATCCCTTTCGGACAAACCCGCAATCCTGGCAGGGTTTTGCTATGCTGTGCGATGTGCAGAACGTACTTATATTTTCTTAGTAACATTTTTAAAGTTGTAATTCAGACAGTTATGATAACTACTAGCTTCTGCCTGCGACTTCGTCCGCGTAAAATTTCGGCCCACAACCCACCCCGTCGCATTGCATCGCCCGTCCGCGCAACTACTTCGTTTTCGCTTAGCGTTTTTTCCGACTTTTTGTCGTTTTTCACTGCTCCTTAGGGGCGTAGCGTGATGTTAAACAGCCTATACACTTATATTGTTGCGAAGTTATTTTAAATATATGATATCTCCTAAGATGTTTCCTTGATGTCCTTGAATCAAGTGATTTCAAGGACAATTTTGTTTACATTTCAATACTTGTGATTAATAACATATTTATTTGGATAAGTATTAATATTATGTTGACAAGACTCCTTCGCAAATAATGCATTAATTTCGAACAAATTTGATTACCATAGAAAAAGGTTATAGTGAGTCAATCTTAAAAGATAGACATATGTTGTCGCGGACTTTTTTTTTTGAACTTTTAAAGAGGAACAATTCCATCATACATGATATTTGCGTAACTTAAACCGTTTACGCAGCGCACGCAAAGGAAGCTCTCAAAAAAGAATATTTTTCCCGTTTTTGCAACATTTTTCATTTATGCTCCGCTCCTATTAGTCGTAGCGTGATGTTATATAGCCTATAATATTTCTCGATAAATGGATTATCCAACACAAAAAGAATTTTTCAATTCCAACCAGTAGTTCCTGAGACTGGCGCGTTCAAACGAACAAACTCTTCAGCTTTATAATATTATAAGTATAGATTATAGTCAATAATCACCATGACATAGGACTTTCACATAGAGTAAAATAATGTATATTTTAAAGTGGAAAGGAGAGCGTTTGTAATCAAGGTTCTGTACCGTTTTTAAGCCGATATACCATTATCTCAGTTACAACAGTTACTCAAAAAAAAAGTGCTTGCGTTCGGTAGGCATGACTATTATTGCCAAATCGTATAGGTAAGTAATTATTAGGCTTACCTATCTAGCTCCATTCATCAACTTTTCTTTTCTTTTTAAAACTCTCAACCACGCCGTCATCGTCATTGGCAGCCACACCATTCCCACCATTAAACTCACAACAAATAAAAAGCTACTCAACTTATCTAATGAAATACTCAACTTCGCACATCTATGTAAAAGAAGAGCTCCGAATAATTTAGCCACCGGCTTCCAACTGCTCCACGAATACTCAATTACCACTTTTTTGTCTCAGTAGTACACTTTGTTTCTTGTTTTTATTTTACTTTCCACCCCAATGGAGACGGAGGGAATACGTATTAACGTCAAAGACGGCAACGTTCTGTTGTAGTTTTTAAAGTTTTGTTCTGGAATTCGAATTTGAAAATTGGGCTTGCATTCTAGAACGGTGTTCAGCTCGATTCTTGATTTGAAATCAGATTTGACGTCTGAGATTTGACGTCTGAATCAGTTTCAAATCGAATTACATCACAATAATATTATAATGGCGAAAGTTTGTGAGTGTGTGTGTATGTTTGTCTCTTCTTCACGCTCAAACGGCTGGACCAATTTTGATAAAATTTGGTATGAACGTAGCTGACACCCTGGATTTACACATGGGCTGTTTAGGCATAGGCGCGGGTAACAGCGCGGGGCGCAGCTAGTGCTTCATATTGGGCATTTCATAACGATAGTTTTTTTGTTATTTTTTGTTATAAATCAAGGTATCATTTGGTATGAGTTATGTTATGACGTGAAGAATGGCCGGATTCAGATCAACATAACAAGACTCAAAAATAGCACTTAAAACTTTTCTGGACCTTCTCAAACATTTTCTGGTAATCTTTGGTAATACTTAAATTAATAAAATAAAATAAAACAATTCAATTGAATTGGATTTCTTATTTTAATATTTTGTTATAAAATCATAACAAGAATGTATTTATTACTACTTAAGTAATATTACAATGCTCTCAATAAAACAATAATGAGACAGAGACTAGATAATTTTAGAGAGGTATTCACATCAAAATCTAATCGCTATTAATAATAGTCATTGTAATAATACTTGCCGTTATCATTTAATGCAAGACAGATAAAACATTCTTCATCTAAGAACCTACTTGAAGAGAAAACAAAACTACATTAATAGCTAGTTGTAAAGTAACAATTTTAATCTTAATTTCAAAAATCGTCGAACATTTCCCAGTAAATTTTAGAGGGCGTATAAAATGTTTACAACCTCATTTATCAGCAAATAAAATAAAGGCAATTTATAATTTAAAAATAAAAGTTTATATTTCGAACATACCTAATATTGTTTTTATAAATAAGCTCACCATTTTATGAAAGCCGCTATGGCTACGCAAAGAGTGGTTAGCATCTGGCAAAGTGAGATTTTCAGGAGAATTTCCACTAAACGTGTACTAAAAATGTGTTTAGGGCTTCAACGTTTTAGTTGGTTACCTCTAACCTTCACTACGCTTGTCTACATGAGTTTTATACCACAGGCATCATACATTTTACAAGCACGTGTGAAAATTATCCATAAATATTATTACTGCTCCTGCTTAGATAAATGATTGGTCTCGCTGCGCTCGACTAGATACGTCGGTGTACTTGTCAAATGCGGCAACAAATACTACGCCGAAGTCGGCGTACCCGAGCCAGTCATACTGCAACCTGTGTGTAACGTGTACGTGCCAAATGTTTTATTAAGTTTTGGACATAATCCGAAGTAAAATGCGTAGTGAAACTGTGTAAAAATAATACTACAAGAAATAAGAAGGACACTGGCATCACATATCATCAGTAAGTATCGTATAATTTCTAAATTTTAACATAAAATAACATAAACCCTAAACGCCATTCAGTGTTGCCGCGTATACAAGAATCAAGATCCCCGTGGTTGAGATTTTTATAATCTGAATTTACTACTTTTGTATTTATTTATATAACCTATTTAATTTATCTAACTTAGTTAACTACACACTTAACCTAGTTCTATAAATTATTTAATGTTTAAAAAATACTATTAAAAATGAGGCCTAATCATTGATACCTATACAAACATACCTACCTTCCTACCTAACTTACGTCTAACCTTTACACAAATATACTTATACATTCGCTTTTAATTTATTGTTCATTTTTAAGTATTTTCTGAGCTACATTTATAACATAACTAATACTTAGACCGCAGCATAAAATATTTTTCCCATTAACTCGGGTAACAGTTGAGCAGCTGGTAGTCACACAATGTCAACTGACAAATGTCAAGTGAAAATGACTTACACACACCACAATAATGAGTTGCTGCATTCACGGAGCTATTGTTTTTAGATAGCGCGGTATCTAGTCGAGCGCAGCGAGACCAATCATTTATCTAAGTGCTCCTGTATGTAATCAGAGGCTCGCTCAAATAAAAATCCAGCTGTTATTTTATTAGACGTAAAACTTCTATAAAAGCATTTTAAGCGTCATCATTTTACTTTTATACGTCAACGCTCCCTTAGATTTCCTTTGAAAGCAGACTTAGGATATTATTCACCGCCGTTTTTAAAGACAGTCTGTTATTTGCACAATGCAAATGTGACTAGAGAAAGTGAATATAAAAAGTGGAACTGCAAACCGTTTCTTTCATTTATTTCTTTGATAAAGACGGAGTGGGTTGGAATTTGCAGCTGAGGCCAATTGTTACTTTACTCGGTCGGATTTGCATGTTGGTAATGCATTTCTCTTTGTTAGAAAGAAGGATGAACTGATGTTATGTCAGTATGAATAAAAAGCAGATTTTTCCTTTAGTTCGTGAAGCTTTTGGCATTAATGTTGAAATTGTAATTGGTTATATTTTGTGAGACCCTTTTGTTATTCAGCATTTAAGTTTCTCTGATTCAATTCTGTTCTGATATTATTATTTTGGAGTGAAAAAATGATGTTTAAGTTTAATAATAAGTTTATTTATGCATCAGTTTACAAAAAAGGGGTTTAGTGTTTGGAGCCTCCTTTTAAGCGAACAATGCCTGTGTTAGGAGACTCCGCTCTTCCATAGTACAGCATAATTACATAATCTATTAACAAAACCATAGGTACTTAGAATATCAAATAAAAATAAGTATGTAAGTGAGAGTACGATTCGAGTATGAATGCCTGTGCGTAGTGTAATAGTGCGTCTGTATGTTAGAGAGTATGCGAGAGTGTATGCGAGAGTGTATACGAGAGTGTATGTGAGAGTGTAAGTGAAAGTATATGTGTGAGTGTATCTGCTACTTGATGTACTCCAAAAGTGCCTCCGTGTCATTATAGGTAAGCGTCTTTATCCAATTTGTTATTGTTGTTTTACATTCATAACTTTTTTTGTGTAAATGTAAATATTTTTGAGCAGAACGTTCATTAAATTGCCTACTAGTAAACATGGTTTTGGTCTGTGGAATGTGTGCAATAATGTCAGTCATCCTTTTGCGTAATAAGTCTGGATCATATGGCATGGTTTTATGGTTTTTGTGCAAGAGTTGTTTGATATTTTTTTGCGCACTGCAGGCTCAGCAATCGACGGATGCGCTGGCGACAAAACTGCGGACGCGGAATCCGACGACGATATATCGAGGCCGGCTCCGCGACATGTGATTAAATCTGGTGATCGTATTACCGTCACACTGTTGCGCAACTCGCTAACTTCTTTGCGGAAATCGGCGGCGGCGTTTTAGACAGTGCCGGATTAACTACGTAGCAAGAATAGCAATTATGCTATGGGCCCCGCGCAAAAGGGGGCCCCGCATATCCAAACTCGGAGATTGTTGTCGAGAATATCATCCGCGCCGGGCGACCGCGGGCGGGAGCTGCGGTCACGGGGAGGGCGCTCGAGCTGCGAGTGCGCACCGGCCGGCACTGCACTGCGTCATCGACCGCCATACGTTCTGCACACATATTTCTCGCGTATTCAAAATTAGTTAACCGTTTGTCAAACCTATCTTAAATCGTTTTAATACAATCCACTATATATCGAGTTACCGGTGTTTTAATCCTCGTACCACCTGGAGGATATATACCCAATCTTCTTTATTGTTTTGTTTTATCTAAAGAATAATAATTATGCCGCGATGGAAGAAAAACTGACAATTTAGGTATGTCCAACTTTAACCTCGAATAACTTTTGAAAAAATAAACTTATCGAAAAAATATAAGAGACCTTTTTTATAGAACGTTCAATTTGCTATAAAAACAGGTATTACGCTAGGTGGTAAAGTGCTTGTCAGACCAGATATTAAATTCCAAAATTTAAAATAAATTGTCGGGGCAATTTCATCTCTGGCTTTTTGTACTTGTCAGAGCCCAACAGGCCCTATAGTAATCTAACTATTAAAAACCAACAAAACTGTAACCTATAGATGGCAAATAAACGTGGTTTGATTTTTTACCACTTTATAAACTTTATACGTGAGAACCCATAGCAGATCAAGGGCCCCTCGATAGAATTTGCTACGGGCCCCACGCTTGTTTAATCCGACACTGGTTTTAGGATGCATCTAATGTCGTTAGCACATCCGCAAGACTGGTTGTCAGAAAGACAATATCCTTCAGAAGGCTCGTAACCATGGTCGAAGGTGACGAAAGGAAGCTTGTGTAGCTCCTTCGCCACAAACGTAAACGTAATAATTGCTATATAATAATGGGTACTGTCTCTGCAGCCCTAACCACCAGTAGCTTGGTCCCGACACCGGCAGACCACATTTTTATATTTTTTAACGTTTTTATATCTTTTTTAAGAAATATTTAAAAATATATTTTGTATGTTCCAACAAAAATTCAATCGGAAATAACGAATATTAATCATAAAAATAAAAAAATAAAAATATTTGATTGTCTTTGAAAATACAACATCCTGTTTAGATTTCATTCAATTATATAGTAATTAGCATCGTCGGGCTGTCTGACCCGCGCCATCGTGGTTTTTGTGCTTTTTAGTTATTATTTACGAACTACCCAAATTGTTTCATAAACTAGGTTTTAGTCATAAATATTATATTAATAAAATTTAGATTGCTTAAAAGTGTTTTAACATCCAGACAAACCTATTGAGGTTTTTGTGATGTTTATATTTTTTTTTATATTTTTTTTTCATGTTTAATAATAAAATACAGGAAATAATCATTATATTTTATTATTATTGTTACCTAAGTTTTCACGGTGAGGTTGAAAACTTCGGTGAAGTGAGTTTGAAGTGAGCTGTCTTTCCATCTGACCAGAGCGGCAGGTCACTACGTACTTACTGGGGCCCAAGCCTGCTATTTTTATAAATTCGTCACTCCAACACGATCCCATTGTCATTAAAGTTCGTAATCTGCTAAATTCATAATGGTCGATCATTGGTCGGTCAATGTTCTCGTAATAGAATTGTATTACAATGGCATTTTGAACATTTATTCATGCCAGATTTCATTTATATATATTTTTACATATTATTTATTAGTGTTATAAGCAATCTGAAGTAGTAGGAAGTTGGAAGTTTAGTAGGAAGTTTAATTTGTCATTATGTACGAGATTACCAATTCTTTCAATGGAGTGTCAGTGGCTGACCATTGGAAAGTCATAATGACGCCATTATATTAGTAGATTACCAAACTTGTCAGAATCAACAATTATGAAATCAATGATAGACCATTTTGACACTATTGTAATAGCAGAATTGAGGTCCAGGGGCCTAAGCCTACTAATTTACAAACGTTGCAATGGTCTCGCCATTGTGAGTATTTGACAGTGGTTGTATGGCAAATCTGTCAAAAACTCACAATGAAGAGACCATTGCAACGTTTGTACATTAGTAGACTTGGCCCCCAGGTCAGACAAAAAATATGAGCCATCGACCCGGTAAGAAGATAATAAAGTATATGAATAAATACCTACCTACTTAACGAAAAAATACAACATAGTCAAAATCAGCCTATAATGTTACCCCCTGTTGGGACACAGGCCTCCTCTCGGTGAGGAGGCCTGAGGATTACCTCAGGCCTCCTCACCGAGAGGAGGCCTGTGTGCCTCGGAGGGAGTGGGCCGTTATCTACCACGTGGGCCCAGTGCAGGTTGGTAGATGTCACATGTCTTCGAATTTTTGGTTCTAGGACATGGTGGTTTCCTCACGATGTTTTCCTTTACCGTTTTGAGGGCAGTGGTGATGGAATAATTTATACAAAGTAAAGCGCCTGTCTGGGTTCGAACGTCGTTGCCACTAGACCACCACTGCTCACAACATAATACAGTAGGTAAAAACAAATAAAATTAAAAAAATCTCAGTACTCAATCATTCTAATGAAGAAAAATCAACAAAGCTTTATGGGGCTATCACTCACATTTGTAAGCCGTTTCCATCAAAATAATGACTCCAATATTTTTAACTCAATCCGTTCGGGCATCATAACAAAGCATTAAAATTTATTATAATAACAGAACGTGTTGCCAGCCTTAATTAGGTTTGTTCAAGTTATATTGAAAGTGTATTGCCAAGAATTTCAATTTTGTTTGTATACTTGATGTGATCGAAAGATGATCGAGTGCTGGTATACGATGCAATCGGGTTTATTTAAGCTGTGTGCTTAATCGACAATAGAGTCAATTAACCTCAAACAATAAATTCCTTAATCCTGACTTAATATATGTTAAAATTTTAGAAAAATCATCTACTTTTACAATGTTTGTAAATATGTGAGCACCATGTACATAATTGTCTATGGCGTATTTAATGTGTCTGTCATTACTTCACTTTTCATTATTTTTAACTATTGTGGTATAGTATAGTATAGTTTCATTCTAGGTTCATCGTCTTCACATATAATTATTAATTCATGTATACAAAATATTGTTAACATTTTAAAAGAGTAAGTATGGAGTTTTTTGCCCATTCTTCTCCATGAGTAACTACATTTTGGAGGGGCAACTAGAATCAATTAATTATTTTTGTAATTTTTGACGTTCAAAGTGCCTTTTACGAGTATGTGCCTATTTGAAATAAATGATTTGACTTTGACTTTGTCTTTGACTTTGTTTCCATCGAACACTTAAATCGGATTTACGACAAATGAGGTTATTTTTGTGTGAGTATTTATGGCAGCATTTCTCATAAACGTAAGTACCATGATATTCCAAGAATAGTCTAATTGAACAATGCTCAAATATCTTCTGAAACATTAAAGTCGAACTACAATGAACACCGAGAACGCCACAAAGACTTCTCAAAACTAACTGACAATATCGTTTTCATGCTTTTGTCAAGAACTGTAAAATAATCATAAAGTACATTTCTGCTGAGGAGCTGCGATAAAAAATCCGAGCGGAACTCGAAAACATTTAACTTTCCAACTTTTTGCGGACTTACACTTCTTCGTTTTTTTCGTACTTTTCACTCAGTTCCCATTGACCATAATACAGTCGAGGCTTCTAAAAGTTCCACGCTGCCTAACTTTAAAGTTACAAAGTATTTTAACTATGTATGGTAGTTGGAACGTCTTTAAGTAGTGCAAAAAAGGCAGAAGATATATCTTCCTGAATGTAGACGCAATAGAATATTGATGAGGCTTACGACTCGAGGCGGTCGCTGTACTGGGCTACTGTTTCGTTCATATGTACATATTTAGGTATTTGCTGTAATACCTAATGGGGTTGTTGCAGATGGTTAGGTTGGAAGAAGGATTCTTACATGATTGAGAGATGCCAATGCTATAATGTCTTGAGGATAAGAGAGATTTCTGAAATAACTACTGCAATAGATACATTGGAATCACCTGTTACAGTTCCACAGCAGCACCCAAGGATATTTCCTCAGAAATATCTTGCAAAACATCTATAATTGGCTGAAGAACACTCGATGTAGTACAAATCTTAAGCCTCATTGGTAACGTACACTCTCAGTCCGAGATAGTATTTGATCTCACAAGAATAGATCGTCGTTCGATTCAACTGGTTTGAGCGAGCACAATTGAAGGGTACCACGTTGCTTCGATAAAGTAGTGCTTCAATTGGAGTAGCCAATAGCTAACTTGAGCAAGTTACTTGCATCTTGTCAATACAGCTTCATGCGTGTTAGATCTTAGTTCTTAGATTCTCTTCTAGTATCGGCGCCAACTACGTAGGAACTGCTCAAGCTATGATCAGCCAGGCAGGGCGTATTGCCAGGCTAACTGCCCAGAATAAGTCAGACGTACATTGGCGTATCGCCAGGCTCACTGCCCAGAATAAGTCAGACGGACATTGACGTATCGCCAGGCTCACTTCCCAGAATAAGTCAGACGTACATTGAGTATCGCCAGGCTTACTGCCCAGAATAAGTCAGACGGACATTGACGTATCGCCAGGCTCACTTCCCAGAATAAGTCAGACGGACATTGACGTATCGCCAGGCTCACTGCCCAGAATAAGTCAGACGTACATTGGCGTATTGCCAGGCTCACTGCCCAGAATAAGCCAGACATACATTGACGTATCGCCAGGCTTACGGCCCAGAATAAGTCAGACGTACATTGACGTATCGCCACTTGTGAAGGTTTTTTTAAAATGCCGAACCCACGAAGCATTGACGAATAATCCAGCGCTTCCATTGTATATTATGAGGTTTTTAGTAGGTAGGTATCATATCCTCTCGTCCTCTCCAGGGTGTAGGCATCTACTAGTATTCTGTATAGACAATTTTAATGCACCCTAGTTCGCAGAAGGTGCGATCGGCACGCGGTCACATCCTGGTATGTGCGATATACTGCTGCATCGTTCACCTCTTCAGCACGACAAGAATGCAGTATATCGCTGTACTTTAGTAAGGACTATAGCCCAAGACGTTGTGTAAATAAGTAATGAAACTTTTTAATTAGAACAGCAGTGGTAACTCTAATTTTTAACAACATAAGCTAACTAACTGCCACAGTGCTCAAATTGTAGCCTATATTGAGTGGACACGACACTAAAAATGCTACTAATAGCATTTATTTTGTTACTTGGTTAATGCTGAGCGATAAAAAACTAAAATGACAAACATCAAACTGAAAACAAACCTACATAATTACATATGTAAATCACTTTTTGTTTCAGGTAAGTAGGTACTCATGCCATTTCACAGGGACGATAAACGCGACGCGGTGCCTTTACGTAAAGTGGTAAGTTTTCGCTCTGCTGAACATCCTTCCTAAAATTAATTCTAATGATATGAAGGACAATGATATTTCACTTACGCTCATGACGTCACGCTGAGTGACAAAGGTACGGGATGATTTAGGTTAGCACAGTGACGCTCAGTGTGCTTCGATGAACACGTTTCAAACGATTTAAGAAAAAAGACTATAAACTTTGTATGGATTCAAGTAATAGTATGCTTGTGTCAGTTTCTGAAGATATTGTCAAAAATTAAATAAAGGTAGATTAATTAATTACCGTGTGGCGCCGGACGTGAAGAATAGCACCACCCAATTTCCTCCCGTGGGTGTCGTAAATGGCGACTAAGGGATTTACTAGAGAATGGGCAGCAGCGTTCTCTATGCATTTTTAACACCATACTGCGATCACCAACCCGCCTGCCAAGCGTGGCGATTATGGCAAATTCCCCCCCTTTTGGGGAAAGCCTATGTCCAGCAGTGGACGTCTTTCGGCTGAAATGATGAATGATGATGAGATTAATTCATTTGTGTTAATATTATTAAGACCAGCGAATCAATTTCATCGATTTGTTACACTTTTTTGTTTTTTTTAAACCTTACCAAACTGTAAGCCGCATTGAAAGCCTTCAAAACTCAAACACGCTCCAAAAAACTGCTAGTAAACAATAAAAAACCATCAAGATAATAACGTTCACAGTTCTGTTCGCCCCAAAAACGAAACGAAGTGTAAAGATAAGCTATTACCCAATGTAATCAAGAATCCATTCAATTTAAAAAACAAAAGAGCGAATCATTTGTTACTTCCATTAACAGGAATACAGAAACGTCGATACGGTGGACAACTGGAAATTCGGCTCCTATTAAATTTCATTCTGTTACAATTTCACTGTTGCTGCGAACGAAAATCAATCAACCGTTGGGCTAGTAACCGACATTCGTTGATCAATAAATACGCCATGTAGCGGTTCTAGTAGATTTAAATCCTTTGCAAGGAGTGTGGTCTTTTGGTACGGTGACACGCAGTAAACATCCAGTGGTCCTTTGAGCATTTTAATCAAAAATAAGTGCGGACTGACAGAGAATGTGAGCTCTCTGTGCATTATAAAATGACTTCGAATGGTTTTCGCAAGGTGCAAGATTAATGTATTGTATGGCTTGCAAGCTGAAACGGTAAGGTAAATTGAAGGATACTTCCTTAGGTGAAGGCAAAAGTATGAAACTCTACATACACTCACGCCTTCTTGCCATGGAGGTAGGCAGAAAATATAAAACCCCACCTGCTACACTCCATACATACTCATTTTGCTACGTTTACGTTCATACATCTGGTCATATACCCACGCCGATTGAGAGTATTACGCACCTGACCTTTCTGAAGAACATCACCAATTCCTACATGGTCGCTTTATCCTAGGGCGGTTCCACTCCTATACAGGCTGTAAGGTACAGCCATCCGCAGGCTGATGGGGTGAATTCAGTATATGATACTAAGATGACTGGTACATGAAATTATTTTAGGAACGTTATGGGAATCCAGTAAACACACAATATATCGTTACCGTGGCAAAACGCACGTAGCGAACGGCAGCGCAGAAAGCCTTCGGCCGCCCTCCCCGCCACGAAGCGTGAAGAATTCAATGAACTCTGTAGCTAGGCAGAAAGCACAGCTGAACAGCTGATTGCACGCGTCGTTCGTTAGATTATTTCAACATCCATTGCTGTTTTTTTTTATTTTAGCTGTTTTATTTACATACATGGAATGCTGCGTACAGAGAATGTAATTTTACATTTATACAATAAAGGAATAGTAACTGATTTTTTTATTTTTTTAATAAAATTTTCCTTAGGAATTTTCCTGTGAAATATGATTCAAAATAAGGAGCTGATTACACCCTGTCAGTTTGCGGAGGGTTGTCCCTTACACTCTGTATATATATATACCTCTATATCGAAATTGCGATGATGTAGGCAGCACATAGCGTTCAATTGTCAACCTCTAACCTTTAGACAAGTATTATTATCAAAACTAACAAAGCTAAGCGCTGTTCCAAAAATAATAGAACAGTTACCGATAGCTTGTATGAAACCAATTAAATGTTAGATGAATGAGAATGTTACTACAGTCGTTAGACCCAAAAACATTGCCTATGTACCTACACAGTTTTGAGGATTACTTCGGTAATTTATTACCGAAACAAGAAGAAAGCTAAGGCTTGAAATCTCAAAAGGATTTCGTAGTCTGACTTGAGACTGGTTGTAATTTTGTTAAGGGTTTTAAAACACAAAGTTATATTTCTGGTGCTGTACGCTAACTAAGTCGGGACGATGTACTTGGTTTACAGACATCTCTCTATAAAAATAATAAAGTTGCACTAATTTGGCTGTCGTAATATACTTCAAAAGCGGTTTTGAAACAAGACAACACTATTAGTTCAAATGCGCACTGCCTAAACATATTAAATATTATTTGCAGAAATAAATGGATGGTAAGTAATTTTTGTTATTTAAAAATCAAAAAAATCCCTTCTTGCATCCAAAAATAATCCAGATTCCAATCAAAATGACTGATTGCACAGCAAAACATTCAAATAAAAAAATAGCTACAATTTATATTCGTGGCGCACCGCTAGTAAAGCTTAATTATATATAAAAGTGACATCGAAAGAACTAAATATCGAAGCGAGTCTAAATTTGTTTCCAAGCAATAATAATGAGTAGTCGACGGGCCCCCGCTTCTCCGGGGCTCTATTACTGGGTGGTTAAAAAAATTACCACGAAGGGAATAGCGCCATCCCCTTCGGACCTAACCTGTCCGAGTCGGGGTGCCTGAAATCCCGAGTTCGCTTCGCTCGCTCTTGCATCATAAGTTCTCATAGGTAACAGTAGGTAATAAAAAAATATCGTGAACATAAGTGTATTAAATGTCGACATTTTGACCATCGATATTTTAATCACTCGGCATTTCAACCTTAGATTAAAATATCTCCATTTATTATAACATTATACAAATAACTGTTCTCACCCTTTCGTTATTTCGATGTAAACGTTTAATAAACTCCGTTATTTCACGATAAATGCAAAGCACTGTAATCTATTTACCATTTACATTAAAAAATAACTCTTAAGTGCAGTCCTTTCAACAATATTACACAATAACTGTCGTTATTTAGCCGTTATTTGTCTAATGCTATATAAATGGAGTATAGCTTAGGTATATCAATTTTCGATTTTCCTAACGGAATTAATTTGTCTCGCATTAGAGGAAAAATTGAATGTAGTGTTGATGTATATTTTCAAATTATCTGCCTGTTCTAGTTCAATCAATCAATCAATTATTTATTTTGTTATACAATTAGTTTATTTGCAGTGAAATAATTTATTTGATGTAAAAAAGTATGATGGAATTAACTTGTTATGTGATTATTTATTTGATGTGCAATTAATAATATCCTGAAATAAATATAAATCCATACTAATATTATAAATGTGAAAGTAAATCTGTCTGTCTGTCTGTATGTATGTTACGTTTTCACGCCTAAACCACTGAATCGATCGTCATGAAATTTGGCAGAGATATAGCCTGGGATACGGAGAAGGACATAGGCTCCTTTTTTACGCGATAACCGACATCTACGCGGGCGGAGCCGCGGGAAAAAATCTAGTATAGAACTAGAATAATACTAGGGGACCCAACAGGCGTTGTCCTGTCTGAATGATCCTAGAACACGATTGCAGCGCCACCTACCGGTACCAATTGTTTTTTCAAACCATCCAGGGACCCACTCAAATATACACACAAAATTTCATCGAAATTGGTCCAGCTGTTTAGGAGGAGTACGACACGTACAGAAGAATTATATCTTATATACAAATATATATATATATATATACCTACAGAAATGTTGTTCTAACTACAACAAAATCAGGAAAAACACCGAGACTGATTTCGAAATAATCTTAAATATTCATTGCATCTGTCGTAAACACTCTCAACTAGCGCAGAGCGTAACCAGTTGGAAAATTCCTCAAGCGCTTAGCGCTTCTGTCGCAGCGCTGCAAAAGTACATTTATTTCATTCCCACTTTTTGTATCAAGCGTGTTGTTACGTAAGGGTGATTTACGAATGCACAATTCACTGTAAAAGCGACAGTGAAAAATGTACTACATTATATTGACTTCAGCAAACGATTGTTTTAAAACTGTAATGCTTTCATCCAAGTAGAGTGTCCGCCCACTCCTTGGTTCTCACCAGAAATGAAAATTTAGTGGCCAGTTTAGTTCTAGCTGAGTTTTGTGGGCTCTTATCTTTATTTTTGGGAACAAAGGAAGCTGTTCACCGCAAGTACGTTGAATTTCCTGAACAAACGTTAAACGTACTACATATTATATGCTTGATATTATAACGTAGATTTGGAAAAACTAGAAAAAAAAAACCGGCCAAGTGCGTATCGGACCACGCACAATGAAGGGTTCTTGGAAAGAATTTATCTTAAGAACACACTTAACATTGTAGTTGGTAAACATAATCTCCCATACATTCCAACTGCAAATGTAAGTTTGTACGCACAATATCGAGAGATTTACCATGTTATTTTAAGACCATACACTTCGTATAGATTTTCCTGTAATCAATAAGTATAGAACTATTTTCTGAATTTTTTATTTTATTTTAGGTTCAGTAGTTTTGCAGATAAGGGGGGGAATGGTAAATTTTCGTCTATTTTCACTTATAACTTTAAAACGATTTATTTTAAAATTATAAAAAAAAATATTTAAATTTCTTACAGTAAGCCCTTTCATTTGATATGTTACACGGTATTTTGCAAAACTTTTTTTTTTTAATTTTCTTTTTTTCCCCCAAAACTGACCCCAATATTCTAAATTCATTTATTTACGGTTCACGTCCGAGTTTGGGTCACTCAAATTGATATGTATACCAAATTTCAACTTAATCGATCCATTATATTCGGAGCAAATTGGCTGTGTCAGACGGACAGACAGACACACGAGTGATCCTATAAGGGTTCCGTTTTTTCCTTTTGAGGTACGGAACCCTAAAAAAAGTAATATTCGAGAAGTTATTCTCTTGATCAATTGAATAAATTGAGGAAAGTTGATTATTTATTGAAGAAAGTTACATGGACTTACTTAGAGATACATATTTAATGGCCATTAAACTAATGATTATGATGCTCCAACTTTTCCAATATTCGAATAAAAAATAGATCAATAAGTCATTGTTCGTCATTCGAGTTCATATTTAGAAACCGGCAATAAACATTATTAAGACGCTTACTCATCGATCAGTAGTGACCCAGTCAGCAGTGGTAGCCCAGAGGTATGAGTTGTAGTTCGTGGGTTTGAAACTCAGGCACACGGTTTACTTTGTGTAAATAATTTCATCACTACTGCTCTTAAAACGGTGAAGGAAAACATCGTGAGAAAATACATGTACTAGAAACAAAAAAATTGGGGCAGTCTTTGGGAACTGCCGTAGTGAAAACTAAGTAACTAAAGCGTTCGGTGACGATAACGCAAGTTCCATGATTTTTTTTTCACCCAAAAAGTACACATACACACATTGTGGCGGTAGCGACTAGCATATATACAACATCCCGACATCAACCGTTGGGCAGTTGCCCACCAGACACAATACCCGTCTGGTCGGAGGATCCTCCCTTTTCTATAGAGTATGAGTGAACTTTACACCCTGTTCCTCATACCGCTAAAATATCAAAAAAGTTTGCGATCACTTTGAAAAATCGAAATCAAAATGTAATTAATTTAATTTGACTTAAACCCAATAGAGCACGCGTGGGATGCTCTTAAGCGAGCTGTTTGGAACCGTCAGCCACGACCCCAGACAGCGCCAGAGCTCAGGGAAGCCGCTATTCAAGAATGGGACAGGTTACCCCAAGAAATGCTGGATAACTTGATTCTCAGCATGCCCAGGAGGATCACCGCATGTGTTCGAGCCAGAGGAGGAGTTATATTATATTGAATATAAACCTTTTATTAAGAAATTGTAGTTTAAGTTTGGTTAAACATACTTTTTCATTCTATCGAATTTCTGTTACAATGACATTATGATTAATTACTCAATATTTTTTTTTTAATAAAAAAAAAATAATTTAATTTTTAATTTTAAACAGGGTATTTCTATTTCAAGAAAACACACAACAAAGATTTTTTCTTGAAAAAGTTCAATTGAAAAAATTGGCTTATGCTAGTGATCACAAACTTATTTTGATGTGTGTATATAGGGTGTATCTATTCAAACACGAAATATTTTAAGAGATACACCTACAGGTGGTAAAGAAGCCATGGAAATGATTTCTTTTATTTTTATTTAAATTTAAAAATTAAATAATTTAAAATGACTTGATATGATGATTAATTATCAAAATTCACCACGCTCGTGCCGCCACCGTCACCGCGTCTAGGCAGGTAGTTCATACTCTAAGTAAAATTTTGGAAAATGCAACTCCTTTGCAAAATGTCTCAAGCAATTTTAAAATTATAATAATTATGTAAACATAAAAACACTTAGATAAAAAAAAATCGCTTCTATGGCTTTTTTACCACTTAAAGATGGTCCTCTTAAAATATTTCGTGTATGAATAGATACACCTTATATACACAGTACACATATAGCTCATGGAAAGCGTTCGATAACGATGACGCGAGTTCCATGATTTTTGTTCACCCAAAAAGTACACATACATACACAGTATATATATAGCTCATGGAAAGCGTTCGGTGACGATGACGCGAGTTCCATGATTTTTGTTCACCCAAAAAGTGCTCAACGCGCCTAAAGAAGTTTTCACTTCAAAAATTCGAAGACATGTGGCAACTACTAACCCGCACTGGGCCCGCGGGGTAGATTGCGGCCCACTCCTTCTCACAGAGAGAAGGCCGGTGTCCCAGGAATGGGAACATTATAGACGAATTAAGCTTGCTTTTGGAGTTAACTCAAATACACAGAAATTAGTAGTAACAAACATTGATTGCCACTTTATCTTTCCATCGAAACAGACCCACCTTGACCGAACACAATACCAACCACTACTCGAACGCTAAATCAAAATAGGCACACTATGAAATTCTGGTTGCACTATTGCAAATGCAGCCTGCACGAAATTGATCGATGCCGCACGGTGACCGCGGCTGCTGATTCATTTGTGCACCTGTGTCCCGGGAGTGGATATGCGACAGAGATCAAACTTCATTATAAACGCTAACGCACGGCTATTTGTGCGTGACGTTGACAAAACATTATACACTCGCTGTGCTACATAGCTCAGTAAAATTATATATAGTACTTCGGTAGCCATATTCATTTATTTGATAAAACACTTTTTTTCTGATTTTCAAAAAATCTTAATATACAAAACAGTTGGGTACCATTTATAACTCAAGAACGGCTGTACCGATTTTTATGATCTTTGTTGGATTTTTCTGCGCCCCGAATAGCAGAATAACTATTAAACATGAGAAAAAAAAAAGGAAAAAAATATCATTTTCTCATACATTTTGTATGGAACGGCCGTTTTTATGATATTTCAAATACGGATAGGGGAACTAAACTATTTTTTTTTGTTCCAAATAGATGTTTCTTTTTAGATCAAATTAAGTGTTCGTAAAATTATTAGTCCGAGTATCGCGATAGCTATTTTCATTTATTTGACAAAGTACTTGTTTAATTCCAATTGGATGTTGCATATTCCATTTTTGATTGACAGAATGCGGTAGCAATTTTTATTTTTTAATTTTTTAATTTTTTCATGTTTATACCATTTTTGTGTTATGATCATTAAGCTGTGTATTCACACACACAGACGTACCATTTAGAAGTCTACCTTTTACATCGCGATGATTCATACCTCGCCCTCTGTTTCAAACCTACTCATGTCCCTGTACTGATACATAGGCGAGTGTATTACCAACCACGGTCTACCTATGTACATATGTACCTATGTGATCGGTAGCCGTTTCAGGACGTTGAACCGCAAGAGCTAATTTGTCTTTGTGTGTGAGCTGCACTTGTCAATTTTGGATACTAGGTCATTGTACGGTTCTACTGTAGTAGATTTTGATGGAACAATTACTTAAAACTTTGTTTTGCGTAGGTTTTTTCCATTTCGAATTTTGTTTATTTTATTGGGTCACATTTTCATTGAAGACTGAAGTCTTGCAGTTTAGTGCCACACCAAATGGAGAATTCACTTTGATTTTCGATACTCTTTTATTTGTTGAATTTTATTTAGTAAATGATTATATAAATGTTTCCATGCCCAATGGTGAAATGGACGTAGTTAAGCAGAAAGGATTCAACCCACATTGTGGTCAGGGATGGACTGTATATACCAAAGAGGTCCTAACGGTTAACGGAAGGTACCCTAGCTACATGTGGATTGGTTTCCAACATTAAAAAATCAACCTTCTCTTTGTAGAGTCATGGATCTTTTTTTCTGAGTGAAAGAACCAACCATTAGGACCTCTTTGGTATATACAACTCATCCCTGACCACAATGTGGGTTGAGTCCTTTCTGCTTAACTACGTCTAAATTAATCTAATTCTTTAGCTTTAATGTATAAAGAAAAAGAAGAATGAAAGAAAGAAAATACGATTATTTGCGGTAAACATGACGCAAAAAAAAAGAACATAAACACAAAAGAAATAAGAAAATTATTGGGGAAAATGCGTCACATCCACGCAAAACGGCTATTGCTCAGCATTATGCTGCGACCCTATGCAAGACAGAGCCCCAGCGCTGGTTTTCAGCGACAGCCGGCGTTGACGTAATGACGTCGTCCGGTGCAGCAAACAATTATTAAGACGCTGTACCAGTACAGCCTACTTAAAGAAAATTAATATAATGTAATTTAAAATGTGGTAGAATATAAAACAAGAATATAAAAATAAAAATAAAAAAACAAAGGAATTATACATGCTATGAGAATATCATCCTCAACAAAATGTTTTACGCATAACTTTAGTACCTAATTTATCTATGCGCTTTATGTAGTGAAGTGACTATTATGTACTACCCATATTACCCATCCATACTACTCGTAATATTCGGAATGCGAAAGTAACTCTGTCTGAATGACAATCCACCATTGCGCCGCCTTTCCATGCCTTAGTGGCTGAAAAAATTTGGGGTACACGGACCATGACCTGGATTTAGGACATAGGATTTATTCAGGTACTACGTTCGCATGGGATGATTTCCGACCTCCACGCCGGCGAAGCTGTGGGCAAAAGCTATTACATTATAAACCATCCAGGTTTCTAAATAAAATTGAAGTGTCTGTTTGTAATGTCAAAATAACAAATTTTTACTAAATACATAAGAAAGTATACTTATAACAACTTTTTTTTTAAATTTAATTTTTGTCTGTCTATCCGTCTGCCTGTCTGTTTGTTCCAGCTAATATCCGTAACGGCTGAACCGATTTTGAAGAGACTTATTAATTTTAATTATACATGACGTCTAACCAAGTACCCACAGAGTAATCAATTAGTAACGACCGAAGTTCGGCTAACATCAAGTACTTATTGAGTATTACACATGAGCGGATCAAATCAAATTCAAATTAATCTATAGCCAACATTAAGTAAAGAGCAAAACAACAGCAAGACAATCAAATCCCTAGGATTTCTAGTTAATATTAACGTCCATTAGCTTTTGAGAAGGGTCACCGATAGCCCCCACAAAGATTTGAATTTTTTATTAAATTTTCTCTATTACCCAAATCAAGATCAGATACGTCTCATTGTTGATTGTGGTGGCTTATTAATGACCTAAAATAGTGATTTGTTTGAGAATGCAGACTTGGGGAGAGGAATTAAAGTAAGATTGAATGTATATTTTTGGAGTTTACTCCTTAAGAATTGATTTTCATATAAGACCCCTGATTCAGATTCAGATTGATTTATTTGCAAAAACATGTGTAGATAACACATGGTATGATGCTTATTATAGGTGTAACAAGGTATTTTTTGGCTCAACATGTTTGACCATGGCTGGTGTACAAATTAGGTCGAAAGACAATAGAATTTGAATATTAAGATACAATGAACAATAATGTAAATAAATCAACAATTAACAATAATATTAAATTAAATACGTCAATAGTCATGCGATTAAAAATAAATAGAATAGATTCAGTCAGTATCTTCAGAGCGATTTATCTTTTTTCTTTTTTTCTTTTTTGTATGGAAATTTTATGAGGAGTGAAATTAATACAAACATTAACTCAAAAGCGTTGTTTTTCTGCGCAACGTACCTTTTGATCCTTTCACTTTAAAATCATGTATGTGTATACTTGTTTAAAGCCCACGTGTATAGGGTATGTTGCATGACAGCCCTACTGCGGGTCCAAAATTGGTTCACTGCAAAAAAATAATTCTTTTAAATGGGAAAAAACTGAATGCATAACATTTGCTTTACCGAATGTTAAAGGTAGTGATTGTGACATAGTATTGAATAGAGATAAACTAGAATTCGTTGATAAAACTGTTTTCCTGGGGATCACGCTCGACTCAATGCTGCAAAGGGGTCCTCATTTAACATCCCTTGCAGGGCGGCTAAGTTCAGCAGCATATGCTGTGAGAAAAATCCGTCAATTTCCTGATGTAGACACCGCAAGGCTAGTTTATTTCAGTTACTTTCATAGTATTATGTCTTACGGTATTTTACTATGGGGACGGGCTGCTGATATTGAATCTATTTTTATTCTGCAGAAAAGAGCCATCACAGCAATATATGGCTTCCGCAGGTGCGATTATTTAGGGAATATGTTTAAAGATATTAACATCATGACGGTACTTTGTCAATATATCTATAAAATATCATATACGTAAAGAAAAATTTAAATATTTTCAGTAAAAGAGGTGAAAGACATAATTATAGGACTAGAAATAAGGACCAATTAGTTCAACCAGGTTTCAGATTGGCTAAAGTAGACTCATCCTTCATTGGGTACTGTTTAAAATGTTACAATAAAATACCTCCCCACATATGTACTCCAATTGAATGAAACAAAATTTAAATCTTGTATAAAACGAACACTATGCAGCCAAGCATATTATAAGTTGGGGGATTACATCGCTGACAAAATGCTTGGCTCAATGCTGGTCCTGCTCCACAAGCTAAACCACAAGTTAAACTAATTGATTAGCATTTGAAAATATTGTTGTCCTTTGTATTACATAATTGCATAGCACAGATGTGAATACTATGTACTATAGAGCTGCCATTTACCGGGCAATATGTCATACTGCTGAATACTCAAACGCAATTCAATTTTAAGTCGCCGTTAAGTCTAATGCTGTCTCTGTCACTATAAACTGTTTTGTAGCGACAGAAACACTTATAAGAACGTCTTAAAGTTAAGTAACGTTTGAGTATTTGGGCAATAGTGCCATAGGTCATCAGTTGCAACACGCACTGGTCAAAGATTTTCGCCTTGAGACAGTGTGGTATGTGGGACGAGAAGATATAAAGAACAAAAATGGTCCATTAAAATTATATCCAAGACTTTATTTTTATAGGCAACTAGCAAGGGACCCATAAATCTGAAGACTATTTTTAATAGAATAAAGACCAAGGAGCTTATAAATATGTATCCCATGCCTTATAAAAACACCTATACTTACGAGTACATTTTCATACACAACAATATATTATAATAATAATAATATGATGATGAATCGTTCCGGGAATAAGAATAAAGGCAACAATGTTATGTAATTATTTGCGAACATGTATAAATTGCACATATTTTCTTTGTTCCTTTTTTATTGAGAGTATATAAGGACGATGATTATTTTGTTGAGTACGGGATGTAATAAGACATACACAATATTATGGCTATACCTACATCAAAGGCATCGATCTACTTAGTTTTTTTTTTTTGCTTTTGTTTTTTCTCAACTATGTTGAGGTCGGATTCCAGTCTGACCGGACGCAGCTGAATACCAGTATCTTACATGGAGCGACCTATCTGACCTCCACAACCCAGTAACTGGGTAATACGATACCCTTGGTAAGACTGGTTTTTACATACAACGGGGAAGCTCTTGGCCTTCATCTCACCTGATGGTAAGTGATGATAAGACCGAAGGTGGAAGCGAGCTTCACCCGGAATCCTCAACCACAGAGGAACTGGCTAGCTTATCTCTAACTGCCGAAACACAACAAATGCTATTAACATTGTTGTTTTGGCGACAGACTTAGATAAGATGGTGGTAGCTAGCCAGGCGGACTTAGAACAAGCCCTACCACCAACCAACAGACTTTCGGGCTTCTGACGACCCGTAACAACTGGCATTCTTCAACGTGCATTCTGAGCCATGGATGAGTCTCGGCATGTAAAGTGCGGCAGTTATTATTTAGCCACGAGCTCCTCTCTCACGAGCGTGTATTAACATTGCAAAGTTCAACATACTTTAGTGTGATTTCCTCGACAATTATTACTTTCATACGGAAAACTTTGCTGCTTGGCGATAGAACTAAGATCGTCAGTATTCTCATTTCGACGGCAGCAAAATAGAAAAGAATTATTCTTTATTGGAGTAACCAAGACTCAACAAGAATGTTTGTAAAACTTACGACTATGTTAGTAAGCACAGACACCAAACAAAAACAAGGAAAATAAATAACGTATGGTCACCGTTGTGACATCCCATGAGAGACGGCACAACAGTGACCCACGTATACATAGTCCAGGCAACTCGCAACCAAGCTTAAGACACTGTTGGAGCTGCCCTCCACCCTGCGCACCAGGGAAGCGCACCATTTACGAATTGTTGCGTAAAAGCAATCTACATGCGCATCTGCGAATATCCCTGACGCACTACAGAAATGGGGCAGCCCCACCAGTATCGTAAACGCAATGATAAAAAAAATATATATAGAAAGAGCCAACTTCAGTTTTTTACGAAATTCACTTTTTTACATAGTTCGACTTAGAATTCTATTGTTTTATTATAAGATTTTTGTTTTCTGTTTAATTCTCAGATTTTACTAATATTAAGTTACTTATACAAAGACAACGACAACTATGTATTTATCACAAAGTGACATAGACACGGACATATAACATTTCGACACCTCCCGCGCATAAGGTCGTACGTATTTGTGATTTTTCAGGAGAGAGATTTTTAACGTCATCTTTGTGTTGATCAGCAAAACATAATTATGATAAGACTATTAGCGGGTTAGAAACTCGGTTTTTAGTGAAAATATTGTTTTTAGGAATGTGTAGTATTTATATAATATTACATTATAGTACTAAAATCTCATTTTACTAAAAAAAACATGTTATGACTTTTTACGTGGGAGGTATCGATTTGTTCGTGTATGCGTCGAATAATCAATGCGTTCGCATGATTTAAACAAAGATATCAGTCACATAGCTTTTTTTAACGTTGGTTACAAATAATGGTTAAATAAGGAAATTTATTACATACCTTAATTTATTATAGCAATAAAGAATGTAAAATACAAAAGAATATTAATAACTGTCTTAATAAAAATTAAACAAGCTAAACAATTAGAAAGTCCCACGTTGAAGGCAATATGGCATGTTGACTCATTTAATTTACTTTTTTGCACGAAGTAGATAAAGACATCTACTGTATTTTGGAAAAAAAAAATACAGTAAGTGGCCGTAATCAATTCCTTGGTACTTTTTTTTTTTTTTTTGTAAAATAGAAGTAGATAACTTTGTTCTTTTTTTATTTATCACAGTTTTGCGTTCAAAACGCTCTCCTGTAAAATCATGATTTTGTAGATAGCCGTAAATACTTTGCGACCGTCGATTTATTTCATGAAGTCTTTTGCAAGTAGCTGCACTACAATATAATAACGACGTCAAGCTTTATTCTAGAAGTTAAAATTAAAATAGTTCTGTGAACTCATTCTCGTCGCTGCGCCATTAGAGTCGACAGATTTAATCGTTAGTGTAATGTAATAGTACAGTTTATACAATTTCACCGACTTCTCCGGCACAGCTAGAACTCGTCAACCAGTAACAAAAGTACTCATTAGGTAAAGTGTTACAAACCGAGCTGGTTACTCCGAAACGGAATGCGAACGGTTTCATTCCGATTTCATTACATTGCGCCATTTCCAAGCCGTGGTCTTATGAAATTATTGAAATGAGCTCCAGTATAAAAGCTGCATTGTAATGTGGAAATGTATTTTTTCGTTTTCTTGTTAGGAAGGAGAAAGGTAATGGACTTAATCAGCTACGTATGGTAGATTTGCTAAATGAAAATATGAGTAGTGAAAATCTATTTATATATTTTTTTTAGGAGGTTATTTTTTTTTTTATTTGTATGATCAGACTTATAATTGTACAGTGCAGGAAATACATATTATAGTTTACTTAAGAAATTACAACTCAAAGGAAAGTTTAATGGCTCAGTATTAGTACTCAGAACAAAACATTTCCATACCTAATACTTTTGCTGATAACACAGAGAATGAAAACCATAACAGTATAATTTTCAGTCTAATATTTTTACCCGACTGCCCCAGACGGAGGGGTATGTATTACGTCTATTTATTTGGCATGCTCTGTAGCCTCAACGGCTTGATGGATTTTGATATATAAGGTGTCGTTAGATTCGTCTTAATTGTGGGAGTGACATATAAAGGGAGGGAAAGGTTTTTTTAAAATAAATTACAACTTTAATGGTATCAAATAAAAGCTAGTAATGAGACAATTCCAAATATATACATATGTCGGAGAACGGAAGGTTTCTCTAGTTATCATCAGCCATATTTAAACTACTGTGGGCGTACTGTGGATAGTGTTGGTTATTACGCAATAAAAAAAACGAATTAAACTCAAAAGTAATTTACTCAACCTAGGATTAAGCACCCTAAACTTTACATAAGACAGTCCCCCAAAACGCCCATCCCTTCACCACTTCCTAGTGCTTTAGCTGGGAAGAAGAAGTAGAGGAAAAAACTCCCCAGCAGCACATCTGTCTGTTCAGTTAGAAGAACTTGATTCTATACAATAATGGGTATGCACAGTAATTAATGTAGGAACACGACACAACTATACCGAACGCGCAACAGTTTCTAGACGCCTTCACTGCTTGACCGCCACCGATGAACTTCACTTATCAACTGTGCGGCCACAGACCATATAGTATTCAGACGGTAATCTCCCATAGAAGAAAAATCGCCATACGAATCTGCTTTCTTGAAAGTGACGTTTGTTTTTTTTTTAAAATTTTACCAATTTTTCGCTTGTTGTTATGAGGCTGGGTCTTTTTGCCAAAGTTTGTGGAACCCCGAATACTTTGGAAACCAGCCTTTTAAGCCTTTAACCGACTTAAAAAAAAGGGGTGCTGCTTTAATTCAACCCAAGGTTGTGATTGCATGATGAAAATAAAAAACCAAAATTATTTATTTATATTTTTATTGTTTTATAAGTTACAAATGCTTTATTTTGCATTGGTGGCAAACTTTTGCTTTCCAACCTAAACACATCTGTGCCCTGTATTATTTTATTTATAATGTTGCACCAATTAAAGTTTGCCACCAATGAAAAAAAATGAAAAAAGTTTGTAAAGGTATTTTCTTTTGAAAAGTTTAGTGCTCTTCAACTGTTTCCGGGATTTAAAATATTCACAGTAGAGCCTGGCACATTTTGTTTAAAATAACACGCCTTCTTCTGTGACAAAGCCTCAGTGTAAAAGGAATAACTGCATCTGTAAATAAAAATGTATGATAAGTCAACAAAATATGAGTGTGCTTTGCAGATTGTAAACCATACCATCCGCAATGATGGATATGTATGTCTCACTACTGGTGAAAGATAATTGTAATAATCAATTTTAATACCTCTTATGATGTGGCTTTGTGAAGCTTCACTTCCACAGCCTGAATTGGAGGGCACGTCAACTAATGATGTGGTGTGATCCACAAAGTTAGCGATAACACTAGCAGCCATAACATCAAAATCTGGAAACAAAAAAAACTTAAATTAAGAATTATACTTCAATCCAGTTTAGATTAGAGAAAGATACAGCCCCGTGACAGATACGATGGATGGCAGAGCCATTTAATAGTAATAGGGTCCCGTTGGCACCCATTTTGGAACCATAAAAATAGTAACTATGTTTATGCTTTCCCATATACTGTGATAATATCAAGTTATTATGTTGTTTCACTGAACAGTAAAAATGTTAATTACACAGTAGTTTTTATAATGAAAATTTTTTTTATTTTGTCTGGGTATTGTAATAATTTTGCACTTAAAACAGAGCAACATTGATGGACAGACATAGGATACGTTTTATTTTCTTTAAAATGTATGGCTTCTCTGTGAATTTCCACAGTGGATAATTCAAGTTTTGAAACCGAAATAGCAGCAATTTTATTTTTTAATCAGTGCATGAATATTACATGATGCACATTTGAGTATAATTATATGAGGAATGTATGAAAAAATGTGTTATACTATTATATGTTGTCAGGTTAACGTGGTACTTACCAGTGTGGTCAGTGTCCATAGATTGAAACCGAGGAATGCCACTGCTGATTTCGTTATCGGAAAACAGCGTGGGTTATGCGCCAACATGAAGACGAGTCATCGCTTTAGTCGAGACGATAAACTTCTGTTCAAAATGCTTTTGACAGACATAACGCTTGCGAAGATCGTCCACCGTCGTATCTGTGTTTCGCAGTACTTCACAGTTAATACACTCTAACCACTTTTGGAGTCCTACCTCACGTATGGGAAATTGAAATAATCTAACGTCCTTTCGTTTACTAGCACAATTCACAACACAGCAAGTGAGGTACATACTGCACGTTGTAATTACACTATTACAGGTTTAACTTTGAGAGGATATGATGGAAATTAATCAACGTAAAACTTTTCTCGATCAACTGTAAACACAGACCATCAGACCATAAAGTAGTAATGGCGGATGAAGAGACAACCATAGCTACGATAGACGTAGTATCTCTAAGTAGTCTGTGCGATAGACTTACAACAAACAAATATGGCGTCGATTGCACTGGCGACAAAGGGGTAAGGGACGAGGGGCGGTTGTCACTTTGAAGAAATCAACCATAAACAAAATACGTCTATTACTGCCAGGATATTTTGTTCTGAGATTACCCGCCGTGTGTGCGGCGATCACCTGCCGCCGGTCGGACTTTATGTTTTAGACCCTGCCATGCGCTGACGCTAGGCGCTAACCAGACTGTCTGGCAAGGCACACAGCTTGCGGTTTGAGTCCCCGACAAACTGAGCTCACCCCGACGCCATTTGCTTTCGATCTGAATGAATAGCGATTTTATTGTTATTACGTACATTTGTAACAAAGCAAATAATCTTTCTCGTATTGTCATTGCATTAACATTAAATCAAAATCAATATTTTATTTCACATAAACCTAAATGGGCACATATGAAACGTCAGAAGCTAGGTGCACGGTTCCAATTAGTCATAAGCAATCTTCGAAGCTGACATTACTTAGCGTTGTCAATGCAACCTCTTTTTTTTTTTTTTATTGACGCTTAGAAATGCATTACGCATATCATGGTCGAGGGACGAGACAGGGTATGTGGGACTCCCTGCCAAAATGGCAGTATACCCACTAAAACTCAGCGGAGTTCCCTCATCGCCTTGATGGGAGGGTCATGGGAATCCGGCTCAGCCTTTACGTCCACATACGTTCCCGGCGCAAGCCCCTCCGGCTGGGGGGGATACGGAAATGGCCGGAAACACCTGGCCATTCCCGTCCGACACTGGTGGAGGCCTGTGCAATACAGGCAAGGGTGCCCCCGCACCCGTTACCTGCTGGCCTCCACCTGGGACCCCGCGCCAGACGAGCCAGCGTCCAGGCACCCCTGGTCTCCCCACGACGGATCAGGTCAGTGGCCCCGCCGCCTACCACTTTTCGGCCGCAGAGGATAGGGAGAGCGGCCAACGCAATACCGACCTCCTCTTCCTCTGCGGCCCCACCGTGTCCGCCATCCAACGGTGGCGACCTCGTCAAGGCCGCGGAAGGTAGGGTGAACGGCTCACCGCAATACCAGCATTCCTCTCCCGGCGCGGCCTCTCACCCTCAGCCGCGATGCCGCCTTTTCCACATCGCGGCCCGCCTCAGTTGCGATGTCACCGAAGTGGCACCGCAACCTACGGCCGCTACGTCGTCGGCTTACCCGCAAAAGCCCTGACGAGCGGCTCCCTCCTCGGGTTCCTCTTAGCTTCACCGTGGCCCTCCAAGCCACGGCTACTGAGCCCCCCGCCTCGACAATGCGGGAACCCACCGGGGGGGATTGTCAGTGCACCCTGGCTAGCTGATTATTCAACCAACCAATCTGAGTTGGTCAGATAGATTATTATCCTACAGCTCCTGTCGACACTAAAGAAGAAGCAGAATAATAAGTTATTCAAATCCCGCAACAATCCTGTACTTGGTTTAACTTGTGCGCAAGGAGCGTTTAGTTAAAATTAAACAGACTATTTTAAGCTAGCGTGTGGTAGCTTTAGCATCATCAGACATGCACCATATTATATACTATCTTCTACAAACCGTAGAAGTCACAATCCTGTCTTGCTCTAATATTTCCCGAAATGTTGGCGACTTTACTATACTCTATAGACGTCGTATAAGCTGCGTAACAGTTTATTTTAAACACGTCTTCACGTCACCTGCCGTCGTCTGCCAGTCTCGGTACACCAATATAGAATTTAATATTAATATGTGATTCCCCGCACTTACGCAAGTGTTACTTAACTATCACTTAACATACAGTAAATGAATATAGAATGGGAACATGCTATCTTTTTTGCGAACATTTGCGGTTATACTTATGTCCCGACATGGCTTTGTATTATACAAACTAACTCTCTTTGTCTTAATTTGTCGAAACTAGCAGTACCCCATAACAAACCCGAACGATTCTGATAAATTATTTTAAAAAAAAATGCAATTTTATCCAACCTAAACATAATTATATAATTATGTTAGAATAATCCGAAAATAAAGGCTTACTCAACCACATATATAAAGCAAACAACACGACAAATGACGGTTTTTAATCATAAATCTTTAATCCTACGTAATTATAGAGCAAAGGACTTAAAACATGACATTTACGGAACACAATTCGCAAACATGGCTACAGTTCATGAAAGTGATTGTTATAATTGCCACAGGCAAATTACGTCATGACGCCAACATCATTTTACAGTTGGGAAACTGGGAAATACAAAATTAAACTCCTATTTAGAGAGCAGAAAGTTTAAATCTGGATGGGCGAAGTTTTCGGGAGTGTTAACATAAAGTTGTAATTTTGCAGGGATTGTTCACAAGTATGGGGCGGTTCGTATGTGTGACGTTCCTCAATGCTTAACATTTGCTCGCCACAAAGCCTTATCTTTTGTTACATATATGATATTACGCCTGTTTAATTTATGTGAGTTCAAATTCGCGTTTATGAAATCGATGTTGTTGTAAATTCGGTTGGTAATATTAATTAGAAATCTGTTTTGCGTGGATGGGGAGAAAATTCACATGTTATTACCAGGGGACAATAAAACAGAGGATGTAAAACACAGCCATAAAAATGCTTATCAGTTGACAAAGGAGGACAATAAAAGATATGATTCCGAAACATCAATAAAGATGGAAGTCTGTCGAGGAGAAGTCGACGTGACTTGGTATGGCGCGCTACGAATAATGGTGACTTTCAAATTAGATTGCATAGCACACCCGGGATTCTCAAGGTGCTGCCAAGTATTTGCGTTTCAGGCTGTCTCGTATTTCGTTGGCGGAATTTTTATTTCATCGAAAGGGGTTCGTTCTATCTGGAACTTTTCGGAATAGGGCGAGATATTTTTATATTGACCTGCTCTAAGTTTTCTTATTTACCTGTGACCCACATGAAAATTATGTGATGGTATGAGTTGGAGTATGACGAAGTACTGGTTGGTTATAATATGGTGAAGTTTTTTTTTTTTTTGTAGTGAATAAAAACGTCTACAGAAGTGAAATCTAGCTATTTCCATCGATTTGTGGTAATTTTAACTCATCCTTTTGTTTCTTGAACTGGTTAAGTTTGTATATTTGTATCTTAAAGAACGTTTCAAGTACCTTCATGACACACATAATGAATACCTGAGGTCATCGGAAAACCTGAGATCCGAGATGCCAATGCATTCCATTAGCTTTTATGATAAGTCTTTTACAGTTCAATCAGTACGGTTAATGGAATGCCTTGCCTGTGTCGAAAAGGCGAGCTCAATCTTTGTCCATTTTTAAAATACTGGTTAAAAATACTTCCTCTCTCCTTAAACATCATCATTACTTAAAGTTCCTTGCTCTTATTTCATGTTTATTATTGTTTATATATGGCGATCGCAGTATGGTGTTAAAAATGCATAGAGATCGCTGCTGCCCATTCTCTAGTAAGTCCCTTAGTCGCCTTTTACGAAACCCACGGGAGGAAATGGGATGGTGCTATTCTTTACGTCCGGCGCCACACGGAACACACATACTGCGATCGCCAACCCACCTGCCAAGCGTGGCAATTATGGCAAATCCCCCCAATTGGGGGAGGCCTATGTCCAGCAGTGGACGTCTTTCGGCTGAAATGATGATGATGATGATATTTATAGATAAGTACATATATGCTTTATGTACATATGTATTTATTGTACCTATATGTAAATGGTACACCACTGACTACCTGCAGTATTTTTTCACCTTCTACTTTTAATCCATCCAAAGGTTTTTTATTTTTTTTATTCTGTTTTAATTAGGGACTTTTATAACCGCAATGCGTATGACAGTCCCATCATATCCTAAACATATAATACTAACATATATATAAGTTGCTATTGCATTACATCTGGGCCATGAACCCGAACAAACTCTTCGCACATCCAAAGGTTGTCTGTAAAAGATCGCTTTTAGCGATAAGAACGCCCATTGTGTTACCCTATGTAACATTTTTACGTTAATACCTGTAATTTTTATGGTGTGCATAATAAAGAGTATTCTATCTATCTACGAGATGCCGGCAGTTAGTAAAGAGTAAATCAAATCTTAGGTGACTAAGGGACTTACTAGAGAATGGGCAGCAGCGTTCTCTATGCATTTTTTTTAACACCAAGCGCCAAGCGTGGCGATTATGGCAAACCCCCCAATTGGGGGAGGCTTATGTCCAGCAGTGGACGTCTTTCGACTGAAATGATGATTATGAAATGAAATCTAGGTTACAAACATAAAAAGCAGCTCTTCTGTATCAATCATCATGAAAAATATTTAACGATTGCTCCAATAACTCACGTCCAATATAACTCATATATATACCACTTCCTATTTCGTGTTGTCGTCCAAATAAAAGCCAAGTAACACATAAATGTGGACGTATGTCTAAATCGCAATAAGCACTGGCCAGAGAGAGAAATATGGAACCATATTAACTCGTCGACTCGATTGCACAAACTCTTGCAGAAACTTTTGCACCACGATTAATGACCCCACAGCGAAATGGGAATGTCTTCAGCGTGATAAGTGATCCGCGTAACGTGGCCTGAAGAAAGCCCAGATGCGAATGCATTTTAAAATTCCCATTTCAAATGTTTTCACCATATTTTAAATCCTTATCTAATTTAAAACCTTTCAGAAGTATTCATTATTCATGACCAGAATATGTGAATAGAAAATAATAAGTCATAAAATATTATTTTCATGTAGCGACGTTTTTTGTAATCCCGTGTACAACTGTTGTTGAACACATAAAAAAAAAATTGGTAGATTTTATCGAGAGCAAAATTATAGTCTAGTTTTTAGATCACTTCTGTAAATATTATTGTTGTAGAGCAAAACGTGAATTACATTGTATGTATGAAGTATGTTTGGTTACGACTTTGCTAAAGAAAACTATTCTTGAAGGACTTTTTTTTTTTTTGGATTTTCGTAAAGCATTGAAAAGTGAAATTAAAGCTCAACATTTTAGGTACATTACTCATGACGATTAGGAACCTAAATGAAATTTTAAGCTTACCAGTACACAGAAATGGCTCTTACAGAAAAATAAATGGGCGGTGAATCTCATCTTAATTTTAGTTAATTATCTTTTATGACCAAATCTCTGTTCCAGGGATCTGCGACTGTTATAATACAGAACTGTTTTTAAAGATTCTATTTTACTCTAAAAAAAGTATTGCTCTTTAAGGTAATCAAATTACCATGCATTAGATATCAACCGGGAAATGCACTTCCAAGTAGGTTACAGACGCCCGAAAGGCTGACAACCAAGGGGTACTTATCGTGTTACCCAGTAACTAGGTTGTGGAGGTCAGATAGGCACTCGCGCCATGTAAAATACTGGTAATCAGCTGCATCCGGTAAGACTGGAAGCCGATCCCAACATAGAGAAAGGCTAGGCAGATGAGTAAAAGGTGAGCAATTTTGAACGTTTTTGCTGCGATCATTAAGAGGAACATACTCAATGTTTAGAACAATCTAAACATAGAAAACGTACCGTGTGGTGCCGGACGTAAAGAATAGCACTATCCTATTTCTTCCCATGAGTGTCGTAAAAGGTGACAAAGGGACTTACTAGAGAATGGGCAGCAGCGTTCTCTATGCATTTTTAATACCATACTGCGATCGTCAACCCGTCTGCCAAGCGTGGCGATTATGGTATTTGAGGGAGGCCTATGTCCAGCAGTGGATGTCTTTCGGCTGAAATGGTGAATGATGAAACATAGAAAATAGAAACTACATAAGTATATTGCTCGTGTAAACGCAACTTAATAATTTTTTATGTATAAACTTGCAACACTACATAAAATTTCCAATTGCTGGTGTTGTGGCTATGCTGCGGCCCTTCCTGTTAAAAAGATTGTGACGAACAGCTGTGTGCTCTGATTGTAAAAAGTATATTACTAGTTTCCCAAGCTTTCCACACATTTTTATTCCAAACATGTGTGTGGTGGTCCTTCGAGCCGGATACATTTATAAATAGTTGGGGCAACTTTGAAGTTATTTTTTCAACTAAGTGACATTTTAAGTTTAATTTTACATTATTGTGGCATGGAAGCACACTTATGTTTACAAGTTTGTCAATTTGTGTTGGCTTATTACCTATACCTACCTATAATATGGTGCTGATTTATAGCAATCAGCCTGACAAAAGATGCCTGGCTGCCCGTTTCAAGTAGTGCTCGGACAGAAATCTTTTCATCATTTTGATTTAACACTCAACAATGATGCTAATCAATGAGGATATATCAGCAAACCAGCGCTGAGGTGGGGTCATCTCAGCGCTAGTTTGCTGGATTCGTTTTCTCCTCTACTGATCGTTATTTCTCTTCTACCGGTCGCTATTTCTCCTGAAAAAGTTTATTCTGTTTATATGTGTGTATGTGTACAGGGTGGGTAAAAAATCGTGGATCAAACGAAACAGGGCAATAGTTTTTTGAAAAAAAAAACTGCAAATAACCCCAACTATCGCCTTGTTTCGTTTGATCTACGATTTTTTACCCATCCTGTATACATACACACATATAAACAGAATAAACTTTTTCAGGAGAAATAGCACCCGGTAGAAGAGAAATAACGATCAGTCTATGTATTTATTCCCATATTTTATTGTTAATTTAGTTTTATCTATCCCTTATGTTGCACCTGCCATGTTTCCTCTTTGCATAACCCTAAGGTTGTCTGGTAGAAAATACCTCAGGCATTAAGTCTGCTTTTGTACGGTATTTTTTTTTTCTTTTACTTGTGCAATAAGTTTTAATACATAAATATATATATAATATTATATTCCGCAAACAACATCACATGCAGTTCTTCCCTTCATCTCTTTTAATAACAATGTGTACGATGATGTTCACAGTAGAAAACAGGCACTATAAATTTTTAACGGCCGATCAAACTGTCGAACTGTAAATCGATGGAGTACGAAACGTTTCCATTCCAATACTGTCGCTGACATTTAGTTTTACAACAAAAGATGGATGGATGGATAGGCAAAACCCTTAAATACCGTGTAACGTTAAAAATTATGAGGCGGTTTAATATAAATTTTCTACGGCCATAAAGTATGTATTGAATGATTTCACAATTTCAAATTTGAACGAAATTATTCTGGTTGATAGTTTAGTTGAACTAGGGAATAGGATGTTTTTTTTTTTTAGATAGGTTCCCATATAACTAAAGAAGATGGTAGTAAGACTAGCACCACCAGTTGGATGTACCGACGACCTTAAAAAGGTGGCTGAAACAGACTGGATGCGGAACGCGGAGGACAGCTGGTTGTGGTGCAGCCAGGGAGAAGCCTATGTCTTTCAGTGGACTGCGATAGCTAATTGAAAACTAGCACAAAATATAGTATAAGTAGTTCTTATCCAAAATTCAGTCGATGTAAAAAAAAGGCTGATGAAACCAACAACTGCGACAATTAAAGTCAACATAAAGTTAAAATCGGCATTAATAAACATTTAACAACGCTTACCGACTACATGGGTTATAAACGGCTCGAAATATCTCGAGAATAAACTTCGGCCAATAAACACGAAATAATCCTTCAAGTTTGTTTTATTTGGAGGGATTAAAAATATTTAGTAGAAACAAGTGAAATGGTGGAAGATTGTACCAGCTGCTACATTGCAATTTAGTTCTACAATTGGATGGTATCGCTAGTGGTTGCATGCACGCTTTCTTCGTTCGCAGTTATCTTACATTTTTTTGTGCAGTATATCTTGGTTTTGGAATCGTGCTTTACAAATGGCACTGGGGTAGCTATTAGTATTCTTTCAATTTCTATATCCACATTAATCTATGTTTAGTAAAGTAATCCGTTTATTGGAATGACTCTTTACTTAAAATAATCTTTATCTAAACTTTCTTACGTCAAGTAGCTTCTTCAGCTGTTCCTAGTCGAATAATGGAAGCGAACCTAATTTCCTTTTCAGCATTATCCCCATAAATTCAGGTGGGAACCAGAAGTTAAGCAACACGTGATTGTCATTCGCATCAATCTAGTGCTGGTCCAAGAAATATAACTCTTATACCATTGTCATAAAGTACAATATGACTTTGTAAAAAAATATCTAGATACTTTTAGTACAAAACCGAGTTGCAGGGTGAAACTAATCACTATAATTGAATTTTCTGCTGCGCGTTCGCCTCGTGCCTCGAATTCAGCTAATTCTATTTGCCGTTTTAGTTGCTAACTAACGCCTTTATTTCCCCATGAGTGTAATTGCCATCCAGTTTACTGTGATTTGACTCTGAATAATTTTAGTGTTTTGATATTTTGTACTTAAGTGAATGTTGCGTTTTGTCAAATTTAAATTTACATAGTAAAAGGTTGTTAATTATATTTAATTCGTCAGTCATGAATATTCACCGCAAATATGCGCTTACATTAATTAAGCATCACACAAATTAGTGGCCAGCTATAAAGATATGTTAACCAATAAATTGGGAATCACACCGCATGGCGTTATAAATTTTAATATTGATATATCCACATGTTCGTCCGGAATACTATTATATTCTGGACGAATATTTGGACATATAAATATTAAAATTTATAATAATAGGCTGCGGATCAATTAGTAACTCGACTCATTATAATTATTATTTCGTAGGTATTATACAAAATAACTACAGTCAGTCATTAATGGGTCAATGTATACGCTTTTACAACAAACTTCCCATTGAAATTCGAAACTTACCCATTAAACGATTTAAAAGCTGTATTAAAACCAAACTTTGCAAAAAAGGGTACTATAAAATTTCTGATTATTTAGAAGACAAAAAAGCTTGGGAGTGAACTGTTCGCTCTGCTTAAAGCCTTTTGATTAAACCGTAAAACTTGACATTTTAATAATTATACAACGTTTTATATACATACCTAATTATTGACATTATTAAATATTATATACAAAATGACATGAATATTTACTTTGAAAAGTATTACATATATTACTTTAATTATTGTGAATGTGAGCACTATGTGGGTCATTTGTTTTCTTTAAGATTATCTCTTTTTCCTCTTTCTCAAGTAGTTTTAATGATGGTCTGGTATTTTGAGTACTTTATGCGGCCTACCCAAATGTGCTTTCTTTGGTATTGTTCGTCGAGTCATTGAGCTCCTTAAATTCTGAGTTGAGCTACACGTTTACTGACAAATGCTTGCACTGATTGGACAGGTCCACTCAAAATTGTGTGGTTCTTTCCTCAAAAGACCATTTCAGACACGGATCTACATGGTCCTCACATGATCTGACCAAGATTATGTCTGGACTTTAAAAGAGACTTTGACCCCTGAGTTTGTTTCGCCATTTCTTCTCAGGGATAGTCAGATAGGAAATGTCGACTTCCTCAAGCTTGTTTTTATATTTTTTATATAACATGTAAAAGTGATTCCGATATCCTATTTACAGAATAAACGATTTCATTTCATTTCATTTCAATAATTCCTGGCTTAATTATATCTAAGAATGTTAATTGGATTACTTTAGGTACAATATAGATTTCGCCACGGGTTCAGTTTGTGAGCTCTACAAACTCTTCAATAGTTTCATGAGTCATGTTAGAGAAGGAATGAATTTGAAAGTATTATTTTATACCAAGTGGGGTATTCTGTTTGACATGATTTGATAAAAGAACCGTTGATTACCATTTAGTTTACGTTCAAGTGAATTCTTTCCCCAACTTCAACAAGTATAGAACGCCACCTGTTACGATCCTGACATATTCCTTTTGCTTCGTTTACGTTCATACATCTCAAGGAGCTCGTGGCTAAATAATAACAGCCACACGGGTCAATCGAAGGTTAAGCTAAACTTCCCGCGGTTGGTCAGTGGATGGGTGACCATGCGTTGCATATCGAGACCCCTGCGTGCCTTGGAAAGTACTATATAGGCTTTGACCTGATTTGGTGTTTGCGAATCTTATAAGATTATGAAACAAAAATTTAATTTGAATTTAGAATAGAAGAATAGTTGAGAGACTCCGCTACTCGGGCTAACAGGCAGATGTCAAAGATCCCAAAAGGGACGATGACAAAAAAAAAATTTTGTCCGTCATGTAGATTATTAAAAAATATTGGACACGTATCTTTTTTTCTTTTTTACGTAATCAAAACATTACGGCGATACATTGAGTTCAAATGTGGCATGACGTCACTGCTCGCTAGATTTTATACGTAGCTGTGACGTAACGAGCCCCCACTCCCCAAGTTTAATGTGTTTTATCTAAGCAAAAATCTAATATTTTTTTATTATCTGATTGACGGACTAAACAGTTTTTTTTTTTTTTTACCCAGTACATATCACATCCCTATTACGCTGTATATCAAAAATAGGCGTTTTATTTAATCCCGGTACCGTTAGCACTCCCACCCTTTACAATACGTTAAGCAGTTGTCCCGCCTGTCATGTGTAGATCTTTGACAATCATTACGGCTCAGAAGCCCGAAAGTCTGACAACCAGTCTTACCAAGGAGTATAGTGTAACCCAGTAACTAGGTTTTGGAGGTCAGATAGGCAGTCTTTCCATGTAAAATACTGGTTTTCTGCAGTATCCGGTTAGACGGGAAGCCGACTCAAACATAGTTGGGAAAACGTTTATACATCAGGGATTTAATTAAATAATAATCAGAAGTAGTAAACAGACAACAAAAGAAGAAGTTTTAATCAAAGTAATTAATTTACAAAATTGAGGAGTTAGAAATAAAGTGAACAGAATAACAAATGGGGAATAGTTAGTAATGTGCGCGCCGCGCCGCCGAGTTTAGGAATGAGCCCGAGGTTTTTTTTTAAATGGCGTCTCAGTGGGTGCCTGTCGTTTTGCCGAAAGGATTTTGTCAAAATTTCATTACTCAAACAAATTTTAGCAACCTTTTTTTTATACCATTGCAATATTTTGAATGATTTTAGTACGCATATTTTCATTTGGTCAAATTTTTACTTGGCAAAATATTACCAAGTATAATGTCATTATGGCAGTTGGTATTTAATCAAATGATTTATTACAGCAAACAATCTTCAGACAATAAACGTTTGGTGAAATGATTTGTTAAGACAAAAAATAAGATTTTTTTGGGAATTATGTAATTAAAAAATGCAATTTTATTTTAATATAGTAGTTAGAGTAGGTTAATTATTAAAAAAATAATGGTTAGGTTAGGTTAAAACTGTGACCCCCTACGCACGAGCCGAGCGAGCGAAGCGAGCGGTGCCGCGATAGCGGCCGGCGAGTCCCAGACACGACTTGCATCAATAGAAAAAAAGATATTGTTTTTAGTAGGTTACTCGGAACTCAACTATTTAGAATTGAAAACTGACGATACTAAATATTTGGCTTATTTGATTTTGCGTAAAAACTGTTATTCCAACTGAAATACTTGACTAAATAAAAAAAATTAAAAGTACTAGTTGGTAAACATGTTATAGTTTAAACGTTCATTTGCCTAACATTAGGTTTGCGTTACAATTTTTTGTGAATAGATTTTTTTACTAAGTAATAATTTGACAAATTAAATTATGCGAAAATTTTTTTGGGAAGTGAGTATTTGTCAAATTCCTTTCGGTCAAACAAGGGAGACCCCATCTCAGTATTGACCTTGAGAGTTCGTGCCTCCTTAGCCGGACTTTCCTGTGGCTGCCTTAAGAAAACTTAAAGCCTCCAACCAGGGCATACAACTTATAAACCAAACAACTGCACGCTAAGGGCACCCCCTGTAAGGTTCGAGTCTCGGCTTAAGGCAGCGTCGGGTGGAGTACTGCAAGGGTGGATCAAATCTGGATTATTATTATTAAAAGGGGAATTTAAAGCTCACTCAGCTGCGGCATGGGCTGGCGATTCGACGAGCAAGGGTCGGGGGGGACTGTTAAGTCGGGGTCATCGCGAGGGACCTCGGCGCGGCGGCGAGGTCGGAATGTCGGTCGTGTAAGAGCCTGTGGTCACGCTGCGCGTCGTCTTATATAGACTCGATCACATGCTAGGTCATACACACACGTTGCCACTTTCATCATCCTTTGATTAAAGCATTCATTCTTGTTTTACAATATCTTTCCGTAGTAGTTTTTTGTATAATTAAACTCGTCTTTAATAAAACCTAGGCAGCGTTACCTCCTTCGAAATGGAAGGTGAAATCAATATTGGTCTTGGTCTAAGGCGAAAGCGCCAGTGTCGCCAGCGAAATTCTAATTTTATGAAGTTTTTTTGCAATTAGCAGGTCAATATCAAATTGTATGTTGATCTTAATATAATTCGCGACCGCATCCAATCTGTATTTCATCATCATCATCATCATTTCAGCCGAAAGACGTCCACTGCGGGACATAGGTCTCCCCCAATTGGGGGAGTTTGGCGTAAACGCCACGCTTGGCAAGCGGGTTAGCGATCGCAGTATGGTGTTAAAAATGCATAGAGAACGCTGCTGCCCATTCTCTAGGAAGTCCCTTAGTCGCCTTTTACGACACCCACGGAAAAAAATGGGGTGGTGCTATTATTTACGTCCGGCACCACACGGAGCATATATTTCTTTATTGAATGAATATTTCATGAAATCTTGAGATTTGAGGATTATACTAACTTAAGGAGTGGTATTACTGATTCTAGTGATTATGATTCTATAAATACATATTTTTTACTGTCACGAATCATACTTTAATCAACATAGACGCAGACAATGGGGTGCAAATTGCAAAAATCGTAAGAAAATTTGTAGTTCGCGGGCTACCTTAGCGCTTCCCCTTAATATTTCAGTGGAACGAAAGGCTTATAAACTTTCTAAGCCACATTATGAAGGAGAAAAAATATCAAGATATTAAAAGTAATGCTTTCAGTTCCTTAGTCATAAAACAGTGTTGATTAAAATTTTGACAAAATTATTACGGCAATTTTATTGTTTGATGGTCGGGCACCGTTTTATGTTATGTTGCTTATAATTAAAATTCTACAGTCAGTAATTTGCTGCTGTTACGGCATACTGTTATTATCATCTCTCTCTTATTATCGCTTCCAATTATGTGTAATTACAAACAAGTCGACCTGTACGACCTAGTAAAACAACATTGCTTTTCCCAAGGTGAAGATGGAAAAGCCATCTAATTGTAGGTACATTTTATAAGCGGCATTTATTTAATATTAACTCAAATACTCGTAATTCTCATTTGCTTTCCTAAAAACATAATTGAACACACTAAAATAATGAATTCGCCTTTTTTGAACCTATAATAATTCGTATTTTGGGGTCATAAAAATACTAAAAAGCATAGTAACTGTGACCAACTTGGATATACCGCCGGACGCTACCGCGGCGGCTCTTGCTTCGCTCGCTCGGCTCGCGCCTGGTTAGGCGTGAGCGAAGCGAGAGTCGCCGTTAGAACCGTGGCCAATCGATCACAGTTCTAACCTAGCCTAACCTGTCTGGTTGGGTTCTCCTAGCTTAGTGACTGCAACCAACTGTGAGAAAAGTTCAGAAATTTTAAATGAGGCTCATTTATTTAAAATAAAAAAATGTGTATCATTAGAAGCCCAAACATTAATTAGAAGTTCCTTAATAAAAAGTAAAAATCAACATTAAAAGGTCAATAAGTTTTAAGAAGATCAGTTAAATATTTCACATTTTATACCTAGACTATTTGTCCATCCCCGACTTTGGGCCCCTTCAAGATAAAAGAGCTATTAAAAAACTAGCCCTCTCAGTAATACCTTCAATAAATAGCGAGCAAATCGAAAATGTGACTCGACTTAGATAAATGACAGAGCACCAGTAGAATACTAATGTGATAGTGGCGCACTATGTGCTAATGAGAATTGATTTTATATAGTGTAGTGTGGATATACGGTTGATTTACTCGAGTGTAGTGGCTGAGGGTTAAATGGAGTGATCGATGCACTGTTTTGAAGTCTATGTTGGTGGTTTTACAAGCGTTTTATTAACTTGTTTCGTTGGTATATGTTTTCGGTTACTCTGTTTATAATACACTTTTTAAGGGCCATCTTCCTGTAAAACATTGTCATTAACATTACATCCACATTTGTTATGCGCACAGCCAAAGTGTGGAACTCTTTGCCAGCGTCTGTGTTCCCTTCTACCTTATAAGGGAAAGTGAGGAAATTCGCTCAATTATATCGCCGCGCTACAGCTTTTTAGCTTATTTATCAATCAATCTCCGATCTAGGGTTGATAAACAACACATCAATGTCAACAGTAAGGTCCCTCGCCCACGGCGACTTTTTGTAGCGATGCATTAGCGATGCTGTCGCGCGTCCGCATCGATACAGTCACGAAGCGGTCGCTAGCTGTGTGCCCTCGCCCACGGACCCAGATTCAGTCGCGATGCAAACGCAATGCTGTCGCGCTTCTGTCGCGATGCAAAAATGCCACAGATGCACTGATGCTCGGTTCTCCACCCACGCGCCACCCTCCCTCCGTTCTCTCCTCGATGTGGTCCGACACGGTCGCGCGTTTGCATCGATACAGTCGCGATCCTGTAGCGCGTTTACGAAGCGCGCGATAGCATCGCTACAAAAAGTCGCCGTGAGCGAGGGGCCTAAGTTTCGTCGATTCACTAGAACTAATGGATTTTCGTTATATTATTGAAATGTGTTATAGGTGCAGCCCTGTTACGTCGAATTATGAGAGGTAACCATTTTTTTATTTGCATGTAAATGTTTGTGCTTTGGAAAGGTGTATCGACCTTTAATAATATTTCATATAACCCGTCTGCCTTTAAAGCAAGAGTTAACAGGCATCTTGTGAGCATGCTCGTTCCATCATAGACCTCATACATCGCTTTTCATCGGACGAGATCGTGGTCAAGAGCAGGCCCAATAAGTAATAAAAAAATAAAAATAAAAGAACCGTGTAGTTAAATTGTAAAGGAATGGAAAATTGCACTGCAATTACTACTCGTATGAATGAATGAATGAATGAAATGCACCGACCCCAGCGTGGTTTAACCAGACTCGATTACTCGAATGAACCCAATGATTCACACTAGCCCGTGGAGCCTCATGTTTCATGGGACTACAGTGGCCATTGTATATCAAGGAGTAGACCGGGGGGCACGATAATGGTAGGGAAGACGTGCCCATAGGATATGGAAGGATTATTAGAGCCTACCGGATATGCATCCTTAAGCAAGCAATGGAATAGTGGAGAGACGGGTGATATTTATCGGGAGGGCATCTTTTAATGACGTCGTCGCCTGGTTGGCTCGTGTCCAGCTGCTTTCTCCACTCTGTTGTATGTCACTGCTATGCTGTGTTACCCGTTTACACGTTGCTGTTTCCATTATCTTCGTCTGAAGTCTCGCTACTATCCGTTTCAGGTTTCTTGTAAATCTCGCTACCAACCTTCCTCATCTTATCTCAATCTTCAACAACGCCTGTGAATATGTGCGAGATAGCACATCCTGTGGTTCTTGATGAGTTTGGTTACGGTTTTTCCGTCTAAGATTGCATAATTTTCTTTGTCTTGGTTTATTCCTAGCGTGGTTAATCAAGTCTCTCATGATATCTCTCTCATATCTTCTATGTCTTGGCCTGTTAGCTTTATTGAGTGCCGATACTTCCTCCTTAGTAACTGCCTGTTGGAGGGATGGAAGAGCTAATTGAAGGTTCCTGGAGTGAATCGGCTTAAAAAAAAAAAGCAAGGTTGCCTGGGCAGCCGCTTTTGTACTCCAATTATGGAACTGCATGGTATTTCGATGTTATCATTCGTTGAATTGATTCCTATATTTCCTAGTTTTTTCGTTATTAAATGCGATCTTGGTATTTTTGGGGGATTTGCTATTCAGAGCGACATAATATTATTGTTTATGGTTGAAATCCTTGGCCGCAGTTGTTGTCTACTTCTCAAATTGTGGTTGCTTTTGTGCCTTGTGTTTGGTGCTTCCATTTTTGTTTAAGTTTCGACTTGTTCTTAGCTGCCCCCAGATAATTTTGTGCTCGGATGTGCCCCTATCTGCCCATTCTCCTTTAATAAAGTGGAAGAGTTTTTCTGTTGCATGTGGCGTAATGGTCCAATTTGGATTCCTGAGTGTACTTTGACCATGTTATCCTGCATGATGATCTCATTTTTGTCGCTGTTGGCTATATCCATTAACACTTCTCTATTGTAGTCGGAATAGTCAAGATGTAGATTTTGGTGAATCAGCCCTTTGCGTTGCAAAAAATTGTGTATCTTGTCGACCAATATGTGCGTAAAAGTCACCTAGCATTACTAGCGTCAGGTCCTTGGTTTTTGTCTAATCAAGTTTAATACACCTGTGAAAGATCTGGTTGCTTTGGAGGTAGGTACAACTGTTCATGTGAGAGTTGATTATAGGAGCAGGCTTATCACTTCTCATACCAACTTTAATAGTAATTGACATCGCTTCGGTATCCTTTTTCCTATTTTTTATTTCAATTTGGGCATCCTTTGTGATTAGAATTGCAAGTCCCCGCGCGGATTTGTACGTTCCAAGTACACCCCTGTTTCTTGTAGGCAGGTTACATGTACACGAACGCCCCAACGTGACAATTCAGCATCTGTTTTTATCTTTTTGCCGTTCCAAGTTGCAATACACACAAGTCAGGGCTAGTCAGGCATCAGTCCACCGTTCCTTCTTGCGACGACCAATAAAAACAAAAAATTTTGTTTAAACAAATCTCTCAGGCTCCGCTACAACGATCACATATGTCCGACCACCTCGGCCGGGCCCTTTACGGTCTTTTTCCTTCATTTACAAAAACAACGGGGCCCAGCAAATTCCGATGTTACGATGCTAATACTTGATGAGAGCAGGCAAGCTTCACTTAAGCGGCCGAGAGCTCCAAGCAAGAATATTCCCTACTGTGGTCCGATGTTCGAGACCGCGATAGTACTCAATTGCGTCGGAAAGCATCTGCCTACCAGTTATTGTCTTCTGCGACACAAAAAAACCACAAAAAATGTACTTAATAAAAACGTTGGGTTTACCCTTATATGAGGGAGGCTACCTGCCAAAATAGTGACCGTTTTATGTGACCGTTGTGTAAATAAATGTTTGTTATAATTTTAAAGACAAGAAGTAAGAACAAGTCAAACTAAGAAGTTTTATGGGAATAAAAATTGTACGAAATCTAAAGCGATAACGTTATTTTTGTTAGAATAATAAAGTATGTTAGTTTATCTTGCTATATTATATCAACATAACAAAATATAACGCCTAGCTCCCCGAAGGGCCGGGCAGAGGCGCACCTATGCACACCCACAGTTCGCCAGTCATGTCTAAGTCCCATGCAACAGTGGGCGAGCCCACCGCCATCGCCACTAACCGGGCACAAATGCAGACCCCGGGCAGTCACTGAGAAATTACAGACAGAAAACCCAACAACATCCCGTCCGACCCGGGAATCGAACCCAGGACCCCACGCTCAGCAGCAGCGCACCATTAAACCAACGAGGCATCAAAATAAGAACATAATATCATCTTACAACAATAGCTCAAAAACGTGAAGTGAGCGCGCGCCGCGCGTACCTCACAACAATGACATACAAAAATAATACTGATCAAATTAGGTAGACTGGTAGAAAATGCTCCAGAAATCAAGTCCGTCCTCGCACAGCATTTTCCACTTGTGCACAAAGTTTAAATAAATAAAACAAATCTCTAAAAAAACATGGAAAGATCAAACCAGATTAGCCAGCACGGAGGTGTAGCTATTTCACTCGGGGCACTGGGTCCTTCTGCAGGCAGCATCGCTCGCCTGAGATCATGTAGGCTAAGTTCACCTCACATTCGCACTGTTTTAATGTACTTTTGGCGACATAATGTCACAACGTCTTCCTAACGAAACCTCCTCCTATTTTGAAGTCGGTTAAAAAGAAACACTTCGATATCGACGCGCGTCAATGCTAACTTCCAACATGTGTTGTGCACGATGCACCAAATGTAAAGTAAAAACTTTGACGAAGAGCTGTCGGGACGGGACGTCCTTTCACTTCAACGTCCAGCGTCCCAATCGCACTGCAATTACTACTCGTAATTTATTTATCTCATGACTTTTCGATGTAATTCTTAAAAAGATCTACCTATGTGTTTTGCTCGGACACAATAATAGGATGATGACTAAACAAATATATTTTTTCCGTCATGTAGATTATTAAAAAATATTGGATACGTATTTTTTTCTTTTTTTACGTAATCTAAACATTACGGTGATACATTGAGTTCAAATGTGGCATGACGTCACTTCTCAGTAGATTTTATACGTAGCTGTAACGTAACTAGCCCCCATTCCCTAATTTTAATGTGTTTTATTTAAGTATTTTTTTATTAATATGATAAAGCAAAAAATACGTGTCTAATACTTTTTTATTATCTGACTGACAGGCTAAACAGTTTTTCTTTTTTTTTTACCCAGGGCACATCCCTATTGCAAAGGTATCAATCTAGCCTTTTCAAATAAATTGTAGATGCAGACCGTGAAAAATAGGACCATTCAGAAGGATGAACTACAGTAATAATTCTACAGAACTCGAATTTAATAAACAATTGTTTTTATTTTTTGTTTTTTTTTTGTTTTGTATAATATTATAATTATAATACTACATTCCAAAATCTGCATATTTGTTACAAATAAAACAAAAGCAAAAAAAAATATTAAAATAAATACATCCTCATAATATTCAAATATTTAGTGGATCTGTGCAACCAAATATTCAGGAATGTAGCCCAGAATAAAACATTCATCTTAGTGCTGTAACTGACAACGACAAGTGTACATCCTACGATTTTAACGTAGAGCCACGAAAACCATCCTTTGGATGTTCTCTAGTGCATCTTAGTTGACCAAAGAACATAGTAGGTACAGCATTTTTATACTAATAATCAATAAAAACATTATAAATTATATTAAATTGTAGTATATTATAATATATCGACACTTGAAAGGCAATATTGACCAAACGACATATTGGCAACTTTACACTAGTGCATTTTAAAGATTTTTTTTCCAATAGAAAAACATTTAAAATGCTTTTTTAGTGTATAGTCTATTATAGTGTATAGTTTATTAGAGTATACACTAAAACATATAAAATACTCCATTGTAAAGTTTTTTTTTTTTGCCATTGTCTGAAGCAGCTAAAGTACTTTACAAATTAGCTATGCTAAGGTTTTGTTAAATTGCAATTGGTATGATTTTGTTAAGTTAACCAGGGCGGCATAATCGCATGTGCGACAAAGCCCTTTCAATGTGAAAAAAAAAAAACTTTAAGATAGTGTAAAGTTGCCAACATGTCGTTTGGTCAATATTGCCTTTCAAGCGTCGATATAATTTACCATTCATAAATTAAATTGACTGTACGTACATTGTATTTGACTGTACATTTAACGAGGCATATAATAACATGCATTCATCCTTATCACAAGCTGCAACTGGTGGTTTTTTGAAGTTGGTTAAAAATAGTCTGTCTACTGTTGTATAGAAATTTGTTATTTTTTTCCCTGAGTCGGAATCCACTTTCACAGCGAAAGTTGTTTAGTATGATTATGATGGGTAGAATTACCCGCTTGACTGATGCAGGTGAATAAATCGTCACCCGCCTAGATCAACTTCACTATACAATATCTAAGGCATCTGTCCCACCAATTAACGAGAAGCGAATATAGCTAGCAACTAAAAACTAGTTGGCGAGCACAACGAGCAGCGATTGCGCAACGGTAACCAGCGATTACTCGCTGGTATGCTCATGTACAGTCGCCAGCACATCAAGCTACATGAAACTGTCAAACGATTTTAAACCTTAAAATGGTCAAAGCTAAGTTCAAAATCGAATGAGAAAATCTGACAGTTTGTGATGATTTGATGTGCTGGCAACTGTATATGCGTGAGTCTCTCATCGAGTGATCTCCCAGCCAAGCGAGCGCTGCTGAGCGAATACTCTCTTTGATAGCTCTTGTCACTGTTATAAACGGGGACTCACCAGCGATGTGAACAGTCAGCGATCAACCATTTATATAATTATGTATCTCTTTTACTTATACGGGACCTACAATCTTTTGTACGTTTCTTGAGAGAGAATATCGTTGATAGCTAGCCGCTTCCTCGTCGGCATTGGGACAGGTGCCTTAAGCTAATGTTATTCTAATTATGTTAAACACAGTATTATAAAGTTGTTTAATCAATTTAAATTATATATGGTCAATTAAAACATCGCGATTTCATTGTGATTCTTTAATTACTTAATTTGTGTTATCAACGATCAATATAACGTTTTTCTTAGCAGTTATCGCTTTCAAGAACAAAATAAATAAATAAGTCGCAGTTCTTGAAAAACGGTTTCAAAAAGGATACGTTTTATCCGTAGAATATTTATTAATAATATTTATTTGTATTTGAACAATTTATCTCTCTGAATTGAAGCATATGTGACACCTATTTACATATTAAGAAACTGAAAATACCATCATGGAGTTTGAACAACTGCATATCTTTGTGGTCCTACTGCAACTAATACGAGTAGTATTTATCCATGCTTTGAATGAAGAACTATACGTTGGTACGTATTTTTCGATAATCTTGTGAACTCAAAGGGCCCACACCAAAAACTATTATATTGTTTTGTGATTTGGTCACGTCAGTGTGATCACACCTGTATACTTGTCTATCAAAATTATAATATACAATACAGAAAGGTGACACAGGTGTACGGCGTATCCTTGCGGTAACGCCGTACGTGTCAACTTTCTGTTTAACCCATTGGCTGCCCAGTTCAAAAATACATTTTTACTTGTAAGTCTTAAAGTGTTTGGCAAATTTACATACTTAGATTTGGTATCGCTAGTCGGGTCCTGGGCATGAACAGAAATCATCTATAGTATAGCGACGACTCGTTTGAGGGATTTCAGCACACGAACCAATTTTTTTTTCGACTTATATGCTGGGTTCTGGGCTGCAAATGAGAAAAAATTAAACTGATAATAAACGTTTTCAGGCCAGAATGCCACGATATCCAATCAAACGGTGACTGCCTACAACTTCGGGGTATTCGTGGGAATAATCAATCCCAAAAAATATTCACTCGAATCTTTTGAACAGGACCAGCCCATTTTTAAAGATTTGTACGCGGAATTCGTTTCATGGAAGGAAACTGAACCAATTACTTACCAAGAATGGCTCATAATGAACAACTATGGTCTCCTAGTAGATACACAAGAGTCTATATTCCAAAAAAAAACAAGTGCACGCAGCAAAAAGTATTCTAAGAAACGTTTTTGGAATACTGTGAATACAGGGGACATTTTAATCTCAAGCAAAAGCCATAGTGGGTTAGTTGGGCACGCGGCCATTATGATTACTGATTACTGGGTCTTAGAGATGGCTGGTGGCGCAAGATGGAAGAAAGGAATAAGGGACAATAATAGACAAATTTCCAAGGGTAATTGGTATGATGAGTATTGTTCTGAATCGATTACGGTGTACCGATGTCCTGACAGTTACAAAGCTGAACAAGCTGCCTATTGGGCTGACCGCAATTACTTTAACCGTCACGGTGGCTCGAAGAAGACCATACACGTTACTTATAAGATAACTTCAGACTTTATATCGAGGAACCCAAGTTACAGCTCCAAGCTAGTGCTTCAGGCTTACTCCTTCGGAACGAGAGGTGTGATAAGAGACGTGTATAAACACGGACCGGTGATCGTTCCGACCAGTATACCAGCGTACTTCATGGAACATTATTCTTTGGAAAGAATTGGAAAATTTTAATTGTATGTGAATGTGAACGATGTTCTGTTGCATTTAATATTTTGACCGGCAGTGTTTTCACAAAATGCGAATGCATCAGGGGTAAGAATTTTCAGGACGTTTGTATTTATGGAAAATCAGTACCTAAATTAAACAATAAACAATTTGTAATAAAATACGTATATAGCTTTTTTATTTTTTTATCTAGGGCTTCTCAGAGTTAACCTTGTGTGTGAGTTTGAGACTCTTTAACCGGTCTTTCCTGTGGTTGCCTTAAGCTCCTAAAAACTTAAAGCCTCCAGCCAGGGCGCAAAAACTTATAAACTAAACGACTGCGCGCTTAGGGCACCCCCTGTGGGGTACGAACTTCGGCTTAGGGCAGAGTCGGAGGGAGGATGGCAAGGGACCGACGGTGGCTGGATAAAATCAGGTTTATGATTATTATCTAGGGAATTTAAAGCTACAGGCTCAGCTATAGCGCGGGCTGGCGCTTCGCTTACGAGCAAGGGTCGGAGGGGACTATTTAGTCGGGGATTGCTCGATGGGCCTCGGCGGCGAGGTCGGAATGACGGTCGTTTATTATGTTTGGGAGCTATTGTACTTGTTTCCTTACTCCTCTCCTGGAGGAGAGTCTGGTTCGGTCAGAACATGCCTTGGACGGCGGGTCTTACTGATACGAGAACGGGTATAATTGGCGGTCTACACAACTAGAGTGTTGCGATGACTGGCTGCGGAATCGAAGAAGCGCTTTGAAATGCGCTTCATGAATTGGGCTATCGTAGGGATTTTAAGTTCTAAATGAAGGTTTTGGTTCCGAACGAACAGTGGGCTGCCGTGATTTTACAGAGGAAACGGTTTTGAAGGATTTGTATCTTATGGATGAGATAGGGTTTTGCGTGTGCAAAGACTGGACTCACATTGGGTTATATACTTTTACATTTTATCTCCGGACAGCGTTTGAACATCTGAGTCGCAAACCTAAAGTATGTATAAAACCCTTTATGTGTACTGCACTGACACAGTATCAGCACAAAATAGATAGTTATAGAAGGTCGACTCCATACAACGAGCGAAAACATGCATGAGTAGTGTTCGGTGACCTCGATCCGTGTCGTGACTCGTGAGTGTGCTTGTACTTGCTGTCTTTGACGCGAACCTATCAATGTATGGGTGCGTTTGTTCTCGTTGCATGGAGTTCACCTTCTGTAAATGTCTATTTTGTAGATGGGGTTGGAAGAATTCGACGATACTTAATCGAGTGTCAGTCAACGTAGTACGTATGGCGTACGTACGGCATTTGATGTACTCGACTCGACACGTGCTGTCGCGGTTCTCAGGTAAATATGTACACGTTTTTCGTTTGATGGGAATAACATCGTTTTATTGTAACTTTGAAAATAAGGAAGACGTTGAATGCAGACGTGTGAAATTTGCTTTTGATTTTTAAAGTAGATGAAGCAAAACATGAAAACATGTTGCTTATGATTTTTCTATTTCAGTCCCTAGTAAAGTAAAGAACGGTATGGTAATAAAATATAAGATACGCACTTATAGAGTAAGGCTATGGGATTGTTTCAGTAATTTTTTAAGGTTACTTTGAGTTGAAAAGCCTTTTAGTTGTCAGTTTGGATCCACGGAGCACAAGACCAGTTTTATGTTAAAAACAAAAAATTTCTAAATCTATCTAGGTACTTACTTAGTTAGTGCTGAGTTTATTTCTATATTTCTCTTCTGAGTATAACGCCAAAATGGTCTGTTACATTTAAAAAAAAAAACAAAAAATTTATCATGTAAAGAGTTACACTCTAAATTGGCTAGCTAAACTCCACAAACACGATGGTAATCGATATCTAATCATGATAATACAAATTAACTAAATTTGATTATTTTATGAGCTCATCGACCGCAGTTATTGTAGTCACTTGAAATAACAGTTTAAAAGAAGTCTGCGGAGTTTAGCTTGCCAATTTAAAATGACCCTGTAGATATTCAGAATCTCCCAAAAAAATCACTCGATTTTTGTACAGCCTATTCATAATTGTTATCGTACCAAATAATAATTTGTATAATAATATAGAAGTTTGTTTATGATCACTGACCAATTTATTTATTGTTGCCATTTGACTCATCTGTTGTAGCTATAGTTAAATACTAAATGATTGAGATTATAATTTCTATTAGATTATTTTGTTAAGAATATCTAAGAGATTAATTTACTTATCAATTATATTTTACAAAGGCATTGTTACAATATTTACTTTAAAAGTATTTAGTTTGGGTTAATAGTTCAGTTAATTTTATCTGTAGCAATATTTATGTTGGGTAGGTAGTAAGGGTAGACAACTGTCATTTGAAATGTTATAAAAGATCGTGTAACTTTAATTTTGCCCTTTTTTCTGTACGTGACACTGGACTGGTAACATTATACAAAGTTGTACGTAATTGATTTTATGTCACACCTGGCCATAATGTAAGTTTTACCACACGCTACACGTCCGTTAAAACTCGCATTATGGCCAGGTGAAGACGTAAAATTGTGTACTCACCACGGGCAGTAAAAAAGAAAGCCCTCTATCGCATATTTACAACCTTCGCCTGCGGCTCGGGTCACAAATACCTGCGATTTCGGGCTTTCTTTCTTTTACAGCCCTTGGTAAGTAATGTACTATTAATTTATCATCAACCTTCTTCCCAACACCTGAATCATAATAATCATAATATAACTCCGTTTATTAATTTACCTACACACCACATGCCACATCCAACATTACCAGCTCGCTGTGATGAAACATCTATAAATCCGACAACGACGGAGTAAGACATCCAATTTTCTCTAAAGCCAGAGTCCACTCGAGAACTCAGCAGTGATGAATAGAACGCTCAGGAAACAAATCTCTTTTGTGAGTTATTTTACACTGACTTAAGATGACCCTTTCAATGTTATTTACTTAATGGAAGCACCTACTTTGTAAACGTTCGTTTTAGTTCTTTACATAAAGTTAACACGCTTTTAATCCTCTAAGGGTTATGCAGAGCTGTCCCTATATTAAACCCACATTTCGCCAGTTATATTTAAGTCCCATGTAATAGGGGATGAGCCTATTGCCATCAAATAGGCACAAACCCAGACTCCCGGGCTGCTACTGAGCAATTCCTGATGGGAAAACCCAATAACACTTTACCCGACCTGGGAATCGAACCCAGGACCTCATGCTCAACAATAGCACTTACGACCATGAGACTCACAAGGCAGTTTTTATTATGAGGATTTTTAGTACCCTAGATTTATACACAGTCAAATTTAATTCATTTAAATCCTCTTAAGGGATCATTGTACTCATCATAATGAATAACTTTTACAATGGGACCAAACCTGAAATCGCGAAAAAAAATCAGCTGTTCCCTACATTTTGACTGTCTTATGCGAATATAAATGTAGGGAACAGCATATTTTTTTTTTTTTCGCAATTTCTGGTTTGGTCCCATAGTAAAAGTTGTTCATAATGTCAAAGTCAAAGTCAAATCATTTATTTCAAATAGCCACGAAGATGCACTTTTGAACGTCAAAAATTACATGAATAGTTTATTGATTCTAGTTGCGCCTTCCAAAATGTAGTTATGTATGGAGAAGAATGGGCAAGAAACTCCATACTTACTCTTTTAAAATGTTAACAATAGTTTGTATACATTAATTAATATTTATAGGTGAAGACGATGTACCTAGAATAAAAAAATAAAACAAATAATTAAAATTACCACAATTGGTAAAAAGAATGAAAAGTGAAGTAATAACTGAAAAAATAATAAATGCGATAATTACATGGTGCTCACATATTTACAAACATTGTATATGATTTCCCAAAAAAAAAAAAAACAACATATAATAAGTCAGTGTGTGAATGATGAGTACAATGATCCCTTAAGAGGATTTAAACGAATTAAATTTTATCCTGTATAAGCCGTACGCCCGATGAGATGGTGTATTCTCGCTGTCCCCACCGCCCGTGTCCCCATTAATGATAATTCACATAAAATGGCGAAACTAAAGGTTTCATTTTCTTTTAAGTACTGTTTTTTTAAATAATAATTAAAAAATCAGTTCTTAAAAGAAAATAGAACCTATTTTCGCCATTTTATGTGAAATATAATATGCATACCATTAATGGGAACACGGGCGGTGGGGCAGCGGGAATACACCGATGGGATTTGCCATCGGCAAAAATGACGATCTTCCATATTAACTTTTATCCCCATCCCCAATAGGGATGATGACTAAAAAAATATTTTTTGTCTGACATGTAGATTAGTAAAAAATATTGGACGCGTATTTTTTATTTTTTTACGTAATCAAAACATTACGGCGATACATTGAGTTCAAATGTGGCATGACGTCACTTCTCACTAGATTTTATACGTAGCTGCGACGTAACGAGCCCCCACTCTCCAAGTTTAATGTGCAAAAAATACGTGTCTAATATTTTTTGTTATCTGATTGACGGACTAAACAGTTTTTCTTTCTTTTTTTTTTTACCCAGGACACATCCCTATTTGACCCCTTTAGGCAATTATATTATAAGTAAAAAGAGGTAGATAGGTAACCTTCCCAACATTCGATCTTCACAAACGGTACAATGTCATGTCTATTAGATGAAGCGTGGAAATGGGACGGCATGTCGTAATAATCGGGAGCGAAAAAGAGAAGACGATACGTAACTAGGCTAATTAGCCAACTTTTGTCGTGCCACTGGAGGAGTGTGTATAACCTATCAACCTATTTTTACTTATCATATCATACCAAGCCTTTAAGGTGATTAATTTACAAAAATCCCTCCTTACTCGCATTTGTAATAAAAGGAAACGTTAGTGCAAAATTTCATCTCGCCGCCGAGGCCCCGCGCGAAATCCCCGACTAATGAATAGTCCTCCCCGACCCTTGACTGTAAGTGAAGCGCCAGCACGCGTTTTAGCTGAGCAGCATGTAATCAAAACTCCCCACGATAATAATCAAAACACTGATTTTATCCAGCCACCGTCGGTCCCTTGCCACCCTCCCTCCGACTCAGCTGCCCTAAGCCGAGGTTCGTACCCCACAGGGGGTGCCCTTAGCGAGCAGTAGTCGTTTAGTTTATAGTTTTTACGCCCTGGCTGGAGGCATTAAGTTTCGCTAGGAGCTTAAGGCAGCCACAGGAAAGTCCGGTTAAAAAGTCGGAACCTTAGTGGTTACACTCTGAGATGCCCTAAATAAAAAATAAATAAAAAATCATGCTTCTACACACTGCGGCTTAGGCTGTACGTTGTCTGTCAGTGATTGAAGATTTTAATTTAGTAGATTTCAGCTGATCTTGTTTAACAAAAATAATACTATCAATGTTAGAACTTATCTCGGCATCAGAATACTCAACTACTGATTTTGACATCAGCTGCCGATGTGGACCTCTCAATGACAGCTACGATAAACGTTCAAAGAGGATTCCTCATCGCTGCTCACAGGTTGTTGTTATTGATAGACCTGGTTTGAGTACCTACACTCCTCCTTTATCTTCTTGACTTCACTTCACGTGTTTTCTTGTCGTCCCGAAAAAAAAATAACAGGGATTATTTATTTCTGTAAGTTGATTTAAATAAATATTTGTAAATACCAAAACTAAAAAAAAACCTTGGAGGCCGGTCATAAGGAGGTTTAAGATGGGAGATTTACCATTTTAGTTTTGAGACCATAGACTTTTTATACGTTTTCCCGTAATCAATAAGAATAGAACTTTTTTTTTTTGTATTTTTTCATAATTCTAGACTCAGTAGTTTCGGATCAAGGTCAATTTTCATATATTTACATAAATAACTGTTTATTTTAAAATTATAAGCCACAAAATTAACAGCAAGAGTTTTAATTTGATACGAAACACGGTACAGAGTGCAAAACTTTTATTTTTTTATTTGTCTCCCAAAAGTGAGAATATTCAAAATTCATCTACTTACGTAACACGTCCATGTTTGTGTCACAAATATTGATATGTGTACCAAATTTTAACTTAATCGGTCCATTAGATTGGGAGCAAATTGACTGTGACAGATGGAACGACAGACATACAGACAGACAGGTAGACAGACCGACAAACACACGAGTGATTCCATAAAGGCTACGTTTTTTCATTCGGTCATACGAAACTCTAAAAATACATTTTTTTTATAAAGCTTCTACTATGTATTTCACTTCGATAAAGTTTTCAATTGACTTTTTAACCTGTAGTTATTTTTTTACTGAACAATACATTTCGAAAAAGAGAAAATAAAATTCTGGGCAGTATCCGTTGAATAAACATTTGTTAAGGCGAGATATAAATATGAATGTGGTGCCAAAGAGGTAAGACACAAATAGGCATGTAGTGTTTATGTTTATACATATTTAGGTTGTCTAAGCCAAAGCATACCTAGATTAATTTTATCATTAATACTTCTTTTTTAATTGTTTTTATCATACATTGCACATTACAAAAATAACATAACTTCACGCCTGTAATCCCCGATGGGTTAGGCAGAGGTGTACCTAATAATGACCCATGTTCACCAGTTATGTAAGTCCCAAGTCATAGGGGCGAGCCTTTTGCCGTCAACCAGGCACAAACCTAGACTCCCTGCTGCTACTGAAAAATCCAATAACTTCTTTACCCGACCTGGGAATTGATCCCCGGACCTCGTGCTCAGCAGTATAGTACTTGCGACGACTAAACCAACGCCGCAGTCAATTACAAAAATAACAATACTAAGGGCCGGATTTTTCAATCACCTGATAAGTTTTATTTGAACATTAAAAAACCGGCCAAGTGCGTATCGGACCACGCACAATGAAGGGTTCCGTAGTTGGTATGAATTTATCCCAAGAAGAAACTTAACATTGTAGTTGAAAAACATGTTCTTCAATACGGAATGTATGGAAAAACTTGTTTTTCATCTGTAAATGTAAGTTGGTCGATTAATACTCGATAACTTGTGGTGAAGCTTACCATTTAGCTGGCAGGAGGGGACACTTAACTCTCACAAAAATTAGCATTTTAAAGCTTAATATTACGCAAACGGATCCCTGAATCGAAAAATGGTTTTCACAGACCCACAAGATTTTTGATCGGCGTATCCTACGATACCCAACACAAAAAATATCATCCCCACTTTACGTGTACGTGAGGGAGAGACCCCAAAAAAAAATTACCACTGTCGGCGAGATTCATATGTATATTCATACCAAATTACAGGTTTCTAGCGCTCAGTCACTGATTTAAGCCGCGGACAGACAGACAGACGGACAGACCGACATAACGAAACTAAAAGGGTTCCTCATTTACTACGGAACCCTAAAAATGGCGTTTTGACATATTTTCAATGCAAAAGCTGTCAAACTGCCATATTTATTCCTCCGATAAAACTTATCGGACGATCGAAAAATCTGCCCTAAATTAGTTAAAAGGCTCTTTACGAGTATATCTGTAGGATATTACAAGAGTAGCCCAAGGGACTTCCTGAATGAGCCTTAGCATTCCATCTGCAAATCGAAATACTCATAATATTAAAAAATTGCTACTTACCCAAAGGAATAGTCAAACGGAAGTTAATGCATAAATCATACTTTCCTGAATTAGAAAAAATAAAAGTAGGTTTTTTTATCACAGAAAAACGTGCAAGAAAAATAAAACAAAATTGATCTACATAATTATGTATACAGGCTCATTGGTAACAAACTAAAAACCCCTCAGGACTATACACTAATATCATTAGCAACAAATTATCTTTGCTCACATGGTTCTAAAACAGCATTAATGGGAAAAGTGTATTTTGCATGGCGCCTCTAATATTTAATAAACTTCCTAAGGGATGGAGGGAACTAAGCGCACACATACTAAAAAAGCGGCTAAAATTACATCTAGTTGGGAAAGAATAGAATTTTTAAATTAAAAATAAATAATAATAATAAATAATTTAATATAATATTAATTATTTTAGAATTTTTAAATGACAAACAACAAACAATAATAATAATAAAATATAATAATAACAAATATTTACAAGCATTTTATAAATTAGATCATAAGACAATTTAATTTAAATTTATAATTTAGTGTTTTAAATTAATTTTTAGTTTGTATAACAATTTAATAATGTTTTAGCTTGGTTTAAATACCTATAATTGATTATTCTTACCTATATATTTGTATGCCACAAAGGCCGAACATGACGGATCTTTTTTGTTTATGAACAACCTGCATGCCTTGTATGTATACTCATGTTTCTACGAATAAATGTCTTATCTTATCTTAACAACTTTTGTTCTAAGACTTTTTATAATTCATCAGATTTTAATTTATTATTCATTTAAAAATAAAAATATTTAAATTTAAAGCTGGAAATGTTACGAACTCTACGCGTAGAAAAACAAACTGCCGTGTCTTACGAGTGACAGTGCACGGGAGTCGTAAGTAGGTACAATAAAACACAGAATTTAAATGTCTTAGATAGAACAACGAAAACCTTGAAGGTTTGTTTTTACCTAGCTGCGCCAGAAGGAGGGTTATGTTTTTCGAAAGTATGTATGTATGTATAATTGTTTGGCATGCTCTGCGGCCTGAACGGCTCGATGATGGATTTTAGCTTGAGAGGATTTACTGTGAGACTGACACTGGGTACATCAATTTTGGTATGACAGGGATAATAGTATGTTTTATATCGAGGGACTAAACGAAGCCATAATATACCAGAGTGGTTTGACTCCCGAGCACGCGAGGGAGTCGATGAAACCGAGGGTATATTAAGTTGGCGTTTAGACTCGAGGAACAAACTGTACTTTTCACTTTGAGTGCAAGAAAAGTAGTCAATTTAGTACAAAAACATTTAATAAATATTATTCCTCCAGTCCATAAAACTTTCGTAAGTTTTTAGGTAAATCTTCCGCGATTTTGGCGGCAAAAGATTATCTAATAAGTCTTTTGCTCTTTGCTCGACGTCAAACTCTTCACTGTCACTGGACATTCTTAATAAATTTATTTAAAACCGAACAAATTCTGAAATTTTCGCGGTCAGTTTTTTCTTCTAAACTAGTCACAGATTAACAATTTAAAAAACATGGCGCCCCCTTCTTTGCGGAAAAACCATGGAACTAAAACTCTCAACATTTTCGCAATGAAGATGGTCCACACTCCACAGATAATAGTATATTCACTGGTTGTTTGAGTTTGTCTATGTCACATGAAGGAAATTAAAAAACTAATTACTTTTCAGTCCCTAGAGACTAAAGTGGTCACTTTATTCCCGCTTCGTAGGGCTATATTGGCGTACTTTTAGAGTATGAAAAGTGAAAACAAAAGTTACATCATAATTCAGGCTATTTGGTTTGTCCCCGCCTGCAATAAAAAAATCTATAGATTTTAATGCTTGTTTTTCTCTTTTCAGTTATGTATTTGCGGTCGGGATTTTTGATTTTTTAAAGCATTTGGTTTTTGGTAAATGTTTTGTAAAAAGTCATAGAACAAAGGTTGTTGTTTATGACGTTAGTAATACAGTCTTGCAAGTTTGTTAGTGTTTTACCAATAAAGCTGTATAATCACGAGCACAAAACATTAAGGGGTTTATTTATAAACGTTGCTTAAATTTATAATAATTAGTGACTGTTTAACCATACATTTTTGACGTTTAAACGTCACTTAACTTTAAGCACCGTTTATAAATAAACCTCATTTAGTCGGCAGCTGCACGTCATGACTGTGACAAGAAGGCTTCCACTTAGCATGAACAAATCAAATCAACAAAATCTTGGAGTATATACAATCCTATCTTATCCTTCCTATAATAATATATAACTATTATAAATGCGAAAGTAAGTTTGTCAGTTTGTTTGTTACCTTTTCACGCCTAAACACTGAAGGTGTACAGAAACGGACATAGGGGGGTACCTTTCATTCCGAAAAAAAGTGCTGTTCGCGAGGAAAACAGCATTAACGTTATTATGATAATAGATGACGCCACGTGTCTTCCGAATCATGATTGAATTATATTATTATAGAAACTTTAGTACCTACAGTTGTAAGGTAGGAACTCACAACGATCGAGTGATAAAAACGAATGTTTGACAAAAGGGTGTCAAACAGCCATCTTTAGCTGAATTTACTACGTCAAGAAGTTGACGTAATCGTCAAAAACCCGCGATCGGATGGACGCAAACGGTGAATTTAATGATTAAGTAATAAAACAGTTATGGCACCAGATAACGGATTTTACGAGCTTCTTACGAATTAATTTGCTCGCTGTTGCAGCTTTGATTGGCAGAATTTTATATATTAACTACCTATTTAATTTTTATTATAATCTGCTGATGGAGATAACCAAAATATTCAATTAATGTAAAACAGTTAAAGCCTTTGTTGAAAATATTACGCTGTTGTAAAACATTTTTATGTGAACGAAATACAGTATTTACAGTACTTTAAATTTTATTTATATAAGGTGTATATATTCAAACACAAAATATTTTAAGAGATACACCTATATGTAGTAAAGAAGCCATGGCAATGATTTTGAAAGAAATCTGAGTATATTATTAAAAAAATTAAATTATTTAAAACTAGCTGACCCGACAGTCTTCGTTCTGTCAAAAGCAATAGTATAAACTCCACTACTCTACCCTACCCTACCCTACCTACCCTACCTACCCTACCTACCTATCTACCTACCTACCTACCTACCTACCTACCCTACCCTACCCTACCCTACCCTACCTACCTACCTACCTACCTACCTACCCTACCCTACGCTACCCTACCATACCTACCTACCTACCCTACCCTACCTACCTACCCTACCCTACCCTACCCTACCTACCTACCTACCTACCTACCCTACCCTACCCTACCCTACCCTACCCTACCCTATCTACCTATCTACCTACCCTACCCTAATTATTCGTAAAAACAATTTTAAAAAAAAAACCTTAGCCCGAGACCTTTCCAACGAATGCAAAACCGTGGAAATCGGTTAGTGCGTTCTGGAGTTATAGCGTCAGGAAGGAAAACCCGACTTATTTTTATATAGTAGATTACTTGATATTTATGATCACTAATTATCAAAAGGCACCGCGCTCGTGCTGCCACCATCGCCGCACTGGCGGGTCATTCATATAATAATTAAGCAAAGGTTTTTTCTAAAATGTCTCAAGCAAATTATAATATTTATGTAAAAATAAAATCATTAAAATACATTTTTTTTTTTCGCTGTTTTGGCTTTTTTACCACCTATATATAGATGTTTCTCATAAAATATTTCGTATATGAATAGATACACCTTATATAAGTAATCTTTTTATGTTCTCTAAGTAAAGAGCTTTTGTGTTACAAAAACGCGCAATTCGCTCGGTAGCCCGTATCCCCAAAGAGAGAGTTGCCGTGAGCATTTTAGGAATCTAAATATACTTACAGTTCCGAGCATTTATGTATTAGTACTTCTAAGTAACATGGCCAAATATATAGATAGATAGAATACTCTTTATTATGTACACCATAAAAATTACAGATATAAATGTAGAACTGTTACATAGGGTGTCACAATGGGCGGTCTTATCGCTAAAAGCGATCTTTTACAGACAACCTTTGGATGGATCAAAAAGTAGAAGGAGAGACAATACTGCAGGTATTTAGTGGTGTACCACTTACATATATACAATAAATACATATACACAAAGCATATAGATACTTATCCATATAAATATCTATCAATATCCTTGCTCCTTGCTTGCTTGCAAGGAACTTTAAGTAATGATGATGTACATGAATATGAGACAGAGAAGAACGACAGATTAGAGAAGGCATACGTAGACAAGACATTAAAAGTTACAAGGTACAGCCTAATTTGAATATCGTGAAGCACAGTCCCAGATATCAATCTGTTATATTATTTAATAAGTTGCCTCCAGATATAAAAAGCGCCGTCTACTCAAGCTCTTTTAACAATCAACTTAAAAGTTGCCTGTTGAATAAGTGTCTTTATGCTGTTGAAGATCTATAGCGAAATCGTATGCATTGTTGTAATATTTAACGTGTTTTTTATTTTTTTCTTATTTAATTTAATTTTCTTTTTTATAACATGTAATTTCAAATACAATTTATTATTCATGAATAAATGACTAATGACTAATCTCCTAAATAGCTCGTGGCTAAGTAATAACAGCCGCACGGGTCGATCCGTCAGGTTAAGCTACGCTTGCCGGGGTTGGTCAGTGAATGGGTGACCATCTTTACATACCGAGAATCCTCCGTGCCTCGGAAAGCACGTTAAGCCGTTGGTCCCGGCTGTCATTCGTGGATCTTTGACAGTCGTTAAGAGTCGTCAGAAGCCCAAAAAGTCTGACAACCAGTCTTACCAAGGGGTATCGTGTTACCCAGTTACTGGGTTGTGGAGGTCAGATAGGCAGTCGCTCCATGTAAAATACTGGTATTCAGCTGCATCCGGTTAGACTGGAAGCCGACCCCAACATAGTTGGGAAAAGGCTAGGCAGATTGATTTTGACTAATCTCCTAAATGTGAGTAAACTTTTAAGATAAGCCATCATCATAATTATTTTATTAAAATCCTATCAAAATCCAAACTAATATTATAAATGTGAAAGTAACTCTGTCTGTCTGTCTGTCTGTATGTTACGTTTTCACGCCTAAACCGCTGAACCGATCGTCATGAAATTTGGCAGAGATATAGCCTGGGATATGGAGAAGGACATAGGCTACTTTTTACGCGATAACCGACATCCACGCGGGCGGAGCCGCGGGAAAAATCTAGTCATTTATAAATGTTTAATCGCTACCTACTTGGGAACAAAAATAGAAACTTGACATGCACAACAACTAAACAAACGCGATCAATTCTATATCTACTCACGTTATGTCATACCAACTGTATAACATGACCCACTTTATGGACCATCCACATACAGACCAAATTAACTTTCAACCCAAATAATAACACCCTTAACATCATTGGAATCGGGCGTGCAAAGGAAATGGCGCCCAGAAGGGCCACGCACCCATTCATCATGGCTGGGAAATGTCTCCGGTCACATGACCTCACCTGTGACCTCACGCGTATATTACATACTCCTGTAACTAATTAAATTGGATTATAATAGGTATGTTTGTAACACTGTGAAGTAATTATGTGATTATGTAATAGTTTATTTGGGAAGATTGGTATTGACTATCATCGGCGTCAATGTATAATATTCAATAATCATCCAGTATAACTATGTATTCTTTCTTTTTTTATTTGAAACCTATTTCGGTTATAAGAAATTTGTATGATTTTTAAAGTACGTCATTTACTTGCTTTCCATTTTTAGGATTCCGTAGTAAACAAGGAACTCTTATAGTTTCACCATGTCCGTCTGTCTGTCCATCTGTCCGCGGCTTAGCTCAGAGACTTTTAGTACTAGAAAGCTATAATTTGGTATGGGTATACATTTTAATCACGCCAACAAAGTGGTAAAATCTTGTTTTTTTTTTTTCTAGGTTATCTCCCCTATACGGTTGTATTAATAAATGGTTGTATTTGGATATGTGAAAAAATTTAACAGTAGTAGTTTATGTAACGAAGTTTAAAAGGAAAACTATCACAGTTAACTAGACTTTACCGAGTAATAGTCGACCAACTTTAATTTGCAGTTGAAAAGCAACAGTTGAAGAACATGTTTTTCAACTACAATGTTAAGTTTGTTCTTGGGATAAATTCATCCCAACTACGGAACCCTTAATTATGCGTGGTCCACGCACTTGGCCTATTTTTTATTGATAAATTGAAATCGCTGATACAGTTTCATTTAAAATATTTTTCACAATAAAACTGTCAAATATTTAAATCAATTAGGTACCTACTCCAGCGATAACTGTCCCGCCTAGACAGTAGCCACCAACATGCAATGTCAGAACGAAATTCACCGCGTAAATGCCGTATGAGCACCTCTATAAAAGTTAAAAGCTTTTGTCGAAAAAAGTGCTGGGAATAAAATAAAAGTGGATGCAGTTCCTAAAAGCGGGGTACCAAATGCAGCGCCATGTACGAACATTGAACAGTTGTCGCGTCCCACGGGACTTTTGACCGGAGAAATATTTTCCAGGGTGGATACTTTTTGTGAGCATAATGTGGATAGTTTTTTTTACGAGGATTTCTCACAGTAGCTGCCAATTTTTCTGCACGTTAGTGTTTACCGCGGGAAGTTTCATGAAAGGTTGTAATTTTCCGTGGATTTTATACAAAACCTGGTGTTGGGTTTTGAGTAAATTTTTATATATTTTTATTTTAACTCACTCACCGCTCCTGATGTCTGTAACTAAGGGCATTAGAGGCACAACCCAGAATGTGTTAATAAACATCTGAAGCAGTCTCCCTGAACTCTAAGCCTTAAAACAACAAAACCTAACAAGAAAACTTAACAAATTAATTACTTCTGCCTTCCTTTCATTATTATCAAAGCGGTTCTTCAAATTAACCTCTTACGAACAATTCTTGGAACTCAGCAAGCAGTATAAACAGTTCGCCTAATTTAATGTATTCATAGGTCATCTCAGTTCTCAAGTAATAACAATGACTATGTGTATCTAGTAAGACGGTATTGTGTCCTTGTGAGCGGTCCAATATACGCCTGGTACTATGACAGGCAATTATTACCTACGGCTCGTATATGCACAATCTCGGGGCTGAGATTGAGAGGGAGTGGGGAATCTTGTGGTCTTAATGACGTTGTTGGTATATTAGATGCAATGCAAATGTTAATTAAATTGTGTGGAGGTTGATCTTGTTGTATAATCAGCCTATAATCTTTGAGAGGGAGTGGGCTGTAATCAACCACGTGGGCACAGTGCTGGTTGGTAGATTTCTCTTGTCCAATTGTACTGATCCTTCTCCTCTTACCCTCTACCACTTCTTAATTGGGAGACCACTTCGTCGATTCCAACGAAGCCCATCACCGCTACCAGACCGAGCTCATCGAGAAGATAAGGCAGCACTTCATAAAAAAGAGAAAATTTTAGAAGAACATGAAAACTGTGGATGACTTATCCTTCCGATGGCTGTCCCTTAACTTCCGATACAACTTTCCGTGAATGAGATCGTCCTGACTAGTTCTCAGAACTGAAACTCTCGAAGATAATATCTTCGGGAGTTTCAAGCCATGCTTCAACACAGCAATAATTAATAACACATTACCAAAAACATACTCAACGCAAATAACTCAAACGCACAACACCCGTCAATGCCATTGACGGCCAAAGCACAGAATAAAAACGTCACGAGTGATTACGTTGAACAAAAGCAGATTTGTTCGCACGATATTCAGTTAATCCATGATTAATCCGACCACAGATGCGTGTGATGAGGGTCGGCGGTGTGACAGCGCGATAATTGTGATATTATGATAGCCGCCGTTCTGATATACGCTTTGTCCTAGGGTTTAGAGAGCACGTTAGGACCAAACGAAAAGATTTGGGATTTAATAAGTGTTGGGTTCAAGTGTGGTAATGTCGTTAATAACTATAATATTTCGATGATGTTTATTGGCTTAGTCTAGTATAAACTAAAAGACGACAGTTTGCGAAATTGTCATAAACGTACAAAATGGTTAGATATTCAACCGCAATTCAATCAATTAATCAAGTGCAAAATAAGTCATTTAATTACCGATTACGGAACAACTTTATCCAAAATTGTTTTTCCTTGACGAGATAAAAACTCATCTTACATATATAAAATTGTCGTGTCACAATGTTAGTTACCATACTCCTCCGGAACGGCTTGACCGGTTTTTATGAAATTTTATATGCATCTCTGAGATCGGCTAGTATCTATTTATTTTTTTAGTTTTAGGTAGGTAGGTAGGGTAGGGTAGGGTAGGGTAGGTAGCTAGGTAGGGTAGTGTAGGGTAGGGTAAGGTAGAGTAGGGTAGGTAGTTAGGTAGGTAGGGTAGGATAGGGTAGGGTAGGGTAGAGTAGAGTAGTGGAGTTTCTACTATAGCTTTTGACAGAACGAAGTCTGTCGGGTCAGCTAGTATATTTATAAACGTTTCTTAAAGTTAAGCCAAGCTTGAACGTCAAAAAATATATAGAAGCAGTCGCATACTTAAAGGTTTAGGCGGGTTAGGTATAACGGTTTTAATAGGATAGCAAAAGCAAATTTCAAAGTGCAATGAAACAAAAACAACAAACGCCACGGTTGTTGCTCGAATAAATAGGAAATGTAAATGTGCCTCTATTGAACGGAGCTTTGGCTAACGTGATATTGCAGAAGTAACCGCTAATTATTGAACAACTGATACCAGCAGCTGAAGCGAAAACCTGGCGAACGATAAGTACTTTCCTAATGCGTATGAATCCTACCCGTTTTAGTATTACCGTGAACCCACTATTAATGTGGTAAATAATATAAAAATAAAATACATAAGTACCTCCTTAATATAAGTTTTTAAACTGTCATGGTCACTAATATTATTATTAACACGAACGGGATATTTACCATGTTTATTATTTGTTGTGAGTTCCCGATATTTCGGCGCTGTTGCAAGCTCCATGATCACGGATAAACTAAAGTCATTGCGGGCGGGTGTTTATGAGCAGACAAAACGGTCTACCCTCTTTCTTGTTGCTCTAGAGGAATGTGGCCGTTTTTCTTTAGAATTAATTTTGTTGCTTCGTATGTCAATATGAAACTTTATAAAAGGTATTAGAACATTCTAGACACACTTACCGAGGTCGTTGTTGAGCCATTTTTCATAATTCCTTCTCAGTCACGAGATAATATTTTTTTTAAAGAGTGTGTCCAGCAGTAGACGTATTTCGGCTGAAATGATGATGATGATGATGATGGTATGTGTGTGTGTCTGTGTCGTGTATTCTCCGAAGGTACATGATATTTAGTCTGTATTGATTCGGGCTTTGTTACTGTAGTTGTGGCAACCATGTAATTTGGTTTAAATATTTTTTTATATATATTATTTTATGTTTTCCTATATTTTTTTTTTCTTTATGTAATTATCTCCTATTATTCTAGACTGTAGATTTGTTGACCACTTTTTATTTTTTAAAGTAAAAACCAATTATTTTTAAAACAGTAACCGTGGAGTTTCTTACCGGTTCTTCTCGATAGGAAACGTCCAATTGTAACCGTGCACCCAGCTTCTGACGTTTCATAAGTGCCCATGTAGGATGTGAAATAGAATATTTTGATTTTTGGATTTTGTTTTGTTACAAAGTTATCACGAAATGTAGACACGTAAGCTTTTGCGTAGAAGATGAGTAATACACACCTATTCATCACACATAGCGTCCCACCTCTTTTTACTTTCACACCCTAATCCACTCCCGAACAATCCTGACCACTCCAGTGTAAAAAATTCCGAATTCCTTCCGTAAAGACTAGGTACAAAGAGAACCTTACTGCGAGAGTTCGTGTTCTGTAATAATTTCCAGTTCAAATGTAGGCACAGTGGGCCAGTACACTCGCTTAGTTGAATAATTCAAAAATTCACGTCGGCCACTTGCGAAAACAAGGAGAGTAAACGCTAACTGTGCAGTTCGCGAAAAAATACAACCGGACGAGTGCAAAGCGTTGTCAGTTCATTATTCTGTTTGAATATACCCCGTGCTTCTGTTCTTTTGGGGAATTAGGGTGCTCGTTATGATTTGAGTGGCGGACTTGGGGACTGTCTTGTTTCTTTTGTGTCGGTTGTTGATTGTGGCTAAAGTAACGATGCTGAATATTTTTTTGGGGTGACAGAGGTAAGGAATGTAACAAAGTCATGGTTACACTTAATTGAAGATTACAAAAAATACCTACCGTCCAATCACTGGGGATTAACGTATATAAAAAAAAAACCGGCTTACAAAAAACACTAAAAAGTAAAAAATAAATTTATTTTCGGAAGTCATCTTTGGTTTTGTATTTTCGTTTTTAGTCACCGAATTCCGAAATGAAAGTAATTTTACACTTTGTAATGTTTTTTTGTGGGAATTTTTTTTTATATTTCACTTTTTATTTGTGGTACCTACTTCACACAAATTCGTATATCAAAACATGCTAAAAAAAAATGACAGGAAGTTTTATGGTATCATCAACATACGCAAAGTGGATTAAAATACATTTATTGACTCTAAATAAAAAACTACCCAAAATCTACCTACCCTTTTCTCAACTATGTTGGGGTCGACTTCCAGTCTAACCGGATGCAGCTGAATACCAGTATTTTACATGGAGCGACTGCCTATCTGACCTCCACAACCCAGTAACTGGGTAACACGATACCCCTTGGTAAGACTGGCTGTCAGACTTTTGGGCTTCTGACGACCCGTAACGACTGTCAAAGATCCACGAATGACAGCCGGGACCAACGGCTTAACCTGCTTTCCGAGGCACGGAGGAGTCTTGGTATGTAAAGATGGTCACCCATCCACGGACCAACTCCGGCAAGCGTAGCTTAACCTGACGAATCGACCCGTGCGGCTGTTATTACTTAGCCACGAGCCTAGATAAGTAATAAAAATGTACCTATATGGGACCACTGCGCGAGCTTCCTCTACCGTATGAAATCAGAATCACGTAAATCGACCCAGTAATCACGGCGAAATCGGTGTACATACATGAGAAAAAAACTGCCCCGACTGCATAATAATAAGAAGAAACATAATTGCTACTACATATATACTAATACTATTATTTATAATATACTAATATATTTTTATGCAGTCAGGGAGTTCGTTTTATTAAAAATTTATTGATTTTATTGAAAATACATAGTTTTTACCACCATTTAGCAATACTTCAGCCGCACTCAAATAGAAGCATAGAATGCTGATTTATTGCAGCAAAACGCCAAAGACACAGGCTTTTGAAAGGAATGCATAAAAAGTCCTTACCCAACTGACATATAATAAATGGCTGAAATACAATACAACCATTCGAAACAATATACAAAACACTAGAACAATCTCAGGCCGTAATATATATATATATATATTTATATAAAACTTTATTTCGGGTGGCATAGACCCATAGAAAACTTAACCTAAACCTAATACACATTTACCGAGCTACAAGTTTACTTGGCATGACTCGCCACACCTACACAAGACTTGACCCACTGGTTTTGAAAGGGACAGTCAAAACGTACAGCTAATGCGTTCAGAATGCCGTTGTTGCTACCCCGTATACGGGCTAGCAAGGAAGCTGCTTTTTTGCGCATGATGGCCTGAAAACCATCTGTGCGCGCCTCAGCAATAACAATCAGTTTTCTGGCTCACAACATAATTACCTTAAGGCCCTTTGTACACGGTACGGTTTCTTAACGGTACGGCGCATAAGCCGCGCCGTAGAAAAAACGTATCTGTCAACAAGCTTCTATAGTAATCCATACAACATTGACGATCGTGCCTCCACACGGTGAATAAACCGTAGTTTTTCTTTTGAAAAACGTGTGTGCGCAAAGGGCCTTACGTACCAAAGTACTGAAGATAAAGGGAAAGTAATGAAATCCCGGTTAAGTGGATAATTAAACAACAGAACAAGTTTTGACATAACTCCCAGCGGCCTCATAAGGTAATGAGTTTGGTAGAGAAACCTCAGTTTGAAGTCTGAAGTCTGCCTATTTTATCAAGTACTGTTATGAATTACGCTGCTTTAATTGTAGGATGAGTAGGATTCCAAGTGTTGTGGTTTCTTAAGCACTCATCAGAAGTCTAGTTTACACAGATATGTAAGTATCTGCCTGGTAACTAGTAGTAAATATTTTTTTGTCATAATTGTTCATCATATTCCTCCCATATTCCAATTTATTTGGTTTTGAATATTGTAGCAGATAAGATCTCATCCCCGCTTTGGAGATCCTTTGTTAAGTCAGTCATCTGATCTTAATTTGAATTTTTGCAATTTTGTTAAAACGCAAAGTCATTATTTATACAAGCGTTTAAAATTATCGTTGTTTTTGATTCTTTCACTCTATAGGAGTGAAAGGAATAGGATCTAATGATAGGACTACCATGATATCTGTTTTTTTTTTTTTTTCCTCTTATATATCTAGGTACTAGTCGTCATCTTAACCCAAGCCTAGCCTAGATTATCATTTTACACACAAAGCATACCGATTATAATTCAGAATTTTACATGGTGACTGCCATTAGACCCAGACGCAAAACCCTATCTCATCCATAAGATGCAGACCCTCCAAAACCGTTTCCTCCGTAAAATCATGGGAGCCCCCTGGTTCGTTCGGAACCAAAACTTTCATTTAGAACTTAAAATCCCTACGATAGCCCAATTCATGAAGCGCATTTCAAAGCGCTTCTTCGATTCCGCAGCCACTCATCGCAACACTCTAGTTGTGAAGGACGCCAATTATACCCCCTCTCGCATTAGTAAGACCCGCCGTCCAAGGCATGCCCGACCCAGACAACCCCACGACTCTCCTCCAGGAGAGCAGTAGGGAAACGAATACAGTTCGAAAAAGAATACACAATACACGACCGTCATTCCGACCTCGCCGACGAGGCCCCGCGCGAAAACCCCGACTAAATAGTCCTCCCCGACCCTTGCTCGTAAGCGAAGCGCCAACTCGCGCTATAGCTGAGCCTGTAGCTTTAAATCCCCATTATCCAGCCACCGTCGGTCCCTTGCCATCCTCCCTCCGACTCTGCCCTAAGCCGAAGTTCGAACCCCACAGGGGGTGCCCTTAGCGCGCAGTCATTTAGTTTATAAGTTTTTGCGCCCTGGCTGGAGCCTTTAAGTTTTTAGGAGCTTAAGGCAACCACAGGAAAGATCGGCTAAAGAGTCTCAACCTCTCAAGATTAACTCTGAGATGCCCTAGTCAAAAAAAAACCTCAATCAAGAACAAAATGTATAGACAATAAATAAATTAATCAGCAGCCACTAAAACCCTAGTTTTTTTTTTTTATGTCACCTGGTTTTTGTCTCTATTGCTCAGAAAATTGTGGGAAGTAATATATAAGCCTTCTACCATCGGACATCTAGACGCACTGCAAGTTACCACCCCTACCTAGTTGATATTCCACCAACTCGCACTAAGCGTTTTCAAACGTCTTTTATAATGCGCGCAGCAAAGGAGTGGAACTCTCTGCTTGCGTCTGTGTTTTTTTTTTTTTTTTTTTTCCGAACGCATACAACCCTAATCTATTCAAAGTGAGAGTGAACAGGCTTCTTCTGGGTAAGCTCACTCCATCGTAGACTTTGTCTCTGTCATCCAGACCTAGACTAAAGTCAAGAGCAAACACATAGTAGAATAAAAAATAAAAAAAATAGCCCATGATTCCCTTATCAATCGTGATGGTTATCATAAAATTATATTACCGCCAGTTCTTTGCAAACTGTTTGGTAAAGGCCCAACTATAAAACGGTTACGAGCTCCTGCATAATTTGTGGCGCGTTCGCGAACTGCATCCTGGAATTGATACGTGCTTAAATAATACATAGGAGAATGATATAAATGAAAATATCGTTGTAACATACTGCCTCGGTCTGTTTCTTGTTTAAATCAATCATAATGTGGCTATCAAAAGGTCAGTATCTTATGAGAAATAGTAGAACGTAGGTACTTACAAGCATTAATATTTGAGAAGCATTGCACAAAACCATGAAGCGTTTCGAGACGTCACAGGGTTATATTCGTAGCAGAAGTATATGACAGAAGTATACAACAATTTTAATAGGGAATCTAAAACAGTGCAAGGGTAACAGACATGGATGTTGTATTTTGGCAACAAAGTTACAGAAAGTGTCGTGTGATACGGTAGTCTGCCGCAACCATGTCGGAAACTCGGAAGCCTGCCTTGACCTATACTCCATTTATAATAGCATTAGACAGAAGTTAAAAAAGGTTATTTTTGATGCACACTTTATAACAAAAGTACAATAAACTTGTTATAGTTACGATTGACGCCAAATCGATTAAAATGAATGTATATATCAGCTATCACACTTAATTGTAATCATTTAAAAAAACAACCATATGAAATTAAGTGGCTTTCATTTAGATATATTATTTCATTCCAATTTAAAATTACAGTGCCTATGCTAAAAACCTAAAAGAAGCAGGAGTCAACAATACTGCAACGCTTTTTGTTTCACTATAATCCTACCAAATCTAAAATGTTACTGAATCCCTTCATAAGCTGTGACAGCCGGGGATTTCTAATTTTACTGGTTTATGTCGTCTGTGAAATTGACTTGACAATGTTCTAAGATTGTCATGTATGTCATTTACTTGTGAATACTTTGTTTGTTATTGTTTAATTTTCGTGATTTTGTTGTTATTTAAATTTATTAAAATAATAAATAATATTTAGTTATTTCTTTGTTATTGTATTGTTATCAGTGTTGTCATTGGGTTGTTTGTACAAAACGTTACTTTTTTTTTGAGCTATGAGTGATCCCGGTGCGGAACCGAGTGGCTTACAACATATAAGTGCTGAGTCTGACCAAAGCCAACTGCGAAAAAAACGTAGTCCAAAAGTTGACTCCGACGAAATAATAATGTCTCCCAAAAAAAAGAGAACGCTGCGTGCTGTAGAAAAACAACCTGTGATAAATATTTTTAAGCAATTGGAGTCCTGGCCTGCAGATACTCCTCATTATAAGACTGAGATGATAAACAAAATCGCAGAAGTTGCCGGTAAGGATGATTCATAAAATTATTACTATAAAAATATTTGAAACTAACATGCATTGTGATAAAATGTATTATACTTTAGAAACTCCGCACATGATTTTATTATTTACAGGCGTATCTCGGGCTACTCTGTCCAATATTCTCAAAGAGTACAACATAAAAAGTCGCCTGCAATCTCCCCCTCCCCAACAGAAGCACATGAAACGTGATGATTTTGATGACATCACATTTAGTGGAATATGCAGGAAAATTCATTCCTTCTTCTTTAATAATGAGTTGCCCACCTTGGACAAGATGCTGGAAGCAGTTAACAGTGACGAGTCTCTGCCAGATTTTAAAAAAAGCAGTCTGTATAAAATAATTAAATAAACATTAAAGTTCACATAAATCAAACGGAGCAGAAAAAGTGCACTCATAGAAGTCATAGACAAGCAGGAGATCGTCCGTTGGAGACTAAAATATCTTCATGAAATAAAAAGGCTAAGGATTAAAGGAAGGAAAATATATTATTATTTAGATGACACTTGGCTAAATGAAGGTACAGTGCTTCTAAATTTCTTAACAGCTATTTATGCACTAAGCAGTGTATGACCTCTTGCATTCAATAACATTATAATTAATTGTACAGTTAAACATAATTTCATAAAATTGGTTCGTGAAATGAATGGTATTTATATTAATAACCTTTTATCATACAAACAGGTCACACGAAAAGCCTAATATGGCATGACACTAATAATAAGTCTTCAAAAGAAGCACATTGGGAATGTCTATCTGCTGGTTTAAAAAATCAAACTTATAATCGGTCATACTGGTATGTATTTTATGGACTGTCCTCGCCATAAAAAAGTGAACACCCCATTGTTATTGACTATTAATTAATACATATTATATTGTATTATGAATTAACGCATGCAAAGCGAACATTTAAAGTTATAAATTTTGTTATAGTATTTATCTATGACCTATTTCCAGCAGTGAAATTATATAGGGGGTACGGAATAATTGACTTGTATTAATTTTATTTCACAGGGTTTGTGAAGGGTTTTTAATGGATGCTGCATTAATATTTGATGCAAAGAAAGGTGATGAAGATGACCACTCCGAAATGGACGCCTTCAACTTTAATAATAATAATAATTTATTTATTTACACTTCAAGACACAATCATCTGTGTAGCCCTGACTCTTGTACTAGGATTTCCTGTTTCATAAGAGCCAGACCTCTCAATTTAAAGGGAATATGTTATAGAAGCGCGATAGACAAAAGTGAAAATGGTTCAAGTTAATTTTGTCAAAAATTGAGAGTGGCGCTGTAATTGTTATAGACAATGCGCTATACCACTCAAGGACATTGGAGAAGCTGCCAACCACAGCTACACGAAAGGCAAATGAATGGCGGAATGGTTTAAAAGCAAAAATATTCCTTTTGAGGAAAAAGATCTTAGGGCAACTTTATTAGAAAAAGCAAAAATACAAAGATATTTATACCAAAAGTTTGTTGTAGATGAGATGGCTAGAGAGAAGGGTATTTCAGTATTGCACCTCCCACCCTACCACTGCGAGTTCAACCCTATAGAATTAATATGGGCTCAAATGATGGGGTATGTGGCTCAACATAACAAAACGTTCAAATTAGACAAGGAGAAACAATTACTCCCACAAGATCTGGATAGTATTACGCTAGAACGATGGCAGTCTTGCGTTGCTCATGCAATTTAAGAAGAGGAAAAGTTAAAGCATAATGGATGATGTGGTAGAAAGATTTATTATTAGGTAACGTCGATGAAACTTCTTCATCTTTATTCTCTGATGATAGTGACTAAATTATATGATGAAGACGAAGTTACACCAACTATTGTGTGTTGAAAGTTGTTGTTTTAGATAAAATATTGTAAAAAAAAAAGACTTTTATTTCCTTTAATCTTAATTAAATTTGAATCATCACGACGTAATCGTTTGTTTCATTCATTCGTTTCGTTGTAAGTAATGTGTGATGAAGATGTTATTACGACCTATTTATCAAAGTTATGTTAAAACATTTTTAGTTTAATTGTTTAAACTTTTAACTTTGAATAAAATGTTTCGCACTCCTGCTTCTACGAGCCTCTTTTTTCTAATGCTATAGTAAATGGAGTATAACTCTCTAGAGGCACATTGTGTTACTAATAACTTATAGAATTAATTTTTACTTTTCCTTCCCAGTCTTCCATATGTTTTAAAATTCTAGGCAAGATACTGGCATAATCAGGGCCGCCTACACAGCTTCTAAAGTAATAATTATCAAAGTATTTTAGCTTATCATGCATTAATTCGCATAGCAAACCTTTTTGTTCCTGAAACGTCTATTTTTTTACTTTTTTTTTTGTAGTTTTATAGCCACTCGCTCCTTTCATGGCAAAAATAACTGACGTACCAGGCTTTAAACACGATAAAAGATTTTAAGTAGCTTGATATAGAAGTAGTTATGTTTAGGTATACAAATGAGCCAAATGGCTCATTTTTTTTATGCTCAAGATCAAATCAATGAGAACACTTTCAAATACTTTACAAAAAAAATCAAAAGACATGTTTTAAATACAAATGAGCTAATATTAACAAGAAAAACCTCAATCTCTCATTTGAATAACTCACATTCCCAGTGAAAAATGGAATACGAAAACCTGATGAGAATAAAATGCAGGATTACCTTTCACGGAATGGTAAATTATAACAATAATGCCTTTCTCGTCCAAGCACATAGCCACATCCCGCAAAATCAACTTTAATTTGTAACGCAAAAAGTATATTTTACGAAGCGTGTTCTAAACGAGAGACACTGGAATGACAATGTTTATTTTGAGAATAGAACATGCCTTCAGTTAAAAAGTGCTCAACGGAAACTTTTTTATTAGCTTATTTATTTGAGACTGAAACGTAGAACGAGCTTCCGCAATTTGTCGAGGTTTCTTGACGATATACTTTTTATTGTTATTGTCCTTTGATCGTGGAAACAAGGCAAAATTTAAAAAATATATGTAATGTGGATCCTTCGATATGCCCAAAATTTGCATAAGAAAACATTTTAGATATTTTTGTTTCTTTGTGTGTTCACAGATAGTCGCTTCCACATCGCAAAATTTATAAAGAACGAAAATCGTAGCTACTACATATCTGAGCGAGTTGAAGGGCTACGCTTTCGTAGCAACAACATCGCAGCAATTATTATGAAAAATTCTTCAGATATTTATCTCGTCAAATAACTGGTCATCAATCTGTATTGGTTTCAAACGAATATTGAGAACATTATTGAGAGTTAGCTGAAATGAACCATACGCTAGCATCTATAGTTAACTGACTAATTTTAAATGAACTTAAAATAAACTTTCAAAAATAAACATTCAAAATTAAGCACATTCAATAAAAGGCTTCTACAAACAAGATCGACACGCGACGCGACACAAAGGCACCGCATGTAGCGCGACGAGCGGTGTCTTTGTGTCGCTTCGCGTGTCGCACCTGTTTGTAGGAGACTTAAATTATGAACAAATAAACACAGAAAAAATAAACACTACAAAATTTCTTGGACTACACATAGACATGACATGGAGGACACATATTGAACAATTATGTACAAAACTAAGTCGGTATTCATATACCACCTTTATGCTCCGTAAAGTGGTAAATCAAAGTGCACTCCTATCTGCTTACCACGCTTACGTTGGTTCGACACTAAGATATGGTATAATATTTTAGAGCAACGCCACTGAAAGAGAAACTGTCCTCAAAGCCCAAAAGAAACTTATCCAGGCAATATGTTCATTAAAACCTATAGATACATGTAAACCACATTTTATATATTTAAACATATTAACATTCCCATCACTGTATATCTATGAACTAGCGTTAGACATTAGCCCAAACACAAAAGCCGTTCACAAAAGCCCGAGTCGACAGCTTCTCAGCTATCGTACGGAAGAAAAATGCGTCTCTGCTCGCCAGATTGCGTGGTAGTGGCAACAGCCTCCTGAAGGTGATAGCTGACAAGCTTGATGAGAGCCCCATAATGAGACATCTCATCAAAACAACATTGTCTGTCGTAGTGTATAAGTACTAACAAAGATCATAAGCCACATTGGTACTAACATCCTTAGATATAAGTTCTGACGTAAGTAGTATGATTTATTGTTACTAACGTCTTTTAAGTATTCTAGTTTGTGTTTTATGGTCTGTGTGGACCTTTTGTTATCTGTTAAATTAATAAATTATTATTATTTCCTTTATTTCCTTTATTTCAATAAATCCATATAAATTATATTTTTAAATATTAGAATACCTATAAGAAATATAAAAACATTTAAAAAAATTAAAAATATGTATTATTATTATTATTACTAGAAATAATATAAATAAATATAAAACATTAAAAAGTACCAGACTTGCCAGTACACTTCGTGCAATACGCCATAGAACAGCTATATTCGACAAGAGTGCATTTTGTATGGGCCCTAGAATTGTATTATAAATTACCTAATAACATAAAGGATGCAAAAAAAAAAAATCATTTAAAAATAAATTTAAGACTTATTTAATCAATAAAGCTTATTATAAAGTTAATGATCAATTATAAATGCAATTAGGTACATTTTTAAGTTAAGTAATGATAATAAATCGTGCACAATCAAGTAATCGGCACGGTTGGCGCAGTGGTTAAGCGATTAACTGCTGCGCTGCGTGTCGCAGGTTCGATTCCCGCACGGAACAAATATTTGTATGATCTACAAGTAGTTGTTCCGGGTCTGGCTGTTTGTGTATGTGAGTTTAAATGTTTGTAAACGCACCCACGATACAGGAGAAATCCTAGTGTGGGGCAACGTTTTAAAAAAAGAAAAAAAAAAAGAAAAAAAAAATGTCTGGTAGTGGACATTTGGAAGTTTTGTAATGAAAAACCAGTTTCTTCACGTTCGTCTTTAATATTGATTTTTGATAATTATTACGATGAAAATTATATCACGACGGAGTCGTGTACCTAATGGACGGGAAGTGACTGAGGCTTTTCATTACAAAACTTCCAAATGTCCACAACCAGACATTAAGTTGGCGACCGTGACATGAATAATATAATATTAATATTTGTAATAATTAAATGAATGAATAGTGTAAGAAATATTTTATTAAGTATAAAAGATGTTTTTTTTTTTTGTATGTTATCCCCTTTGTTTACATAAATTACCTGAATTAGAGACTTTTCAATAAATACTTTTGATTTTAAATGACGTATTAAACTCGTTTCTATATGTACATTTTGATCATATTGACGCGTCAATTTCCACCATCCCATACAACACCATCCTTCCTTTTCGTACTCTTGAACCTGTCTCTTTCTTTAAATAGTTACGTGGACCGTGTAATGAGAAGCGCGAATGTAACGGACCTTTTGTTGAAGAGCTAAACTTTTACGGCCTTACAAATAAACACGGAATAAAGTTATGCTATACCCAAAGTCTCTAATTCAGATAATTTATGTAAACAAAGTAATGTCAAGAAATGTCACTGTCAAAATGACAGGACAGTGGTGAAAAACATTTTATCATATTATTTTTTGTAAATAATTATCTATGAAATTAAAGTGAATTAATTATAAGAACTATGCAAACAAAATACCGTTGCCAAACAATGTTTTATATAGTGTGTCGGAGTCACGGCCTATGATCATCATAATCAGCCCTTTTAGGTCCACTGCTAGACGTAGGCCTCCCAAAATCAATTTCCACTCGAAACAGTTTACAGCCGTTTTCATCCAAAATGTGGCTAGATATGCTACATACAATATGAATCTATGAATGAGAGTTAGATAGATTAGAGTTAGAGTTAGAGTTGGGTAGATTAGTGTTGTTGAATATGTAAAAAATTTGAAAATGTTTGGATCTCCTGCATTGTTACCAGTATCATAAAATATTTTATACCACAAAATATCGTTTTTTTAATAACTTTGTTTAAAACCGAACATTTATAAAAATAATTACGGTATGATTATTTTTTAATTATTACTTCTTAAATTAAGTACTTAAAAGAAAATGGAACCTTTTTTTTCGCCATTTTATGAGAATTACCATTACGAACATTTTTTTTTGTTATGTTATCCCCTTTGTTTACATAAATTATCTGAATTTGAGACTTTGGGTATAGGTATAAACGTCAAAAAATGTATGGTACGAAGTTATTCCTAGGATAACTTTATTCTGTGTTTATTTGTATTCAGGTTAAAGTTTTTAGTCGTTAATCCTGGACACGAAAGAGTTTATTTAGGAAAGTTAGTTGCAGTACAGTTCATTTGTTTTTTATTTTTTTCTGCTGTTGAATTCTGTTTCTTAGTATTTCCACTGCTAACGGCACAGCAGGTGTACGTACTGTTAACTTAGCTGAATGGTTAACTTTTTAACTCACAAGAGAAACTTACTTTTGCAAGTCACACATCAAAATAGGCGGTATTTTGAGGCCAATGAGAGCCAATAAGTCATTTATTATCAACTAGCTGCTACCCGCGGCTTCGCTCGCGTAGATTTTTCTAAATTAAATTAATTACTCCTTATAATATCAGCTATCTGCCAGTGAAATTCCCGTCAAAATCGGTCCAGCCGTTTCGGAGATTAGTCAGAACAAACAGACAGACAGACAGACAGACAATTTTTTTTAATTGTTTTTATGTTATAAGTGGATACCGTATATAATTTCATACGAATTTTTTGATGCCCTATGATTATATTCCCTTTTTTTAATATACTTGTACATATTATTATTTTAAGACTATTAGCTTTATATCGACGATTGAAAGGCAATATTGACCAAACGACTTGTTGGCAACTTTACAAAAGAGCATCTTAAAGTATTTTTTTTTCTTCCAAAAACAAAAAAAAAACAAAACATTAAAATGAAGTATTTAATATTTAGTGTATACTCTAGTAGAGTATACACTAAAAAAAGCATTTTTAAGGGTTTTTTTTATTTGAAAAAAAATCTTTAAAAAGCTCTAGTGTAAAGTTGCCACAATTTCGTTTGGTCAATATTGCCTTTCAAGCGTCGATATGCATTTAGCAAAAAGTTGTTATTTTGAAATTACAAACAGTAACTTCAGTTTTATTTATTTGTATAGAATATATAATAGATAGACACATTCCTATAGATACATTACTATGTACGCAGATTGACCTGTTTAACAAATACACACATATAGCCTACTACTACTGAGACTACCCTCAGCTATTATTTATATAAGACCAAGTATGTACGGTCGACTGCAAAAATCCATGGACAGTACAAAAACAAAATCGTGTGAAGCGAAAAGCGAAAGCTAGTTCTATTTTCGAAAATTTGAACTCAAACGTTCACTGGAAAATAGACACTAAGGTATCCATGCAATTTTGCAGGTGGGTGTACATAGCCCTATACATCTATCATGTATGAACAGTCATTTAGAACCAATATAAGTGCGTCAGAGAGTTTGCGAAACCTCCCACTAGCAAATACCAATATTAGACTTGAAATATAGTCTTTATTAACACTCTAAAAATCTTAATATTTACCTATTTACACATTATTTGTTTGCAGAAACTATTGCTGCAGTGGCAAGTAATATTTTCTCAGGCGTTGATATTATTTTCTCACACTACAAAGCTCATTTAAAAGAGCATACTCGTTGCTTAGTTATTAAAGTAATGAAGAGCTAAAATATAACAAAGGTTATTAACCCCTTGTTATTAGCAGCGTCTTCAGGATAATAATGTTTAATTATTAATTAAGAGACGAAGGTTTAACCACGGAGTTCAAAATCTTTGTGGTAATGCTTGCGTGTAGATAATTATGTCTCGAGTTCATCGAACCCCGGATACTGGATAGGCACCAGTATATCCTGAAAAGATTATGTAAAAGTGTATGTAACACATATATATTATGTCGCGGTAAATCCTAAGATTTAGCAACTTTCACCGGTAAAAATCCAAATTGTTCTATCATTTCAGCCGAAAGACGTCCACTGCTGGACATAGGCCTCCCCCAATCGGGGGGGCTTTGCCATAATCGCCACGCTTGGCAGACCAGTTGGCGATCGCAGTATGGTGTTAAAAAAGCATAGAGAACGCTGCTGCCTATTCTCTAGTATGTCCCTTAGTCGCCTTTTACGACACCCACGGGAAGAAACAGGGTGCTGCTTTCTTTACGTCCGGCACCATACGGCACTGTGCACTCTGCACGGCACGGAATTCATCATCATCATTTCAGCCAAAAGACGTCCACTGCTGGACATAAGCCTCCCCCAATTGGGGGTGTTTGCTATAATCGCCACACTTGGCAGGCGGGTTGGCGATCGCAGTATGGTGTTAAAAATGCGTAAAGAACGCTGCTGCCCATTCTCTAGTAAGTCTCTTAGTCGCCTTTTACGACACCCACGGGAGAAAATGGAGTGGTGCTGTTCTTTACGTCCGGCACCACACGGTACTGAATTGTTCTATAATAATAATCATCAACACCCCTCCCCCCAATTGGGGGAGGCCTATGTCCACCAGTGGACGTCTTTCGGCTGAAATGATGATGTTGATGATGAATTATAAATTTCTGACATTTACCGGCATTCAGTCGGTGAATCTTAGGATTTACCACAGATACCGGCAAAAAGCCTTATTAGACGTAAAAAAAAAAAAGCCTTATTGCACGTGGCGTGACGTGGCGGTAAAACTATAAGTAACAGGGTCGTCCTATTTCCAGCTACGACCATTACAACACAAAACAACACGTGCATTTTATAGTAAAGACGTGCTTTTTCACATTGTCGGTGTAATTTTCTCTGCAGCCTTGTAATGTCGTACATGCAAGACTGAAACTAAATCTGTCCGCAGTAACTGCATGTCGGCGTAAGTTATCGGTGTATGCCTGTATAGTGTCGGGATGTAGTGTACTGTCGGTGTTCAGTGTCGGCCAAGCAGCCATCTAGTTAGCTTAATTAATCGCTAATTACACAGTGTTGTTACTTCGCAGTTAATCGTACTTCAGGATTTCTACAACTTTCTATTTTATTTAGAGAGCGATGCTTTCGGAATTACACCTCTGTTTGATTTTTGTTGTATCGTAGCAACGTGAAAGGCGTAAAGAAATATTTTGCGAAAACAGACATTACGTTTATGGGTTTGGTTCTCTAAATATTTTATTTCACAATATACATAATATGTCGGAGACGAGTTGTATCCGGTACGCCAGCGCCATCTAGTCGCATTCGATGAAGTTATTGGAGTTCTCGCCAACGATTCTTGTAATTTTGATTCTCAGCTTAGATTGGATCCAAAATCAAAATCAAAATATTTTATTTCACATAAACCTACATGGGCACTTATGAAACGTCAGAAGCTAGGTGCACGGTTCCAATTAGTCGTTTCCTATGGAAAAGAGCCAGCAAGAAACTCCACGGTTACTCTTTTAAAAATAATTGGCTTTACAATATTATCAAATAACAGTGTTAAAATAAGTATGGGAGGACAGTGTAGGCCTTTCAACAATTACCAGGTACTTAACAAAATAGAAAAGTGCCAACAAATCTATACTCTACTAGGCCTACAACGTTCACAAAATAGAAAATAATCTATATAAAAGATTAATGACATGATTGCAATTACAACTACAGTAAAAAATCTGTATAATAATCATGGCCACAAAAGCCAGTAATAAGGAATTGGAATTCGATTTGAAGGTAAATAATGTTAAATAATGAAAAGATTATGTCAAGGAAGAACGTAAAAAAAAAAACTAAATTAACATCGTTATTTGGGAGCAGTTAATAGACATTTACATAGTTATGTCGTTTATATTGAGTAAATGACTTTTGAGATTAATTCGGTTTTTCTATTGCGCAATAACCAACAGTACCCTCAGTATGCCCACAGTACATAAAATATGGCTGATGCCAACGAGAGAAACCTTCCGTTCTCCTACACATATATAATGTAAAAGTAAAACAGTTAATGAAAGTAGTAGGTACACTACTTTCATTAACTGTTCTACTTTTACATGTTACACAAATGAGACTTTCAAACGTTAATGTAGGGGCAGTTTTTGTTTATACTCCATTTATTATAACATTAGACAAATAACTGTTCTCATCCTTTCGTTATTTCGACGTAAACGTTAAATAAACTCCGTTTTTTCACGATAAATACAAAGCACTGTAATCTATTTACCAATACATTAAAAAAATAACTCTAAAGTGCAGTAATTTCAACAATATTACATAATAACTGTCGTTATTTAGCCGTTATTTGTCTAATGCTATAGTAAATGGAGTATAGGTACTCGTGCTCTAGCTAAGCAAAGATGTTAATATTGAACCTCGGTATAAACAATCGTACCTAGTATAATGGTGCAACGACAACACGCGTGATTAATGTGCCAAGCGACGATGCAGACAATTTTTCTAGAGACGAACGGATATTGCGTGACATGTCGGAAGCAACATAATTATACATTTTGGCCGTGTAATTATTGCACTTGGTGTATACAACAACATACATGCCAACATAGATAAAGGAAAGTATCTTATACAAACAATTTATCTGTAAATTAGGTTCTAATAACCCAATAGTTTTCAGAACCCTATAATTACATCGCCACAATTATAATTAAAACAAAACAGAAACGGACTCGTATTGTTTAAAACTTTTCATTCGTTCACTCTATTTCTATAAAAAGCAAAATATTTTCTGAATACAACGCTATGTCACAGTCTAACCAATCCATGCAGTTGTTCAATGTGATATTAATGTGGTCAGATGTGCAAAAGGTCAGAATAACCTGGATCGTCATATTAACCTTGCGAGCGTTCTGACATTTGTTTGTTAGCTTATGGTATTGTTGAACTACCTACCTGGTACCTACTCGGCCAATTTATGAGCCTAAATCCCATTGGTAGTTTATTACTCTACACACTGCCTCCTGCTTTCTGCTAAATGCTTTGAAGTACTGCATCTTTCTTCACTTCAATTGCCACCAAATTTAAGATCAGATTAATACAGATGGGACACTCCGCAGTTTAGGTATGTAGCTATACTTACGCGGCGGGCCCATCTCACTGGGCTGTAGGCTCAGTAGGACTGCCGCGCGCCGTCGGTATAAGAGTTACGCGATAGAAAGAGAGGAAACTTGTAGGTGAATATAACTGTAAGTAATAAGCGTTGTGCGACCTGAATTGCACTTTATTGTGTCGTACCTAGAGTCGCTTTTTATTTCAATGATTTTGTGGAATGTCCCTTTTGTATTAATCTGTGGCATGGGTAAGTTACTGTAAATATAAAGCTGCATATCAAAACTGTCAATGTCAAAATACTTGAACAACTGTATAAAGTACTACGTGTAAAGTTACACTGTGGCAAAGTTATGAATTCATTCACACGCACGCGTTTATATTAAAAATGTCCGCTATAAATTCACGGATTACAAACTTTGTTGGTTGTTAAAATTTCGGACAAATAGTACGTCTATATTTTGTATGTTATGGTTGAGGAACCGGAATTTTATGGATAATGTAGCTGAAAACTAAATGGTCGGTTATATTTTACGACTGCAGGAGTCTGAACCTACAATAAATATAGGTACCTTTTTATGATTATATGTATACGGAAAAGAAATTCACAAAAATTGTACAATAGGGGGAAGTTACTTAGTTGATTGCAATTTTGTTGGTATTAGCCGTCACTAAAACATTAACCTTGCTGACAAATCCTCTAAGATAGTAATTATTTCTTCAATCACGTAATTATACCAATAATGACATCCAAAGGTTCCGTCAAAATTGGTCTAGCTATTTCGGAGATTAAGCTGCTTTCAGACTACGCTATAATTTATAATAGCATATAGTATATAGCTCATAGCACAACAATATCGCGCACCATACATTCCAATAATATATGTATAGTACAGTACAGTGTGGACGTGTCCATAACAATGTATGATGCGCGATATTGTTGTGCTATGGGCTATATACTATATGATATTATATTATAGCGTAGTCTGAAAGCAGCTTTAGTCGGAACAGACAGGCAGACCGTTTTTTTTTTATAATTATCGTCTATACGTTACGTTATATGCATTTAGTAAAAAACTGTATTTTAACATTACAAACAGACATTTAATTTTTATTTATTTGTATAGATTTAGGCGATTAACACACTGCCACGCACCACGCAGCGTAGCGCGTGAATGCATGTTTTAACGTTGCGTTTTAACACGCGTGGATGCATTTTCTGTGTGTTGGACTGTGCGTGTTTTCTATACAAACGGAGATACTCACAAGCAACGTTAAAACACGCATTCACGCGCTACGCTGCGTGGTGCGTGGCAGTGTGTTAATCGCCTTAGATGGCAACCACGATAACCATACTAAGACAACACCATTACCATTGTACCAACAGATCGTAATTTACTAAATTCATAATGGCGTGTTAGTGGTCAAAAGAAATGTCAAAATAATAGGAGATTATCGAACAATTGACGACTTGTCATTATGTACGATTTAAACAAAGAATTTTTTTTTTTTTTTTTTTCAATATTATAGTAACGTGTCATCAGCTCGCGCGCCATCAGAAAAACATAATGACTCCTTACAATCTATCTATATAAATAAAAATGTATGTTTGTCCTCTATGCGTTCCTAAACCATTGATCAGATAAAACTTTGATAGGCTTAACTTTGATGAAACTTTGGTAGGCTGTTCTGAGGAGGCCCGCGAGGGTTTATAGCCCAAAAAAAAAGTTCGACCATTTTTTTCTTTTTCTTAACCCAACCATTACGGTGTCAATGAAATCAAACGGCCATCCTGACACAATTGTGTTAGCAGACTTGGACCCCTGCATGTACCCAACACTTTAAACCTAATCATATGATTCCCAAAAGCACACCTAAATATTATCACAACGGCGAAGGCCTAGCTCATCCACGGATCAATTATAATTCCTGAGTCCATTGACCTTTAGACATGAGCTGATCTCACTTAAATATCCCGGACGAACGATCGATAGAGGTCTACATATACGATGAACGTCATGCAGAAATTATGAAGCGAGACACGTTTATTTTCGGCATTTCGAACGAATTTAAAATACTCGTTTCGCAAATAATGGTGCCGATTCCCTTGTTCACAAACTAAACTATATTTAAGTTCAGTGCATGTTTTTCTTTCTATTTTATTAAGAAAAGGACAAAAGATAAATTTTAGTTTAGTCCTTTCAAATTAATCAGCACCTGTCACTACTCCATACAAGTTTAGACGTGATTAAAAACTTGCTTATTAAAATTACGTCAATTTTCGTCAAGCGCTGATTAATTTGACAGGACTAAACTAAAGTTTATCTTATGTCCTTTAATATATTGTTTGTTGTATGACATTTTTATTATTCACTGACATCTATTTTAATACATAAATTTTTCATATTGCGAGGGTCTTATATGTTGCAATTTCGAACTTAAAATCATTATCTCAGTAAGTTATATAATCGTTTTTTTTTGATAAAATTACAACTTTTATTTTGCTTATAATTTTGTGCCCGACTTGCCCCGGCCCAGCAGCCAGTACCTACTTTTCCATTTGTGTATGAATGTAACAATTTTTATCTTAGATACATAGGCCTAGAGATCGGATAATCGGATGCATATTTACCTAAACTTATTTTTAGCTATGAAAGTATGGAAGCGGCTTCTTAAAATATTTTTATTGTAAAAAAAAACCGTGATGCCAGGAACAACTGGAATGCGTAACTAGTCGAAAATTTATTAAAAAAAAAACCGTGATTCTTGGATTGCATAACTATTCTGATGCATATATATTTAAAATTGGGATTTTACCAATATTTAAAAGTAAGTAAATATACCAGAAACATATTTATCTGAAACCTAAATTAAATTATTATTATTATTATTTATTTATTTTTCGATACAAAAGCGCATTCCATATTAACCAACATTAGGTGAATATGCATCCGAATATCCGATCTCTATACATAGCCCTTAAACTTTCCAAATTCTATGACGTCACGGACCTTGCTATTTCTGTTTCACAGATTTAGATACCATATAGCCCCTAGGGCATAGTCAACATTTTCTTTCAAGGTTATATCTCTTTGATACCGTTCGATTTTCTGATATATAACTGAACCAAATACCGCGTACATTTTTATAAGGTATCGAGATTTATTAAGGGTGCTACACAGTTGTTCAAGTCGGCAGTATTCTTGAACAACAAAGCCGACCCGAAGCAATTACTACACATATTCGGCTTTCATTCGGCAAACTCTGTTCGCCATCTTCCCTCGCTGTACCGTGTTCGGGTCCGCTGAGCACAATTCGAGCTAAGTCGAGCGGGTTTTTTCTCCGAACGATATAACTCTTCATAATCACGGTGTAAGGGTCATCAGCAGGTAATCATCAGCTATTCCATACATTTTGTAGACCTTGTAGTTCTTGCACTTTTGTATGAAACAGCATTTTTTTTTATCTGAAGAAACGCTGTTACCCTGGAGGGTCTAGAAGCGTGTGCAGAATTTATGGTAACAGTTTGCGCGTCGATGTTCCTTACACCCCGTTTATCCGATTTTGCCACCCGGATGTGCCGAATCATATCGACCCGGACAAGTGTGTAGCACCCCTTAAAGGGCACCGCCGGAGTTGGGGCGACGTGAAATATTCAAGGATCATGGTAGACCCGTAAAAGAAGATTTTCGCTGTAGATGATTTATTGGGACGGCTCAGAGGTCACGGCTGTTCCTAGACCTGTCTTCGAAACAATATGGGTATTTACTTTGAGGGCTGAAATATTGCGCTGGTTTTGACAGGTACTTTTATTCAATTCCAGATACCAGGATGGTTGGAATTTAAGTTATTGTAGTTTCTTTGTTTTGTGATTACAATTTTGCAGACATTATAGTTTTCAGATTGTGAGCATAAGGCTAGATTCCTGACCTTTAATCTCTACCTAATCGACGTTTGTATTTTTTTTTTATATCTATACTCCACTAAAATAATTATGTAAAAATAACGGTTATCACCTTTCGTTATTTCGATATAAACGTTTAATAGAATCGGTTATTTCTCAAAGCAATGTAATCTATTACCATTTTCATTAAAAAAATAACTCTAAAGTGCAGTAATTTAAACAATATTACACAATAACAATAACACAATGCTAGTGCTATAATAAATAGAGTACCTATAAATAAAATAAAAATCATTTAATTCAGGCCATATAACCCATATCATATAAAATAAAATTTCACCATACTGCAACAGAATAGAATAAAATGTCAATACAATAAGAAAAATTAAAAATGAATGAGTGGGTAACAATTATAAAGGTCATAGAATTAAAATTAAAATTAAATGTCAAATGCAATTAAATTAACGAACAAGTAGGTACCAAAAGGTCATAGAATTAAAATCAAAATAAAACGTCAAATGCAATTAAAATAAACAAACGAGTAGGTACAATCTATAAGGGTCACATAATTGAAAATAAAATGTCAAATAACAACGACAATCTATATGTAATAGTTTTAAATCCATCTCAGTGTCTACTAGTAAATAATTTACATTATATCAAAAGTAGATTTTGATCATTTTAAAGTACCCGAATACACCTACACCTAATTGGTGATGTTCTTCAGAAAGGTCAGGTGCGTATCACTCGCAACCGGCGTGCGTGTATGACCATATGTATGAATGTGAACGAAGCAAAAGAAGTATATAAGGAGCGTAGCAGATGGCGTTCTATAATTTCTGCCTACCCCATTGCGATGAAGGCGTGAGGTTACGTATGTATGTTATCATCATCTGCTTAGCCTTTTCCCAAATATGTTGGGGTCAGCTTCCAGTCTAACCGAATGCAACTGAATACCAGTATTTTACATAGAGCGACTACCTATCTGACCTCCACAACCCAGTTACTGGGTAATACGATACCCCTTGGTAAGACTGGTTGTCAGACTTTGGGCTTCTGACGACCCGTAATGGCTGTGAAAGATCCACGAATGACAGCCGGGACCAACGGCTTAACGTGCTTTCCGAGGCACGGAGGGGTCTTGGTATGTAAAGATGGTCACCCATCCACGGACCAACCCCGGCAAGCGTAGCTTAACCTGATCGATCCACCCATGCGGCTGTTATTACTTAGCCACGAGCCCCTCTCACTAGGTTATCTATGTATGTATACTACAGAAATAGCATGTCATTCGCTGAAATGTGGCGCCGACCTGACCTTTCGTTTATTTTGGAAACAACAGAATGGAGGCAGTTTTAGCTACCTAATTAGGATGCAGAATTTATGAATTTAGATGACAAATTGTCTAGGCACTACCAATTTGCAGTTTTAATACAGACTCCATTTTAATTAAATCACGAAATAAATTCAAACTCAAATCAATTAAACCATTCACAGGCACTTTTGAATTGTCAAGGAGTCGGTCAGTAAGAAAAATTACGCTACATACCCATTCCAAAGCGTAGTAGGTATCTATGGAGAAGAACGGGCAAGAAACTCCATGGACACTTTGTTACAAAAATATGAATTACATCTATAATGTTGAATTTATAACTAAATGTGAGAACGATGTAAAAATAAAAAATAAAAACATACACGTTAAAAGAGCCCAGAGTAGGTACACGGTACAACAAATAGAAACAAAAAAAAAAAAAAGACAATTCAAAAAAATAAAAAAAATAATAAGCCATGGCAGCTAAGAGATGACCAGTCCCAACTGACGGCGCCCTTTCACGAAAATAACGCATGGATTAGCACCATTCAGCTCAACTATTTTGAAGGGAGTTAAATGATCCAACACACGCGCCACCATCAGCGAGACATTTTAGTGAGCATGACATATTCTCAGCCGCCAGGGCACATGAAAAGATGATAAAGATGGTTGTGTCCGTTTGTCCAAAGCTGTACCTTCAAGCCTAGCACTAACGCGCGTGGAGCAGTGGTGGCCCAGTGTTGATGGACCACACACGTATGTACGTCCGTAGGGATTGAACCAAGCGAGGCGCTTTATTTTATGTAAATAATGATTATAATTTCATAACCATTGCTCTCAAAACGGATAAAGTTAGATTTATTTGCTCAAACATGTGTACACATACAAGAATAAAAATGCATACAGGATAACAATACGATTAAGGGTCTCACATGTTTGCCACATTCTATGGCGTGCAAATATTAATATATTATTATTTATTTATATATTATTGGTAATAATTAATTTCAATTAATTATATCATTTTAACGTCAATTCAGCAAACAATAATAAATTATTAATGTCAAAAGCAAAAAAAAATATAATAATAATTAAAATTCATAAAATCTGTCACACTAATATTATAAAGGCGAAAGTTTATTATTTAATATTTTAATAAAAAAAAAAAAAAAAATAATTAACACATTGACTGCCACCGCGGTCACCGGTGACCGCTAACAATAGTTTTTCTATTGTGTCTGTTGTCTGGCAGTCAAAGCCTTAATTAATTATTTAAATTAATTTATCTAATTTATTAAATGTAATTATTTAATATAAATTTCTAATAATGATTTGTAATTTGTAATTTGTAACCCCTAAAATACCTACTTAACATAACTTAATAATAATAATAGTACCTACCTAATGTTTACTTATCTATGACATGTAGTCACTATGGGTGAAATGTATTTGTATTTCTGTGTACCTACTTATGCAATGCCTGAAATAAAAATGATTTGATTTGATTTTTGATAACATGGTAAGTATCTAACTTATAAACTTAGCCCCACAAAACCATTGTAATGGTAAAAAACTAAACATTTGTAACCATTGTTTGTGAGTGTATGTGTATGTTTGTCTCTTCTTCACGCTCATACGGCTGGACCAATTTTAATAAAATGTTGTATGGAGGTAGCTGACACCCTGGAGTTAATCCAGGGTGTCAGCTACCTCCATACAACATTTTAAGTGTCGATCCAGAACAAAAAGTAGGCTACATTAACATATAGGCTACTTTTTGTTCTGATATCCCCACGGGATCGACACTTATGCGGGTGAAATCGCGGGACGCAGCTAGTGTCAAAATAAAAGATTCTGCCAGAAATTCATTAATAGTGTAGTAAGCGTTGTTATTTAGAAATGACTTTAGGACTTATGTGTGAATGTTAAGGAAAACATCGTGAGGAAACCGGCATATCCTAGAACCAGACATTCGAAGATATGTGACATCTACCAATCCGCACTTGGCCCACGTGATGGATTACAGCCCGCTCTCTCTCGAAGAGAGGTCTGTGTCCCAACGATGGAAATATAATTGTATTAACGGAACGCAACTAGGTTTGACAAGCTGTCATTGTGTGAATGACATCTGCTGTCACTTAGATGTCAGAGATAAAGTTATGACGAGTTACAGATTATTGTGAACATTATATTTAACAAAAAAAAAAAAAGATAAACTGTAGAATTACACAGCCGTAAAGTTTTTTTATTTATTTTTGCGGAGACCCGCAATGCCAGCGCCTGGGTCTCTTTACTTGTCAAAGCGATGCCACAGACACTAAAGGCATAGATAAGTAACTGTTGTTACGTCGGGTACTGACGCCGATTACAATGATTTTTATTTAATATCTATATATATTTTTTTTATGTTATTTCACACATAGCTATTTTTATTTTACTTTTTATTTCAGAATACCAGTGCTGTGACACTTATTTTTAAATGTCGCAGCATCATGCTGAGATAGGAGCCTTTTGGCCCCGTACAGGTTTTGTTTTCATTTTACTTTTGTTTTTATTTGTGTTACTATGAGTGTGTTTAGTTTAAAATGTGAACTTCCTGTATGAGTCCCAATAAATACTTTTTCTTTCTTTTTTTCTTTCTTTAACAAGTATTTAAGCAAAAGATTGTTGTTTTATTAAAAAAATAAGTATAATACATGGCGCAGCCGGTATAAAAAACACATAAGAATTAAGTTACGGTAAAAGAAAGGCAGATTATGCATGTACTAACGCGCGGAGTAGATGTAATGTAAATTCGAACGATTATAACATTGAAAATACTCGTTTCGCACATAATACTAACCTATTTTTAAGACTTTATTCGTATCTATGGGTACTATATGGATACTATGGATACTTATTGAGCTTGTCGTAACAAAATGCTATAGGATAGATAGAATACTGTTTACTATGTACACATAAAAATTACAGATATAAATGTAGAACTGTTACATAGGGTGTCACAATGGGCAGTCTTCTCGTTAAAAGCGATAAAAGATCGCTTTTAGCGATAAGACAACTTTAGATGGATTAAAAGTTAGCAATAAAGTTACGATAGTTGTATTTTAGATTCAAAACCGTTCGAATTAACGTCATATTTACATACGTCGCACGTTCACTAACAACTTATAATTGTACACTCTAAAATATAACTTACAGCAAAACTCACTACAAAAGCCTCAAAACACCATGAAAAATAAAATCGATTTCGAACTAAAAATAAAGTGTTGCTGTGTCAACACTTCACGAACTCGCGAAATTTCCTGGAAATTATGAGTCGAGGCACGTAAATTACGGAGCACGGCCTATCGGCACTGTTAGCTTTAACTTAAAGTCCACGGAGCCAATGGTGCGGAACAAAAAATATTTTAGAAGAATTTTAAGGGTGACAAACTCAGTTTTCTTTAAAAATAAGGTGTCACACCACCTTATTTTTAAAGGAAACTGAGTTTGTTGGTCACAGTTTTGCAAGACTGCTTATTTGATAAAAATCTAGATAGATAGAATACTCTTTATTATGTACACCATAAAAATTACAGATATAAATGTAGAAATTTTACATAGGGTAACAGAATGGGCAGTCTTATCGCTAAAAGCGATAAAAGACAACTTTCGATGGATTAAAAGTTACTGCAGGTAGTCAGTGGTGTCATCATCATCATTCATCATTTCAGCCGAAAGACGTCCACTGCTGAACATAGGCCTCCCCCAATTGGGGGGGTTTGCCATAATCGCCACGCTTGGCAGGCGGGTTGGCGATCGCAGTATGATGTTAAAATGCATAGAGAACGCTGCTGCCCTTGCTCTAGTAAGTCGCCTTTTACGACACCCACGGGAGGAAATGAGTTGGTGCTATTCTTTACGTCCGGCACCACACGGTACAATAAATACATACATACAAAAAACAGCAGTATAGGTACTTATCTACAAAATACAGTATATAATTAAAAAAACACGAAACAAGTAGAGCAAGGAACTTTAAGAAATGATGATGTTTAAGGAGGGAAGTGATTTTTTACAAGAATTTTAAAAGTAGACAAAGATTGAGCTCGTCTTATCAACACGAGCAAGGCATTCCATAATTGTACTGCTTGAACTGTAAAAGACCCATAACCGTACTGCTTGAACTGTAAAAGACTTGTCATAAAAGCTAGTGGAATGTATTCACATCTCTAGTCTCAAGTTTTCCGATGACTTCAGATATCTATTATGTATGTCATGAAGGAATTTTCTTTAAGATAAGAGGGGGTTGTAGGATTGACAAGAATACTGTAGAGCTGAGATGATATATGAGAATTCCGGCGAAGATGTATGGGAAACCACTTGAGCTTTGTACGAAATTCAGAAATATGATCATATTTGCGCAGGCCAAATATAAATCCTAAGCAAAAGTTTTGAAACTAGGATTATCATAGAACTTTAATTAGGTAAATTTACCTAATTAAAGCTGCTTGAGTTATCAAAAGGTAACTTGATCGAAATGTACTAAAATGCATCAACGTGTCCGTGCTCCGATGCGTATGTATGTCATTGTTTCAGTTCCTGCCTAAATCAAATCAAATCAGAACAAAATATTTTATTTCACATAAACCTATACCTATACCAATTGGAACCGTGCACCTAGCTTTTGGCGTTTCATCATCGCCAAAAGCTAGGTGCACGGTTCCATTTGGTCGTTTCCTATGGAGAAGAGCCGGCAAGAAACTCCACGGTTACTCTTTTAAAAATAATTCAAACAATAATTCAGACAACGATCTGTTTTAACCGTAAATCTATGCTGCGTGGAGGGTCTCTAATCTTGATAAAAAATTGTTTAACGTCTAAGCAACGTAATGACATAGTTGGTTTATCAGTTGAACATTGCATTTATCTAATGTTTTTATAGAACCAACTAGAGTAACTCCAACTTCTGCTACTTGTATCGATAATGTCTTCTGCGATTGTGATTATTTAGATAAAGCCATCGTAAATTATTTACCATCTGACCATAGTGGACAAACGGTAACTTTTAAGTTTAAAACACCTTTGCAAAAAGTGCAAATTCAATTTAGACCAATAACAACTGGCAAATTAAATAGATTCAATAGTACCCTAAATAACAAGTTAAATGTTCTGAGCCATAATATGGACGACGCAAATAAATTGTATGAGGATTTCTTTTCAGTAGTGCACACTGAATTCAATAAAACTTTTGAAAAGAAAACAAAAAATATTTGCCCTAATTTTATATTTAGTGACTGGGCAACTAGAGGTATTAGGATAAGTAGGGAAAGACTGTTCGAGCTGTATGGCCTTAAGCCATTTATTAACACTGAAACTTTCAACAAGTATGTTGCTACATATTCCAAAATTTTTAGAAATACCTGCAAGATAGCTAAAGCCTTATGCATTAGCCACAAGATCAAATCAGCTGAAAATAAAATAAAAACAGTTTGGAAAGTTATAAATAATGAATCCAATAGAAAGAAAATACGAAACACAGATTTCACATTGGAGACTTCACGTGGCGCCATAAGCTCCAATTTAGAAGTAGCTCATGAATTTGTACATTTCTTTACTGATATACCATCTAGAACGACGGAATCTTTAAATTCCTCACCCGATGTCTCAATTGGTTTATTAAGAGCGAACGTTCCAGGCTGCCCGGTTGAATTTCAATTTAAACATATAAACCCTATGATCGTTATAAAAGCTTTTCGGCAAATCAAAATCAAATTAACCGAAGATCTATGGGGAATGTCTATCAAAGTTTGTACATCTATAATCGAGACTATAGCACCATACTTAGCTTTAATATTTAATTTGTGTGTGGATCAAGGAGTCTTCCCGGATTTAATGAAATACAGTAAGGTTATACCACTTTTTAAATCGGGGGACAGTAAAAACACTAACAATTATAGACCAGTATCCGTGTTGCCGGTATTCAGCAAGGTGTTCGAAAAGGTGATGCTCAATCAAATGCTTAATCATTTTAACACCAACCATATCTTACACGATCAGCAATATGGTTTCACCAAAGGACGTTGTACGACTGACGCCGGTGTCACCTTATTAAGACACATATTTACAGCATGGGAGGAGGCCCAAGATGCCATAGGAATCTTTTGTGACCTCTCCAAGGCATTTGACTGCGTAAATCACGAAACCTTACTCTTGAAACTGGAGCATTACGGACTAGGTAAACTTGCGCTCAGTTTAGTAAAATCTTATTTAAATGATAGACAACAGCAAGTTCAAATAAATGGAGTCAATTCACTCGGCTTAAGAGTAAAAATGGGTGTGCCACAAGGCTCGATATTGGGTCCTTTCCTCTTTTTAGTATATATTAATGATCTAGCCCATTTATTAAAAAACCAACCACAAATGGTGTTATTTGCTGACGATACTTCCTTAATTTTTAAGATAAATAGACATGCATCAAATCTTGACGACGTAAATAACGCCCTATTGCAGGTCCAAAATTGGTTCACTGCTAATAATTTAGTATTAAATGGGAAAAAAACTAAATGCATAAGATTTGCTTTACCGAATGTTAAAAGTAGTGATTGTGACATAGTATTGAATAGGGAGAAACTAGAATTCATCGATAAAACTGTTTTCCTAGGAATCACGCTCGACTCAAGGCTGCAATGGGGTCCTCATTTAACATCTCTTGCAGGGCGGCTAAGTTCAGCAGCATATGCTGTGAGAAAAATCCGTCAATTTACTGATGTAGATACCGCTAGGCTAGTCTATTTTAGTTACTTTCATAGTATCATGTCTTACGGTATTTTACTATGGGGACGGGCTGCAGATATCGAATCTATTTTTATTCTACAGAAAAGAGCCATCAGAGCAATATATGGCCTCCGCAGGCGCGATTCTCTAAGGGAACTGTTTAAAGATATTAACGTCATGACGGTACCTTGTCAATACATCTATGAAAACATCATGTACGTAAGGAAAAATGTAAATATTTTCAGTAAAAGAGGTGAAAGACACAATTATAGTACCAGAAATAGGGACCAATTAGTTCAACCAGGTTTCAGACTGGCTAAAGTAGACTCATCCTTCATGGGGTACTGTTTAAAATGTTACAATAAAATACCTCCCCACATACTCCAATTGAACGAAACAAAATTTAAAACTTGTATAAAACGCACACTATGCAGCCAAGCATATTATAAATTGGGGGATTACATCGCTGACAAAAATGCTTGGCTCAATGCTGGTCCTGCTCCATAAGGGCGCATAAACTAATTGATTAGCATTTGAAAATATTATTGGAGCTGCTGAAGATTGTAAACTATTTTTGCATTGTATAAACTCAATGTCCTTGAATTATATAATTGCATAGCACAGGTGTGAGTACTATGTACTATAGAGCTACCATTTACCGGGTAATATGTCTTTTATTGACTTGAATGTGCCCTGGCGGCTGAGAGTATGTCATGCTCACTCAAATGTCTCGCTGGTGGTGGCGTGTGTGTTGGATCATTAAGTTCCCTTCAAAATGGTTGAGCTAAATGGTGCTGATCCATGCGTCATGTTCGTGAACGGGCGCCGTCAGTTGGGACTGGTCATCTCTTAGCTGCCACGGCTTATTTTAATTTTTGTGAATTGTTTCTATTACGGACGCTTCTAACGTGCACGTCTTTCTACATTGTTCTCACATGTATAACTTCAACATGAATGATGTAACCCATATTTTGTAACAATATTTTAAAAGAGTGTCCATGGAGTTTCTTGTCCGTTCTTCTCCATAGGAACCTACTACGCTTTGGAATGGGCAACTAGCTTCATCTTTCTGACTGACCGACCCCTTGCTTGACAATTCAAAAGTACCTGTAATTGGTTTATTTGAAATAAATGCTTTGAGTTTGAGTTTGAGTTTGAGTTTGATCTCAAATTCACAAAATATAAAATAAACTATATAAAAGTTAAAAAAAAAGAATGAAAAAAGCCTATTTAAACCAAATGACATGATTTTCGTTACACCTGTAATGTAAATATCTAACGATAACTGAGTTCAGTTATCGTTAGATTTAAGTACCAAGCAGGCTTAATACTGGCTTGTCTCAATGGTTTGATCTGAATTTTATTATTTTAGATTCATTATTTTATAGAAATAAAAACCGGCCAAGTGCGTCTCGGACCACGCACAATGAAGGGTTCCGTAGTTGGGATGAATTTATCCCAAGAACAAACTTATCATGTAGTTGAAAAACATGTTTTCCTATACAGAATGTAGGGAGTTTTTTTTTTTTTTTTTTTCAACAGTTTAAATGTAAGTTGGTCGCCAATTACTCGGTAAATTGTAAAGCATACTTAGCTGTGATAGTTTTCCTTTTAACTTCGTTATATATAGGTACTACTGCCGTGACATTTGAATTTCTAACTATAACCGTTTAGTCGGTAGAGGGGACACTTGACTCTAACGATACTTTGAAGCTTGATAAGTTACGAAAGGTTTACTTAATCAAAAAACGGTCTTCCCAAACCCCTAATATTTTTGAAAGACCTATCCAACGATATCCCACACTATGGGAAGGACCAAAAAAATTTAAAATATTATTATCCCCACTTTACATGTAGGGGGGGTACCCTAAATAATTGATTTTTTTTTTTGTTTTCTTTTTAATTTTTTTTTTTACCACTTTTTCGCCGTCATTAACGTGTATACTCATGCCAAATTACAATTTTCCAGTACCAATAGTTTTTGAGCTAAACCGCGGACAGACAGACAGACAGACGGACATGGCGAAGCTATAGGTAAGGGTTCCTACGGAACCCTAAAAATGCGAAAGACTGGCATATGGCATACGTAAAGAGTAGCACCACCCTATTTGGTGTTCGTAAAAGGCGACTAAGGGACTTACTAGAGAATGTGCAGCAGCGTTCTCTATGCATTTTTAACACTATACTGCGATCACCAACCCGCCTGCCAAGCGTGGCGATTGTGGCAAACCTCCCCAATTAGGGGAGACCTATATTCAGCAGTGGATGTCTTTCGGCTGAAATGATGAATTATGATGATGAGCGATCGTTCGTTCCTTGATCCTATCTTCCTTTCACTCCTATAACCTGATTAAGTGTCACATTTGACAAGAGACGTGAGTGGTTCCGATATACTCTCTAATGAACTGCCATTGAACAAACACATATTTTACGTGAGTGATCGCTACGCTATTCTAGAGGCTATAATAACCGATAAATAATATATTGCCGCGAACTAATAACTTTTGTGCGAGCGTTAGCTGTAAAGAAGTGCAGTATTTCGTGACGGAGAGGATCCTCTCCCAGGACCATCGTGGCTGCCGCGATCAGGAGTCCATGTGTTGCTACCAAAGGTCAGGCCTAATCTTACTCATCCTTTATGACGAACGCTCACTTCGAACGCTAATCTCGTAAATAGTATGATTTCCTGCAAGAGTAATAGGTAACTTTCATCGCCCGCAATAATTCTATGACACTGATTTACATAATATCCACCATCTTGGCTGCAATGACTTTGTGAAAACCACAGGAATCCGCTGGATGCGGGAAGCACGGAACCGGTCGTGGTGGCGGTGCTTGGGGGAGGCCTATGTCCAGCAGTAGACGTCTTTCGGCTGAAAAGATGGCTGCAAAGCTAAAAATGTTTTCTACTAAAGTCACATGAAATAATATCTCCACAATTCTGCCTCAATCGTTTTTTATCCACTCATACTGCTATTACAGCTTAACCTGCAAAATCCACAGTAAAGCTACTTTCAAAAATGTAACAATAAATCTCCAATGGCCGGAAATATCGGAAAACGAATAGAATCATTCCGAGTGTAATAATCCTAGATTTAAAGTATTGTAAGCCCTTTAATACTTTGTCCTTCTGTTTGCAACGGGCCAGACTGAAATGAAAATCTTTTCAAAAAGTATCTTTAAATGTTGTATATTAAAAAAATGGTTTTATAATAGATTATTTATATTTAAGAACTGCATATATTTAAACATCACTTTAGGAGAGAATATGCATGACGGCGAGCTTTGGGCAGCTCGCTGTCCGGTAAGGACCAGTCCTGGTTCCACGTGCGTCTTAAAGAGAGCACGCACTGACGGGGCCACAAGGACCGATGCCAGCCAGGGTTGCGGGTTTGTCCGAAAGAGATACCGTGGCCCTGGCACACAGGCGACTGATGTAACACAGGTGGGTTTTAGTTAGTGAAAGTCTGATACGCCCTCCCGCTTCGCCCAGAGCGGGAGAAGTTATTTAACAATTTCCCACCCAAGAAAAAAAAAGAATAATATAGATAGGTATAGGGAATATGCATCTGCCGAAAAATATAAGTAAAATTTTAAACTAAATGATGAGAAAATATCTAACTCTCTCTCTCTCCCTGATAGTAATTCAAGATTATCTATCCCAAATTTATAAAGAGAGAGAGCGAATTTTGTGAGTTTGTGTATATGTTGAGGGTAATCTCCGGCACCACAACTCCTATTTAAAAAAAAATCCCCCAAAACGCCCATCCCTTCACCACTTCCTAGTGCTTTAGCTGGGAAGAAGAAGTATAGAGGAACAAACTCCCCAGCAGCACATCTCTCTGTTCAGTGAGAAGAACTTGATTCTATACAGTAATGGGTATGCAAAGTAATTAATGTTGGTACACGACACAACTATACCGAACGAGCAACAGTTCCTAGACGTCTTCACTGTTTGATCGCCACCGATGAACTTTTCTTGTCGAATGTGCGGCAATCACTTACCGCCGGGCGAACGTAATGTTGTAGACTCTGTCATGCGCTGCTAAACAGCACTGGCGATGGCGTCCCGATTAGTCAAGACTCGATGGCGCGAACTTCATCAACTCCATCGAACGCCACTAGATGGCGCTGGCGTACCGGATACAATCCGTCTCCGACATATGTATTACCCAGTTACTGGGTTGTGGAGGTCAGATACGTAGTCGCTCCATGTAAAATACTGGTATCAGGTTAGACTGGAAGCCGATCCCAACATAATTGGCTGACTGATTGATGAGCTATTTTCAAAACTGAGAGCCGAAGAGAAACGAAGAATCCAGATTCCATCTTCTTTTTGTCGACCTAGTTAAGTGGCGTTAGCAAAATACATGTCCAGCATTTTAATGACATACAGTTAATAGTTTCCAACACATTGTCTAAGAAAAAACGCGGGAAGCAAAAGGGACGACGAAGTAACTTAGCACTCAGTATTGTTTTCTACTTAAAAAGCTTTCGGGGATTACTTAAAAAGTTAAAGAAAGAAATTGAGTTGAATTAATTATGACTGCTTTGTTATGGGGTCCCCCCTTGTTTGTATTTATATACCTAGCAGCTTTTTTTTAGTGGAGGGTTTGTTCTAGACTTAAGAGTTAGGCTGATTTTAAGGGTTCCGAAGTCAACAAAGAACCCTTATAGTTTCGCCATGTTTGTCTGTCTGTCCCCGGCTTAGCTCAGAGACTCTTAGTAACTAGAAAGCTGTAATTTGGCAATGGTACTTAAATAATCTATGGTCCATCCCATGGTATCGTTGGATAGGTCGTTCAAAAATATTGCGGGTTTGTCGAAACGACTTTTTGATTCAGGGATCCGTTTGCGTAATATTAAGCTTTAAAGTGCTAATCTTTGTTAGAGTCAAGTGTCCCCCCCCTGCCAGCTGAAAGGTTGTATTTGGGTATGTGAAAAAAATTCATAGCAGTAGTATATGTATAACGAAGTCAAAAGAAAAACAATCACAGCTAAGTACGCTTTTTAAGTTACCGAATAATAGTCAACCAACAAACACAAATGTTTTCCTATACATTCTGTATGGGAGAACATGTTTTTCAACTACAATGATAAGTTTGTTCTTGGGATAAATTCATCCCAATTACGAAACCTTTGTGGTCCAACACGCAGTTGGCCGGTTTTTAAGATGACTGCAAAATCTTTATACCGACATTGAGTTGAAGTAACAATATGAAACAATTACCTTTGTGTATGTACACCGTGGCATTTTAGTCGTCTTACAAATACAGCCCACTTCATGTATCCAACGACTACTAATCATTCATGTAAAAAAAAAAAAATGTTATAACATTTGATATTTTTTATTTTTATTTTATTTTTATTAATTATGACGCATGACATAGTTTAAAACACCCTGTTGCGAGTGCAGTCCGAGCCTTGTGTTACAAGGTCGCCGCAGAAAGGAGCGGCGACATACGAGTATTTATCAGAGTTCATTCACCCTAACGCAAAAATGTGTTTCTTACTATCGCAACTTAAACTTAATATAAATCCATTCTGCGGCGCCCTTGTTATTTATTTACACACATTTTTATTTTATTTTTATGGGTGATGAAGACGGCATAGAAACGATTTTTTTTTAAGCAAAGTATATTATTTTGACGTCCGTGCGGACTTAAAGAATAGCACCACCCCATTTCCTCCAGTGGGTGTCGTAAAAGGCGACTAAGGGACTTACTAGAGAACGGGCAGCAGTGTTCTCTATGCATTTTTAACACCATACTCCGATCGCCAACCCGCCTGCCAATCGTGGCGATTATGGCAAAAGAAATTACAAGCATAAATGGTGCCCGGCGTTCCACCTTGGCTGTGGGAAGCACAAAACCGGTCGAAGTGGCCATGCCCGGTTCTCATAGATAAGTAAGTAAATGTTTTATGCAAAATGACTCAAGAAATTTTTTAAATAATAATAATTACGTAAAAAAAAAACAACACAGTACATATTATATCTACTTTTTTCACGTTTCTTCATCGGCTTCTTTACCACCTATATAGATGTTTCTCTTAAAACATTTCAAGTATCAATACATAGATCTTATATGTTGTCCCACAAAAGGTATGTTCAAAAAGAAAATCTACAATCTTTGATTATATTCCTTTTTGTGCTTACTCGTTAAAACAACATGAAAATAAAAACATTCTCTCATACATAATAAAATGGTTAAGCTACCTACCAAATCAAATTAGCACTACTCTTTAGCGAATGCCCTGTACACCTTGAACTTGTACTTATCATATAATCGTATCATGATTTTTACAACTAAAATATAAGCTTTTAGCAAGTTCATTCCCTTGACAAACACGCGTCCTTCCACAAATTGTATTATATCCAAACCTCATCATAACATGACGAATTCATTTATAGCCTGAAATGACCTGACAAATTACCCTTTATAACCTTTTTTATTTACGGCAGATACAATAAAAAGTCAGCTACCTAAAAATATATAGTGACGCAACAGTTACTAAGAACTTGCTCATTAGAAACAACTTGAAAATGAAACCATATTATCAGCTGATAATAGGTATCTAAGATATAATAAATTACTTATTTGTTCCCATAAAACTTACCATGAACTTGTCAAGTTTCCATAATATCCAGAATCAAAACTAAGCTTGAACTCATCCCTTTCACAAAAAATACAAAAATACAGTCTATTCACAAAGTGTTTTGTATCCAAAATTCCAAACGTCATCAGGACATAACAAAGTAATTTTTAATACAGTTGTTAAACATGGCGTACTTTCAGAGGCTATAATTATGATTCGAAAATCAAATCTTTTGCATAAGCATCTTTCTGTTACGCGGTCGTGACTTTTGTTTACGAGCTCGATCATTTTGTTTTGCAGTGTAGTTTTAAATTTACAAGTCAATTTAAAAAGTTTAGTAGCAAGGAGTTTTCATACATAGAATAAAATGGGATAGATTTTATACGAGGAAAAATTAATGAGTCCGTACGTCTTAGCATTGAATTCTCAAAAGTCTTTTAAATGGTTGTTTAATATATTTAATTACCAGTTTTAATTTAATTATTTTCACATCATAATTTGTCAAAATACAAATAGGCGGTTTTCGTTGTAAAAAAAATGTCTTGTAGCAAAATCGCGCCGTTTTCTGAAAATTTTAATTTGTGTGATAAATTGATCATTTTTTTAAATTTGTTTTATACTATTTCCCACAACTGTATTGAAAAGCGTCGTGTGATACACGGGTGTTTAGGTTATTGCAAACGAGCTGTCATAACCTACTTCCCACCCTTGTATCACAATGTACTATTATCCATACTAATATTATAAATGTGAAAGTAAGTCTGTCTGTCTGTCTATCTGTCTGTCTATATGTTACGTTTTCACGCCTAAACCGCTGAATCGATCGTCATGAAATTTGGCAGATATATAGCATGGGATATGGAGAAGGACATAGGCTATTTTTACGCGATAACCGACATCCACGCGGGCGGAGCCGCGGGCAAAAGCTAGTAACATATAAATCACCTTCACTTACAAAAGGTAAATAAAAATAGCTATCCAAAAATAAATAGTGACGCAACACTTTTAATTACAAAGGAGTAGAAGCGTTTTTACCGATTGTCACAGTTTTCATTACACTCTTCTACAAGAACATTCAAAACAACCTGAAAATAAAATCATACTATCTGATCTGCTAATATTTAACATACTAAAAAAAAACCGGCGAAGTGCGTGTCGGACCACGCTCAATGAAGGGTTCCGTAGTTGGGATGAATTTATCCCAAGAACAAACTTATCATGTAGTTGAAAAACATGTTTTCCTATACAATGTATAGGAGAACATTTTTTGTCAACTGTAAATGTAAGTTGGTCGCCAATTACTCGGTAAATGGTAAAGCCTGCCAGCTGTGATAGTTTTCCTTTTAACTTCGTTATATATAGGTACTACTGCCGTGACATTTGAATTTCTAATTACAACCGTTTAGTTGGTAGAGGGGGAGGACACTTGACTCTAACGTAAATTGGTACTTTAAAGCTTGATAGGTCATGAACGGTTTACGTAATCAAAAAACGGTATTTCCAAACCCATAATATTTTTGAAAGACCTATCCAAAGATATCCCACAATATGGGAAAACGAAAAAAAAATATCATTCCCACTGTACATGTAGGGGAGGTACCCTAAATAATTGTTTTTTTTTATATTTTTTTTTATTTTACCACTTTTTCGGCGTCATTAACGTGTATACTCATGCCAAATTACAACTTTAGTACTAATAGTTTTTGAGCTAAACCGCGGGCAGACAGACAGATGGACATGGCGAAACTATAAGGGTTCTTGACTACGGTACTCTAAATACACCTTTGCTTATTCCCCACTCAAGTTTTCATGATTTCGAGAATCAAAACTAAACCTGATTCAGTCCATTCAAAAAGTGTGATTCCAAACCATCATAAGCATAACATGTCTTTATTTATAATCTAAAAAAAAAAACACTTTTATATACGAAAGGTAAAATAAAAATAAAAACTCCTATCTAAAAATAAATAGTGACGCGACACTTTTAATTATAAAGGAGTAGACAGCGTTGTTACCGATTGTCACAGCTTTCATTACAGTTAGTGTTACAAAGAAAATACTCGGAGCGGGCGGCCCGTTTTAAGTAGCAGGGTAAACGGCCCTGTTAGCTGCGCTCTGATTTGAGTGGCGGATTTTGTTTTGTTTCTGTTTCACGTATACTGGCTGGGTTATTTTTTTAATGAATACAATTTTATGTAGTTTGCTATGAATTTGTTGGAAGATTTTTATGCACTGTTGCAAAGGGTTTTTCAGTAGTTATAGTTTTAAATGTAGCTTGTTTTGAACTAATGAACAGTGTGCTTACAGCAACACATTTATTTGGTTGCTGTCTCATTAAAAATACTGTTTTATAACATGGACCATACATTTTTTGTTCCAATTAAAACCACAATATTTTTGTAAGTATAAAAACAAAGCCCTTAGCTTTATGTTTCCTAATGTCACTTCTTATTGCTACGTCTAAGAAAAGTCCTTAAAGTGTGCGGCACTGTGCGACACTGTGCCGCACAGTGTACGGTACAAATGTTTCTTTTGGTGGACTCAATCATGTAAACATTTACAAATGTGCTGCACTGTACGCTTATAAAAATTACATACAGCTTTGCCGGTGGAAACGGATCTGCAGCTCAGTACGTGCACTGTCGGAGTTCTGCATAAAATGTTTGTGAACAAATGTGCTGAACACAATTTTGGTGGAACTACGCCTTTATCACACAACAAACTCCCCACTTCCCTTAATTCCCCACTTAATCACGATTAAACTCCCACTCAAAACACATTATAACTCCATAATTCAAGATATGTAGTTTGATCTTACGCCAAACGGACACACATGAAGATAGCCACATACAGTTAAACATTATGTTGCGACTAACATACGTCTGGCAGGGAATCAAATTGGAAACATTAACTTGGTGACGTACATGCCTACGTTTGTAGAATATGCTTTATTGTTGTAGAACTTGTGATTGAGGGTGGGGGCTAAAGTTGTGTGTGGATAGGTGTCGTGTTATCTGAGGGAGTTTGGTTGTGTCCTTATGTTATAGTCACCCTCTTAAGCCTTATTTGTCAAGGTGCTATCTACTTACAATGTACTCAACATGTTTGTTGTAAAGCTAGGTTTTGAGCGCACTCTAAAATTTCACTTCACAAATACACAAACGGTTCCGTGTGGTGCCGGACGTAAAGAATAGCACTACCCCATTTCCTCCCTTGGGTGTCGTAAAAGGCGACTGAGGGACTTACTAGAGAATGGGCAGCAGCGTTCTCTATGCATTTTTACACCATACTGCGCCAACCCGCCTGCCAAGCGTGGCGATAATGGCAAATCCCCCCCTTTTTGGGGGAGTCCTATGTCCAGCAGTGGACGTCTTTCGGCTGAAATGATGATGATGATGAATACGCAAAAACTCGAGCCTTCTTTCCTTAAGCAGAAACTACCGAACACCACGTGCTCCGATCCTCACATACTCCTCACAAAATCCATAATTTCACCTCATAGTTTAATTTCTATATTTTTACTACATACATATACGTTTACTTTCTTACAAAATCATACTTTAGTTTACTTAATGTATATTATTGCTTTCTTTCCAGATGATAGTTTGTTTGATTCATAACTACATTATTTAATTTTTGTTGATTCTTCATGTTTAGGGTGTTTGATTTACTTGATACTGAACATCTAAATAGTTTTTATTTATTGGTTTATAAACAATATGAACGTATATGTATAACGTTCAAAAAGGACGTACCTATACACAATTGGCCCCTTAAGTTTAAACAGTAACAAATATTTAACGAAAGAAAGCAACAACAATTGCTTTCACCCCAAAAAGTACGACTTTTCCATATGTCGTGAGTAGATACTAATTTAAACATTGCCTCCCAAGAGTACAGAAAAAGTACCGCCCGCCGGGGCCACACGAATACTGAACATTTTTCCCTTAATTTTAAGAACTGCTAGTTATTTTAACTAACTTTCTCTCTGCCAACGTGAGCTGAAATTCAAATGGTTTCAATCAACGTCTCTTGTAGCAATCAATTGTTGGAATCAAATATCTGTATTGTTAATAAATAGCCCTGGGGTTCTTTTATGTTTTTCTAAATAAATGCCAGGAGCGTTCTGCTTTAATAAACAAAACAAGCTATGAAAACAATAGAAAAAAATCGAAACTTACTATATTTTCTTTCAAAACAAAATAAACAAAAACAACAGCCATCTAGTGTCTCTTTCACCTTAAAATATCGAACTCTTTGACACAAGATGCAAGTGGAGCGGCTACTAATTAAACGTCGAAGACATCGAACGTCTAGCTACTAATGAACCTTGATGTCCCTGATTATTTCGAAGATACGGAACTCTGCTTCACACAATTATCTTCACAGAATATATTGGCACAGAACTTAAGCTGTATGCAATCAGTCAAAATAGGTGTTTTTTTTTTTTTTTTTTACTATGGCCTCTCGGAGTTGAACATGAGAGGTCGTGACACCTTAACTGGACTTTCCTGTGGCTGCCTTAAGTGAACTTAAAGCCTCCAGGCATAAAACTTATAAACTAAATGACTGCACGCTAAGGGCACCCCCTGTGGGGTACGAACCTCGGCTTAGGGCAGCGTCGGGGGGAGGACAGCAAGGTGGGACAGGCTGGATCAAAACTGGGTCATTATTATTGATCGGGGAATTTGAAGCTACAGGCTCAGCTGCGGCGTGGGCTGGCGCTTCTTCAAGCAATAGTCGGGGGGTCAAAACAGGCGCGTACACACATAGATACATATAGTCAGGAAACCCCGCCCCCTCTGTAAATGTACAAGTACAAATGTTCTAGTAGGTTCATATTAGCTACTTTCAAATCGATTTTAACGCACTTCGAAAATCGTTTTCAAGGCGCGCGTAGCTCCGTGAAAATGCTGAAAATCCGTGAAAATGCTGCTGTTATACCCTGTTAAAAGCGTTCAAATACGTTTAACTTTCTTAAAGAACGCAATAAACTTCCAATATGTAATTTTTATTTTTATAATATTTTGTCATGTTTTTATTGAAAATCAAAATCCTAACCTCATAATACATTTTAATTTTTCATTCGATTCAACCATGATTCAGTATGGTGAATCGAGTATTTTTACTTACATTGCTTTTGTGACGTCATCGAGTCTCGCTCGACTCGATTTTGTGTTCATAAAGTTCAAAATATTTTTCTATTGCATTATGAAAATATACAGCAAAATTGACATGCGATTATGTGCTTTAGTAAAAAATGTTTGATTTGAATGATTTTATAATTCTGTTTAATTGTACCTATGATCCAAAGTTGATTGAAGTAAATAAATAAATAAAAAAATAAAAAAAAATGCTAGCGAAACTTCCGTAGGGTTGACGTCATGTTTGAAACCGAAATTGACATGTCGATAATTTCTTCATCCAAATTAGTAATTTGTGTTGTTTTTTTTTTTTTTTTTTTATTAGGAATAACTGTTTTATATTTATATTGTAATGGTTTTATTGTTTTATGGTTATGTGGTTTTGTAATTGGGAAATATTTTTATTTTTTTTATCTTGACTGATTTTTGTATCCAGATTAATATAAATTCTGTTAATTTTTATTTAATTGCAGTTATGTATTCCTTATTAGAAAATTTTTACTGTTTTGTGCATCTGGTGTTTTATATTCTGCTGTATTATATTCATTCGTAATATTGAATTATTCGCAGTATGAATATCGACATCGATTAAAAGAAATCGTTGATATGGACTTCTCTTTCCGGTCGAGCAATTTTTGTTTATTTTATTGTAATAGCTACCGCGTCCCCCGCCAAAAGTGAAAAAGTGACTTTTTTATTCAGAATATTTGGCGTATGCCTTCTCCAGTGTTATATACTTTAAGGTGTGAGATCATTAATTTTGCTTGTTGTCCTTCTATGTCAATGTTGTGCCATTACACAGACTGTAATATAATTCCGATGGTGTTAATAACATATTGATTCATCATCATCATCATCATCATTTCAGCCGAAAGACGTCCCAGTGCTGGACATATTGATTCATTGCTTCATAATATCAATATTGGACATTGGAATGCAAAAAGGTGCTTATTCACTTTCTTATTAAAATTTTCACGCACCATGTAATGATTTTTTTTTTTTTTTGTGTCTATCAACACACGACGATTTAAATCATATTTATTGTGTCAAAATAAAGTTATCACCCAATGCTAACAATAATGTACAATAGTGTGTGTGTTGTTAAGAGTCTATACTACCTCAGCCCCACCTCACTCTGTATCTCGCTCGCACACTATTGCTACCGGTCACGCGAGCAAGCGAGACAGGGTGGCAGGGAAAAGGCTCCAAGGCACCGATAGTTTAGGTAATTTCATTTTACGGTGAAAATAATGGTCATTTAAAAAAAGAAATAAACATAAGACCTGCTTTATTGCTGCTTTTGCAGTCTGTGGGTCAGTTATTCGCAGCGGGCATACAGCGACCTGCGTGTCCAATATAATAATGCACTAAGGGTACTGTTGGGGCTGCCATGGCGTTGCAGTGCGTCAGGGATGTTTGCCGAGTTGCGGGTTGATGGCTTTGCCGTTATCGTTAGGAAAAGATGCGCCTCCCTACTCGCTCGCGTTCGTGGCAGTACCAACACTATACTGGGTGTTTTTGCTGATCGGTGGGAGTCCCCCATGCTGCAAAGGTGGGTGCGGCTTCATGTCGTAATTTAATTGTGCTGCCTATACTAACATTAGTTCTTTTTAAGTACATTTTTATAAACAAAATATGGACCTGGTCTGAAATAAATGTTTATTTATTATTATTACAGTGAGTTCAGTTAATATGCAAAGTTTCAGTATCTAATTTAAAGTATTTTTTGAATACCAGCGGTTTATTGTTCGGTTTGGAGGTTACTTTGGATTTTTTTTCTATCGAGTAAATTTTATGGAATCGTGTTTTCGGCTAACATAGTACTTAACATTAATCCTCAACTTTACCATATATTTATTTCAAAATTAATGCTGCAGTATTTTCAAAATAACGGAGGATCATGCTAAGCCATTTGAGGTAGTATAGGCCCTTAATGTCGTGATGGCCCGTTGATTAAGGCCTTGCCTCTCGTGCATGATGCTGTAGGTTCAAATCCGGGCAAGTACCCATGTGACTTTTTCAATTCATATGTACTTTTTGAGTTTATCTTGGACATTACTGACATCGGTGAAGGAAAACAACGTGAGGAAACATGAACTTATAGTTAATATAAGTCTGAAATCACCAACCCGTCTTGAGTAAGCGTGGCGATCAATGCTCGTGCCTTCTCTGTATGAGAAGAGGCCTTTGCCCAGCAGTGGCACAGTTATAGGCTGGTATTATTATTATTATTTTTATATATTTTACATACCCCTCGGGTCCCGGACCTTTGGAAGGCGTACGAGGGGCCGAAGCCAACTCGCAGAGGCCCGTTGGACGCTTTTTAATTAAATGTGGCACCAACCGACGATTATCCCTGTACGCATTATGCAAGTGCACCCAAGGACAACCCCCTATTGGAAGACATTATGGAAACAAAGATATTGGACTATGGGTTTGGGTGGTTAAAATGGACTGGTTACCTAAAACTATGGAAGGACTATGGCCCCTGCCTGATCAATGTTTTATTATACACAGATAAAATGGCAGGGGGTAACTTGCACACTCAATAATGGGCCCCGAAAACGGTCGCTAGCACATAGTGACGTAGCGACAAGGGGGCATCATATCCTGAGGTGCTCGAGGAGTGGAGAGGTATTCCACGGCTCTCAGAACAATCCCAGAGCCCGGAAGATATTCAAGATCCCTGCAAGTACTTACTGGAATACTTCCTTCCTCCGAGCACGTTTGCTCTTGCGAATCTCCACTCAAGCCGGCCAATAAAGGCAAGAATGAGGTGGGAGCTCAGTTCCTCGTCAGTGTTAACTCGAGCCGGCCAATAAAGGCAAGCCAGAGATGAGGAACATGACTTCTCCCGGGAGATAGGGTCCGTGGGGTCGGAACTGCCCAACAGCTCGCCACATGCTACCCTGCGAGTTTCTGTATCTCTCTTGGTCTGGCTCCTCACCCTAGACATGTTCCGGTACAGTAAACTCTACCGGCATAGACATAGAGTTCGGAGTACGCAAGCCTCACCACGAAGTCAACCTAGAGATACGGTGGTGGGGTTATTATTATTAAAATAATGTTGGATTCAATTAATTCATACAAGGCGCAGTTACAAATCTTAATATTAATAGAAGTAAAACCTTGAATTAATATTAAATGTAAATTATCAAATACCCCTTTGAGTTTCCAAAGATTTGATTTAAATGCTTTAATTTAGTTTGTTCAACTATTAAATTAATAGGTTTGTGTAAAGTACATCAGTCACATTTGTTTTAGTATAACTCTATTTAAATGTAAATACTTCATGACTCCGTAATTTCGGGACCGAAAAACTAAACAGAATTTAAATGCTAGTCGACTACATAATATTGTTTGTCGTAGGTCGTGGCTAGACCAACAGATTAATACAGATGGGACACTCCGCAAAATCATTTAAATAAAAAACGACTCTTGCTACGACACTATAAAGTGCAATTCAGGTCGCACAACGCTTATTACCTACAGTTGCCTCTCTTTTTATCGCGTAACTCTTATGCCGGCGGCGCGCGGCAGTCCTACTGAATTAGTCCAGCGAGATGGGCCGGCCGCGTACCTACTTGTAGCTTCATATCTAAACTGCGGAGTGTCCCATCTATATTAATCTGTACTAGACCTAAAGGTATACGACAAGAACGAAATAATTTAGAATTTGAACATTACATGTATCTGAGTTGAATATTTTTTTTTTTTTTCATTACGAATATATTTATTTTGCATTAGAATCTGCTGTTGATTTCAGCTGTAACCAATGTCTTGAATTAAAGATACAAGGTGGCATCGACACGCAAATTGTAACCATGAATTCAGCACAATGATCCTAGAACTCCTAGCGTTAAATTTTTCGTAGATTATAAAATTATAAAATAGATATATTATATAGATTATAAAATTGGCAGTCATAAGGACTGCTAACAGAAGTGAAAACACAAAACTTTGGAATAACTGTTCTTTTATACATATATACCTAGCTCATGGAATGCGTTCGGTGAAGATGACGCGAGTTTCAAGATTTTTGTTCACCCAAAAACACTTAAAAGGTGTTTCTATTCAAACATGAAATATTTTAATATAAACATCTATAGGTGGTAAAAAAGCCATAGCAGCAAATTGTTTTTTTTTTTATCTATGTGTTTTATATTTTTACATAATAATTGCAACTTTAAAATTGCTTGAAACATTTTGCAAAAAAACTTTACTTACTTATATTATGAATGACACGCCCGGACGCGACGTCGGTGGCGGCACGAGCGCGGTGAATTTTGATAATTAATCATCATATCAAGTAATTTTAAATTATATAATTTTCTAAATAATATACTCAGATTTAAAAAAAAATCATTTCGATGGCTTCTTTACCACCTTTTTTTAGATGTATCTCTTAAAATATTTCGTGTTTGAATAGACACATCCTATATGCACAGTATACGTATAGCTCATGGAAAGCGTTCGGTGACGACCGCGAACCCATAAGTTTTTCCCTTACCAAAAAGTGCTCAATGCGCCTAAAGAAGATTTCACTTCAAAAATCTGCTGTTTCATACAAAAATTGCGTGAGTTTCACACTTGCCAGTTGCCGAACAAGTCATCAACGCACGCGCCGAGGCACAATCATAGAAATATAATTATATCGATGGGCACAACACTAAAAAAGTTTTGTTATCTGTGTGCGCAACGATCACAGAGAAGAGTCTTTTAGTTTAAAATTTATAAATCATTTGCAACGTTGTTGCAATGGAGAGGGCTATGTTTGGAGTTTCCCTATGTGATCGAATCAGAAATAAAGAGATACGCAGGAGAACCAAGGTAACCGACATAGCTCGAAGAATTGCCAAACTTAAGTGGCAATGGGCAGGGCACATTCCGCTCAAAACAGATGGCCGTTGGGGCCGAAAGTTTCTGGAGTAGCGACCGCGTACCGTAAGAACGTTAGAAGGCCTCCCACAAGGTCGACCGATGACCTTATGAAAGCCGCAAGAATCCACTGGATGCGAGAAGCCCAGAACCGGTCGAGTTGGCGGTGCTTGGGGGAGGCCTATGTCCAGTGGACGTCTTCGGCTGAAATAAATGAATGAATGACATAGTTGTTGTGATCAGTGTTTGTGAGTTTTGTGTTGGAAGGTGTAAACAGCATTTGCAGATGAAGAAAATGTAATTATATTATATTAATAATAACAAATCTGTCTACTGTTTTTCTGAGTGTCTTTGCTTGAATTGTACTGCATAAGTGCTTTACTTAGCCTGTCATAGTCTTTCAACTATAAGCTACTACTTACATGCTGTAACATCATTAGTGCGTACTTGCGTAAAAATACAAACAATACAAAATGCAGCTAAAACGAAATAGTAGCGAGCATGTAAATTCAGTGCTAAATAAAGAGGTGCTCGTTGGAACACGCTAGGAATGTCTGTTCAGCCGGAATGTTTAATAAATCAGTACTTTACTTGTTTTTCCGTCGGCCAGACGGTCGCCTCAAGATTGTGTGTAGGTATAAAGATATTCGTTACGTTTGTTTGTTACGTTACAATGCTGTTTTTCTTGAGATTCTTGTGTTTTGGGTGGCTTTTTAATGGACTGCCGTTGAAATTTAGTGTCTTACTTAGTCAAGTTGCTGGACAGTCCAGATTTGATTATGAGTCTTGCAATACGCAACTGAGTTGAGAAACTTTGGGAATGGGTAACAGAAATTGGTATGGTTCATGCTAATGTCGGTCGTTAACTAGTTTTACTAGATTCTGGTGAAATTACGGGCACATAGACTTTCAATTTTGTAACTGTGTGTGTTAATTCACTGCCTGGTGCAGTGAATTACCAAGATTTGAATTACCAAAATAACATCCATTCGTGGAAAGTGGCACAATTTTGATACAACATTGTCAGCGTGTTGTTGTTGTGGAGTCTGGCTTAGTGCCCGGTTAATGGCAGTAGACTTATACATAACTGGCGAAATGTGGGTGTAACTGCAGTTACACCTCTGCCTAAACCTTCGCGGATTAACAGGCGTGATGTTATGTTATAAAATTGTTCAGAGTCCTGAACAATGTTATAACATAACATCACGCCTGTACAATGGCATACAATGTATGTGCAGTTTTATGTACGTACCTAACTTAGAAGGTATCCAACACAACATGTATGTAGATACGTCATATTATTTGTCTATGAAAAGCCCTAATCTCAGCAAGTCGGGCTCAGATGCGGGCACTATTGTTGCACCAACAAACTATTAACGTCTTCAGGCTAGGCACAACTCTAACTTAATCTAGCTTCACAAACTTCCAGACTAGTTTGATAAGGGGAATATATAATTATACAAAAGTTGTAGGAAAAGTCTCGTTAAGTAGTTGTAAACAGTTTAGTACTTAGCAGCATTCTGACAAAGATTGGGTTCATAATATCGGGCTTAGGCGAAGTTAGGTGAAACGAAACTTTTGAAAGAATTTTGGTCTAAGCCTGGATTAGCAACTTAGCTATGCTTGAATTTTATGTTGAGGTATTTTTCTCAGTAGATAAATGCCAAAGGATAACAAAGAAAGGCCCTTTATAGCCCAATTTAGTATGTATAGGTAAGTTAGTAGGTACCATAGTTTTATTTTGTTTAAAAAAAAAAAACATTTTTAAATTTGATTGTATTTTATTTTTTATATTGAATATTAAAACATTTCAAAGAATAAATGCAATATGGATGAAGTTATGGAATTATAGAGTGTGTCTTGACGCTTCGCAAGCGTGCGTGATCCATCGCCGCCCGGTCAATGCCCACCTCGCACAGGATGGATAGAAAGGATGTAAAAAAATTTGCTCGGTTGGTGTAATTGCTATAGGGCGTTCCAGTGGAAGGATAAATAAATAGTGTCAGTCGCTATGCTTTGAGTTACCCTACGTGATCGAATCTGAAATGACAAGATCCGCAGTAGAATCAAGGAAATCGAGATATTCCGAAGAATTGCGTGAAGAAGTGGCGGTGGGCATATCTGCGAGCAATATAACCATATTGCTCGCAGAACAGGTGGCCGATGGGGCCGAAAGTGGCGACCGCGTACGGGAAGACGCAGCGTTGGAAGGCCTTCCACAAGGTGGACCGATGATCTTGTGAAGGCCGCAGGAATCCGCTGGATGCGGGAAGCACAGAACCAGTCGAAGTGGCAGTGCTATGGGGTGAAATGATGATGATGAAATAGTATCAAAATTCAATGTTGTACGAAAGAATTTGGTATTTCCAGAGGCCCTAAAGCGAAACGAGTTTCATCAATTTTAAAATCGTCTGAATTTAGGTACCTACCTTAATTCTAATGATTTACGTTTATTCCGCGCGGTGCTGCTAGGCCCACAGATCAAAGTAGACGTAAATAAAGAAATTGATAAACACCACGTAACAAACCTACTTGACTAGGAACTTAACAAGTCTTAGTTCATTAGCAAGAGCAAGACCAACTTCATACATAATGATGCATAATTTCAAGTTAACGCAAAGCACCCACCGTTTTAACTATAACGCTTTACGCAACTTTCGACAAAACCAAATTTTCTTGAAGGATTTCTTTATACCTACTTAATCTATCTTTACTTATACAGTATGTGATTGTTACCGATATCACTTGAGTGAATGGTTCACTGTGAGTTATATGTTTTACATAATATTTATTTATGTTCATCGATATTTTAGTCAATTTTGAAAATGGACTGATTTTTAAAATTCTTATTTCATTTGGTGGAGGAAGTTTCAAAATCAAAATCACCAAAATATTTTATTTCACATAAACCTACATGGGCACTTATGAAACGTCAAAAGCTAGGTGCACGGTTCCAATTAGTCGTTTCCTATGGAGAAGAGCCGGCAAGAAACTCCACGGTTACTCTTTTAAAAATAATTGGCTTTACAATAAAGCGAAGTAATTTAGTTTGCGCGGTGGTCCCTGAATGTTTTTTTTTTTTTTTGCGTAGTTTTTGAGTTAGCTTCGATAATACGTACTTAATCCACTTTTTGTATCTTGATGATGTTATAATACTTCCTATCACTGTTCTTTCCATAGCAAGTAGTGGTATACGAATGAGTATGAGGTAGGTACCTTAGCTAAAAAGAGAAAAATAAAAATTGATTACAAAAAAATGGTGTATTTTTTTAAATTTTTTGATAATGTGGTATAAAAGTACAAAATAAAACATACGTTAACATAGAACTTTAATATTTTCTTAAAAAGCTTGAGGCTTATCTTTAAGTGTAAGAAGGACGTTCATGCCTCAAGCTTTTAAGAAAATATTCAAGTTCTATGTTTACGTAAGTTTTACCTACTTTTTAGTTCATTAAACGCTTGTTTTTAAAAAGATTTTTACCTAAATTTTATTTTGTACTTGTTAGCATTAGAATTTGTATAAACATCTGTTCTATCGCCTTCACTTATTATAAGGTACTTGTCAATATATATCCAATGAGTCCAAATAGGATGGTGCTACCTTGTTTGGTCGAGGAGTTCGTATGGCCACATTCCGGCTCCATCATCAGACCCTGGATACAAACTTGGACGTACTTAACAAGTCGAAGTCAACCAGTCCAAACACGATGGTGCTATCTTGTTTTTTTATGGAGTTCCTATGGCCACGTTCCGGCTCCATCATCAGACCCTGAACACCACCTAGTGAACTAGCAATTGACAAGACAAATTTAATGAAACCACACACGACGAAGCCATCAGGTTTACTTGAGGAGAGCCTCTGACCACCTTCCAGCTCCATCATCAGACCACGGCCACTACCTCGGGTTATAGTAGGTACTTGTCAAGTCAAAGCCAAAAAGTTCTAACACGATGCTGCAATCTTGTTTGCATGAGGAGTTCCTATGGCTACCTTCCGGCTCCACCATCAGACCTTGAACACCACCCAGTGTGATAGCACTTGTCAAGACAAATTTAATGAAACCACACACGACGGGGCTTTCTGGTGTTGTTGAGGAGTGCCCGTGACCACCTTCCAGTTCCATCTTCAGACCCTGGACACTACCACTAGTAATAGCACTTGTCAATACATAACCAATGAGTCCAAAAACGATGGTGCTATCTTGTTTAGTTATGGGCATCTTCTGGCTCCATCATCAGACCCTGAACACCACTTAATGTAAATAGTACTTGTGAATACATATCCAATGAGTCTAAACACGAATTTTTTCATGGTTAATTGAGGAGGTCATGTGGCCACCTTTCGGCTTCATCATCAGACCCTAGACACCATCTTGGGGTACAAAACTTGTCAGGACAAAACCAAGGAGCTCTAACACAATGACGCTATCTTATTTAGTTGAGGAGTTCCTATGGCCGGCCACCTTCGGGTTCCATCATCAGACCAGCTCCATGGTATCATATTTCTGAAATGTCTTAGAAATTATATAAGTATGCCAAGTTTCGGTTCAATCGGATGCCAGGAAGTGCTTGAAAAATGGATGAAAAAAGGAGTAACGGGAAACACATATGAACGAAGCAAGCTTGTAAAAACACCCGACTTCCAAAAACACAACAAATTGCAAAATAACTTAATAATTTGCATTGTATCTTGTCATGAAATTGTACTATGTAATTAGGAAGGGTACTGTCTCCTGAGATACCGGTTAACTACCTAGATAGATAGATAGATAGAATACTCTTTATTATGTACACCATAAAAATTACAGATATAAATGTAGAACTGTTACATAGGGTGTTACAATGGGCGATCTAATCGCTAAAAGCGATCTTTTACAGACAACCATTCAGGAGTACCTAGTACCTAGTTCAGGAGGCAGAGCTTTTTTATGTAACAGTGACTCTTGTTTGCAAATAAACGAATTTATTATTATTATTATTAACTTTAATTTCGAAAGTCGGTGTCATTGGATCTGTACTTTAGTTTTTTGCCACCGAAGTCGGTTGCGTTCTCTTTCTATATCTGGGTCATCTTTTAAATCCTCTGTGACCAGAAAACATCATAAAATATATCAACACAGTTAACCCACACACATTTTAACTCACAAAAAATTTAAAGCAAAACAAATACCGAGGTGAAAGCTGGCAACGTGTTAAAACATCACATTGTACTATTTGTAGTCTATTCTTCAGTCCCACGGGTGTCGAGCTCACACTGAAAGCCTGAAAGGTCCTTCGCTAGACGTCGTTTACACCGAGTTTCGTTCAGTGACGTCATACATAGACCAGGGGAATAACAAAACCGGTTTTCTAACGAATACGTCAGTCACAGAATAAATAAGAAACAGTATTACGTCTCGGCAGTGACCTTGAAATAATTACCTACGGCCGCTCGGTAGATAAACCTTCCACGTCCGTGTGTAACTGCCGTGCACTCGAAGCTGTTGCGTACTGGTATACACTGAGGTTTCGAAGAGCATCGTTTCGGCCGGTTTCTATCAAAAATCAAAATATTTTATTTCACATAAACCTACATGGGCACTTATGAAACGTCAGAAGCTAGGTGCATGGATCCAATTAGTCATTTCCTACGGAGAAGAGCTGGCAAGAAACTCCACGGTTACTTTTTTTTAATAAGGACGTAATACTGTTACTTTATTTTACTGTGCGTTAGTTTTGATGCTTGTGTGCTTAAACTTGGGGTTTAGTTATTAAACGACGCTTGAAAGGCAAAATTGACCAACCGACATGTTGGCAACTTTACACTAGAGCATTTTAAAGATTTGTTTTCCAATAAAAAAACATTTAAAATGCTTTTTTTAGTGTATACTCTATTAGAGTATACACTAAAAAGGATAAAATATAAAATACTCCATTTTAAATTTGTCTTTTTTTTGAAAAAATTACTTTCAGATGCTCTAGTGTAAAGTTGCCAACATGTCGTTTAGTCAATTTTGCCTTTCAAGCGTCCCAAAATTACATTGTAATTTTGGGTTCAAATGGAAGCTTTTATAAAGCGTTTTAGCTTTAAGTAGTAACAGGTTAAGTAGAGTTGAGGAAAAAGTGGGTAAAAGTTCCCAAAAAAAAGGTGGGAAAGCCTTGAAAAGCATGAAAGAAAGATATATATATATATAGATTATAATACTCCTTATTATGTACACCATAAAGATTACAGATACAAAAGTAGAAATGTTACATAGGGTGGCACAATGGGCGGTCTTATCGCTAAAAGCGATTTTTTAGAGACAACCTTTGGTTGGATTAAAAATACAACCAAAGGCAATACTGCCGGTAGGCAGTGGTGTATCATTTACATATACAATAAATACATACATACATAAAGTATATAGGTACTTATCTATATAAATATATACGAATTAATAACAAAACCAATATCCTAGCAAACACGCATCAACTAACATCACTCGCACACAAGAAAGATCAACAAATCCGACGAAAATTCACAAATCAACACGCACAGCTTAATCTGTTTTCCATCTACGCACGCAAGACGTATAAACGAGTAAATTTTATTACACACATCATACTCGGTGTTCGTATTATTCCTCTGAACAATACAATCTCTCCGAAATTACAGCGGAACACGCAAAGTGGCGCAGGATATATGAACGTAGCTCGCGACAATCCAAAGTATTCGCAAGTTCAGGAGAGATAAAGCTATCTTGTGCGACCCACTTCCCTGACTGCCAGGGGTGGCAGGGGATTAGTGTATCTTCGTATGGTCAAGATTGAGTTCTTTTTGGTTGGGTAATGTGACCGCAGGGGACAGGAAGTAATAGGGAGATTTTTATAGGTGTTTTTAGTCTTTAAAAATATTCATGGCTTACAGACTGTTAACACTTCTCATCGCAGCGTCAAAATTGTACTACTCGCTGTTCCAGACGCATATTTATTATTTATTTATTTATATATACTTTACTAGCTGACCCGACAGACTTCGTTCTGTCAAAAGCTATTTGACTGTGGCAGTTTGTCTACGCGCAAAGGAAACTACCTACCTACCCTACCCTACCTTACCCTATCCTACCCTACCTACCTACCTATCTACCCTACCCTACCTACCTACCTACCCTACCCTATTCTACCCTACCCTACCCTACCCACCTACCTACCCTACCCTACCCTACCCTACCAATCCTACCTACCCTACCCTACCTAACTAAAACCTTCAATTTTTTTTTTTTTTTTTTTTTTTAATCTATTCTCAGACCTACCAAATGATGACTGACACGTTATGTCAAACGCCATAAAGTTACATTAGAAGATAGAGTTACCTACTTATTATTACAATAAAAATGTAAATATGGTCGTTTTCTTACAAATTTTTTTTTAACTTTCTTAAATTTTTCTTACATAAGAACCTTCTCCTGACAATAACAAACACAACAAAAAAATAATTAGCGAAATCGGTCCAGCAGTTCACGCGTGATGCCGTGACCAAGGGAAATAGGGATTCATTTTTATATATATAGATTGTACATCCGGTTTTACATTAGAAAAGAAAAGGAAAAGTTATACACTATAAAATATACAATGGGCGGCCTTATCGCATACTGCGATCTCTTCCAGGCAACCTTGGCATGGATAGTGAATTTCTGGACCTAAAATGGATTTGTCATTGATGCAAATAAAAAGTATAACAGTAGAATATCCTATAATAGATACACAGATATATGCTATATAATAAATACATAGACACATACATACTAACTATTTAAGCAAAGAAAAGAAATGAAGTGTATAGATTATCACAGCTAACAACGAGAACAAAATCACAAACAAGAACAAGTAATGTTCCTTCACGAGTCTTTTAAACACAGGCAAATGTTTTATTTATTTGGTACACCTACAGCAGGACATACAAGGAATTAATAGAAAACAAGACAAAATAAAAGTGCTGGTACCTATGTATACCTATTACAGGTATACGCAGAATTCACAATAAAGACAACAGCGTAATTATCTAAGAAAATACAAAAAAAAAATTGAATACAAAGTAAAGTAGGTATTTGCAAAAAAACTTATTAAAATGACAATTATTACGATAAGAGTGTTATCATTTACGAGTGTGAATCATCACTAAGGTTTATGAACATGGATTTGTAGGTTAAATACACGTAGTTAATATTGAAATTGAACTTACCAAAAAATATATTCAAAAAGTATTTATTTATTTATTGGTGGATGCACTCCCGTACCTGAGAGACTGATCTTCTAAACTTGTAGAGTGATACACCGTGTAAAATGGGTTTCTGGAAATTTACAAAGACTTGTAATTTCTATACATTCGGAGCAAGAGAGAGCGTTGATACCCAATGTTAAAATCAAGTAGTGACGGAAAAGACCGAAAAATCGAAAAGCAATTATTTCAACTATTCAGAGTAAAAAATGCCATGATTATAATTGAACCTCAAATAATTCTCAGTTGTCTTTCCTAAAAATATTATTCACTAATATAATGACACTCTAATATAATGAATGCGCCTCTTTTTATCATCATTTCAGCCGAAAGACGTCCACTGCTGGACATAAGCCTCCCCCAATTGGGGGGGTTTGCCATAATCGCCACGCTTGGCAGGCGGGTTGCCGATCGCAGTATGGTGTTAAAAGTGCATAGAGAACGCTGCTGCCCATTTTCTAGTAAGTCCCTTAGTCGCCTTTTACGACACCCACGGGAGGAAATGGGGTGGTGCTATTCTTTACGTCCCGCACCCCACGGTACACACGTGAACCTCTATAAATTTATATTTTGGGGCCTAAAAATATTGAATTTCTAAATAATTGCGACCAATTTGGATGTAGCGCTCGCCGGCCACTGCTGCCGTTGATCATCATCATCATTTCAGCCGAAAGGCGTCCACTGCTGGACATAGGCCTCCCCCAAGCACTGCCACCTCGACCGGTTCCGTGCTTCCCGCATCCAGCGGATCACAGTCACAATTAACCTAACCTATTTGGTCGGAGTACCCTAGTTTAGTTACTGCGACCAAATATGAGAAAAGACCAGAAAGTTAATAAGAGGCTCGATTTAACAAAAAAAAAAGAATCATTAGAAACCCCAATATTAATAGAGGTTCATTAATTTAAAAAAGCGTAAATCATTACAAGGTTTTAACGTTTTTAGAGGATCAATAAAACGTTTTCTTTTATTATACAGATAAAGATAATAATAATCTTACAAATGTCTCTTTCTTCTTCAATTGGTCCATCATTACGGAGGATCGTGGTCACTGGATCCCTTTATCCGGACATTTACCTCCATCGACTCCGGTCCAACGTTGCCATCACCACCCTTCTGTAAGAAGATGTCCCCTTTTTGTATGGACGTTGTTTTTTTATTCCGAGAAAAATATAAGCAGCATCAACCTACACCTAAAAGAAAGCAATAAAAATATGGAACTTTGAACCACTGAAATAATATTTTTACACCCCTCCATATATGAGAAAAAAATTATAAACGGTTTAACGGTTTATATATTTTATCCGTTGATGGCAACCCAAATAAAACCTCCCACACACTTTAAATATGTCTTAATTGACATATGATTCTATTCATAAATAATAATACAGTACTCGGTGATTCCCCTTCATCCTATTTCTTATTTTCTACGGTACATAGATAAATAATCTGATTTTAATAAGGTTTATTTACTCATAAATAAAATATTAATTGACAGTAATGACAGTACAATGTGTCAATTTTGACAAGTTTACAATTTTTTACAGTGTGTTCACGCTAGCATAGATAATTAGAAAGGTTTGTTCGTTTTAGGAGTAAATTCTCACTAAAATAAAAAAACAATATTTCAAAAAAATTTAGGTCTTTAAAAATGTATGATATAGTTAGAACCACTACGTTTTGGAATCTCTATCGAAATACATATATTTAACATATCCTGGTTAGAATTATTGAATAATAAAAAACCATTTTCGAACATGTCCATTGCTTGAGGACGTAGCTTCTTTTACAAATGTAACGTTACTACAACTAGAATTAACAGAACAGAAATCACAGATACAAATTGTAACCCTAAACCTGCATTTGTCAGCAAAGAGTTGTCTTTTATCTTGAAAAGATAAAGAGGCAGAACACACAACTTTTTATTTAGATAATATATATTTTTGCCCGATTTCCGTATAACAGGAAGATGTATTATGGATTCTGTCAACCTCCGTATTGTAGAAACGATTTCTGTTATCGTGTGGTATACCAGTGTTAATGTCAATTTGAAATGTCAACATCTACCCACTAAATTGTATTTTCACTTTAGTTACTAAATCATAATGTTGTAGGCAAAAGTGATGAGTATAGTATTATTTTGGACGTACCCATATACACTCACGCCTTGTTCCTTGGTAGGTAGGCAGAAACTACAGAAGGCAATCCTCTTTTTAAGGTTCCGTATGTCCGAATGACAAAACGGAACCCTATAGGAACCTTACGGAACTTTAATATACTCGTGTGTGTCTGTCTGTCACAGCCAATTTGCTCCGAATCGAATGAACCGATTAAGTTGTGGTACACATATCAATTTTTGTGACCCAAACACGTACGTGTTACGTAAATAACTGCATTTTGAGTATGGGGTCACTTAAGAAAAAAGAGAGGCAAGAGACAAATAACAATTTTTTTTTTTTAAGGTTTGCTTACTGTACCGTTTATTATAGTATTATCAAATGGGCTTGCTGTGAAGGTCTATAATATATTTTATTTATAATTTAAAATAAATAGTTTTAAAGGTATTTAAGAATATAGATGAAAATTTACCATTCACACCCCTAATATCCGAAATTACTGAGCCTACAATTTTGAAAAAAATACAGATATTAGATTACAGGAAAACCTATAGGAAGTCTATGGTCTTAAAATTACATGGTAAATCTCCCAATATTGTACGTAAAGACTTATATTAGCAATTGGAATGTATGGCAGAGCATGATTTTGAACTATCATAGCTAGCAGCGAATTATATTAGCAGTTGGAATGTTAAGTTTGTTCTTGGGATCAATTCATCACAACTACGGGACCCTTCATTGAGCGTGGTCCAACACTCACTTGGCGGGTATTTTTCTTTAGAGGTAAGCAGAAACTACAGTCGTGCTACGATCCTTACTTTTGTTTCGTCCAAGTTACTTTTGAACAGATACCCTTGTAGTTCAGCATTAGGACCTAAGCCTTTTCTTTCACTTGACTGAGTTTATGAAAGAGAGAAAAGGAAATAAAAATAGGTTTATTTGTCACAGAAACAAGTGCATACAAAAAGATAAATAAGAGGGCACTTCCCGGCCCGTCTATTGTCAACGCGAGCATGGTTAAATAGCTTGTTGTTTCATCCAGCGCAATGTTAATGCTAACAGGCAAGTGAGAACGCGATAATATTGAACGAAAAATAGTGTGCGGAAATTTCATAAAACTTGTTCCAGGAAATACGTGTTTTTGAGAAAGGCGCTAACAAGTTTATGAAATAAATGTGTGTCATTTAGAATCTCCATTACATTTGCAAGGTTTCTATGAAAAGGTTTCCTTTATTTTTACAATTTATGAGTACATTATGAACGGCCAAAGTTCAGGTAAAATTAGTGGAGATATTTGTCAGATTTTTGAAGGCTTATTACAGATTTTTTTTTTCTCCAAATTTTAATGTTTTGTTTTCATAGAAACCTAGATTTAGAGCAAATGATACCAATCAGTTCAAAATGTTCAAAGTAAGGTGTGTTCTAACCCCATAATCACGTAAAGGAAGAAATAAAGATAAGTATTTATTTATTATTATTTTATTTATTTAAACTTCATGTACAATAGTGGTACATAGGCGGACTTAATGCCACAAGGCATTCTCTACCAGTCATCCTTTGGGTTCAATATAAAAACAGGGATAGGGTACAAAAATAATGTCTATTAGACATTATTTTCCTAACTTTACTAACTACTTTTACTTTATTTTACTAACTTCTTGATTACGAGAATTTATATAGTTTTATTGATACTAAAACACATATTATACAAATAAAATAAACTAATAGAAATTTTAACAAATACCACCTAATAATAGTTTATTACTATGACTATTACTATTACTATTATTATTATTATTGTGACTCGCACAGGAAGATCACAAGCTAAACACACAGTTATAAAAGTATATAAAATAAAAACAGAGTCCTGTACGAGGCCAAAAGGCTCCTATCTCAGCCTGATGCTGCGACATTTAAAAATAAGTGCCGCAGCGCTGGTATTCTAATAGGGCGTACGAGCGTTTGTATGTATGTATGTATATTAACAAACACTAAACCGAAATAGTCGGCAGCTTCACGTCATGACTGTGACAAGAGTATAGATGCAAAACGGATTTTAGACCATTTGATTTTAAACCGCCTTTTTTATTTAAAACGATTTAAAACCACACTTAGCGGTTTAATAATGGTTTAAAATGTTTTTTTGACGTGACAACGTCTAATATATCGATGAACGCCGGCTGAATGCACGAAAAAGGACGACTCATTGTCCCGTTACGCTCATTGTCCTGTTACGCTCATTGTACGCTTGCGCCGCATCAATGTTATGTTATGACGTTGTCACGTTAAACTATCGTCCGTAAACCAACTTTACAGACAGCCAATTTTAAAAGAATGCACTGAAGCTTCACACGAAATGATCTAGACCACACCTACTTCTTGATTTAGGATATATCAAAGGAAAAATACAATAAAAATGTTTTAAAATCAACCTTTATTAAACATGTACACACGGCTACATATCAAGCTATACATTTCCAGTATAAGCTGATCTGTCACTGTACGGAAATCCTATACAATGCGAGACCAGCGTAAACTGGATTTGTATAACTAGATATGTAGCCGTGTGTACAACATAAAATCGACTAGGACCATAACCATAATAATTATTACTATTACCATGTACAATTCCAGAAATATTACTTGGATTTATGCCCCGCGATGCACAATCTGCTGGGTTCTCATCGGATTTGACATGCGACCACTGACTGTTGTCTATAATAGTCAATATTTCGGAGACTGTATTTGCCACGAACGTCTTCCACTTGCTGGGATGACTACTCAGCCAAGCAAGAACAACACTAGAGTCAGTCCAATATATACTTATTTATATTTTTTATGTATTTATTAATACAAAAATGATGTTTAAATTTTTTTATCCATAATCAGTGTTTTCAAGTAATAAAAATAAAAAACTATTAATTCAATTTAAAAATTAAAACTTAGATTAATAAAAATGGTAAATGATTTCAATTTGCCTTTTAAAGCTAATTTTTAAAGTAATACGTCATCAATGTACGGCCCACGTGCATCGTCGTGGTTTTAAACCGTTTTAAACAAATTTAAAACGGTTTTTAAGCCACCGAATTTGGTTTAAAACGGTTTATTTACAACTATAGACAAGAGGCACTCAGCATGATGCTATGCTATGAGGGACCCACAGCACAGCGCTGATCTTCAGTGGTCACACAAAAAAGTCGTACGGAAACCAAGTCAGGTTTAATGAATTGTACATACATAGGCAACTAAATAAAATAAAAATACACAGAAAGTACTTACAACATAATCCAACTATGCAACCAAATAAATGAATTAATATTATAAGATAACATAAAAAGTAGGTACCCACCCAAAACGTACTATAACATAAGAATATCCAGTGTTATGTCCCGCTCACATCCTCACCTCCGCTCCGCGTAGCCTGCGCGCTATCACAATACAATCAAGAACGTTGAAGGCCTATTAGACTGTAGATTAGTTGACCATTTTCTATTTTGTTAAGTACCTGGTAATTGTTGAAAGACCCTACACCTTCCTCCCATACCTATTAACACTGTTATTTTAAAACATTGTACAAACCAATTATTTTAAAAGAGTAACCGTTGAGTTTCTTGACGGTTCTTCACCATAGGAAACGACCAATTGGAACCATATACCTAGCTTCTGAGGTCAATCAATCAATCAATCAAAATATTTTATTTCACATAAACCTACATGGGCACTTATGAAACGTCAGAAGCTAGGTGCACGGTTCCAATTAGTAGTTTCCTATGGAGAAGAGCCGGCAAGAAACTCCACGGTTACTGTTTTAAAAATAATTGGCTTTACAATATTATTAAATAACAGTGATAATAGGTATGGGAGGACAGTGTAGGCCTTTCAACAATTACCAAGTACTTAACAAAATAGAAAAGTGCCAACAAATCTACACTCTACTAGGCCTACAACGTTCTCACATTCACAAAGGTTTCATAAGTACCCATATAGGTTTATGTGAAATAAAATATTTTTGACGTGACAACATCTAATAAATCGATGAACGCCGGCTGCATGCGCAAAAAAGGATGACTCATTGTCCCGTTACGCTCATTGTCCCGTTACGCTCATTGTACGCTTGCGCCGCATCAATGTTTTGTTATGACGTTGTCACGTTAAACTATCGTCCGTAAACCGTAAGTTAAATTAAGTTAAATCGTCCGTAAGTTAAAAAAATATTATTTGGATATGTGTGATGAAGTATTATTGTCTAGAGACTCACTGACCCCACAGTCAAACCATTGCAATGGTTTTGTGGGGCTAAGTCTATAAGTTAGGTACTTACCATGTTAATTAATAAATAAATAAATAATAATAATAAACCAACTTCACAGACAACGAATTTTATTTTTATTTCGATTTTAACGTTGCATTTCCCTATTTCGTCTTTGAGCGTGATGGCGTACTGTGTTTATCAACTTCACTTCTTTTCTTAACCAACCGACCTGATAAATTAGACCTAAAAAGGGATAACACTAATACACGCAGAAAAGGCACTTCCTAATCACCACGGCAGAGGGTTAAAGGCTTAGTGCTTAAGCCACTATTACTAACAAGCCTCCCTAAATAATAGATTAAAGATAACGTTTCACTACGAACCTCATTTCTGTGGGTCATCGCCCATAGACAAGACCTCAGCTTTAAGGGATGAAGGTTGCTCCCTAAAGTATGGATGTCGGTTAATATTTGTTGATAAAATTATCTGGGTGTTTCATTTACATCAAGACCGGTTTTAGTAGCGTTTGTTTAGGAACAATTTGATGTAATGTATTACTAAAAAGGAGGTTCTGAATGTATTTCTGTATTTATTTCGGTCTCCCTGTTGGGCAGTATCCACGTGCCATCCTCGGGCTCTGGGGCACAGGAACACTGTTTATTTACAAACTTGTAGGTACAACTACTGTCATAGACACTAAACCATCTCTGTGGTCTAGTGTTAAGACCACCTGGCTCAGACCCAGAGGTTCTGGGTTCGATTCCCAGCGGGGGCATAATTTTCTTCTCGGTAGGTGGTAGGGCTTGATTTAAGTCCGCCTGGCTAGCTACCACCATCTTATCTACGAATACGTAAGTCTGTCGCCACAACAACAATGTTAACAGCATTTGTATTTCGACTGTTAGAGGTAAGGTAGCCAGTTCCTCTGTGGTTGAGGATTCCGGGTGAAGCACGCTCCCACCTTCAGCCTTATCGTCACTTACCATCAGGTAAGATGAAAGCCAAGAGCTTCCCCGTTATGGATAAAAAAAGAAATATGCTTTTTAATAGTTATTTGACAGTCACGTTTGACCTAGTCGTCCAAGTTATCACTTACCACCAGGAGAGATAGTTCTCTCCTGATGATCAGTGATGACTTATGTATCTTCTTTCGAGACTTTAAAACTCCCAGGTAAACTATAACTATCGGGAAACCCAGAATCTAGCAGGAAGTTCTAGGGGTAATGTCACCAACGAAACTGAACGCAAGAGCACATTTAAATGCGTCCAAGAGCTGTCAGTATCATTATTGTATATTAATTATTAGTGTTGATCTGCTATACAGGTATTCCTAGTGCAGACACCACTCTCTCTCGAACTTTGTGACGTAGATTTTATGAGGGGGTTGAGGGGTCATCGTTTGTTTGGTGTTTTTTTTTATAATTAAAATATAGAAAATAAGCACGTTATTTTGTGCACCACAAGACTATACGTTGTTATTATTACAAACAGTAGTTTTACATTGTCATATTTTATTGTAATCCTTAAACGGAGCTTAGTGGCCACTATTTTCCATTTTAAGGATTACAATAAAACAGAAAGAAATCACCGAACAAACGATGAGGGCGCCATTGCGTGCTCGGTGCCCTCTTAAGCTTGTTTTAAATAATTTATCATGTCATTGTTCGTGAGAGAAAATAAATTATTTGAATTTGATTATTGTTGACTAATATTGATACTGACAGCTCTTGAAATCTGTTTATACGGGCTGAATGCATTCAGTTTCATAGGAGAAAATGGTCCTTAGTTTAACGCATATTTTGAGAGTATAAATAGAATGTCTACTACAGTAAAAGCAAAAACTTCACCACATCACGTACAGGCAAATTTTGTAATCAGTGCGCAAATTGACAAATTAAACTTAAACGTGTTTTATTATACACCTATTTCTTATTTTGATATGTCTTAGTACGAAAAAAAATAAGTTATCGTTAACGAAAGATATTTATTTTGAAACCGGTATAATGGATACTCGTCGCGCAACACGCCGGCGCGGCGCGGTCAGTGAAGTGGAACGCAGTACCTATCAGCTATGCGCACGCCCATTGATATTATTACGAATAGATTGTATCCATATTTTGCTGATATCAAGTAGGACCAAAAAAAAAGTATTGAACAAATAATAGGAATATGTTCTATTACTGATACTGAACCACCAAAAAAAAATTGCGCACTGGTTAAAACTTATCCTGTATATTCTCTCGCATACAAAACTTTATCGGCAACGACGCTTAACCTCATTAACCAATCGATTTCCAATCGACGATTTCAATGAACAGCCGACGATTATTTTTAATCAAATTATCAGTAAATCCGTACAAATTAAACGAATCAATATAAAACGTAGGCCACTACAAAGCTGAGCCGTAACCATTAAGCCGCATGGCACGCAATGCATTCGCGAACATATTCATATTCATTACGGAAAATGAAGTGGGGACGATTCACCTGCTTGACGCAACGCCTGCATCATTTATGGCGGGGCGGTGTATTGTGGTGGCAGTAGATATTATTTTTATCAAGAAATATCATTTTAATCAAAATAATTTAAATGACGACCCGTTGATGGCAATAGGCTCGCCTATTACATGGGTCTTCAACATTACTGGCGAAATGTGGGTACCTACTGTTAGGTCTGCTTACTCTTTGGGGAAAACGGGTGTTCTGTTTAGGTATGAATTCAAAATCACCAAATTAAAGTGAGTCACTAACACAGCTATGTTATTTTATTTTATTTCTGTAAGTAAAGCATCTTATCCCTATTATTTTTATATTCATGTTCGCAATTTTTTTTTGGTGGTTTAGTATCAGTAATAGAACACATTTCCATTATTGGTTTAACACTTTTTTTTTGTCCTACTGAAATCAGCAAAATATGGATACAATCTATTCGTAATAATATCAATGGGCGAGCGCACAGCTGATAGGTACCTACTACTGCGTTCTGCTTCACTGACCACGCTGCCACCGCCGCCGCCGCGTTGCGCGACGAGTTTCCATTATACCAGTTTTAAAAATAAACATATTTCGTTAACGATAAATTAATTTTTCTGTACTAAGACATAGGTGTATAATAAAACACGTTTAAGTTTAATTTGTCAAAGTACTGATTACAAACTTTTCCTGTATAGTTGTTAGTAACACAGAAATGTTTATAAGGAACTAAAGTAAAGGCTTCTACAAACAAGCGCTACACACGACGCGACACAAAGGCACCGCGTGTCACGCGAAGAGCTGCTGGGGAGTTTGTTGCGCCACTTCTTCCCAGCTAAAGCACTAGGAAGTCGTGAAGGGTGGGCGTTTTGGAGAACCGTCTTATGTAATTTTGACGTTCGAAAAGTGCTGATTCTCAGTCTAATTTGAATAAATGACTTTTGAATTTTGAATTTTGAACGGTGCCTTTGTGTCGCGTCGCGTGTCGCGCCTGTTTTAAGAGCCTTTAGTAATGACAACACAAAAAACTTTAAAAACTAAACACAAACATCAGAAACACTATCGGAAGTTCCGGTACCCGTGCGCGTGTTTACTTGACTGCGTGCAGTCGTATCCAGCGCTCGAGCATCAGAGAATCCCACCAGTCCGACAATACACACAGGATGCTGTTGGTACTAGCACGCATGCGCGTTAGAACACAGGTGCAACGCTTACACATGACTGCAGCGAAGCTGTCCACGTGGGCCTCGGAAAACATGCCAGAGTCATCGCAATATCGCGGCAGCACTATCAGCATCCTGAATGCATTCTTGTACTGCACTCGCAGGTCACTGTACGCCCTCTGCAAATAGTCAACCCACACGCTGCACGGTGATCAGTAGGTACGGACATCCCTAAAGAACATTTTAACCCAACAATGATAAAAAATTGAAAAGTGAGTTTCATGTAAAGATAGTGTATATTATAGACACGTAGGACAGGAATAGATGAACCAAAGAAAACACTGACGCATTCAATTTTGCGATAGACAATAGAATGGTCATAGGGGAAATCTCAAGTGATATTACCAACCCTAAGTTGTTCGATTTGGCCACGCAGGTAATAGCGCTGTTTTTGTAGATAATAGTAACAGTAGATTGTTTAGTTCTGCCTGATAAAGGTCCCAAGTTGACCCTTACGGCCGCCCACAGGAAGATTGATTGGATAGCCTAGTTTTAGGCAAACCCTACGAAGTTAATCAATCTATCTGTCCTCCATAAATTGGTAGAAAAGAGGTTAATGTTGGATTGACTACACTTATTGTTTTATCCGGATTTAGGTTACCTAGTGTTTTTGTAACCAAGTTCTGCAACCAAATGTAACATTAATTGTTGAAAATTATAGATATCTGGTGTTTTCAAACAATGTAATTTGTAAAAAGTTTGTCTATCGTTAAAGGTTACTTACGTGCAGAATTGTGCCGCGTGGTTTCGGACGTAAAGAATAGCACCACCCCATTTCCTCCCATGGGTGTCGTAAAAGGCGACTATGGGACTTACTAGAGAATGGGTAGCAGCGTTCTCTATGCATTTTTAACACCATACTGCGATCGCCAAGGCGCCTGCCAAGCGTGGCGATTATGGCAACCCCCCCCCCCCCATTGAGGGAGGCCTATGTCTAGCAGTGGACGTCTATCGTCTATCGGATGAATGACGTGCAGAATTTACTCTACTAACTACTTAAACAAAACCCTATTAGAATGAAGTATTATAATTATGTGAAAATCATTTATAAAAGAGGCCCCAAAACCACTTTATAGTTAATGTGCATTATCATCAGTTTCTTACGCACTATTAATAGCACACAACGATAAGTCCGTTTTCCAAGTATGAAAATAATGTCAATGACCTTATATTTACCGACATTTTTCACTGGCTGAATTAATTTTTGAGAATATTCCCCCTCAGGTGTGATTCAACGAAATGGACGCCAGATATTCACGAGCATTTCTCACTAATTGCTCTGAGCCGCTCAATATGCTATGGCACGCAAAAAGAGACAAATTAATAAAAGAATGAATATTGATGTTTAAGTATCCCCCGTAAGCAATTCTGATGGCGTCTTTTCATTTAAAATACGGAAGTTTGGTTGCTGGGGCACCGGAAAACGTCTTTTTTCCTATATAAATAAAGTTTGTTTTAATAAAAATGTTCGGTTATTTCCCCTTTAACGTTTTCCCGTTTTATATTCGAAGCAATTGATTAATGTTTTAGAAATCGAATTGGCTGATACCAAAAGATGTGCAAGCTATATATTGAATTTATAGTTAATTTATTTATTAACATTAATTAATTTTTAAGTAATAATAATATGTACAAATATATAAAAAATATGGGAGGGGAAAGGATCAAAGGGCATAAAAAAATTCGTCCGCATCGCTGTCAACAGGAAAAGTGCCCAAAAGGCTGGCAGCATTGCCACGTTGTATGGCAATGCTGATTCTTTGGCCAAGAAATAGGCCAGCCTTCTGGTCACGAGAAGAGTCAACCAACCGCTTGGCGATATCTCGAAAAACCAAGTGGGCACTCGGACCCCATGGTCCTAGAGTTTCAACCCCAAACGGCTCAAACATATAGCTCCCAATAAGGTTGTTATATTTGCGCCGTTTGAGGTTTTCTGCACCTGCAGCAGCCGACCCAGTACAGCCCGCCGTGCTAGATGTTGGTTTTCTTATTTTTCAGCGAATTGACAAATGAGCCGGTAAATTAAGTCTTGTAAGAGCAAGCATACGAAGGGATTTTGACGCACGATTGATCGCGCGTTTACCAATGATCGTTTCGGTGAAGTAAAATGGGATTTTATTATACATCTAAATAGTCCTTGGTGTTCTTACGATGGATTTAAAGAAAAGATAAATCACGGAAACAAATACATAAACTTATACAAACTCACGCCTCATTCCCATGGGAGTAGGCAGAAACTATAGAATGCCACTCCTTAAATCCTCGTTTTGCTTCATTAACGTTAAATGATAAATGATAAATGATTTTATTTCTGTAAGTAGGTTTTTACAAACACTTTTACACGTCAATCATATTTTAAAACTAGATGAGGTCGGCATTTCGTATCTGACTATTCTGAGAAGAAAGACCGAAACAAACTCAGAGGTCACAGTCTCTTTTAAAGTCCAGACATAATCTTGGTCAAATCATGTGAAGGCCATGTAGACTGGTGTCTGAAATGGTCTTTTGAAGAAAGAACCACACAGATTGAGTGGACCTGTCCATTCAGTGCACGCATTTGTCAGTAATCGTGCAGCTCAACTCAGAACATAAGGAGCTCAACGATTCGACGAACAATACCAAAGAAAGGACATTTTGGCAGGCCGCATAAATTACTCAAACTGCCATACCATGAACAGGAAAAAAAAAAATATACTGAGAAGGAAAAATAAAATAAAAATAAAGACCCACATAGTCTTCACATTCACAATAATTAAAATAATAACATTATACTTCACAAGTAAATATTCATGTCAATGTGTATAAAGCAATCACAATAAAAAAAAGTTTCAATATATAAAATTTGGAGCAGCTCAATCCCAAGCCTTTTTGTCCTCAATATAATCTTTAATCGTTCATATGTATGTATGTATATCTGGTCAGACACATACGCCGATTGTGAAAATATTAATCTACCTAAACTGTAAATCATTTCTTTTTTTTTTATAAACACTTGTATCGATCGCCATAGTACAACGGAAATGGAGCTAAGTTAGCCATCCATGCCGAAATATAGATGACAGATATCATTAGGGGTAACAAAATGGCGACAGAAAATGGGCGTTCAAGACGTTAACGCGTAGGACTGAAAACATTACAAAAATAAGCGGGGAATAATGGAGAAGGATAGGAAAACAGATAGAGCTATAAAAGCGTGATTATGAGAAGACCAAAGCAATGGATATGTAAAAGAAGACGAGCATTAACTTTTGAATTGCGCTGCAAAATATTTTTTTTTTTTAAGTAACGGGAATTACCTTGTTCAAAACGATCTTCAGTTCTGATAACGTTTCGGCTAGGGTACATTGATTAATCGTAAAAACAGAGCACATCTAAACTAAGATTAATGCTTCCATTTATTCTAGAATACGACCCAAAAACTGCCACCACTTTATCGAAACAAAACACAATCATCAACAAAATCCTATGTTATCCACGGATAAACGAATTGTCAACGAAATGTGACAGTTATCGTTGCGTGACATATTTTCTTTATTTTTCACTTTGAACGGGTCATCTCAGGGGATGGCGGTGACAGTGCCGACTTATATCGTTACTAATCTAATTTGTTACTGTGTAGATAGCAGCCGTTTTAGGGTTCCGTAGTCAACAAGGAACCCTTACAGTTTCGACGTGTCCGTCTGTCTGTCTGCGGCTTAGCTTAGAGACTCTTAGTACTAGAAAAGTATAATTTGGCATGGGTATAGGTATTAATCACACCGAAAACGTGGTAAAATTAAAATTTTATAAAATAGGCTAGGTACCTCCGCTATACGTAAAGTGGGGATGTTTTTTTTTTTTTTTTTCGTTGTTCCCATAATGTGTACCGTGTGGTGCCGGACGTAAAGAATACCACCATCCCATTTCCTCCCGTGGGTGTCGTAAAAGGCGACTAAGGGACTTACTAGAGAATGGGCAGCAGCGTTCTCTATGCATTTTTAACACTATACTGCGATCGCCAACCCGCCTGCCCAGCGTGGCGATTATGCCAAATTCCCCCCTTTTGGGAAAGGCCTATGTCCAGCAGTGGACGTCTTTCGCCTGAAATGATGAATGATGATGGTGTCGGGTGTTGTTTGGATAGGCCCTTCAAAAATATTGCGTGTGTTAAAACTATTTTTCGATTTAGGGATCCGTTTGCGAAATATTAAGCTTAAATGTGCAATTTTTTGTGAGAGTCAAGTGTCCCCCTTTTTTTTGGGTGGTAAATTATCAAATAACTTCTCCCGCTCTTGGCGGAGCGGGAGGGCATGTCAGACTTGTACTAACTAAAACCCACCCGTGTTCCTTCAGTTCCCTGTGTGCCAGGGCCACGGTATTCCTTTCGGACAAACCCGCAACCCTTGCAGGAAGTGTCCCCCTGCCAGCTAAATGGTTATTTTGGGATATGTGATAAAATTCACGGCAGTAGTATATATAACGAAGTTAAAAGGAAAACTATCACAGAAAACTAGGCTTTATAAGATAACGAGTATAGTCAACCAACTTACCGTTGCAGTTGGAATATATGGAAGAACATTTCAACTACAACGTTAAGTTTGTTCTTGAGATAAATTCGCCCCAACTACGGAACCCTTCATTGTGCGTGACACGTACTTGGCCGGTTTTGTTATTACTTACTGTATTTGATTAGGATTACTACGACATTTGGCTTAGACCTATGATTTTGTAAATGTAATCTATTATTTGTAATGAGATTATCTGAGAACTAAACGCGTCGAACGATTTGGACGTGTAAATTACCATTGAGTGCGGACTTCTTGTCAAAATTATTATGGAACTAGCTGATGCTCGCGGTATTTTCCACAAGGTATGTTATTCCTAATAACATCAGCTATCTGTCAGTGAAAGTCTCGACAAAATCTGTCAAGCCGTTTCGGAGATACGCTGGAACAAACAGACAGACAGACCAAAAGAAAGACAATAATATAAAAATAATTATACTACCGTAGTACCGTATATACTTTCATATGAATTTAGTAAATAGCTGTTATTTTGGGACAGATACTTCAATTTTATTCTTTGTATAGATATTGACAGCTCTTGATCGCGGTTTAGAAGTGCTGCACTGAAAAAAATATTTTACCTAACTACTTTGGCTATTTCAGGAATTATCAAAGTTTGACAAGACTTTATAAAAGTTAACTTGATTTATTATAAGTGATACACAACAGCCAGCACAGGTTTTGGTTACATGTTGCATAAAATCATGTGGTCAATTTTTTGTGTTACATGTTGACGAAATTTTGGACATGTAAACATTTTTTTCAGTATGATCGGGTTCAGTTTAATTGGTGAAATTAGCTCTTAGTCTACACGTACTTGCAAAATTCGAACTCAATCAAATTATAGGACGTGGGTGACAAATTGAACCCTGTTAGTCAGGCAGGTGTGAAAATTAATAAAATCGCTCAAAATATTAATTGAATAACTAAATAACGTACCAAAAAAATCAAGCTTTTAAAAAACTAAAAACCCAAACCACGGGGCTATCTTGTTAAGTTTATTAATTTATTTTATTCATTAACACACATTTGTTTTAACAGGTTTTAGAGGTATGAGGAACAGGGTGTAACTTTCACTCATATTCTAGTAATGGGAGGATCCTCCGACCAGACGGGTATTGTGTCTGGTGGGCAACTGCCCAACGGTTGATGTCGGGATGTTGTATATATGCTAGTCGCGCGGTAAACCCTGATAGCGCGATACAGGATTTCTGACGTCAGATCTTTGATGCGTAGTTCGCATGTGGCGTTGTTGATACCGCCACAAGGTAATACCCAAGCTAACAAAAGTAGTCATTAAGTGATAACTGTCCAGTCCCAAGGAATGAGTCTGGGTAGAAGCACAAGTTACACAGTGGACAACATATTAAGGCAACGATAACCGACTTTTTATGATTTTATACTGAAGATCACATCTAAACAAGTAGTGTTAATGATTTGGAAAAAATATATGTTAAATTAAAGCATTTTCTTAATAACTTAATATGTGAATATTTTAGATTATATTTATAATACATAGTGAAATTAATTTGTAAAGTTACGTCTAACGCGGATAAAAATCTGCGAATCACGCAAAATCTGTCAAACGTATTTTTCTGAAACCTTTTTAAAGATAATTTAGTTATTGATCTTTTTATATACATGTTTTATTAAAATAACTTTTGTTTTATGTTTCATAAATTAATAATGTGTCTTATTTGGGACAGCGCTCCTGGATGTGTGAGTCCTATTACTGGCTGGACGTACGACGCATTGCGTGAGCTCTCTACAGAATACGCAAGCTAACCACTCAAGGTCACTGGCATATATCTGGGCCTTAAGTGCCACCCTCTGGAATTCCGCCAAAAAGCAAGAAAATAAGTCCAAAAGTTGAGGAGTTCCTGCGGCCACCTTCAGGCTCCATCATCATACCAGCTCCATGGTACAAGATTATTGCGCTGTCACCGAAGTTACATAGGTATGCAAAATTTCAGCGTAATCGGATGTCAGAAAGTGTTTGAAACACGAATGACAAACAGAACAACCGGAAACACAAAAAACCGAAGCAAGTTGATAAAAAGCTTGAAGTAAAAATAGTAGCACACGTTCGAAAATTTAAAAAATAACACCACCTACTTACCTAACCTGTTAACTCGACGATAGAAGTAGCACGCTCGATTAGCCCGACTCTCGACTTACCCGACTTTCGCGACCGCTATCCGACTCGGTCGTGGTTCGACCGCAATTCATTTTACCGAAGCACTACGCGATAAGTACGTAAGAACGTGACTCGACTACAAGATCTAAGTTTACCTTTTCTGCTGAGAACATTAGGCGATTTTTTCTGTTTTAGAAATGAACGCTATCATAATTGCTTGGTGTTTTATTTTTATTTTTCTTGTTTGTTTATCGCTGGAAACTGTTAAGTATGATGAGTTTATTGATCGTGTTGTCTGTTTTTTTCTGCAATTAACGTTTTTCAAGGATCTTATATTTACCTGCTGCCATAACTTACTATGCTTCATCATCAGTCATCATAATTATCATTGGCAGCCTTTTTATAGCCACTGCAGAGTATAGCCATCTCCCTATGGTGACATGCCTTAGTTAGTCTCGTCCGGGCCTTAACCGGGTTCCTTTGTAGACCATCAATCTGGTTTCTACTAACATTCGATGTAACTGTAAAAAAAAAATGCGCCTAGTAACATAAGTTCCCTACAGTAAAGACACTTCTTATAAAAAGGCGCCTAGTAACATAAATTTCCTGTTGTAAAGACACTTAAAATAAAAACGCACCTAGTCACATAAGTTCTCTATATTAAAGACACTTCTAATAAAAAGACGCCTAGTAAGATAAGTTTCCTGTTGTAAAACACATAATAAAAACGTGCCTAGTCATGTGACTAGGCGCGAGACTAGGTGTCTTTACTATAGAGAACTTATGTAAGTTCACTATAGTAAAGACACTTCTAATAAAAACGCGACTAGTACAAGTAAACATAAGTTCCCTGTGATAAAGACACTTTTAGTAAAACGGGAATAGTCACATAAGTTCCCTGTAATAATGACACTTCTAATAAAAACGCGACTAGAAACATCATTTACCTGTAGTAAAGACACTTCTAATAAAAAAGGCGCTTAGTAACATAACTTTCCTATTGTAAAGACACTTCTAATAAAAACGCAACTAGTACAAGTAAACATGAGTAACAAGTAGATAAACATAAGTTCCCTGCAGTAAAGACACTTTTAGTAAAACACGAATAATCACATAAGTTCCTTGTAATAATGACACTTCTAATAAAAACGCGACTAGTAACATAATTTCCCTGTAGTAAAGACATTTCTAAGAAAAAGGCGCCTAGTAACATAAGTTTCCTATTGTAAAGACACTTCTAACAAGAACGCGACTAGTAACATAATTAAATTCCCTGTTGTAAAGACACTTTTAGTAAAACGCAAATAATCACATAAGTTCCATGTAATAATGACACTTCTAATAAAAACGCGACTAGTAACATAATTTCCCTGTAGTAAAGACACTTCTAAGAAAAAGGCGCCTAGTAACATAAGTTTCCTATTGTAAAGACACTTCTAATAAGAACGCGACTAGTAACATAATTAAGTTCCCTGTTGTAAAGACACTTTTAGTAAAACGCAAATAATCACATAAGTTCCATGTAATAAAGACACTTCTAATAAAAACGCGACTAGTAACGTAATTTCCCTGTAGTAAAGACACTTCTAAGAAAAAGGCGCCTAGTAACATAAGTTTCCTATTGTAAAGACACTTCTAATAAGAACGCGACTAGTAACATAATTTCCCTGTAGTAAAGACACTTCTAATAAAAAAAGGCGCCTAGTAACTTAAGTTTCCTATTGTTATGACACTTCTAATAAAAAAGGCGCCTTGTAACTTAAGTTCCCTGTAGTAAAGACACTTCTAATAATTTATCAAGGACGTCTCTAAAACTGCCCACCAGATTATTCTCTGAAGTCTTAAAAGATGTCGGGTTGTGTCTTCTAAAAGCTTATTAACTTTAATATTTAGGGATCATAATGGTTCTTCATTAGCCACTAAAATTCATATTAGCGTAAAATGGCATCATTTAAAATTTATGTAATAGCCGGCGCCGCTTTAATCTTCGTGTTTTGGCAGAAATCAGACCAAAGTTTGATATTAGTATTAGAATATCATCGTTTGAGCCTACTCCTGTGTCTTTATTTTCATGTAATACGTTTATGAAGGGAGCAGTGGTAGCTCAGTGGTAAAGGGCCCGACTTACGAGTCGTGGGTTCTAACCCAGGCAGTCGGTTGACTTTGTGTAAATAATTTCATCACCATTGCTCTCAAAACGGTGACGTAAAACATCGTGAGGAAACCGGCATGTCCTAGAACCGAAAAATTTGAAGACATGTGACATCTACCAACCCATGCTGGGCCCGAGTGGTAGATAACAGCCCACTGCCTCTCACCGAGAGAAGGCCTGTGTCCCAGCAATGGGAACATTATATCATCGCCCTAAGGCGACCAAAATTGCATTCTTGAGGTTTTCACTCTAAAGTGAAACATTGTTTGCTTAGTTTGCCTAATGTTAGATAATGAAACGACGTCCCTTTCATTCCGTCATAATCGTAAAACAGTAAGTAAGTATAATTTTTGTCCAAATTTAGTTGAGCATTGATTCGGAATCAGCTCATTGCGCTGATTCCGAATCTATGTTTGACTCAATTTGGACAAAAATTATACTTACTGCTGTTGTTGCACGCGCGGCAGAGTTCAACATAAATGTCAGATCCGTCACTGTTCTACGATTATGACGATTCATTTGTCACTCTTGTCCTGTGTCCTTCCTAATTGCACTAGGATGCAACATTGACTGCACTGCAATTTACAGAAACTTGGCTTTATCTCACTACTAATAAAACCAGACCTTTCCAACCATAAAACTAGCGATACATTATAAATCTCCGTTTTTACTTAAAACAGTAATACAAAAAGTGCTATAAAAATATGATAGGGGTGTTATTACTTATCTCGGCTTCGTGTTCCCGACTTCTCCCCGGGGACCAGTAAATCAGAACCCTCCAACAGACTTCAAAGATCACACAGCAATCTTGGGAACCCGATATCTTTATCTTGAGAAATTACTTCGCGTTGAAAAATGTTTATATTGTTTTTATTATGGATAGTCTCCAGGTAAATGGAGATGGGAAAAGTATTTGTTTGGAATAATGTTGAACAATTTTTTTTTTAATCCTCAACGGGTAAGCTCTTCGCTTTCATCTCACCTGATGGTAAGTGATGATAAGGCCATAAGAAGGATAAGGTGGAAGCGAGCTTCACCCGGAATCCTCAACCACAGAGGAACTGGCTATCTTACCTCTAACTGCCGAAACACAACAAAATAATGCTGTTAACATTATTGTTATGGCGAAAAACTTAGATAAGATTGTGGTAGCTAGCCAGGCGGACTTAGAACAAGCCCTACCACCAACCAAACCGAGCAGTGAATTTTGTCCCCGCTGCATGGTAATCGAACCCGGGACCTCTGGGTCTGAGACAGATGGTCTTACCACTAGGCTACAGAGGCGGTTAATTATAAGGTTTTTCCAAGGTAGGTACTTTGTAGAGGAAATGAAACAATCAGTGGTAAGGTAATGCGTGCGCTGTTGAACATTGTTATCTATGGCTTTGAATAGTCTTCAATTTATCTTTATCATCATTTCAGCCGAAAGACGTCCACTGTTGGACATAAGCCTCCCCCAATTGGGGGGTTTTCCATAATCGCCACTCTTGGCAGGCGGGTTGGCGATCGCAGTATGGTGTTAAAAATGCATAGAGAACGCTGCTGCCCATTCTCTAGTAAGTCCCTTGGTCACCTTTTACGACACCCACGGGAGGAAATAGGATTTTATCTTATGGTGCCTCTTTGAGGAAATGCAAGCGTTAAGGCGCTACGATCCGGTGCTCGAGCCGACTGAAGTAGACTCGCGAAGTAGCGTGTGGTTGCCTCGCGCATTTGTTAGGTATTTAAATATTATCGTTATTTTTATCATTTTATCAAGACAAATTCAGCGAATTGTGCTAAACAATCATACTACCTTTCATTTATATTATAAGAAAAATACTTGTGTTTTATAGCTATGGGAAGATTCTTAAACAGATGTAATTTTTTTAGAATTTTTAAACACTGGTTTTTGTTTTCCATGGATTCAAAAAATCTGTAAGCGCGGTCTCTGTCGGGTCATGCCGCCTTATTGCTGTTGAATATTGGGTACTCTTGTACAGTCATCGAATTTTGATATAAATTTCACGTCATCACCACAACAGGTTCCGAAAGGGGTAGGTACTGCTGCCCCGGAACATAAAGGGCCAAGGAAGGAACACGGGTGGGTTTTAGTCAGTAAGAGTCTGACACTCCCTTCCGTTCCACCCAGAGCGGGAGGGGTCCTTTGACGACTCCCACACTAAAAAAAAAAAAAAAACCACAAAAGGTATAGAAATTCGTAATAGCAAAAGGTTTGTGCATATCCAAAGCGTGTATGCATAAGCAAAGAGTGGATGCATTTGCAAAGGGGAACATACATAATTACATATCTACAAGTTGTAATACCTATGTCTGTCAGGAGTCATGGCCTTAATATCTGTGACCTTCAAATGCCAAACAATAATCACGAAAAACCCAAATAAGTCGAACTTGGGTAATAACTTAGTACTTGAATATAAAGAAAAATAGGTATTGATTGTTTTATAGACTCTGTGTTCAAGTGAAAAGGGAAAATGTTCCATCAATTTAAGATGGATGATGTAAGCGATTTTGAAAGCTTCAGTACTTTTGGGGATTACTGTAGGTACATGATTCAGCATTTAACAAGTATTACTAACTTAATTGGATCTAGAGAACACTGAGTAGTTAGTTGGTTAAGATTTTTTGTGTTTTTGCCAACTCATTGTGTTGTTCTTTATTTATTCCTATTTTTATTTGGAGTGACTGCCTATTTGACCTCCACAACCCAATAAATGGATAATACTATACTCCTTGGTAAGACTGGTTGTCAGACTTTCGGGTTTCTGACGACCCGTAACGACTGTCAAAGGTCCACGAATGACAGCCGGGACCAACGGCTTAACGTGCTTTCCGAGTCACGGAGGGGTCTTGGTATGTAAAGATGGTCACTCATTCACGGATCAACCCCAGCAAGCGTAGCTTAACCTGGTCAATCGACCTGTGTGGCTATTATTACTTAGCCACAAGCCCCCCTCGTCGTTTTTCTATGAATATTGCAAAGTTATTAATTGTTCTTAAAATGTTTAAGTATACGGCCCACTTGCACCACAAATCACAAAATACGTTTAGCGCTAAACGTAGTTAAAATATAATTCTGCCTCTGTCATTTTTAAACCATTGGCAGAAACGGAACGGAATGATGTTATAAATTCGTTTAGTATGGGCTGCAAGACTATCTAAAACTATCACTTATATATTAAACTTCTCGCACACAATGATACAAAGGCGGAGTGAATGTCTTAGGCATTCTCTTCCAGTCAACCAAGGGTGGTGAAGAGATAAGATAGCAGCTGTTCTGTTTGAGAGGAGATAATAATAATAATAAAATAAAATAAACATAAATTTAAAACTTTTACCATCAACTTATAACGTCGCTTGTCGTCCCGAAGCTTGTCGCGAGATTTACTTTACTTTTACTCGTATTTACTTAGTTTGAATTAAAATCAATCCGATCAAGTTATTTAATGTACTTGTTTATCTACACAGGTAAATCTAGCGACAAGCTTTTATATGATATAAATTGTGTAATGACGTTATAAGTTGATAGTAAAAGTTTTTAGTCAAAGTTTATTTTATTCTTTTTGGCGCATTTAAACAAAAGCTTGTTTAAAAAAAAGTTGTTTTACTTTTAATTTAAGTAGGTATTATTTACTTTTTAGTTTTTTTTTAATTCGCATTCGTATTCTCAGCAAGTCCTTTCATTTGATACCCATATTGTAGGAAAGCATAAAAAACTTAGTACGCCATCTTTAGAAGTCCGCCATATTGGATTTACAGAGACGTCACTTTATTTTTCGAGTTATATTCTCAGCAAGACCTTTCATTTGATACCCATATTGCCATTTTGGGTGTTCCGCCATGTTGAATTTAGAATGACGTCATATAGCTAACCATGCATTTTCATCTAAACTAAACGTGTAGGTATACAAAATTTTAGCTCAATCGGTTGAAGATATCTGCTTCAAAATTGAGTTGCAAGATTCCACCCGAACAAACATAGTTACATAGATACATTGAAAGAACACAAACACTAAAATAACAAGTTGGGCGAAAATATGCGCCACATCCACGCAAAACGGCCATCGCTCAGCATAATGCTCCGACCCTATGCGAGACAGAGCCCTAGCGCTGGTTACCCATTGCTAGTTAAATAAAAGCTTGTAATAAAAAAAAATAAAAAAATATTGAAACAAAATAGGGAAGAAGTACATATTCAGCAGTATTCTCCCTGAAAAAGAAGTATGAATGCACGATAGGATAACCGAAAACTTAAAAAAGCAAGTGGCTTGTTCGGACTTCATAAACGTAGCATAATCAGCATATCGTAGCCTTAGAGTGAAAACCTCGTATAGGCGAAAAATACAACTTTACAGGAGAAAGAAAAAACTGCGCCCTGTAAAATGTTATTACCACAGCTTCTTCAAATATGTGTCTTTTAGGCACGTATTAAAGAACGTCACTCAATACTCAAGCATTACTAATTAAAACTAGATTCAAGCCATTTGATTAGTTGAAACTAGTTTTAAGTAATGCTTGAGAATTGAGTGACGTTCTGTAATACGGGACTTAGTGTGCAATATTCAAACTCGTCATAGATGGCTTTAAAGGTTGCAAAACTTTTTTTGTGTGAAACTATACCCAAAGTCTCAAATTCAGATAATTTATGTAAACAACGGGGATAACATATCAAAAAAATATCTTCGTAATGGTAATTCACATAAAATGGCGAAAAAAGAGGTTTCATTTTCTTTTAAGTACTGATTTTAAGGAATAATAATTAATAAATAATCATACCGTAATTATTTTTATAAATTTTCGGTTTTAAACAAAGTTATTAAAAAAAGATGATTTTCTGGTATAAAATATTTTATGATACTGGTAACAATGCAGGAGATCCAAACATTTTCAAATTTTTTACATCTTCAACAACACTAATATTAAAACTCTCATTCATAGATTCATAATGTAAGTAGCATATCTAGCCACATTTGGATGAAAACGGCTGCAAACTGTTTCGAGTGGAAATTGATTTTGGGAGGCCTACGTCTAGCACTGGACTTAAAAGGGCTGATTATGACGATCATTTGCCGTGTCTCCGACATACAACACAAAACATTGTTTAGCAACGGTATTTTGTTTGCATAGTTCTTATAATTAATTCACTTTAATTTTAGCGATGACTATTTACAATAAAATAATATGATAAAATGTTTTGCACCACTGTCGTGTCATTTTGACAGTGACATTTCTTGACATTACTTTGTTTACATAAATTATCTGAATTAGAGACTTTGGGTATAGGACGTTCGTTGCGAGGTTTTCTTTCCAAAAATTTAATAAAACAAAAGTAACCAAAATTGCATTCTTGAGGTTTTCACTTTAGAGTGAAAACCTCAAGAATGCAATTTACGAGGTTTTCACTCTAAGGCTACGATATGCTGATTATGCTACGTTTATGAAGTCCGAACAAGCCACTTGCTTTTTTAAGTTTTCGGTTATCCTATCGTGCATTCATACTTCTTTTTCAGGGAGAATACTGCTGAATATGTACTTCTTCCCTATTTTGTTTCAATATTTTTTTATTTTTTTTTATTACAAGCTTTTATTTAACTAGCAATGGGTAACCAGCGCTAGGGCTCTGTCTCGCATAGGGTCGGAGCATTATGCTGAGCGATGGCCGTTTTGCGTGGATGTGGCGCATATTTTCGCCCAACTTGTTATTTTAGTGTTTGTGTTCTTTCAATGTATCTATGTAACTATGTTTGTTCGGGTGGAATCTTGCAACTCAATTTTGAAGCAGATATCTTCAACCGATTGAGCTAAAATTTTGTATACCTACACGTTTAGTTTAGATGAAAATGCATGGTTAGCTATATGACGTCATTCTAAATTCAACATGGCGGAACACCCAAAATGGCAATATGGGTATCAAATGAAAGGTCTTGCTGAGAATATAACTCGAAAAATAAAGTGACGTCTCTGTAAATCCAATATGGCGGACTTCTAAAGATGGCGTACTAAGTTTTTTATGCTTTCCTACAATATGGGTATCAAATGAAAGGACTTGCTGAGAATACGAATGCGAATTAAAAAAAAACTAAAAAGTAAATAATACCTACTTAAATTAAAAGTAAAACAACTTTTTTTTAAACAAGCTTTTGTTTAAATGCGCCAAAAAGAATAAAATAAACTTTGACTAAAAACTTTTACTATCAACTTATAACGTCATTACACAATTTATATCATATAAAAGCTTGTCGCTAGATTTACCTGTGTAGATAAACAAGTACATTAAATAACTTGATCGGATTGATTTTAATTCAAACTAAGTAAATACGAGTAAAAGTAAAGTAAATCTCGCGACAAGCTTCGGGACGACAAGCGACGTTATAAGTTGATGGTAAAAGTTTTAAATTTATGTTTATTTTATTTTATTATTATTATTATCTCCTCTCAAACAGAACAGCTGCTATCTTATCTCTTCACCACCCTTGGTTGACTGGAAGAGAATGCCTAAGACATTCACTCCGCCTTTGTATCATTGTGTGCGAGAAGTTTAATATATAAGTGATAGTTTTAGATAGTCTTGCAGCCCATACTAAACGAATTTATAACATCATTCCGTTCCGTTTCTGCCAATGGTTTAAAAATGACAGAGGCAGAATTATATTTTAACTACGTTTAGCGCTAAACGTATTTTGTGATTTGTGGTGCAAGTGGGCCGTATACTTAAACATTTTAAGAACAATTAATAACTTTGCAATATTCATAGAAAAACGACGAGGGGGGCTTGTGGCTAAGTAATAATAGCCACACAGGTCGATTGACCAGGTTAAGCTACGCTTGCTGGGGTTGATCCGTGAATGAGTGACCATCTTTACATACCAAGACCCCTCCGTGACTCGGAAAGCACGTTAAGCCGTTGGTCCCGGCTGTCATTCGTGGACCTTTGACAGTCGTTACGGGTCGTCAGAAACCCGAAAGTCTGACAACCAGTCTTACCAAGGAGTATAGTATTATCCATTTATTGGGTTGTGGAGGTCAAATAGGCAGTCACTCCAAATAAAAATAGGAATAAATAAAGAACAACACAATGAGTTGGCAAAAACACAAAAAATCTTAACCAACTAACTACTCAGTGTTCTCTAGATCCAATTAAGTTAGTAATACTTGTTAAATGCTGAATCATGTACCTACAGTAATCCCCAAAAGTACTGAAGCTTTCAAAATCGCTTACATCATCCATCTTAAATTGATGGAACATTTTCCCTTTTCACTTGAACACAGAGTCTATAAAACAATCAATACCTATTTTTCTTTATATTCAAGTACTAAGTTATTACCCAAGTTCGACTTATTTGGGTTTTTCGTGATTATTGTTTGGCATTTGAAGGTCACAGATATTAAGGCCATGACTCCTGACAGACATAGGTATTACAACTTGTAGATATGTAATTATGTATGTTCCCCTTTGCAAATGCATCCACTCTTTGCTTATGCATACACGCTTTGGATATGCACAAACCTTTTGCTATTACGAATTTCTATACCTTTTGTGGTTTTTTTTTTTTTTTTAGTGTGGGAGTCGTCAAAGGACCCCTCCCGCTCTGGGTGGAACGGAAGGGAGTGTCAGACTCTTACTGACTAAAACCCACCCGTGTTCCTTCCTTGGCCCTTTATGTTCCGGGGCAGCAGTACCTACCCCTTTCGGAACCTGTTGTGGTGATGACGTGAAATTTATATCAAAATTCGATGACTGTACAAGAGTACCCAATATTCAACAGCAATAAGGCGGCATGACCCGACAGAGACCGCGCTTACAGATTTTTTGAATCCATGGAAAACAAAAACCAGTGTTTAAAAATTCTAAAAAAATTACATCTGTTTAAGAATCTTCCCATAGCTATAAAACACAAGTATTTTTCTTATAATATAAATGAAAGGTAGTATGATTGTTTAGCACAATTCGCTGAATTTGTCTTGATAAAATGATAAAAATAACGATAATATTTAAATACCTAACAAATGCGCGAGGCAACCACACGCTACTTCGCGAGTCTACTTCAGTCGGCTCGAGCACCGGATCGTAGCGCCTTAACGCTTGCATTTCCTCAAAGAGGCACCATAAGATAAAATCCTATTTCCTCCCGTGGGTGTCGTAAAAGGTGACCAAGGGACTTACTAGAGAATGGGCAGCAGCGTTCTCTATGCATTTTTAACACCATACTGCGATCGCCAACCCGCCTGCCAAGAGTGGCGATTATGGAAAACCCCCCAATTGGGGGAGGCTTATGTCCAACAGTGGACGTCTTTCGGCTGAAATGATGATAAAGATAAATTGAAGACTATTCAAAGCCATAGATAACAATGTTCAACAGCGCACGCATTACCTTACCACTGATTGTTTCATTTCCTCTACAAAGTACCTACCTTGGAAAAACCTTATAATTAACCGCCTCTGTAGCCTAGTGGTAAGACCATCTGTCTCAGACCCAGAGGTCCCGGGTTCGATTACCATGCAGCGGGGACAAAATTCACTGCTCGGTTTGGTTGGTGGTAGGGCTTGTTCTAAGTCCGCCTGGCTAGCTACCACAATCTTATCTAAGTTTTTCGCCATAACAATAATGTTAACAGCATTATTTTGTTGTGTTTCGGCAGTTAGAGGTAAGATAGCCAGTTCCTCTGTGGTTGAGGATTCCGGGTGAAGCTCGCTTCCACCTTATCCTTCTTATGGCCTTATCATCACTTACCATCAGGTGAGATGAAAGCGAAGAGCTTACCCGTTGAGGATTTAAAAAAAAATTGATCAACATTATTCCAAACAAATACTTTTCCCATCTCCATTTACCTGGAGACTATCCATAATAAAAACAATATAAACATTTTTCAACGCGAAGTAATTTCTCAAGATAAAGATATCGGGTTCCCAAGATTGCTGTGTGATCTTTGAAGTCTGTTGGAGGGTTCTGATTTACTGGTCCCCGGGGAGAAGTCGGGAACACGAAGCCGAGATAAGTAATAACACCCCTATCATATTTTTATAGCACTTTTTGTATTACTGTTTTAAGTAAAAACGGAGATTTATAATGTATCGCTAGTTTTATGGTTGGTAAGGTCTGGTTTTATTAGTAGTGAGATAAAGCCAAGTTTCTGTAAATTGCAGTGCAGTCAATGTTGCATCCTAGTGCAATTAGGAAGGACACAGGACAAGAGTGACAAATGAATCGTCATAATCGTAGAACAGTGACGGATCTGACATTTATGTTGAACTCTGCCGCGCGTGCAACAACAGCAGTAAGTATAATTTTTGTCCAAATTGAGTCAAACATAGATTCGGAATCAGCGCAATGAGCTGATTCCGAATCAATGCTCAACTAAATTTGGACAAAAATTATACTTACTTACTGTTTTACGATTATGACGGAATGAAAGGGACGTCGTTTCATTATCTAACATTAGGCAAACTAAGCAAACAATGTTTAATGTTTATAATTGCAAAAGTGAGTCTAAATTGTCTAAGTATTTTTTTTTTACATTACTTTCGCTAAACTGCCTATGATGATGATGGGGCTCCCTTCTCTGCACTTAGACTCTCATTTGGTCCGTTGTGCGTGGGGCTAAACTGCCTAATGCATTTTGATATTTGATAGAATGGCCATTTTTTTTTTTTCTCAAAAAAATCTCAACCTTTTTAAGCGTTCGAAATAGCAAGCACTTCAAGAAAAGTCAACTAACGTACCGTATTACAAAATTCCGCAAAATTAGAATAGGGATGGAAGAAGTGCCAAAAAGTATCGATAGGTATATATCGTAACGATATTTAAAAAAAAATGGTTTCGATAATATATCGAAAAAAAAAAACATCGACATGTCAGTGAGATTTCTTAAAAAATATTTGTACTCTATGAAATTCTATTGTCTTTGTATTTTATTTATTTATATATACCAAACAAGGAACGTAATTTCTGATGTACACGCGGCTAAATATCTAGCTACGATTTCCAGTATAAGCTGACCTCTTATTGTACGGAAATCCTATATAATACGAGATCAGCTTAAACTGGAAATGTATAGCTTGATATGTTGCCGTGTCTACAATCATAAATGAATAAAACATTGATAAAAATAAGTCAACTTTTTTACGGCTCTGTATTGGTGTCCCCTTATTTCGCAGACAGAAATTTCATAGAATTTCGTTTCCCAGAAAATGTTTCACATAATATTTGGTCCTTGTATTTTTAGTTCGAATATTATTGATTCAAAGACTATTTACTTGAATGAAAAATATTTCACAGAAACACAATTCAATGAATTTTTAATCAATTTTTTTTGTTAACAAACTTTTAACACGGTAGAATAATTTTTAACGAAAATTGTTTGTTCGGTATAAGTTAGTGACAGAAACGAATCGCTGCAAAACCGACTCCACGTAGTCTTGTCTGCCCTACCCCTAGAGTGTAATTTAAATCTGCGTAGGCGCGGAGGGGCGAGGCGGCCCGCGAGCTGAGGAGCAGGTGGTTTTAACGCTCGCCGCGGCGGCTGAGGCGCGGTCGGCCAGCAAGCCGAAGCTGCGGTAGTGAGCGTGAATACCATCTGCAACGATAAGCTCGCGTGGGACCGCCGGCGCCGGAGCCCCGCAGCACCGGAGCCATGACAGAAACCATGCCTGCTGCATGTTGCATGCTCGCTTGCATGCTGCATGCTTGCTTGCATGCTACATGCTTGCTTGCACGCTGCATGCTTGCTTGCACGCTGCATGTTGCATGCTTGCTTGCATGCTGCAAAATGCAAAAAAAATGCTGTTGAAAAATTTAAAATGGATAAAATGTTATTCTTGGCAATAAGTTTTATATTAAATAAACAATATATGGATCAAGAATATGTGATTTGTTATTCTATGATATGACTATTCTGACATTAAAGTTTATGTGAAACAAAAATCAGTTATTTAAAAATCTTCAAAGTAAGTATTCTGCGTATTGATTATTCTATGAAACGAAAATATGAGAAAAAAATTATATGAAACGAAATTCTATAAAACTATAAGCTATGAAACAACGTACAACCCTCTGTATTACTACGGTTTTAGTCAGTGGTGACTACGGTGTTGCTATTGAAAATATATTTGATACAGTTTCGATACTTGATATTTTATATCGATATATCGATGTATTGAAAATATATCCATAAAAAATATCGATACATCGATATTTTTTCTACAAGCCTAAATTAGATATTAACTCCAGAAACAACACGATTGTCAATTCAAAACTTTTTGCAGCTCCTAATTGGACGTTGAAACTTGTGTCGTTATGAACAGTACCTACGTCTGAACGACGCATAAAGCATCCTCCCATAATATGGTGCTGGAGAAAAACCCGTGGGAATGGTGGAATTAAATGTACACCGAGCCACCCCACAAAGCTTGGACTTATTGGGGCCATTAATATGCAGTGGAGAACGTGAATTATTATAATGGGAAGTGTTGAATGTATATTTCTGTTGGCTTGTTTGTTTTGTTTTTATAGAAGTGATTTTAGAGTGTAGTCTACTTCCGTTCATTTACCTTGCCCACGTATAGCCTGCTATGGCGATTTTTTTCGTATGTAGCCTGTTATAATAACAGTCTGGTGATTGATTTCGGTGATTGAAATCTGCTTCAAAAGAGTTAATTTTCTTGAAATCAAATTATCTGTCACATTATTTGACTCCTGCTTAGAGATGGTTAAGCTTCTCTATCTTAAAAGAAGCCACGTGGATAAAATGTACTAAAATAAAACGAAATCCCCATTTACACGATGTAAGTGAGCAGACAAATTGAAGCAACAAATGACTTGCTGCGTCTTAACATTGTTTAGACGATGCAACTTTTATTATTGCCCAGGCATTAAATCACAACGTGTAAATCAGGCTTTATTTTGCAATAAATTGTATATTTTCAGATTAGTGGAAACCTGCAGTTGCAACGTAGGTATCTGGAATACATACTTTATAAATGTACACGTAGAATGTACCTAACATAGCATATATCTGTGTATCTATTATAGTTAAGCGATTGACTGCTGCACTGCGTGTCGCGGGTTCGATTCCCGCACGGAACAAATATTTGTATGACCTACAATTAGTTGTTCCGGGTCTGGCTGTTTGTGTATGTGAGTTTAAATGTTTGTAAACGCACCCACGATACAGGAGAAATTCCTAATGTGGGGCAACGTTTTAAAAAAAAAAAAAAAAAAAGTATATTGTACTTAAATACATTTTATTTGCATCAGTGATAACCCCATTTTATGTCCAGAAAATCACTGTCCATTCCAAGGTTGCCAACATTGCAGTAAGCGATAAGGCCGTCCATTGTATATTTTGAAATGAATAAGTTTTTCTTTATGTAATGTATAATCTGGTGTACAATAAAGTATATACAGGGTGGGTAAAAAATCGTGGATCAAACGAAACAGGGCGATAGTTGGGGTTATTTGCAGTAATTTATTATATATATAATTATATATATATATTTTTTTTTTTTCAAAGATATTTTTTACCCACCTTGTATAAATAAATAAATCGAACTTTCCCGCTGTTCTCATGGCCCAACAGTTACAGCCGTCATTATGTTTACGCACAATTTAAAGCGAAGCCACCCAGTAATGAATATCGCAGTAGAGATAAATGGATTTGGTGCCAATAGAACCGCCAGTCATTACCGACACTTTTATACAGCTTTTATGTAACTCTGCTATAATGTAACGCGGTTTTCATTCGTTTTTATGATTATAGAGCTTTTTGTGATCTAGGTTATTTGAAAGTGGTTAGCTTACTTAATGGTGGATGTGATCACCCATCTAAGTGCGATGGAGTCATGAAGCTTGTGATGTAGTTTGGTACTTTACTGCTAAATAAGATTTTCCATAAATATTATAACTGAAATTTTGGACAAATAAATTGATTTCCGACACTAACCAAAAAACGCCAAATACGTAAAGAGAGACCCAAGCCTTCATATACCTTTAACTCTGCTGTCCAACTCTATTGCATTAGTTGTGAATGAGTATTTAAAACAAAATTCGGTCTGGCGAGTCATATTAGGGCACTCGCTAGGAAATCATAATTTCTAAGGGTCGCTGCTACCCAAATAGATAAAGAAAACTAGAATATAAATATGGCCAACATATCTACGCCTGAAGGAAAAAAAATTATGATGTATATTTATTGTACTGCCTGCACCTCCACATCTCGTGACGAGTTCAATCTCACCACAGGGCAAAATTAATTACTCTGTAGCCTTTCTTTTGTTACCGATTTCGTGTCCGAATATAGATGCCTACCTGTGGCCGAAAATAGCTCCTATTAATGTTTTCTTAATAAAATTAACGTATGGAGCATGTCCCGAGAGCCTTATTTATGGTTGGCTATTATTAACTAAGTCTCGTTATAGTTTGGGAGCGGGTTCCTATTTTGGGTACCTTGGGTACATAACCAAAATGTATGTGGTGTAGGTACTACCTTATCTACGCCACCTACGTCATTTAAGTTTGCTAAGATTATTGTTAAGGTATTTACCTGAAATAATACCAATTTTCTGTAACTTGTGGGATGTCGATTTCTAAGAAGAGATTTTGTCTCTGTTACAAGATCGTAATGAGGACTTGTGCCGCCCACGGTTCAAAATATTACTAAGACATTAGTGATAGCGTAGCTAGAAATACATTGTTACAGACAAAGTAGACTGCTGCAAAAAAAAAAACTACCGTCCACTTAAAACTACTCTCATACAAGTGAAGCTGCTTAAATCAGTAATATTGACCTCAGTAATCCATACTCCATACTTAATCTATATATATAAAATTCAAAGTCCTGACTGACTGACTGATATATCAACGCACAGCCCAAACCGCTGGTCCTAGAGACATGAAACTTGGAGGGTGTATTCTTTGTGAAGAGTAAGTATCCACTAAGAATGGATTTTTGGGAATTCCACCCCTAAAGGGGTAAAATAGGGGATGGAAATTTATATGAAAGTCCGTCAGTTTTGAAGTTAGAATCTTCAAATTTGTGATTAAGCTGACGATTGAAAATTAGTTTATACGTTTCTCAGCTTTTTTGATAATTCCACCCCCGAAGGGTTAAAAAGGGGTATAATGTTTAAAAGTTCTTAATTTTCGAAGAAAAATCACATACTCTCTAGGCTCATGGTTGGAAGCTAACGCAACGGTGTTGTTAGAATTCCAACCCTTAAGGGAATGAAAAGGGGGATGAAATTTGGTTTTTAATTCAAGTTCTTTATTTTTTAAGTTAAAATCACTAATATTTCGGCTTATTGTTGGACACACAGCGTAAATCGTTGTTTTTTTTTTTTTTTTTTTTCATTTTTTCAATCCACAAGGTTCTGAAAAGGCGGATAAAGTTTTGTATTGAAGTTGTTCATTCACAAAATTTTGTATTCAAGTAAAAATAATATAAGTACACGTGTACTGTTTCTAACTTTACAATATTTTACATGGAGCGACAGCCTATCCTAGCCGGCCTACTGGGTAATACAATACGAGTACCCCTTGGTAAAAATGGAGTTTGGGCTTCTGACTTCCCGTTACCACTGTCAAAGATTCACGAATGACAGCCGGGACCAACAGCTTAACGTGCTTTCCGAGGCTCGGACGGTTCTCTGTGTGTAAAGATGGTCACCCATCCACAGACCAACCACGGCAAGTGTAGCTTAACCTGATCGATCGACCTGTGCGGCTGTTATTATTTAGCCACGGGCACCTCCCCCGGAGAATCCCCCCATTTCCTTCTCCGGGAGAATCGATATAGATATACGAGTAAATTAGGTTAGATCAGATTAGGATATAGATTAGAAGACGTCAGCTAAGAAAGGATTTTTGAATTCTTCCTTTTAGGGGGTAAAAAGGGGGGATTTCGTGTGTTTGAAAAACCTTTTTTTCTTGAGTTTATAAACTTGAAACTTGGCACGAATGCTTATCTAATTAAATAGTAAAGTTTGTTTATTTCAGTTTTTTTTAAACTACCTTATAAAGGGGGATTGGGGTTGTCAAAGTTTGTATGTAAAAACTGATGGCTATCAACACATAGCTCAAACCACTGAACAGATTTGGCTGAAATTTGGCACACAGATAGTTATTGTAACGTAGGCATCCGCTAAGAACGTATTTTTGAAAATTCAACCCATTATAGCGGTAAAAATGGGTGATTTGGTTTGTTTGAAAAATCTTATTCCTTGAGTTAATAAACATTAAACTTGGCACAAGAGGGGATTGTAGGATGTCAAAAATTGTATGGAAAAAAAACCGTAACGGCAGTCCGTTACGGTTTCAAAAAAATAGATTAAAAATAGAATTTATTCTGAAATACGAGTAGATCAGTATCTACTCGTTTTTCAGAATAAATTTATATTCCATACATTGTAGACGAGCTCTAAGAAGGGCTTTAAAGGGATGAAAAGGGGGGATTTAGATAGTATGAAAAATCTATTTTTTGGTTCATATACTTGAAACTCAGCACAAATACGTTCTTAAATAAGACACAAAGTTTGTCGTAATTCGTTTTCCAAAACATCCCCTAAAAAAATTGCTGATCTTTTTGACAGAAAAAGAAAAAGGATTACGAGTAGGTATATGGGGTTTTTGAGAATTGATCCCATACAGGGGAATGAGGGGTAATTAAGATTTTAGTAGAGAATTTTACTGCGTGCCTTGAATAACTCAAAAGTTTATATTTTTAAGTTTTTTAATTACTCAAAAGTATTTTTAATCCCGGTCATAGGGTACTTTCAATCCCGGTAGTACGTTCCTGTTGGATTTGTTCCGACATCCACGCGGGCGAAGCCGCGGGCAAAAGCTAGTACTATAAATATGAAAGTAACTCTGTCTGTCTGTTACGTTTTCACGCCTAAACCACTAAACCGATCGTCATGAAATTTGGCAGAGATATAGCCTGGGATATGGAGAAGGACATAGGCTACTTTTTACGCGATAACCGACATCCACGTGGGCGGAGCCGCGGACAAAACTAGTTATTAATAAATCCTATAATAATTTGTAATCATCCAATCTTAATCACTATTTATGTCCTTATTTTATTGTTAAATTAATTTAAATACTTAGATTTTAATTTTTATATTAGTAATAGTTTTTTTTTAATCCTTTTACTGTGCCCTTACAGGGTGCATATCTTTGTATAACTAGCTTTAAAGTTTCGTAACATAATTTTTACATTAAGTATTGCAATAAATGAATACTAATAAATGCCCACCAGCTCCTGGACTATTAGTATTAGGGTGGCTGCATACACCCACGTAATATTTGCCACATGAATTTTTATGTCGGGTGCGAGCGGCTTTTGCCTCGCCTACGCTGAACAAACAATATAAAATTATATTTATATCAATGAGCGAGTAAATTCTACGGGTTTTGTATTTTTAAGGCCGCACTGTGAATAAATGTATTGCAGATAAAAAATGGCTGCCCTCTGGTAATACCAAGGGATCTTTATATTTAGTTAGGTAAAGGTATTCTATTGGGATTATCAATATATGAGGGTTATAACATAAATAAACAAAGAATTTGGAAATAAATGAAAAGAGAACTATTATATATAATAATGTGATAGATGAGATATTTATTTTTTCTTCACAAATCTACAGTAGTAGTGCTTAAAAATAACTTCAGCAAAGTTGACATTTGTGAGAGACTAGTGCATGAAATAATCATTGCAAGCAACGCCTGTGATACAAGTCCCCAGTCACCACATTCGATGCTTTTATGAGACTGAAGAGAATTAACATGAAATACAAATAAGATTAAAAAAACGTAGCGTAATTAAAATAACATAACGATAATGGAAACACTCAAGAGTGAATTGGACTGTGTTGTGACTTGTGTAAATGAGTTGATTTGTGTAGGTGTAGCGTTTGTAGTTTTTATGTGAGATAAAGAGAAAGTGTCAGTTAAGTGACTTCAAAGCAAGAGTGAACAGGCATCTTCTGGGCACGCTCGTTCCATCATAGACCTCATCTATCGCTTTCCATCAGGCGAGATCGAGATTTAAGAGCAGGTGCAATCAGTAACAAAAAAATAAAAACAAAAAATCTGTTTCTTCATAATCTGTGAGTAAATAGCCTTACTTTTGGGCTTCTGGTAAATGGAAAGAGTGGTGTTTTCCTTGTTTTAGATAAATAAACCAAGGAAGCAATAGAATTTGTGAGAAAAGCTGGTTTTAAATAAGGGCTTACGGCATACCGTACCCTTCCTGCGTTTTCCTTTTGATAAGTCCTTATTGTACTTCAACTGGGACTGTTTTTCTTTATTACAATTATTTTCAATAAAAACGTATATCTGACTGTCAGGACATCCCATTTTATGTAAACTTATCCAGTATCAAAAAGGAAGTCCAGCTTCAACCTTGAAAGTTTCCCGCTACGCTCTTTCAACCTCTAAAATATGAGTTTTTGCAGCCCCTCCCCGCGAGGCTGCGCAATAGCTAATAAGAGATTGGCAAAGGGCTTAATTTATCGTTTTGATTGTTTGACGATCAGCAATGTGTCTGAGTGTCTTAAATATTTATAAATTACCTTGCGAAGTCTGGTGACAAGAACACCCAGGTGGGATTTGAATGATAGGGATTTGTTTATAAATAGTTACACCTAAGTATTTTAGAGAATTCGTTCTTTGGAAGGTCGGACAGTCGTAGCTAGTCAACACCGGGTGGTGACATGAATGACCAGTGATAAATAGAGCCGTAGGAGGTGGAAGGTTTTTTCTAAGAGCAAATGTGATGTATTTCGCTATGGTGGCACTTAGTGTAAGTACATTGTGCCATGTGCAAACGATCTGAAATCTATTCTGCGCATTACGAAAAACATCGTTCCAACTATTTCCGTAAAATATGAGCGCAGTGTCATCGGCGAAGGGTAATATTTTTCCTTTATGAAGTTGTAGTTGACAAAGATCGTTGATATACACTAAAAACAGTGAGGGCCCAAGTATACTTCCTTACGGAACACCATAGCTTACATTGACATAATCTGTCCAGTTATCTATCCTCACTCTCTAAGTACGGTTGTTGTAGTATAGTCTTCAAAAAGTAGGAGGGGAAGTCCTCTCAGTCCAATCCTGTCTAGCTTCTTCAATAGATGTGGGACAGAGACCATGTCCAAGGCCTTACCCAGATAAAAAAATATGATCAAGCATTTTCTTTTGAAGTCTAAATTAGAAACGATAACACTAGTAAGCTCATGCATCGCATCAGCATAGATTTTACGCAACGAAAACCTAACTGCGACGTTGAAAGAAGGTTTTTTGTTTCCAGGAAACTACTATACAGGGAAACTACTAAACTGTTACCGTGAATTCTGCACGATACATCATTCTAGACCGTTGCAATTTTTTGTCTTTTATGAAAAGAAAATCAGCTATTCCATACATTTTGACCGCATAAGTTAGCACTCTTAAATGAAAGAGCAATATTTTTTTTTTTTTTTTCATTTAATGAATTCTTTGTAACAGCTTTTCTAAATCCTAATTTTCTGCATAAATCACAGAAATCATTAACCAAATGCCCATGTGTGTACCCATTAAATATAATATATCTACACCTCTAAATCATTCCCACAGTAAACTAAGATACAAAACTTTACAATATAACACCGTAAATCCTGCAAGTAAGAATTCATAGTGAAAATGAACAACCGACGCTCCGTAGTCCGTAAAAGTTGGACGTTTTCAACTTTCTTATTAAAAATTCGGTTTGAAAACTTTTAACGGGTAATAGAATTTTAACCGCTGCAATGATTAACTTACGGTCCGTAGTCCGTAGGTACAAGTACGTCTCGCCTTTTAGTTTCTGAATAGTGTCGGTCGGAATTCATTTTAAGAAGCACGTTTGGAATGATGAATGGAGGATAATTATGTTCGTTGAAAGAAGGTGGCTTGAAATATTCTTCGTAGTTTCTGTGTTTTGATTAGAGGGAACGGTTTTGTGAGTTATAGTAGACGGTTCAATGTTTCTTATGGTGAGTTTCTGGTAGTTTTGTTCTGTCGTTGGTAACTATCTATTAGCGTAAAAATTTACATCTACTTCATACTAATAGCCGTTATATTGGGGCTGCAAATACGTAGGCGAGTTTAAACTTAGCTTTAGACCCACGTTTTTCGATCGAACCAATTGACGATTTTATCAATGTGTGTTAAAATCTATGTTTGGGTCGGTTTACAATCTATACGGATGCAACTGAATACCAAGTATTTTACATGGAACGACTGTCTATCAATCCCTATCAATCCCTGTCAATGAATGACAGCTAGAACCAACGGCTTAACGTGCTTTTCGAGGCACGGAGGAGTCTAGGTATGTAAAGATGGTCACCCATCCACGGACCTACCTTGGCAAGCGTAGCTTAACCTGATTGATCTGTTATTACTTAGCCGCAAGTGCCTCCCCAATTGACGATTTTAACACTAGACCATATTTTTTTAAGAATCTCCTATTTTTCAGTCCTAATTTAAGTCTCTACCTACCAATGGGATAAAGTAATAGACACACAAGTCATCATCATCATTCATCATTTCAGCCGAAAGACGTCCACTGCTGAACATAGGCCTCCCCCAATGGGGGGGGGTTTGCCATAATCGCCACGCTTGGCAGGCGGGTTGGCGATCGCAGTATGGTGTTAAAATGCATAGAGAACGCTGCTGCCCATTCTCTAGTAAGTCCCTTAGTCGCCTTTTACGACACCCACGGGAGGAAACGACACACAAGTCATTCACATTAAACTCTCCACAGCTATCACTTCAATTATCTTTATTATGCACGTGTTTCTGTGACAAATAAACCAATTTTTCTTTATTTCTTCTTTTATTTACTTAAAACAAAGACCTTAAGCGGAACAGAAGAAAAACTGTGACTACCCAGTGAAAAATGTTAATTGATACAATCTTAATGGGCAAAGAACATTTACCGTTTCCTACACGCTTACCTTCGCTGCTAATTCGATATATCTACTAACAAATCGTAGCAAACAAATGTTCTTTAGAGCATATGGGCTAATTAGAGCACCGTCTTGCCTTTTTTAATTAGCATGCAACGTGACAAATGTACAGTTGGCAGAAGAGTTCAGTGTGCATGTGAGACATAAACATCTGCACTAGATTGCAGTAGTGGCCCAGTGGTATATCGACTCCGACCTACGAGTTGTAAGGTCGTGAGTTCGAACCCAGGCAGGCATGTTACTCGTACTTGGTGTATTTCATTTCATCACTACTATTACTCTCAAAACGGTGAAGGAAAAAATAGTGAAGAAACCGGCATGTCCTAGACGTTTTTGAAGTTCAAAAGTGCCATTTATGTGCCTATTTGAAATAAATGCTTTGACTTTGACCCAAAAATTCGAAGAAATGTGACATCCACCAACTCGCACTGGTTCTGCGTGGTGGATTATGGCCCATTCCCTCTCTTAGAGTGCAAGTCTTGGTCCCAGCAGTGGGAATGTTATACTAGACAGTACTAATTGCGTAATTTTATTATTATTTTATTTTTGTTTATTTATTTATTTAATACTTTAGCACAAAAAAATGTACAGAGGCGGACTTAATGCCATACGCATTTTCTACCAGTCAACCATTGGGTGGAGCAGAGACAAACGATACAACGTGATGCTATGTGTTATTGCATAACACATCACGCCTGTTCTTCCGAAGGGTTAAGCAGAGATGCTTTGGTATTTACGACCGTATTTTACCAGTTATGTTTAAACTAGCTTTTGCCCGCGGCTCCGCCGGCGTGGATGTTAGTTATCGCGTAAAAAAGTAGCCTATGTCCTTCTCCATATCTCAGGCTATATTTCTGCCAAATTTCATAACAATCGGTTCAGCGGTTTAAGCGTGAAAACGTAACATACAGACAGACTTTTTTTTTATCTTGGGCATCTCAGAGTGTAACCACTAAGGTTCCGACTCTTTAACCGGACTTTCCTGTGGCTGCCTTAAGCTCCTAACGAAACTTAATGCCTACAGCCAGGGCGCAAAAACTTATAAACTAAACGACTGCTGCTCGCTAAGGGCACCCCCTGTGGGGTACGAACCTCGGCTTAGGGCAACGTCGGAGGGAGGGTGGCAAGGGACCGTCGGTGGCTGGATAAAATCAGTGTTTTGATTATTATCAGGGGAATTTTGGATTACATGCTGCTCAGCTAAAGCGCGTGCTGGCGCTTAACTTACAGTCAAGGGTCGGGGAGGACTATTCGTTAGTCGGGGATTTCGCGCGGGGCCTCGGCGGCGAGGATCGTGTATTGTGTGTTCTTATTTTGTGAACTGTTCTAGTTTCCCTACAACTCTCCTGGAGCAGAGTAGTGGGGTCGTTTGGGTAGGTCAGTGCATGCCTTGGACGGCGGGTCGAACTTGCGGCCTTCACAACTAGAGCGTTGCGATGAGTGGCTGCTGAATCAAAGAAGCGCTTTGAAGTGCGCTTCTAGAATTGGGCTATCGTGGGGATTTTGAGTTCAACGTGGAGGTTAGTGTTTCGAACGAACCAGGGGGCTCCCGTGATATTACGTAAAAATCGGTTCTGTTCAGACAGACAGAGTTACTTTCACATTTATAATATTAGTATGGATGCCATGTAATAGGGGGCAAATTTATATTCACTAACCAGTTGAAACTCCAATCGAAGCTTCTACTAAGTATTATTGAGCAATTGCTGGTAAGAATAACTTTTTAAATAAAAGAAAAAATACGGGGTATATTTACACTTTTATTTAAAAAGTTATTGTAAGGCAATAAATGTCAAGTACAAAGTAGAAATTTAAGTCAAAAACTTACATACCTATCTCTTTTGCTGACTGTACATGAAGGGTAGTTAGTGACGCAAAAAGGTTGTTCCTGTGCGGTAGGATTTATGAAGGATAATTATTATAAGAGAATTAATTAAAAATATGTAATTAGCATGGTAGACTGGATTCTGAGAAGTGCACTCTTGCGTAACGTTGTAGGTATTAATGTGGATATTCCTTGTGCGTGAGCTATACTCCATTTATTATAACATTAGACAAATAATTGTTCGCACCCTTTCGTTATTTCGATGTAAACGTTTAATAAACTCCGTTGTTTCACGATAAATACAAAGCACTGTAATCTATTTACCATTTACATTAAAAAAATAACTCTAAAGTGCAGTAACTTCAATAATATTACACAATAACTGTCGTTATTTAGCCGTTATTTGTCTAATGCTATAGTAAATGGAGTATAGATATGTGATACCACAGTGTACTAAATTAAGCAGTATTACGTTTTCATACAAACGGCTGAAATGACGCGCTTCGAAATCTCGTTTTACTTCGATACACAACAGTCGCGAGTGCACCGCAGTTATGTATGGATACGGACGGTGCGAGACGCTATCGCACATTTATTTCCGTAGAACATGGCTCGAAGTTATCCTAATTATTTTTTCTTATACATGCTTAAGTTAAAAAAGGAGCTATTTAACGGAATACGATTTTTTTACACTCTGAAGCAACATCAGCAATTACGCTTTTCGTACATCCCAAGCATATTTCTCTGTGGCTAATTTATAACTAATGAAGAATTGTATAACTTTCTAGAATTAATAAATATTTTTGATTTATTAAACTAAGCAAAAATCATACATTTATTTTTAATTGTCCATTCCTTTTATCATAAGTCAAAATCACTTGTGAAACTAGAAATAACTAAAATTCTGGAGTGGTGACCGAGTACCAGAAGATGTAGCGTTGGAAGGCCTCCCACAAGGTAGACCGACGACGTTGTGAAAGCCGCAGGCATCCGCTGGATACGGGAAGCACAGAACCGGTCGATATGGCGGTGCTTAGGGATGGCCTATATCCAGCAATGGACGTCTTTCGGCTATAATGAATGAATGAATGAAAACTTACAAAATTTGCAGTAAAATATTTTAATGAAACACTATTATGACAATTCAATATAACATTATCAAATACGTAACCCCGGAGACACATTTGGTGGGCAGCTCTAGTGGGGGTTTATCTACGAGTGGCCGTAGTTATTTATTTCAAGGACACTGCCGCGACAAAATACTGCTACTTTACTATACTGTGATGATTAGAGATCGGATATTCCGATGCATATTCACCTAAAGTTGAGACGTTTGCTATTATGGAAAGCGGTTTTGTATCGAATAAATCCCGCGGTTCTGGTGTTTTATTTTAATTTTAACTATCACACACGACCCCTACTCTTACACCCTACATACACATTTTTGCATAGGGGGTTAAAATAATTTTAAATAAATATGCATCTGAATAGTTATGCAATCCAAGAATCACGGGTTTTTTTTTATAAATAATAATTTAGAAGTCGCTTCTATACTATACACCCGACTAGTTATGTATTGCCGGTATTTCTGGCATCACGGGATATTTTCTTACAAAAAAATATATTTCAAGAAGCTGCTTCCATACTTTCATAGCTAATAATTAACTTTAGGTAAATATGCATCCAATTATCCGATCTCTCGTGATGATACACAGTTTATTCTAATGAGATGTTCACATTTAAAATAAAAAAATTACACAATAATCACATTTACCTAGTTGTTTTTATATAATTCTTATTCAATATTAATTTTGAATCCCCGCTACGTCTTCATTTTTGTTAATGTTATGGGTGGTTATAAAGTATTAAATTATGACTTCACCTAGTTTTTAGGGTTCCGTAGTCAACAAGGAACCCTTATAGTTTCGCCATGTTCGTCCGTCTGTCTGTCTGTCCGCGACTTTTCTCAGAGACTCTTAGTACTAGAAAGCTGTAATTTGGCATGGGTTTACATTAATCACCGACAAAGTGGTAAAATAAAATGTTTAAATACATTATTTTTAGTGCCGTGTGGTGCCGGACGTAAAGAATAGCACCACCCTATTTCTTCCCGTGGGTGTTCGTAAGAGGCGACTAAGGGACTTACTAGAGAATGGGCAGCAGCGTTCTCTATGCAATATTTTAACACCATACTGCGATCGCTAACCCGCCTGCCAAGCGTGGCAAACCCCCCCAATTGGAGGAGGCCTATATCCAGCAGTGGACGTCTTTCGGCTGAAATGAACAGCCGAAAGACGAAAGCCGAATTATATTTTTTAGGGTACCTTACACGTAAAGTGCGGATGTTTTTTTTTACGTCTTTCTCTTTTTGTTGGGTTTCGTTGGATAAGCCGTTCAAAAATATTGCGGGTTTGTGAAAAGCATTTTTCGATTCAGGGATGCGTTTGCGTAATATTAAGCTTTAAAGTGCCAATTTTTGTTAGAGTCAAGTGTCCGCCCCCCCTACCAGCTAAATGGTTGTATTTAAATATGTGAAAAAATTTACAGCAGTATATAATATATAACGAAGTTAAAACGAAAACCATAACAGCTAAGTATTCTTTACAAGTTACCAAGTAATAGTCGACCAACTTAAATTTGCAGTTGAAAAACATGTTCTCCCATAAATTTTGTATAGTAGAACATATTTTTCATCTACAATGTTAAGTTTGTTTTTGGGATCAATTCATCCCATCTACGGAACCCTTCATTGTGCGTGGTACGACACGCACTTGTTAAACAGTATTATTTATTTTGCCGTGTAAAAGTGTTTTAAATGACATGATTGCCATTCCAACTACAGTATCTAAGCATAAATATCATGTCCACAAAAGCCACCAATAAAGAGTTGAAATTGAAATTGAAGGTAGGTTGGTAATGTCAAATAATTAAAAGATCATCAAGGAAGTACCTATGTAAAAATATAAAATAAAAAAATATTATTATTAATTAACATTAATGAAAAATTCACACAAAGTTATAACTGCTCTCCGTCCGAAATCTGAAGAGTAACAATTTTTTTGCACCATGCCTCATACCTCAGGTACCTACTTCACTCCAATAACCCAACTATTTCTTGCACATCATCCATAAACTAAAACAAATGAAACAAAACAAAAACAGCAAGTCAGCAAACACCGAAAAATCTTCTCTCATCTGATAAAGGGCCAAGATTCGATGACGTCACCCTTTTGAAAGGCCAAACAACATGTTGGTATAACAAAACAACACATCACGCCCCATTTACTCTCATTATACGTGTAATTAAACACGAAAGACAAATAAGATTGTGTTGCTCTTAAAAGATTTGCCAAATAAAATAAAAGATCTCGAGAAAATAGTCTTGTGAAGTTTCGCTAAATGTTTTTGTTGTTGATAAAGGAGGATAGTGGAGATCAAAATGTATGTCGTTTAATTCATTTGTTAGGATATAATATTTTAAAGGGGCTTATTATGAAATTATGGCTAATGGAGGTCTATGGGTTATGTATATCTGTAATTTATAAATGGTGTACATATATTTAAGGGTTTTCTATACTATAGAAAAAGAAGACATGTTGCGCCAATCCATACTAATAATATAAATATGAAACTCTGTCTGTCTGTTGCGGTTTCACGCCTAAACTGCTGAACCGATCATCATGAAATTAAGCAGAGATATAGCCTGGGATATGGAGGAAGACATAGGCTAGTTTTTCACGCGATAAGCGAAATCCACGTGGGCGGAGCCGCAAGCTAGTTCAAAATAAATTCGGATTAAAACAGAAATATGACAATGTGTAAAAGGTTTTGCTTGATGACCACTTGTAAAGAATTTACGACACCGTTATTGCAATAAATCTAATATTATTACTTTACATTAAAGTTCATTTTAGTTAATAACCACGACAGATCCCTCCGGGGGCGCTCGAATAAATTTACTAAACTTTTCTTCTTTTTTTCCCCCTAAAAATCTTAGCCTATGTTATCAAAAGAATCTTCAGGGCACTTACAATAAAACGACATTTAGAACCTAAAAGAAAGAAACATGCAGTTACCCCACATTTTAATGCTAACTACGCAATATTACGTATTTGGTAAGAATGGCAGATGCTGACTACGTAATATTACGTAGGTCTTCTCTACCGATTATATGGTATTCTGTGTTATTTTGCCTCCTTGAATGGACGTTTTTATACTGGATATAACAAGTTTTGTTTGATCGCGGTGCCAGGGGTACGTTATTTTGCGTATACGCAATATTGCGTAGGTAAGCAACCTCATCATTTCAGCCGAAAGACGTCCACTGCTGGACATAGGCCTCCCCTAAGCACCGCCACCTCGACCGGTTTTGAGCTTCCCGCATCCAGCGGATTCCTGCGGCTTTCATAAGGTCATCGGTCCACCTTGTGGGAGGCCTTCCAACGCACGGTAAGCAACCTGGATAAAATAAATATGAGTGCTGTCTACCTACGCAATATTACGTATCGCAATATTACGTACCACGGTATCCTTCTATAGATTGGTATCCGTGATGTATTACGTAGCAGGTCATTTTTGTGGTGGCCACTGATTGCGATTTGACGGTTAACTTCGGCATTCAATGGGTTAAACCCCTAAACTCTTTTATTTAACTTTTCACTTTCCAATTCACCTCCAACACCTCACTTCACTTATCCCTAAAGAACATCCAGTCTTAAACCAAGTATAAAAATATCTGAAATTCATTATACATTACACGTCCCGTTAACAAAGTTACCAGAAGGAAAAAACCTTACTGCACTGCACTGCAGAACTTTCATAATGCAGGATAAAGTGTTCAAAGTTTAAGCTCGCTCACCTATCGCTATGCAAAGTGAATATTTAAGGGCCAACGAGGGTCTGCAGCTGCATGCCGTGATAAAACTGAACAAGATGCTCGTAATTCTGATACTTAAGTGCTTGCTTGGTAAAGAATAAGAATTGGTTGGTTTAAGGAGTTTAAGGCAAGTGCATATTGGTTGTGTTTTGGTTAGAGCTAAGTTTTTGGTGCTACTGAGCCAAAAATTTGACGGCCCAAAATTTTGTTTATATTCAAATTGACTTTCATAGGGTCGCAGCATTATGCCGAGCGATGGCCGTTTTGCGTGGATGTGACGCATATTTCCCCCCAAATTGTTTTTTTTTTTTTTTTTGTTTGTGTTTACCGCAAATAAACGTTATTTATTTATTTTCATTTTTTCTTTCTTTACTTATTGAAACCTAAAGTAATGTATAATGTATGTAATTTGGCGTAGCCGCGAGGCACACATTGCTATTTTAAGTTTTTTCTGTCTTTTTGTGTTCTGTGTCAGTATTGTATGCCTTAAATTGCGTCAAATAAATTTATTTTCTTTCTTTCTTTCTTTTTCTTTTAATGTATGATCATCATGTGCCTAGTTATTTCCCAACTATGTTGAGGTAGGCTTCCAGTCTAACCAGTACCTGAATATTAAAATGTGAAAGTAACTCTGTCTGTCTGTATATTACGTTTTCACGCCTAAACCGCTTAACCGATTTTCATAAAATTTGGCAGAGATATAGCCGGGGATATGAAAAAGGACATAGGCTACTTTTTTACGCCATAAACGACATCCATGCGGGCATAGTCGCGTGCAAAATCTAGTTCTGAATAAACCATGACTTACCTATGTTTAAGTTGGCCTACAATAAACCATAATCGATTTTACTTATGCCAAGTTGCTAAATACTTTAGCTCTAAATATAATGTAAGTACCTACATTAAAATGTTTTGCAAAAGTCACTAATTTAATTCCTTAATAAACCAATATGTCAACCTTGTCGTACACACAATGCACAGATGTAAACAGACCTTTATGTCTATTACAACTTCTCAAGGATAACGGCTGGATCCTTGAGAGTTTCACATGTTTTGTCAACAACATCATATTATGATTAAATGCTAAGTGATTTTATTGATCAAAATTATATAGAATAAAATAGACCAGGGTGAACGTGTAGATTTTTTATTAACTTGGGCATCTCTGAGTTGACCTTTAGAGATCATCATCATCATTTCAGCCGAAAGACGTCCACTGCTGGACATAGGCCAGCACCGCCACCTCGACCGGTTTCGTGTTTCCCGCATCTAGCGGATTCCTGCGGCTTTCATAAGGTCCATCGGTCCACTTTGTGGGAGGCCTTCCAACGCTACGTCTTCCGGTACGCGGTCGCCACTCCAGAACCTTTCGGCCATCTGTTCTGTTCTTTAGAGATCGTGACTCCTTAACCGGACTTTCCTGTGATTGCCTTAAGCTCCTAAAAACTTAGAGGCCTCCAGCCAGGGCATAAAACTTATAAACTAACTAAACGACTGCGCGCTAAGGACACCCCCTGTGGGGTACGAACCTCGGCTTAGGGCAGAGTCGGAGGGAGTAGAATAAATTGAAAGACGTTTATAATTATACTCCATTGGATTCCAGTGGATTAGACATTTAAATAAATAAAAATTACAGTCTGTTCAACCGATTCTGACTTCTATTGCTTTGGTGGCATGACAAATAGCAGCTGCAATAAACAGTTGGTATTGTAACAACTTTTTTACTTTTAATGCCATCCTTATGCATACGGAATAAAAGTCAAAATCGGTTGAATGGACTTTAAAAAATGTTTTTTTTTTTTTAATGTCTAATTTTATTTCAAATAGAGTATTGTAGACCTTTAATCTAGATAATTATTTTCAATTGGTTGCTTTTGTGGACATGATATTTATTCAGATGTATTACTATAGGTAGTTGTAATGACAACCATGTCATTTGGTTTAAATATTTTCTACATTTTCTATTTTGTGAATGTGAGAACGTTGTAGGCCTAATAAACAGTAGATTTACTGAACATTTTCTATTTTATTAAGCACCTGGTACATTTTGAAAGGCCTACACTGTCCTTCCATACCTATAAACACTCTTATTTGATAATATTGTAAAGCCAATTATTTTTAAAAGAGTAACCGTGGGTTTCTTGCCGGTTCGTCTCCATAGGAAATTACCAATTGGAACCGTGCACCTAGCTTCTGACGTTTCATAATAATTATGAAACGTCAGAAGCTAGGTGCACGGGCAATTATTGCCCATGTAGGTTTATACAGCGTGTTACGGAAAGGGTATATACATAGCAAAGGCACGGATTCTTTTGGTGATAACAAACTACAGGGCAATATTTTTTAATACCTATACCTACATAAATAAAAAGTTATCAAACATTTAAATAAAAGTCAAATGTTTCCAATTGAATTCTACACATCACTAGACCTAGTCAGCTGATCGGTGTCAATAAACTACACACAAAGAAACGGCGGTAACACGTTTGTTATGATTTAAATTTAATAAACTATCGAAATAAAAAAATATTAAGCATTTTCTAGTTAGTACTTTTGAGCTGAAATTTTGTACAGAGATTCTGAACCAGATACACTCTTCACCCCGTTTGTATGGATATACCCTTTCCGTAACACGCTGTATGAAATAACGTATTTTGATTTTGATTTGTTTTGATTCGTTTTGACTCGGAGCTTCATGTGTCAGTGACATAGTACACTGATTGGAAGATAATTGTTTTGAGGTTTCACTTTGTCGTCATCGCCTTTAACAATCTACTGTTGGACTAGTAATATTTTGATGTTTTTTATTTATGTATGCTTCTCGGGCTCTTTAGTCAACTGAGGCCGCTTGAATCCGCGGGATGAGTTGACCTAATGAATTTTTGAATCGGGCAACTGATCGCACTTTAGAAAAGATTATTATTTGTATATAAATATGTACACACGTGAACAAAATTCTTTGGGGAAAGAAATAACACACCATGGCTTGGTTATACTGATATATTAAAAAATCACAGTCGTTTGATTAATAAACCGAAAACTAAATGTAAATAAGTAGTGTCAAAATTTGAAGCGGCAGTAGACTAACCTAACGGTATCGGACTTTTGATCGAGAAGTCACGAGTTCGATTCCCATCCATTACTGACTTGAACCCATTCCTAATTCAAGCATTTGAAGTATTGAAAAAAAAAAATATCTTTCTTGATTATTATTTAGGTTCGTAGATAACAATGTAAAAGTAAACAATAAAAATCACCGCTGTTTTATTAAAATTTGTTAGTTAAAATTACAGTCGTTTGATTTATATTACTAAAAAACAAATTAAAATTAAATAATATTACAATTACCCTTGATTGGTATTAACGTACACAATACAGTAAAATTAAACTACTGAAAATCACAGTTATAATGTTTGTATTAATTCAAAATCAATATATAAAACTAAAGAATCAACAAATCAGTCTTTTGACTAATATTTACTTAGAACTAGTCAAGATCACAGCCGTTTGATTAAAAGTCACGTTTTCGTAAATCTAATGTCTAACACTTTTTTCGTGTCTGTACAAATCATAAAATATACCAATGGGATCAGTTGCCCGATTCAAAAATTAATTAGGTCAACTCATCCCGCGGGATAAGTTCAAGCGGCCTCAGTTGACTAAAGAGCCGCTTCTCGAAACGCATGCCATTTAACTCCATCCTCGGCTACTCTTAGTGTACGGCCTGAGTGAAAAGGCGTGCGGCAGGGCGTTCTGCGTTGCGTGCAAGCGGTGAAAGAGCCTTCGTTGGCCTTAGTGCATTCTTAGCGTTCCTGTGAACCGGTCACATTTTTCATCATGGCGTCGGGGTCGTACAATATTATTGATATGTTTAGAAGAAAATACATATGTGGTTAAAATATTTTTATAACTCGATAATTAAACAAAGAAGGCTGCGTCCAGTTTGCTACGCAAACACAAACTGGTTTGAACTGCACGCGACACCATGCACGACGCCCCCGCTCACCGCAAACAAGCACGCTCTCCGCGCCGCGCCGCTCGCCGCCACTCAAGACACTCGCGAGGAATTGTAATTGTTTAACATGAACGCCGCACGCGCCGCCCCGTCGGACGCTCGAGTCCAGCGTGCACTCAGTTCGAACATTTTTCTGCTGCCAGCCACCCTGTGATTTATCGATCACCTGGCCTGAGGCCGTCCTATCCTACGCTTGCCAATTCCTGGTCTCCACTCGAGAAGAAAAACCCAACGTCTACACGACAACCCCACCGGTCATTGGTAATTTTTATTTGTATTAAACGTCAAAGAGAACACTGAACAATGCAATTCAATACAATCAAAGAGAATAAATCAGAAAAATATTCTTTAACAATGTTCAAGTTTTTCTGCTTCGGCACGTGCAATGACTTCTTATTACTCCTTAGAATATACTTAAAAGTTAATTAAGAACAAAGTATGAATCTTCATGTAATTCATTATCACTTTTTAAGTCTTCTTTGAATATATCAAAGATGTTGATTTAATTTACAACCTTCTTTTCAACTGTTATTTCTATTGCTTCGAAGTTTTAATTTGCCGAAGTAGATTCTCAGAAAGCCAGAAAAACAGAACATTTTATTTTTATAAAGAATTTAATTAAAAAGCTGTGAATAGATTTCAAATAGAATGAACCCTGCAGTCTTTGAGATCTCTCTTATAAGAAAATCTAGAACCATTTTTAAAATAAAACGTGAGGTAGAAATCTATATTTAATTCGATTAAGAGACTGAAAAGCCTGAAAATTTACATAGAAACCAAGATTGAATATCCAACCTGAGATATAAATATAAAATGGCGCAGGATAGCCTTTACCAGAACTGTTCATCAAATAACATATATATATGTTCAGCAACTTCAATATCATCAGGATTGTGCCGGAATGTAGCAGTTCATCGTGAATGTGGTACGAGAGCGGCTCCTTGACATCATCTCTGTCATCAGAAGACAGCCGCCACGCAACCATCGATGCGACGCTCTGCTAATCAGCCAGTGTCACTCCCATCGACCTCTTCGGTGGTTCCTAGTAACTTCGTAACGAAATAAGACGGCGCCACGAGCTGCGCCGTCAAATATAATTGAGACACTTGCATTGCGATAGTTAAAGCGACATAGGATTGATTTTTTATTTTTATTAATCAAAAATCTATTTACAAAAATTTGTTGACCACACAAACCATCGCGGGCTTAACAGCGGTATGGCCAGACACGGCAACTCGGTGCCATAATTAAATATTAATTATAAATTAATTAACAAGTAGGTAGTAGCTAGGTTGGTACGGTGGCCAGCACATCAGGACACACGAAACCGTCAAATCTCTTTGAACGATTTCATACCTTAACCTCTCGTATGTCGTAATTACAGACATAATTAAAAACCCATTGTGTCTCGCGTAGATCTACGTTCGATATGAAGGGTTAAAACTATGGTGGTTAAGTTCAAAATCGAATGAAACTCGAAAACTCGACCGTCTGCGGTAACCCGATGCGTTGGAGACCTAACAATTTATATTTTTATTTTTATGATAGACACTATCTAGATCGCACTGCAATCTAGAAAAAATATTTTTAATACCTTTGAGCAGTTCTTCGTAATTATTACATTGCGGATTAGAAAATCTTTCGATGATTTCTAACTGTACCATTCAAGCACGAACAAAAACCTAAACACGAGATTTGGTTCAGGTTAGTTTAAGTCAACAGCAGGTCCAAAAAAAAACATAAATCAAAGTGTCTTACTAAACCGATTCAACCCGAGATATTAAAAAGCCCTCCAACATTATCCTCTTGTATGTCTTCTCTGTGCATTACAGCTGAAGATTTATAAAATATTGGCTGTATGCTATCAACCCGAGCTGTCTTACCCCCTTACTTCCCCTTTGTGAAACTTACTTACATCCTGACAACATTATTTTAAGACAAGCTTACCGTCCCTAGGCAAAAGCCTAGGGAAAACTAGCCTGAGAAAACTCAACAATGATTTATTGAGCCCCGGGACGTATTTACTTCATACTTTATAAACTTCCCCTTATCCGTTATATCTTATTGGGGAATGTTCGGTGTGCATATTTGTGGACTAGTGAGGCCAATGTTGTGGCCTTATCTTTTGTGTTAGGCCAGGCGGATTTGGTTTTCTTGTTTTATGGACATGAATAGTGTTGGGCGATTTACGGTTTACGGTTAGGTATTCAGATTCGGGTTTGAGCGCAAATGTATATTTTTCGATTGGATACTACTATCTTATCGGAATGCTTTAAAATGTAAGATATTCGTTTCATATTTAAATATGTTTACATAAAACTGAGATTCTAGATATTTGCTGCTGTAGTACAGCACTGTCGATGTGCGTTTGTTTTATATCATACTTATTACTCGTATCTCTGCCCGCTACTTTGTTCGCTTGGAAGTCGTAAGACACCACAATATATTAAAATAACAGCGACATTTTCATAAAACTTCCCTGTATACTACGTTTGTAGTTTTGGTCTCAGTCGCAAAAGTCAGTCGAGAGTCAGGACAAGCGATGAAAGAGCAGGAAATGGCATATTTCAAGTTTTTTTTTGTTTTTCAATAAAACTGAAAAAAACCGATGAATATGAAAGAAACGGAAAATATTAAATGTTTTTTTTTTTCTAATACCTGATTAGTATATTTAATTTAGCATCTATGTTTTAACATTTCTTCAAAACAATCTATGCTAGCACAGAGTGCTGAGTGACGTCATGACACATTTGAACTGAATGTATCGCCTGTATTTTTTATTACGAAAAAAATGAAATAAAAAAAAATCTTTTCGATATCCCTATTATATATGTAAAAATCACATACAGTCTGTGCTCTATTGAAAATCATGCGATGTCTTGTATACTATAGTACATTATATACGTAAAAATGTACTTCCCTACTTTCTATTCTCTTTCATTCTATCCCATTTTCCTTTCCCGACACAACCACACGATGATTTATACCAACCTTGGCATGCATTACCGCTAAACTATGGAAACTAAAAACAGTGATAAATAGTCTTCCCTAACTTGCCTTTGACAATGTCAAAGTGTCTTGAAGGTTAAAACTAAGACGACTAACGCCGCGGCGTCGGCTCCATACGTTGGTCCTAACGTTGGCCCAACAACAATTTGACCAACAATGCGACGTGTAGAACAAAAAAATTGAATTGGCTCCAACGTTGGCCAGTGATATTATGTTCACACGTTGGACGAATGGCGATTGGCCCAAAGTTGGAACCTACATAAGGACCTGGCGTAAGACCTATTTGCGTCTAAGTTATAGGTATTGAGTTTATTCATTAAAACTGGGTTAACGATATTGTTCCACCTGTATTTTGGAAGTCTGCCTGTCCTTAGAAGTTTTAATTGTAATATTTCTTGGTGTAAGCTGTTTTCCAAGGTCTTGCGCGGGTGACAACAATTTATTTTCCCTTTTACTTAAAAAATAAAAAAGTGTCTTTGCTATGGCCACGAAAATCTACAATAAAATTCCTAATTATATTTTTTTATTCTACTATGAGTTTGCTCTTGACTTTAGTCTAGGTCTGGATGACAGAGACAAAATCTACGATGGAGTGAGCTTACCCAGAAGAAGCCTTTTCACTCTCACTTTGAATAGATTAGGGTTGTATGCGTTCGTACATAAAATAATGTAGCAACATTAATGTCTTTAAAAATAAATTGTTCCAATTTCTTATGGACGAGTGTTATTACTCTGTAGATGATTATTTACCGACTAGAAATTTTTGAAAGATTCCTGTCCGCTTGACGATAATTTAGTTTTGTTGACTGTCTTGTTTTTGTCATGCATGACTTAGTAGGTAATAATATAATTTGTATTGAATCTTAAATGTATTTAGAATTTTAGATTTATATTTTTAATATGTTATTTAATAATTTGTATGCCCCCAAGTGGCTGATCATGGAATGAACATTAACCCATGTATCACAAATAAACGATTTGATTTGATTTGAAATAAGGTGAATTTTTAAATTGTAGGTATTTTGTTACCCAATGAAATATTGCCCAGAAAATGTCGGATACAAACATTACACAAACCAGACAAATGCGATAAGAGTCATTTTTGGAAACGCTATAAAACAAACAAAAATAATAAAAATATATTATACTTTTTTTTAACTCTCCCTTTTGCCTTTTCTGCAGTCGGGTAAAAATATATCCCCAACACCCATCTTTTTAATCTCACTATCAAATCAACCCTACAACCGCCACTCGAAAAATAAAACACTATCGTATGAATACCTCGGACAAAAACGTCCATTACTTATTTCCCTCGTTCTCTTAATGACGTCATTATCTCCAGAGGCTCCGTACGCGGTCACGTCCCCCCTTAATTCTGACTGTGACATCGTCTGAGTGACGTAGCTATGATAAATGACGTGAAAACCGTGACACTTTTATACGACCGCGGAAATAAAGATGTTGGGGTGTTTTCGACCGCGTATTAATTTGCAGGGTTGCTGAGGTGGGTGATGACAGGGTTAATTAGTTGGTATTTCAGTTTGTTCGACTAAAGAGTCTCTTTTAAATACAGTAATTTGTCTGTTGTATTATTGACGCCTATTTAAGCGTGAGTCTCAACGATGAAAATAAAAACAGATGACGGTCAGATTAAAATATGTGTTTTGTTTCGTGCAAACACTTGTAAATACGTATACTGCATTAATTATAACATTAGATAAATAACTGTTCTCACCCTTTCGTTATTCCGATGTAAACGTTTAATAAACTTCGTTATTTCACGATAAATACAAAGCACTGTAATCTATTTACCATTTACATTAAAAAAATAACTCTAAAATGCAGTAATTTCAACAGTATTACACAATAACTGTCGTTATTTAGCCGTTATTTGTCTAATGCTATAGTAAATGGAGTATAGTCGATCACGTTTTGTTAACTTGCACAGAAGAAATAATTGCACCCAATTATTTTATTTTTATTTACAAGTACTTGCTATGTTCAGCTTGCATCACACTAATTTCTGTGGAAAAATTTACTTACCCGATTTGTTGTATCACACAGGTCATACGTCATTCCGAAATGTAGTTGCTGAAAATCAGCGCTGCTCTATTAGGTTCGGCCGAAATCACAGCATTTTTCTGAGCAACAACCTGTTCTTGCAGAGATGGGACGCACGGCTTAATTGTTCTTATTATTGATGTTTGGGCAAACCCCTCCAATTGGGGGAGGCTTATGTCCAGCAGTGGGCGTCTTTCGGCTGAATTGGTGATGATGATGATGATGATGATGATTGATGTTTGTTTGTTACAAAAGTAGTTATTTTCCCACTCTGCAATCGGCTTTTTGTTTTTGTTATGATTGTTTGTTTGTTGACATTTGCCAGTGACGCAACACAGTGTAATTAAAAGCAACATAAATTGTCTTTAGTTCCTGGTCCTGTTATCAAGCGATGGACTAAATTGACAATCTTTTTTGCATGATTACGAGGTTTTTGGGTAATTTGCATGTGTGTATGCAAATTAGCCAAAAACAAACATACGAACATTGATTTTTATTTATATAGACAGAAGATAAATAGACTAGCTGCACAAGTTTCATCACAATCTGATCAATGGTTTAGGAACGCATAGAGGACAAACATACAAACATTGTTTTTTTTTTTTAAATATAGGTAGGTAGATAAATAAATAAAATAAAAAACGTTTATTTCGACCAACAATGGATTAGAGTAGGCACCAAGAAACATACAAAAAACATGTAATTAAAAAGACTTCACATAATCATATTGTAAACTTCGGTTGCTCAGTACGTGAACCATACCTACAGCAATGGTTCAGGTACTGAAAATCGAACTTTTGCGCGAATACCCTCAGGATGCCGCTGGAGCTAGCCCGGAATGTTCATCGTTTTCGCATAGTTGAATAGAAACAGTCTACTTGCGGCTCGGCGAACATCCCTGATGCGCTACAGAATTGCCTATAATAATAGTAATAATAACCCCACCGCCGTATCTCTACGTTGACGTCGTGGTGGGTCTTGCGCGCTCCGAACTCTAGGTCTGGGCCGGTAGAGTTTACTTTGCCGGAACATTCTAGAGTAAGGAGCCAGACCAAATGAGATACAGAAACTGAGCGAGAAGCGAGCTGTTGGGCAGTGGCAACCCCACGGACCCTATCTCCCGGGAGAAGTCATGTTCCTCATCTCTGGCTTGCCTTTATTGACCAGCTGGAGTGGACACTAACGAGGAACTGAGCTCCCACCTCATTCTTGCCTTTATTGGCCGGCTTGAGTGGAGATTCGCAAGAGCAAACGTGCTCGGAGGAAGGAAGTATTCCAATAAGTGCTGTAGGAATCTTGACCATCTTCCGGGCTCTGGGATTGTTCTGAGAGCCGTGGAATACCTCTCCACTCCTTTAGCACCTCAGGATATGTCGAACGCCCTTGTCGCTACGTCACTATGTGCTAGCGACCGTTTTCGGGGCCCATTATTGAGTGTGCAAGTCACCCCCTACCATTTTATCCGTGTATAATAAAACATTGATCGGGGCCATAGTCTTTCCATAGTTTTAGTTAACCAGTCCATTTTAACCACCCAAACCCATAGTCCAATATCTTTGTTTCCATATCCTGCAATAGTCCTACACCAACCGGGGGTTGTCCTTGAGTGCACTTGCATAGTGCGTACAGGGATAATCGTCGGTTGGTGCCTCATTTAATTAAAAGGCGTCTAACGGGCCTCTGCGAGTTGGCTTCGGCCCCTCGTACGCCTTCCAAAGGTCCGGAACCCCAGGGTCCCGAGATATGTAAACATATAAATATAAAATAATAATAATATAATAACTGAACCATTTTCATAACAAAATAATAACCATCTAAACCTGAGCATAGCCTTCCGTCTTCTAAATGTAGTGCTAAATCAATCTGACTATAGAATTTTCTCAACAGTTTGCAGGCAGAAACTGTGTAGATACATTTCCTGTGGGTATATCCCTTATTAATTTATAACCCATTCATCATCATCATCAACCTACAGCAGGTCACTGCTGAATATGGACCTCTCCCAGTGTTACCAGACACACGGTAATTACCGTAGGAGTACGGTATTTTTGACCGATACGCGGTCTACGGTAGTGATTTACTACCGTGTAATTTTCTACGGTAATTTTAAATATTAACTACCGTGTTAAACGCTAGTCAAAGTTGTGGTTCCTTTCCACTTTTATTGTAAATATTTTATCCTTACCCACTCAAATGCTGCCTGTAAAAGCATATTTTGCCAGGTCAACGACATTAATTAAAATGAAAATAAAAAATAATTAATATTATAAACCATAGTAAATGAAGACTTGAATGATGACAGTGACTTAGAAAGGGAGCGAAGAGCGTTGTCGATCCGATGTAATATGCTGGCCCGTAAGTTTGCACGATCTACTAGAGAAGAGATACTCACTCTGTTCAAGACGTTTTGCCAGTCCTACACGTGCAGCCTGTGGATTAGACATACGCAGAGGGCCTACAACGTTCTTCGCCTGCAGTACAGTAACGCTTTTAAGGTACTGTTGGGGCTCCCGCGGTTCTGTAGCGCATCGGGCATGTTTGCTGAAGCAGATACAGATAGCTTTCAAGCTACGAGTATCATGCGAAAAAGAACGGCATCCCTGATGCTAAGGATTCGGGGGAGCACCACATTTTAAAGGTAATTAATTGGACCCGTATGCACAGCTGCAGGTCTGGTGCAGCGGGAAGCGGGCATAGTTATAGATTTTTTAATTAATTTTGTATCATGTTTTATTTTAATGAAAAATGTTACTAGCATAGTTTTATCAGTGTTACTAACAACAATATGAATCGCTTTGTGTTCGAAATAAATGAAAAATAATAATAATAAAGGGAAATATTCTTGCGCAACATTCTATTATCAAAAATGCATGACAGTGAATAATTATAATTATGATTACAAATATTGGCAACTCATGTTTTTTTTTTTTTTTTTTTCTCGATAGTTTACACGGTATTTTTCAAATATGTCTATGGTATTTTGAGTCAGAATCACCGTATTTTTATCCATCAACGCGGTAGTTTTTTTTTTTTTTTTTTTTTTTTTCGTCTGGTATCACTGGCCTCTCCTATTACACACCATTCAAGTCAATTTACGGCAATTCACATACATCAGATACCAGCCGCCCTTTAAAGATCGTCGCTCCACCTATCCTGAGGGCGTCCTACCTTAAGTTTGCCGATTCGTGGTCTCCACAACAGCCATCGATTCTACGGCTAATATGGCCGGCTTATTTTCGCTTTAGCTTGCTTATTTTGTGAGCGACCCATTGCTGTTTTGTCACCTACACGTGGCACTTAAAATAAAATAAAATTATTCGTATCGCGGAAACATTTCATCTAAACATTCCATTCAATTCACCGACGGAACACGGAATCGCTTCACCGGCAGCGTCTAAAGACGGCAGTAGAGATCATCTAAATATATAAAACAAAGTCGGGCTAGTAACACCATTTATAACTCAAGAACGGTTGGACCGATTTGTACGATCTTTCATTTGTTGGATTTGTCTCCGCCCCAAATAGCAGAATAACTAGGCAATAACTAATTACAAGCGAAAAATTCATGTTTTTTTTTTAAATAAAATTAATTTTCTCATACATTTTGTATGGAACGATTTATTTGATATCTCGAGAACGGATTAAGGAACGGAGGAGCAAGAAATTTCACGCGAGCAGAAACAATTTTAATATAAAACTGTACTGCTTGTTGCATACACTTTTCAAATGTTTGTATAGAAATTTTAATGGAGGGCCATTAAAATTTCTATACAAACGTTTGAAAAGTGTTTGCAACAAGCAGTGGAGAGGCGTGCAGTTTTATAGTAAACGATCTCTACCTGTAAAATTCAGTGGCGTGAAGAAAGCGGTACTGTGAAACAGTGCCGTAGCACTCCTACTGAATACCAATGCGCGGCCGCACTTGCCCCAGGCCAGGCCTATAAGGCTCCCCAATGAACGTGCCTGTATTGACGGGGCAGCGTATTAAACCGTGGGGCTTTAAGGGCCATGCCCGTGGCACCGAATGTGCGTTGCCGCACAACTTCTATTACGGACCGCCTTCGTACGTCATTTGGTTGAAGTATGAGTAAACGGTGACACGCTCGGTTTTGAATGGAAAGTTTTTACAATGCCGCTTCTAACAGCGCAGCGGCCTATACGTCAACAGAACATATATTATTATAGAAATCTATTGATAATTCTCTCAAAACGGTAAAGGAAAACATCGTGAGGAACCATGTTATGTTCTAGAACCAAAAATTACAAGGCATGTGATATCCGCCAACCCGCACTGAGCCCGCATGGAGGATTACTCTCTCTCATAGAGAGGATGAAAAAGGGAGGATCCTCCGACCAGACGGATGTTGTGTCTGGTGGGCAACTGCCCGATGGTTGATGTCGGGATGTTGTATATATGCTAGTCGCGCGGTAAACTCTGATTGCGCGATGCAGGATTTGTGACGTCAGGTCTTTGATGCGTAATTCGCATGTGGTGTTATAGATACCGCCACACTGTGTCTTAGCAGTGTGAGAACATTATAGGCTGATTATGCTTATTAATAATTTAAGCACAGTCTTCCTATACAGGGTTAACTAGCTAACTAGTTTAAACTAGCTAGCTAAACTCCGCAGATATCTAAGCGATATAAGGATATCTACGATAAAATTAAAAGATTTGATATTTTTTAGGAGGTCAACGACCGCTACAACGATCTCACAGTTAAACTGCGTAAGCAGTTTTATGGGGCAATGTATCTAATGTTAAGAAATTTAAGTGAATAAATCATTCATTCATTCATTCATTCATTCATTAGTGTTTTTACTTGAAGTATGTAAGTTATGAGTTGAGAAAAACTGTTTTCTTATGTTTTATCGTGTTTAGATATCGATACCCATTTATATCAATTTACACTTTAAAAAAACTGATATTTAAAGTGTCTACGATAACTGCGGTCGATGGCCCCACAAAAAAAATCATCTTATTTTTTTTAGCTAGCCAATTGAAAATAGCCTTAGAGCGCTGAATTTATATATTTTTATTTTTGTATGATAGTCTGATGAATCATTAACCTACTACCTATCCTCCTATTACCCACTGTATAAGCAATGTTTCTACGCCTTGCAGGGCAGCACATACTGGCACAATCTTTTTTATTTTATTAAATCATATAACAACACTATACCTATGTGTACAAATAAATAAATTTGAATTAAATTTTAATTTGCTTTGCTTATAGTCTGTGCTAAATACATATATACACAGTATACCTACGAGTATAGCTCATGGAAAGCGTTCGGTGACGATGACGCGATTTCCATGATTTTTGTTCACCCAAAAAATACACATACACCGCAGTAAATGATAAATGATTTTATTTCTGTAAGTAGGTTTTTACAAACACTTTTACACGTCAATCATATTTTAAAACTAGATGAGGTCGGCGTTTCGTATCTGACTACTTTGAGAAGAAAGGCCGAAACAAACTCAGAGGTCACAGTCTCTTTTAAAGTCCAGACATAATCTTGGTCAAATCATGTCAAGACCATGTAGATTGGTGTCTGAAATGGTCTTTTGAAGAAATAACCACACAGAGACAAATGCGTGCAGCTCAACTCAGAACATAAGGAGCTCAACGATTCGACGAACAATACCAAAGAAAGGACATTTGGGCAGGCCGCATAAATTACTCAAACTGCCATGATCAGAAAAAAAAAATACTGAGAAGAAAAAAATAAAAATAAGCAAGTATACGTATAGCTCATGGAAAGCGTTCGGTTACGATGACGCGAGTTCCATGATTTTTATTCACCCAAAAAGTGCTTTTTCACTTCAATATTGTTTTCCCTAGTGGTAGGTGGCCAGAACAATGTAAGTGTGGTACAACTGGAGTAAATAAGACCAAAGTAAAGTTTCCTGACCTTTGAGAGGTCAGCGGTACCCTGCAGCATCAATCAATTATTTATAATTGTGTGGGTGGCTGGCTTTTCTACCCATTTGTGACAACGAGTAGGCGTCAACAGTTTTCCGTTTTGCGTGTTTAAAAACAATTTTGAAAACCATTTAGTTGTGAAATGATACGCCTTTTCAGTATTATTTTCGTCTTTTCAGTTTCTGTATTTATATTCTTGCACACATACAAAATTGATTAATAGCAATATAAAACAAATTATTTAATTAAGTACTCATCAGTATAGACTTTAGACTTCTTGAAGACATTACGGCTCCGAGGCTCGAAGAAAACTAACTTAGAAACTAGATGACGCTCCAAACATCATGTTTCCATTCCGTTCCGTTAAAAAAGCTAGAACTTATGGTACTAGCTACTGTCAAATGAGATCCTTCTAAACTTCATGACTACGCTGATATAAAAATCATTTGAGGCAAATCACATACTTTATTAATACTTAATACTTGCAAATCCTATTAATATTTGGAAATCATGACATAGTAGGTAATAGAGCTTTCATGGTAGAAGTATTTTTTTATAATACCCGTTCAATTTCACAAGGACAAGGGCAAAGCCAAATTTTTTTTAATGTCTAACACAAAAATTCAAAAAGCATCTCTTACTAAATCTGACAAAAATAAAAAACAGTAGCGACACCCAATATACACAACAATAAAATATTATAAAGCTCATAATCATATTTCTCCGCAAAAAAATCGCAAGTACGCCATAAAACTCCTTTCCCTCCTTTATTTAAGGATTGCTTTCGCATCATAAATTCGTTAAACATTGAAGCACTTTCGGTACCATTTAGTTCTTAGCTCAGGACGAGTCCAATTTTCTGCCTCGTTATGCGTTAAAATTGCCATGCGATGGCCTCTTGGTGTGTTCTTGAGTTATCGTAGTGATATGTTAGACGTTTTGGGCGGGTTATCAGTTATCTAGCCGTATGTTAGTGGAGGAAAGCTGAGATTGATGCTCAGCTGGTGTAAAATATAAGGACATGACAGCAGACAAGTTGTAGGAGAATCGCTGGAGATGATAAGTGCAAAATTCTCGACTAACAGGCACTATAAAATATATAATAAGCGATACAGAGGAAATTTCAACGCCTTCTTTTAGTTTGCTAATAGTTTTAGTTAAGTTAGGGCCGGTTGTTTCACGTCCACTTGACACACGCGTATACGTCATAAATGGCGCTAACTATCGTCAAACCAAAAAAAGCGTTGTTTCACAAAATTAAGCCCTTAACGTTCGTAACAAAATAACGATTGCAGTAACCCACTGGTTAACGTCATTTTATTCTTCTACATTTGAAGTTTGACGATCGGTTTTTTATGCAGTGAAACAACGCTTTGTATTTAACGAACGTTAAACATCATATGTAATCGTTATTATTTGACGTACGTATGTTACGTTAACCAACCGTTTCAAACAACCGGCCCTTAGGATATTATATTGATAAATGGTTACTACTGATGACTGGTTTATAGACATATTTTTTATTATTGATTGGGCCTGCTCTTGACATCGGTCACGCCTGATAGAAACACAAAGAGTGCTTATAACACTCTTCGTTTACAGTATAATAACGCATTAAGAGCTATATTACAGCTGCCCTGGGCCTCAAGTCTGCTATTACAATTGTGTCAGAATGATCTCTTCATTGTGAGTTTTTGACAGATTTGCCATACAAACACTGTCAAATACTCACAATGGCGAGACCATTCTGACACTATTGTAATAGCAGACTTGAGGCCCTGGCGGTGTAGTGCGACTGGCATGTTTGTTGAGAACAGAGTTACTGATTTTTACGGGCTCTTGAGGAGACTTAAGGCATCTTTCCTGACTCGATTATGTGCATGTAATAATCAAATAGTGTGTGTGTATACTAAGATGCTAATAAGCTGAAATATGTTATTCGATAACCCTAATTTAAATGTATTTTTAATGTTATGTAATTTTTTAATTTTAATTATGTAATTTAATTTTAAGTATGTAATTTAATTTTAATAATGTAATTTAATTATAATTTTAATTTAATTTATTATGATGTAATATTTCAACAACATACATTGTGATATTGATATGGGTTAATACCTGAAATAAACGATAATAATAATAATAAAGTGATGGACGAAGTCTATGATGGAACGAGCATGCCCAGAAGATGCCTGTTCACTCTTGGTTTAAAGGCAGATGGGTTAATGTGGAAGGTAAAATGTACAGATGCCAGCAGGTCAAGCTACCCGAAACTGTCACATTTTCGCAATCAACCTTGAACCTTATACTGTAGTGATAAAGTTGAAAATCTATTAAAGAAATTTGACAGATTGTAGTAGCTTGATGTGCTGGCGTCTGTACATAACAAAGCTATTTAGATATTGTCTTTTCCACCATACTTGCTAGGAAAGAAACTAAATAACTATTTTGTTTCTACGTCTATAATTTGGCCAGCTAGAAAGAGTACCATAATACAATAAACACTTTTTCTTAACAAAAGCATGCAAACAACTACGTCAAATAAAAAGCAAAAGCTACTTGCAACCAAGATCAAAAAAGTACACAACGCTTGAGAAAATCCGCCAGGCAATCTCAAAAGAATGATCCTAGCCAACTTACGCAGAACAGTAATGTTTACACAAACTACATGTTAACTGGAACATTTCCTTTAACCCACGAGAAAACGGTGTGGAAATACCAACGTAATATACAAACTTATATCCTGTTACGCAAAGCAAAGGGCGCCTTGCAACTAAGGCATGTAATTTTAATGATTAACTTGACGCCTAACGCATCTTTGAGTGTTCCTCTTAGTACGTACTTGTCTCGTTTTATGTTGCAGATCCCTGCTGGCTTCAGGATGGATTGCGTAAGTTTTACGAATTTTACTACTGGCGGTGATTAAAGCGTGTTGAATTTTTTTGTGAAGTCTAGAGGTACACTTTTAGGTTGCCAAATGTTGGTGGATGTTTTTTTTTTTCGGAGATAATCTAATTAATTTTAAGTGTTAAACAGGTACCGTTTTTTAATTATTGATAAAAAAAAAACATTTTACAGGATTTTTTTTATCGTTAATGTTACTTTAGTTTTTTTTTTTTTTTTTTCTTGTCAACGAATGTATTTTTTTTTTGTTTTGCAATTTAATATAACTTGAATTTTCTTTGCGTTTTTCGCAATACAGTGACACCGTTAATTGAGTTTTGGTTATTTACGTTACGCGTTCATTCTGGTGCAGTCGTAAAGTTTCCGATAGTGTAATAGGTGATTAAGTTTTTGTTCTGGATAATATTACATAACATCAAGGTCAGAATTATAACATTATGTTACGGTATATCGATAGGAATATAATTATAAATGAATAAGATTGCACATTGTGGAAGTTATAGTATCCAAATCTGCACCAGAACAAACGCGCAATGGAGCACACTGTTAAAGTGATCTCGATAACTTCGTAAATACTTGATATAAAAATCTGTAAAAAAAATTGAGGTGTTGTACTTTGACCCATACATTACGAATATAGATTAATATCAAAACCGCTGCAATAGCACTTACGCGTTTATTCTGCGGGAGTGGCGAATAAATGAAATCGGTATGAGCAAAGGTACGCAATGTTGGGTCTTGTAGCAATGAGATAGACTCACATTCTCCAATAAGGTTGAGAATACGACCAATAAACAATTTTATCTACATGAGAAGAATAAAGTTTCCTTATCTCAAGCATTAGGTACACGTGTAAGGTTATTATTATTATGATCGTGTGGGTTTATTCGTTGTATTTCTCTGCGCGTTATGAATTTGATAAATTGGAGCATTTTGTATATGTGTTACTTATTTTAATCTTATGAGTGCCTAATTCTTGATGGCCAGAAGAACTGTAGACAATTGGATTAGCAACATAATTGACCAGTGCTCTTTACCGTTCACACCATTCATCACCATCATTTCAGCCGAAAGACGTCCACAGCTGGACAATGGCCTCCCCTAAGCACCGCCACTTAGACCGGTTCTGTGCTTCCCGCATCCAACGGATTCCTGAGGCCTTCCAACGCTACGTCTTCTGGTAAGCGGTCGCCACTCCAGAACCTTTCAGCCCCATAGGCTATCTGTTCTGTGAGAACCGATAGCCTAACACCCTGCCCGCTGCCACTCAAGTTTGGCAATTCTTCGAGCAATGTCGGTTACCTTGGTTCTCCTATGGATCTCTTAATTTCTGATTCTATCATGTAGGGAAACTCCAAGCATAGCCCTCTCTTTATTTCCCTATATAAACCGCATGTGTCAGAAAGGTGTGGTTATAATTACAGACCATCAAACTGAACAACTTTCTCCATGCCGTTGCTATCGCGAAAAAATAATCAGCCGTTCAATACATTCGAGTCGAGTAGGTTTTGTATGGGACAGTTGATACATTTTTTTATGGTGGTCCCATAAAGAATGTTATTCAGTTTGATAGTCTGTACCATACCCTAAAATATGACCACATTTTACTGATACATGGTGTATAGAAGAGGCCTTTGTTCTGCAATACTTAGGGCCTCTTTCACCACCTTCAAGTAAAGTGTCGAGTAGAATAATCGCCAGTTTAAGTCCCCCGTAACATCACGTACGAATTTCACGCCATTCGAGTAGCAATACTCATAAGATGAATTGACCCGTAAGTTACTTGCCACGTCGTCCCCATTGGGGGACGACGTGGCAAGTAACTTACGCTAATACGCTACGCTAATTGTAGCGTGTTTACTTGACGGTTAAATATTTTAAAAGTTGTCTGTTTTTCAGTTTGTGCATATTTTTACCAACTTTTATATTAAAATTAATTCATAAAATGGGCTTACTAGATTTAATTGATCATCAGTCGGACGAATCAGAACATTTTACGACACAACAAAATACCGAGGTTGACGTTTGACGAGTGATATTGACGTAATATTGAACGAATATAACGTATGATTTGATACGTCATTCCCTTCACCAAAGTAAGATAGTAGTTAAGTTGTTAATCCTCGAAACTTTGTTTTGGCTTGTGAAATTGACAGAAGATACTTGTTACTTTTACTTGCCAATTAACGTTAATCGGGAAGTAACTAATCGACGCTTTACTTGGTGATGAAGAACGAGGCCCTTAGCGTAAGCCCACCTATTATTATTCGTCAGACTATTTTCACAGAATTAACAAATCTATTTTCAAACATTAATAGAGCCCATTATTTACTCCCAATTTTATTTAACAAGTACCTAATAGGAGTAGAACAAAGTCAAAGCAAATAACTAGGCGTTTCGACAGCTTAAATATCAGATTTAATTACGAAGGTTCGAAACGACTGCACTGTAATTATCAAAGAAACGGGCTCTCACATTCACTCTTTTGTTTCTTTGTAATTAATTAAAATTGGAGTCAAAGTGCTTTTCAGGTATATTTTGAATGGTTATTTGAAACCAACCAGCTGTTTTTTAAACTTTTAATATTGGCTTTCAGTGTTGAAAAACCGGCCAAGTGAGTGTCGGACCACTCATAATAAAGTTCCGTAGTTGGGATGAATTTATCCCGAGAACAAACTTAACATAGTAGTTGAAAAACAAGTTCTCCGATACATTCCAAATGCAAATGTAAGTTTGTACTCACAATATCGAGAGATTTATCACATTATTTCAAGACCATAGACTTCTTTTAGGTTTTCCTGTAATCTATAAGTAAAGAACAATTTCCTGTATTTTTTTTTTCCAAATTTAAGGCATAGTTGTTTCGGAGATAAGGGAATGGTCAATTTTCATCAATTTTCATAAATAACTTTAAAAGTTTTTTTTTTTAATTATAAGAAATTTATACCTGAAATTCTTAAAATATTTTCATTTAATAAGTAAACCTTTTTTTTTTAGCTCCCAAAAGTGACCCCCATTTTCAAAATTAATTTATTTACGTTACACGCCCATTTTTGTGCCACATAAGTTCATATGTGTACCAAATTCCAACTTAATCGGCCCGGTAGATTCGGAGCAACTAGACTGTGACAGGCGTACAAACCAACCGCCAACCCGTCTGCCAAGCGTGGCGATTATGGCAAACCCCCCCAATCGGAGGAGGCTTATATCCAGCAGTGGACGTCTTTCGGCTGAAATGATGATGATGATGAGACGTACAGACAGACAGACAAACACACGAGTGTCCCTATCGTATCGTATCGTATCGTCGTAGTGTCGTTTTTTTCTTTTGTGGTACCTACGGAACCCTAAAAAGTGTCTAATTACAAGCTATCGGGTTTGGAACTGCTCGAGATTTTGTCAAATTAATAAAAGAGAGAAAAAGAAAGTAAATACGTTCTAAGTGGACACAGACACATAAAAGATGCAATATAAAAACAAAAACACATATATTTAACAAAACAATGTTGTATGTAGCTGCACTAAGTAGACTCAGTTTAGGAAAAAATGCCATACCACTACCCCTAGTGCCTGAAAAGATAGAGAAAACTGAACACTGTACCAACAAAAAAAAAAAAAAAAACAACAAAAAATATATATATAAAGTACAAAACAAAAAAAATATACAAAATATATATACAGGGTTATTCGTAAAACACTGACAACCTTGCAAGACTGTATTATTAATCAAATCAAATCAAATTAAAAACTTTATTTCGAGCCAAGACTCATAAAGGGTTAGTAACAATGTTCTAATAAAAAAATGGGTTGACAACGTCATAACAAAACATTGATGCGGCGCAAGCGTACAAGAGCTTATCGGTACAATGGGCGTAACGGGACAATGAGTCACCCTTTTTCGTGCATGCAGCCGGCGTTTATAGATTTATTAGAGATTGTCACGTCAAAAAAAGAACATAATAAAAAAATTCAATAAAAAAGAATAAACAACAACTTTTGTTCTAGGTATGACTTTTTACAAAACATAATACATATTTGGAATACAATCGGAAATTTTGTATAATTATAATATTACATTTATAGTTTGTAAGTATCTTTATAGTTATTCCTAGATTTTTCGTAATTGCACCTACCACTGTTTGTCTCTGCATCACCCAAAGGTTGACTGGTAGAAAATGTCTATGGTATTACGTCCGCCTCTACATTTCTGTGCTTGAAGTATTAAATAAATAAATAAATACATTTACCATAAACAAACCATCAAGATTTTTTTGATATACATATAAATTTAGAGCGTTGAATTTAAATATTTTTATTTTTGTATATAAGTCTGATGAATTATTAAAAGTCATACAACAAAAGTACTTGTTTATGATGTTAGCCCAGGGCCTCAAGTCTGCTATTACAATAGTGTCAGAATGGTCTCGCAATTGTGAGTATTTGACAGTGTTTGTATGGCAAATCTGTCAAAAACTCACAATGAAGAGACCATTCTGACACTATTTTAATAGCAGACTTGAGGCCCTGAGAGGTTGTTAATATTTTACCAATAAATAACCCTGTATTCTTCTAACCACAGCAGAAAGCTCGTTTAAAACGATGTTTTTTTTTCTCTGGCTATCATCATTGTACTTGTTGTACTTTTCTTGTGTTATTGTTTTTTAATAAACTTTTATTATTTATTTATTTCCCACATTAGTTTTTCACGTTTTTCCGTCTTTCAAGATTTAACGTCCTATTTATGCCATGTAAATCACAACACGATCTGGACACTAAATGTGATAAAAATAAATAAAATTTCCACCACCACACCACGTAGCTGTTAATCAAATTATTTTTCCATCAGTCTTTTTAGCTTGCAATTAATTGTTCGGCGACAAAATATTTTCGCCCCTCTAATGATTTTTTGACGAGGGTACCAGAATTTGTTTCGTGAAACAACACTGATTTTAATGCTTTCGTTCGATAGACGATTTAATTTTGGAGTACCACTAGTAATTAGTGCTTGTGCTTTTTGTTTATATTCTGAAATTCAATTAATTTGAAGAGGTTCTCTAGATGATTGTTATTTTGGAAGGTCACAAGCAAAAGTACTAAGAATTTACAATCTCTTTTAGACTATATTGCGATTGTAGAAGCAATAGTAAGATTACGTAGAATCATTTGAACTTGTTTTTATCAGTTATAATTCACATTAAAAAAAAATCGTGCGTCTTGTGTGACACCGTGTATATTATTCAAAATTCGATTTTATTGTTACCAATTACCTAAACAATGATAATGTATTTGACCACGGACCACCGACCTATAACTTGACACATATCTTCGTAAAAATAACCTGGTACTTGCTTTTAGAAATGTACTCCTGGCTCCCAAAAACAAAGTGCTCTAAATAAGTAAACCCAACTAAACCCACTAAATAACTCAACCTAATTAGTGTAAAACAATACTGAGGGTCGTTTACTTGGGCTTTCTGCGTAGAAATAGATTCTATCAACACGGGCAAAAACTACTAGAACAGTGGCTTGGCTACAGTTAATTAATCTAGATTGGGTTTCCAAGGATACACTTTTGTGCTAAGAAAAATCGTTGGTCTCATATAGGATAAATTAGTTATGTACTTAATAGTTTTTAGGGTTCCGTAGTCAACAAGGAACCGTTATAGTTTCGCCATGTCCGTCTGTCTGTCTGTCTGTCTGTCTGTCTGTTGGTCTGTCTGTCTGTCCGCGGCTTAGCTCAGAGACTCTTATTACTAGATAGCTGTAATTTGGTATGGGTATACATATTAATCATGCCGACGAAGTGGTAAAATAAAATCTTGAAAAAAAAAAATCTACACGTAAAATGTTTTTTTTTTTTTTTCTCTTTATCTCATGATGTGGTATCGTTGGATAGTCCGTTCAAAAATATTGCGGGTTTGTGAAAACCATTTTTCGATTCAGGGATCCGTTTGCTTTACATTAAGCTATAAAGTGCAAGTTTTTGTTAGACTCCAAATGTCCCCCTGCCAGTTAAATGCCAGTTATTTGGATATGTGAAAAAATTCACAGCAGTAGTATATAAAACGAAGTTAAAAGGAAAACATGTAAATATGTTCTTCCATATATTCTGTATGGAAGAACATGTTTTTCAACTACAACGTTATGTTTGTTCTTGGGATAAGTTCATCCCAACTACGGAACCCTTCATTGTGCGTGGACCGACACGCACTGAGCCGGTTTTATTTGATATAATATATCAGAGGGGTAATTGCGAAACACACTTACAGTAGCAATGGGTTTCATTTTGACAGTTCAACAACATTCATTGCGTTCTTTACGATATAGGATAAGTTTTTAATCAGGGCGCAAATTCTGACAAATTAAACTTAAACGTGTTTTATTATACACCTATTTCTTATTTTAATATATCTTAGAACAAAAAAATGAAGTTATCGTTAACGAAAGATGTTTATTTTGAAACTGGTATAATGGACACTCGTCACGAAACGCGCCGGCCGCGGCAGCGGCGGTGTGGTCAGTGAAGCGGAACGCAGAAGTAGGTACCTATCAGCTGTGCGCTCGCCCATTGATATTATTACGAATAGATTGTATCCATATTTTGCTGATTTCAACTAGGGCCAAAAAAAAAGTATTGAACTAATAATGGAAAAGTGTTCTATTACTGATACTAAAATACACAAAAAAAATTGCGCACTGGTTAAATTTTTTTCCTGTATGAAGCAATGGATTAGCAATATATTTCAAAATGATTCAGACTGTGATTCATAGTGTGTTACGTAAATAAGAGTCCAAGTTCATAATTTTAACGACTGTTCGGTAATTTAACCCAACTTTTGTGGAGGGTCGAAATGTGTCAGAACTCTACTTGCCCTAAGTTCACTTGCACTAGAAGTGGAACAGTTTTGATATTTGTGATAGAACGCACCATCTGTAACTTGTGAAACCGTTCAAGTAGCTATTAAACTAACGTATTTTCCAGATTCTCCAGACCTAGAAAGCTGTTTTTCTTTAAGGCCAAGACTGAGAAGATTCTTAAGCCATTTTTTGAGCCAGTCGTTTTGACTTTCAAACATAGGTCTTCAGAAAACACGTAAGACTATCATTTTCTATTCAAGTGCACTAGAAGATTGTTTCTGCTAAAGTATATTCACTGGTTGTCTGTAGAAAGTATCGCATCTGAATTCCAGACACATTCGCAACATAACTTAAAACTGCAATAAATACAAACCCCAAGAAATATTGCAATATTACTTTCAAAGTTCTGACAAATGTATGGATTCAGAAAAACCAACTTGATGTCAATGGACTTTTTAGTACTGAAACTTACAACTCCCAAATTTGTTGATTTCATTTTCTAAGTGCAAAAGCCCTTTAAACTTGCCAATCTAATCTAATCGAGAGGCGCATAAAATAGAATTAAACTTAGCCTTAAGTAGTAAAGTAGCGTTTAACACTTTAGTTTTATGTTGGGTATAAAAATATTTTATATTTATAGAAAGTGGTAGGTAGTTGATATTTTATAGATTTTCATTTTATTTTCATTGATTTCATCCCCTTTTGCTACTGATATAGCAAAAGAAACAAAATGAGGCGTTTTCTTCAAGGCAAAAAGCGTGATTGTGTGTATCTAAGTACGGTACTGCTAAGGAGCGGAATTGGGTACTCACTTGCTAATTACAGGCACTTTTCAATTACCTACACTACATCCTTACATGTTAATGAAATGCAATGACACCTATGGTATAACCTACGTCGATGTTGAGACATATAACGGTTTTCACCGCTTCCTCGCTGAAAAAAAGATCTTAGTATTTCGCTTCAATTGGCCTTACTACAATTACTAGTCAAAGTGTACAAAAAAACTTACTTTAATGAGTCAAATCTAGTCGATCCTAACCAAATTGAGAAAATTGATTGCAACTGTGACTGTCTGGCACGTACTCCTATTTAATAACAAAAAAATATGTTTATTCTAAAGCCCGCACATGGTTCGAGCCACTTAGAACTGCATACTATCTCTATTTAACAAACTACTAAGGACAATGCCGGCTGGTCGAAACCAATATTACGTGATTTAAGATTCAGATGCAATACTTTCTACAAATTCTAAAGATATGAGTATAATGTCCGATTTCTAAGCGCAGCTCACATTACCAATGCCAAATCTGGTTATCATAAGTCGGACTCAGGTAATCCAAACGAACCCTTAAAAATAATTGAGAAATTGTACAAAAACGGCAATAAACCTTTTCTGCGTAAGCATGGGAATATGAGCAAAAATAACACGCTCACACACCTGTTGCTGCCAGCCGTAGTAAAAGCGTTGGTCAGCAGCGAGGAGTCCTGAGACGCGGTAGTATCCTTCTTCGAAACAGTAATCTCGCAAAAGAAGGCCGCTGAAAGGGAGAGAGAGATCTCATCCACTCACCCGGCCCGTAGCAAGCGCACCGGGCGTTTTTGGAGGGCGGACAGTTCGCTCTTCCAGCTCCCATAACTGAGTCCAGAGGCACCCGGGAATGTCCATCGCCCCCGATACATCAGGACCCGCGGTAGCGGCGCGTAATGTTCGCGCCCCTCTTAGACGTCGCGGAGGGAGTCAAACACTTCACTTCTCCCCGCAACCTGAAGAGGCCCGCTGGGTCTGGCACCAGTCGGGGGTTGACAAAGGATCGTACGTTTCCGCGACCCCCGGAGATGTGAAATGGAACACCGGGGTGGTTTTTAGTAGTCAGTAAGAGTCTGACTGACCACCCTGCCCCCACCGCCCCCAGGGTGGAGTATATCCATGAGGATTTGCCACTCTGGTACAAGAAAAAGGAGACTTGGTGAATACTAAGGGCTATGTACCACATTATACCCCATACCACTCACACAGCCATCTTCCCTTTAACACACATACTCACGCATTCGTATTCATAGTTAAATCAGGTCATTATGGGTTTATTAACACACATAAATAAAGGTTTCTTTTATACACGAAGTTACAGTAGAACACTGACTCCTAGGTCACAGGGTTCCCCTAGTTTAGGAGGCAGGGTTTTTCAATATTTGTGCAGCCTTTTCCCAAAATCCAATGTAACCATGTGAAATGTTTTGGTGTTGTCATGCAAAGGTATTTTGTGCCAACAAACTTATTTGTTTTTATGATTGAGTGGGCTGTCCCAAGATAGCGAGTACTTGTATAAGTAATTTATAAAGTTAAATACAGTTGGGTTAAAGCCCAGATTAGACAAATTTAGTATTTGATGTAATATAGTATATGTTTATTGGTGTGGCTGGGTAAGTCTTTAATTATAATAATTATCCTAGGCTGAGTGTTACTAAAGTTCTTTTAACTAAACACACAAAGATGTGTTGCTGCAGTTTGTTGATGCAAACACTAGGAAGTAGTTAAGGGCGATATCGCTGAGGAGCTATTAATGATAATTTATTCCAGCATGAAATTACTCTTCTAAATAATAATTAATGCTATTTTAACACATATTCTTCATTTGCATTTGGTTGTAGAGAAACGGGGAAGGCTTTCTGCTTTACTTAACACCGAACACTAAAGCTCCTAACTTTTGACGACTGTTGACCTTTAACTGACGCACCACATATGGAAGGCAGAACCGTAAATACTCACAGTTCGTTTAAATTAAACTAGGCTATATGGCAGATCTATAATTATATTATAAACTACTAAACGTTAGTGATGATTGCTGCTTGCAAAAAAGTCTCCCCATAGAACACTGCGTGAGGCTTGTTGTATGCACATTTCGTGAAGAGGGGTAGGCTTCACTAAGTAACCCGAACTGGATTGGTAGTCGTTCTAAGAACGTTAGGTACTGTATCTCATTAAAACCAGACCCAGCTGTTTGTAGGCCTACTACTGAATCGACAGTATTTTTTGGGACACGCTATCTGAAAGCAAAGCCACTAATAACCGCAACGCATCCTCGAAATAGGGCTGAGTAAGGAAATGTGAAGTGACGAGATACCACTTCGGTGTGTACCAAGAACTAACGCAATGAGTTTTGCTTGAGACTGAGTCTACGTTGCACTCGTGCTAGTTGTGTGTTATCTTAGTAAAAGGGGCTAGGCCACCATAAGGGTGTCATTCACATTAGTAAGCGTTTCGAACTACTCAATACTTGTCTTCCTCAATGGCAGTTGTTTAGTGTCCTCAGAGGTTTAATGCGTCAGGTCTAGCGATTACGTACAATGAAACAAACGTTGTAAAACGGTTCCCGGTCTCACTGAAATGGGTACATTGTAAAAACATAAATTAACTTAGCTATGTGCCGTGTGTTGCCGGACGTAAAGAATAGCACCACCCTATTTCCTCCCGTGGGTGTCGTAAAAGGCGACTAAGGGACTTACTAGAGATTGGGCAGCAGCGTTCTTTATGCATTCGTAACACCATACTGCGATCGCCAACCCGCCTGCCAAGCGTGGTGATTATGGCAAACCCCCCTTTGGGGAGGCCTAAGTCCAGCAGTGAACGTCTTTCAGCTGAAATGATGATGATGAACTTAGCTATAAATAATGAATTTAAGTGCAAGTGTAACGATACCCCTTTCACATTTACAAGACTGTGTGTTGATCCACAACTATATTAATTATTGATGCTTGCGATTTTATTCTCTACTCTAATATCTAGTAATTCTTGAATAATAAGCCTTTAATAGAGTTTACCCAAAACTTTTTCAATAATGATTCTTGAGTTTCGATTCTCAACTATTTCATCTGGTAATTCTTGGAATGGTCTATTTTTATCAAAAATATTCTTATAAAAACGAAAATTTTATCAGACTAGGGTATTCAGGTAAACAACTGATATTAACACAGAATAAAGACACCATATAAGTACACAACAACATGTTTATATTTGAACAGTCCCATACAGATCACAGACAAAATAATCTGCGCTTAGTCCGACTAAACGCAACATATATACGCAAAGACTGAACGTTTACACAATAATTAGTGACCCAGTGGCACTGGCCAGGCCTAGTGTTAGTTTACTACCTGTGGTCGTACTGTCCATGGTAAACAGTTTCTGTAGGTACATTTGTGTACATAGAGAATGTGTTCGTAAGTAGTCGGTTTAGTGAATGATTAAACGGGAATATAACCTATGAAACTGAGGCTGTACTGAAACTTGCTTAGGCGTCTGTACAACATTAAAAACAAACTTGCCACCATTCCAACATGGTTCCATTAACAAAGAGAGAACACACTGTCACGAATACGTAATACTAGGAGCTGTCAGCTCCACTAGAAGAGTGACTATAGGAATAAAGCTCTTGATGACAGGAGAGATGAATAAGTTCCAAATTCAGCAGATACTCAAATGTCTTTAACTGAACTCCTATCTTTGACTGAAGTCCTATCTTTAACTGAAGTCCTATTTTTGATTGAAATCATATCTTTGACTGAAGTCCTATCTTTGTCTGAAGTCCTATCTTTGGCTGAAATCCTATCTTTGACTGAAGTCCGTGGAAAAGAAGACTAAATTGCTCGGAAGCAGCAACACACAAAATAACAAAAAAAGGATGTTAGTATTGAATTATTAATACTTATTTTTGATTACTTACCTGTGTGTAGTTCGTCTGGCTTTCACCGCTATATTTTTTAACCGACTTGAAAAAATAAGCTGGATGTATTATGGTCGTCTGTATGTACTTGTATGTGTGTTCATCGATATTTTCGTCAATTGTGGACTGATTTAGATTTTTCTATTTTTTTTTATTTTGTACTAGCTTTTGCCCGCGGCTTCGCCCACGTGGATATCGGTTATCATGTAAAAAGTAGCCTATGTCCTTCTCCATATCCCAGGCTATATCTCTGCCAAATTTCTTGATGATCGGTTCAGCGGTTTAGGCGTGAAAACGTAACATATAAACAGACAGAGTTACTTTCACATTTACAATATTAGTATGAATAGCATAAACACACATATTTAATTTTATTAACTTTGCTTGGGTAGATCTTGAGTTAGCTTCGATAATACGTATTTTAATCCACTTTCTGTATCTTGATGATGTTATAATAAATCATGTCACTTTTGTTTACATACCAAGTAGTGGTATACGAATTGGTATGGGATAGGTACCATGACTAAAAATTGTAAAATAAAAAACTTTTATGGAAGTCGGTGGCTTTTTGTTTTTTTTTTGTTTTGTTCTTTTAAAAATGTTTTTACAAAAAAACATAGCAATGAAAAATAGTTTGCGTTGTCCCCGTAATTATATAAGTATGCCAAGTTTCAGCTCAATCGGATGCCAGGAAGGGCTTGATAAATGGATGACAATGAGAGTAACTGGTAACACACACGAACGAAGCAAGCTAATATACTACTAATACCTTCGTAATGCAGCTAACAACGATAAAGTGATTTGAATAAAAGTCCGCATTAAACACACAATCGTGATTATTATTGGACGATTTTTGAGGTTGCTTTATTACTAATAAGTGTTATATAAAATAGAATATATACCTACGGGTTGAATTATTGTATAGGTAGGCTGACTTTTACAATCGATTATTTACTAGCTTTTGCCCGCGGCTTCACCCGCGTGGATGTCGGAAAATATCCAAAGGATATTTACTACAAGGATTAAACCAATCTGTGTACCAAATTTTATCCAAATCCGTTCAGCCAAATTTAAATGGCAGTGGGCAGGGCACATTGCTCGCAGAACAAATGGCCGATGGGGCCGTAAGTATCGTGACCACGTACCGGAAGACGGAGCGTTGTAAGGCCTCCCAGAAGGTGAATTGATGACTTTCTGAAGATCGCAGGAATCCGCTGGATGTGGGAAATACAGAACAGGTTGAAGTGGCGGTGTATGGGGGGGCCTATGTCCAGCAGTGGACGTCTTTTGGCTGAAATGATGATTATGACGATGATGTATAGATGTATAGTTAGACACTAAATCCTACTGTGTACACTTCAATTAAAACCTTAAATTGAACTTAAAACAAGGAGTTTCAGAATAACAGTGTAACGAATGGGGGTGAAACTCACGCCTGGGACGTTGTTCCATTGTGGCTACCGTACCAATCTGCAGTTCCTGCGCTGACCACGATAAGCAACAATGTGTCGGCTCCACCCGTTCGAACAATGTAGTTGATAGTCCATTCAGTTTACGCATTCATTGGACGTGGGTATTTGATCGGAAGACGTGCATCCTAGTTTACTGAGTTTGAATTTATGAGTTGTGTTCTACGGCGAGTGTTTCTTACGGTCAAACACAGAAAAATTACAATACCTAGAGTAAATAATAGTAAGAGATTTAGGGAAAATTTTACTAATGGAACTGAACACGATCAGCGCGTCCAAACTGCGTTCAAGACCTGTCAGTGTCAATATTACACAACAATGATGAAACTAACAGCAACTTTTTTTTTTTTGTGCTCGGGCACATATTGTTTTCCAACTCATTTTAATCATTGGCAGAATACTCGACATCGGCTTTGCTTGCCATTTATTAAATATATAATCTAGGGACATGGTAGTGCCCCCGCCAAGACGAGGTAAGCGAAGCGCAAGGGCACTACCTGCCTTTTCTCGAAGCGCTTCGTCGTTTTTTTGTACCCTCATAACTTGAATTTGAATTATACCAGATAAAGAAAATTCAGACGATATGATGTCAATAGCGGACTTATTAAATACTTAAAGTTTCAATTCCATAGCTCTTATATTTTAGATTTTATTGATATCTATAAAAAAAAACGGATTTTGTCACTGACTCACTCGCTGATGATCATAAATATTCTTAGGGTAAGCTGAATTTCGGTATGTAAGCTAGTATTATTACACAAACAACAAAAAAATATATAATTTTAACTTTTATCCCCCATCCCCTTAAACTAGGGGACTTCCACAAATTTTGATGCTAGAGGTCTGAAAATTAATATAGGGACTCCTTCTTATTAATAATAAAATACATATTTCAGGATTTTTTATAAATCACCCCTCAGACTTTAAATTAGGGGAAAAAAGGAGAAAAAGGCACCTCTGATGTGAAATACACCCAAAAAAATAAAGAAAAAATTAACAAAATAAAAAAATGGTCATAAGCAACTTACAAAAAGAAGTGAAATCCCACCAAAACATTTTCATGTAAAATGTTACCAAGACAAGACCACAAGCTCGCACTATCAAAAAGTTATCAGATCTCATGTAGAGTCAAGCTTATAACTCTACACGCCCTAACTTATTTATTACCTGTTGACATCTCTGACATATGTTTAAATGAATTTTTTTTTTTGTTTGGAATCTATTGACATGTCACCTTAATTGTAATTACTTGTTTATGTTAATTTTGTACGCCATATCGCACCTTTAGAATTATAGAGACCTTATTTGAAATCATCAATCACATCATCAGTTAATGAAATCATCAATTAATTCACAATATTATAGTGATCTCATTGGTGATGTTCTTTAGAAAGGTTGAAATCTTAAAATTTCAAATATAGTTCACTATAATATTATTATAGTGACCTAATTTGGTGATGTTTTTCAACTTCTGAAGAAATTAGGTCTCTATAATTCTAAAGGTGCGATATATTGGCAAAACATAGTGCACATATTTTAGACAATATATTATCTGTAACCATAACTATGTTTAACAAAATAAATGATTGATTGATTGATAACTCTAACTTCACAAACTCTACACCTTATTCAATATATGTGTATTGGCCGTTTTGCTATTGTTGAGAAAAAAAAAAAAAAAAAACTGAAAACAGTGTATACATTTTTCACCTTACGCCCATGTGAAGGTAACGCTATAAACGCTATTACAAGAACTATTGTATAACAGAAAAGTAATAAAGATAAAGATATATTTATTGCATAACTGTGTACATCAAGTTCTTATTTTAACAGTCTACCCATGTCGGATATGCAATAGTATTACACGGCAAATAAATTTCAAATAGATTATAGACAAATTACAAATGAATTACATACGAACAGTGAATACATTGTTCACCTTTCGCCCATGTGGAGGGTGGGGGCCCTTCACCATTTCGTAAGACTGTCGTTCTCACTGTGCACATCCACATCTGCTACACTGCTGTTAGTGCAAATATTTTTTATTTCTTGCATGCATACCAAACTATTTTGTTAACCGCACTTCATCTTGTACATTCTTAAAACCCGTAAATCTGCCAGAAACACCATGATGTGCACACACAGTCTAGTAATTCCCTGTTAACGTGCTCCTACTTCATTTGCCATTGATAAACTGTGTACTGTGTAGATTGTCCAACTGATATTGGGAGTCTAGTCGCTTAACCTGATGGATTAGTGGTCCCGTACACATCCGTCTGACGTCGGCTTCTTGTTTGCTTCAGCCATCAGTTGGCTTTGAGTTTCGGGACTTAGTAATGGGTTCATGTACAGCGTTTGTGCATTTAACAAGGATGAAATTTTGCCCACGGCTTCGCCCGCGTGGATTATGGAAAATATCCCACGGGAACTGTATAAAACACTACCGGAAATAAAAGTACCCTATGTCTTAATCGAATTGATACCATTGAATAATCTTAAGACCATGTTCTGACAAATAAATGAATAGGATAAATCTAGGTTATAAACTACCTATGTGCCAAACATTTAAACTGCCAAACAATAAGACCACTTGTCTCAGACCCAGACGTCCCGGGTTCGATTCCCAGCGGGGGCAAATTTTCTGCTCGATTTGATTGGTGGTATATTATATATTGGGGTTGTTCTAAGTCCGCCTGGTTAGCTACCACCATCTTATCTAAGTCTGTCTCCGTAACAACAATGTTAACAGCATTTGTTGTGTTTCGGCAGTTAGCGTTAAGATAGCCAGTTCCTTTGTGGTTGAGGATTCCGGGTGAAGCTCGCTTCCACCTTCGGCCTTATCATCACTTACCATCAGGTGAGATGAAGGCCAAGAGCTTCCCTGTTGAGAATAAAAAATAATAAAAAATCTTTGGCACATTGATAGTTTGTAAATAAGATATTTTTTTTTAATATTATATTTTCAGCATCAGACTCGATCCCTCGATCGATCCTCGTAGCAATTTTTTTTTTATTTCTTTGACGGCACGGTTGGCGCAGTGGTTAAGCGATTGACTGCTACGCTGCGTGTCGCGGGTTCGATTCCCGCACGGATCAAATATTTGTATGACGTACTCGTACAAGTAGTTGTTCCGGGTCTGGCTTTTTGTGTATGTGTGTTTAAATGTTTGTAAACGCACCCACAATACAGGAGAAATTCCTATTGTGGGGCAACGTTTAAAAAAAATGCTATTAATCATTTATGTATAGATAATATAGAGGAAATTGACGAAAATCTGCAACATTCAACACTGGTGCCGATTCCCTTGTTCAAAAACTAAACTAAATTTAAATTCAGTGGATATTTTTTTTTCTATTTCATTACGAAAAGGACAGAAGATACATTTTAGTTTAGTCCTGTCAAATTAATCAGCGCTTGACGTAAATTGACGTAATTTTAGTAGGCAAGTTTTAATCACGTCTAAACTTGTTTGGAGTAGTGACAGGCGCTGATTAATTTGACAGGACTAAACTAAAATTTATCTTCTGTCCTTTTCTTAATGAAATAGAAAGAAAAATATGCACTGAACTTAAATTTAGTTTAGTTTGTGAACAAGGGAATTGGCACCATTGTCTCCGAAATGGTATCAAGCTATATTTAATTGTTGCGAACTGACCATTTGAATGCTCCGCTATACCACAGTATAAAGATGACCAGAGGCCTAATTGCGTAACACACTATCAGTAGGAATCGGTTTCATTTTGACACTTCAACAACATTCATTGCGGTATTTACATTGTTGAGCAGGCAAATTTTTCGAACATATGAAGCAATGGATTAGTAATCATTAATAATAATAATTGTTAATTTTAATACGTTAATTGTTGAAAGAGCACTTGATTGTTAATTTAAGTAAATATACACATAAAAGAGTGTGTGCGTGTGTGTCATGCTTAGTTTCCTCTTCATCACGATAAATTAGGCTATAAAATATGTAATTTACATTAACTTTCCTCTTTCGCGTGAAAGTTTAAAGCTAATTAACTTTTTGCTCTTGTGCAGAGTTGAAGATTCAGTGCCGTTTTTCCTCCATACTGTTTTCTTCAGCTATATTTTTCTATTTCAAAAGATTTTATATAGTTTCCTTATCTATTTGTCTATCAATAACTCATTAGAACTTCAGTTATGCAAATGTCAGTTTAATATTCGCAGACATTCAAACTAACCATGTCCAGGGTTAGTTAAAAAGTTGTTTACTAAAAGTTTGGTCATTATTAAACCACGTGTAAGCCAAATTTAAATTATGTCAATAATAAAGTTAACTGTTTATTACAATTCATTAAAAGCTGTTATTTAACAAGCTGCCTTTTGGAAGGGCCAACTAGATTCAATTCAATGTTTTTGTTAATGTTGAGGTTCAAAAACGCCTTTTTCAACACATTTGCTCAAAAAATGCATTTACGAGTACGAAGCCTATATACATTGTTCGAAAGTTAAAAATTACGCACCTTACAACGGAACGTGCGGTAAAATAGGTACTCTCACCTAAGTACATATTTTACCACATACTCCGTTGTATAGCACCATGCGTATTCTTTACGGTTTTTTTTATAATTTCCATAATAAATATTATAAGAATTCCACCAAGAAGTTTCACATTACGAGAATAAATAAGCTGACTGATCGAACCTCCTTGAAAGCGCTTTTGCTCAATACGTTTGTCTCACTTATACTAAAGAGTAAATGAGACGAAAGATGTACTTCTAATTTTCACCACGTGCATGTGGCGCCATTTACAAATTCGCACCATTTTCATGTTAGAAACGTCAAAGATTGTTGCGACTTTCCGACTGATATTTATAAACAAAATATTATTATGAGTTCAAGCGAGGAATCTGATCCACCTGATATCTTGAATGAGTCTCTTGACAAAAAAAAACATAAATGTCTATCATTTATTAACATTATTTTTTTATACTATCATTTTGCTTCATTACATATTGTACTGTTTTCTCGCAAATGTTTTGAAAAACATTGTATAACACACGTGCAGAAATTGGTATTTAAAAACTCGTGACTATGGTAAGCCCTCGACTTCGTCTCGGGCTTACATTCGTCTACTCGTTCGTAAAAACCAACTTACCGCACTAGTATCATAAATAACTATTATGTGCCATTTGAAATTAATTATTTGACTTTAGACTTTTCAAGTTAGAACTTATTCGTCATAGACGAAGTACCTATTGTTCCACTGGTTTGTAACGAGAAAACGAATAAAGCCTTCTACTTTTGTGTGAAAATCAACAACCATAACCGGCAATCCAACAATTAATTAAACTATTGTAAAATGTGCCGTGTGGTGCCGGATGTAAAGAATAGCACTACCCTATTTCTTCCCGTGGGTGTCGTAAAAGGCGACTAAGGGACTTACTAGAGAATGGGCAGCAGCGTTCTTTATGCATTTTTAATTTTTAACCGCATACTGCGATCGCCAACTCGCCTGCATCAAAATGTTCTTATTGTGACTTCAAACACTTCAGCAATGGTCTAGCTTAAGTAGTACAACAAAATTAAATTGCGTTGGCATTTACGTCTATTGTAAATATTATTACTAAATCATCGCTTTATTATGTCGTTTGTAGGGTTCCGTAGTCAACAAGGAACCCTTATAGTTTTGCCATGTCCGTCTGTCTGTCTATCTGTCCGTCCGCGGCTTAGAAAATTCTAGACACACCGAGATTCCTTATTGAGCCATTTGTCATAATTCCTTCTTCAGTCACGAGATAATATTTGTTTAAAGGAATGCTAGTGGACCGTTGTACACCCTCTTAATAGAAACGATGAATATAACAAAATGACGGTTTGTAAACCTATCAGTTATCTCTTACGCTCCGATGCGTGCGTTCAGCTTGAACGTGGAATTAATTGTAATAATAAAGTTGCAATAATATACGCTGAGTACTGAGTTTTAAACGTTTTAAGGCTTCCACACACTGCCACAATATCGCGGGCGCGACTGGCAGGGCGACCCTTGTCGCCCTCGCGATATTGTAGCAGTGTGTTTGTGTTGTATTTATTTTTTGTTATGTATTTTTGTAATATAAGTACATACAATAAAATATATATATAAACAAATAAATAAACGCTACTCATCCCGGGATCGAAACTAGGATGTTCCGCTCGCAGTCATGCTTCAGATCGCCAAGACAAACCCCCGGCACGCACGAGCGATTTTTTGCCGCGGCGATGTTTTTTTCACACTAGATTTTGAACGCTCTGCTAAGCGCCAAAAGTTTAAAAACCAACGGAGTGTTTTTTCGACGCACTGGGTTGCACTCTGTTGGAATCTCAACGCTCGGGTTTACACGCGAGAGTTGAAAATCCAGTACGCGATATAATCCCGCCGCGATAATTTTACGTGTCCGTGCAAACGTGGGCTAACGAAGCAGTAATTTACAATAATTGATAACACAAATAAAAAAAATAACATATCCATGATATCACCAATCAGAACTTGTAATGGTATTGTGGCGGCATCTAGAACGCCACATGCGAACTAAGCATCAAAGACCTGACGTCACAAATCCTGCATCGCGCAATCAGAGTTTACCGCGCGACTAGCATAAATATACAACATTCCGACATCAACCGTTGGGCAGTTGCCCACCAGACACAACACCCGTCTGGTTGGAGGATCCTCCCTTTTCTATGGAGGATGAGTGAACTTTACACCCTGTTCCTCATACCTCTATAGTATAATGCATGCCTTGTATACTTTTGTGCAAGTTACTGGCATTATTATGTCCAAAGTTATACCCGCGCCATTTCTACATTTACATAATATATGGGGCATTGGTGGCCGAGTGGTATCAGCCCCGACTTACGATTTGTAGGTCGTGGACTCGAACCCAGACAGGGGCATTACTTTGTGTATCTAATTTCATCCCCACTGCTCTCAAAACGGTGAAGGAAAACATCGGGCTGAAACCAACATGTCAAAAATTCGAAGATTTGTGACATGCGCCAATCCGCACTATGACCGCGTGGTGGGTTATGGCCCGGTCCCTCTCATAGAGAGGAGATCTGTGTCCCAGCAGTGGGGACATCATTTTATGCTGATTATGTATGTTATGTACATCATATATTCTATTCATTGCTATTCTATTCGACATCTGTTATTTTAGAAGGACATACATAACAGTATTAGATGTAATGTGCAGTGGACAATATTTCAGGGGTCGCACACATTTTGTCAGCAGTTTATTCCACACGGTCGAGTCGGGGGCTATTCTAATACTGCTCGTTACTAGCTTGCTGAGCAAACAATTTGGATATTGAAGTTGTTTTCCGTTTTTCGTAAACATTTCTAAAATGCTTGAGAAATTTTGTAGCCGTAGTACATAATATTGTGGGATGCATAATTATTGTGTCTTAGACTAAGTCAATTGTGGGTTTAGTTTAGCTTGTGATCTTCCTATGCGAGTCCCAATAAATACTTCTTTTTTTTTACTAATTCAAATCGCAAATGTCACCCAAAAAGCTGCCAAGCTCAAATGGGACTGGGCCGGACACGTATGCCGCATGTCGGATGCATTCTGAGCTATGACTACAAATGTATCATTATCATTTTCATCATTTCAGCCGAAAGACGTAGACTGCTGGACATAGGCCTCCCCCGAATGGGGGGGTGTGCCATAATCGCCAGGCTTGGTAGGCGGGTTGGCGATCGCAGTATGGTGTTAAAAATGTATAGAGAACGCTGCTGCCCATTCTCTAGTAAGTCCCTTAGTCGCCTTTTACGACACCCACGGGAGGAAATGGGGTGGTGCTATTCTTTACGTCTGGCACCACACGGCACACAAATGTATGGGTTCCTGAAAACGTCCAACGGCATCGTGGAAGACCCAGATGTAGATGGTGGCACGAACTTGACATTTAAAGGACGCAGGGATTGGTCCATATTGGCTCAGGATCGAGTTGATTGGAAAAAGAACGGCAGCCCTTTGCTCAGGAGCAAAATAGCACGGGCAAGCGACGGGATGCCACGCGGTAGGTCGGACTCCGAAATAACATGCGGACGAAGTCGCGGGCAGAAGCTAGTCATCACATAAATATGTAATTATAATGTGTGAGTAATTTTCTCTTTAATATCCAGCCAAATTCTCTCGATGCCAACATCGGGGTGGCCACAACGCGCCGCGGCTCGCTCGGTATGGCCCACCGTTCCGGGGCAATGGCCCAAGCGTTCAATATCACCGGAAAATACACTTTATATTACAGCGATGTGTATTCTTCACGTGTTTTAACTTTTTATATGTTGACATTGGTATGTGGGTGGCTTGGAAATGGTTGTGGGTGATTTTTTTACGTTTTATTTTAGACTAGTTTCTGCCCGTGGCTTCGCCAGTGCGGCTTTTTCTTGAATAAAAGTAGCCTTAGTTACCGCTTATAACATCAGCTATCTGCCTGTGAAAGTTCCGTAAAAATCGGTCCAGCCGTTTCGAAGATTACCCGGAATAAACAGACGGACAGACAGAGACAAAATTAAAAAAAAATGTTTTTTTGACGTTAGTACCGTATATATTACCTATGCTTTCTTAAACATTTAGTAAAAAGCTGTTATTTTGATATTACAGACACTTAAATTTTATTAATTTGTAGATAGATTGTTGATTGTTGTTTTTTTGTTATTGTTGGTTGTTATTGTTTGTTGTTGTTGTTGTTGTTGTTGGTTGTTGTTGTTGTTGATTGATTGTTTGATTTTCGTTTTGAGATTTGTTTGTTTTTGTTCATAGATAGGTTGTTACTACAACGTTGTCACGCCAAAGTGCCTATGTTTTGGAAAATGAATTATATCTTTAATGTAAATAAATGAATAAATAATAATAAATTAATTATTTATTTCCAAAATTAATGTACAAAGTTAGTATGCGCAGCATTTACAGCGTATCACTTACAAGTGCACAGAGATTTGATCAAAAATCCCCATGCTAGGTAGAACACGGGTTCCACCTATCTATGATCATGGGGTTTTGATCAAAATAATCTATCAATCTTTAAGCTAACTGTAACATATGTTACAGGGAACACAGTAAGCTTAAAGATCTATTTCATTTTATTTGTTTTAAAGAATAATTTGAACACCGTCATGACTACATAACAGTGCTTTTATTAAGGTTGTCTTTAAAAGATCGTTTTTAGCGATAAGACCGCCCATTGTGTCACCCCTTGTCAAATTTTCTACTTAAAAATCTGTAATTTTTATGGTGTGCAATAAAGAGTATTTCATCTATCTATCTATCTATCTATTATTTGTGTGCCGTGTGATGCCGGATGTAAAGAATAGCACCACCCCATTTCCTCCCGTGGGTGTCGTAAAAGGCGACTAAGGGACTTACTAGAGAATGGGCAGCAGCGTTCTCTATGCATTTTAACACTATACTGCGATCGTCAACCCGCCTGCCAAGCGTGACGATTATGGCAAACTCCCCCAATTGGGGGAGGCCTATGTTCAGCAGTGGAAATCTTTCGGCTGAAATGATGATGATGATGTTCTATTATTTTAAATAATTTCAAGTTCAAAATCATAAAAAAACACAGTCGTTTCCATGAGGCAAATCTCTTAATATTCAGCCGTTCAAACTTCCAAAACACTAAACAATCTGACCATTAACAGGAACACGATTTAAATACAGTCCACGATAAAAATACTACATCGCACCCGATCGTACAGCGGACGAAGCAAAAAAGGGTTTTTCATTAAATATTTTCACGTAGCGGACTCGCCCGTATCATGATAAATGGGTTTGACTCTTAACAATGTTAGTTCATCCAAAATGTATTGAGAAAAACGTAGCCGTTTTAACTGAACTGTGAATGAACGTAGGTTTTCAGTTGGTTTCTTTTCTGGGGTAAGCAGTAACAACGGCTAGATAAAGCGGCTAGAAAAGAAATATTGTTAACATTTTAAAAGAGTAAGTATGGAGTTTCTTGCCCATTCTTCTCCATACTACCTTTTCGAAGGAGCAACTAGAATCAATTAATTATAGTTGTAAATTTTGACGTTCAAAAGTGCCTTTTATGTGCCTATTTGAAATAAATGATTTGACTTTGACTTAGACTTCCTACATAAAACCGTCACTTAGGCAATTGGGTTTTACCTGACGGAACTTTGGAGTAGCAGCACGGATGATTTGTCCCTGATTGATGGCTATTATATGGGACGTAACATAGCTGGTCTATTGGTTCAACTATCCTTACCTCATTAGGAATAATTTGGTCGTGGTTATGTTTTGTTATTAAAAAGTACCGTATCGTGTGGTGCCGGACGTAAAGAATAGCACCATCCTATTTCCTCCCATGGGTGTCGTAAAAGGCGACCAAGGGACTTACTAGAGAATGGGCAGCAGCGTTTCCTATGCATTTAACTTTAAGCATATTAACCCCATAATAGTAATAAAAGCTTTTAAGCAAATCAAGATCAAATTAACCGAAGATCCGGTTCCGATTCCGAACCGGGAATGTCTGTTAAAGTCTGTACCTCTATAATTGAGACTATAGCCCCTTACTTAGCCTTAATATTTAACTTGTGTGTAGATCAAGGAGTCTTCCCGGATTTAATGAAATACAGTAAGGTAATACCTCTTTTCAAATCCGGGGACAGTAAAGACACCAATAATTATAGACCCGTATCCGTGTTGCCGGTTTTCAGTAAGGTGTTTGAAAAGGTAATGCTTAATCAAATGCTCAATCATTTTAACACGAATAAAATCCTTCACGAACAACAGTATGGTTTCACCAAAGGACGTTGCACGACCGACGCCGGTGTAACATTATTAAGACACATTTTTAACGCGTGGGAAGAGGCCCAAGACGCCATAGGAATCTTTTGTGACCTCTCCAAGGCATTTGATTGCGTCGATCACGAAACCTTACTTTTGAAACTTGAGCATTACGGACTTGGAAAACTTGCACTTAGTTTAGTAAAATCTTATTTAAATGATAGACAACAGCAAGTTCAAATAAATGGTATCAATTCATTCGGTTTAAAAGTAAAAATGGGTGTTCCACAAGGCTCGATATTGGGTCCTTTCCTTTTTTTAGTGTATATAAATGATCTACTCCATTTATTAAAAAATCAACCACAAATGGTGTTATTTGCTGACGATGCTTCCTTAATTTTTAAGGTAGATAGACGTGCTACAAATTTTGACGACGTAAATAACGCTCTATTGCAGGTCCAAAATTGGTTTACTGCTAATAATTTAGTATTAAATGGGAAAAAAACGAAGTGCATAAAATTTTCTTTACCAAATGTCAAAAGTAGTGATTGTGAGATAGTATTGAATCAAGAGAAACTAGAATTCGTCGATAAAACTGTTTTCCTGGGGATCACGCTCGATTCAAGACTACAATGGGGTCCTCATTTAACATCTCTTGCAGGACGGCTAAGTTCAGCAGCATATGCTGTCAGAAAAATCCGTCATTTTACTGATGTAGATACCGCGAGGCTAGTCTATTTCAGTTACTTCCATAGTATAATGTCTTACGGTATTTTACTTTGGGGACGGGCTGCAGACATCGAGTCTATTTTTATTCTGCAGAAAAGAGCCATCAGAGCCATATATAATCTCCGCAGACGCGATTCTCTAAGGGAACTGTTTAAGGATATTAACATCATGACGGTACCTTGTCAATATATCTACGAAAACATGTACGTAAGGAAAAATTTACATCTTTTTAGAAAAAGAGGTGAAAGACATAATTATAGTACTAGAAATAGGGACCTATTAGCTCAACCAGGTTTCAGACTGGCTAAAGTAGACTCATCTTTCATGGGGTACTGTTTAAAATGTTACAATAAAATTCCTCCCCACATACTTCAACTGAATGAGACTAAATTTAAATCTTGTATAAAACGCACACTATGCAGGCAGGCATATTATAAGTTGGGGGATTACATCGCTGATAAAAATGTTTGGCTGAATGCTGGTCCTGCTCCACAACCTCAGCTAGTTAATTAACATTTGACAATCATGTTGGAGCTGCTGAAGATTGTAAACTATTTTTGCATTGTATAAACTCAATGTCCTTGAATTATATAATTGCATAGCACAGGTGTGAGTACTATGTACTATAGAGCTACCATTTACCGGGTAATATGTCTTTTATTGACTTGAATGTGCCCTGGCGGCTGCGAGTATGTCATGCTCACTAAAATGTCTCGCTGGTGGTGGCGTGTGTGTTGGATCTTTAAGTTCCCTTCAAAATGGTTGAGCTAAATGGTGCTGATCCATGCGTCATGTTCGTGAACGGGCGCCGTCAGTTGGGACTGGTCATCTCTTAGCGGCCACGGCTTATTTTAATTTTTGAATTGTTTCTATTACGGACGCTTCTAACGTGCACGTCTTTCTACATTGTTCTCACATGTATAACTTCAACATGAATGATGTAACCCATATTTTGTAACAATATTTTGTTTTAAAAGAGTGTCCATGGAGTTTCTTGTCCGTTCTTCTCCATAGGAACCTACTACGCTTTGGAATGGGCAACTAGCTTCATCTTTCTGACTGACCGACCCCTTGACAATTCAAAAGTGCCTGTAATTGGTTTATTTGAAATAAATGCTTTGAGTTTGAGTTTTTAACACCATACTGCGATCGCCAACCCGCCTGCCAAGCGTGGCGATTATGGCACCCCCCCCCCATTGGGGGAGGCTTATGTCCAGCAGTGGACGTCTTTCGGCTGAAATAATGATTAAAAAGTACCTAGGTATTACGGGCACGGATACTCTACAAAAATATGGTCAATAAATAACGAGTACATTTATTTGTACACAGTTCCATTGTTCGCTCCAAATATTATTTCAAAGCTTTCACGTAGAAAAATAATTAGGCTACATAATTGTTACCTTAATACGCAATAATGTACCTTAATGTATCTACATAGAATAATAGGCTTTCGTCTAAATAATATTGTTACGAGCTTGCGGTTCGTGACAATAAAAACGAGCCGATTTAAAAAACCAAAAATGACACTTTAATTAAACAACACTAATAACAACTCAAACACACTAATTATAAAGCACAACTGCACCACTGATCACTCTAAAGTCGCACTCGATGATCGCTTGTATCGCTTGTTGTTCGACTGTGTCGGGTCGCGGTCCATACTGGCCTTATATAGTCCTTAGATAGTTCCAGAACCTTCTACTGTAGAAACATCTAGAATGTTCGAGTACATACCGGCCCCTACCGACCAGATGTCGAACGTTCTAGAAAGTTTTAGCATCGAAGTTTGTTTAATATAATAATTGTGGCGCGCAACAATATCATTCATATAAAAATTATAATTTTTCTAAGGCGCATTATACTCTGACAGACGTAAGCATTGTATAATTGCCAACTAATAGTGACCAACTAACCCAGACTACGAAGGCATTGTGCTGATTTGAGCATAATAATCATACCTACATAACATATCTATCACAATTCGATTTTTCCTAATGGAAGATTTCAGTAGCAGCACGGGGCCTGCATCATTACTTGGTTAATGGTAATAGACTAGCCACCTATTTTATGGGACTTAACATCACCGTTGTATAGGTGCCTAACCCTTTGCTTACCCCGTTAGGAAGAGCAGGTGTAGTATTATGTTTTGTTATCAAAAAGTGGGTATTACCAGGGGCGTAGCTACCGCCGTATCAGCCATATCAATGATACGGGGCCGCCAAGCTACAGGGGCCCCCCATATTCTTTTATTAAAATCACAATGACAGCTTAACATAGTATCCCCGTCAGGATGCTCCAACTTTCGAGCTCGCTTCGCTCGTTCTTACATTTTCTTAGTAAAATCACAACGATAGCTCAACCTAGTATCAGAGTCAGAGTACTCAAATTTTCTACCTCACCTCGCTCGCTCTTGCATTCTCTTAGTAAAATTACAATGGAAACTTACCCTGCCATGTTAGTACGCTATTTTGTAAACAATAATCCCTTCCTTTGGAGTTTCGCCGCAGTCGGTTAAAAAAGGGGCCCCAACAAGGGGACCCTTTTTACATTTCGATACATGGCCTCTTTATGACTAGCTACGCCACTGAAAGGCACGTGTGCTGTACAAAAATAATAGCAACAAATAACAAGAGTATTTATGTGTACACAAATGAAATGTGTATCATTATTCGGCTTATTCCACAAATCCCCCTTGAAAAATTCCCCTTAAGAGGAAAAGTGGAATATATAAAAACCAGTCTAGAATTCACCCCTGCTTATTTCACTAATCCCCCAGAGAATCCCCCTCAGTTGGGAAAACTGAACCCTAATGTGAAAAAAATCACTTTCAGGGGGGGTCTTGGAATAAGTTTTTTTTTTTCAATTCTAGTTTTCCCCCCTAACCGGGATTGTCAGGGGTGAATTCTAAACGGTTTGTTATAGATTCCACTTTTCCTCCTAAGGCGGATTTGTGGAATAAGCCCATTATTCCCTCTAAATATTAATTAATAACTTTCACCTAGCAAAACAATAACCTAAATAAATAATACCTAGAGACACAATAATGTACCTAAATAGAATAATGGGCTTTCATCTAAACAATATCATGAAGATTTTTCTAGGGCGCATTATTCTCTGACTCGTGTAAGCATTGTTCTGTTGCCAACTAATGGTGACCAACTAACCCAGACTACGCAGGCATTGAGCTGATTGGAGCATCATAATTATAACATACCTATGTATATTACCGCATACACCAAGGCATAAAACATGTATTCTACATGTTGTGTTTACTAGTTTCGTTTATCATTTACACGTACAAAAAGTTCTCAAAACTAGTTATAGGTACACAAAACCTCTAGAAAAACTAGTCAAAAACGTGAACAAAATTGGTAACAATACATGTCTTAAACTACGTCAATACATGTATCATACATGTTTTACACACACAAGACTTGATGAAAACAAGTATCACCACTTACAAAAAAATCAGCAGTTCCATACATTCTGTCGAGTTAAACTTAAATATAATGGAAAAGCCGTTTTTTAACACAGTTTCAAGGTTGGTCCTGGTTGGATCCGTTGTAAAATTGTAAAATAAAATAAAAAAAAACGAAAAAATTATTGCATTGTACACTAACATGCACGGAACTTTAACAGAAACAAAGCCATCTTTCACTAAAGCCTCACACGTCGCATGGGCGAATATGGGAGACTCCGGAGTACCGCATGCAGGTGACGTTAACATATGTGACGTAACATGAGTATCTAATATACGTGGCCGCGGCAAAGCGGCTAATGGAAATGAGCCTTTATAAATTACGAAGGTGAAATATCTCCCACGTCCTCCTTCATATTTGATGTTTCAAACACAAAAATGTTGTTGCATATTTTCTCGGAAATCGTGTCAAACCTTTTTATTCCGTGACTGTGTTTAAAAACGTCCAATGTTTCTAAATCAAGATACTCGGCAAAAATGAACAGCAAATGTAAAATAAACACAGTATTAGTAGAATATGTCTTAGAAATGTAAAGGTAAACTGTACCCACTCTACGCATTAGCTAAGCAAACACCAAACACATCTTAATGGTAACACTAAGAGCGTACTTAGTTGGTATACTCGTACCTAAAGATCTTTTCCTGGGAGACCGCTCCCAGGAAAAGATCCTTACTGGAGGACATAATAAGATGGATGTTAGTTAGATTCTCTGCTTATCAATTCGGGGAAAACAGGCGTGAAGTTAAAAGTCAAAGTCAAAGTCAAATCATTTATTTCAAATAGGCACATAAAAAGCACTTTTGAACGTCAATTTTTTTTAAAATTAATATTATATTATTATTATTTTGAAATTTACAACTATAATTGATTCTAGTTGCCCCTTCCAAATAGTTATTTATGCAACTGTTGTTTAATAAGGGGTATTAAAACACGAATGTGGGTTTATCACACGAGGCGAAGCCGAGTGTGATAATAGTATGACATGAGTGTTTTAATACCTACCTAATTATTACAGTTGCATACAAGACTTTATCTACACCCATGACATGAATCCTCTATAAAAGGTTCTGAAACAGTTTTTGCAATACTAATATCGAACAAAAAAGGCGGGATACGACGCTATGGTATAGTATAGTGAAACGCGCGTGCGTGACAATGTTATTTTTTTTTTGAAATTCATAGATACCACGAATTGAATAGTGAGAATGGAAGGGAGGATTATGATCCCTTCCTTACTCATCAAGCAGATGAGTAAGGACTCGGATAAGTAAGCCATCCTCGTAAAAGCAAAGGAGTTGCATAATGAAATTCAGTACAACATTATAACTCCCGTTTGGATGCTATTATGGTTACGAGTACTATGACACTGGGTGTTTTAATGTTGGCAATAAGCAGTTTCAGAAACTTTTATAGAGGATTTATAGCATGGGCGTAGATAAAGGTAGTTACGTATGGAGAAGAATGGGCAAGAAACTCCATACTTACTCTTTTAAAATGTTAACAATATTTGTATACATTAATTATATGTGAAGACGATGCACTTACCTAGAATAAAATTACTATACCACAATGTTTTGTTATGTTAGGTATACGTATTTTATAGATTATCATAAAGGTACACCAACCTAGCTACTGCCTGTTTTGCAGTGTTCAGTTTTCGCTGCAAACCCGACAAATATCACGACGAAGTTTTGCAAGCAGCAGTAACTTGAACTACAAATAGGTTATACACCAACTTGGTACTAGGTAGGTACACAATATTATAAAACACATTAACATAACGATGTTTGCTTTTTTTTATCATTTAGCTCCGCTAGTTATTCCAAAAGATATTCTCTGGTAATATTTTAGTAAAAATGTAGTCGCCGTAGGCATAGGCTCTTTGTAATGAAACGTTACTAACTCCGATAATAAATCACACTTTCTAATAGCAGTAATAAGAAAACTTGCAAAATATTTTATATTTCAATGACAAACGCTGGAGGGTTTCTGAGCTCATCCTTGAAAAATCTCAACGATTTTTTCGCCGAATTTCGAGTGGAAATCACGATGTCTCGGGCAAAGATGTCGATGGCCACTTAATATGATTAATTGTGCCCAAGTTTCTTGGCGGGGACACTTTATAACATCCTTTGTTGGGGATGAGCCCCGACGCAACTCCTCAGAACTCTACAGTGTTTGAGACAGGAGAAATTATTCTATTAGGAACTTTTTGATGGGAGAGCTTTCCTATCATATTTCACGGAGACAGACGTCCTTTGTAATGGGAGGTTTAAGTTCTGTTATGCTATATTGTTGCAACCATCTCAATTGGAGCAGTATGCGATCGCAAAATTTAGAACTTAGTCGATAGCATTGTTTCGGTAAATAATTCGGTACCTATGTACACTAAGGGCCGATTTTTCAATCCTCAGTTAAAACGTCGAATAGCTACCTAGCGTATAAAATTATCTGGCTGTTTAGACGAATATATATTTTAAATTTTTCAATCGTATAATATCTGAAGAATAGTTATCTGGGGTCTTTGCTAACCAACTTCACACTATCAATGTGAAAGCGAGATGCACAGATACAGTATTCAATGTGTTAGACAAGAATAGAAACAAAACATTTTCTGCTTGACATTTTGACGAGATTTTGACTAACTTTTAGCTGAAGAATAAATTTGACACTTGTTTTTTGTTATTTTGTGCTTACAGTCAGAATTAGTGAACAAATATCGGTAAGTAATTTAAAATAAATAAACCGACGACGCTGTGAACAACGGAGAAAAAGATGATACTTGGAATAAAATTGTAAACACTTTCAATGCTGCATCGACACATCGAGTGAATCTGTAGTATGTACGGCCAAAACATTAAAATTAAAGTACCTACGAGAGCCTAAATAAGGAAAAAAAGACAAAGATGACTCTACACAGACAGGAATTATATAGAACAGATGGCGGACAATAAAACCTCAAACAAAAAAAAACGTCAATACATTGTTTATTCCCTAGAATAAGCTGATGCTTGAAGGGACAGTTAACTTTATTCCTCAGTTACAGGCTTAACTCTCAGATACTGGGTATCTGGCTATTGAAAAATACAAATTCATGCTATCTAGGGAATAAACACTATTCGATTCTTTATCTGAGGATTGAAAAATCGGCCTTAAGAGAAATTTGGTTTGATCCTTTCATTTAAGGTTTGGAACTTGCGAAATTGCGTTCAAGTATTTTGTATTTTTATTATATACTAGCTTTACCCGGCCCGGCTTCGCACGGGTAGCATTAACGTAACCTTACCTTACCTAACCTACCCTACCTACTCTACCCTACCCTACCCTATCTACCTACCTACCTACCCTACAATACCCTACTCTACCCTACCCTACCTACCTAAAACCATCCCTGGCGCATACAACATTGACATTATGACGTCTATGGTCTGTTTGAATTCCTTGCTGAACAACTGAAAAAATATAAAAAAATAAAATGTAATAGTATGTTATCCTTAAGATATAGATATATGCCATCGCGGACTTTTCTGTAGACCTACATTTATACCGGATGACTTTTTTTACCGTCTCGAAAAAAATTGGGTATACTAGGTGAACGGAGTAGAAGCCTATGGCATAGCAATATATATATATTTTTTTTTTTCAGAAATAAAACTAAAATAAAAGATAAAAATATAGAAATTTGGGTGCGTATGATTTAAATTTAAATATTATTTATCGTATTTATTTATTGAATTATGTTGTTAAATTTCTGTGTTTATTGTTATAGTATGATAAGTTTACTTCAAATGTGTGGTATTTATCCATAGATCAATTTCTTTCTAGGTTAATGAAAAAATAATAAAAACTATGTCATAGGCTTCTACTCCGTTCACCTAGTATACCCAAATTTTTACGAGACGGTAAAAAATGTCATCCGGTATATGATACACAATTCCACCATAAATTATTTTTCAACACACTTGCTCGTAAAGTGGCTCTTATTGAACCGCTCTTATGTCCATAATGCAGTGTATTAAAAACGCGTGCAACGTGCTTTCGCGTGCTTTTTACTTTACGTTACCATACGAGTGCTGTAACGCCTCAGATAACTGTTTACTAGTCGAAAACTTGTGCTTTTTTTTTAAATCTCGTCAAAGAAACTTCATGCCAAACGGAATCCTCGCGTTCACTTTTTTTTTTTTAAATAGTCTGAATTGTCTTTGGTCCTAAAATTAACTAAAATTTATTTATCTTAAATCAGGAGTGGGTTGTAACAGGTAAAATCCCATATCTGTTCCGCCTGTTTCTGTTCCACGTAATTAATAGTTCCAAAAACATGTTACAAAATAGCAGGCTGTTATTTCATACTATGTGGGAGCAAACTATTGTGTGTTCTCTGTTACCACAACTGCACAGTTATAATACACGGAGGTACTTCTCTTTCTAACTATGGTGTTACACCTATGCGAGAAAAGGAGAGTAACTAAGCTTGTAAAGTAGAGCTTGTGACGGACGATGTAACAGGGTGTCACAGTGTAACAGTAACATTTATTATCTATATTCTAACTAAGGTAACTGTCATAAGCATGAATAGACAAAAGCTTGTGACTGGATGGATTCTGTTATCTCGTCGTGGAACATAAGCTTTTTTTTTTTTTTTGTCTGTTTATTTGTGACAGTTACAGTCTGGTGTCTTGTGATACCTGTTTTATTTAGCTGTTACGATATATACGCCTCACTCCTACCTTAAATTGTCCGTGGTCCCTCCCGGAACCAAACGGAAAAGATTCTGACTGACGTTCTATTATTGCGGATTCTCACTGAACTAATGTATATTTCACTATGCCAATAGTACTTTCTAATTCCATACTAACTAAACTACGATCAGACTAAACATTTTTTTTTTTTTATAAAGGCTGTATAGCGGTTTTCCAGTGCCTCTATTTACACCTGCGCGCGAATCGCATGGGGGGCGCGCGGAAAAAAAAATACAGAACCAGCGCGCCATTTTCCATAAATATTTGTTTTGTTAACGTTTTCGTTGTGTTGTTATAAGTTACTATCAAAAATACGAAATCTAAAGTATTGTCACCAACCGACGTTGAACAGTTGTTAAAAAAAACGTCCGGATAGTCAGTACCTGGTAACAAAGATCAGTTGAACTTTATAAATCTAAATGTATCATCTCTATAATTACGTTATTGTAGCCTATGTTTTTACAACAAGTCTGTTTTTTTCCTCGCAAGTGTGTTGAAAAACGTCGTATGGAACGCGTGTGCATTGATCATTACACACAGCACACTTGTATCATAATGTACGTCACACCTAGCCACAATGTGAGTTTTACAGCACGCTACGCGTACAGTAAAACTCGCATTGTGGCCAGGTGAAGACGTAAAATTGTGTACTCACCACGGGCAGTAAAAAAGAAAGCCCTCTATCGCATATTTATAACCCTCGCCTGCGGCTCGGGTCACAAATACATGCGATTTCGGGCTTTCTTTCTTTTACAGCCCTTGGTAAGTAATGTACTATTGTTATATCTCAAAGGGTTTAGACAGCGTTTTTGTTGAAAGCTCCCAGACAGCTTATTTTTTTCCGACACCTCCAAAAAATATCGTTTATGCATACAAAAACTTAACAAATTATATACCTTCCTCGAGAACCACGCTATCCATTGGTAAAAACAGCATGAAAATCGGTGCAGTAGTTTTTCAGTTTATCGCGAACAGACTGAGAGATAGACGCGGTGGAGGACATTGTTTTATATATTTAAAAAAATATGTAGTGATTAGTTTATAATAATTATGTAGTGATGAAACACTACCTAGGTTACATTATGGCCTGATTATTGTACTATTTACAGAACGCTCGTTAAACAGAAATAACTGCAGATACATTTGTTGCAACTAGTTTTTTTTTTTTTAGTTTGATTTCTTTTTTTGCGTCATGTTTACCGCAAATAAACGTATTTTCTTTTCTTTCTTTCTTATTTGGCATTGCACGTTCATTTTCGTGCTCCATCCAGTCCAAAGAAACCAGACCTTTTTATTGTATTTTCTGGTCCCCGACAGTCTCTAAGATGTATTATTATACCTTGACACACTGCCAAACCGTTCACAAATAGGAAAATACGTCAGCATATTTACATGAGGACGTAGCCTTAAGCCAGTTGAAATATTACCATTTCAGCTTACCACGCTTTTAGTAACAAGTGTGGTTTGTAAGAGTTTATCATAACTTAGTCACGTGACAGCCGAAATAAAGGGAAAGCGTTAAGACTCGTGTTGTTTTGCCAATATCTGATTCAGGTCGAACATAACATGAGGCGAAATTATGAATTGCTAGCGTTGCGATTTCCAGAGATCAATACTGCAATGGCAGGTATTTTTTCTTTCACGTTTTTTGACCAATATTCGGATAAAACAGTCAAATCAAATCAAAATATTTTATTTCACATAAGATAAAATAAGATGGGTTGAACGACATTGGTCAAGTCTGCTATTTGTCAAATCGGAGATCATTTATTTGTCCAAAACATGAGTATACGCACACATGGCATGCAAGATGTTAAATTAACATAAACCTACATCGGCACTTATGAAACGTCAGAAACTAGGTGCATGGTTTCGATTTGGTCGTTTTCTATGGAGATTAACCGGCAAGAAACTCCACGGTTATTCTTTTAAAAATAATTGGTTATTACAATGTTTTAAATTAACAGTGTTAATAGGTATGGGAGGAAGGTGTAGGCCTTAAAACAACAAATGTTCAGTAAATCTATAGTCTACTAAGTCTTTAACGTTCTCACATTCACAAAATAGGATAAAATCTACATATCGACAGTGATGTGCCAATAACACCTAACTGACAAAGTCGAATATTTACACTAACTGAATGAGGATGCATGCATGGCAGTAATGCCATAAAATAGGCACATTAGTTTAGTTGGAGGTATTTCCACATAGTTTACAACAAAAAATACACTTAGGAGATTTCACTAAAACATGCGAATAACCCCTTTAAATTCAAAATGATAAAAAAGTTAATTCTAGAATTTTTTTATTTAAGAGGTATTGGCACTTCACCATCGATATCCTCCAATTCTTTATTAGTGGCTTTTGTGGACATGATATTTATTCAGATATGTTACTGTAGTTGTAATTGCAATCATGTCATTAATATTTTATATACTTAGATTATTTTATATTTTGTGAATGTGAGAACGTTGTAGGCCTAGTAGAGTGTAGATTTGTTGGCGGTTTACTATTTTGTTAAGTACCTGGTAATTGTTGAAAGGCCTACACTGTCCTCCCATACCTATTATCACTGTTATTTAATAATATTGTAAAGCCAATTATTTTTAAAAGAGTAACCGTGGAGTTTTTTGGCTGCTCTTCTCCATAGGAAACGACTAATTGGAACCGTGCACCTAGCTTCTGACGTTTCATAAGTGCCCATTTAGGTTTATGTGAAATAAAATATTTTGATTTTGATTTTTGATTTTGATATATAAAGAGGACTACATAGGACTTGAACATAACTGACGAAACGTGGATATTCCTACTATGGACCACCTCTGCCTAACCTTTCGGGGAAACAAGGCATGATGTTATGTTATTATGTATTTTTATAAAGATTAAAACGAAACTATTTAAACCAAATGATATGGTTGCCACAACTACATTTACAAATCTGATATAAATATCATGTCCACAAAGCAACTAACAAAGAGTTTAAATTAGAATTGGAGTTTATTGCACATTCTTCTCCATACATAAAGTAACTACTTTTTGAAAGGGGCAACTAGAATAATTTTTTGTAATTTTTGACGTTCAAAAGTGCCTTATATGTGTCTATTTGAAATAAATCATTTGACTTTGACTTTGGCTTTGAATTGTAGGTATATAAAGTCAAATAATTTAAAAAATTAAATAAAAATTATAAAAAATAATATGTCAAAGAAGAATGTAAAAGATAAAAAATTAAACATCATTATTTGGGAGCAGTTAATAGACACATATGTACATAATTATTCCGTTAATGAGTTACCAGGGAAGCCACATGTGCACAAGGAATTATTGCCAAACTTCCTTCTTTTTTTTTCTTTAAAAAGGTTGCCCCACACTAGGAATTTCTCCTGTATTGTCGTTTACAAACATTTAAACTCACATACACAAACAGCCAGACCCGGAACAACTACTTGTAGGTCATATAAATATTTGTTCCGTGCGAGAATCGAACCCGTGACATGCAACGCAGCAGTTAATCGCTTAACCACTGCGCCAACCGTGCCGTCAAAGAAGAATGCTTCCTTGTCTTCAACGTAGTCTTTAATCTTATAATAAGCTTTTTTGATATGGACGTGTTTGATGTGGGTTTTGAACTTTCCATCACTAAGTTCTGTAACTGACTTTGGCAATTTGTTCTAAAAGTACAGTACTCCATCGGCCATATCTACTTCTAGCCAGATGCCTTTCCTAACACCACTTGAGGTGTATCGCTCTGTTACAGACATCGTTGGCATAAGGCATCGTTAGACATCGGGGGATGTATTTCGGAAACATAGAACGTTAAATACTTACCAAAGCCACTTAGTGTAGACGTCACAACTTTTAATGCAAACCACTCACATCGACCACTATCAAACCACATAGGCTAATTAAATCCACACATACCTATAAGCATAAGGCTATATCTACCCACCCCTACATACATTCAGTTCGTCTAGTGAATCCACAACAAGCCTGGTATCTCCCCGCAGGAAACGTACTGTATCGACTAGACGGCTATGCCATTAAGACAAGTCCTTATCTACAAGTGTCTTACATAAGGGCTCACGGCTCGTGTACACCTAATCCGTCATCGGCCGAACTATGCTCGTACAGTCGATCACACGTTAGTGGTAACACTTTGACCTTGAACTGGCCTAGTATAGTACGGAGTTTCAATAGAATAAGAGGACAGCTTTTACTGGTTTTTTTACTACTGAAGTGCCCAGTTCGGCCGAGACTGCGCTCGGGAAAACTAGGCCGCCCGAACCAAACAACTGTATAAGAAAGTGACTACTTCAACAACATCGTTCAATGACGTCCGATAACTAGGTGTACGCACTCTCTTTTATATGCATGTTTGGTTCCATCAGTCAAGTTCGGCCGACTGCGAACGAGGATTGTTCGGCCGATAACGTACTAGGTGTACCTCGCATTACTCGCTGTCTAATGACTTGATTTTCTAAGTCGTAAAAGCCGTATCTGAAGATGTTCGACTGAATTCTGTGTTTTACTTACATGAAATCTTGATCCACTTAGGTCCTTACAGTCTTAGGTCCTTAGATTATTATATGCCAATATCGTTGGCCACTGTAACAGCAAAGGTTTTTGACGATGTGCTACATGATGCACAATTCGGTATTAAAGCTGGGCTTCCACGGAAACTGCTATTCTCGTGCTCCAGCATACGGTCAGGTACTATACTGATAAAAACAAACCTGTGTATGCTGCTTTCTTGGACCTCTCCAAGGCATTTGACCTGGTTCATTATAATATCTTATAGTCGAAAGTGCGTGAGCAAGGTCTTCCTAATGAGCTCATTAAGCTCTTAGACTACTGGTATGACCTCCAAACCAACCAGGTCAAATGGTCGGGTGCTTTGTCTGGGGCGTATGGGTTGGAATGTGGGGTAAGATAGGGAGGTTTGACTTCCCCGGCGCTATTCAGTTTATACGTCAATAACGTGATCTAGGAGCTCAGGAGCACTGGTATCGGATGCTCTATTGATGGTAAAATTATTAATAGTGTAAGTTATGCAGATAATAAGGTGCTGCTGAGTCCCTCGATTGATGAACTCAGACAGATGCTTGAGATATGTGAAAGATACGCCACGTCTCATAGTTTATTGTACAATGTACGGAAGAGTGAGCTTGTGGTGTTTAAGGTAGATACTAAAAAGCCTAGAACAGTTCCTCCGGTGTTTCTATATGGTGTACCACTAAATAGAGTGTCACATTTTAGGTATCTTGGCCACATAGTAAATGAAGACTTGAATGATGACAGTGACTTAGAAAGGGAGCAAAGAGAGTTGTCGATCCGATGTAATATGCTGGCCCGTAAGTTTGCGCGATGTACTAGAGAAGTGAAACTCAATGTGTTCAATACGTTTTGCAAGTCCTTTTACACGTGCAGCCTGTGGATTAGACATACGCAGAGGGCCTACAAAGTTCTTCGCGTGCAGTACAATAACGCTTTTAGGGTGCTGTTGGGGTCCCGCGGTTCTGTAGCGCATCGGACATGTTTGCTGTAGCAGATACAGATAGCTTTCAAGCTATCATGCGAAAAAGAACGGCATCCCTGATGCGAAGGATTCGGGGGAGCATCAACAGCATTTTAAAGGTAATTCAATCAATCAAGTCAATAAGCCAGATTGCCCGTTCTTGGGGAACGGGACCCGTATGCACAGCTGCAGGTCTGGTGCAGCGGGAAGTGGATATAGTAAAGTTATATGTTTTTTAATTAGTTTTATATTAGTTACATTTTAGTTTTAATTATATCATGTTTTATTTATTTATTTTAATGAAAAATTTTACTAACATAGTTTTATAAGTGTTACTAACAACAATATGAATCATTTGTGTGCGAGTTAAATAAATAATAATAATAAATAGCACTTACATTTACTATAGCATTAGACAAATAACGGCTAAATAACGACAGTTATTGTGCAATAGTGTTGAAAATACTGCACTTTAGAGTTATTTTTTTTATGTAAATGGTAAACAGATTACAGTGCTTTGTATTTATCGTGAAATAATGGAGTTTATTAAACTTTTACATTGAAACATCGAAAGGGTGAGAACAGTTATTTGTCTTATGTTATAATAAATGGAGTATAGTTTGGTTTAAGTGTTCTTGATGTCAAGTCTTAGAATGATAGTACTTTTTTTGTGTTTTTGGTGTGTGTGTGTGTGACATTATCAACTTGTTATGGTACATTAAGTTAAGCTTTTTATGCTATCGTTAATTCATTTTTAGGTATCGCATTATACTTGAATATTTGCAAAAAAAACTGAAAAGAGAGAACCCATTACGTTGCATTGCAAAATCATTGTGCCAAGGGCTATAAATAACTTACTCCTATTAGAAAAGATTTAACTGAATTTAGTTGACTTTGTTTCAGTCATCAGAATCATCAGCGCATTTACGTCACGTCAGTTTCTTCAAAACCCTCGCATTAGAATCCAGCAAATACATTGTGCTATTTGTCGCACAGATAACACTAAGCCAGCGGCGCCAACGCCATTGCCGACGGAACGGAATGTTGCCATTTTTAATATTATTTTTATACAAATATTTAGAATTATTGTATTTTTTTTTTTTGTATCTCATTTTATGCTGCTCCGGTTGACGTCATCACGTCAACACCGGCTGTCGCTGACAACCGGTGCTGGGGCTCTGTCTCACATAGGGTCGTAGCATTATGCTGAGCGATGGCAGTTTTGCGTGGATATGACGTATATTTCCCACCAACTTGTTCATTTTTGCGTCATTTTTTATCGCCAATAAATGTATTTCTTTCTTTCTATTTTAATACTAGCTTCTGCCCGTGACTTCGCCCGCGTGAAATTTCTTGGTTCCCAATTAAAAAAAAAAATGGTATTAAAATGATTTGCTAACAAAAATCGTTTATTTTTCGCATGTTTTAATAGTTATTCTGCTATTCGGGGCGGAGACAAATCCAATAAATCCAAGATCATAAAAATCGGTCCAGCCGTTCTTGAGTTATAAATGGTGTAAATAACCAGACTTTGTTTTATATATTAAAATGTAGCCTATAGCAAATAAACGTATTTTCTTTCTTTCTATTTTAATATGTAGCCTCTCACACTTTTTGTACTCAAAACCAAATTATTTACAAACACTTCTCAAAGAAATCTTAAATCCATTATGTAGGTACACATACTCGTCTCCATTCATTATCATGTTATTTCGAATGCCCTTGTGTAACGCGATGAGACTCAGTTTCGTCAAAATTCAACGTAAACTAGACCGCGCCTCTTATGTTAATCTAGTACTTCGGCTAAAGCTGAACATTTCTTATTTATTCTCGCGTTTCTCAAGCCACAAAAAATGCTAAGTTGATTTAAAATGTACTTACGTCTTGGAATATTCGCGTTTCGTCTCCGAAATGGTTTACGAGAGCAATATTAAATGACTTTTTTACCGTAACAACATTAGATTTTAATGTGTTTTTTTTTTACAGTTCCTTGAACTCGTTAAAATGTGTAGGTAAGTGCTCATACACACGAGCGGCACGCGTCAACGGCAGAGGCAGGCAATTGCAGCCGTCTGCACTCGCCGACAGTCGCCGTCGACGCGTCGGCAGCTGCCGTCGACAAATGCTCGTGTATTTGAGTACCGTACTCAAGGCCCTCGACGAGTGTCGACGGCTGCAGTTGCCTCAGCCGTTGACGCGTGCCGCTCGTGTGTATGAGCACTTAGTACCATAGCATATTTATCACAACAGAACAAACTCAAAAAAACATAATAATATGGACTGCAACGTAACTTCGCAACTGAATTATTTTTTAATGTCTCGTCTCTATAGTAATATTACGAGTATAAGACAAGCATGGCAACACAATTTAATAAAAAAGTATCATCGGAACAAAGGGCTCGCCAATCATTGTTCTAATGCCAGGTACAGCTTGGTGGAACGCAACATTAAATCCAACACTAATGAGCCGTCCAAATCTATACAATGCTCACATTGAAATAAATTCACCTATACCCAAAGTCTGAAATTAAGATAATTGATGTAAACAAAGGGGATAACATATCAAAAAAATGTCTTCGTAATGGTAATTCGCATAAAATGGCGAAAAAAAGCCATTATAATTAATAAATAATCATACCGTAATTATTTTTATAAATTTTCGGTTTTAAACAAAGTTATTAAAAAAAAGAGATTTTCTGGTATAAAATATTTTATGATACTGGTAATAATGCAGGAGATTCAAATTTTTTTACTTCTTCAACAACACTAACATTACAACTCTGATTCATATATTTATATTGTAAGTAGCATTATCTAGCCACATTTTGGATGATAACGGCTGTAAACTGTTTCGAGTGGAAATCGATTTTGGAAGGTCTAAGTCCCGTATTACAGAACGTTACTCAATACTCAAGCATTACATAAAACTAGTTTCAACCAATCAAATGGCTTGAATCTAGTCTCAAGTAACGCTTGAGTATTGAGTGACGTTCTATAATACGGGCCTAAGTCTAGCAGTGGACTTAAAAGGGCTGATTATGACGATCATAGACCGTGTCTCCGACACACTACACAAAACATTGATTGGCAACAGTATTTTGTTTGCCTAGTTCTTATAATCAATTATCTTTAATTTTATAGATGATCATATACTATATGGTCTGTGGGTATAGTTGTTGTGTTACATTTATGTATTAAAACTTTATGCATATTTAAAAATAACCATACAAAGGCGGATTTAATTCCTTAGGGATTTTCTACCTGTCTACCTTAGGTTTATGCAGAGATAAAATATAGTAGGTGCATTCGATTCGTTTTCAATCTTCGTTTGACCAAGTACCCGCACACCGATTGCTTTTAAAATGGTTACCCAGCGCAAAGAGGTTAGGGCTCTGTCAATTTTTTCTCTATTCTCGGCCAACCCACTTCTCCTTCTTACCTGACTTCCCATAACCAATATTTATGCTCTGCCCGTATTAAAAATCTTAGTTCCACCAACAATAGTCTTATGCGATGTCATTCTCACCGCTCTGGTTTCATTCACTCTCCTATCTTTGTCCAGGCGGTCTTTGTTTGGAATGCGCTCCCTCTGGCTATCAGGACGGCAACCAGTTGGTTGTCTTTTAAAGTGAAGCTACGTGAACATATACGTAAGAAGTTGTCAGAAACATCCCAGCGTATCCCAGATTCGTTTTCTCTTCTCATCATCATCACCATTCCAGCCGAAAGACGTCCACTGCTGGACATAGGCCTCCCCAAAAAGAAAATGGGGGGGGGGTTGCCATAATCGCCACGCTTGGCAGGCGGGTTGGCGATCACAGTATGCTGTTAAAAATACATAGAGAACGCTGCTGCCCATTCTCTAGTAAGTCCCTTAGTCGCCTTTTACGACACCCACGGGAGGAAATGGAGTAGTGCTATACTTTACGTCCGGCAATACACGGTTTTCTCCTCTACCGATCGTTATTTCTCTGTTAATGGTTTATTTTGGTTATATGTATGTACGTATATTCCATGTATTTATTCTTATATTTAATATATTTTGTCGTGTATCTCTCCTGCCATGTTTCCTCTCTACAGCACTCTAAGGTTGACTGGTAAAAAATGCCTTAGGCATTAAGTTCGCCTTAATACGTATTTTTTTTAACTTGTGCATAAAGTTTTAATAAATAAATAAAACATATATAAAATACATATACAAACAAAATATATTACATATACAAGAGAGACAAAAAAACGTAGATGGAAAAAAAATCAATTCAATTCATGAATCTCTTTTTCATATTACTTTTCACTTGTGCCTGATATGAGAACTATAAGTATAACTATTCTCGGCAACCATTCCGCTGGTGCTTTGTCGGAATGGTTGCCGAGGAACGGTAGAAGGAGCATTGGCAGATCAATGGCCAGGTGGATGGACAACCTACAGAAGAACGCGGGGAAAGCCTGAATGAGACTCGCACAGACCAGGGCTGTATGGCACAAAAGGGAGAAGGCCTATAGTCAGCAATGGGTGGAACAAGGCTACCAATGATGATGATAATGATGAGAACCGAGTTTTTTTTTTTTTTAATATCATAAAAATGCACGGATCGATTTAGGAGTCCGGGAGTGTATTATTCTGTGTACGTTATTCGAACTATCACAATTACAGTAACAAAATGTAAAAAAAAGGAGCACATAAAATATCAATTTTTTGGATTAGATCAATAATCAGATTTACATTGCTTTGTTGAAAGTTGACTGAAGTACCCTAAAATATGTTCCCCGATTACTCGAAGACGTCTAGACCGATTTGATTTTTTTTTTTGTGTGTGTAAGGGTATCCTTTCCAGGTGGCCCCACTGTCATCAGGTCAGGGTCTGATAATGGGATCCTGGAGAAATTGAAGGAACTCTTCAAATATTATAGGCACACCTATAGTGATATGGGTATTTTTTATAGTAACTCTTGCATTTGCTCTCGGAAAGCACCATTTGGTGAAGTGGAACTAATGCGGAAGACCACAGATGGCTACCGGAACAACTCAATAATAAGTATTTCAGGGGTTACGACTCGATTACTATAATCTGGTTTCCCAGGAATTTATGCTCATCAAAATGCGAATGGTGAAATGGAGCTGATGGAGAAATACCAGGAGAACTCCTCAATAATTAATGTCCCTGCATCGGGAAAAGCAATATTTTGTAAAAGGCGATGAACAAGTTGACATTAGGCTATTGTAACTTAGATAAATAATAAACATACCCACTAAAAAGCGAGAAATTTAAACAACCGACTTCCAAAAAAGCACTATAAAGTGAATAATAACTTTAATTCCGAAAGTCGGTGGCAAAAAACTAAAATACAGATCCAAAGACACCGACAGATATCACTAAAGAAATAAACAGTACCATTATGTCGTATCTGTATCTATTTTACTGTGTGTACATAAATAATAAAACTTTTTAACAAAAAAAGTCCACTCCTTGAGCAATGGTCTCTTAACACCATGAAACCGATAAAACTCTTTACTGTACTTTTGTTCGCAGTCATCTAGAGTATGCCTCTCAAGTTTGGAATCCCAATTACAACATATACATCAATCGATTGGAAGGCATACAAAGAAAATTTTTGAGGTATATTCAATTTCGGTCTAAAACTTACTCTCCCACTTATCTCCTACGCTGTAAAAAATTCCATCTACTTCCTCTTTCTGAACGTAGAAGAATTGCAGACTTGGCGTTTTTATTTAGAATCGCTAACGGTTCAACCGAGCTTCCCGAATTGCTGAACAAAATCGGACTGCGGGTTCCTTCTGCTTTTCTGCGCAATCCTTATCTGTTGCATACTCCTAGGGTAAGAACGAGTTACAGACGAAATTCATACATAATCAGAGCGAGTCATGCGTATAATGCGGTCTGCCGGGGCGTCGACATCGATGTTTTCAGTACCAGCATTTCAAAATTAAATAGGACTCTTTGTGCCTTCTTTTTTGATCACGTCAACTAATTGATTTCAATTTGCGCTGTTTAAAACCCATTTTTACTTATGATAATGTTTTAATTTTAACTCAAAATACTGTCTACCTTCTCAAATGTTTTTTGTTTATTAAGCTCTCTTCTATCTGTGAAAACTTGTAATTGGCCTTTATTTTTGTTATTCTCAATCGTACAAAAGTGTTTAGCTGTAAGTTTTCCAAAAACTGTAAAATAAAATAAATAAATAAATAAACATGAAGCTCCAGGGGCTAGTGTGAATCTTTGGGTTCATTAGAGTAATCGAGTTTGGTTAAACCACGCTGGGGAAAAAAGAAAGCCGTTGCATTTCATTCATTCATTCATTGCCATTCAACGTGGCAATGCTGCCAGTCTTCTGGGCACGTTTCCGAATGACAGCAAAGAACCTACTCAAGGTACATTGACGTCTAAGTATCCTTGGTTTTATTTAGTACTAGCTTCTGCCCGCGACATCGTCCGCATAAAATTTCAGCCTCCAATCCACCCCGTCGCGCCCGTCTGGTCGGAGGATCCTCCCTTTTCCATAGAGTGTAAGTGAACTTTACACCCTGTTCCTCATACCTCTATATACTTACGAGTGAAAAGTAATCCCGTGGAACTTGTTTTTGGTTTGTGAATTATACGTGCACATTTTGAAAACACATAAAGGCATTGTTGCTGCTTATTTAGACGATTACGGTAATTTTACTTAACGTGCTGCACATGTGCTACACAAATGCCGGTTCGATTGTGACTAAAGTAAGTTGTGCCGGTCGGCGTATGTTACGTATGCGGTCCATGTCGAGGACCGCGTACCTAATCTTCCTCTTTTTATACATCAATAATTCAACTCCATTTCTTGGAACACCAAAAGTTTTGTTGAAAATCACTTCAAGAAATCCTTTGTGCTAATTTTCTCACCTAATTCCACTCAATACTGTCACAGATTAGGCCTAACAAATTGAGTGGTTGGCCTCGGAACCATTACAAAAGTCGATTAGACTCGTAATGAATTAAATGGACCCACGAGATAAAGACCAGAACTTTAAGTAGGCTTTTGTGGCTTAGCGGCGATAATTTGTCATTGACGTAGATATTTTTGAAATGTGGGTAGGTAAGATTTTAAGTACAGTTAATCAATTTTGCGGTTTGTAGCAGAGATGAGGGAACAGTGAAGTTGAATGTAAGAATTTGGACTTACCTGCAATTTAACACGCATGTTTTATGTTCACAAAACAAAGAACGTTGATTTTTGAAGTGAAAACTTCTTTAGTCGCGTTGAGCTATTTTGGTAGGCGGAAAACTTATGGGTTCGCGTCACTGAAATGCGCAACATGCTCGTGACGTGGTACGCCAGACTATCAGTTATTCCTTTCTGTCTACCCCCATGGGAAGAAGACGCGAGTTTATGTATCATCATCATCATCATTTCAGCCGAAAGACGTATACGGCTGGACATAGGCCTCCCCTTAAAAGTGTTATAGTGTTAAAAATGCATAGAGAACGCTGCTGCTCATTCTCTAGTAAGTCCCTTAGTCGCCTTTTACGACACCCACGGGTGGAAATGGGGTGGTGCTATTCTTTACGTCCGGCACCACACGGTACGTGGTACGTAGTTTATGTATGTATGTATGTTATTATTCTCGTCCAAAAGGTCAGACAGTTTTGAGTTTTCACTTCTGTTTGTGGGCAGTCCTTATGACTGACTATTTATTTATGCCCAATTGAAACGCATTAGTAGTGCTACGGCGACGGACAACTAATAAGAACGAATATTTGACTCTTGAACCAACCAGGCGGCTATGTCGTTACATAAATACCACCCGTCTCTCCACTATTCCATTGCTTACTCTAGGATGCATAACTGGTACGGCTCTAATAATCCTTCCATATCCTATGGGCACATCTTCTCTACCATTATCGCGCCCCCCAGTCTACTCCTTGATATGCAATGGTCTCTGTAGCACTATGAAACATGAGGCTTCAGGGGCTAGTGTGAATCTTTGGATTCATTCGAGTAATCGAGTCAGGTTAAACCACGCTTTGAGCGGTGCATTTCATTCATTCATTCTTTCAAGGTGACATGATCCAACAGAGACAGCATTTACTAGTTTTTTGAATCCATGGGAAACAAAAAAACAGTGTCATAAAGTTTTGTACAAAGAATTATCTTATTTAAGGATCTGGCGAACATGTAATCGCTTTTAATCACACGATTAGATTAACATTGCTTGTCAGAAAAAAATCCCAAAGTTACCCCTTTTCGTAATGTTTAATCAAAGCTACAGAACAGACGTTGTTTTTTTTTTTTTTTTTGATCTTTCTCTCGCGACATCGCGAGTCTACTTCAGACAGTAAAACTCAGCTACCAATCCACCTGTACCTACTACTGAAACTATTGTCTTAGTTGTCTCTTTTCATCACATGTAAGGCTCAATATTTTTAACGTTCTCGTCCAATTAACTCCATCCTTAACAACAGCGAAGTGGAATAAGTTGTAAAAACTGAGTATCAAGCTGGTCAATGTCAATGTTTTAAGGGATGTCCCTTAAAACATTGACACTGGCCAGTTTAGGCAAATAGCTTTAAAATTGTATGTATAGATGTATTATTACTTTAAAGTGCTACTTTAAAATAATATTACATCTATAATTTAATAAACATGAACCAAATTTACAAAATAAATATACACTAAAGTAATAATTTCATAAACAACATAATTAAAATACCTACAAAAATAATTGTTTGCACTATAACAGACTGTGTCGAAAACCAACTCCGAAACCAGTTAGTTTCTGAATGCACATTAAAATGTCAGATTGACAACTGTGAAAAAAGCGTTGTCGATGCCCCGCTTGGCGGGGCGCAATAGTTTAAAGAAAATAACCACGAAAGGGATGACGGTCTGAGTTCGCTCGCTCACTAGACCCCGCCATCCCATTCGAACCTAACCTGTCGGAGTCGGGGGGCCCCAAGTCCCGACCTCGCTGCGCTCGCTCTTGCATCCTAAGTTCTCCTAGTAACAGTAGTAACATTGCAAGCATATTTATAGTGAAAATCATTATATTTATAATTTATTCAATTAATTTTAAAGCTAAGCATATTAATAGTGGAAACCATTATTTTTATAGTTCATTCAGTTAATTTTAAATCTAAACAATTTAAAGTGTGAGATTATTATTTCTAAAGTGCGTTTGTACATATATTCCCCATGTTTTAATGCAGATACAGAAGTGACCTCCATAATAAGTTCACATAAAACAACAGTGCTGTATTAAAACCATTGCAAGCAACCGTAGAAATAATTACTCTTTCCCCCATTTAGAACTTGAACAACAAAGGCTCCCCACAAACGAAGTAACTACGTAATAAAACCTAAATAGTATAAACTATTTATAGTTGTAGATAAGGCGACATCTCTTGTTTATCGTATGCAGGAAGTCTTTAGCGTTGACGGGTAGGTGGGGAGGGGGGCAGCTGCGGGGGGAGGCTGGTCGGCGAATTACGTCGTTATGTGATGCTTTAGCGTTTTATACATACTGCTGTGACGTTGAGGATGCTTAAGAATTGCAATTTAATTTAAAAATCAATAAAAACTATGAAAAAGAGAGAATTATGATGAAACGGACAGTGGCTTCTGTACTACCGGCTGTAGGTTTTATACGCGTGTACGAAATTCATGTTTAAAAATAAAAAATACAGAAACAAACTCCCATTGTGGGGCAAATTTTAAATAAAACGTAAAATATTTCACTTTATTTACACAAGGATCCATATCACAGAAGATAGAGAAAGGAAAAGGTTACTAACGTTTAAAGGCTCATACAGACTAGTGCGATATCGCGGGCGCGACGCGACACTAGTAGCATAATTTCTTTGTCGGTGCCTATCGCGGCCGCGATATCGCGCGATTCTGTACGAGGCTTAAAGCTTCAAGCCAATATACTGCTACTTACAAACCCTAGTCAGAGTTTCTGAACAACGCTTGCTTGCACTTTTCCTTACATCAAATCGCATCAACGCGCTTCCTCTGGATATCAGGACGGCCACCAGTCGGTATGCATTTAAGCGGAAATTGCAGAGTTATTTTCATAACTAATAGTGTAGTCATCTCAATCATCTCTTTCCCTTGAATATATATGTATTTATAAAAAAGTAGGTATATCAGTAAATATGTATGTCTATTATAAGTTTATAACCTACTAGCTTTTGCCCGCGGCTCTGCACGCGTGGATGTCAGTTCGGCTTCCAGTCTAACCGGATGCAGTTGAATACCAGTATTTTACATGGAGCGACTGCCTATCTGACCTCCACAACCCAGTAACTGGGTAACACGATACCCCTTGGTAAGACTGGCTGTCAGACTTGTGGGCTTCTGACGACCCGTAAAGGCTCGTACAGACTAGTGCGATATCGCGGCCGCGACGCGACACTAGTAGCACAATCCCTTTGTCGGCGCCTGTCGCAGCCGCGATATCGCGGGAGTCTGTACGAGCCTTAACGACTGTCAAAGATCTACGAATGACAGCCGGGACCAACGGCTTAACGTGCTTTCCGAGGCACGAAGGAGCCTCGGTATGTAAAGATGGTCACCCATCCACGGACCAACCCCGGCAAGCGTAGCTTAACCTGACGGATCGACCCATGCGGCTGTTATTACTTAGCCACGAGCTCCTCGAGAAGTTATATGATAATATCCCACCGAAAAAAAAAAAGGCTATATCTCTGACGATTGGTTCAGTGGTTTAGGCGTGAAAACATAAAAAACAGACAGACAGACAAGGTTACATTCACATTTATATTACTATTATGGATATAAAGTATGGATTTATGTACTTGTGTTAACTGTATAATTTATAATTTTTATGATATAAATTTTTATTTTCTGTGATTAATATAAATATAACTCACACACTTATTATACATAAATGTTTATTTTTTATTTTTTTGGAAAATCATATACAATGTTTGTAAATATGTGAGCACCATATACCTATCGCATTTATTAATTTTTCTGTCATTACTTCACTTTTCATTCTTTTTACCAATTGTGGTAAGTAATTTTTATTTTTATTCTAGGTACATCGTCTTCACCTATAATTATTAATTAATGTATACAAACTATTGTTAACATTTTAAAAGAGTAAGTATGGAGTTTCTTTGCCCATTCTTCTCCATACATAACTACCTTTTGGAAGGCGCAACTAGAATCAATTAACTATTGATGTAATTTTTGACGTTCAAAAGTGCCTTGTACGTGCCTATTAGAAAAAAATGATTTTACTTTGACTTTGACAAAAAGTCTCAAAATTCGCCACTCCACCATCCCGTGAGTATCGTATCCGTAATCGCTAACGTCCAAGGAAGTACCGATAACAGAGTCTTGTTGGCTACTCGATAAGCTTTGTTAACAGAATACAAGCAACATATTAACGTGTATACTGTCAAACTAATTGCGATCAGCTCGTTAGCGCCTTCAAGTTCATTAACAACTTTGATGTACCAAATAATGGTGATGGGATTATAGTGATATACTAAGTGAGGCCGCATACCGGCTCCACACGCTACACGCACCCTACATTTACGTCACCACAATATTACTGCACTGCATTTTAGCTCTGGGAAAATGTATCGAGTATGTGACGCACAGGGGCCCAAGTCTGCTATTTTTATAAATTCGTCACTCCAATTGTCATTTTGCTAAAAGTTCGTAATCTGCTAAATTCATAATGGTCGATCATTGGTCGGTCAATGGTCTTGTAATAGAATTGTATTATAATGGCATTTTTAACATTTATTCATGCCAAATTTCATTTATATATATTTTTACATATTATTTATTAGTGTTATAAGACTTATAAACAATCTGAAGTAGTAGGAAGTTTGAAGTTTAGTAGGAAGTTTAATTTGTCATTATGTACGAGATTACCAATTCTTTCAATGGAGTGTCAGTGACTGACCATTGGAAAGTCATAATGACGCCATTATAGTAGTGGATTACCAAACTTGTCAAAATCAACAATTATGAAATCAATGATAGACCATTCTGACACTATTGTAATAGCAGACTTGAGGCCCTGTTGTGGCACAGCTTCCAGAATGATGACATCATCGTCCGACTATGCAGGAGGCCAAGTCTACTAATGTACAAACGTTGCAATGGTCTCTTCATTGTGAGTTTTTGACAGATTTGCCATACAAACACTGTCACATACTCACAATGGCGAGACCATTGCAACGTTTGTAAATTAGTAGACTAAGGCCCCTGATTTCTTGATGTGGCAATTGGTGTGCACAAAGTTACTTCATTGGATTCACCCCTTTAATCAGTTTACGGTAATTTCATAATTTCGCAAGAGTTACGGTTCGACGAAGAAATCCGTCTGTTGCTATAATCAGCGAGTCCGTGGTTGTATAATATAGGGACTTTGTCAATGTTGCCAAATCACCGCGCCACAAAAAACGAACTTGTTCGATCTTAAATTCGTGTAGCGCTGCAAACATCTGCATTCGCTATAAATGTGTCCTTGGTGTGCATGCTTGCGGCCAGAAAAATGTATCGCGGTTCAAATGTGGCGTGGCGCCAAAATTGGGATGTTCACAAAAAAAAATTTTTTCATCCGTCATGTAGATTATAAAAAAATATTGGACAAGTATTTTTTATTTTTTTACGTAATCAAACAATTAAGGCGATAAATTGAGTTCAAATGTGGCATGACGTCACCTTGTGCTAGATTTTATACGTAGTTTGTTAGAATTGTGACGTAACGAGCCCCCACTCCCCCCAACTTTAATGTGTTTTATCTAAGTCATTTTTTATTGCGTATTATTGCGTACTAACCTTAACAAACGAGATCCATTACAGAGTATTGTTCAAAAATACGGGCCTAAGTTCCTTGGAATTGCAGCATTATATTTCCCTTTCTTTTCACTTGTAACTTTTGCTCTAATCTATAACCTCGCAAACCGCTTCATCCGGGTAAATAACTTATAAATATTATACTTACTAAAAGCTAAAACACCAAACGTATGTGCACGAGTAGTTGAGCGATGGATAACGTTCCGCTTTGCAAATGCGGAGTGTTTGCGAACCCACGATCCGTGTTGGTACCGTGTGCCCGAAGGAATACTTGCCATTAACTGGATCGGGCTGTATTAATGTAACTCTGCGTCTGTTTGTTGGAGATGTTTTTAATACTGTTGGGATAGTCAAGCTTAGTGAACTCTCAAAGGTGTAGGACGAATTAAAAGTTTGATAACAAGTCGCTTTACAGTTTTTTCGAACAAGTAAACGGATATTCTTAATCAAACTATATTTTCAATAAACATTTGATGCTATAAGTACCATCAGGGTTGCGACCTGCCAGGGTTGCGGGTTTGTCCGAAAGGGTTACTGTGGCCCTGGCACTCAGGCAACTGAAGGAACACGGGTGGGTTTTAGTCAGTAAAAGTCTGACACGCCCTCCTGCTCCGCCCACAGCGGGAGAAGTTATTTGATAATTTCCCACCCAAAAAAAAGGATACTATTATATTGCCAGTATAAGCTGAACTCTCATTGTACGGAAATCATAAACAATTCGAGATCAGCTTATAAAGGAAATGTATAGCTTGATATGTAGATATCAAGCTATACATTTCCTGCATAAGCTGATCTGCCGAGCCGTGTGTACCTACATTCCTTGTTCTATATCCTTACTCTTTTAGAACCAAATCTATTCAAGAACCGTGGCTTAATTCACTTACCAAACTGGCAAACCACCAACCGAAATAAACGCGACCAAAACCGCGGGTGAAAGCTAGGCGTTAAGACAAGACTGCAACATAATAAAGTACTACCTTAAGAGCACAAAGCTTATGCTAGTACGAGCTCGAATACTGAAGGAAAGTGGGTATTCCGGTAAAGGATTTTTAAAGAAGAGAAAAAGTTACGCAAAGAAAACGTGAACTACTCGTATTCTTAGAATTCATGACCTAATGAACTTTATTGTTTGGCTGATTTTATTGGTTGGATATCAGACGCATGAAAGATTGAGCGAAATTTTGTTTTAAATAAACTATGAGTAAATTCAGTCATGAAATGTATGTCACGATAGTCTATACTCAATTTACTATAGCATTAGAGAAATTACGGCAAAATAACGACACTTATTGTGTAATATTATTGAAATTACTGCACGTTAGAGTTATTTTTTTAATGTAAACGGTAAATAGATTACAGTGCTTTGTATTTATAGTGAAATAACGAAGTTTATTAAACGTTTACATCGAAATAACGAAAGGGTGAGAACAGTTATTTGTCTAATGTTATAATGAATGGAGTATACAGGTTGAAATTGAAAACATGCGACAAACCGAAATGGGAGATTGTACTTATCATTATGAACAACTTTTACTATGTGATCAAAGCTGCAATCGCGAAAAAAATATCAGCTGTTCCCTACATTTTGACGAGTTATGCGAGCATAAATGTAGGGTACAGCTGATTATTTTTTCGTGATTGCAGCTTTGGTCCCTAGTAAAAGTTGTTCATAATGATGAGTACTATCTCCCATTTCGGTTTGTCGCATGTTTTAAATTTCAACCTGTATATAGGTCATAATATTGGTAGAAGTTTTTGATTTCAGCAAAATTGGACATGAGTCAACCACTGACACTAAGATGTTAATACCAAAACGTCGTTAATGTTTTCCCATTGTTTGTCTTGTTTGTTTTAGTACACGTATACTCGTATATTTATTATTTGTGGTCGTATTTATATACATGGTGATTTTGAATTCACTGTTTACCTTTCAGGGCGTGAAAGTACTCATGATTATGAGCAACTTTCACTATGAGACCAACACCGAAATATCGAAAGAAATATCAGCTGTTTCATACAAAAGTGCATTATTTATTTATTTATTTTATTATTTATGTACACACAGTTAAATACATAGAGATACGACATAATTATAATTTCAGTACAAAGGTACTGCTTATTTCTTAAGAAATTTCTTCCAGCAGACCTGCGAAAGGAGAAATGAAAAAGAAATGTAGACAATAGTGTGTGAGAACATGAAGAGAATGATATGAATATGCGAAGTCTTAAACTAAAATATTAAATATTTATAACATATACTTAAATAAAGCTACAAAAATATAAATACATATATATATAAATATATACATTATTTACGTGATCAAAATATATGAAACTGATGGATATTTTTTTGTTATTTCGTAGTTGGTCCTATAGTGAGAGTTGTTTATAATCATGAGTACTTTCAGCTCCTGAAAGGGTAACAGTGAATTAAAAATCACCGTGTATAAATAGCTTTTGCCCAAGGTTCCGCCCGCGTGGATGGCGTTTATCGCGTAAAAAAGTAGCCTATGTCCTTTTCCATATCCCAGGCTATATCTCTGCCAAATTTCATGACGATTGGTTCAGCAGCTTAGGAGTGAAAACGTAACAGACAGAGCTACTTTCACATTTATAATATTAAGTATGGATTAGGATTTACGTGTATATGTATATTACATTTATAGTTTGTAATAGGTGTATATGTAGGTATCTTTATATTTAAATAAATATTTATTCCCAAATTTTTCTAATTGCACCTACCACTGTTTATCTCTGCATCACCCAAAGGTTAACTGGTAGAAAATGCCTATGGCAGTAAGTACGCCTCCGTACATTACTGTGCTTGAAGTATTAAATAAATTTAGCTATTTCGCAAATTGACAACTGACGAACGTTTTAGGGCGGGTTGTTTCACGTACACTTGACGCACGCGTATCCGTCATAAATGGCGCTAACTATCGTCAAACCGTTATTTCACAAAATTATGCCCTTGACGTTCGTTAAAAAATAACGATTACAGTACCCACTGGTTAACGTCATTTTATTCTTCGACATTTGAAGTTTGACGTCCGTTTTTTTATGCAGTGAAACAACGCTTTGTATTTGACGTACGTTAAACATCATAATCTAATCGTTAATATTTGACGTACGTATGTTACGTTAACGAACTGTTTGAAACAACCGGCCCTTAATAAGTGAAACAGAGAACTTCAAACATTATCTTCACACTTAACAACACCTAAGGGAACATAATCAAAGAGGAAGATCATCAAACCATTCCGTCCTCATTGTAAAGGCCCAGTTGGAATCAAAAGCAGTGGATTGTATTTTATAATGGTTTTAATAGGTGGTTCAGAAATATAGCAACCTAAGTACTAATTAAAAGGTACGTCCGAGCGCGGTCGTGTCGTACGATGCAATGCCGCCTCGCTGTTGCGTCTCTGGTCCCCGCGCTGTGCCGCGTCGCTCGTTGACGACGTCGTAGTCCCGTTGTATGTATGTGTGTTAACACTCATCGACAACCCAATTACCTGCCAATTACGTCACAAAATCGCAACACTAAAAAGTAAATAATAAATCTACAAACTGTACTAACACAGCACTTAAAAACACCCGCGTCTTAGCGCTTGCACTACTAACAAACTAGCGCAACTTTCCGCATGCAAAATGGATTTGCGCAGTTGAAATTATGACCATGAGTGCACCGCTTTAGATAATTGCAGCTAAACTTGTCTCCTAATGAGGGAACGTTCCTGTACTAGTGGCTTGTGCGATTTCGTTTATGCTAGTTTGTGTTATGTGTGGATTTGGTGTTATGTGTGGAGTTGGTGTTTTGGCGCTACTGCTTGGATTGCTTGTATTAAGAGAGCGTACAAAGGTCCACTAACGTAAATCCTTTGAAAAAAAATTGGTTGTCTGTAAAGTTGGTTTACGGACGATAGTTTAACGTGACAACGTCATAACAAAACATTAATACGGCGCAAGCGTACAATGAGCGTAACGGGACAATGAACGTAACGGGACAATGAGCGTAACGGGACAAAGAGTCATCCTTTTTTCGTGCATGCAGCCGGCGTTCATCGATTTATTAGACGTTGCCACGTCAAAAATATTATCTCGTGACTGAGAAGGAATTATGAAAAACGGCTCAATAAGGAACCTCGGTTAGTGTGTCAGAATTTTCTAATTCCTTTTATCTACGCCCATGTTATAAATCCTCTATAAAAGTTTCTGAAACAGTTTGCTTATTGCCAACATTAAAACACCCAGTGTCACAGTAACCATAATAGCATCCAAACGGGCGGGCGTTATAATGTTGTACTGAATTTCATAATGCAACTCCTTTGCTCCTTTGCATCATCCTCCCTTCCATTCTCACTACTCAATTCGTGGTATCTTTATGAATTTCAAAAAAAGAACATTGTCACGCACGCGCGTTTCACTATACTATACCATAGCGTCGTATCCCGCCATTTTTGTTCGATATTAGTATTGCAAAAACTGTTTCAGAACCTTTTATAGAGGATTCATGTCATGGGTGTAGATAAAGTCTTGTTTGCAACTGTAATAATTAGGTATTAAAACACTCATGGTATACTATTATCACACTCGGCTTCGCCTCGTGTGATAAACCCGCATTCGTGTTTTAATACCCCTTATTATAAAACAGTTGCATAAATAACTATTATAACGCTTCATATTGAGACACAAAGCAACAAAATACGGTCTAGAGGAACGTGCCGCTTTTCTTTAAATCGAATTTTGTTGCTTCGTGTCTCAATATGAATCTTTAAAAAAGGTATTAGAAAATTCTAGACACACTTACCGATATAGTTGATTGAGCCGTTTTCATAATTCCTTCTTAGTCACGAGTTAATATTATTTTTTTAAAGGAGTGGCGCTAGTGGACGCCCTCTTAGTATCATTACAAGAAATGATAAGAAATAAAACAAAGTGTCGTATGGTTTTAAAATGCCTATACTATTTGTTATAATACAATGCAGGTACCTATATAATCACCATATTTATACACCGTCTTATTTATAAAAATCTCGCTAATCACTGAATAGCCAGTGTTTAGCTAATTGGTTAGCTCTTAATCAATGATTAACTTTTCTTTATTTATAAACGCTAGTTAGCAAGTGTTTAGTCGCAAAATGAATTAGAGGTGAAATTATTATGCGTTCGGCACAGATTATAATCGAAATCAAAAATAGTCGAATCAAAAACAGAATTTGAAGAATAAAGTTATCAAAAACCACGATTTTTCTATCTGTCGCGTGACTTAGACAGACAAAAGTCAAAAATTTCATCGGAAAATTTTAATTTGATCAAAATAATCTATTATGTTTATTTCATTGTATTCGCGATAGTAGCAATAAAAGTAATACGCTCCAATAATTGGAGTAAACAGAAAAAGGTATTTATGTCTGAATTTATATCTACTTACTAATGTAAACTGATCAAATGAATTAAAAATTTTGTAGCACCCACAATACAGGAGAAATTCCTAGTGTGGGGCAAAGTTTAAAAAAAAAATGTTAAAACAGTACCCAATTATATCGTAATATTCAACACGACAATTTTTTTAAATTATTATCAAACATTACAAACCGTTGAAACTACTTTTCTGTGGGTTGCAACCCTGTTACTGTATATTTCGATTCGACAAAATGGATTCCGTAAATCAGTAGGGCTGACGAAACAATATTTTTAATAGCTCCTGAAATCGAGCACTTTTCACAACTCAAGTCCAGTTGTGGTTGAAATTTTCGAAATTTTCAGCGTTCTGCCCTGTTTGCGGTCAAAACTGTAACTGAAAAGTAATTCAGAGAACACTGAAAACGTTAAGCCACAAAACAACATTTGAAAAGTTTCATTTCATTCAAAAACCGCTGAACATTTCTGCAACATAATTCGTGATTTCGCCGACAAACAATGTTTGTAGCTTTCTGTGTATTTACGTAATATACAGGATGACTTACAAAAGTCAAAAAAGTCAAAAATCTAATTACAATTTGACGTATTCCTTCCAGGACGTGGTAGTGTGACCCATTTACAACAATTAAACACCCTATGAAGCCAAGGCGAAAATTCATGGTAACCATGAATTGGGAAAAACCCTGAAAATTCATGAAAACCCAATTTTGATGTATAAAAAATAATACAGAATTTGTCACTAACAAATCACTTTTTCCAAACTCTCAAGTTGAATGTCCTTTATTGCTACTCCATTGGGAACCTAATACTATAAGAGGGTGCCGAGCGCGAAGTGGCGCCCTCATCGTTTTTTTGGTTATTTCTTTTATTTCATAATGAAAATGCAGAAAATAAGCCCTTGAAGTTGTGTTTCACAAGACTATACGTTATTATTATTATTACAAACAGTAGTTTTAAATTTTTAAGTTTTGTGTAATCCTTAAACTTGTACCGTGTGGTGCCGGACGTAAAGAATAGCACCACCCCATTCCCTCCCGTGGGTGTCGTAAAAGGCGACTAAGGGACTTACGAGAGAATGGGCAGCAGCATTCTCTATGTATTTTTAACACCATACTGCGATCGCCAACCCAAGCGCCAAGTCAAGCGTGGCGATTATGGCAAATTCCCCCCTTTTGGGGGAAGCTTATGTCCAGCAGTGGACGTCTTTCGGCTGAAATGATGAATCCTTAAAATGGAAAATAATGGCCACTAAGCTGTGTTTTAAGTATTACAATAAAACAAATATAGAACTAAGCACTAGTAAACAGTTTTCGACAAGCGCAAATTCCAATTTCGATAATTGGCGCCTTTTTTGGGGTCTACAAAATCCCGAAAACAGGTCGAAGACATGGAAAACCTGTGCCTGTTGTCCTCTTAAATAGAATTATTAACCAAATTACCAATGTTATTCGAACGAAAATAATGTGTGCTTGCAATGTGCGAAATAATTATGCCCTGACTGCCAATACCAAAGTTTGACAACTGTCAGTTTTGTGAAATGACGCTTCTTATTATTTAGGTAATTTTGTTAAAACATATTGATTTGAGATAGCAGTGGTAGCGGCAGCGACTTACCGAGTCCTTAGGTCGTAGTTTAAATATAAATTAACCGCCTCTGTGGTCTACTGGTAAGACCACCTGTCTCAGACCCAGAGGTCCCGGTTTCTATTCTCAGCGGGGGCAAAATTTTCGTTTCAGTTTGCTTGGTGGTAGGGCTTCTACTTTGTTGACCTGACTTGCTACCATCATCTTATGTAAGTCTGCCGCCAAAACAAACATTTGTTGTGCTTTGGCAGTTAGCGGTACGATAGCCAATGTCTCACTGGTTGACTGGATTCCGTGTGTAATTCGTTTCCACCTTCGGCCTTATCATCACGTACCATCAGGTTAGATGAAAGCCAAGAGTTTCCCTGTAGTGGATAAAAAAATCATCACCACTGCTCTCGGTTAAGGAAAACATCGTGAGGAAACCAGCAAGTCCTATAAAAAAAATCGTTCTGCGCACACACATGATGACAAAGGGAACCGTGACCAGCGATTAGACCGTGAATCCTGTTCAAAACTCAAAAGCCACTCCCCGACTTGTGACCTGATCATGGCGACCTGGGTGCCTAACATGTGACGTATTGCTAGGAGGCTAGAAAGTGTTGGAATGGCATAAACCATTTAATTCTTTCAATTATCACACAATGTTTAAATATTTCAACAATTTGTAAATTCGACCTTTGCCAGCATTATCGACTGTTTCATTGGCACCTCTTAATATTTTTTTAACTTGTCTATCATGTTAGATAGCTAATTAAATTAAGATGTTTTCACCGTAATTTTTGCGCTTAAATCCATAGTCAAATTTTGAAATAAATGGTGTTTAATGTGTAGATGAGTTCTGAAAATGATTAATAAAATGATTATTATTATTTCTTTTCAGTTGTTTAATGTCACACAAAATTTGGTTACATCAAAAGGTTTGTTAAAGTATTAGGTATTCAATGGAATAGCAGTCAAGGCCATTAAATTTGAGAGTTTGGAGAAAAGTGATATTTAGTACACATATATATTTATTTTATTTATAGGGTGCTGAATTGTTGGAAATGGGTCACACCACCACATCCTGGAAGAGGCATACGTCAATAACAAGTCATCGTATATGAATCTACACACGGCTACATATAAAGCTATACATTTCCATTACCAGCTGACCACTCATTGTACGGAAACTCTATACAATGCGAGATCAGCTTATACTGGAAATGTATAGATTGATATGTAGCCATGTATACATTTGAACCCTAAACAATCTTGACCGTTTGTTTTCTGGACCTAAAATAATAATAAAAAAGTTATCATAATCGAGTGGCCTAACCCTACTTACATATCCTGTACACGTCACTGCTAAACAGGGGGTCTATCACCATACTAGCAAACTTAACGGATCGGATAGTATAGTTTATTTATTTATTTAATACTTCAAGCACAGAAATGTACAGAGGCGGATCTTCGTAATTGTTTTTCCACGTTAAGGTTGAATGTCACTTGCCTTGCACGCAGGGACTGAATACCGATATAATTTGGATACATGATACCAAAATATCTCTATAAATACCGGTATTTGGGTATACATAAATATAATACCGTTATTATTACATTTTTTGCGGTTTTGCCATTTGCAGGTCAGCGTCAGGTTGTATCTTGATCAAAATATGATTCGCCACTGAAGAATCATCAATAAAGATTCTGTGACGTCAAATTGTAGCCTGATATCAGTACTGAGTATCGATATAATTATCGATATTTTATACTGATACTCAAATTACTGATATAAAATACGAGTATTTATGCCAGATGTCGATACTGTTATCGGTATTTTCTTTAAAATATCAGTATTCTTCGAATATCGATATCGGCCCCTGCTTGCACGTCATAAAACGACAAGGTCTATTTAATTTGTCTATAGAAGGCTGGTTAATACTTCCCGCGACCAGAGGGCTGGCTTTTACCTTGGCCAGAGGCAATGCCATATAACGTGGAATGCCGTCAGTCTCTTGGGTACGTTAACAGTTGACAGCGATGCGGACAAATTTTTCGACGCCATATTTTAGTGTGTTAATAGTTTTAGTAAGGTTAAAGGTTAAGATGTATTCTTTTATTTACAGAATATACAATATATGTCGCAACTAACTATTTACACTAGGTACTAAATTAAAAGACTAACAAACTAAATACGAGTATATAAAAACAAAAAACCAAAACAAAATACAAAGAAAAACAAAAGGACACTTAATAGGCGTCGAAAAATTTGTCCGCATCGCTATATACCTATATAGGTTAATATATTTTATTTTAATATTTTGTTACTTAATTTAAATGTTCTTAAATAATGTTTGCCACCCCATTTGTCTATGTGACGGAAGATAATTTCAACTTAAGTGCAATTTACTTAAGAATTGTTGTCAAAACTGGTATAGCAATAACGAGGTCATCAATACCATAGAGCATCACAGTGTAATTACTCGAGAGTAATTTGGTAGATGCAGTTGTTATTTTTGAAGCAGCTACGTTAAATAAATATCTAAAAGTATGTTCGCACAGCTGACTGAACTTTCAAACAAAATACACCCTTTATTTAAATCCAGTTGCGGTATTAAATTAATATTCGTATCGATATTTCAGTTGTATCGTGTTTATTGTAACGGGTGAATGGCTGCTGAACTGAATTAACTATTATTGAGCGCCACCGAGCGTAACGACGATTGTGTAAAAGACAAATATGTAGCGATCGAGCTCATTGACTTCTATTCAATCAATTGAGTCGCTTGGCTCATATCAACGACCAGCTCAAATATTGATGTGATTTTGTTTCTGTTAACATATTGTATGTAATAGTTATTGAGGCGTCAATTGTTGGCAGTGGTTTTGTTTTTAGATCATTTTCAACACTGCTTGTAATATTGACGAGGGAAACCTGAAGTGAACTTTCATGTTCTTACAAAAAAAATACGAGCATTACGCTGAATTCACGTTTTCTGCTATTTGGAAAAAAGTAGGCATCATAAAAAGACCTAGCTTGTAAAAAGAGGGTATCTGTGACGTATGTAGGATATTTTAGACATCCCACGTAAGCACTGCTGACGTTATAGATCCAGCAAGATCTAAACGCCACCAAAACTGATGTATAGCAAAAGAGAAAAAAATGAGCGTATTTTTTATATACGGTGGATTATTTAGATAGCCCAAGTTAGCACTGCTGACGTAAAGATTCAGCAAGAGCTAAACGTCACCCAAATTGCTGAATAGTAGACAGAGCCTTTCATTGTTTCCACCGACCATGACAAAACAAACTAATTAAGAAAATTCCTTTTCTAATTAATCACCCAACATTTCGCCAATATCTCAACGTTAGAACAAAAACAAAATAAGTGAACGAACAAACAAACTAAGGGTGTATTAGCGCTGTCTATCTTTTCGCGGAAGCGGTAAAAGGTAATTGAGGGTACTGCGTTATTTAATGGTGGAGGAGACGGGATGCCTAGTGGCAGCCATCTTATTTAATGCGTTATTGCTCTGAAGTTAATACGATGGCGGAATAATGTTGATATTGTGGTGATAATGGGGTAAGTGGGAGAAGCCTAACGCATAACGCCGATATCGGGATTGCGGAACGACGAGAGACGATGGTTCGTTGAGTTTAAATCCAGCCCATTCCATTCTTGTCGTAAACCCGCGGGGTAATCATTTTACTCAAATACAATTGCAATGCCTTTCATTTTGACAATTCATCAACATTCATTGCGTTGACGAGCAAACTGATTTTTCAAACATTATGAAATAATGGATTTGGAATTTCTTTGAAAGTCCTTCGATTGTGATAGTATGTTACGGAAATGCAGGTACATTGCTTAAGGGCCTATTCTACCTCAAATGGCTTAGCATGATCCTCCGTTATGTCGAAAATACTGCAGCATTAATTTTGAAATAAATATATGGTAAAGTGGAGGATTAATGTTAAGTACTACGTTAGCCGAAAACACGATACCATAAAATTTTCTGGATAGAAAAAAATTCCAAAGTTACCTCCAAACCGAACAATAAACCGCTGGTATTCAAAAACTACTTCAAATTAGATAATGAAACTTTGCATATTAACTGAACTAACTATAAAGCAGGGCCTCAAGTCTGCTATTACAATAGTGTCAGAATGGTCTATCATTGATTTCATAATTGTAGATTTTGACAAGTTTGGTAATCTACTATTATAATGGTGTCATTATGACTTTCCAATGGTCACTGACACTCCATTGAAAGAATTGGTAATCTCGTACATAATGACAAATGAAACTTCCTACTAAACTTCCAACTTCCTACTACTTCAGATTGCTTATAAATAATATGTAAAAATATATATAAATGAAATCTGGCATGAATAAATGTTCAAAATGCCATTGTAATACAATTCTATTACGAGACCACTGACCGACCAATGATCGACCATTATGAATTTAGCAGATTACGAACTTTTAGCAAAATGACAATGGGATCGTGTTGGAGTGACGAATTTATAAAAATAGCAGACTTGGGCCCCAGGTCTTATGTTATTTACTTTTTTTAAATTACCATTATTTTCACCGTAAAACGAAATTACCTAAACTATCAGCGCCTTGGAGCCTTTTCCCTGCCGCCCTGTCTCGCTTACTCGCGTAACCGGTAGCAATAGTGTGCGAGCGAGATACAAAGTGAGGTAGCGCTGAGGTTGTATAGACTCTTAAGGGGAAAGCGTCAGGGTAGCTCGCGAAGTTAAAATTTTCTTACTTTTTTTGCAGTTTGCAGCTCATGATCAGGTTCTATGTTGATCTAAATATGATTCGCGACCGTAAAAAAGATATATTTACAAAATTATAATCTAATACAACTCGTTAATTTAGTATAATCCTAAGAGTCTTGATTTCAGGAAATTTTATAGTCATTCAATCAGATTATACAAACTTAAGTCAAAGCCAAAGATTTATTTGTAGATAAAAATGGTTACAAAAGTTCTTACAGTGAAGTAAGGAGTTGTATTACTGATTCTAATGATCATAATTCTGTAAACACACATCTGTTACAGTCGCGAATCATATTTAGATCAACATAAAACTTGATGCGGACCTGCAAATTGCAAAAAACATAAGAAAATTTCAATTTTGCGGGCTACACTGACGCTTCCCCCTTAAGTTAGAAACCTTATAATGCCCCAATTAAATATTGGAAATATAAAATACTTTTCAATTACATTTTTTTTTTCGTTTTTCCAGTGTTGTTGCAGACATTTACAACATACAGAAGTAGTTGTAAATGTAATGTCTGTAACAATGCTGTCACTTTTTTTTATTAAAGAATATAATATTTATTTACTTATTCAATTAGAGCCCATTATAAGGTTACTAACTTAAGCAATGTGCCTGCATTTGGTTTGACAAAGAGTTACTAAAAGCTAAACTACTTAGGGATGATGTTGCTAAGCTGGTTGAGCAAACGTACTTATAGTAAACGGCATGAGTCGTGAGCACAAACTGACACCTGCGCAATAGTAAATTTTTAGGTCTCTTTGGCGGAATGAAGAAGCCGCGGGGCGCCGAGCTGCATGCGATTTGTTCGTCAACCGATACTCGTCGTCTATTGAACTCTTGCGTGTCTTTTTTATTTAGCCGAAAGTGTACATGCGCGAGCTTGCCCGTACTACTGCCCATCTGTGCTCACGACTAGTGCCGGTTATTATACCTCCTGCTATCGTTGTTTTACTACTTTAGTGTCTTAGCAGCTTTGATTGCCGCAAATTTCAGTATCATTATGATTTAAAAATTTCAGTATCATTATGTTTTTAAATACGTCTGTTCACGGCTGAATTATTATATAGAGCATTGTATCGGACATATTCCAAATAATTCAGCCCATAATATTTGTGTCAATGAACAATACGGAGGCGAATGTATGTGAATATTGTGATATTCACATACATTCGCCTCCGTATTGTTCATTGCCAAGCTTAAAAAAGCTGTGTCAAATTCCACCAAGTAATCAGTTATTCCAGTATTCCTGAAGTTCAGAGGCTTATTGCGACTGAGTTATTAAAGTCAGTAAAACGGCTAGCGTTGGCACCGTGCCCATCTTTCACTGCTGTGTACGCTGTAAAAAGATATGCTTTAATAGGAAACAGGCGAAGGTACTCGAGATATTCAGTGACCGTTGGTTTAAAAGCAAGAGCTATTTAATTTCGTTGTGTTTGGTTTGTCGTCGTATAAGAAGACTGAAAATGCTCACTGCTGAAGTGCTCTCCTGAAAAACTTCGATCGAATTACCGCACCGCACACAATTCGAAAATGAACTCATTTTTTTTTAAGACATCTCTCGACAACGTTAAAATTTCGAAGTGAAGCTTGCCCCGCGTTGACACCAAGGTATAAAACATGTATTCTACATGTGGTTAAGAACCTGGTACTTGTTAACAAGCCTACACTGTCCTTCCATACCTATTAACACTGCTATTTAGAAATATTGTAAAAGACAATTATTTTTAAAAGAATAACCGTTGAATTTCTTGCCTCCTCTTCTCGATATATCACTGAAAAAAATGCACTCAAATCAAGTGACTTTTTAGCTTGATTGACGATATCTTGTTTAGATTAATCAAAATCTTATTTAAGTTGATCATCACGACATGATTGAAGCAATACTAGTTCAAATGATTGAACGTTTAATCATTGTAGAAGAGTTAAAACAGAGACATGTTAAAAAAATGTTAACTGTAACAAAGTAAGTTAGTTGTGTCAATCAAGCATTTTGATTACTCCAATAAAGATCATTGAAACTTTAATCTAATAATCTTGGTTGGAGCAACTATGTTTCGACTTGATTGCTGCAACTCGCACTAAGCGTTTTCAAACGTCTTTTATAATGCGCACAGCAAAGGAGTGGAACTCTCTGCCTGCGTCTGTGTTTCCGAACGCATACAACCCTAATATATTCAAAGTGAGTGTGAACAGGCTTCTTCTGGGTAAGCTCACTCCATCGTAGACTTTGTCTCTGTCATCCAGACCTAGATTAAAGTCAAGAGCAAACTCATAGAAGAATAAAAAAAAAAATAGGTTTTGTGATAACTCCAATCAAGATCTCGTTTCAAATCTCAATCAAATAAAAGTAGTAGCTGTGATCATTGTGCTTGATAGGCTCAGATGCAAACAAGTTACTTAGTCAATCTAAACAAAATCTTGATTGTAGCAACAACTTTTTTTTTTTTTCAGTGATGATACAACCAATTGGATCCGTGCACCTAGCTTATGCCGTTAAAGTAGGTTTATGTGTAATAAAATATTTTGATTATGTGTCTAATATTTTTATTATAAAACAAGTTGTATCCAATACTTGTCAAAAATGTAAACAAAATAGGTAAAAAAACATGTCTGGAGCAACATCAATACATTTATGATACCTATAATACATGTTTTATACACGACATATTTTTACAAGACTTGTTAAGGCTCCTCCAAACAGGCGCGAAACGCGACGCGACACAAAAAAACCGCGTGCCGCGCGACGTGCGGTCTCTTTGTGTTGCGTCGCGTGTCAAGCCAAAACTGGCGACAAAGTGACTTATTTTTAAAGACTCCTACGTTTGTAGGAGTCTTTAAAAACAAGTCACTCAACGTGTAGGTATATTGGCAGAAACGCGGGATTAGAATACCTTAAAGTTCCCAATGAACAACCTTAAACGAAGTTTTCCCATCCTTTTGACGTAACTTCTTAGTTACTTTTTACGATATCTAAAAAGGGAAGATGAAATGGGTTTGTCTATTATCCTAAACGCCTTATGCTTTCGGGAATCAAAAATTCGCTTACTGGAGCATAGTTCTTCCATAAAACTGATTGAAATAAACACAATATTTTAATAGTCCAAGTAAAAACCAAAACGTTCGTCCGTATATATTTGAACACCGCCATTATAGCGTGACCAATAAAATGTCTCCCACATCTTGCTTACCGACATGCTATAAAATTTTTGGTGCATGTTCGGTAAAACCGAAACACTGGGTAACTGTGTCATGGTAGGTAATTACCGGAAAGCAGACATTTTGGCAAAATAAAATATTTACTAGCATTTTGTTTTATTTTCAGAAATAACTCGGTATTGTTAGTATTCTTTTTAAACTAACATTTTTATGACTATAATCATACTTTTTACAAGGAAAATTAATATTTTTAATAAAGCTTGAAGTATTCATTTTCCTTTTTCATCATCCTGACCTTATGGCAAACTGGTTCATTTAGACTTAAATTAAAGTTCGTAATATCAATATTTACCTTAGAATAATCAACTCAAGTAGGGCCAACACACAAGTCTTTTTTGGGTTCTGTAGTCAACAAGGAATCCTTATAGTTTCGCCATGTCTGTCTGTCTGTCCGTCTGTCCGCGGCATAGCTCAGAGACTCTTAGTACAGTCAGTTACAGCAATTAGCTGACCCCCATCGCTCAAATGACTAATGTTTTTTTTTTTTGTTTTACTCATAAATCGTATAATTTTCATATTTTTCTAGTTTTAGGGAAGATTTCGTATAGGTGTTTAAATAAAATTAAGAATTATAAAATTGTATCGATTCGTATTCTAAAAAATCTCAACCATTTATGCAAAGGGTAACTGATTGTACTAGAAATGTGTAATTTGGCATGCATACATATAACTACTAGCTGTTGCCCGCGACTTCTGCGATCCAGGATGAAATGTGGCCTATGTCCTTCTAACATAATTCTATCATGATTCGAAAGACACATGGCGCCATCTATTATCATAAGAACGTTATTGTTGTTTTCCTCGGGAATATTACTTTTTTCGGGATAAAAGGTACCCTATGTCTGTTTCTGTACACCTGAGAACGTATATGCAAAATTGCAGGATGATCGGTTCAGTGGTTTAGGCGTGAAAAGGTAACAAACAAACTGACAAACTTACTTTCGCATTTATAATATTAGTTAGGATAGCGGAGAGTATCGACTCTCCGATTATTAAAAGTTTTATGAGAAGGACAATCCCTACACATTGATTTGGGGATGTCCTTTTCAGAATACTGCTTTTTTCTCCATTGTATTTTAACTACTAACACTAGTAATAAGTTATCATATTGTCTACTAACACGCTGGATCATTTTTGTCCTAAAATAAAGAATATTATTATTATTTCCTTTATTTCATTAATATACATATAAATTATATTTTTAAATATTAGAATATAAAAAATATAGAAACATTAAAAAATATAAAAAATTGTAGCCCACCGGTATCGAGAACAGGGTCCAAGCTACCGGCGGTCAGGGCTCCAGAGAGAAACCTCCTAACAATGCGAGCCGTGTCCAGTAGTACCACCCTCTGAATCAAGCCCTTGATCCAGCTGCCCAACGAGTGCCTCCTTAGGTGTTGGTCGAGGCTCTGGGCAATTAAGCCTTTGGCTGATACGACTATCGGCACAAAGATCGCTGAGTCCACATTATTATTATTATATAGTTACATAAATTGAAAATAAATATTAAAAGGAGGTATCCCTTGCACATAAAGTAGGGATGGTATTTTTTTTCTCGTCTATCTAATTTATCGGTATTGTTGGCCGTTCAAATATATTACGGGTCTGTGAAAACCATTTTAACTATAGGCCTCTACGTCTCTACGAGGTCTTATAGACACCATAGACCCAACTTAGACCCAACTTAGACCCAACTTGAGAGCTAGTTCGACAGAACTAATCATTTAACATCATTTTATTTTTTAAACCCTTTAATCGAGACGTATCCTAGTCTATTCTCTAGCTATGTACAACCAACTCTAATTTACTTTCGCTCACTTTTTCTACAATCCCGGGATCAGTACGGAAAATTAAATTAAATTTGCTTGAATAAAATATATACGGGCAATAAAACATGATTAGACAATTGTAGACGAGAAAAATATACGAGAATAGTAATGAAAACCATATCTCTTGCTGCAAACAATTTTATAGGAGATTGCATGAAGAATTTTTATTATCTGACTTTAGTCGCTGTACATATACGGATTTAGTGCGAACATAATAATATGTATACGTGTTCCTTTAAATTAAATAGCGTTATAAATGAGAAGATATTTTCTGTTTAGGAGTCGTGACCCGTCTTCGCTCGTTTTCACTCTTTTTCTTTTTCGGTCGTGTCGGATTGCCGTACCATCGGAATATAAGAGTGAGGGAAAAGAGAGTGTATCTGTGTTTGCGCACTCATTTGTATACTATAATATCTGTCGAAATACGGTCTGGAGCACTATATTATTATTATTATTTAAAGTATCTTTGACACATCTCAAAAACCTGGGTCCCAGACCTTTGGAAGGCGTACGAGGGGCCGGAGCCAATTCGCAGAGGCCCGTTAGATGCTTTTTAGGGTTCCGTAGCCAAATAGCAAAAAACGTAACCCTTATGGATTCGTCATGTCTGTCTGTCTATCCGTCCGTATGTCACAGCCACTTTTTTCCGAAACTATAAGAACTAGGTATACTGTTGAAACTTGGTAAATAGATGTATTCTGTAAACCGCATTAAGATTTTCACACAAAAATAGAAAAACAAAAAATTTTGGGGTTTGCCCATACTTAGAACTGAAACTCAAAAAAAAAATTCAACAAACCCATACGTGTGGGGCATCTATAGATAGGTCTTCAAAAATTATATAGAGGTTTCTAATATATATTTTTTTTTTTTCTAAACTGAATAGTTTGCGCGAGAGACACTTCCAAAGTGGTAAAATGTGTCCCCCCCCTGTAACTTCTAAAATAAGAGAATGATAAAACTAAAAAAAATATATATGATTTACATTACCATGTAAACTTCCACCGAAAATTGGTTTGAACGAGATCTAGTAATATTTTTTTTTAATACATCATAATGTTACGTGCTGCTACGGAACCCTTCATGGGCGAGTCCGACTCGCTCTTGGCCGCTTTTTTAATTTAATGAGGCATTGACCTACGATTATCCCTGTACGCACTATGCAACTGTACCCAAGGACAACCCCCGGTTGGTGTAGGACTATTGCAGGATATGGAAACAAAGATATTTGACTATTGGTCTGGGTGGTTAAAATGGACTGATTACCTAAAAGTATGAAAGGACTATGGCCCCTGCCTTATCAATGTTTTATTATACACGGATAAAATGGCAGGGGGTGACTTGCACACTCAATAATGAGCCCCCGAAAACGGTCGCTAGCACATTGACGTAGCGACAAGGGGGCAATATTTCCTGAGGTGCTCGAGGGGTGGAGAGGTATTCCACGGCTCTCAGAATAAACCCAGAGCCCGGAAGATGGTCAAGATCCCTACCAGCGCTTACGGGAATACTTCCTTCCTCGGAGCACGTTTGCTCTTGCGATTCTCTACTCAAGTCGGCCAATAAAGACAAGGAGATGGAAGCTCAGTTCCTCGTCAGTGTTCACTCCAGCCGGCCAATAAAACCAAGCCAGAGAAGCCGGAACATGACTCTCTCATGGTACGTTGGGTCGCCACTGCCCAACAGCTCGCCACATGCTGCCCTGCGTGTTTCTGTATCTCTCTTGGTTTGGGTCCTCACCCTAGATATGTTCTGTCAAAGTAAACTGTACCGGCACAGACCTAGAGGTCAGAGCGCGCAAGCCCCACCACGACGTCAACGGCGGCGGTGGGGTTATTATTATACGATTTTGGTTAAAAACAAATATTACCACACTACCACCTCTGTTTACTTACGCACGTAACAAAACAACAAAAGGACACGAACCAACATTCGTCAATATGGTGTGCCATGATTAACTTGATAAAGAAAACAAATGCCGAAAACAATAAACTAGACACCTTATTTAATACCTACATAAACAAACGATAAAGATTAAAGGTCGCTGCACACGTAATGTGTTATAACCCAGTCGGAACGGGACGACAATTTTTGGAAACACCGTTTCATAGAAAATGTATGAGCATGGCATGCGTCACGGATGCACGGACGAGACGGCGACGTGGCACGCAAAGGACGGGAAAGATATCGTCGGCGACTATGTTTAGCACATCCCGCCTCGCGTGCCTCATGTCCCGTCCATGGTTCCGATGCATATACACTGTCGCTCCATTCGCGGCCCAGTCCATCTTTTCTTGTTCTCAACACTAGCACGTCTGTAATCGTTCCACGGTGTTTACGGTTCTATTGAACAGGCTGTGACTTCTTCCGATCCCAAGAAACTGTCGTAGGGTTAACCACAATACCTAAATTAATAAAATTACACTCATTACTGTACATCTTCACTCATCCCCATAAACTCACACACACACACCCTCACATACCTTTCATCACTACACTTCACTCAAGGGCGCCTCTTTATCCTTTTTTTTATTGTTTAAATCTACCTGCATGTTCTTTTTTTAAATACATGTTTCTCAATTCTATATATTTTGGATAATGATAAGTGGAAGAGCGGAGTCTCCTAACACAAGCAATTCCTTGCTTAAAAGGAGTCTCCAAATCATTTTTATTTATTTATTTTTCAACTTACGTCTAGCCTTACAGGGTAACCTATTGCGATAGCGTACTTATCTAATCTTATTCTAACTTATAATTAACTTATTATTATAATTACATTTTGTAACTTAGTACAAATAAATCATTCTTTGTGAACTCACTCAGAGAACAACAAAATCATGTAATGCAAACCATGTTAATTAAATAAATATTTTTATTATTTTATTATTGTTTCGCGTCACTTTTGCGGTACGTATACATTAAGATCATCCGTCCGTGTTTTCATAAAACCACGTTCCATCTCCGCCCCGTCCACATCCTAACGCCCGCGCCGTCCTGTATGGAGCGACCTTACGGCATTGCGCACTCCAGAGACAAAACCATCTTGTTTATCATAAACAAAACGACTTTGACTATGAAACTGTTTTCTTCCAACTGTCCGCGCTTTCATGGTTTTACAATGCTCTATTTACGTTGTTTGCATAGAGTGTTAGTCTGTCTAATGCGGATAAAAACTGCCACTTGCTCACTTCACATGTCGCTACTATCCAGCGTCTAAGAATTTAACAGCTAGCTGTCACTATCCATATTTTTTTTGTACTCGTAAACAAGCCACTTCTTTTACGCATAATTAATTAATATGCCCCGTTGCGCAGCTGTTCACTGCAAAAATACGGGGACCCATGTATTTGCCAAAGATGTTAAAAGACGAAAACTTTGGGTAAAAGCTCTCCGAAAAAAAGATGGAAGTCCGATAATTTCGTCGAGAACTCGAGACTATATTGTGCTATTCTTTTGAAACCTGAAGACTTATGGAAGAAATTCGTATACGGTGACGCTCTTACCTACAGGCACTTTTGATGTGATATTATATAAATTATAGTAAAGGTGTGTGTATTTTGTATTATTATATTAGATCAGTGCTACAATTGGATCGTAAGTTCCCTTCAAAATGGTTTAGCTAAATGGTGCTGATCCATGCGTTATGTTCGTGAACGGGCGCCGTCAGTTGGGACTGGTCATCTCTTAGCTGCCACGGCTTAATTTAATTTATTTAAATTTTTGAATTGTTTTTATTACCGACGCTTCTAAAGTGCACGTCTTTCTACATTGTTGTCACAATGTATAACTTCAACATGAATTATGTAACCCATATTTTGTAGTAATATTTTGTTTTAAAAGAGTGTCCGCTACGCTTTGAAATGGGCAACTAGGTTCATCATCTGACTGACCGACCCCTTGACAATTCAAAAGTGCCTGTAATTGGTTTATTTGAAATAAATGCTTTGAGTTTGAGTTTGAATTAACATCTTTGAAGTTTTTCAGTCAGGAATCATCCTCGAGTTGGTTTTCAACTCTGATCAGGGTATTTCTGTCGTACACAAAAAAAGAACTTAAAGTAAACACAAAATAACCGTTACATTATATAACGTTCACAATTTATTGACTTTTCCACTAAAGCTGTTTTTTTTTTTTTACCAGCGCTTCCCCTGTCCTTAGTTTGTCTTTTAAAGTGCTACACTCCTAGTCGCATATTTATTTATCTAAGTAGTTTTCGTTTAATTTGTGATCATGAAAAGTAAAAATGAATAAAACAATGGCGGTTTGTAGACAGACAACTGTGCTGCCACCTATGATGGTCTTGTCTCAATCTGCAACAGCCATAGGTAATTTTTTATTTTTATGATATTAATTTTATTTTCTGTGATTAATATACTTTAACTCACACACTGACTTGTTATATTATATTTTGATTTGTATTTTAATGGTTATTTGATAGTATTTTTTTTTTTTAACGGGTGTGAGTAACATTTATTTCTGTGGTAGTAACACTGCATTGGCGTTATAGCTGTTAAGGTGTTATGTTCGTAATTTTGAATAAATAAATAAATAAATAATTATGTTAATTTTTTAGAAAAATCGTATGCAATGTTTGTAAATATGTGAGCATCATGTATCTATCGCATTTATTAATTTGTCTGACATTACTTCACTTCTCATTCTTTTAATCTATTGTGGTATACTAATTTTTACTCTAGGTACACTCACCTGCAAAATTGCATGGATACCTTAGGGTCTAAATCCAGTGAACGTTTGAGTTCAAGTTTTCGAAAATACAACTAGATGGCGTTGGTTTCTTCACAACTATGACAGATTTACGAAACGTAAGAAGTTAGGAAGGAATGTATTAGGTAGGATTAAGTAAGGACCTACACAGCTAATACATTTATCTAATTAGCTATGTAAGCTTAAGTGCAGCATACGTAGCTTAAATGATAAACATAACAAAAGAAACTGATAGGAATATATTCATTAAGCTAACGAGTGGGTATTAATAATATAATATTCGAGTTGGTAGTTACTTAGCAATAGGAAAAAAGAGCAGTCATCCCAGGTAAACAGGCTCGTCAAACAAAAAGGCACTATTAAAAAAATATAGACGTTTATTTCTTATAGTTTATTATTCAATTTAACAGTCAGTTATTAATTATCGTATAACATTATAATATTATATATAACTTCTTATTGAGGCCATAGCTTAAGTATTCGTTTCCAAAATCGGAAAGAGGATTGAAGCATATGTAATGTAAGCAAACAGGGCCTCAAGTCTGCTATTACAATAGTGTCAGAATGGTCTCGCCATTATGAGTATTTGACAGTGTTTGTATGGCAAATCTGTCAAAAACTCACAATGAAGAGACCATTCTGACACTATTGTAATAGCAGACTTGAGGCCCAGGAGACCAGATTATTTTATCACAAAGGTCAAACGGATTAAATAGGTAGGCTAAAAACTACAAAATTGCACAAAAACATATCAAATGGTTAGTAAGTAACATAAAAAAGTAAACATTGTGTTGTGTTACCTCTAATGTTCGTAACTTTTTTTTTTTAATTTATTAAAAATACGTAAGTCGCTAATACTACGTAAAATAATATTAATTAAGTATAATTATTTATTAATAGCTTATGTAACCACAGCCAACACAATTACTATCCTACACTTTTATTTGTGGTAATTGTTCTCTGGATACATATATCGAACGGTATGCAACATGGGCTCCTCCAGCACTTCTATAGAATTTGCACTTTTAACTCGACTTGGTAGTCTGACACATTTTCACTGTTATATGACTAGATTGCATATTGCGCACTACGTGACCACTTGTGTTTCGCATATTATTTCGGCGCCACAAACATAAGCGTCCGTGTTCACTGAACTTAAAAGTTTTTTCGTCTGTAAAGATGACATTACTCCAATCGAAGTTTATGTGGTCCAAAGCGAACTGTAATCTTGCCCTTTTATGGTTTTCCATGAGCAAGATATTTGATGAAGTTCTTTGATGGTGTTGCAAAGAACCCTCCTCTTCAAATCGTCGTAACCATAGATTAACTGTTTTTCTCTGCAACAATAAAACAAAAATAAATAATACCCAATAATGATTATTACTAATGAGTAGGTAACTAAAAAATAATGAAGTTTATTATATTAAAAGTGTAAAAATAAAACTACTTACGTTTACACCGGTCTCGCTGGCTATTTCTGACAATATTTTGCCTTGATTATGCAAAACAATTATTTTTGAGCTCTTGTAACGAATTCAATAAAACAACGGGTACTCATTCTGGTAAAATAAGCAATTCACCTGATGAAAAATAAAACTGAACAAAACGCACTAGAACGAGGTAATCAACTTAGCGAACGATCAATTGAGTTTAGTCATAACTCTTCGATCTAAGTATTATTTATATATACTACCTCCCAATTATTATAAATCCATAATCAACCTACCCTCTCAAGTTTGAAAACTGAAATTAGAAAATCAGATACTTATAAATTGATATTCAATTTTAACATAGTAGGTTAATAGTTAGATTCAATTATCTTTAAAAGTAAATATTAATTATATATTATTTCAATGTTTGAAGAGACAAAAAGAAAATACAATTTTTTTTATCATTTAAAGCAAAGCAACGCCATCTTGTAACAGCATAATTAAATTTTGCCGTCGATAACTGGTTTTACGCTAGATGGCGTTATTTCTCGCTTCACACGATTTTATTTCTGTACTGTCCATGCATTTTTGCAGGCGACCGTACATCGTCATCACCTATAATTACTAATTAATGTATACAAACTATTGTTAACATTTTAAAAGAGTAATTATGGAGTTTCTTGCCCATTCTTCTCCATACATACAACTACCTTTTGGAAGGGTCAACTAGAATCAATTAGGTAACTGTTTTTGTAATTTTTGACGTTCAAAAGTGCCTTTTACATGCCTATTTGAAATATATGATTTGACTTTGACTTTAAAATTAGATAGATACTAGCTTCTGCCTGCGACTCCGTTCACGTGGAAGTCGTAAGACACCACTACTCGTAACATAATAAAGCATCAGAGCCACGCGGTATGGTACCTCGTTGACATAGGCACACACAGTGCAGCTCTTCTCGGTAATATTTTGTTCTCGCATCGCATCGTATTTGTTTTCACTTAGGGTTCTTTCTGACTCATTTTCTTATGCTCGGCTCCTAAGGGTCGTAGCGTGATGGTAAATATCCTACAACCTTCCTCAAGAATTGGACTACCAAAGGCATTTTTTTTTTTCTGGTCGTTCCAGAGATTTGCGTGTTCAAACAAACGAACAAAAAAACAAACTCTTCAGCTTTATTTACCAATAACCCTGTAGGTACATATGTATATATACAAAAAAAAATATGTACACATACAGGCAACACACACGTCTTAGTACACACGTGTTATGAACCGTATATTCATAAAGCCGTATTACCCGAGACGATAAAAAGCATATTCTCAGCTTTAATTTGAATGTATGTTATTATTTTTATTACGTTTTCTTTTCTGAGATAAATCGTGTTACTTAGTCTTCGCGCTGCCACCGCAAAATGATTCATAACTTTTTTGAGTTACTTTCATAAAATGAATGGATCTAGAGGATGGATTTGAATTTGACTGCTATTTTATTGTTAGGAGAACATAGAAGGTAGTCATTTGTACTTATAATCTTTTAAAAATGAAATGCTGTTCGTTGGTAAGCGCATCACTTGAGGATGAGGAGGCGTGTGTGTTGGATCATTAAGTTCCCTTCAAAATGGTTGAGCTAAATGGTGCTGATCCATGCGTCATGTTCGTGAACGGGCGCCGTCAGTTGGGACTGGTCATCTCTTAGCTGCCACGGCTTATTTTAATTTTTGAATTGTTTCTATTACGGACGCTTCTAACGTGCACGTCTTTCTACATTGTTCTCACATGTATAACTTCAACATGAATGATGTAACCCATATTTTGTAACAATATTTTGTTTTAAAAGAGTGTCCATGGAGTTTCTTGTCCGTTCTTCTCCATAGGAACCTACTACGCTTTGGAATGGGCAACTAGCTTCATCTTTCTGACTGACCGACCCCTTGACAATTCAAAAGTGCCTGTAATTGGTTTATTTGAAATAAATGCTTTGAGTTTGAGTTTGAGTTGAGTTTGAGATGGCTGGACAGATTAGTTTTTTTTTTTTTTTTTAATGTAAGGTTTTTAGGGAAAGAAAAATTGTAAAAGTTACCCGGATTTTTGTATGAACTATTGAAATTTGGACAGGATGTCGTCCTGTTGGGTCAGCTATTAGAAAATGTTAACCACGTAATGTTATGCTTACCCACGGGAGAAAAAAGGTCGCTTTCGCAGGTCTGCTGGAAGATAGATAGATACGAGTAGATAGAGAGAATACTCTTTATTATGTACACCATAAAAATTACAGATATAAATGTAAAACTATTACATAGGGTGTCACAATGGGCGGTCTTATCACTAAAAACGAAAAAATAAAGAAAGAAATTTCTTAAGATATGTATAAGCAGTACCTTTGTACTCAAAATTATAACTATGTGGTATCTCTATATATTTTACTGCGTGAACATAAATAATAAAATTAAAAAATCTGGTTAAGAATACTGTCAACCTCGTGAACACGGCTACGATCACTCTAATCTTACTTTATTAGCCTAAGCTATGTAAACTTATCTAAGATTCAGGTATTGTTCAACGAAATCTCCAAACATCTGGTTGACACTTCCCTTGACCCAAGGGCTGGCTTTTACCTTGACCAGAGGCTAAGTATTGCCATACAACGTGGCAATGCCGCCAGTCTCATGGGTATATTACCAATCGATGCGAAGAATCGAAATCGAAGCGATGCGGAAGAATTTTTTGACGCCATACTTAGTTTGTTAATAGTTTTAGTTAGGTTGGGATTATTATATTTAAGATTATTAAATTTTAATTTAAATATTTTGTTCAAAAATAAAACGCGATTTACTAGCTATAGTTACGTAGCATCATACTTACACTAGTCGATGATTATTATAATAATATCGTTAGACTTTTCAAAGAAAGCAATAATATTGACTTGAATCTCATTTACAGCTATTGAAAACGTAATTTTTAACTCGTTAAAATGTAAAATACTTTTCCTTTGATCCGCAAAACCATCAGAAAATTGTTATTTTCCATAAAATCATTTAATTAGTGATTGATTGATTAACGTTCATCAGACAGTCTCTCTGGTCGATATCTATACAAAAGCTGTCAAAGTTTGTTGCCAGTTCTTCAGGCAAACACCCTTCACCAAACGCTAAATTACACGCTATAACAACCCTTATAACTGTAGAGCTAAGGTATAATGTTCTAGGTACTGTCTGGCAGATGTTATCGTTTTCTGAATGACAGATTGCCTGAAAGTTTTCACCAATTTTAAAGTTACTTTCATCTGTTTATTCGCTCAATACTCCACGGCTATAGAAAGTAAAAATGTTATTTTTAAGTAGAAGTCAATATTTATTAGCTTTTGCGGGTGGACCTACAACTTTATTAGGTGTCTAGATAGATACAGCCGTTTTCATGCCCATTGAATTAAGGTTCCGTAAATATAATACTTAGCTTGGCAAACAAAATAGAGGAAGGCAGAGAAAACGCTGGAGCAACGAGCTGGAAATTACAGAAGGAAAATTATGGACTCAAATAGTAATTGATAGGGAATAACCCTCCTTTTTGCTTCGCCGTAGTCGGGTAAAAATGGAAGGAAATGGAGGAGGCCTTTTCCAATGGGCACACAGACTAAGACAGCTGGTGTCAACAATATAATTATTTTTATTGTATAACTTGTTAATAATTTTATTTTAGTAGCATATGTTTTAAATGGTCTTAATAAATGGCTTTATTATTATTATCTAGTTTTTATACTTTTACGTATCTCAGCGTTGCGCCGGATTTATGGGATAGTATGGGCCGAAGCCAAGTGCTACCCCTGGAAATTGATTATATTATGATGAGATGATGGTGTGATCGGATTATGTGATGGTGAGTGTATCTGTTCATGAGATTGTGTTCGTATGGTTGCTGCTCGTGTGTGTGAGGTGAGGATGGATGTTTCGTTGACATTTTGCGGAAATTTTCTGACAATCCTGCAGGTATTCAAGATTGCTGCTTTCTGGAGAGTCTGATAAGTGTTTGGTGGTAAATCGAGTGTTTTTAAAGATTGGGGAAGCTGTTTAGGTATTACACCTGTGGTTGACAATACTATAGGAACGATGGTGATATTGCTAAGACGCCACATTCGGCTGATTTCTATTTTAAGGTCTATATATTTTGAAAGTTTTTCTGCTATAGTACTCTGTAGATTGTGTGTATTAGGAACGGCTATGTCTATGATTTATGCAGTTTTTTTTTAAATTTTATCTAATAACGTGATGTCTGGACTATTATTATTATATTATACAATAAGATAGATATATAGATAGTTAAAACATTTATTCAGTGCACTCAAAAGACATAGCACAACACACAAGAGCACAAACGATTAAAAATAAGTACTTAGCCTTCGAAGATTTGAGTATTGATCCAGCAAAATTGAGTTGTGACGACTTTTGGAAACCGGCTCAGAATATACTGTGCTTGTGCTTCTTTTTGGTTTTCGGTTTAGATTCCTATGGCCACGTGATTTTTACGCTCATAACAATACAGCAATACCTATGTGAAGGTAATATGTACTTGAGTTCAATTATTAAGCCCGATCACACGTACCACAACCACTCCACTTCGAAGCGACAAAATGTGGACAGGCTGTGGTTACGCGTGAATAGTGTCGCTGCAGCTACTTGCAGTTGCGTTATGGTAAATACAAAATCAAATTATATGGTCGACGAAACGTTGGGTTTGCGATGTGGCTAGCTGCTAGTGCGCGTTCTCGCTAGTGGTTGCATTGTGGCTACGACGCGCGACGTGGCCTTGATGTGATCGGTATCGCCCACGCGGTTGATTTTGACGGCCAAATGTTGTCCGTGTAAATAAACTACTCATTTTTATACAAATTAGCACCCGTCCATGTGTTGACGTTGTGGTGTGGTCGTGGTGTGGTTGTGGCGTGATTGTGGTGTGGTTGTGGTGCGGTTGTGGCATGGTTGTGGCGTGGTTGTGGTGTGGTTGTGGTGTGGTGTGGTGTGGTTGTGGTGTGGTTGTGGTGTGGCCGTGGTGTGGTTGTGGTGTGGCTGTGGTGTGTTTGTGATTTGGTGTGGTGTGGTTTTTTTTTTTTAGCCACTTCGCCCGATGTCTTGTCTCCGTCCACATCAGTTCAGTCAAACCACACTCTATCACTACTCTTCATCGACTGTGCGACAAGGAACAGTTTCAACAATGTCGCGGCGATGTCGTCCGACGTCGCCCGACATCGCCCGATGTCACCGGGGACACATGTCGCTCGACAAATGTTCCTAGTGGGGACGAGGCTTTAAACTACTCGTCAATTGATGAAGCAGTCGTTAGCACTACACTTTGCTAAGCTTTACTAAGCTTCTAAGCGTGGTCAAGATTTTCATAAGCCGACTGTACCTGTAGTTGAATTCCAATCGCTTTATCACGCTATGTATATTGAGGGTTGACTTCGAGTCTAACCGGCTGCAGGTGAATACCAGTATTTTACATGGAACGACTGCCTATCTGACCTCCACAACCCAATAACTGGGTAATACGATACCCCTTGGTAAGACTACTTGTCAGACTTTCGGGCTTCTGATGACCCCTAACGACTGTCAAAAATTCACGAATGACCGGGACCAACGGTTAATGTGCTTTCCAAGGCACGGAGGAGTTTTGGTATGTCAAGATGGTGACCCATCCACGGGCCAACCCCGGCAAGCGTAGCTTAATCTAATGGATGGCTTCTCGTTTTAAAACCCATAACGTTATCAATTACAATCCAGAAATCACCATAATCGCTGTTTTTTGTATACGCATTTATATAACATCATACGAAAATAAAGTATTCATATTTACATTTGCAGCTCAGCATATACGGAACCCACGCATGTTTAGGAACATAAAAGATATTTGTTTGTTTATTTGAATCTTGCCGATGTCGGTACAAACTCTCTCCATGGTATATAAGCACAGAAGGTTGGCTCCATACAATGAGCCTATAGGCACAATAGCGATATAAAATCATTTATAAATGATAAATTATAGAAAAAAATTGAATAAAAAAAGCTAAGGAAAACAGCCCTGCCTTCTGGAGCAGTCGGAGACATATGATCGAAACAGTTGCTGAACCGATAATATGGCCTAAATGATGAGAGATTACGAGAAAACTTGAGGTACAGCAGCTGGGACATCTTAGTCACGCATTTGGTTTCCGAACCAAAGATATATTTATTTATTTATTTATTTAACAATTTATGTACACACATATAAACAGACAAGAAGAAAGGAACAGAAAAATACGTACAAAGGTGATGCTTATTTCTAATGAAATCTCTTCCAGCATACCTGCGATAGGAAAGTAGATATATACCTGGTAGATAGTCCGAAACTCGGAGCGAAAATGCTGAAAGTAGCTCTGATTATTTTTTTTTTTTTCGACAAAAACTGTTATTACATTTCAGCATTTACAAAAATTATTTTATTTATTTATTTATTAAAACTTTATCCACAAGTAAAAACTGTACAAAGGCGGACTTAATGCCTTGGGCATTTACTACCAGTCTACCTAACTTAAAAATTAGTTATTTTACAGTCAAAAAAAAATTATTTACCCACACTATTGTCCACGAAGTGACATCGGAGGAAAATGAAGAAAAAAGTACACATACCGACAAATCGAAGGAAGCGGCTGACAAGAGCATCTGTCTTAAAGGCGACTTGCAAGAAATTGTGAAACCATTATTTTTAAATTTAGATTGCGAAAATATCATCATCATCGTCATCATCATCAGCCTATAGCAGTACACTGCTGGACATAGGCCTCTCCAATTGCACGCCATTCAGCTCGATTCTCGGCAACTCTCATCCAGCTGCTACCAGCCACCCTGCGAAGATTGTCGCTCCACCGTCCGCTTTATATGGAAGCACTTATAGTACATGGCACGAAGAAATTTTTTCTGAACCATTTCTATCGCTTGCTTATATTTATCATAATACGGGCACTAGATGGGTACCGCGTATTCCAACTGTGAGCGGACTAGTGTTTTATATAAGAAGAGAAAAGTAGAAAAATTTTTGAAGTCTTTACAAGACCGCATGACAAAACCATACATCCGAAAGGCTTTTTTAATTATTTTGTCGATATGGGTGTCTAAATGTAATTTGCAAACAAGCAGTACGCCAAGATCACGTACGCACTCAGTTTTATTCAATTGTATGTCGTTCAAGGTTTAAGGGAAATAAATAGTATTTTTGTTTTAATAATAGAAATGTAGTGACATTTTGGAAGACTAAGATGAAGTTTATTGACCAGACAGTATTGTGAAAACCTGCATAAGTTCTCTTGTCAATCGATCAATTAACTCAGCCTATCGCAGTCCACTGCTGAACACAGGCCTCTCCCATGCTGCACCGCAACACCCTGTCCTCCGCCTTTCGCATCCAGTCTATCCCAGCCACCTTTTTGAGGTCGTTGGTCCATCTAAATGGGGGGCGTCCTACGCTACGCTTGCCGATACGCGGTCTCCACTCCAGGACTCGTCTGCTCCACCAGCCGTCGGTCCTTCGACAAATATGGCCAGCCCACTGCCACTTCAGCTTGCTTCCTCTGCAAGCTATGTCGGTAACTCTTCCGGATAATTTCATTCCTAATTTTATCCTTCAAAGAAACTTCGAGCATAGCCCGCTCCATAGCGCGCTGAACGACTTTAAATTTGTGGACCAGGCCGACTGTCGGTGTCCACGTTTCGGCACCGTATAGTCATAACGGGCAGGACGCACACTTGAAGACCTTAGTCTTCAGACATTGCGTTATTCAGTTCTCTTGTAGTAGCAAACAATTCTGAGATTTCGCACAAGCCTTAAAGATTTTAATGTCATCGGAAAGAAATTACTTTTATTTCTATATAAGTAAAAACTGATAACCTTAACCAAGTCATATTTAATTAAAAATCAGAAAAATTAAGAATAAAAAAACTGATGGCCAGCTCGGAAAAACAAAACAATAGCTTTAAACCGCAGAGGTCACGCTGCAGCACGCACACATAGACTTCACTTCCAACAAGTGCAAGCGCGCACTTGTGAACTTGCATTTGGTTGAGATAGGTTGAGATTGGTGTTTTGGTTAGTGTCTCCTTTGTATGGAGTAGTGATACAACGAATACGAATACGAATATTCGTATTCGCCGAATAGTAGACATTTACCGAATATTCGTATTCGGCGAATACTAATACGATTATTTAAAAATTAATATGTTTGTACGCAAATCTAATTACTGGCAGACTTGGAAAACGTGCGTCGTCGGCACGTAAAATTACGGCGTGTGCAAGGACCTTAACCGCAACGATGACGCCGACTGCTGATCCACTGGCCTTTTGGCGAGAAGATGTCCATTTTCGAAATCTGAAAAACTCGCCCAAAAATATTTTTCATTTTTTTTCATGTACAGTCGCCTCGGAAAGACTTTTCTCAACGGCTGGGAACATCCAGACTGAAAAAAGAAATCGCCTAAAACCAGAAAATCTACAAATGTTATGTTTTTTAAATAAAAATTTGCCTGTTGTAAATTTTAATTATTAGAAGAATAATAATAATCAATAAATAATAAATAATTCATCAAATAAATTAGTCTTTTATTACCATGGCGAGATATTCGTATTCGTATTCGCCGAATAGTAGGTTTGATATTCGTATTCGTATTCGTAAAAGTAGTATTCGTTGCATCACTAGTATGGAGCCGACCTTCTGTACTATGCTGTGTTTACTTACCCCATGGTATATGCATATTTATTGCGCCTTGTATATGTTCCCTAGCTTTGTTTATGGGGATGAAGAGGTCATAAATCTGAAACACGTGAATTTGTTTGAATTGATTTTTCGGGCCTTGAACTGAATAACTATGCAGCTAAAAAGAGTCAATAGAATCAAGTTCTTCTGTTTTAACTGTCAGATATGTTGCTGGAGAGTTTGTTGCGCCACATCTTCTTCCCAGCTAAAACACTAGGACGGGACTGTCTCATATAATTTTGATGTGCTGATCTCAGTCTAATTTGAATAAATAGAAAGAAAATACGTTTATTTGCGGTAAACATGACGCACAAAAAGAACACAAACATGAAAAGAACAAGTTGGGAAAAAATATGCGTTACCTCCACTCATAACTGTCATAATGCTACAACTATGCGAGACAGAGCCCCAGCGCTGGTTTTTAGCAACAGCCGGCGTTGACGTGATGACGTCAACCGGTGCAGCATAATGAGATAAAAATAAAATAAATACAATACTTAGTTCTAAATGTTTATATAAATATAATATTTAAAATGGCAACATTCTGTTCCGTCGGCAATGACTCACGCGATACTGTCATAATGTAATATTTGTGCGCAGTTGATATTGACTGATTGGCATGATTTTTAAGGTTCCGTAGTCAACAAGGACCTCTTATAGTTTCGCCATGTCCGTCCGTCCGTCTGTCTGTCCGTCTGTCCGTCCCCAGCTTAGCTCAGAGACTCTTAGTACTAGAAAGCTATAATATGGCCTAAATAAATATATTAATCTCGCCGTCAAAGTGGTAAAATAAAATCATGAAACAAATAGTTATTTAGGGTACCTCCTGTACATGTAAAGTGGGGATATTTTGTTTTTTCGCCTATCCTATAGTGTGGGGTATCGTTGGATAGGTTTAAGGGATCCGTTACTGAAATATTAGGCTTTAAAGTGCTAATTTTTGTTAGAGTTAAGTTATCCCCCCCGTGCCAGCTAAATGGTTGTACTTGGATATGTAAAAAAAAAAACAACAGCAGTAGTATACATATATAACGAAGTTAAAAGGAAAACTATCACAGCCAAGAAGGCGTAACAAGTTACCGAGTAATAGTCAACCAACTTACATTTACAGTTGAAAAACATGTTCTCCCACACATTCCGTATGGAAGAACATGTTTTTCAACTACAATGTTATGTTTGTTCTTGGGATAAATTCATACCAACTACGGAACCCTTCATTTTGCGTGGTCTGACACGCACTTGGCCGGTTTTTTTTTAATTTATTTTGATACTAGCTTCTGCCCGCGGCTTCGCCCGCGTGGATGTCGAAAAATAGCCGACGGGAACGTACGGCTTATTCCACAAATCCCCCCTGATAAATCCCCCTTAGGAGGAAAAGTGGAATATATAAAAAACAGTCTAGAATTCACCACTGATAATCCGGCTTATTTCACTAATCCTCCCAGAGAATCCCCCTCAGTGGGGAAAACTGAACCCTGATGTAAAAAAAATCACTTTCAGGGGATCTTGGGGTTTTTTTTTTCAATTCTAGTTTTCCCCGCTAAGCGGGATTATCAGGGGTGAATTCTAGACTGTTTTTTATAGATTCCACTTTTCCTCCTAAGGGGGATTTTCAGGGGGGATTTGTGGAATAAGCCGAACGTACTATCGGGATTAAAAAATAACCTATATGTTAATCCAGGTTATAAACTATCTGTGTACATATAAACAAACAGACTAAAATTCTAAAAACTATATTTTCGGCATCAGATTCGAATATTCAATGTAAGGTTTGACTTCGTTACTATATTATTTTACTTCGTCTGCGTACAGTATAAATTCTTTTTTCTAGATAATTATGAATTATTATAACAATAACAGTATAGAGCTTTGTTCATGGCTAATTGTCCTCCACTACGTGTGATATTTGAGAAATACTGTAAAGAAATACCTACTGTAAAGGACCAGTATCCACCTGTTTAAGCTACACTTGCCGCAGTTGGTCTGTGGATGGGTGACCATCTTTACATACGCACGTTAAGCTGTTGATCCCGGATGTCATTCATGGATCTTTGACAGTCGTTACGTGAAATCAGAAGCCCGAAACTCTGACAACCATTTTTACCAAGGGGTATCGTATTACCCAGTAACTGCGTTGTGGAGGTCAGATAGACAGTCGCTGCATGTAAAATACTGTAAAGCTAGAAACAGTACACGTGTAGGTACTTATATTATTTTTACTTGAATACAAAATTTAGCGAATGAACTGCTTCAATACAAAACTACATCCCCCTTTTCAGAACCTTGTGGGTTGAAAATAAACAATAAAACAACGATTTACGTTGTGTTAGTTTCCAACCATAAGCCGAAATATTAGTGATTTTTACTTAAAAAATAAAGAACTTGAATTAATAACCAAATTTCATCCCCCTTTTTTACCTTAAGGGTTGAAATTCTAACAACACCGTTGCGTTAGCTTCCAACCATAAGCCTAGATACTAAATTCTGTGATTTTTCTTCGAAAATTAAGGACTTTTCAACTTCATCCCCCTTTTTAACCCTTCGAGGGTGGAATTATCAAAAATGCTGAAACACTTATACATTAATTTTAAATTGTCAGCCTAATCACAATATTTGATGATCCTAAATTCAAAACTGACGGACTTTCATACAAACTTTCATCCCCTACTTTATCCCCTTAGGAGTGGAATTTCTAAAAATCCTTTGTGCACTCCTAGACCTCCTAAGGAACCTATGTGCCAAATTTGGAATCTCTAGACCCAGCGGTTTGGGCTGTGCGTTGATATATCAGTCAGTCAGTCAGGACTTAGAATTTTATATGTCTATTATATATCAGCCAGTCAGTCAGTTTACCATTATAGTATATAGCTAATCGTCAGCCTAATCACAAAATTTGAAGATCCTAATTTCAAAACTGACGGACTTTCATATAAATTTCCATCCCCTATTTTACCCCTTTAGGGATGAAATTTCCAAAAATCATTTCTTAGTGTACCTTTAGACCTCATAAGGAACCTACGTGCCAAATTTGGAATCTCTAGACCCAGCGGTTTGGGCTGTGCGTTGTTATATCAGTCAGTCAGTCAGGACTTTGAATTTTATACTTTCACTTTACGGGTTGAATTTTCAAAAATCCGTTCTTAGCGGATGCCTGCGTCACAATAAATATCTGTTTGCCAAATTTCAGCGAAATCCGTTCAGTGGTTTGAGCTATATGTGTTGATAGTCATCAGTTTTTCCATACAAACTTTGACACCCCCTTTATGGGGTAGTTTAAAAAAAATATTGAAATAATCAAACTTTTTTATTTAATAAGATACGCATTCGTGCCAAGTTTCAAGTTTATAAACTCAAGGAATAACATTTTTCAAACAAACGAAATCTCCCCTTTTTACCCCCTTAAAGGATGAATTTTCAAAAATACTTTCTTAGCTGACGTGTTCTAATCTATATCCTAATCTAATCTAACCTAATCTAACTTTACTATCTACTGAATTGTATGTATATAGATTGTTTGCTGCATTTGCTAAAAATTAAGTTTTAGTAACAGAAACGAATCGCTGTAAATCCGACTCCACGTAGAGTGCACCACGTGCCCTACCCCTAGATTGTAATTTAGAATCGCGTAGGCGCGGAGGGGCGAGGCGACCCGCGAGTTGAGGAGCAGGTGGTTGTAACGCTTGCCGCCGCGGCTGAGGCTGGCCGGCTAAGCCGGCCAGCAAGACGAAGCTGCGGTGGTGAGCGTTAAACCATCTGCGACGATAAGCTCGCGTGGGACCGCCGGAGCTCCGCAGCGCCGGAGCCGTGACAGAACCCATGCCTGCTGCATGTTGCATGCTCCCTTGTATGCTGCATGCTTGCTTGAATGCTCGCTTGCATGCTCGCTTGCATGCTGCATGCTTGCTGCATGCATAGTGTATGCTTGTTTGCATGCTTACAGGGAAATAAAAACTCCATGTTCACAATCAATTGTTTTATTGAATGATAATAGATACATCCAGTGCCGGAGCCGTGACAAAAGCCATGTTTTAGTAACAAAAACGAATCGCTGTGAATCCGACTCCATGCAGCCTTGTATGTCCTACCCCTAGAGTGTAATTTAGAATCGCGTGAGGTGCGGAGGGGCGAGGCGGCCTACGAGTTGAGGAGCAGGTGGTTGTAACGCTTGCCGCCGTGGCTGAGGATGGCCGGCGTAGCCGGCCAGCAAGACGAAGCTGTGGTGGTGAGCGTTAAACCATCTGCGACGATAAGCTCGCGTGGGACCGCCGGAGCCCCGCAGGGCCGGAACCGTGACAGACACCATGCCTGCTGCATGTTGCATGCTCCCTTGCATGCTGCATGCTTGCTTGCATGCTCGCTTGCATGCTGCATGCTTGCTTGCTTGCTTGCTCATTGCATGCTGCATGCTTGCTGCATGCATAGTGTATGCTTGAAACTCCATGTACAACAATCAACTGTTTTATTGAGTGATAATAGATACATCCAGCGCCGGAGCCGTGACAAAAGCCATATTGCTTAAATTGCATCTTTACTATTTATGTATTGTATCAGTTGGATGAGCACTATCGCATTCTATTAGTATCCTAACTATCCTAATCTATATCGATTCTCCCGGAGAAGGGGATAGGGGGTTTCTCCGGGGGAGGGGCCCATGGCTAAATAATAACAGCCGCACAGGTCGATCGATCAGGTTAAGCTACACTTGCCGCGGTTTGTCTGTGGATGGGTGACCATCTTTACATAAAGAGACCTGTCCGTGCCTTGGAAAGCACGTTAAGCTGTTGATCCCGGCTGTCATTTATGGATCTTTGACAGTCGTTACGGGAAGTCAGAAGCCCGAAAGTTTGACAACCATTCTTACCAAGGGGTATTGTATTACCCAGTAACTGCGTTGTGGAGGTCAGTTAGGCAGTCGCATGTAAAATACCGTAAATTTAGAAACAGTACACGTGTACTTATATTATTTTTACTTGAATACAAAATTTAGCGGATGAACAACTTCGATACAAAACTTCATCCCCCTTTTCAGGGTTGAAATAAAAAAAAAACAATGATTTACGTTTTGTTAGTTTCCAACCATAAGCCGAAATATGAGTTATTTTAACTTAAAAAATAAAGAACTTTAATTAAAAACAAAATTTCATCCCCCTGTTCACCCCCTTAAGGGTTGGGATTTTAACAACACCGTTGCGTTAGCTTCCAACCATAAGCCTAGATAGTAAATTTAGTGATTTTTCTTCGAATCCGAATTCATCCCCCTTTTTAACCCTCCGGGGGTGGAATTATCAAAAACGCTGAGACACGTGTAAATTAATTTTCAATTGTCAGCCTAAACACAAAATTTCCTAACTTCAAAACTGACGGACTTTCATATAAACTTCCATCCCATATTTTACCCCTTTAGGGGTAGAATTCCCAAAAATCCTTTCATAATGGATACTTACTCCTCACAAAGAACACACCCTCCAAGTTTCATGTCTCTAGGACCAGCGGTTTGGACTGTGCGTTGATATATCAGTCAGTCAGTCAGTCAGTTTACCATTTTATATATATATAGATATAGAGATAGCTTTTGCCCGTGGCTTTGCCCGCGTGGATGTCGGAAAAAATCCAACGGGAACGTACTACCGCGAATGAAAGTACCCTATGACCGGGATTAAAAATACTTTTGAGTAATTCAAAAACTTAAAAATAAAACCTTTTGAGTTATTCAAGGCACGCAGTTAAATACTCCCCTAAAAACTTAATTACCCCTCATTCCCCTGTTTGGGATCAATTCTCGAAAACCCCATATACTCGTAATTCTTTTTTTTTCTTTCAAAAGAATAAGCACCTTAAGAGGGGGGATGTTTTGAAAAACGAATTATGACAAACTTTGTGTTTTATGTATTAAGAACGTATTTGTGTTGAGTTTCAAGTTTATGAACTAAACCCAGTAACTGCGTTGTGGAGGTTAGATAGGCAGACGCTCCATGTAAAATATTGTAAAGTTAGAAACAGTACACCTGTAATTATATTATTTTTACTTGTATACAAAATTTTGCGAATGAACAACTTCAATAAAAAAACTTCATCACCCTTTTCAGATCCTTGTGGGATGAAATTAAAAAAAACTTTTTAACAAAAAAACAACCGACTTCCAAAAAAAAAAACTAAAATTGAAAAATAACTTTAATTTCGGATGTCGGTGACCTTGGTTCTGCATTTTCGTTTTTTGCCACCGACTTCCGAAATTAAAGTTATTTTTCCCTTTATAGTGTTTTTTTTTTTGGAAGTCGGTTGTTTTTTTTGTTTAAAAGTTTTAATTTTTCACTTTTTAGTTATGGTACCTACCCCACAACAATTCGATTACCACTACTTGCTACACCGCACAAACAACAGTGACACAAGATGTACGAAGTGGATTAAATACGTATTATCGAAGCTAACTCAAAAACTACACAAGCAAAGTTAATAAAAATCGGTTAATTATCATTTATAGCCGGAGTGAACCACCCGCCACCCGTGAAATACTTATCATTGAGGAACATTTGAGGCCATTTGTGGTCTTCTTCATCAGTTCCACTTCATCAAATGATACTTACTGAATGCAAATGCTTGAGTTTTTGATGAAAATCGCTATATGTTTGCCTATAAAATTTGAGGAGTTCCCTCAATTCCTCATGGATCCCATCATCAGAACTGGATTTTGGGACCAATTTGGAAGTATATCCTTTCAAATAAAAAAGAATTTGCCAAATCGGTTCACAAACAACGGAGTTCTGAGGTAACAAACATTAAAAATAAAATAAAATAAAATACATCCGAATTGAGAACTTCCTCCTTTTTGAAAAGTCGGTTAAAAAAAAACAACTATTTACTTTGGTTGTGTTAGTTTCTAAACATAAGCCGAAATTTTAGTGATTTTAACTTAATAAATAAAGAATTTTAATTAAAAACAAAAAAAAAAACATCCCCCTTTTCATCCCCTTAAGGGTTGTAAATCCGACAACACGCTTTGGCTTCCAACCATAAGCCTAGATAGTAAAAATTTGTTATTTTTCTTCGAAAATTAAGGAACTTAACTTCATCCCCCTTTTTAACCCTTTGGGGGTGGAATTATCAAAAACGCTGCGACACGTATAAATTAATTTTCAATCATCAGCCTGAACACAAAATTTGAAGATCTTAACTTCAAAACTGACGGACTTTCATACAAACTTTCATCCCCTATTTTATCCCCTTAGGGGTGGAATTTCCAAAAATCCTTTCTTAGTGCACCCCTAGACCTCATAAGGAACCCACGTGCCAAATTTGGAATCTATAGACCCAGCGGTTTGGGCTGTGCGTTGATATGTCAGTCAGTCAGTCAGTCAGTTTCTTCTTTTATATATTTAGATTGAATTGGCGACCTTAGAAATGAGTGTAGTGTTTTGTTTTGACATTTGGTCCTTTAATCTGAATAATATCATACTGATAAAAAAAGGGTCTTTGGGAGCAAAGAACAGTGATTTTGGCCTTTACAATGACGCTTTCAGCAATAATGACAATAAAATCTGATCGAAATCTGCTAATTCAGGTCTGTGGACAGAGAAAAGTATCCACCCTACCGAGCAATTTACTTGAATATGCGGATACTAATGTAAAAATTCAAAAGAATAAATAGAAAGAATAAAAAATTACACCGAAAAAATCTGAACACTCGCCATTCTTGAGGTCTATTTCAATGCACTCACCTCTGCTCAAATTCAAAGTTGTTTCCACCCTGGAGTGTAAATGTGTTGGTTTTCCACAAACGATGGAACACTTAATACCATGTCCTGCGTGTCCTGTTGGCTGCACGTTACAGAAACTATTGCCAAACTCGTAGCCGAATTCTTAGCCAACTCCATATTGATCGCCATCGAGACGCTAAGAAGACCTCACCAAAAAACTCAACACTATTGAACAGCCAATACCGAGACCATTTCCCCCCTCTAATCTCCAACTCTCTGAATCTAAACATAATCTATGTTCCCACGGGGATCGAGACTCTTCATGAGTGTCAACCCTCGTCGAAGTACAGCGTTAGTCGTGACGTCACGAGGTATGGCCGCGCGTTTACACCTTTTATCCCTGATATATGTGCCAATATGATGTGTCAATGGATCAAATATTTTTTTAGTAAAGGTTATGTTAGGGTTAAGTAGATGAGCAACTAAAAAACGTTTCTACAATGCAGCTTTTATTGTTGCTTCAACTTATGATATGCCACACCACAGGCAATTAAATCGCACAGAGTAAAGCAGGCCTAAGCCTGATTCTACCCAAAAAAACACATGTTTTTATTTTCAGGATTCCGTACGTTCAAATGAAACACGGAACCCTTAAAGGATCACTCGTATGTCTTACTGTCCGTATGCCACATCCAATTTAGTCCGAATCTACTCGACCAATTAAGTTAAAATTTGGTACACATACTACACATATGAATTTCTATGACCCAAACACGTCCCTGTATAACGTAAATAAACAAATTTTGTATATTATAAGGGTCAATTTTAGGGGGCAAATTAGTCAATTTAAAAAAAGTTTTGCAAACTGTACCGTGTGACATATCAAATGAAGGGCTTATTATAAGAATTTCAGATAAATATTTTTTTTATAATTTTAAAATACACATAAATAGATGAAAATTTACCTATCTCTGAAACTACAGAGGCTACTTCTTTGAAAAAAATACAAAAAATAGTTCATTACTTATACAGAAAATAGATCCCACGAAATCTATAAGAAGTCTTGAAATAATATTTTGCGTACAAACTTGCATTTGAAGTTGGAATGTAAGGAAAAACTTGTTTGTCATAATGTTAAGTTTGTTCTTGGGATAAATAAAATTCATCCCAATTACGAAACTCTTATTGTGCGTGGTTCGACACGCACTTGGTCGTTTTTTTTTTTTTGGTTTTAGTTGAATAATGTATTTTTTGCTTGCTTGTTTTTGTTTGTCAGATTCTTTTTTTTTTTTTTTTTTTTTTTTTTTGTGTATGGCATCTCGGAGGTATAACCACTGGGGGTCCCTGCTCCTTAACCGGGCTTTCCTGTGGTGCCGCAAGCTCCTAACGAAGTTTACGCCTCCAGCCAGGGGAGTTTTTACTAAAATCTACTTAAGCTAGACGACTGCTCGCTAAGGGCACCCCAGGTGGGGCTCGAACCTCGGCTTAGGGCAGTGTCGGAGGGAGGGTGGCAAGGGACCGTCGGTGGCTGGATAACATCAGGGTTCTGATTATTAATCTGGGGAGTTTGGATTACAGGCTCAGCTAAACCACATGCTGGCACATCGTTAAGCGTCGTCAAGGGTCGGGGAGGGCATTTGTCAGATTCTAAATGTAAACTACATTTATAGGTATTGATAGCCACTTTATTAGCAAGCTTTGTGTATCAGAATGGTAACTAGTAGTTTACTATGTATGAAAGTCCCTATGAATATGGTGTGTAGGGAAAGGAAAGGATTTTATAAAGAAAAGCACAGAGAGACAAGACTAGGCATTTATTTCAATTAGGCTTGTCAAGGTAACGTTACTGAGAAAGCTAGTTGTCCGTTCCAAAACTAGGTCTTCGTGGAGAAGAATGGACAAGAAACTCCACGGAAACAGCATTAAGTATTCTTGCTTGCCTGAGAGATATTTTTCTACGGCATGTGAAACCAAGTCAGACGCCCATGGGTTTGACACCAGGTTGGTGACACCCACACGAAAAGAAGAAGAAGAAGAACTTGCTAAGAACACATTTTTTATGCCACAATTCAATAATAATCCTTATCCAAAGACATTTCGTAAAGATCTATCTACTATCATCAGTTATCTTCTAACACATTTATAACATCAATATCTAAGGTCTAACCTACGTGATCTCGATTCATTTCAGGTCAAAAATTCGATAACAACTTCAAACTTGACGAATGATGCATTTAAAAAAGGATCGAATCAAAAACACCAGGCACGCGATTATTCTTGTATTCTACACACATCTGTGATCGTAAGGGTAAATTTTCTTTACACATATTTTAGAATCTACCACACGTAGTAAGCAAACCTTGGAATATATTGCCGCGATTCGATGCGATTTATTGCGGTTGAGAAAAAAGGAGTGTATTTGAAATCTTAGCTGTGTGAAGTGCGAGACTAGATATCTTTACGGGCCTCGTGTGGGGTGGGATTTATATTTATTTTCATGATGTTCATATTGCTGGGTTCTTTTTTTTTACGGGTGTTGTTTTGACATGTCTGCTTTATTGTCATCGATAGTATTTGTGATGTTCACTAGAATCACTTGTTTGGGGCTTTAGGTTTCACCTCCTTCTGCGAAGCAGTAATACTCGCGAAGAAGGAAGCAAAACGCGTGAGGGAGAGGCAGTCTGTGCGCCCTCACGCCCCTAGTCGCCGCAGGAGACGCCCTAGGCGGCGGGATTCAATAGCCGATTCCCGGCCACCGTAGGCGCGGGCTTGCGGACGGTGAGCTATGAGCAGCTCACCGTCTGGTAAGGACCACGCCCGGGTCGACGGCGCGTTGTGTTCCACGCGCGCCTCATAGAGATGTTAGCACGCACTGACGGGGTCCGCTAGGACCGATACCTACCAGGGTTGCAGGTTTGTCCGAAAGGGATACCGTGGCCCTGGCACACAGGCAACTGAAGGAACATGGGTGGATTTTAGTCAGTAAAAGTCTGACATAACTTCTCCCGCTCCGCTCAGAGCGGGAGAAGTTATTTGAAAGTTTCCCACCCAAAAAAAAAAAGAAAAAACAAGGGACTTTAGGTTTAGAGTAAAACCACAGAATTATCAGTAAGTACACACCAAATCAAGGGGAATGTCTAGTCGGCACAAGGGATAGAGCGAGACTCACTTGAGGCGCTACCATTGAGTTGTGTGCTACACTTAATAGTATACATTTAATAGTACACAGTATGTATTCGTGTGGGGAGTTTTTTCTTCCCAGCTAAAGCACTAGGAAGCGGTGACGAGCGAGCGATGGGGGACTGCCTTATGTAATTTTGACGTTCCAAAGTACTAATTCTTAGCCAAGTTTGATTAAATGACTTTAGGTTTGATTTGATTCGTGTGAAGGGACACTTGGAAACGGTGTGTATAGTTATAGTTGTAACCCTAGGTCATGCTATCCCCATACCGCTCAATAAAATCGGTTAAGCCGTGACAACGTAAGAAACTGACAGCCAGGCAGGCAGTTAGTTATAGTTTCGAACCTATATATCTATGTAAACATTTATAAAGGTATGAGGAACAAGGTGTAATGTTCACTCATCCTCGATAGAAAAGGGTGGATCCTTCGACCAGAGGGGTGTTGTGTCTGGTGAGTAACTGCCCGACGGTTGACGTCAGGATGTTGTATATATGCTAGTCGCGCGGTAAACTCTGATTGCGCGATGCAGGATTTATGTGACGTCAGGTCTTTGATGCGTAGTTCGCATGTAGATGCCGCCACACATTTAGAAAAAATCATAAGAGATTTTCTCGTGGAATAATGATTGCAACTTTGAGATAAGACCTATTTCATAATTTCGATGCCCCACCGAATAAACCGAATAAAAATGATTCTTACACGATTTTTTTTTACATTTTTCATTTCTTTTGCCCATCCTGCACCCACTTAATTTTTTTTTATGAATTTTAGTTTCAAAACACGCCTATTATAAATAGTGAATTTCTTTATTCTAGGGAAATAATTAATTTTAAAATTATAGGAATAATAGTTTATGTTATAATTATATAATAATAATAAAAATAATAAAAAGTTTATTTCCTGAAAAATACAGATTTGATATGTTACATATATAGACAATTCAAGTGAGCTTTGGTAGTAACACAACGCAATACAAAACTAGGAACTATATAATCTACAAAAAATGGAAAACCCTGCCTCTCAAATTAGGTAACCTGTATTTTGAGGGACAGTTACAATTACATGCTTTTTGAGTCGCCAAGAAAGTAAATATACAAGTCTATAGCTTATTTTTTTACCAATAATTCGATTATACATTATTTATACCTATTTACAATAAAATGAGCGTTATTGAAGTATAAACGCTTTTATTTTTGCTGAAAAGTTGTCATTTTTCTCTTATACGTTTATTCGGTGGGGCCATCGATGTAGCATGGGTTCTAACCTAGTATGCAATAAATTAATATGCAAAAACAACATAAAATTACAAGCAGTAGGTACCTACTGTAGGAGAAAATCACTTTTAAAATTTACTCCGTGTATATAACAAGCATTTATAATGGGTGTAATGGATACCTTACCTTAACCAACACTAAATTAGAAAAAAGTTCATCTTTTTAAGAGCTTCTGTCCCGCGACTTCGTCTGCGTGAAATTTTGGCCTCCGACCCTCTGCGTCACATCCCGTTGCCCACCCGCGCAATTTTTTCGTTTTCACATAGCGTTTTTTCTGATTTTTTTCTTTTTGCCCGGCTCCTTAGGGCCGCAGCGTGATGTTGAATAGCTCCAAAGATTGGGCTATCAAATACAAAAAGAAATTTCACAATCCGTTCCGTTCCGTGAGTAGTTTCAAAGATTACCCCCAACATACAAACTTACAAAAAAGAAATTTTACCTATTTATAATATTAGTAGGTATAAAATCAAAAAATCAACATCAAAAAATATTATTTCACATAAACCTACATGGGCACTTATGAAACGTCAGAAGCTAGGTGCACGGTTCCAATTAGTCGTTTCCTATGGAGAAGAGCCGGCAAGAAACTCCACGGTTACTCTTTTAAAAATAATTGGCTTTAACAATATTTTCAAATAACAGTGTTAATAGATATGAGAGGACAGTAATAATTTAAGTACGTAATTTAGGGTTTACGAACTTAAACCCGATTGCAATCGATACCTTGGTACGGAAACCAAATGCGTGACTAAAATTGACCACCCTTACCTTAAGTTTTCTCGTAATCTCTCTGTTTTAATCATATTTACTGGACTGCCCCAGAAGGGAGGGTTATATGTAAATCATTTTTTTTTTACTTCTGCCTTTTATATTTTTTATTCGTTTTTTTTTAATGTAGGTATAATTATATTTGTATACGTGGTGAATTTTCATTTTTTATATCGCTACAATATGTATTATCATTCCGTAGCATCTGCAGTTCTCTTCTTAGCCCGACTCCTACATAATCAATGTTTGTCCCAGTTCCAGTTAGGAACTTAAAATATTACCGCGCTATGCTAAAACTTTTCTATTTGACGACACCACTATATATTATAAGTTTGGACTGCATATATTTTCTGATATTTTGTGAATGAATTTCTTGTTGCTGAATATCAGTTACATAACCCCAAAGCGCCCGCTGTTCACCACTTCCAAGTGCTCTAAGCTGGGAAGAAGAAGTGGCGCAACAAACTCCCCCAGTTCATCAGATCAATTATATTAAGATAGAACTCATATCATAGATAGAATACTCTTTATTATGTACACCATTAAATTTATAGATATAAATGAAGAAATGTTACATAGGGTGACACAATGGGCGGTCTTATCGATAAAAGCGATCTTTTACAGACGGGTTATTCGCACTTCGTCCCATTCGCACTTCGTACCGCGTTCGCAGTTGGTCCCATTCGCACTTCGTCCCATTCGCACTTCGTACCGCGTTCGCAGTTGGTCCCATTCGCACTTGGTCCCATTCGCAGTTGGTCCCATTCGCACATGGTCCCATTCGCACTTGGTCCCATTCGCACTTGGTCCCATTCGCACTTAGTCCCATGCAAGTAGTTTGTAAGGGAAGAGGTAGGTTCGTGGACCAAAGTGGGTTGGATTTATAAAAAACCGGTCAAGTGCGAGTCGGACTCGCGCACCGAGGGTTCCGTACAAATTTGTAGGTATGTAAATAGTTTATCACGGGTATGAATTAAAAGTAGAAGGATAGACAATATTGCTAGTAGTCAGTGGTGTACCATTTACATATAATACACACATCATAAAAGATGACTGCAAAAAATTTTCGTCAAAAAAACCAGGAGTTATAAATTCAATTTTATTGCAGCAAATAAAATATTCTAATTCAGAGCTCTTCCGCGCTATTGTATCGATGACACGCGTCAATAAAGTAAAAATAGGTCAGCGGGCTGCGAAGCGATATGTGCATGAAACACTGTGTTCCGAGTACGGAATCCGTTTTCCAATTATCTGCTATTTTGTTCGAGCTGAGCGTTTTCGGAAGAGGAATAGTTGGCACTGTGCCACTTTTAAACACGGTATCCTATTGTGTCGGCTGTTAAAGATATAGTGTCCCTGTCGAAAGGTTTATCTAGGAATTAAAAATTGTTTCGAAAAAGAAGTTTTAGTTCGTTTGTCAGCATCATCGGCCTGGTTGCAACTTTAGTGAATAGAGGATTCGTTTGTAACATAAAATACAGATTATAATATCATGCCGGTACTCCCCGAGGGGTAAGGAATATATAATAAATAATATTTTTACTTCTCATGCTCTAAAAGAACGCCAAGAAGCGGGACTAAAGTGACCACTTTAGTCTCTAGGGAGTGAAATGTAATTAGTTTTTTAATTTCCTTTGTGTGACATTGACAAATTCAAACAGCCAGTAAATATACTATTATCTGTGGAGTGTGGACCATCTTCATTGCGAAAATGTGGAGAATTTTAGTTCAATGGTTTTTCCGCAAAGAAGGTGGCGCTATGTGTTATAAATTGTTAATCTGTGACTGGTTTAGAAGAAAAAACTAACCGCGAAAATTTCAGAATTTTTGTGGAGTGTAAATTTGTTCTGTTTTAAATTTTCTTAAGAATGTCCTGTGACAGTGAAGAGTTTGACGTCGAGCAAAGAGCAAAAGACAATAGATATAAAATGTTTTTGTACTAAATTGACTGTTTTTCTCGCACTCAAAGTGAAAAGTACAGTTTGCACCTCGAAACTAAACGCCAACTTAATATACCCTCGGTTTCATTGACTCCCTTGCACGCTCGGGAGTCAAACCACCTCTGGTATATTATGGCTTCGTTTAGTCCCTCGATATAAAATATACTATTTCAACACACTAGCTTGTAAAGTGACTCTTATGACAAAGCATTTAGGTTCATAATTCAGCTAGTACAAAAATAATAATAATTAATGTAATTCATAATACACTAGTGTTTTTTACTTTACTTACTTTTTTTTTTTTTTTCAATCTCCGCAAAGAGCTTGTCTGAAAACAATGAATATTTTTGTGAATAAATAAACTATTTTAAATTTCATATATGATAAATCAATCATCAATAGTATCATTATTTCAACAAATTATATATTTTTCACTACATATTAATTTGCGTATTCAAACATTATTTTGTGTTTATTATATTTTTACATAGGCCATTTAGCGGTTTTGTCAGTGCCTTTATTTACACCTGCGCGGAAAAAACAAAACCAGCGCGCCATTTTCCATAGAATAGAATAGAATATATTTTATTGTAAAAACATGAGTATACATCAAATAATATGTGCGAGGTCTTAAAATAACAGGTAGATCTGCATGTTTTGCCATTTATGGCGTACAAAACAACATATTTTTGGTTTAGAATGAACCATAAAAAAATTGAGTCTATACAACAAACTAGGAGATTGATAACTTAATCCTAATGTTAATTAAAAAGGAGAAGAAAACATTTGAGGGTCAAATTGGGAAAATGTCGTAATTTAGGAATCCATTTAATTAATTGCGGTCATTTAAAAATTCCGATATGCTATAATAGCATTTGGCTATGAGATATTTTTTTAAATGTATTTTAAACAGAGCAGTAGGCATTTGTCTAATAGGTTAAATACAAGTCTGTTTTTTCCTCGCAAGTGTGTTGAAACGCGTGTGCATTGGTAACTCAAGGCGGTATTATTCGCGTGAGCCGCAGGCGAGCGCGATAAAGGAGCCGAGTGTCTACAGTTGTATCATAATGTACTATTATAATATCAAGGGTTTTTTGATATTTTGGATTAACTGTGAAAATTAATAATCATACTTGAACCCTGAGCGTAATCGACCCTTAAGATATGCAGTACGGCTCTTAGATACGTATGACCTTCGCTATCGGTAGAAACCCCTCAAGTTTTGGAAAGATGCCATTAAACGTCCTACACAACAACAAACTGGTTTTGACCAATCAGTATGCCAAGTATGGTGAGCATTTGTCTATTTTCATAGTCTCTGCAAATTGCTATACCTTGGACTCTTCGAACATAACTTTAGCATATCATTACATCACGCCTGTAATCCCTAAATGGTTAAGCAGAGTTGACCTAAAAATGATAAATCATTTTATTTCTGTAAGTAGGTTTAACAAACACGTTTATCATATTTTAAAACTATATGAGGTCGGCGTCTCGCATCTGATTACTCTGAGAAGAAAGGCCGAAACAAACTCAGAGATCACAGTCTCTTTTAAAGTCCAGACATAATCTTGGTCAAATCGTGAGAAGACCACGTTTCGTATACCCACATTTCGCCAGTTATGTTGAAGTCCCATATAATAGGGGACGAGCCTATTGCCATCAACCGGGCAAAAATCCAGACTCCGGGCTGCTACTGAGAAATTCCAGACGGAAAAACCCAATAACACTTTGTCCGACCCGGAATTCAAACCCAGGACCTCATCCTCAGCCGTACCGCTTGTGATCACTAGACTAAAAAAAAAAACAATCTTCTACCTATCAAACATGCAGACATATCATTTACAAATTGATAAAATAATCAACTTACCATGAATGCAACTCATCGTCATGAATCTCTCTAACTCTATTCACACCCCGTAAACGCTAACGAGCGCAATAATAAACACATATAATTAGACCAGCATTTCCCAAACTATGGGTACGAACTACTGGAGGGTCGCGAGCAAATATTGGTTGGGCCTTGAAAAATAGGACGATACATTTATCACTGTAAAAAATTAACTTTGACGCCTACTTCGGGGAAGAGATGGAAAGCTCGCCACGATGAATTGGATTTGTAACCCATTTCAAAATCAACTAAAATGTCAACACAATGAAGTGAAGAACTCATTGATTTATCAGAAGATACGTCACTGAAAAATAGTTTCGATTGCAAGCAGTTAACGAAATTCTGGCTCTCAGTTGCTGACAACTATCCTTGCTGTATGATGAAGCCATGAAAATCCTCGTCTCCTTCAGTACCTCAAAGGTACTGAAGGGCCTATGTGAGGCGAGATTTTCAACTAAGTATGATTATATTAAAACTAAATACCGAAATAAATTGGACGTATCAAACTCATTGCGTTGTTTGAAGTTGATGCTATGCTATAATGACAAAAAATAGGAAGATTGATTGATTATAATCAATCAATCTATCTCAATCCATACCTCAATCCATACTTGCATATAATTATATGCAAGTATGGATTGAGGTATTGATTTATAGTACACTCCTTATATGTAATTAAGTATTTTTCGATTTTAACTTTCTTATTTGAACAGTCCCTTATTCATATAGGTTCCCCCTTTTTTTTTTCTCCATTACAGCCAAGTTGTGAGTCCCGAATTCGGAAGTTTTTGTTAGATGGGTCACGGTCCAGTCAACTTTGGGAACCACTGCATTAGAGTATTCACGCCTGATTTCAAGCCGTTCTGTAATGTATGTATTTATATAATGTAACTTGATTAAGCGGTTAACATCCCACAGATCTCGCACATAACGTCGTAATTACGAGACAGCCATTGTTATTATGTGAGGAAATTAACTATTAGTGGTACATCTCCGGAATAATGGGATTCAATTTTGCAAATTGTCTGCCAAACAATTGACAGTCATCATGGGCAGTGGACAGATGCGGCTCAAGCCGGGATTAATAATAGAAGACGATTGAACGACGATTATATACGTATAAAAATAAATAAAATTGAAGTGTCTGTTTTAATGTCAAAATAACAGCTCTTTACTAAATGCATATGAAATTATGTACGGTACTTATAGCCAAAGAAAAATCTTTTTATCTGTTGTTTGTTTGCTCCAGCTAAGGTCCGAAACGGCTTGACAGATTTTGACAGAACTTTTACCGGCCGATAGCCGATAAGGAGTAACTAACTAACTTCTATTCCAGAAAAAGCCACGCGGGCGAAGCAGCGTTTAGCAACTACTAGCAAATAAATTGAACTTAGCCTAGTCTAGAATGTATTTTCAAGTATGTTCGACAATAATCTATTTTAACAAACTGAGGACAATCCTGAAGTCAACTAACCAGCTGCAGATGCGGCTGGATACCTGGTGGGTATTTTTAGGGATCCGTATGTGTAAATGAAAAAACGGAGCCCTTATAGGATCACTCGTGTGTTCGTCCTTCTGTCTGTCACAGCCAATTTGCTCAGAATCTAATGAACCGATAAATTCATACCAACTACGGAACGCGTCATCGAACCTTGATAAAAATAGGGAAATTACAAAATATAATAAAACCTAAGGTTCGATCTCGTAACTAATAAAAAATATTTTTGTTTTTAATAACGGAAAGGGAAGCCGTAGTCGACGGCACGGTTTCTTGACGGTATGGCGTGTGAACCGCGCCGTAGAAAAATCGTCTGAACTTGTACATGCGCTACGGTGATGGCGGCGCCGCGGCACCGCCGTGCCGTAGTGCCACCGTGTCCTTCAACAAGCTTCCATAGTGATCCATACAACAATGATGACCGTGCCTACACACGGTGAATTAACCGTAGTTTTTCACGACACAACCGTATAGTTTTTCACGACTCGACCGTAGTTTTTCACGGCAAGAAAAACGAGTCTCTAAAAAGGGCCTATAAGTACCTACCCATATGTAATATCTGTCATTTTAATGATGCAATAAAAGGATAACCAGATCCAAGGAGCCGAAGGGGCTCGTGGCACAGATAAATCGATCAGGTTAAAATACGCATGCCGCGGTTGGTCCATGAATGGGTGACCATCATTACATACCAAGATCCGTCCCTGCCTCGAAAAGCACGTTAAGCCATTGGTCTCGGCTGTCATTCATGGATCTTAGACAGTCGTAACGGGTCGTCAGGAGCCCGAAAGTCTGAAAACCAGTCTTACCAAGGGGTATCGTTTTACCCAGTTACTGGGCTGTGGAGGTCAGATAGGCAGTCGCTCCATGTAAAATACTGGTATTCAGCTGCATCCGGTTAGACTGGAAGACAACCCCAATAAAGTTGGGAAAAGGCTAGGCAGATGATGATGAAAAGGATAACCAGATAATCTTAACTTATTTTAAAAAAAAAAAAACCCGACTGCAAAAACACATAACTGAAAAGAGAAAAAAAAGCATTTAAAAAATTCATCATCATCATTCCAGCCGAAAGACGTCCACTGCTGGACATAGGCCTCCTCCAATTGGGGGGGTTTGCCATAATCGCCACGCTTGGCAGGCGGGTTGGCGATCGCAGTGTGGTGTTAAAAATGCATAAAAATTAGAGGATTATATCCAAGATAAGAATGCTTGGAAACATGCTGGTGCTGCTCCATAGGACAATTTAGAGTCTAGACAAAATCAAACTGGTTGCTAATTTAACTGTATAATTTATAATTTTTATGATATTAATTTTTATTTTCTGTGATTAATATAAATTTAACTCACACACTTATTATATGTTTAATTTTTTTTGGAAAATCATGTACAATGTTTGTAAATATGTGAGCACCATTAGCATTTAGCGTCATTACTTCACTTTTCATTCTTTTTACCAATTCTGGTAAGTAATTTTTATTTTTATTCTAGGTACATCGTCTTCACCTATAATTATTAATTAATGTATACAAACTATTGTTAACATTTTAAAAGAGAGAGTATGGAGTTTCTTGCCCATTCTTCTCCATACATAACTACCTTTTGGAAGGCGCAACTAGAATCAATTGACTATTCATGTAATTTTTGACGTTCAAAAGTGCATGTTCGTGCCTATTTGAAATAAATGATTTGACTTTGACATAGAAAACGCTGCTGCCCATTCTCAAGTAAGTCCCTTAGTCGCTTTTTACGACACCCACGGGAGGAAATGGGGTGGTGCTATTCTTTACGTCTGGCACTTAAAAACACACTTAAAAAAAATTACGACACTTTAAAAAATTATAATCTATAGAAATTTGGTATCGCAGGCAGGGACAAACCAATAAAGGCTCGCACAGACTGGCGCGATATCGCGGGCGCGACAGGCCGCTTGTCGCACCCGCGATATCGCACCAGTCTGTGAAAGCCTTAACCTGAAATATGGTGTAACTTTTGTTACCTGCAATAGCAAAATTATGTAGATTTTTGCAGTCGGGTATTATTATATATATATATATTATATTATAATTTGCTTTATTTCAAGCTTTTTAGTTTTATTAATATATTATATATAGAATTGACTCATTGCGAGCTTTTATTTGATACCAATACTGTTGTAATTTGTTTTCCTTCCCCACCTTTTTTTTATATTTGCAGATGGAATATATAAGTATCATATAGCCTATATATGTCACTCCCTCAATGCAGACGAATCTAACGACCCCTCAAAAAAAATCCATCAAGCCACTTATAGGCTACAGAGCGTGCCAAAGAAATAGAAATACATATGTACATACTACTCCTTTTAATCAGTTAAAAATAACATTTTCAGTTTAAAGACTTTATGAATATGGCGACTTATAAGTAGCGTTGTACAATTTATAATCAGTTTACTTCTGGGACCATTTCGAAGGTAAAACAAGGATCTCCGCAATTTCCCTTTGAGATTATTAAAGTTTTATATTTGCTGGACGAACTGTAGTTGATTGCTTCCGTGTTTCTTTGCACAGAAATGAGAACTTATTCCTCGAGTATTGTTTATTTAATATTAAATCTAAATCCGCTGTGGATTTCTTAAGTAACAATATTATGAAGAAATGTGGACTTTATTTGAGCTCTTAACGGTATAGCGAATCACTCTTCGCCGATGGTACGGTTCGCCGAAATCACTCTTAGTCGACGGTTGATTCCACGAATAAATCCATCGCCGATAGAACTATTCGCCGAAAACACCGTTCATCGATGGTCGCTTCAGCTACAACACCCTATACCATTGGAACGAGTCGCCGAAATACTTATGTAAATTCCCAATAAATTTAACACTATGGTTTTTGCAAATATTTATTCGGATTGACCGTCGGATCGAAACGGTATAGATAAAAATAAAAATCAATTTCACTTAAATTTCACTTAGAGGGGATCTCTCTGGGATCTATCATTTAATGGTCACAGTTCTAACCTAACCTAACCCAAATGATTCACCAACAATAGAGGGGATCTGGTAAATTATATATAACATAATTTAAATTATTTGTGTTTGAAGTATTTCAGCGACCCAGACCATCGGTAAAAGGTGTTGTAGCTGAAGCGACCATCGATGAACGGTGTTTTCGTTCTATCGGCGATGGATTTATTCGTGGAATCAACCGTCGACTAAGAGTGATTTAGGCGAACCGTGCCATCGGCGAAGAGTGATTCGCTTTACCGTTGGTAGCCGACTTGATTTCGTTCTGAACTACAAATTTATGTTTATGTATGAGTATTTGTGTATTTATTATGATGAATGGTAGTTAAGATATGAAATTATCCTCACCATTTTTCTTAATATAAAAACATTACTCATTCAGAGCTAATTAAATTATTTATAAGGATTTTTCGCCAAACAACATCACCTGAAAAATATATACATGATTAGATTCTGCCCACAACTTCGTTCGCATGGCAGTCGTAAGATACACAATATACTAAAATAACAGCCACATTTCTATAAAACACCCTTGGCCCCAGCACCACGTCGCATCGCGTCGCCCGCCCGTGCTATTACTTCGTTTTCGCTTAGCGTTCTGACTTATTTTTTTGCTCGACTCCTAATGTCTGTAGCATGATGTTAAATAGCCTATAAACTTCTACAAAAATTAACAAATCCGACTGGTAGTTCCTAAAACTAACGCGATCAAACAAAAAAAAAAAAAAACAAACTCTTCAGCTTTATTATCCTACTAGTATAATAAATGTGAAAGTTTGTATGTTTGGATGTTTGAATCACGCAAACACGGCTGAACGGATTTAGATGAAATTGGCACACAGATAGTTGATAACCACATACATAGATTAACACATAGGGTAGTTTTTATCTCGGTAGTACGTTTCCGTGGGATAACTTCTGACATTTACGCGGGTGAAGCCGCTGGCAAAAGCTAGTATTAATATAAATAGATATTCATTCAGAATTAATGAAGATATTTATAAGGAATTTTTACGACTCAACCTGAAAATATGTACATGTTGTTGTGAATCTGTGGGATCGATTCCCGCATGGAACAAATATTTGTATGACCTACAAGTAGTTGTTCCGGGTCTGGCTGTTTGTGTATGTGAGTTTAAATGTTTGTAAATGCACAATACAGGATAAATTCTTAGTGCGGGCAACGTTTTAAAAAAAAAATGTGGGGCAGTCATTGGGGACTGCGGATAAAAGTGAAAACTAAGTAACTAAAGCGTTCGTCATGACGCGAGTTCCATGATTTTTGTTCACCCAAAAAGTAGGTACACATATTTATATAAGGTGTATCTATTCATAGGCGAAAGATTTGAGATACACCTATAGAGGTGGTAAAAAAGCCATAGGAGCGATTTATTTTTATTTTTATTTAATTGTTTTATATTTTTACATAATTATTATAATTTTAAAATTGCTTGCTTGAGACATTTTGCAAAAAAAAAGTTAAATGGCAAAGATCTAATAATAATAAAAGATCTGCAACTTTTGTATTTACACTGTTTTCACATAACCTTTAAATCAAAAAATTACAGTGTTTTTGGGACCTAAAAAGGTAAGTTTTCACAAAATTTCGTGATTCGATATACCCTCGGTTTATAGTCAAACCACCTCTGGTATATTATGGCTTCGTTTAGTCCTTCGATATAAAATATACCTACTATTAATTGTAATAAAAGTACTTGATGTTAATGAATATTTAGTTTGTGAATAAAAAAGACGTGTGGCACTCGGGGACTGCCGCGGTAAAGCTATTGCGTGTTGTATCAACTTATGCAATTATAATTATTTATTTATTTTATTTATGCAGTATTTCTTTTTCTTTGATATTTTTTTTTTTTTTTTTCGTTACGGAATTTCTGGATTCGGTCCCCGCGCTCAAGGCCCGCGATAGAAGCTATGCAATAGCTTAAAAACAAAATAAATAAGTGCTGAACGTCGTAAAAGTGTATAACTACGTAAACAAAGTCAAATACTATTCAAATATAAGCATAATAACAACTTTAAAATAGACGAAAGTGTTGAACCTAAAGTAATTTTAAATAAAAAAAGAGTGACAAACTGTTTTGACAGCGAAAAAATTCCATGTACATGAGTCATTTCCAACCGTCTAGTCAAGTTTAAAAATTGTTCAACTGGAATGGTATCAACTATTTGGCAAGCTTTAATTAAGTCATTGTAGCCTTGCGGTGCAACAGGGGAACTGAATGTACTCGTAATCGACTGGTCGTGAGTTCAAACCCCACTATCAACAATCACTTTTTGTGAAGATCATAATTTTATAAACTAATATTTATAAGAATAAAATACGCAGTACACAGAAAAAAGAACTACCAGAAATTATTAGATCACTAGAGGGTACTGGTGTAGTAAAACCGTCGGAGTGGGTGGGGAGCATGAGGTTTTTTCGTTACGGAATTTCTGGATTCGGTCCCCGCGCTCAAGGCCCGCGATAGAAGCTATGCAATAGCTTAAAAAAAAACTTTACTTACTTATTCTATGAATGACCCCCCCGGACGCGGCGTCGATGGCGGCACGAGCGCGGTGAATTTTGTTAATTAATCATCATATCAAGTAATTTATTTTTATCGGTTCCATCGCTTCTTTACCACCTATAGGCGTATCTCTTAAAATATTTCTTGCTTTAATAGATACACCCTATATACACAGTATACCTATAGCTCATGGAAAGCGTTCGGTGACTATGACGCGAGTTCCATGATTTTTGTTCACCCAAAAAGTGCTCAACGCGCTTAAAGAAGTTTTCACTTCAAAAAAACAAAAAAAAATCTACTCCATGAGAAAATTGCACAAAACTCTGCAGAAACATCCTTTTGATTCTGAACTTGTGTCCGGCTTATAGGTGCTTGCATCAATTGCTTATTCTGCAGGCAAAAAACACACATAACAAAAAAAATACACACTTGCCAAAACACACGTATTCTAGCCATAAAAGTTTGCCAATTTTGTCCATTGCTTGATGTCAGGGCCAGGATCCAAAGACAATTTACATTGCGTAATTATTGCGACACTTGTAAACGACAACAAACAGACAATCAAAACAAAAACAAAATGCCGATGACAGAGTGGAAAAATAACTACTTTTGTAACAAACAAACAACAATAACAAGACCAATTAAGCCGTGCGTCGCGTCTGTACAAGAACTGGTCGTTGCTCAGCAAAATACTGTGACACAACAGCGCTGATTTCCAGCAACTACCTCTCGAATGACGTAATGACGTCCCCTAGCTAGTGTAACATAATAAATCGGTAAGTTTTTCCACAGAAATAAGAGTGATTCGGCTTATTCCACAAATCCCCCCTGAAAATCCCCCTTAGGAGGAAAAATGGAATCTATAAAAAACAGTCTAGATGATAATCCTGACCTCTAATAACGACGAAGACCCCTGATACTCCCGATTAAGGGGGAAAACTAGAATTGAAAAAAATAAACTTATTCCAAGACCCTTGAAAGTGATTTTTTTTTACATTAGGGTTCAGTTTTCCCCACTGAGGGGGATTCTCTGGGGGAATAGTGAAATAAGCAGGGGTGAATTCTAGACTGGTTTTTATATATTCCACTTTTCCTCCTAAGGGGGATTTTTCAGGGGGGATTTGTGGAATAAGCAGAGTGATTCTAGTTAAACATAGTATGCACTTTAAAAAAAATGGATTTATGTCATCATCATCATCATTTCAACCGAAAGACGTCCACTGCTGGACATAGGCCTCCCACAATTGGGGGGGTTGCCATTATCGCCACGCTTGGCAGGCGGGTTGGCGAACGCAGTATGGTGTTGAAAATGCATAGAGAAGGCTGCTGCCTATTCTCTAGTAAGTCCCTTAGTTGCCTTTTACGACACCCACGGGAGGAAATGGGGAGGTGCTATTCTTTACGTCCGACACCACACGGTACTTTACGTTTGGCACCATGTGGATTTATGTATAACTTTATAAATAAAAAAATACATAGACTAAGACCACTATACAATGAAAATAAAATTCTAAGTTACCTAATAATTACTCTAGACGTTGTGTACAGTGTAGTGTGTTTTCTTATTTCTGCCATTTTAGTAATTATAAGTTCGACACACTTACTCCATAATGTTTTTGTTTTTATTTATATAATTTTCACTGATATTTGTATGACGTCATCAATGACAGAACATAGCGCAACATATAATTATTATATAAGACCTTGACCTTTAAAATGTGTTTTTTACAAACAAATAATTCTAATTCTACTAAATTTAATACTTTACATGAAAATAATCTTTTAAATGGAATTGACTTTAAATTTTGACATGAAATGAAATTGACTCTGAATATATGTAGAAACCTTAGATAAATGATAGGTCTCGTAATTTAATAGTAATAATAATTTTTCAATGGTTTTTAGTAATTCAATCATTTGTATGTCAATATATTGACAAAACATAGCGCACTAACAAATTTTTAAGATCTTTGTATTTAATCACCTATGTTTTACAAATAAAATATTCTATTCTATTCTAATGAAATAATGAAGTCTTTAGACATGTTATGTTGACAACCAGTACATCAAGTTTTGACAGCATAACCTTAAAAACACACAACACCTAATCATGACTTCCCCACGCATATATACATTAACCCACATATAACTTCCATTCGTATTATATCGTCGAGAGCCCAGCAACAATTCCTGGGAGACTAATCTGTGGCCGGATTACGCATTATTGTCGACTAGTGCGATTAAGTCCTGCACTATTCCAACGTTTGTTAGCTTCCATTCAAAGCCCGTAGCTGTCCGCAGGACTCAGGACTGACAGGTTTATGCTTTGAGAATACCATGAATGTTCCACAGCAATAATAACAGCTTAGAAATCAAGAGTTCTGACTGTCTGTGTATTCGCTTAGCTTGCGTAGAACGAACGAAGAGCTCAAACCAAATAAAAAACCAAGACAGAGCGCTGTCAACAGTGACGTGAGGCCGGTTTCGTAAACATGTGTGCCCTTAGTGAGGTGTAGTTTGATTGTAAATGGTTGCAAATGTGTGCGTGTGAGCGTGTACGCACAGCCCTAGTAGCATTTTTGTTGGCGTTTGGTTGGGCCACATACCTCTGAAGGTGGCCCAACTAAATGCCAACGGAAAATGCTACTAGGGAGCGCGAAGGCGTAGTTTTGTCATGCTTCACTGTATTGTTCGCAGCGCTCTGTCTTGGTTTTTTATTTGATCTGAGACGAAGAGACAGAATAAGTGAAACTTGATTTTTCTTACTAATAGACATCGCACAGATATTGAAAATAAAAATAAAATTGAGAAAGACTTTACTGCGGCATATCCTAAACCCCGTACCCCAATTACGTCACACAAAACCAATCGCAATCTAAATGAATTTTAACAAATTGCTAATCCATTTCTTCATATGTTCGAAAAATGTGTCTTATCAACAACGTAAATAACGCAATGAATGTTAAATTTTTGAACTGTCAAAATGAAAACGATTCCTACCGATGCGATAGTGTGTTACACAATTAGGTTTCTGGCAAGAGAAACAGCTTTCTTGCTCGTTTTATGTTTATTTTTTTTTTGCCTGAATTAGAACAAAAATTACTAAGATGGGACAATCCATCAATCGGATCATATAATTGCAATAACAAACAGTCAGACAGAAAGACCTTGTGTCTTGTAACAGGGATGTAAGGAGGGCATGGTTCAAATCGTTCACATCAACCTAAATATCCCACGCACATCTTATCGTAGGGTGAAGTAGGTAATTGACAAACCTGTCAGCTGGCTAACCTAGTTTATCATGTCTCGTCCAAATTCATTCATGCCAATATTGGATCTGACGACGCCCACCCACTATTCAAACGGCTGTCTATTCAAGTGTAAGATTGGACTAGATTTTTGCTAAGATGTAGGTTGGTAGGTATCTAAGTATCAGACGGTGAGCCTCCGTATTTTTTTGAGTTTTTATTACAGTACCTACTTATCCGGGCGTTGACATATCGAGTTTAGAAAGGGATTGTCACAAAGGTGGCTTAGGTTCTTCTCCATAGGAAACGGCCAATGAGGAGTATCGCGCTTAAATTCGCCGCTAGAGGTGTATGTCTCTAAAAATGAGAAATGTGAAATTGAACGTTCACTGTTTGCGGGATTTTCTACTGCGATATTTTTTTTTTTTTTTTGTAATTATTCATACTTGTTAAGATGTGCCATTCCTGATTAAATATGGCCTAATATTTTAACTAATCACGGCTTGTAACTTCTCGAGTTTAACTGAGAAAGATGTATACATATACATACCTATACCCTAGTAGCATTTTCCGTTGGCATTTAGTTGGGCCACCTTCAGAGGTATGTGGCCCAACCAAACGCCAACAAAAATGCTACTAGGGTATAGACCGCTATAGTTATTATTCTAGAACGTAATAATAAAAAATAAAAATGATTTTTTTTTGTACCCATAAGTATGTTTAGTGTGTTTAGTGTACTTACAATAGTTTACAATCGTGTTAGTATACTTACATCTACCAGAAAAACAACACAAACTACTAATTGCTACGCCACAGTGGCATGTAGGCGTATCCAATGTCCCAGTATGGGGCTGTCTCACCTATCAGCTATGGTTTTCAGGATGCTGTTGGGGCTGGCGCGTACCTTACGCATAATGGAGGCGCAACGCTTGCGCATGATGGCGTGAAAGCCATCTTTCTCGCTTGCACTGCAGTAGCTCGGCAGCCCCATCAACACCCAGAAAGCATTATTGTATTGTATGCGCAGAGCGCTGTGTACCTATGCCCTCAGCGTGTAGTTGATCCATAGACTACATGTATAAAACGACTGACAGTACGCTGTAAATAGTGTAGCCTTAACTTCTGTCATGCATTTTGCAAATCTTTGAACCAACATTGCAGCGGACAGCCAACGCCCCGAGCTCACGCTCAATGTCTGGACTGTTTTTGAGGTATTCGGAAACCCAGTGGCCCAGATACTTGAAATCAGTGACTTGCTTTCCGCAAAGTTCCAACTGTGGTTGGATCGGGTACGTTTTAGTGCCTGCCTTAAAGACTAGTACCTCACTTTTCTTAACATTGTATCTGAGCCCATGAGCCTCCGCGTACCTTTGACATGTCGTAAGCAGGCTTATCATTATAACTATGCACTGCGTGATCAGTTCATAAATAAGGGCTCAGTTTGAGACCAAATCTAATCAAAGATTCTTGATTTGCACGTAAGCAAAAATATCAGAAAAAGGTTTTACCAATAAAAATGTTTTGCTTGTCGTGTAAAATAAGGATAAAAACCTTTCGGATTAAAAAGGATAAAAATCATACGGTCGTGTATGTACGGTATTGTTACAATACCGTACATACCACTACAACCGTATGAATTTCATCTGTTGATTCAGAAACACAGAACAAACATCCTGTATTTTTCTTTACCCAACTGGAATTCACTTCACAAAAGTATCAAAGACAAAGCCGACGTAGAAACAACAACAACAAGACTTTAAAGTAAATATGTATAGAAAACACGTGTAGCTTTATGCAGAAAATAATACTGAAGAAAATAGGGAATAAAAAGCGAATGTCACCACAGTAATGTGGTTTCATTTGCTGTTCGCTGCATTGTGTAACGCAAGCCTTCTTTTATGCATGTTGCCCTGGTACACATGGCTACATATCAAGCTTTACATTTCCAGTATAAGCTGATTTCGCATTGTATAGAGTTTCTGTATAATGAGAGGTCACCTTATACTGGAAATTTATGACTTGATATATAGCCGTGTCTACAACAAATAACTGGGCGCACTATATTGTTTTGTATTTTTTTAGTTTTTATCAAATATTTATTGTTTGTTTGAAAGTTACTGGCTTTTGTAGTCTTATTATTGTGTAAACCCCGTATTCTGCCCCATTGGTCTCGTGGCCCCAAGCGCGACTACAGAGCTTGGGATCCTGGGTTCGATTACCCAGTCGGGCAAAGTATTATTGGGTTTTTCCATTAGGAATTTCTTAGTAACAGCCCGGAGTTTCGAAAATGGCGGGTGCCTTGCGTCTGATCTCTCTTCGGTCATGTCGGATTGCTGTCCCATCGGACTATGAGAGTGAGCAAAGAGAGATTGCACCTGTGTCTGCGCACATACTTGTGCACTATAATATCTTCCGCGTCGAAGGCTGGTCTCCACTGAGATTGGTCGCCATGGCTAAAATTCGATCTGGAGGACTATTACGGCTCGACGCCGCTACAGCGTCAGTCGGGAACAGCCGATACCCTTCACCACCTAGGCCTTGAAGGCCGCTTTCAACCCTGCCGAGTGGTCACTACAGCCACTACCTATCGCTATACTACCTGCACCAAGGCCGGCGAGCGCCGGTTGCTACCTGCCTATACCTACTGCCTCTGTGGTGTTAGCCGGACGGTCCAGCTCTGGACAATACTCTTCCCCCTTTAATCTCTCCAGTGAAACAACTCTTAAGCTAAGAACTTACACCCTAAATCTGTGAACCTAAGAACTTAACTAATAAACGTGATAATACGTGGTATCTGTCTCATAATTTCTTACCACGGAATCCGTTACGTCACCTGCACTTACATTCACTGTGCACTCTTAAGCCTGGCATTCACGACGCTACTAAAAAGTAATGTGTTGCAAACTCAAATCACTAATGAGCAGCCAGAAAGTCACTGCAACAATATTTCAAATGAGGTCCTATAGAGGTATGAGAAACAAGGTGTAAAGTTAAAAAGGGAGAATCCTCCGACTAGACGGGTGTTGTGCTAGTAGGCAACTGCCCGACGGTTGATGTCGGGATGCTGTATACTCGTATAAGGTGTATCTATTCATACACGAAATATTTTTTGAGTTACACCTATAGGTGGTAAAGAAGCCAAGGAAACGATTTTTTTTAAATCTGAGAATATTATTTAAAAAATTAAATAATTTAAAATTACTTGATATGATGATTAATTTTTCAAAATTCACCGCGCTCGTGCCGCCACCGTCGCCGCGTCCGGGCGGGTCATACATAGAATAAGTAAAATTTTGGAAAATGCAACTCCTTTGTAAAATGTCTCAAGCAATTTTAAATTATAATAATTATGTAAAAATATAAAACACTTATTATTTTTTTGCTGCTATGACTTTTTACCACCTATAGATGGTCCTCTTAAATTATTTCGTGTATGAATAGATACACCTTATATATGGTAGTCGCGCGGTAAACTCTGATTGTGCGATGCAGGATTTGTGTGAGGTCAGGTCTTTGATACGTAGTTCCCATGTGGCGTTGTAGATGCCGCCACAGTCCCTACACGGCCTTATTCTAACTTTACGGGGTTTAGGAACTGCCAAAAATGATGACAGTTGCAGCTGCACTTGAGACAAATTCACCTACGAGTACATAAGTAATCACCGAGTATTTTTTACAGAATAACACGACGGTTTGGATTATGCTCTGTAGATTCCTTTTATCAGAGAGCAGTGGTGGCACACTGGTAACGGCCCAGACTTATGAGTTGTAGGTCATGGGTTCGAACCCGGGCAAGCGCTTTACCTTGTGTAAATAATTTAATCACCACTTCTCTCTAAACGGTGAAGAAAAACATTTTGAGGAAACCGACATGTCCTAGAACCAAAAATTCAAAGACATGTGTCTACCAACCTGCAATGGGCTCGCGTGGTAGAAAAAGCCCACTCCCTCTCGTAGAGAAAGGAAAGGCCTATGCCCCAGCAGTGGCAACGTTATAGGCCGATTATGCTTTAGATTCTTCTCTAGATCTTTTCTCCAAGCTCCTTCTTCTCTCTAATCAGCACAATCCATAAGAAAATAGTTAATATTATAAAAAGATGATCCAGTCATGAAATTATGAAGTGGCCCGGACTGTCCTGGGTATGGCTGTTTTAATCACGGCGTATAAATACAGATTTTAATGCACCTAAACAGCAAGAACTTCTTTTAAATCAAGTGGCAGAATTTTTTAGCCCCAACACTACAAAGCACATCCTTAATTAAGTAAATACCAGACGATCTCTATCCGCAGCCATTAACCCGAGAATTCTATGCGAGATATTGAAAAATATATAAAAAAAAACCTGCAGCGAAGTACGAAGGGATGCTTCGTTTCTCATTACCACGGTTATCTTGTTAGTGCCTCTATAAATAACCCCGCCTCGCTAACAAGCGGACATTTTTCACACAAATCGCGGTGTAGTGTAAAAAGTGCTTTATTTCAACAGTTTCTGATTGAAAGGTGTGGTGAAAATGGGTTTTATTTTTTGTAGGAAATAGACGGGGTTAATGCCTTGTAAAATAAAAATAGTTGTTTTTATTATTTAAAAACGCCAAGAAACGTTTTTATGACTTGGCAGTATGAACTACCCATAGAAAGAATGACACATGTTGAAAATGAAAAGAAAATACTGTTTATAATTTATGCCTGTTTCAATTTCTGGCAATAGAAGTGAAAAGCAGAGTGTATAACTCGCGCATAAACGGGCCGTTTTACCGCTCGATTTCACTATTCTCTATTCACCCTCGCCTGCGGCTCGGGTAGATATTATACGTCTCGGGGTAAAATGGCTTTTTTTATGCACTAGCTATTCAGTCTATTTTTTTAAGTAAGTGCCTAACGATGACTCGTAATAATATAAGTGGGACTTAGTTGTAATATGTGCACTTAAAAAAAAACGTGCATTTTGAAAATATGTTAAATCTATAAGGCATCATCTCCACGAGTATGAAAATCGCGGCGATAGTCTCGCCTTGCTGTCAAATTCAATAGCTATTTATTCTATCAAATTCAATTGTAACCAAATTCATTTAATTAACTATGAATCTATAGCTCCACACGGAGATGTTGTGCGATAATTTGATAGCTCGGCATGACTATAGTTGCGAATCTTTCACCCGTGGAGATGGTGCTTAAGAAACCGTACCCAGCCGTAAATATGGGACATTGAGTTTTAGAAAAATTACGGATACCGTGATCTTGGTCACTCCCACCAAATCAAATCAATCAAAATATTTAATTTCTCATAAACCTACATGGGCAACATGAAACACCAGAAACTTGATTCCAAAGAAGATCTTTATGGGTTTTCTGACATGACGTTCACTAGGTGGCAGCACTGAGACGTCAGAAGCCGGGCACCTGTCAAAAGTGTCAGAGCGACTATATTTTCTTTAGTCGTGACTGAATGATGAAGGAATGAATGAAACGTATGATGAACAGCATCGTATATTTTATATTCATTGTCGATATGTAAGACCTCTTGTCAGAGTAGCGCCAACTGGTGGCGTGAAGTTTCATGAAAAGCAAATGCCCCCATTGGAAGCACGGTTGCAATGGGGGCTATCGTTTTTGTGCTCACCAGTTGGCGTCACTGGCGAGTAAGGTCCTGTCAGTACTTTAATTTGATTTGTTTTAGATGTGTTTAAGTACCTGTAACTTCATTTAATGTTTATTTTATTACATTTTAAAATTAATATTTCTATCTACATTATAATGCTTCTAAAATTGGCAAGCATGAATGAATGAATGAAATGCACCGACCCCAGCGTGGTTAAACCAGACTCCATTACTCGAATGAACCCAAAGATTCGCACTAGGCCGTCAAACAACATTACAACAGATTATTAATCCTTGAAGGGCAATCGTTATTAAAGATGTATTTTGAGTTCTTGAAATACGGTTTGTCACGCGACGCGACACAAAGAGACCGCACGTCGCGCGGCACGCGGTGTCTTTGTGTCGCATCGCGTGTCGCTCCTGTTTGTAAGAGCCTTAAAGCGACAGATTATCTTACACGCAAATGCAATTGGTATCACCAGCCCACGGGTTCCGAAGGGTTCCGTACCGTATTAAGATCAAGCAAAAAAGGCCGAAAAATCGCCCGATTCTTTTATGGGGACCGGGTCCCCTTTAGTTTTTAACTTCATTTTATTTTTATTACTTCCTGTTATAGCAGCCGTTGTAGTATAACCTCTGTCAAGTGGCTGCCTGTTACGATTCAAAAGGTACAGCCCTGTGACAGACGGACGGACGGACAATGCAGCCTTAGTAATGTCCTTAGTAGGGTCCCGTTGGCACCATTTGTGTCATCATCATCATTTCAGCCGAAAGACGTCCACTGCTGGACATAGGCCTCCCCAGAAAGGGGGGGATTTGCCATAACCGCCGCGCTTGGCAGGCGGGTTGGCGATCGCAGTATGGTGTTAAAAATACATAGAGAACGCTGCTGCCCATTCTCTAGTACCTAAGTCCCTTAGTCGCCTTTTACGACACCCACGGGAGGAAATGGGGTGGTGCTATTCTTTACGTCCGGCAACACACGGCACCCTTTGTGTACGGAACCCTAATAAGTAGTTACAGAACTACTTTGTAAAGAAAAAGCAATTCATAAAAGTAATCCATTTACTACGAACCTACAAAACAAACATTATCCGTCAAGAAAACGGTTATTTAGCTCACAAGGCAACATTTTAACACATGTAAACTTTACGCGACCGTAAAATTACTTTTTATCGTCCCAAAGGTATAAAGTTGAAATTCCAATAAAATAGATTTTCAGCGATATTACGACGACGTGTATTCGTTTAATTTCGCCATTTGTGTGGCGTTTAGCCACCACGAGAGGCATTATAGGGACCATACCAGGGTTTTATATGAAAAAATCAGCCATTCCTATTTTTTAAATTGCCACTTGTGAACGTCGCGAGCACTTGAAACCGAAGAGAAAGTTTAATATAATACAAACAAGAGGTTTTTGGTATACGTAGGTATAGAGACAAATACGTTTTGTTCATCCCGCTTTGTTTTCATTATAAGATTAATTCGATAAATATCACCAAATGGAAAGTCAATTCTCATTGAGGTTTTGTGTTCATTGTTATTTTGGATACGGTTTGGTGACAGTGTGATACTCGTAGCACAGATTACAGGGAACTCACATTAGGCTAGATAACGCGACCCATATAAACTGCCGGGAATTTCGGAAAGAACATAATTTACTTATAATACCAACATTTTCCTTCACTTGAGCTCTTTTATAATAATACTAGCTTTTGACCGCGGCTTCGCCCGCGTGGAGGTCGGAAAATATCATAAAACGTAACCTATATATTAATTCAGGTTATAAATTATCTGTGTGCCAAATTTGAACCAAATCCGTGCAGCCGTTTTTGCGTGATTGAGTAGATAACAAACATCTAACAATAAGTAAATTGTTAACTGTATCTTTTAATTTTATAGGTAATGCTTATACTTAATTGCAATGTCAGACTTTTATTATGGTTTAGTTCTATCTCTTCCCCTTCCCATCTCTTCCCCTCATCATCATCATAATCATTTCAGCCGAAAGACCAGCCACCAAGCACCGCCCCATCCAGCGGATTCCTGCGGCTTTCATAAGGTCATCGGTCCACCTTGTGGGAGGCCTTCCAACGCTACGTCTTCCGGTACGCGGTCGCCACTCCAGAACCTTTCGGCCCCAACGGCCATCTGTTCTGCGCACAATGTGCCCTGCCCATTGCCACTTAAGTTTGGCAATTCTTCCCCTATGCCTTTATAACTACAAAAAATTCCCATCTCTTCTATAAACGCATAGGGGAAGAGATGGGAAGGGGAAGAGATGGGACTAAACCTTTATTATAACTATAATATCTTAACTCTAACTGTTTTGTAAATTAAAATCTCCTATCTAAGAGACTCGGGTGATCTGTATCGCAGGACCTTCCTACTTCAGACACCTCGCTCTATTTGAGATTGTGCATTTTATTAACCAATGTCTGTAATATGATGTTGAGATAAATAAAGATTTATGATTATTATCTCCTTTATTTCATTAACATACAAATTAATTACATTTTTAAATATTGGAATAAAACATTTTAAAAAATTAAAAAATATGGCCCATCGGCATCAGGAACAGGGTCCAAGCTGCCGGTCGTCAAGGCTCTAGAGAGAGGAACCTCTTAACTATGCGTGCTGTGTCTAGGAGTACCGCTTTCTGAATCAAGCCCTTGACCCAGCCGCGCAATGAGAGCCTCCTGAGGTGTTGATCGAGGCTCTCAGCTATTAGGCCATTAACCGTAACGATTCGAAGTCCAATAATTGCAAAATCCACGCCCCACATGTCGACAACCTCGTGTGCTAAGTCAAGATATTAATCTTTTTTTTTTTAATCTTTCTCTGCTTTCCCGAGATTCTATTTATTTATTTTTATTTTATTATTTCTTTTGATTATTATATTTTTTTATGTTTTTGACATATCTTGGGACCCTGGGGTCCCGGACCTTTGGACGGCATATGAGGGGCCGAAGCCAACTCGCAGAGGCACGTTAGACGCTTTTAATTAAATGAGGCACCAACTGACGATTATCCTTGCACGCACTATACAAGTGCACCCAAGGACAACCCCCGGTTGGTGTAGGACTATTGCAGGATATGAAAACAAAGATATTGGACTATGGGTTTGGGTAGTTAAAATGGACTGGTTACTATGGCCCCTGCCTGATCAATGTTTTATTGTACACGGATAAAATGGCAAGAGGTGACTTGCACTCTCAATAATGGGCCCCTGGAAACGGTCGCTAGCACTTAGTGACGTAGCAACAAGGAGGCGACATATCCTGAGGTGCTTGAGGACTGGAGTGGTATTCCATGACTATCAGAACAATCCCAGAGCCCGGAATATGATCAAGATCCCTACCAGCACTTACTGGAATACTTCCTTCCTCCGAGCACGTTTGCCCTTGCGAATCTCCACTCAAGCCGGCCAATAAAGGCAAGAATGAGATGGAAGCTCTGTTCCTCTTCAGTGTTCACTCTGGCCGGCCAATAAAGGCCAGCCAGAGATGAGGAACAAGACTTCTCCCGGGAGATAGGGTCCGTGGGGTTGCTACTGCCCAACAGCTCGCCACATGCTGCCTTGCGGGTTTCTGTATCTCTCTTAGTCTGGCGTCTCATCCTAGACCTGTTCCGGCAAAGTAAACTCTACCGGCATAGACTTAGAGTTCGAAGCGCAGAAGCCCCACCACGACGTTAACGTAGAGATACGGCAGTGGGTGATTATTATTATCATTATTAAACATCTAAATATACAAACATTCACATTTTTAATATTATATTAGTAGGGTTATAAATTATATCAATTAACTCAGCCATCGCAGTCCACTGCTGAACATAGGCCTCTCCCATGCTGCGCCACAACACCCTGTCTTCCGCCTTCCGCATCCAGTCTATCCCAGCCACCTTTTTGAGGTCGTCGGTCCATCTAGCTGGGGGGCGTCCCGCACTACGCTTGCCGATACGCGGTCTCCACTCCAGAACTCGTCTGCTCCACCGGCCATCATCGGTCCTTCGATAAATATGGCATAGCTTGCTTACTCTGCAAGCTATGTCGGTAGCTCCGGTTCTCTTCCGGATAATTTCATTCCTGATTTTATCCATAAATTATATGTGTGCCAAATATCATCCAAATTCTTCAAGCCGTTTTTGCGTGATAAAAAAAAACAAACATCCAAACATACAAACTTTCACATTTATAATATTGGTTGGATAGTTGTAGTAGGATCAGACCACTTAGTGAGACCTTGTAGAGATCTTAGGGAATCTTTTTTTCATTACACAGTTATACTAGAGCTAACTCACAAACTTCCAGATATTGCGTAAATACTAGACACACATCACGACCTTTTCGTGCCTCAGTGACTAAGACAGTATTAATTGCAAAAGTCAGCAGACTATAAGTTTGATATTAATCGTTACAAACTTAGGATATTCGTATTATCGGATAGTTGGATTGTGTTTGATAGTAGGTACCTACATATTTGTTCCATATAATTTGGTTGTAGTTCCAAAATGTCCTGAGTAAGATCTAAACCACTTAATTCATAACTTAAAGCGCTATTATTTATCGCTCGAGCCGACTGAAGTTGGCTCGCGAAATCGCGAGTGGTTTTCTCGCCCATTTGGTAGGTATTTAAACATAGTAATTATTTTAATAATTTTATCAAGACAAACGCAGCGAATAATTCTAAACAATCTTACTACCTTTTCATTTATATGAAAAATAAGAAAAAACGTCTGTTTTGTAGCTATGTGATTGGTTATACATTACAAGGAGAGACCCAACTTTGGGTTTTTTTTTTTCTATCGAGAATAGTTAATCGAATCGTGTTATTAAAACCGATTGCATGTCCGCCAGATCCCTAAATAAGATACTCGTATATCTTATTTTCAGAATTTTGTAGCACTGTTTTTTATGTTTCCCGTAGATCCAAAAACCTAGCAAGCGCAGTCTCTTTCGGGTCATACCGCCATAAAGTAAAAAGAAATGTACCTACTTACCTAATATTTATATTTCAATGACACGAAAAGCAGGCTTGTTGCGCAAACATACAGATTAGTTCATCCCGGGAAGGTTGATGTATGAAAAATTCAAGTTGATCTTTGCTTAAGCACAAAGCCCACTCAACGGCACGCTGTACGAACGCCGTGTTAGGTTAGGATGGGCGCACACGGTGTCAGGGAATAAAAAAAATACAGGTTTTACAATAGGAAATACTGGTTTTCATCATGCGGTAAGACTGGAAGCCGATCTCAACGTAATTAGGCTAAGTAGAAGTAGAAGACACAGTAGCAATGGCTTTAATTTTGACAGTTGAACAACATTCATTGCGTTATTTAATTTGCTGAGCAGACAACATTTTCAAACATATGAAGCAATGAATTAGTAATATCCTTCAGATTAAAAAAATCATTCAGATTGTGATTGATAGTGTTACGTAATTAGAGTGCAGAATAATAGCAAAAGGCTTTGGCTTATTACATAAGTCATGAACGTAGATATATCACTGCCTATCCCTACGGGGAATACTGGCTTGATGTTAGTTATATGTTGAATTTATTTTTATTCTTAATGTTTTATCGTCAGCACCACGAAACTCTTTTAATTCTGATGTTGTGATTCCCTCTTAAATGTTATTAACCTATACTCCATTTGAAATACGATTAAACATTTAAATAATCCTAATAACTATTTTCCAGTCCGTTCAACCGATTTTGACTTCTATTCCGTAGGCATAAGGATGGCATTAAAAGCTAAAAAGTCGTTACAATACCAACTGTTTACTGTAACTGCCATTTGTCATGCCACCAACGCAATAGAAATCAAAATCGGTTGAACGGACCGTAAAAAAGGTCTATTTAAATGTCGAATCCTATTTCAAATGGAGTATAGTCTTGTCGTTTGACCCAAGCATGATAATTCTTCTTTTTTTATCTTTCGACAGACAAGTATTTTTTTTCTGCAGTTGTGCTTGGTTGTTTCAGTACCCACAATTTACAGAAATTCCAGTGAAAACTAAAGCACTGATTTTCATTAATTATCACAAAACCAAAAAAGCCACAGTGAACCATCAGCTTAAAATGTAACCCAACATAAGCGGCCGACAACAGGTGTTATGTGATAATGACTAAACAGCCTTTGAATTTGTAATGAACGCAGTGAGTACGGGGTGGCGGGCGCCATGGGGCCTTTGTGACGTCACAGGCTCGCAGCAAAAAATAGATAAGTACAAAAGGTCAGCTCCATACTACGAGCGAAAACGCACGCACACATAGAAACACCTCACGTACAGCGAGTGCAAGCGCACTCACGACTGGCTTTCGACCGAAATAGACCGAGATCCCCGTACGTATAGTCTGTTCCAAAAAAATCTGATGAATGCGTACACAAACCCAGTTCAGGTTAAATTCTTACGCAATCACGCACTAAAGAGAATTAGTAACACATTCATTTGTATTTAAAGGTTTCAACTTAAGGGCCGTGGTATTCACCTGCATGCATCCGGGAAAAGGTTAGGCGAATGAGAGACTTTTTGAACAGACTATGCGTCTATGTGTGCGTGCGCCTGTTTTCGCTCATTGTATGGAGCCGACCTTCTGTTGCTCTCTATATTGTGCACGCAGCCTACTATGGAAGTACAACAGCAGGTAATTTAATTGTGGTTAGGTAATGTACTTCGGGACACACTTGATTTTTTTGCTGGAGGTACAAAGGTTTATCGATTAAATGTTGAAAACGGTATGGAAGGTGGTGAAGCGATTTTGTCACCTGAAATAGTGCATGAAATTGGATGAGCAAAATGGGATCATAGTAAAAGCCACCTTCTATGACATCTTTTTCAGAAGGTTTTGATATACCGTATGAAGAAATATATCAAATTAATGGCGCAGTACCTACCTTAGATTCGGTGTGTGAGATGTCATTACGGCTTAGGATCATAAACTTCTCTTATATCATTTTTTTCGTGAGATCATTATGATATACATATATCTACGTAGTATTAGGTGATGCCTAGTTCGGCCTCAATGCAACACTTTTGTGTACATTAAAATTATATTTGTGAAAAAAATGTGCTAAGTTTTTGAGAATAAACTAATATGACTAAATCATGATCTGCGAAGATAGTTACTCCACCGAGCCTGATGGTAGCCCTGAGTTCCCGTCCATTTTAGGTAGATTTCGTCAGTTAAAATCTACCTATGTGCTTGCACCTAAAGTCGAGTTTTCCGAAAATTTCACCATAGGGGGTCTAGTTATGACCCCTAGAAACCAAATCAAACGCCGGTTAAAAGTTTATATATATTTATATATGTATACATATGTACGTATGTATGTTTGTTGGTTGGTTGGTGGGGCGACAAGCAAAATTTAGCCACACTCTACAGGTCGAATTATACACCGATTGCTTTCTAACTTGGCCCAAAAATCGAAAGGGTCAAAACTTAGGTCAAGTTCGTGAATGGGCGGAATTCGTTTATGGCGAGCGGCGGGGGGGTTTTTCGAAAATCAGTTTTTTGGCCATAACTTTTTTCCTATGGAAATTTTTTGAACCATTTAACATTTTTATTATTCCGAGTAAGAATATGGACAACTTTTAAACTGTAACTTTTTTGATGCAACCCCCAACTTGGGGAAGGGATTGAAATTTCCAAAATTTTTGGAAAAAAATCATATCTCCGAAACGGTAAACATTTTTACCGTCGCAAATATTTTTTTTTTTTTTTAAGCAAGCTCTAAAATTTTTTTGTCTAGCGATAAAACTTATAGTATTCGAAATAAAAAATTATAACTGAAAAATTGAGGGCGTTCCATGCTAAACTCGTTGCCTTGACGACCAAGTCTTTTGTTAATATGGAGGTACTTCTAAAGAGTATTTAGTCGCAACATGGAGGCAGTCACGTGACAGGCCTCTTTGGTTTTTTTTTATCTTTGCTAACCCATAGCACTTCATTTTTGAATAAGGGTAATTTGATGAGAATGTCAGCGCGGAGAAAGGTTCTTCGTGGAACCTCCTTCGAAATCTACCTCCTCCTGCGGCTTGCCGAAGGGACTTTTATAATATCAGGAATATTCATGAGTAATCATATTACTAATAACTCAAAAAAAATTAATAAAACAACTTGATCTTCTGTCTCACTAATAATTATTCAAAGTGCGTATCGCGACTCATGTTATAACCATACAAAGATGATGCGCGTTACATCATTTACATTATGATTAATTTTCCATAGATTATGACGTGTTAGCGACGATGTTGTTCTCATAATGATTACACGACGTGCTGCTTATTAATCAAATGTATACATAATTGGTTACGGTTAAGTACTTAATCTGTTATGATACTTGCTTCTGCATTTAGTAGTTGGTCGTTTTTCAGTCGCTTCATGAAAAATACTGGTATTCAACTGCAAAGTCAAAGCATTTATTTCAAATAGGCACATAAATGGCACTTTTAAACATCAAAATTTACTCGGAAATAAAATTGATTCTAGTTGCCCTTTCCAAAAGGTAGTTTCACATGGAGAAGAATGGGCAAGAAACTCCACTGTTACTCATTTAAACTGTTTCACAATACTTTGTATACATCAATTATATCATTACATGTGAAGACGATGTACCCAGAATAAAATGACTATACCACAACAGGTAAAAAAAATAAAAAATGAAGCAATGGCGGATAAATTAATTATGTGTAGATACATGGTGCTCACATATTTACAAATATTGTTAGAATAGATGATTTTACAAAAAAAAAATTACATACAAAAAGTCAGTGTGCGAGTTGAACTTATCATAAAATTAATGTCTAAAAAATAATACATTCGGGCCGATTCCCTTGTTCACAAACTAAACTAAATTTAAGTTCAGTGCATCTTTTTCTTTCGATTTCATTAGGAAAAGGACAGAAGATAAATTTTAGTTTAGTCCTGTTAAATTAATCAGCGCTTGACGTAAATTGACGTAATTTTAGTCGGCAAGTTTTTAATCACGTCTAAACTTGTATGGAGTAGTGACAGGCGCTGATTAATTTGACAGGACTAAACTAAAATTTATCTTCTGTCCTTTTCTTTATGAAATAGAATGAAAAAGATGCACTGAACTTAAAAAAAGAAAAAAAAAGCAAAAAAAAAATTTAAAATAGCTACAAATTGGCATGAGTATTACTCACGCCGAAAAAGTTGTAAAATAAAATCTTGAATCATCTTTTTTTTAGGGTACCTACCTCCCCTACATGTAAAGCGGGGATGATATTTTCACGTCTGTCCCATGGTGGGGGGTAGCATTGATAATTTTTTATTTATTTATTTATCCAGCTTCGGACAACAACATAGTCAATCTGGTTAGAGAAAAATACCTTTTATCTAATGTTAGTATTACAAAAATACACAATCAACAACAGAACACCGGCAACACATACCGAATTAAATTCAGCCATTCAAAAATATAGTTTGTGTAAACCATTTTTCGATTTAGGGTTCCTTTTGCGTAATACTAAGCTTTAAAGTGCCAATTTTTGTTAGATTCAAGTGTCAAACTGCCATGAATTTTTCTAAAAAAGAAAGAATAAAACGTGGTTTTAATATAATTTTATTCACCGCTATTAAGTTGATTTTGCAAAGCAATCGCTTTACATCATAACTAAATCAATCCGAAACACCAAAGCTCAAAAGTCTAAAAGTAAAATTCAATTCATCAGCGCCAAAACAAAGTTATAAAAGAGAAAAGCACAGGTATATAGCAAAATGAAGGCGTTCCAAAGTTGACGTTTCGCATATTTTAATTTACATATTTTATATGTTGATGCGACCCAGCTCGTATGTAGATGGGTTTACCTACCGCCCACATGGAGAAAAAATTAACCATAACTCATAGTGGGACAAGTTTTTCCATTTCCCCTAATAGCACACATCAGTGTACCTACACCTCAAGCATACCCGTCGGAATTCAATACTTAACAGGGCCGGACTAGTTAGTGCGAAGGAAGCCATTTCGGAAAGGTTTCGGAGGGTTAAAATAGTGCAAATTGCAAGAAAGTTATAGGGGTTAGATTAGCTAACGCACAAAATAACGTAGGTACGTATTTCTCTTATTGTCGAATACGAGGCTTTTGGCTACTATTTGATGTTTATTTTGTAATGTTGAATGTGCGTCTTATTTGTTCTTGGTAAACATTGTTATGAAGTAACGTTGCCATGGGTTCATCCATTATTTGGTTTTGTTATACCTTATTAATCATTGAAATTACTGGTATTCAGCAACATCTCCACACAATAGAGATAATGGACAGCCCTCTGTGCAGGGCCTGCATGGAGGCGGAAGAAACCGTTGCGCATGTCCTCTTCGAATGCACACTTGCACAGGCGTCACCCAGATTAGAACAGAAACCCTCAGGGTACCCAGATCCTTTACCGAAGTTCTGAACAGACCAGGAGACATGATTAGCTTCTAGAAGGATGTGGGCTGGTTGGAATGACCACCGACGGCCGCCATTGCCCACGCACAATGTTCTATTACTTTTAGTATGTTTAATAATTATTTTTGAAATGAAAACTTCTTTAGGCGCGTTGAGCACTTTTTGGGTGAACAAAAATCATGGAACTCGCGTCATCGTCACCGAACGCTTTCCATAAGCTATATGTATACTGTGTATGTATGTGTACTTTTTGGGTGAACAAAAATCATGGAACTCGTGTCATCGTCACCGAACGCTCGAAATTAATAATCTAATAGTTCGACGATACAATTCACAAGTTACTTTGTTTTGACTTCTATCGGCAGTTCCAAAGACTGCCACGTAATTTTTATTTTTTTCGTTCTACGACGTCGCCACTCGCTACCAACAGTTGCGAACGTTGCTCCACTAAAAGTAACTTCGGTGTAGATACAAACTTTAGCAACACACTTTTAAGTATCCATTGCAGCTGCACAGGCAGCAGCCACGCAACGCTCCTCCTTACTTTGCACCCCATCTAAGCCACCAAATCCAACCCTGTATATTACTAGCGAAAGGTCCTCGCCAAGGGAACAAAAACTATTTCTCGTAATATCGAATGTGCCATAAAAAGCGATAGGAAAGCTATTGCTTATCTCAGAGCGTGCCGTGGGCGATTCACAGGACAATGTCACCCGACCTTGATGCCCCCAAATTATACACAGAATTCCCTGTGTCAAGACACTGTGACGGGTTGCTTGTGATTCCACGTAGAAAAGCTGGAGTACACTTGTGTCTGTTTTCAAAGGAAATGGAAACATGAAAGGTGAATGTAGTCGTTTCATGACTTTAATGTAAACAAATGTGACATTTTAATCTGTTCGTTAAAGCATATTCTTAGTATTGCAGCGAGCCATAAAGGGCAGTTGAGACTAACGTTATAAAATTTGATGAAACAAATATCAATGGTATTAGGTTTTGGTATTAGAATGGAATAAACCTGAACATCGCCTTTAAATTAAACCACACCTTTCTGGTTCACCCTGTATAGTGCACTAAATATTGATTATAAATTGCAATCATTAATGTATGACCAGCAGTGCTTTCTGTAACCATCTCACCGTGAAAACTAAGGTGAAGGGAGCGTGGAGCGAGTTGCCAATAGTGTCAACCTCAAGCATCAGGTGAAATTACAGCCGGTTTATTCTGTTATAACCTCACCGTGAAATCTTAGGTGAAGTGAGCTTGAAGTGAAATGTCATCCCACCCAGATGCTAGAGATTGACAACTCACTTCACCTAAGTTTTCACGGTGAGATTTTTACAGAATAGCACTCCTGATGTATGAACGTAAATGAAGCAGAAGGAGTATTTAAGGAGCTTAGCAAGAAGCGTTCTATAGTTTCTGCCTATCTCCATGGGATGAAGATGTGAGTTTATGTATGTATGTATAATTAATATCGTAACACTGAACATTTTCATTTAGAATGCACGTTCTTAATATCTATCTACGGTACCAATTTTTTATACATTATTATCATCCTCTATCCAAACATAATGGTGCTAAATATCGTTTGATTTTCTAGGGCGAAATTATAGAATGGTCCCTCTTGCAACTAAGCACGAGGAGGGTGAGATCCACCCACTGAAAAACCTATCAATAGCATTCTTCAGAAAATTATGCGGAAGGGTTCCAAGTTCTCCATTGAAACGCACCGGTGAGCATCTAAATTGTCGCTTCCGACACCCTTAGGGCTCGTGTACACGGCACCGCTGCCGCGCCGCCACCGCTCCACTGCCGCGCCTCTGAGCTGTGTATACGAGCCGCCACCGCGCCGCCACTGGGCCGCCGCTGCGGCCTCCGCCACCCCGTGCAGTATTTTTATTCCATTACCGGCCGCGTACAAACGTGCACCGCGTGCACTTGCTTACAAAATGTAATTTTTAGTAAACTATCATGGATGACAACGAAACGTTTATAAGTTTAGTAGAGGACAGAGAAGTGCTATGGGACAAACTCATGACAATGCGACACGTGTGCTCTTCGTGCCTAGCAATGTATAACTAACAACCGTATAGTGGTATGGTGAAATCAAGCGGCGGCGGCGGCGGCGCGGCGACGCGTTGGCGGTCTCGTGTACACAGCGCAGAGGCGCGGTGGCGGAGCGGTGACGGCGCGGCGGCGTTGCCATGTACCCGAGCGCTTACTTTACTTAAAACAGCACGTGACTAAACATTACGCTGTCGTCATTCTCTCATTTATAGAATAGTTTAGTAAAACGAGTCCTTATTATAACAGACAAGCCAATGTTTGCATCAGTAATAGTCTAATACAGCATTTCCCAAACTATGGAACCCACCGGTGGGTCGCGAGCGAATATCAGGTCGGCCATGAAAAATTGGCTATAATAACAAAAAATTGGAAACAAATACATCCTTCTCATTAAAATATCACTGGAAACAAATTGAGAAGGAATTATGAAAAACGGATCAATCAGCAACCTTGTTAAGAGCGTTGTCACTGGTCCACTAGCGCCACTCCTTTAAAAACATATTATCTCGTGACTGAGAAGGAATTATTAAAAACGGCTCAATCAACTATATCGGTAAGTGTGTCTAGAATTTGCTAATACCTTTTATAAAGTTTCATATTGAGACACGAAGCAACAAAATACGATATAGAGGAATGTGGCCGTTTTTCTTTAGATCGAATTTTGTTGCTTCGTGTCTCAATATGAAACTTTATAAAAGGTATTAGAAAATTCTAGACACACTTACCGAGGTTGCTAATTGAGCCGTTTTTTCATAAAATACTAATTCTATCTCAAATAAATAAAATAAAAAAATACTATCTCGTGACTGAGAAGGAATTCTCAGTCACGAGATAGTATTTTTTTAAAGGAGTGGCGCTAGTGGACCGGTGAACCCTCATAAGTATTGAAATTTTCAATTGTCACTGAATGTTTTTTTTTTTTTTCTTATTTGAACAGTCCTTCATTCATATATGTAGTTCTGCTCTTATTTTTCTCCATGACAGCTAAGAGGTGAGTCTCGAATTTGGAAGTTTTTGAAACGTGGGTCGCGGTCCTGTCAAGTTTGGGAACCACTGGTCTAATAAATCCTGAAAGAACGAATATTTAAAGTTCCGGGCACAACGAGTACTACAAAATGTATGTTCTTTACATAATGTTGGCCCTTGTAAAGAAGATAAATGCAAGAAAAAAGAACGAGGTGTAAAAATATGTATGAGAACAAACTGTAGGACTCCGATCGTTACTCTTCAAATGGTCAACTTTATTGTCAGGACACAGGGATTCAGGAATAATTACACTGGTAACCCCGAAACACAAGGCCTTTATTTTTTGGGCTGGCAATGTTACAGACATGTCGTTTCATGTTGTTTATGAATCTAGAGACAACGCTCATTGTTGCCGTAACTTAATAATTCTTTCAGTAGACTTTATTAACTTTATTCACTGACATGAAAACATTGTAAGATTCTTTCGTAATATTGAAGCTCGACTTGTATAAATTTTTTCTTTGGTGAGTACGTTGGGCTCATGGTCGCAAACGTGACTACTGAGTGTGGGGTCATGGATTCGATTTTCGAGTCAGACAAAGACAAAAATTTGCGGGAGCTTTGTATGTGTACAGTAGAAGTCGTCCAGGTTCTGTGTCCGTGAGTGCTCAGCCGATAGATTCCCTTGCTGCTGTTTGAGTCACCTGCCGGGCCAGCGGGATTGTCCGAAAGGGTACCGCTGTCCCGGAAAATAAAGGGCCAAGGAAGGAACACGCGTGGGTTTTAGTCAGTAAGAGTCCGACACTCCCTTCTGCTCCACCCAGAGCGGGAGGGGTCATTTGATGATTACCCATGAACAAAAAAAAAAAGTTTCAACTGACAAATCCTCAATTTATTAAAAACTAGCTTTTGCCCGCGGCTCCGCCCGCGTGAATGTCGGTTATCGCGTAAAAAAGTAGCCTATGTCCTTTTCCATATCCCAGGCTATATCTCTGCCAAATTTCATGACGATCGGTTCAGCGGTTTATGCGTGAAAACGTAACATACAGACCGACAGACAGACAGAGTTACTTTCACATTTATAATATTAGTATGGACTATAAGATTACTAGCTGTGCCCGCGACTTCGTCCGCGTGAAATAGTGACTTTCGACAGCATCTTTATTTTTTTAAGCTAATTATTTTGCAAAATAAAAAAAAATAGAAAAAGAAAGAAAAATTGTTTATTTTGCAGAAACAAACACAATAATAAAATAAGCTATTTATAGTATTTTACTCCATAATTCTCTGTATTTCTTCTATATTTTTTATTTCTGGGCCGTAAGCTTTCTTGCCGACGTCATCACACAAAAACTTTTATCCCCTATTTTTATCCCCTTTAGGGTACATTTTTTACAAACTTGAATGTCGTATTTGTCGTATTGGAATGTCGATCTATTTAGTTTTATTTTTTTATTTTTCTGTATACCATTTACTCAAGTTAATTATCTTTTTGTATGCACGTGTTTCTGTGACAAATAAACCTATTTTTCTTTCTTTCTTTCTTTCTATTTATTTATATCTAATCAAAAGCCTAAAAAAAGGTTTCAAGCTTCTAGCGTTAAAATCGACGTAATTTCAATACAAACTTTCATCCACTATTCCAACTTCAATACAAACTTTCATCCACTATTCCAACCCCTTACAGCCCTTTTTTAAAGTGAAAACTTCTTTAGGCGCGTTGAGCACTTTTTGGGTGAACAAAAATCATGGAACTCGCGTCATCGTCACCGAATGCTTTCCATGAGCTATATGTATACTGTGTATATATGTGTACTTTTTGGGTGAACAAAAATTATGGAACTTGCGTCATCGTCACCGAACGCTTTCCATGAGCTATATTTATACTGTGTATATATGTGTACTTTTTGGGTGAACAAAAATCATGGAACTCGCATCATCGTCACCGAACGCTTTCCATAAGCTATATGTATACTGTGTATGTATGTGTACTTTTTGGGTGAACAAAAATCATGGAACTCGCGTCATCGTCACCGAACGCTCCAAATTAATAATCTAATAGCTCGACGACGCAATTCACAAGTTGCTTAGTTTTCACTTCTATCCGCAGTCCCCAAAGACTTCCCCTTTTTTTATTTGAAGTGTTGTAACAAACATCTTATAAAATAAAATTCGTAGTTTATCTATAAGAAAAGTCAACAGCAAGCCTTGAAAGGCTCACGTCGCCGTATTACGGAGTATCTGCTAGGTTTGGGCAAGTCCTTGTTGCCAATTTATTTTATTTTACGAGAGCAACTTGCGATAAGTGGCGCGGCACGTGATCCGACTGATCTATAGCGGACTTCATCGACCGGTGACGTGGGACTTCATATTCTTAGGAGTTACAGGGGAATTGGGTTTAGAGGTTGAAAAAAAGTCAACCGAATTCCAAAGAAAAAATAACTTCAGTTTTTAAAGGCTGTGGTAATACATTTTAACCAAAGACACTAACTTCTTCTTAAGGGTACCGTAGTGAACAAGGAACCCTTATAGTTTCGCTATGTCAGTCTGTTTGTCTGTCTGAAACATTTATTTATTTGTATTTCATGAAACCATGATTTTTAGGATTATACTAACATATGGAGTTGTATTACTGATTCTATTGATTATAATTATGTAAATACATATTTTTTGAGGTCGCAAATCATACTTTAATCAACATACACCCAGACAATGAGCTGCAAATTGCAAAAAACCTAAGAAAATTTGAAATTTCGCGGGCTACCTTAGCGCTTCCCCCGTAAGGTATAGTATTTCATGAAAGTTTTAGTACCTAGTATATTAAACAAATTTTGTATAAGACAGTGTTTTTATTCCCAAAATATAATTTCATAATTTTAATTTTAATTTATTTTTTATTTTTTATTTTTAGGTAATGAATCAAAAAGAAGCGGGGTATTTCGGGGACTTGACAACACTGACGCGGGGAACCGTGAAATTTTTATTGGCAGCACTGATTGCGACATACTTTTCATTTGCACCAATGAGTGATGACAACCCCAGTTTATGTCCAGAAAATCACTGTCCATGCCAAGGTTGGCCTTATCGCTTACTGCAATCTCTTCACGGCAGTGAAGATTTTGAAGAGATTGCAGTAAGCGATAGGAGGCTGCCTATCGTATATTTTGTAGTGCATAAGTTTTTTTGTTTTTTTTTTTTGTAATGTATAATCTGGTTTACAATAAAGTGCTATAATATAAGTAAATGAATAATATTAAAAAAAAACATCATGGATTTCATCATGTTTTATGTTGAACTAGCTTTTCCCCGCGGCTCCGCCCGCGTGGATGTCAATTATCGCGTAAAAAAGTAGCTTATGTCCTTCTCCATATCCCAGGCTATATCTTTGCCAAATTTCATGACGATCTGTTCAGCGTTTTAGGAGTGAAAACGTAACATACAGACAGACGGACAGACAGACAAGAGTTACTTTCACATTTATGATATTAGTATGGATTAATCACCTCATAATAAAAACGGCGTTTTGTAATTAGGCCTCTTATTTCATTTACAAAAACAGGTTAAGTATATTTATCAAAGAAATGTAATTAATGTCAAGTTTTTATGAATAGGTTAATTAGTCTTTTGGAGGTTCATAAAGCTGGAGTCTAAATACTGAAGATAGGACAAGCAATGAATTTATTTATTTTGTGTGCGTATGTAAAATGTACAACATTAGCCTGAGTTTCTATACAAAACTGAATGAAACTGCGCTAAGGTCACAAGAGTTAATTTTGAAGCGCGAATTCACGATCCCACATTGCGTCATGTGGATCGTCCACTTACCTACAGTTTATTATATCAGTACAGTATGAATATATTTCGGTCCCGTTGGTCTTCCAAAATTCAGACTGGTGCCTGGAGTCTAGATTTGTGCCTGGTTAATGACAATAGGCTGTGCCCTTATTATACGGAAATTAATGTTGTATGTACAATACACACATCTGCCTACCTCGTGTGGTAATACAGGCATGATTTTATTTGATAAAGGGAAACTGTTTTTTTCTTCATAATCATGTAACATGCACGTACTTTGATTCTTTAGTTTACAAAAATCTCTGAATACTTCCAGAGCTTCCTTACAGCAGTGTTTTTCAACGTGTGGGTCGCGACCCCCTAGGGGGTCGCCAAGCCTCTTAAAGGGGGTCGCCGTTACTTAAATATTTAAAGCTCATAAATATAAAACCATACTAGTTCAAAATGTTATATTTATTAAGAAAAAGTTAATTAAAGGCTTAGGTTAACACGAATCAACAAATACCTACAAACCACATAAATCATTTTAATGTGACGAGGACCAAGCGTACCTATTCACATTAATGTTTTGGTTATTCCTGTTTATCGTATACCAATTTTTCAATTTATAAATTTTTATGATTAGAATTAAATCGTTTTCAAAATTTCGGCGATTTCCGAATTTGCCTTTTATTTGAGCCATCGACGAAAACGATAAATCGCACAAGTAGGAGGTTCCAAATGGAATGAAACACTTCAAAGCTTCTGTGGTTAATTGTGGGTATTCTATTTTTCTGTTTAACCAAAAGGTACCTAAAGTGACAGACTTAAATTTCAAGGTAGAACAGGTAAATTACAATTTCAAGAGGTCGCGAAATATTTTTCTATACTAAGGGGGCTGCGCCATGAATAAGGTTGAAAAGCACTGCCTTACAGGATTGGAAGTGCCTGGTCAACAACTTGTTTTCTGTTGGTAGTCGCTACGTCCCCACCAGGAGGCGCGGCAGGCAGGTTATGGACATAGCCCTTAAGATCCCGCGGTATAATACGGTGCCCGTTAATACGGGCACGTTCGTTGGGGGGCAATATAGGCCTGACCTGGGGCAGGTGCGGCGGTGGCGCAACTTGCCTATGAGTCAGTATACAGTAGGAGCGCTGTGGCACTGTTCTACAGTACCGCTTTCTTCACGCCATCCCGGCAGTCTGCCTCCGACAGGTGAGACCTCCGGTTCCCCATAGGAGGCCCGGCGGGAGACAACCAGAACGGAGGTTCCGGCTTAAGGCGCTCCCTGTTGAGGATTTAGACCCCTTCTGCAGACGCTTCCAGGTCCAGCCGGTCACGCTCTAGACTAAGGGGCCGTTATGTGTGTGTGCCGCTCATGTCATTTCATTTTTATTTTCATTTTACTATGGGTTTGCTCTTGACTCCAGTCTACGTCTGGGTGACAAAGTCTACGATGAAGTCAGCTTACCCAAAAGAAGCCTGTTCACTCTTAGTTTGAATAGATTAGGGTTGTATGCATTTGGAAACACAGACGCAGGCAGAGAATTCCACTCCTTTGCTGTGCGCATTATAAAAGCTATTGAATTGTGAGCCCGCGCCGCACATTCAACGAGTGAGTTTATGCGCTAGTGGAGTGGTGTGTGTTTGTGGAGTTCGGTGCGCATCATGCCTATGTTAACGTAGCGTACGACGGATGCCGAGTGCATGTCATGTATGTGTAGCATTATTGTGTGAGTAAGGCGCGTGTAAGTGATGGCTGATTACTCAGGCGTCAGTCCGGTGAGTTGGGTCATCAGCGTCTGGCAATAGGTCGCGAGGTAGGCGCCTCCTATAAGGTGGGCGCGCATGCCAGGTCGCTATGTGAAAGAAAGAAAGAATATTAAGGTTTATTTGTCGCAGAAACACATGCATACAAAAAGATAATTAACTCGAGTAGGTAGGAACACAGAAAAATAGATCTATATTATAATCACGAGCACAAAACCGAAATAGTCGGCAGCTGCACGTCATGACTGTGACAAGAAGGCTTCCACGCAGCATGATGCTGTGCTATGAGAGGCCCACAGCACCAAGTCAGGTTTATTTTTTTATTTTCACTATGGTTTGCTCTTGACTTTGGTCTAAGTCTGGGTGACAGAGACAAAGTCTATGATGGAGTGAGCTTACCATAGGTTTAAAAAATTGAACATAAATAGGCAACTAAATAAAATAAAACAAACAGTACTGCATGCAGTACTATATGTGCTTGACGCGAGGCCAAGCAGATGCGTCAGCACGTGCGATCATGGTTGACGCGAGGCACCTGCAGTGGTCCTCGAGGCTCTCGATCCTAAGATCCCACTAGGTTATGCTGATCCTCACGTAGCGAGGAGCAGCAGTAATTTTCCGCAGCGTCAGGTTCTGCTGCGTGCGGAGGCTTCTCATTATTGCTCTCGCTAGTGAGAGCAAGCCAAGGTGGAGCGGCGTATACGTGAGGAGCGGGCGAATGTACGTCTTGTACACACCCAGCTTGGTACGCAGCGGGAGGCGGGACAACTTGTTTATTAACCCCCTATGAAAACAGAGGGGTGTTATAAGTTTAACGCACGTATCCGTGTATCTATATGTCTGTCTGCGCCATCGTAACTTCCAAATGGCTGAACCGATTTTGATTAATTTATCGTTTAAAAGCTGACTTAATCGAGAGTGTTTTAGTTATGATTCAAGAAAATCGGTGCAGTCGTTTGAAGATTAAGAACAGTTAAATTAAAAAATTTAAAAAACACCGACACAAACACAAACTTTAAAAAAGTATCGGGTTGTGTTGGGGGTTTTTAAAATTTAAGAATGAAGAGATTTAAACGCATGTAACGAAACCATAGCGAGATTTTGAAAAAGGTACAACGCCATCTATCGAGCAAGTAGGTAAACTTTACACGCACGCTTGCTTGATACTTTAATGTGGTTCGAACTTCCTGCAGAAGTAAACACCTATGTACGTTTGATTTTAGGATTTCGTTCCAATGATAAAAAAGCAACATTTTAGGGTTCCATGAGGTGGAATCCTTAAGGAAACCCTAAAACTTGTGAAGTCGCCAAAATTATTCCTGTCACAATTTATCTGGGGATCGAACTAACGACCTAGCTAGGTGTGTATTTATGTATCACCTTCCTAGATCGAAATAGAAATGTGCCTGTAATTTCACAAATCATTTTTAACATAGGAATAAAACACTTATCTTGTCGGATTTTATTTAGCTTTCGGTAGTAACATTTATTTTTATTCGAGCCCAAAGCGTGTTTGCTCTCGTAGGTATACGTATAAAATTTTCTGTAACATCGACTTTCGATGTGACAAAAATAATATACTGAGCAAATAATACAAAATATTTGCCCAATTCGTTTGCTGGAAAATGTAATAAGATGTTTGTTTTATTCGCTTTATTGGTTTAGGCTGTGCGCAGACCAAAGTCAAGATCCTGTCTTTATACAGACTATATTGCAGACAAAACTGTTCTGGTCTAACAACAGACAGAACAGTTATCCAGCTCGTATAGCATACATCCTATAATGTTCCCATTGCTAGGACACAGGCATCCTCTCGCTGAGAGAGGTCATATTGCACCACGCGGGCCAAGTGCGGGTTAGTAGAAGTCACATATCTTCAAATGTCTGGTTCTACGACATGCCGGTTTTCTCACGATGTTTTTCTTAACCGTTTTGAGAGCAGTGATGATGAAACTCAAACTCAAAAACTCAAAGCATTTATTTAAATTAAACCATTTACAGGCACCTTTGAATTGTCAAAGAGACGGTCAGTTAGTCAGAAAGTTGAAGCTAGATACCCATTCCAATACGTTGATCACTATGGAGAAGAACGGGCAAGAAACTCCAAGGACACTCTTTTAAATCAAGATATTACAAAATCCTGGGTACATTATTTTTGTCGCTTCTATATGTGAGACAGTATAAAAACTAATAAAACAATTCAAAATATAAAATTCAAAATTCAAAATAAGCCCTGGCAGTCAAGAGATGACCAGTCCCAACTGACGGCGCCCGTTCACGAACATGACGCATGGATCAGCACCATCCAGCTCAACCATTTTGTAGGAAACCGAATGATCCAACACACGCGCCACCATCAGTGAGACATTTAAGTGAGCATGTCATGAAATAATTTATACAAAGTAAAGCGCCTATATCTGAGTTCGAACCTACGACTTACAACTCCTAAGTTGCGGCCTTTACCACTGGGCCACCACTACGCACTGCTTCGCCAGCTGGTATACAGATAGCCAATTCGCGTGATGAAAATTATGAAGTTAATTGCAGTATCCAGAATCAGTACATTCCCCAACTCATCCCACAGATGGTTGTTATTCACTAGCCGATAAATATAACTGCTTGAACTCAAGCCAGCTGTGACAGGAGTGGGCTATAAAATCCACCACGCACGCCAGTGCGTGATGGTTGATGTCCCTTGTCTTTGAATTTTTGACTCTGAAGGTCAAACCAGTTTCTTCACGAAATTTCCCTTTACCTTTATAAGAAATAAACATGCAAGACATTGATTACTATTGTTACAAATATTGCTACACCATGAAATTGCATTTACTAAGTTCAGATGCTGTAGTCACGAACCTGTATAATACTGAGATTCTGATAGGTTTTATGGTTACGAGCTGCAAGTTAATAGTTTTATAGCAACTACTCGTATAAAAGATTCTCTTTTGTGGCTTACTGAATAAAGAGTAAATTGTTTAGTACGAATACACATTTACTCTGTATGCTAAGATTTCCATGACTATTTTCTAAGGCATATGTAAAATTGTGAAGTTCAGAAGGGCTTTACGCAATTGGTTAATTGATAATTCCTTCTATGCTATAAAAGAATTCCTTCAGTTTAAATTAAAATAATCTAATTGTACACCAAAAATTTGCATGTCATTATGTTATGATTAAATATGTTAAGCTACTATTATTATCATTGTAAGAACTTTTGCAACCATATTTATCTGCAAATAAATCTTTGACTTTGACAGCTTTCGCCTCTTAGTACTTAAATGATCGTTGGATCTCTTTTCACTAACAAGTCTACCTGTTTATAATAGATAGATAGATAGATACTCTTTATTGCACACCATAAAATTTACAGATTTTTATGTAGTAATCACGTAGACATTTTACAAGGGGTGACACAGTGGGCGGTCTTATCACTAAAAGCGATATTTTAAAGACAACCTTTGGATGGATTAAGGGGGAAGGAGAGACAATACTGCTGGCAGTCTGTGGTGTACCATCCATACTTAATACTTAATATTATAAATGTGAAAGTAACTCTGCCTATCTGTCTGTCTGTCTGTCTGTATGTTACGTTTTCACGCCTAAACCGCTGAACTGATCGTCATGAAATTTAGCAGAGATATAGCCTGGGATATGGAAAAGGACATAGGCTACTTTTTTACGCGATAACCGACATCCACGCGGGCGGAGCCGCGGTAAAAAGATAGTTTAGAATAAATACAAACAATCATAAAACATGTTACACTTATCTATATAAATATATACAATAATAATCATGAAGCAAGTGCAAAGTACAAAAAATATGGTTAAGGAGATAGATAGTATATTTTTTTTTTTATCTTAATTTTAAAAATGAACAAAGATTGAGCACGCCTAATAATAAGGCGGATAATTGTCGACACGGTCAAGGCATTCCATAACCGCACTGCTTGAACTGAAAGACAAGAAACTGGTGGAATGCATCTCTGGTCTCAAGTTTCTATATCTATTATGTGTATAATACAACATTCCTAAATTATTCTTTTATCGTCATAATTATGTAGCTTCATAATCATCTACCAATTTATGAACGTGTCAAAGAACGATAAGTAAAATTCAATCGTAGTGGCTAAGTTATTAAATTTTAAAATTCATTCTCCTTTTCATGACAAGGAGAATGAATTTTAAAATTCATGAATCGGTTTCAGCTAAAGGAAACTGGGCATTATATGTTTTTTACTTTATCAGGCTTAATTCAGTTTGGGCATGACTCTTGACTAACTTCCACTCGATCCATTATTGGTCGAACTAAAAGTTCGGCGTTCACACAAATGGGCCGGGTACCTACCCACCTAATTTGAAATTCTTATTGGCTCTCACATTTGTGAATTAGATTGTGTTCGTAGATTAGTAATTCGAAGAATAATGCTGACATTTTCTCTGGGGAGACTTTTTTATTGTGAGATAAGCGATTTTGGTTCGAAGTACTATGTATTCTATTGTAATGTAGGACTGTGCTGAGAATGCGTTTCTAATCTGCATGTATTTTGTAATTTAAAAGAGTTTTCTGATTTATTCTGGGTTTAAAAGCAGTTAATTCACGGTAGGTTACAGTTTACATCAGTCTAAAGATCAGAATATCATCATTGGATTGACATTTTAAAGCAGTTACGAGTATTACTGCACCTACCTAGTATGCCTTTGTCTTTTCTAGTGTCTTTGTCCTTTATCTTAGTGTGTCTTTGTCATGTGTCTTTGTGTGTGAACTACGCATCAAAGATCTGACGTCACAAATCCTGCATCGCGCAATCAGAGTTTACCGCGCGAGTAGCATATATATATAACATCCTGACATCAACCGTTGAACAGTTGCCCACCAGACACAACACCCGTCTAGTCGGAGGATCCTCCCTTTACCATTGAGTATGAGTGAATTTTACACCCTGTTCCTCATACCTATAAACTCTATCACCTCTATACTACTACAAATAAAGAAATAACACTCATAATCAAATTCAGGTGACCGATGATACGACGCAGCACATATGTGCTGCGTCGTTACTCAATTCAACTTGCAATGTTCTAGAGAACATTATTATCTGGACTAATGAAGTGTTTGGAATAGTCGGTCTTTTAATATAGGCGGCGGGCGCGACAAAGCGATTGATCACGTGCCCATCCCTTCTGTTGAGAGTGCTCAGTCAAACAATTAGAACACGCTCGGTTACGGATTCTTCAAAATTCATCGTGAATTAAATTTTGCACGTTCAGAAGAGTATAGGGGTCTTGGATTTATTTCTAATTTTAGAATTTAGAATAAGTTTTTTGGGTAAAATGGCAGGTCAAAGTGTCATGGTATAAGGAGTAAGTATGGAGTTTCTTGCCCATTCTTCTCCATACATACCTTTTGGAAGGGGCAACTAGAATCAATTAACTATTTTTGTAATTTTTGACGTTCAAAAGTGCCTTATATGTGCCTATTTGAAATAAATTATTTGACTTTGACATGGCTTAATTAAGGGCAAGGTCAAAGCAATTAATTGAATTTAGGTGATTCTGCCAAAAATAAGAGTAGCTGGTGCTTAAACCTCTCGTAGTGGATGAATGGAAGTTGTGGCAATTGGTGAGATTTTATATGTAGATGGTAATGGCCTATGAAGATGAATTAGTCAGCTACCGTGCAATGACGATACACGGAATCTTAAAAACTATCAGTTTTAAAAATCGTAACTTTCATTTTTTGGGAAAGTTTACGTTAAATCGTTAATGTGTGTTATATTTTTATTTATTTTTTTGCACGTCAGAGTAAAGCAGTTACTATCAATGAAAATCTCACTCACACTAAAACTTTAACGAAAACTCTGCTCATTTAAACAAAGCCTACGCATCAGTAAATTGATAAGTTCAAAATTAAAAGCGTACGATCCCTAGAGAGGTCATATTTCCACAATGCCCGCTAGCAGTCATTAATTTCCCAAAAGATCGAGTGGCTAATTATAAAGGTTTATTCCGAACTGCCCCCCAAGGGACTCCATTGAAGCAGCCGGTTCATTTTCTTACAATATTTTCTTTTTCATTTAATTTACAAATGTAATAAATTGTTCGTCTTAAGGGGGAAGCGCTAAGGTAGCCCGCGAAATTCAAATATACTTAAGTTTTTTGCAGTTTGCAGGTCAGTGGCGGATTGTACGAGTATGTTGATCAAAATATGATTCGCGGTCGTAACCACCACTATATAGAGTACCACATCAGTCATCAGTATAGAGGAATGCGGAACAGGGTGTAATGTTCACTCATCCTCCATTGAAAAAGGAGGACCCTCCGACCCAACGGGTGTCGTTTCTGGTGGGAACTGCCCGATGGCTGAGGTGTATATGTCGGAGACGGGTTGTATCCGGTACACCAGCGCTATCTAGTGGCGTTGGATGGAGTTATTGGAGTTTGCGCCATCGAATCTTGACTAATCGGGACGCCAGTGCTGCCTAGCGGCGCATGACAGAGTCTACAACATAACGCTCGACCAGCGGCAAGTGATCGCCGCACATTCAACAAGTGAAGTTCATCGGTGGCGATCAAGCAGTAAATACGTCTAGAAACTGTTGCGCGTTCGGTATAGTTGGGTCGTGTTCCTACATTAATTACTTTGCATACCCATTACTGTATAGAATCGAATTCTTCTAACTGAACAGACAGATGTGCTGCTGGGGAGTTTGTTCCGGTACTTATTCTTAGCTAAAGCACTAGGAAGTGGTGAAGGGCGGGCGTTTTGGGGGACTGTCTATTGTAAATTTTGAAGTGCTGCTTATCAGCCTAGGTTGAGTAAATGACTTTTGAGTTTAATTCAGTTTTTCTATTGCGCAATAACCAACACTACCCACAGTACGCCCACAGTAGTTAAAATATGGCTGATGAGAACGAGAGAAACCTACCGTTCTCCGACATATTTGCTAATCACGCGGTAAACTCTGATTGCGCGATGTAGGATCAGCAAAACAACTCCTTAAGTTAGAATTGCCCTCAAATGTAATGATTTCATGAAATAGTCATTCAATAGGGTATCTTGGTCTCAGACAGTTGTATTGATAATTTTAATGTTTACATTTCTGTAAATATAGACTTGTTACAGTCCCGAATCATATTGAGATCAACGTACAACCTTATACTAACCCGCAAATAACATAAAACGTAAGAAAATTTGAATTTCGAGCTAACCTGGCGCTTACGCCTTAAGTAAATATTTGTTTGGAAACCATTATTTTTGGATATCGTTTTAATTACGTTGCCTGGTTTCCTCAAGACAGTAACTCCTCCTTTTTCATGTTTTTTTTTTTAAAATGTAATTGAAACTGTGATCTGCTAATCTATGCCACCTTCAAGACGTAATATATTGTACTTAAGAGGGCCCTTCCCGGTCCGTCTATCGTCAACGCGAGCATGATTGAAAAGCTTGTTGTTCATCCAGCGCAATGTTAATGCTAACAGGCAAGTGAGAACGCAATAACATTGAACGAAAAATAGTGTGCGAAAATTTCATAAAGCTTGTTCTAGGAAATACGTGTTTTTAAGAAAGCCTTACAAGTTTGTGAAATAAATGTGTGTTATTTAGAATCTACATTACACGTGCGATGTTTTTATGGAGATGTTTTTTTTATTTTTACAATTTATGAGTACTTTATGAACGGCCAAAGTTGAGGTAAAATGTGTGCAAAAAGCAGATTTTTGGAGGCTTATACTGAATTTGTTTCTCCAAATTTTAATTTTTTGCTTTCATGGAAACCAAGATATAGTGCATATGATACCAATTAGTACTGAAATTTTCATTGAAAGATGTGTTCCAACGCCATAATCACGTACGAGCGTTTGTATGAAAAGTATGACGGGTTGGCCGCTCTTAATATACTATTCTGATCAATTCGAAAGAAATATAGCAATCATGTCAGATACTTATTATGACGATCACATAATTAGCCTATAATGTTCCCACTGCTGGGACACAGGCCTCATCTCTGTGAGAGAGAGTTTGCTTTAATTTACTACGCGGGCCCAGTCATCATAATCATCATCCCAGTCCAAAGACGTCCACTGCTGTACATAGGCCACCGAAAATTGGGGGGTTTGCCATAATCGCCACGCTTGGCAGGCGGGATGGCGATCGCAGTATGGTGTTCAAAATGCATAGAGAACGCTGCTGCCCATTCTCTAGTATGTCCCTTAGTCGCCTTTTACGACACCCACGGAAGGAAATAGGGTGGTGCTCTATCGCGAGTTCAATGCGGGTTGGTAATGTCTTCGAATTTTTGGTCAAGAACATGCCGGTTTCCTCACGATATTTTGACCTTCACCGTTTTGTACACACGGCTACATATCAAGCTATACATTTCCAGTATAAGCTGATCTCTCATTGTACGGAAATCCGATACAATGCGAGATCAGCGAAAACTGGATTTGTATAGCTTGATATGTAGCCGTGTGTACATATTTTATTTTACTTTATTATATTCGGGAAACTAACAGCTAACATAAACAGTGTTCTTAAACAATATGCATTTGATGACAATTTACAAGTTGCCACTGATAAACACTTGAAACAAAAAAGACATAAAAAAAAGCCGGTACAAACTCAAACTCAAACTCAAAGCATTTATTTCAATTAAACCATTTACAGGCACTTTTGAATTGTCAAAGAGACGGTCAGTTAGTCAGAGTCGGCAAGTTGAAGCTAGATGCCCATTCCAATACGTAGATCACTATGGAGAAGAACGGACAAGAAACTCCAAGGACACTCTTTTAAATCAAGATATTACATAATCCTGGGTACATTATTCTTGTTGCTTCTATATGTGAGACAATGTAAAAACTAATAAAACAATTCAAAATTCAAAATTACAAATTAAAAATAAGCCCTGGCAGTCAAGAGATGACCAGTCCCAACTGACGGCGCCCGTTCACGAACATGACGCATGGATCAGCACCATCCAGCTCAACCATTTTGTAGGGAACCGAATGATCCAACACAATACAAAATACCTATAACGTAAAGTAGGAAACAAAATAACACGATCGATTAATCATTTTAGTCGATCGAATCATTCAGACGCAAACAATTACTTTCCGTCAAAAAGCTTTTCACCAACAACTGCTTAAGCCGAGAAACACTGGTATTGAAAATGTCCAAATCATGTTCACCAGTAAGTTTATTAAAACTTCTGCTCGCACGAAAAAGATACGAATTCTGCCTGTACGCGAACTTGAGGGACCTGCAACAAGGAACAAGGAAGAAGGAAGGAAGGATGTATTATTGGTATTGACCTTGTAAAATAACACACATTCATATATCCGTAGCTAATACTAAGAACGAAAACAGACAACTTTGTATATTATTATATTTAGAGTACAAATTACGACATACACTGAAGACAATGAGTGTTAGCATGTAACTAGGGCATGTAAGCATTTATCACTGTGACTGACAACCTATTAAGTAGCTCGGTTTATGTCACAAATGTTTCTGGATATAATATATCTAGTAGGAAGTAGTTCTTGCTCCAGTTCACTCTTACATATGCAAAAACTCATTGTGTTTAAGTTTTCTTTAACATTATCATAATGAAGATGTTATAGGGCAATCAATACAACTAAAACCAATTAATTGCTTATTTCAATTATTATTTATTTATTTAAACTTCATGTACAATAGTGGTACATAGGCGGACTTAATGCCACAAGGCATTCTCTACCAATTAACCTTTGGGTTAAATATAAAACATAGTGATAGGGCACAAAAATAATGTCTAAAATACTAACTTCTTGGTTACGAGAATTTATATTCTTTTATTGATACTAATACACATATACAAATAAAATAAACTAATAGATATTTTAACAAATACCACCTAATAATAATGACTATGACTAGACTATTATTTGAGAGTTAATTTAGTCTGACATAGTGGTTACGAACTTTTCTTTTAAAAGCAAGTTTGCTTTCAGCTTTTTTAATGCCAAAAGGTAGCGCGTTCCTGATATTATAGGGCAATCAATACAACTAAAACAAATTAACTGCTTATTTCAATTATTATGTTTGAGTGAACAGTGTTACTTTGTTAAATATTATATTTCTGAATTTCCCATCGTATTTGTGAACATAGCTGTATTAGGTAATACTAGAGTTTACCGCCGTAGTAGAGTGCCGTGTAGTAGTGCCGTAGTAGTGCCGTGTAGTAGTGCCGTAGTACCGCCGTGTAGTGTCGGTCGTAAAGAATAGCACCACCCCATTGCCTCCCGTTGGTTTCTTAAAAGGCCACCAAGTGACTTACTAGAGAATGGGCAGCAGCGTTCTCTATGCATTTTTTTTTTACATATATCGGGGTAGCTCTTGGCCTTCATCTCATCCGATGGTAAGTGATGATAAGGCCGAAGATGGAAGCGAGCTTCACCCGGAATCCTCAACCACAGAGAAACTGGCTATCTTATCTCTAACTGCCGAAACACAACAAATGCTGTTTACATTGTTGTTTTGGCGACAGACTTAGATAAGATGGTGGTAGCTAGCCAGGCGGACTTAGAACAAGCCCTACCACCAACCAAACCGAGCAGAAATTATTGCCCCCGCTGGGAATCGAACCCGGGACCTCTGGATCTGAGACAGGTGGTTTTACCACTAGACCACAGAGGCGGACACCATACTGCGATCGCCAACCTGCCTGCCAAGCGTGGCGATTATGTCAATCCCCAATTAGTGGACGTCTTTCGGCTGTTATGATGATGATGACGTTGAAGTAGAATTTGATAAGGTTTCAACTTCTAATGATCAAATCAGATACCGGCTATTAGTCAACAAATTAGTAAGTAATTCTATGCTGACATTAAATGCCGAAACTTTCAAATCTTCTTTTTTGACGTCAACTCTTGGCAGAGTGGTCGTGGTTATTCCGATTCTCGGTTCTTGCATCTCTTACTATGCGTCTCCATTCGGCTCCATTACTAGCTTTGTCACAGTATACAAATCATTGTGGAATGCTTCTGGCCAGTGCGTTGTTGATCATGGTATTTTGCCTTCCCATATGCCCATAAATGTCTTATAATGCACCTGAACCCTGCACTTAAAATACAAAGAGGCTCAAATAATGTTATTTGAGCAAGACAGGTAAGTCCACCTACCTGTCCATTCACACTTCATAAATATTTAATTAACCAATTTATCAAACTAAATTCCTGTTTAAAACAAGGTAAAAAAACCAAAATGTGTAAAATCAAAAGTTATGACGAGATCGGATATTAGGATGCAGATTCACCTAAAGCTGAGATGTTTGCTATTATGGAGAGCGCTTTTGTATCGACTAGATCCCGCGGTTCCGGTGTTTCACTACCCCTACTTTTACACCCTACATATAAATACTTTCTTAGGGGGTTAAAATAATTTTAAATAAATATGCATTTGAATAGTTATGCAATCCAAAAATTCCGGGCTTTTTTTTTTTTTAATAAATAATATTTTAGAAGTCGCTTCCATACTATACACCCGACTAGTTATGCATTGCTGGTATTCCTGGCATCACGGGATATTTTCTTACAAAAACATATATTTTAAGAAGCTTCTTCCATACTTTCATAGCTAATAATTAACTTTAGGTAAATATGCATCCGATTATCCGATCTCTAGTTATGACTCGTCGAACAGCGCCCTGTATAAGGAAAAACTCATTTTAGTGTCAATGACACCCACACTTACAAACATACCATACATTTCGACGGCTAGTATTGACTGTCTGTGTTTGTTAGGTACTCCCCCTTATCCGCGACGGTTGATCAGACGGACATTATTTGTATTTCTTGAATAAGGAACCTGATTCAAAGTCAAACGTTTAAAATCTATTTCTAATGAAAAGACAGAAAATATAGAAACACAAATAGACATGTACTTTTATGTATGAAGTAAGTTTTGAGGAAAACTGTATTTGTATCGTATAGGTCATATACATTCTCTATCTTTAAAATTTACAACGTTACATGTGAACTACGCATTAAAGACCTGACGTCACACAAATCCTGTATTGCGCAATTAGAGTTTACAAACAAAATCCCGACAACCAACGGTCCCTTGCCATCCTCCCCCCGACTCTGCCCTAAGCCGAGGTTCGTACCCCACAGGGAGTGCCCTTAGCGCGCAGTCGGATAGCTTATAAGTATGCCCTGGCTGGAGGCCTTAAATTTCTATTAGGAGCTTAAGGCGCCACAGGATAGCCCAGTTAAAGAGTAGCAACCCTCGTGTTTAAACTCTGAGATGCCATTTATAAAATAAAAAACAACCGTCGAGAAAGGGGCCCTTGCTCGATTTTAACGTGACATTCACTGGCAGATAGCTAATGTTATAAGGAGTTAGTTAGTAAGAATTAGGCTACTTTTATTTTAGACTAGTTACTGGCCAAGGCTTCTTCTTAGAGGAGCTCGTGGCTAAGTAATAACAGCCGCACGGGTCGATTCGTCAGGTTAAGCTACGCTTGCCGGGGTTGGTCCGTGGATGGGTGACCGTCTTTACATACCGAAACTCCTCCGTGCCTCGGAAAGCACATTAAGCCGTTGGTCCCAGCTGTCATTCTTGAATCTTTGACAGTCGTTACGGGTCGTCAGAAGCCCAAAAGTCTGACAGCCAGTCTTACCAAGGAGTATCGTGTTACCCAGTTGCTGGGTTGTGGAGGTCAGATAGGCAGTTGCTCCATGTACAATACTGGTATTCAGCTGCCTTCTTATTCAGAGAAGGCACGAGCATTGATCACCACGCTTGCTTAAGACAGGTTGGCGATTTCAGACTTTATGTTAACTATAATTCTGAGAGTGAAGAGGACTGCCTCGTTGGTCTAGTGGTCGCAAGCGCAATTGCTGAGCATGGGGTCCTGGGTTTGATTCCTGGGTCGGGCAAAATGTTATTGGGTTTTTCCATTAGGAATTTCTCAGTAGCAGCCCGTAGTCTGGATTTGTGCCCGGTTCATGGCAATTGACTCGCCCCCTATTCATTCATTCATCATCTTTTCAGCCGAAAGATGTCCACTGCTGGACATAGGCCTCTCCCAATTGGGGGGGGGGGGGGGTTGCCATAATCGCCACGCTTGGCAGGTGGGTTGGCGATTGTAGTATGCTGTTAAAAATGCATAGAGAACGCTGCTGCCCATTCTCTAGTAAGTTCCTTAGTCGCCTAGAAATTGAAAAAATACCTAATCCTCGTATTTCATAGTCCATATATCAAAATGCTTGTAAAAAACAAAGGCTGACTGAAACTCACACAAACTGCGGTGAGTTATCTACGGATCTATTTGAAGACATTCGCGCTTATTGTTTCCTTGACAAAAGGGCGGTGGTGTCAGTGGCAATTGATCACGTAGCTTCCCTTCCCTACGTCCGTTCAGATAATATTGGGCGCCGTACACATTCACCGTGAAAAACTCAACGGTTTAGGAAAAGGATGTAATGTTTCAGCGTGTTTTTATGTAAACACACAAACATCTACATGTTAGCTAAAACTACGAATTTAGACATCTGCGAGTGTCTGTCTAAATATAAGCCAGGTTTTATAGATTTAATTTAATTATCTCTTAATGTTATATTTACTTCTCCTTTTTTATATCCTTTAAAAATAAATTACCTATTATTAATATTTAAACTTTGTAAGCTTAGTTGTTAACTTTATTGTGCATGCTGTGACCTCCTCATAAGTGAAGGAGTACACTGATGTGGCCCTTTATTTATGTGTCATGTATTTTGTTCATCTTTTGCTAGAAATCCTAAATCAATAAATAAATAAACATCGAAGGTTTTATGTGATGAATCTAGCAAACTATGTGATGTCAAAAAAACTTAAAAACTCAAAACTCAAATCATTTATTTCAATTAAACCATTTACAGGCACTTTTGAATTGTCAAGAAGTCGGTCAGTAAGAAAAATGAAGCTACATGCCCATTCCAAAGCGTAGTAGTTACCTATGGAGAAGAACGAGCAAGAAACTCCATGGACACTCTTTTAAATTAAATTGTTACAAAAATAATTATTAGTTACATATATAATGTTGAATTTATAACGAAATGTCAGAACGATGTAAAAATAAAAATAAAAACGTACCTACGCGTTAAAAGCGTCCAGAGTAAAAACAAAAATTCAAAAAAAAAAAAAAAATAACCCGTGGCAACTAAGAGATGACCAGTCCCAACTGACGGCGTCCAAACATGACGCATGGATTAGCACCATTTAGCTCAACCATTTTGAAGGGAGCTAAATGATCCAACACACACGCCACCATCAGCCAGACATCTGAGTGAGCATGACATACTCTCAGCCGCCAGGGCACATTCAAGTCAATGGAAGACATATTACCCGGTCAATGGTAGCTCTATAGTACATAGTACTCACACCTGTGGTATGCAATTATATATAATAATGCGAAAGAGATTGAGTTTATTCAATGCAAAGTTGTCTGTATATATGAGCATTACAACGCTGATAATATTAGAAACCTATTCGAACACAGCGTTATCAAAAATACTGTAATTTTAAGCTTTAGTTTAGCTGAAGTACTGTAACTCAGAATCTTATTATCTCAAGGCACCGGTAAGCGATCACTACTCCGAACAAAATAAAAGAAGAGCTGAAAACGTAAAAACAGAATAACAGAATAAAAGATTTCCTCCAATAAAGGGCCACAAAAGATCCTAACATTGAACGTTACGCTGCATTTTATTACAGCCAGTGTACACGGTCCGTTCGCCCGAACCGTTACGGCGCGTCAATTATCCGGAGTCGTTGTGACGGCTCTGATACGGATTGAATTAACGTCGAGAAAAACGCTCCACCGCGTTATATTAAACCTAGCCAGTAGAGATCAAGCTAACCGATATTAAATGGTGGCTCAGGCTGTTTAATTAAAGATGTGGTTGAAGTTTTGCTTGGCGTGCTGAAAAAATACTGTAGGACTGGTAGGACTACGGTTTACTAACAAAAATAATGAGATCTACAGTAGACTGATAGAGAGATAGTATCTTTATTTTAAGCGTACTATTATTACAATATATAAGGAATTGAATGTTAGGTGTAGCAAAAGAAGCATGAAAGTAGAATAAATGCTGTGGAAATGCGTTCCTTGCAAAGCATGTGTGGCGTGACTATGAATTATAGGATGAAAAATGATGTGATACGGCAATGGAGTGGCTTAAAAGAAGATGTAGTGACAAAAATTTGCTCAGGTGGTTTGGTCATGTTGAGAGGATGAATGTAAGGCGACTAACAAAAGGTATTTACAAGGCAGATGTAAGTGGAAACGCCCGTAGAGGACGCCCTAGGAGAACATAATAGTGACCTAATTGGTAATGTTCTTCAGAAAGGTCAGGTGCGTAACACTCGCAACCGGCGTGCGTGTATGACCTGGGCCTCAAGTCTGCTATTACAATAGTGTCAGAATGGTCTCGCCATTGTGAGTATTTGACAGTGTTTGTATGGCAAATCTGTCAAAAACTCACTATGAAGAGACCATTCTGACACTATTGTAATAGCAGACTTGAGGCCCAGAAAGGAGTATGTAGGGAGCGTAGCAGGTGGCGTTCTATAATTTCTGCCTACTCCCATAGAAAGAAGGCGAGAGTTTATGTATGTATGTATGTAGATATTATTTTGTGTAATGTTGTTCTCTGTTGTAGTAAAGTGACTTATGCTTGAAGCAGAAATATCATGCGTCGATGATTTTTTTATTGGTTTTAATGTCGTAGTATCATGTAGAGATAGGAGCCCTCGTACAGAGGCCCTAGTGTGAGTTTCTTTTAACCATCTCGATTTTACGTTCCGCGTTCCGATTGGCCCTTCACCAATCGGAGTGTTGAACGCGCTCGATACGTAAATTCGAGATGGTTAAAATAAACTCACACTAGGGCCTCAGGACCTTTCTTTTTTATAATTATGTAATTTTTTTTAATACTTTTATCATTGTGTGTTTAGTTTACTCGCACTAGACGCGAGTGCGAGTCAAAATAAATACTTTTTCTTTCATTCTTTCTTTTATGATGATGATGTATCAATTTAAAAACGGTAGTGGTATCTTGTGAGCTACAAATATGAAATATCGTCACGACTTGTCACTACATACTCTGTCAAAATTAAATCTTTGGATACTATTTTTAAACATAAAATAAAATCGAAAAAGTGCATCACAACAGAAACTACATTGCTGGGATTTGAATTGGGATACGGTTATTACAAATGCTCTCGTGTTCTCCTCGAGTCAATTTGTGTATTTAGCGTAACTCGTGGTCACAAACCTGTGAACAAGGTTACTTAGTTGAAATAAAATCCTTTTTCATTACGACCATTTCTGTACTTATATTCTTGCACACATACAAACTTGGTATATAGTAATATTTAACAAACTAGGTACTTAATTATGAGACTTTAGACTTCTTGAAGACAACCTTTAGATTCCGGGGCTCGAAGAGAACTAACTTTTTGAACTCGCCGAAGCCGAAACATCATGTTTCTATTAGAAAAAACCAGTAAGAGTCAAATGAGATACTTTTAAACTTCATGACTACTCTGATACAAAAATCAATTGAGGCAATAACATACTTTCAATTTTATATTTAGTATTTAAAATCACTACAAATCTTATTAATATTTGGAAATCATGACATAGTAATTGAATTGTTTGTGGATCTTTTGTTTGATAATAGTTATAATACACATGTTATTTACATGTATTTATTTATTCAACATATTTTAGTCTAGCCAAATCGTTCATTTTATTCTCACCTACGTATGAGGAACAGAGTGTAAATTTCACTCATACTCTATGGAAAAGGAATAATCCTCCGGCCAGACGGGTGTTGTGTCTGGTGGGCAACTGCCCCACGGTTGATGTTGGGATGTTGTATATATGCTAGTTGCGCGGTAAACTCTAATTGCGCGATGCAGGATTTGTGACGCCAGGTCTTTGATGCGTAGTTTGCATGTGGCGTTGTATATACCATATCACTATAAATATAATAAGATTATTAATTTATATATATAACTGTATGAAATAATCAAGTAATCAAAACACAATTAACACATCAACGAACAAGAACGTTTCCCAATGCAAAACTTTACTGTAGAATAAACAATTTAAGTTGCGGGTATACTTACATAATTTCACTACGCGCATAACACTTTGTAACAAGAACAATTTATGAGTATGTAGTTTGCCCGACGTCTGTATGCCACTGCAGATGTCCAGCAGAATATCAGCGTCAGGTATATTTGCCTGACACATGCTGAGCTAGACTCCCATTTGGTACAAACTTGAGACGCATACCGCACCTTGTATATTTGCTATTTGATTGAATTATGTCATAATGTCAATCTTTTTCTTTAAGTATGTTTTTCTTTTTTGTGTATTGGCACCTTGTTTTTATATAGTATACTAGCTGACCCGACAGACTTCGTTCTGTCAAAAGCTATAGTATAAACTCCACTACTCTACCGTACCCTACCCTACCCTTCCCTACCTACCTACCTTCCTACCTACCCTACCCTACCCTACCTACCTACCTACCCTACCCTACCCTACCCTACACTACCCTACCTACCTACCTACCCTACCCTACCCTACCTACCTACCTAAAATTTTAAAAAAAATTGATAGTAGCTGATTCTCAGATCTACTGAATATGCATATAAAATTTCATAAAAATCGGTCTAGCTGTTTTGGAGGAGTACGGTAACTAACATTGTGACACGAGAATTTTAGGCTTATTCCACTAATCCCCCCTGAGAGAATCCCCCTTAGTGGAAAAAACTGAACCCTAATGTAAAAAAATCACTTTCAGGGGAGCTTGGAATAAGTTATTTTTTGTTTTTCAATTCTAGTTTTCCCCCCTTAGCGGGATTATCAGGGGTGAATTCTAGATTGTTTTCAGATTCTACTTTTCCTCCTAAGGGGGATTTTCAGGGGGGATTTGCCGAATTTTATATATAAGATTTTTGGCGGATTCTACACATGCCAACTACGCATCAAAGATCTGACGTCACAAACCTTGCATCGCGCAATTAGTTTACCCGCGACTAGCATAATATACAACATCCCTACATCAACCGTCGGGCAAATGGCCACCAGACTCAACACCCATCTGGTCGGAGGATCCTTCCTATTCTTTTTTTTTTTTTAGACTAGGGCATCTCAGAGTGTAACCAAGAGGGGTTTCTAGTCTTTAACCGGACTTTCCTGTGGTTGCCTTAAGCTCCTAACGAAACTTAATGCCTCCAGCCAACTACGCATCAAAGATCTGACGTCACAAACCTTGCATCGCGCAATTAGTTTACCCGCGACTAGCATAATATACAACATCCCTACATCAACCGTCGGGCAAATGGCCACCAGACTCAACACCCATCTGGTCGGAGGATCCTTCCTATTCTTTTTTTTTTTTTAGACTATGGCATCTCAGAGTGTAACCAAGAGGGGTTTCTAGTCTTTAACCGGACTTTCCTGTGGTTGCCTTAAGCTCCTAACGAAACTTAATGCCTCCAGCCAGGGCGTAAAAAACTTATAAACTAAACGACTGCACGCTAAGGGCACCCCCTGTGGGGTACGAACCTCGGCTTAGGGCAGCGTCGGAGGGAGGGTGGCAAGGGACCGTCGGTGGCTGGATAAAATCAGAGTTATGATTATTATCCGGGGGATTTAAAGCTACAGGCTGCTCAGCTAAAGCGCGTGCTGGCGCTTCACTTACAAGCAAGGGACGGGGAGGTACCTTTTCTATAGAGAATGAAATATTTTAAGAGAAACATCTATGGTATGTGGTAAAAAAGTTTTTTTTTTTTAAATCTAATTGTTTTATATTTTTACATAGTTATTATAATTTTAAAATTGCTTGATACATTTTGCAAAAAACGCCTTTATTTACTTATTCTATGAATGGCCCACCCGGACGCAGTGACGGACGCCGGCGGTGGCAGCACGAGCGGGGTGAATTTTGATAATTAATCTACATTTCAAGTTTTTTTTTTTTAATAATATACTCAGATTTAAAAAAAAAAAACATTTCCATGGCTTCTTAAACACCTATATGTGTATCTCTTAAAATATTTCGTGTTTGAATAGATACACCATAAATATTCATGTAAATTTTATCATATTATTGTGCTTTTGTGTGTTGTGCTCTATTTTCTTGTATTGAATTTTTTTATATCTATCTATCTATCTAAATATCGGAAACTTACAGGATTTCGAAACCCGCAACCGACCAAGAAATTGTATGTTTTCCAACCACAAGTTCACGCCTCCATCACCAGAACTTTCATTTCCTGAGGGCAGGGTAAATATTGGTGTGTTAAGGCGAATGTATCTACTAAGGTAGCCAGAGAAATTCAAAACTTTAGTTTTTTGCAATATGCAGCTCAGTATCAGATCTTAGGTACTTACATAAGTTATGTTACGCGATAGTAACGAACGTATATAAGGTATATCTATTCAAACACGAAATATTTTAAGGCGAGGTTCTTCAAGTTAACCTCTAGGAAATGTAATTTGAATGTCATTTTGTTTAGAAACTGTAATAATTAACATGTGAAAAAATTATATGTTGCTTTTGAGACCTTTTTATAGGTACGTCGGGTACTCGTTACATAATTGGATAAAGTTCATTCGATAGAAAAAAAAATCCAAACATACCCTTATTTTGTGGATTAAAATCATTTTATTTCAATATTATACCACATTATGTATTGAAAATCACATCAAAATAAACGTCTATGATGATGTAATGTCCGTCGGGCTTAACATTGTTACGAGTAATATCGTAAAACATATAATTTTCAACCCAAAATTAACAAAATTCACGGCACAATTTACTCGCGCCCAGCTGCCACCTCTAGAACAAAAATGCACGCTCGAAGAACCTCGCCTTAAGAGATAAAAAAATACTAAGAATATTATTTAAAAAAAAATTGTTTAAAATTACTTGATATGAATAATTAAGTATCAAAATTCACACAATAAGTAAATAAAGGTATTTTTTGCAAAATGTTTCAAGCAATTTTAAAATTATAATAATTATGTTAATCAATCAATCAATGAAAATATTTTATTTCACATAAACCTACATGGGCACTTATGAAACGTCAGAAGCTAGGTGCACGGTTCCAATTAGTCGTTTCCTATGGAGAAGAGCCGGCAAGAAACTCCACGGTTACTCTTTTAAAAATAATTGGCTTTTATAATATTATCAAATAACAGTGTTAATAGGTATGAGAGGACAGTGTAGGCCTTTCAACAATTACCAGGTACTTAACAAAATAGAAAAGTGCCAACAAATCTACAATCTTTTAAGCCTACAACGTTCTCACATTCACAAAATAGAAAATAATCTATAATATATATATAATATAATTATATTAAAAATATAAAACACTTCGATTTTTTTTTTTTGGCTGCTATGGCTTTTTTACCACCTATAGATGTTTCTATTAAAATTCAATGAAAATACATTTAAGGTGTTTAAAGGTATTTTCATTGAATTTTCTCGAAGTTAAAATTGGACTGAAACCGTCATGTTTTCATGAAACGTCATGTTCTAAGTTCGAGAGATGTATGTTTGAAAATTTCCAAAATCGTAAGAAGAATGTCTTGGACGTTTCCACATTCCCCTTAACTTCACAGTAACCGTTCTTTCTTATAAAAGGGACTCCTTTCTTATAGACTCAGTTACGACTTGGAACGACTGTTTCCAAACTGATTTTATCAGTTTAACCATTGTTTTCTCCTTATTAAGATAGTTTGTGGGTTTATTAAATTTGTTAATTTGTTGTAAGTACCTATGTACTTCCTTGCCAGGTCAAGGTTCAAAGTGTTACCACCGAATTACAGTCGACGGTACCTACTTGTTGTCTCTTTGATAAAATGTAATCCTTTTCTGAAATACGCGAGTAAAATTCTGTTTCCCACTATCCTTTAACCCAACTAACGCCAGCAAAGATATGTGCGCACGTCCCTGCTCTATCTAATACATGACCCAGTTAGACCTTGTAAACAAATGGTGAGGACTTTGCAGATGTATTGCAGTTTCTTCAGTATCAAACCAACTGTGGAAAACATCTGCAACTTTAAAACATAAATACATACATACATAAACTCACGCTTTCATCCCATGTTTTAAATGGCGCAGCATCATGCTGGCCCCGTACAAGACCAATGATAAATGATATTAATTTAATGGGAGAATTGAAAAGTCGTATATAAAATTGAACGAAGTGCAGTTCCATGTCCCTTCCCGTTCGAGGCGAAGCCTCCAAGACACTGGATAATTGATTTTGTAACAGGTTCAATAGAATGATTTTATTAGTATTCGGTAGTTGAATGAAGGACAGGCGAGGTTAAATTTCATTTATCATTCCAAGGTTTGTTATTTTCTTTTTATATAATTTTATTTTTTATAAATTCATCATTGTGTGTTTAGTTTGTGATCATTCTGTGCAATTCACAATAAATAGATTTTCTTTCTTCCATTCATGGGGGTAGGGAGAAACTACAGAACGCCATCTGTTACGATTCTAATAACTCCTTTTTCTTCATTTAAGTTCATAAATCCTGAGTTGAGCTACACGATTACTGACAAATGCTTGCACTGACTGGACAGGTCCACTCAAAATTGTGTTGTTCTTTCTTCAAAAGACTATTTCAGACACGGATCTACATGGTCCTCATATGATCTGACCAAGATTAAGTCTGGACTTTAAAAGAGACTTAGGACCCCTGAGTTTGTTTCGCCATTTCTTCTCAGGGGTAGTCAGATAGGAAATGTCGACTACATCTAACTTATTTTTTTTTATATGACGTGTAATAGTGATTCCGAAATCCTATTTATAGAATAAACGATTTCATTTCATTTCAGGCCCTAGTGTTAATTTATTTTAGCCATCTCGACTTTACACATCAATCGCGTTCAGCGCTCCGATTGGCTTCCGATTGGCCCTTCACCAATCAGAATGGAACGCGATCGATGCGTTAAGTCGATATGGTTAAAATAAACTCACACTAGGGCCTCTGGTCATACAAGCACGCCGGTTGCGACTGCTACGCTGCTGAGTTTAATCACTAAGGTGAGTATTTTTACAACTTCTGTGTATTATCTATGAGTAGCTAAAAGATGCATTTCAGCTGCCACAACATGATTCAGCTCTATTTTCCTACTAGTCTTTCTTGAACTTTCATTATTAACCGACTCGAACACTTTGAAATCTACCCCAGATCCAATCGGATCAGATGTCTAGGAATCATTTAATGGGAGAATTGAAAAGTCGAATATAAAATTGAATGAAGTGCAGTTCCATGTTCCTTCCCGTTCGCGGCGAAGCCTCCAAGATACTGGATAATTTCACAACAGTTTCAATAGAATGATTTTATTAGTATTCGGTAGTTGAATGAAGGAAAGGCGAGCTTAAATTTCATTTATAATTCCAATTCGAAGGCTCTTTCAAGACTCACAAATGGAGGAACGTTATAAAGAGCATATCACTTTCAGATAACTAAATTATCTTTGATACAAATTCACTTGAATAAATAATATTGTGATTCAAATATGTAAACAGAAAGTTGAATATTATTTGTCTGTAAATGTTAATAAATTCGTCTTCTAGTATTTTAGTAGGTACAAGAATGCTAAGTAAGTATTCGGTAGAGGCTGATTGATGTTCATAATTTAAATTCATGTCCTTGACAGTATTCTTGTAAATGAAGGTCGTATTTCATAACATCTCATTATATATACAACAATAATTTAACTACGCAGTTTTTATTTTTGCAACTTTATTGTAAGCCAAAAAACTAACTTCATAACCAAAATAATTATTATCGCCCGCGTGGCTTTTTTTTAAATAAAAGTAGCCTGAATTACTTCTTATAAGATCAGCTCAGATGTAGCGGCATCTACAACGCCAAATGCGAACAACGCATCAAAGACCTGACGTCACACAAATCCTGCATCGCGCAATCAAAATTTTACCTCACGACTAGCATATATACAACATCTCGACATCAACCGTCGAGCAGTTGCCCACCAGACACAACAACCGTCTGGTCGGAGGGTCCTCCCTTTTCTATAGAGTATGAGTGAACTTTACACCCTGTTCCTAAGCAAGCCTGTTTATAAGCTATCTGCCAGTGAAATCACGTCAAATTCGGTCCTGCCGTTTCGGAGATTAGCCAGAACAAACAAACACACAGACAATTTTTTTAATAGTGTTTTTGTTATAAGTACCGTACATACTTTCCTTTTTAGTAAAAAAAAATATTTTGACATTACAAACAGACACTTCAATGTTATTTACTTGTATAGATAAGCTTCTAAATATCTTAGCAATCAAGCCTTGACTACAAACACAACAATACACACAAACACAACACTTATTATCTCTTTGACCTAATTGAATATTTTTGACATTTCAATACCTAATATTTGGCTAATTTGCAATTTGAATTTTATCCTCTTTTATTTTATTCAATATTATATCTAATAATCTAACCAAAACCCTGAAAATGTATTTGTACGCCGGAAACGGCAGAATATTATGAACTTTAATATTGGAAACTATGTAACAAAAACTCTGTAACAATATTCTGACAAATAAATGGACTATCACTATTACAACAACAATACGAACATCACAATATAACACAATAATCGTACGATAAAATTTATTTTATCTATTGTTGCGTTTTCTAGCCTTTATGATCATGCTGACTAGAAATCAAAACGTCTATGCCAAGTATTGCCTAAACCTTATATTGACTAGGAAGCACAATACCTACCTTGCAATATGTCTATTATTTTAGGAGAAGAAAGGGTGTACCGTTTCTGGCACTCGTCGTCCGCTACCGTAGCATGCTCGCTACGCTCGCTCGGCTCGTGCGTTGTGTGGTCACAGTTCTAACCTAACCTAACCTACAGTTCAGAGGCGTGTGAGTTTATTATAACCATCTCGACTACTTAGAAATTACATTTTGATGTGTAGACATTAATTTTAGGCATTTTGCTTCATAGACGAATTGAAAGTTAGACACTCTGATCATATACCTTTTCCAGTTGCCAACAATTTGAAACAAAAAAGTCTCATGCAACGCTTCCAAAAAAATAGTCTTCCTTATTTCTGTGCTCACATAATAACACTTTTTAAACACCCAACACCATCAAGCATCACTTCTAGGCCACTCATTAAGTACAATTTACACTAGCAAACGTGACAGTAAGGCCGTTCTATCTCGGATCGCGTCAATGCGGCTCGAGTGGGTGCCGCGTTTCATTAATCAGGCCAAGGGCTGATCCCATCCCGACTAATTGACGCGCTACTGATAGTCCAATAATGACTGCTTCGCCCCTACATCGAATCCCGTCTAATCTACTGGCCAATACATTATGTATTAAACCACTGAAATGAGTTTTCAATGAGAATCGACATTTAGTGATGTGGAAATGGCGTGGACAGTTTTAATAAAATGATTTTACAATTTTAATTTCTGCTATTTTCACAACGATTTAGGTTAGGTACCTCCTATCCTGCTCTATTTTCTTTAGGTAGAGAGTTGTAATAAATTAATGTATATGTCGCAGCCATGTGGTTAAATTAGCCAGCTAATTGGACCCTAAGCTTTTCATTAAACTCCAATTAAATAGCTGATAGACAACTAGCCAAGTCATTGAACGCAACGTTTAACCAGATGGCTGAACAACAAATATTTCGTATAGTCATTTAGTTAAATTGGATATTGGTGAATTTGTGATGTTTGATTAGGGTGAGATTTTACTGCAAGAGCGAGCGAATCGAGCTCGGGACCTGGGGCACCCCGACTCGGGCAGATTAGGTTCGAAGAGGATTAGCGGGGTCTAGTCCCGACCCCGTCTAGATCCTGCCATCCCCTTAGTCTTTTATTTTTATTTTAAACTATCCAGCAGTAGGAGCCTCGCGATGCGGGGCTCCGTCGACAAGCCTTATTATTGCTTGGAAATAAATTGAAGTACAGTGCTTCGATTCATTAGTTCGACTATCGATCTAATGAATCGAAGCACTGAACCATTTGGCTGAGTCTTGGTCAGTCATCTTTATAGAGCTGACTTTCAGTACGCAAAGTTGTTATTCTTTGAATGATTCTAGTTCAATTAACTATCGGCCTAGGCATCCAATTGGATTCCGGCGTTTAATGAACGGCCTAGGCGTCCAATTAGCTGGCTAATTTAACCAGATGGCTGCGACATATACAAGACTTTCTTCACTCTTTTTAACTCGATGCAATCCCTCATTTTCTTTAAGTAACAATATAAAGGTGTTTGTAAGTACAAAACAGACGCCCACGAGGAGGTTTAAAAATAAAATGATAGATCGTTAATGACAGCATTGAAATGATGTATAAACGACGACCAGAAAATAAACTTTCCGACCAAGAACTAGAATATTTCGAATATACCTACAACACAATAGGAAAAATAACGAGAGAAGCACTTCATTAAAAGCCGCGGAAACTACATCTCATGCATAACTACTGGGCGATTTACAAATAGTTTTAACACAAAACCACCAATATAAATGTTCGTAGAAATAAAGGATGATATCTCTTCATATTTTTCAAACTCCTTCAATATAAAACACTGATGTAAACTTTGCAGATAACTATTATGTTCCTTCATTCCACTATTTATGGTTTATTCAGGCTCATATTTCTTAAAATTATAAGATAGGAAAAAAGCAGAAGAATTTGATTCGTATTCCTTTTAATCATAACTTAGAAGAATCCTCATTTAAACTAAATTTTAAAAACTCGGATACTTTGTTAGAATATCATGAAGACAGGCATCTCGCAAATTATTTTATCACGATGCCAAGTGGTTTCCCTAAGCGTTATGAAGGTTAAATAAAAAGGCAGATGTTCTTAAATATGAAACATCCAGAAACGATCAAAGATCGATTGTGAATTTAAAATAATCGTAGTTACATACCTATCAGTAACCGTCAGCTCCATGAACATCATCTGCCTAGCATTTTACTACTAAAATATGCTGGGGTCGGCTTCTAGTCTAATCGGATGCAGCTGAATGTATGGAGCGACTACCTATCTGACCTCCACAACCAAGTTACTGGGTAATACGATACCCCTTCTGGACTGGTTGTCATACTTTCGGGCGTCTGACGACCCGTAACGACTGTCGAAGATTCACGAATGACAGCCGGGACCGATGGCTTAACATGCCTTCCGATGCACGGAGGGGTCTCGGTATGTAAAGATGGTCAACCATCTACGGACCAACCGCGGCAAGCATATTTAAACCTGATCGATCGATCCGTGCGGCTGTTATTACTTAGCCAGTTAACGACTGGTCTTTTCTTTATTTGAGTTGTTTTGTTCATGGAGCTGGCTCCATGAACATATAGAGGTATGAGGAACAGGGTGTAAAGTTCACTCATACTCTATGAAAAAGGGAGAACTGAAGGTAGCGTTAACTCCTAACTTTGACACAACGACATACGGCAATATAAAAATGAAATTATTTATCTTCACCAATGAAACTGATTACGATTAATTTCAATATTCCACTCCGGAACGCGGTTTAGATGTGTTGATTGCGTTCAATTTCAGTGGTGAAATTCGTCTTTAGGAGAGAGAGAATCTGTAACACTTCCTGCATCTAAAATTTATACAGTGACATCTTCGTCGAAGCATTGCGAATATTTGTCGCGTGGATGTTCTCAGAATAGTGAATGGAGAAGCTTGATTAATGTTCCCGAACGAAAGGGAAATTCGGCCTAAATCAATTCACAACAATTTATAACTCCCTCGATTCCATTAAATTATAATTGTTGTTTTATTTATTTATTTATTTATTTATTTGGTTCACCAACAATTGTTTACACTAACATCTTGATAAAAGGTAACGTCTTAATAACTTTGAACAGTGTAACAATTACTTAAAGGTAAACACCACATGAACTAAAATATGCTAATTTGTAAGCCTAGGTACATGTATAGTTCACAAGCCAACTTAAAACTAAAGAAAAAAATATGTAGCCTAAATAAAGACTTAGTTTTAAATAAGTTATGTAATGTAAACAATAAAATAATGAAAAAATTATGAATGCTTTGCCTACAACAACTCTGACAAACAACTCAAGATTTTTGACTTCTGCTTAGTCAGAGAATCAAAGTGGAAATCGATTAGATCGCTGCAACTATTCAAAACCATACAGAACCTAGCGCATGGAGAGTTAGATCCCAACACCGTTCTTCTCTGTGGAGGACGAAATGGAGTTATGGGTTTACGTGGAATTCTTGAAGGAGCACGAAAGTTTATAAGTGTGAGCAGCGGCGGTGAGTCAATATTTCCTTTCAAGATTTTGCAGCCAAACATTGCGTCGTTTAAACGCCTTCGCTCTTCTAAGGTGTGTATGTTGAAGATTTTTAATCTGTCTTTGTAAGAAGGCGTTTTTTTAGCTATACCAACAGAAAAAGCTAAATGCCAAGCAAAGCGTTTTTGGACGCGTTCTAGACGCAAACTGTGAGTAGCATAGTGCGGCCGCCACACCACACTACAGTATTCTAATATGCTACGTACCAAACTATAATAAAGCAAAATTTTTGTTTTACTTTGTCGAAAACCTTTACACTGTCTTATGACAAACCCCAACATTTTTGACGCTTTCTTAACAACATGATCTAAGTGTGGCACAAAGGTTAATTTTTGGTCAAACAAAACTCCAAGGTCACGTATAGTGTCCACTTCACTAACCCAGTCCTCATTAATGTAATATACTGTCTCTATAATATTATTTTTTCTTGTATACTTCACATGGTAACATTTCTTTGAGTTCAAATGCATTTTATTATTTTTGCACCATCGGATGAGACTATTAAGGTCCATCTGTAAAAGCGAAGAGTCTCTATCAGACTTAATTATTCTAAGAAACTTTAGGTCATCCGCATACATAAAAATCTCGGAGTACCGCAAACAACGGGGAATGTCATTAATAAAGTAGATAAACAATATAGGCCCTAGATGTGAACCTTGCGGGACTCCAGAGGAGATTTTATACACACTAGATTGGTAACCGTTTACCACAACAAAGAAAGATCTATCTGCCAGATACGAAATTGCCCATTTAAGCAAGCTGCCAGTGATACCATACTCATGTAACTTATGAGATAGGATTTTATGGGAAACTTTATCAAAGGCTTTGCTAAAATCAGTGTAAATGACGTCTACCTGGTGACCAGAATCAACAGCCCCAATTAAATTCTCTGTGAATGCAACTAGATTAGTGCTCGTGGATCGTGATCCAACAAATCCATGCTGATGATCGCTTATGAATAGCTTGAGATGGTTCTGAAAATGCGGACAGAGTAGCGATTCAAACACTTTGGCAAATGTTGAGAGAATTGAGATGGGCCTATAGTTAGCTATGTTGTCATTGCTATCCGATTTATGAACAGGCACCACTTTTGCCATTTTCCATTTCGTAGGGAATACACCAGAAATCAAAGATTTGCTGTATATGGCCATGAGTGGATGCACCAACTCCTCCGCACAAGCCGAAATAAATATTGGCGGTATGCCATCCGGGCCAGGACCTTTGTTAATATCCAAACTTTTTAATTTCTTAAGTAGGCACTCACTGCTTATATTTGGACTTGTTAAGCATAGACTGGTATTCCCAAGAGACTGTGAAAATAATTCGGTATTAAACTCATTACTCGATTCTTGGTCGAGACTATAAACAGACGAGAAGCTGGTAGCAAACATTTCACATATTGTCGCACCATCAGAAGTGAACACTGATCCGTTATTCATGGTCATGGGGTAGGCACTAGACCCCCCTCTTTTATTTTTTACATGCGTCCAAAATAATTTAGGGTTGGTTTTAAGCTTGTTTTCTAGATTTTCGATATAATTGTTGTAACATTGAGTGACCAAGGTATCACAGCGCTTACTAAGCAGTTTTAATTCAATTAAGTCCATGGGGTTTCTATATTTATGATATCTTTTTCTGATGTTGTTCTTTGAATTTAACATTCTGATTAAATTACGGTTAAACCACGGTGGAAATTTACGTTTCTTTGGTGCCCGAGAGGGAATAAATTCATGTATACCATGATTAAGTGTCTCGTAAAAAGCATCCAACATCTCATTCACATCATTATGCCCCTTAAATAACTTATCCCAATCAATTAGTTTTAAAAACATCCGAATTGGTGCGTAATTTGTGGTACGAAAATTGGGTCTTTGTATGACGTTATTGTATGGTAGTCTTACTTCCTTACTCAAGGAAACAATAATATCAAGAGGTGGATGATGTTTGTCGACATTACTAATTGGATTTATACTCTCACTGACGCTACACAATGAATGTGTTGTTAAAACTAGATCCAAAATGCGACCTGCATCGTTTGTAACACAATTAAGTTGGTTAAGCCTGTTCACATTTGTGAAATCAATTAAAATTTCACTAGTACCAGAAGAGCCAAATTTATCAGTCGATTTCCCTACCAAATTCCAATCAATGTTACTCAAGTTAAAGTCGCCCACGATAAAAACCCCCGAATCAGTACATTGTTCAAAGATAACATTTTTACATTGTTGAGATCGGAATAAGTTGGCCAAACGTCTTGTTTTTAATTGCTCATGAATAATTTATAATTGTGCACGTCAGTTAATGTTATTGATTGGTCCGTAAACAAGTAAAAGAAAAAAAAATAAGAAAGAAAATACGTTTATTAAGGCCTTTTTACTATGTTTATGGTTTTTATATGAATTTTGGTATGTAGGTATTGGTGGTTACCTCTTAATTGGCATATATGTGTGTGTTTGTGTGGGTTGTATTTAACCATATATTATTATTTTTTTGTTTTGTTGCTTCATGATTATTATTGTATATATTTATATAGATAAGTGTAACATGTTTTATGATTGTATGTATTTATTGTATACATATATGTAAATGGTACACCACAGACTACCTGCAGTATTGTCTCTCCTTCCCCCTTAATCTATCCAAAGGTTGTCTTTAAAAGATCGCTTTTAGTGATAAGACCGCCCACTGTGTCACCCCTTGTAAAATTACTACATATAAATCTGTATTTTTTATGGTGTGCAATAAAGAGTATTCTATCTACCTATCTATCTATATGGCAATCGTATTCTGGTATGTTTTTTGCAACCATTCAGTATTTTATAATATTAAAATCAGTCCCAGTCTTCCTATGTGAGCTATGTGAGCACAATGTATCTAACGCATAATTAATTTGTCTGTCATTGCTTCACTTTTCATTCTTTTTACCTATTGTGGTATAGTAATTTTATTCTAGGTAAGTGCATTGTCTTCACATGTAATTAATAATTTATGTATACAAATATTGTTAACATTTCAAAAGAGTAAGTATGGAGTTTCTTGCCCATTCTTCTCCATACGAAACTACCTTTTAGAAGGGGCAACTAGAATCAATTATAGTTGTAAATTTTGACGTTCAAAAGTGCCTTTTATGTGCCTATTTGAAATAAATGATTTGACTTTGACTTTGACCTAATTATCTTTTACTTCTTCGATATGGATAGTTTTTGTTTCATATAAGTCTAGCGTAATATAATTTTTACCAACAGCAATTAACGTATCTACTGAAGCTGTCCATATATTAGTAGGCTTACTATAGATAACAGCAACAGTCTAATACCTTTTAGTATCACCATTAGTTGCATCGATAACTTGCTTATCAACTATTGGTTTAACTAACCCCCAAGCCATAAAATCTAAGTGTAAACCATAAAACTTAACTGTAACTATGTAATAATAGCTTTTTAACCGCATTAAGGCTTTACGATCTACTTCACTTCGGACCTACTCATTGTGTTCATACAATTTCTACTAACAGTTTAATAAATAAAATATTAGGCTAAGCTCGTATTAAAAATTGATGTGGCGTTTCAAAGTGAATACCCACTGTTTTACGTCCAAATATGAATATGAAAGTTTTTGTGTTACCTACTTACTTGGTAACAGCGTTTTCGATACATTAAAAATATTCAAGGTTGAGTGTTACGTTAGCGTTAATCGTTTTTATGTCTTAAAAAAAAACCGGCAAAGTGCGTGTCGGGCCATACACAATGAAGGGTTCCGTAGTTGGCATGAATTGATCCCAAGAACAAACATTGTAGTTGAAACACAAGCTCTCCCATACCGAATCGTCGTAGATATTTGTATTTTTTTTTAATACAATGCACACTTGATTCCCAATTCACTTTAGACATTGGCAGAATAGTTGACATCGGCTTTGATTGCCGTAATAAAAAATAGAATAGAAGTACTCCCATACATTCCAACTGCAAATGTAAGTTGGTACGCACAATATTGAGAAATGTACCATGTTATATTAAGACCATATACTTCTTATAGGTTTTCCTGTAATCTCTATGTAAAGAACTATTTTCTGTAATTTTTTCAAAATTTTAGTATCATTCGTTTCAGAGATACGGGGGCAATGGTCAATTTTCATCTATTTTCTTAAATAAATTTAAAAGTATTTATTTTAAAATAATAAAAAATATATATCTGAAATCATTACAATAAAATAAGCCCTTTCATTTGTTATGTCACACGGTACAGTTCGCAAACATTTTATTTTTTTAAATTTCTAATTTACCTCCCAAAAGTGACATTCAAAATTCATTTATTTACGTTACACGTCCGTATTTGGGTCACTGTTTATATGTGTACCAAATTTCAACTTAATCGGCCCAGTAGAGTTAGAGCAAATCGGCTGTGACAGAAGGATGGACAGACAGAGATACACACGAGTGATCCTTTAAGGGTTCCGTTTTTCCTTTTGATGTACAGAACCCTAAAAGCACTTGTTTATGACCTTAATCATGAATACTTCTTTGTGTAAAATTTTTTCTTTAAATTGTTCCAAATATTCTGATAAACACTTATTGAAATACATATATGCATCGGAAAAATGGGTCAGTATTAAAAATATGTTGAGAGCATAAAACATAATTCTGCATTAATTTTTACCTACATAAACTATTACCCGGCAGTGAAACTGACGTCAACACACATATAATTACTCTGATTTCTTGGTTTCACTCCGTACACATTTTGTACGATTACATATCCTACTGACCCAACCCGTAAACCGAAGATATCTCCCTATTATTCAGGAAGAGAATTCGGATAAAAACGACATCGTTACTGAGTTGATAACAAATGCTATCGCCGAGAAATATTACGCCAATATTACAGGAACCATTACCTGGGACGGGAAGCAGGAGAGCAGACAAAACGAATCGTGTGAAATGTTGGTTCCACGCCTATAACTGCTCATGTATTAGAAAATAGACTCAAAGTGGAAGGTTATAGAGTTGGAAGTCTGTTGTTAGATGGGGTGATTCGACGGTATTTAACGCGTATCACGCATTTGGATTGCCGCCTCTGCCCAGGTGGAAGCAGCGTGATCGATTGCCTCTTTGTCGTCTAAGGCTGATATTACGGGAAACATTTCTTCTGTGTTGTCATCGCCCTTTGCCTTGCCACTGTGGTATTTATATTGATGAATTGCAGCCGCAATGTTCTGAAGCGTCAGAATGATTTATTTGTGATGGCATTTTATAGGGGTAGGTATGCGAACTGTTGGCTTATTTAGAACGGGGTTTTTACCAGTAGCTTTGCTCTTGCGATGGATACTTATTATTTTTCCATAAAAGTACTATTTGGACTTTTCCTATCCAGATAATAGCAATCTATTTCATCCTTATAACTTATCTAGAGAGTTTCAAAGAAATCGGTATAGCCTTCGTAAAGTCAAACTTAGACTGCTGTAGGCAATTCACCACGTATATCTAAGTTCAGTTTTTTCGCAGTTTCACTGATAAATAGAGATCGGATATTCGGATGTATATTTACCTAAAGTTAATTATTAGCTATGAATGTATGGAAGCAGCTTCTTAAAATATATTTTTTGTAAGAAAATATCCCGTGATGCCAGGAATACCGGCAATGCATAACTAGTCGGGTGTATGGAAGCGACTTCTAGAAAAATATTTATAAAAAAAAAAATACTCGGAATTCTTGGATTGCATAACTATTCAGTAACATATTTATTTAAAATTATTTTAACCCCCTATGCAAATATGTGTATGTAGGGTGTAGGAGTAGGGGTGGTGTGTTAGTTAAAATAAAGAAAAACACCGGAACCGTGGGATTTATTCGACACAAAAGCGCTTTCCATAATAGCAAACATCTCAACTTTAGGTGAATATGCATCCGAATATCCGATCTCTACTGTTAAATGATAAATGGTTTTATTTCTGTAAGTGGGTTTATACAAACACTTTTACACGTCAATCATATTTTTAAAACTAGATGTGGTGTTTCCTATCTTACTACTCTAAGAAGAAAGGCCGAAACAAACTCAGAGGTCACAGTCTCTTTTAAAGCCTAGATATAATGTTGGTCAGATCATGTGACCTTGTAGATTGGTGTCTGAAATGGTTTTTTGAGCAAAGAACCACACAGATTGAGTGGACCTGACCAGTCAGTGCACGCATTTGTCAGTAATCATGCAGCTCAACTAAAGGCCGGTTGTTTCAAACGGTTGGTTAACGTAACATACGTACGTCAAATAATAACATTTACATAATGATGTTTAACGTTCTTTAAATACAAAGCGTTGTTTCACTACATAAAACACTGATCGTCAAAGTTCGAATGTAAAAGAATAAAATGACGTTAACCAGTGGGTATGACACCGGTTACTGTAATCGTTATTATTTAACGAACGTTAAGGGCATAATTTTGTTCCTCCCCGACCCTTGACTGTAAGTGAACCGCCGCCAGCACGCGCTTTAGCTGAGCAGCAAGTAATCCAAGCTCCCCATGATAATAATCAAAACACTGATTTTATCCAGCCACCGACGGTCCCTTGCCACCCTCCCTCCGACGCAGCTGCCCTAAGCCGAGGTTCGTACCCCACAGGGGATGCCCTTAGCGAGCAGCAGTCGTTTAGTTTATAAGCTTTACGCCCTGGCTGGAGGCATTAAGTTTCGTTAGGAGCTTAAGGCAGCCACAGGAAAGTCCGGTTAAAGAGTCGGAACCTTAGTGGTTACACTCTGAGATGCCCTAGATAAAAAAAAAATTAAAAAAAATTGTGAAACAACGCATTTTTTGGTTTGACGATAGTTAGCGCCATTTATGACGTATACGCGTTCGTTAAGTGGACGTCAAACAACCCGCCCTTTTAAGGAGGTCAATAACTCGACGAACAATACCAAAGCAAGGACATTTTGGTAGATCGCACTAACATACCCACTCAACATTCTGACGGTAATATGTAATTCAATCCGACGCATTCGTCACATATTGAACGTAATCAGTCAACTGTGCGATCGTAAACCTCATTTTATTGCAGTTAATCGTTAATTTAATCATGCTGTTATCATAGAGTCAAGTTTTGTTCCAATTGTTTTTTTAATTTATTTTTTATGGGCTTCACGTTTTTCTTAGATATTCTACTTACCAGTTTTCCATTATCACAAATATTTCACATACGTAACAGCAGAAAAACTCAATAAAAAAATTCTCGACCTGGGAATCGAACCTAAGACCTCATGCTCAGCAGTAGCCCTTGCGACCAATAGACAAACGCGGCAGCCAAATATTGCAAATATTTCAAGGGTGAATTCATTTACCATTAATTATAACTATAACTATTATTATTATTTATTTTTATTATAAGTGATCTCAACAAAATAAATTTATATTAACTTAATTTAATTTTAATAAAATATTTAAAAATTATTGATTGTTAATTTGTTTCCTAATTTTTTTTTTTAATTTCAATAATTATTTTAATATTTTGCTGTGCCCTAGAGGGGCCGTGATAATATTGTACCTTATCTTTAAGCCTTTGTAACACCTTTTAAAAATTATAGAATGCAAATAAATATATGAATACGAATAATATCGCATCTTGTATTCAACCCTTAAAAAAAAAATCACAGGTAATCTACAGAAGTTTCTTGATTCCAAACAATTTTCAATACAACTAACTTCATTGAAATTGATGCCTTTGAGTGTGAGTTTATTTTAACCATCTCGAAGTTAGTTGGATTGAAAATAGGGATGTAGACTAAAAAAATATTTTTCGTCCGTCCTGTAGATTATTAAAAAATATTGGACACGTATTTTTTTTTTTTCTTTTTTTACGTAATCAAAACATTATGGCAATACATTGAGTTCAAATGTGGCATTACATCACTTCTCATTAGATTTTATACTGAGCTGTGACGTAACGAGCCCCCACTCCCCAAGTTTAATGTGTTTTTTCTAAGTCATTTTTTATTAATATGATAAAGCAAAAATACGAGTCTAATATTTTTTTATTATCTGATTGACGGACTAAATAGCTTTTCTTTTTTTTTTACCCAGGCATCATCCCTATTGTTTGGAATGAAGAAACTTCTGTAGTCTCCCTGTGAACAATTTTTTAAGGGTTGAATACAAGAATCGATAAATGGTACATTAATTCACCCTTGAAATATTTGTATATTTGGCTGCCTCGTTAATACCTATCAACATAACATAGAGTTCGAAAATCCCTGTTACAAAAAAAAAAACACTTCTCGGCAATCCACAGAATTAGCGGTACAAGGTACCCCTGAAAGCTGAACACATTACGCACAGACCCTCGCTTTACTCATTTGTAGGAAGGAAACCTTGATGAGGTCGTCAGAACTGGTTCGCAACTCCCCCCTCGCCCCTCTCCTCAAGCAGCGTGGCCGTTTCCTCAGCCCCAACTTTAATGGACATCATTTGGCAAATCACTGGTGTTCACTTTAATTACGCATTCCAATCTTTCTTTTAAACTTCGCTCGTATTTTTTCCGTTCAACCTGTAAAGTATTCTCGTCCAGAAAGTTTGGAATCACGATTTGTGTAAGCAAAACTCGGAAGTAGGTCTTTTATTTTTAAAATGCGACACAAATTATTACTTACTCCTGGGGGTAAAGGTTAATCTTCCAAGTCAAAATTCGGATCAATAATACCAGTTAAGGAACAAAATATTGTTATATGATTTAACGTCTTCGTTAATTTTAAATGGGTTTTCGCAAAGCACCTAACGCCTGATTCAACTAACTTGGGCTCTCAGCTATCGAACCAAACTGTACTCTCCTATATAAATAAGTTGTGCCTCGGAGCACTGCCACTGAAACCAGCTGTTGACGAACTTAAATTGTGTTTCCGAACCGACTGGGTGTTTGCTTTCGAGATGAAACACGAAATAGAAAAGATATTTCCAAAAATATTTGTTAAAATAAATTTTGTTTGGAGAGAATTATTCACGTTTGTCCAGGAACCGTTTTTAATTGGTTTCTTGGAAAATGTGTTGTTTGAACCAGATCATGAAAAAATATAACGCTATGTCTGTCGCAGGCATATTGTACGATTCGTCATTTTACAAACGGCCATCATCCGTTAACAAACGCTCACGGGTATGCACAATGCTTAAGAGCGTTGTCACCGGTCCACTAGCGCCACGTTTTTAAAGGAGTGGCGTTAGTGTACCGGTGACAACCCTCTTAAGGCAAAATGTAAATCTATTTCTCAAGGCGCTCGCCGGCCGCTGCCTGCCGCGGCACGGCTCGCTTCGTTCGCTCGCGTGCGCGTGGTTGGTCACAGCTCTAAACTTTCTTTTTTTTTTTGACGCTGAGAAATGCATTACGCATGCCCGCTCGTCGGGGGACGAGACGGGGTATGTGGGACTCCCTGCCAAAATGGCAGTATACCCACTAAAACTCAGCGGAGTTCCCTCATCGCCTTGATGGGAGGGTCATGGGAAACCGACACAGCCTTTACGTCCACAACCCTTCCGGCGCATGCCCGCCTAGCTGGCGGGCCCCGCATGCCCCTCCGCCTGGGGGCGATATGGGAATGACCGGGAACACCTGGCTATTCTCGTCCGACACTGGTGGAGGCCTGTGCAATACAGGCAAGGGTGCCCCCACACCCGTTGCCTGCTGGCCTCCACCTGGGATCCCGCGCCAGACGACCCCGCGTCCAGGCGCCCCTGGTCCCCCCGCGACGGGTCAGGTCAGTGGCGACCTGACCCGTCTGCGGCCGAAAAGTGGTAGGCGGCGGGGCCGCCTACCACTTTTCGGTCGCAGAGGATAGGAAGAGCGGCCACGCAATACCGACACTCCTCTTCCTCTGCGGCCCCACCGAGTCCGCCATTCAACGGTGGCGACCCCGTCAAGGCCGCGGAAGGTAGGGAGAACGCCTCACCGCAATACCGGCACTTCTCTCCCGCCGCGGCCTCCCACACTCAGCCGCGATGCCGCCCATTCGACATCGCGGCCCGCCTCAGTTGCGATGTCGCCGAAGCGGCACCGCAACCTACGGCCGCTACGTCGTCGGCGTAGCCGCAAAAGCCCTGACGAGCGGCCCCCTCCTCGGGTTCCTCTTAGCTTCACCGTGGCCCTCCAAGCCACGGCTACTGAGCCCCCCCGCCTCGACAATGCGGGAACCCACCGGGGGGGTCACAATTCTAACCTAACCTAACCCATTTAGTTGCCAATTTGCCTAAGGCATTTTGCATAACCGCGAGCGTTTGTAAACGGACGACGCCATTTGTAAAATGCCGAATCATACAATCTGCCTGCCACACGCCCATAGCGACAGTGCCTGCTTTGGGTCTTCATATCCTAATAATTTTTACCTTATATTTGTGCTTTGAGAAAGAAGCCGACAAGAGGATCCGGTTGGGCTTGGCAGCGTTTGGGAAACTCTGTCAAGTTTTTTCATCGCCTATCCCGCAATCTTTGAAGACTAAGGTCTTTAACCAGTGCGTCCTGTCCGTTATGACATACGGTGCCAAAACGTGAACACAAGTGCCGATTCCCTTGTTCACAAACTAACCTAAATTTAGGCTCAGTGCATCTTTTTCTTCCTATTTCATTAAGAAAAGGACAGAAGATAAATTTTAGTTTAGTCTTGTCAAATTAATCAGCGCCTGTCACTATTCCTTATAAGTTTAGACGTGATTAAAAACTTGCCGACTAAAATTAAGTCAATTTACGTCAAGTGCTGAATAATTTGACGGGACTAAACTAAAATTTACCTTCTGTCCTTTTCTTAATGAAATAGAAAGAAAAAGATGCACCGAACTTAAATTTAGTTTAGATTGTGAACAAAGGAATCGGCACCACTGACGACTGTCAGTGATGCCGATTCCTTTGTTCACACCTTTGTTTGGACCAGCCCGACTGGGCTGGTCCACAAATTTGAAGTCGCTCAGCGCGCTATGGAGCGGGCTATGCTCGAAGTTTCTTTAAAGGATAAAATCAGGAATGAAATTATCCGGAAGAGAACCAAAGTAACCGACATAGCTTGCAGTGTAAGCAAGCTGAAGTGGCTGGCCATGGCCGGTGAAGCAGACGAGTCCTGGACTGGAGACCGCTTATCGGAAAGGGTAGTGTGGGACGCCCCCCAGCTAAATGGACCGACGACCTCAAAAAGGTTGCTGGGACAAACTGGATGCAGAAGGCGGAGGACAGAGTATTGTGGCAGCCTGGGAGAGGCCTATGTCCAGCAGTGGACTGCGATAGGCGGAGTTGATTTGTGCTTGATTCGACGAAAATCGTCCAACGTGGGCTCATACGAACCCTAAAAAACATCCTAGTAAAGCGCCTTAAAAATCAAAAAATCTAAAATCTGTCGGTACACTGAACTGGTTTACTACATGAATGTAAGGATTATGCCCAAAATAAACACGAGGAAAGTGGAATAACGTGACGTGAAATGAAGGAGGTAGAAACTGAAAAGCGTCCACCCATTGTTTCGGAGCTGACCGTGTTACACGTTGTTATTATTTTGGCGAGCTACGCCGCATTTAACATCAGAAAGTTACCCGTTATAACCTTTAGGCGTGTGTTCCGAAAATAAAGAATGTCAACGCTTCGGTCCGGGTCTCTTGAATATGTTAGGTGAAACGTAATATGAAATTATTTAGATACTTCCACACCTCGCATTTAGATTCTTTGGGACTTATCTCAGGGCTTTTATATAGCTACTTTGCGTTTGTAAATTAACTTCGTGAAATTTTGTGGACGCTATAAATCCGGACAGGTATTTTCGGTCCGGTAATGAAGCATTTTAGGCAAATAATTTTCGAAGTAAAAGTTTTGACAGACAAACTGCTTTACGGCAAAATGGACCGATAATACACTGGTATACATAAAAGGGCGATATTTTAGGATCCTATTTTTTCCAATTTGGTCGTGTTGATAGACAGGCTCTCTAAAAAGAACTAGAAAAATAAAAAATACCATATTCTGGGCACGCTCGTTCCATCATAGACCTCATCCATAACTTTCCATCACGCGAGATCGAAGTCAAGAGCAGGCCCAATCAATAATAAAAAAAATTAAAGAAAGAGAGAATAATTGTTTATTCGGCACAAACAAAACGCACATAACAAAAAAAAATATACACGCATACAAAGTAGCCAGAAGCCTCGTATTCAAGCAATAAAAGAAGAAGAAAGAAGAAGAGGAAAACCTCAGTGGTTTAATTACGATTAAGGCCCAGATATATGCCAGTGACCTTGAGTGGTTAGCTTGCGTGTTCTGTACTGAGCTCATGCAACGTGTCGTACGTCCAGCCAGTAATAGGACTCGCCCACCCAAGAGCGCTGTCCCATATTAGACGCATTATTAATTTATTATACATAAAACAAAAGGTATTTTAATAAAACACGTACACTAAAAGATTAATAATTAAATTATCTTTAAAAAGATGAAGGTTTCAGAAACATACGATTGATAGATTTTACGTGATTCTCAGTTTTTTATCCGCGTTAGACATAACTTTACAAATTAATTTCACTATGTAATATAAACATAATCTAAAATATTTACATACTAAGTTATTAAGAAAATGCTCTAACTTAACATATATTTTTTCCAAATCTTTAACACTACTCGTTTAGACGCGATCTTCAGTATAAAATCATTAAAAGTCGGTTATCGTCACCTTAAGTACTTCGATTACATCAAAATGATGGTCAGCATCATCTACGCATTTGTGCGATACATAATAACGAACCACAGTCAGATGCTAGAAGACAACTGTTCCTTACGTCCAAACCTTAAAAACTTGAAGTCCAAAACCAACTAACGAAAAGCAGAAAGATTTAATTCAGTAGCAATTGCATACAATTTCGTTATACGCAGTAACCGGGGCAATATAAGGCGACATCTCACCACTAAACTATTGCTCAGTGCCCAGCAGTAAGGCAGTAACAAGCTGTTGATAAATTAAGTTGTCGACTCGACAACAGGGCGGGACTCGAAATTGCTCGATGCAGTCCTTGAGAGAGACTGCGCTTTTTACGGCTTATTTTACGTCACTTTGTCGCTTTTGCTGAGTATTTTTGGTGCTAGAGTTGTAATAGCACGCAAAGTTAAGTAGTTGAGCCGTCTTCAAAGTGGCACTTTGCTCATTTCAATGCCAAAGAGAGAGTTTATGACCCTTTTTAAATGTTTAATCGCCTTTATCAATTTTATTTCTAAATAGCTTCTGCCCTCGACTTCGTTTGCATGGATGTCTTATGACTAGAGATCGGATATTTGGATGCATATTTACCTAAAGTTAATGTTTAGTTTTGAAAGTATGGAAGCAGCTTCATAAATATATATATTTTTTTTTTGTAAAAAAAAAATCCCTAGTTGTAGATGTATAGTATGGAACGACTTCTAAAAATAAGATTATTTAAAAAAACCCCCGAGATTCTTGGATTCCATAACTATTCAGATGCATATTTATTTAAAATTAATGTTTAATCCCCGATGCAAATATGTGTTTATAGGGTATAAGAGGAGGGGTGTAGTGTTAGCTGAAACAAAAAAAAAACATAAATTTAAGTAATTATTTTTATTAAATTAAGTACTATATCCTGATTGGGCGTAAATATTACCTCAGCTACTTATTGTAAGAGATATGCATCCTAGTTTATAGTCAGAAAAAAACACAAAATTGATCGATTCTGGAATCGCGGGATTTATACTATCGATAAGTACAAAAGTGAAGTGAGTGAGTTCCATATAAGCCAACATTTGAAAGTAAGTAAATATACATCCAATTCTATATTCAGAAACCTAAATTGGTCGATCTCGGAATCGCGGGATTTTTTCGATACCAAAGCACATTCCATATTAGCTAGCATCTCAACTTTAGGTGAATATCTAATCTCTACTTATGACACCACAATATCCTAAATTAATAGCCACATTTTTATAAAACTTCCCCATATACTACGTTTGTAGTTTTGGTCTCAGCAGCCCAAATATACAGAGATTCAGGATTGGTGACGCGGGATCGAGATAGTGACGTATGTACAATTGTCCGTATGTGAAGCAGCTCGTCTTGAGGTCGACACCCGCAGCTTTCAGTAGCAATTTCCTATTGCTTGCGAAGATTTTCGTTTTTAGTAATTTAATGAACGCAATAAATAATTTCACTATGTAAACGTAATCTAAAATATTCTTTTATTAAGTTAATAAGAAAATGCTGTAATAAACATATATTTTTTTTCAAATCATTAACACTACTCGTTTAGACGTGATCTTCAGTATAAAACCATTAAAAGTCGGTTATCGTCGCCTTAAGGTAATATAAGAAAGAAAGAAAGAAAAAACGTTTATTTGCGGTAAACATGATGCAAAAAAAGAACACAAACACAAAAAAAAAACAAGTCCGGGGTAAATATGCGTCACATCCACGCAAAACGGCCATCGCTCAGCATAATGCTGCGACCCTATGCGAGACAGAATCCCAGCGCTGGTTTTCAGCGACAGCCGGCGTTGACATGATATATTACCTACATATTTAGTATAGTTCTACTTTTTTAATATCTCATGTAAAAGTGATTCCGATATCCTATTTACAGAATGCACAACTTCATTTTACTTTATTTCACTAAGAACAAAGATCAAAAAAGGTGCTTCCACTTGCGGCAACACAAAATCTACTAGGACTGCCTATCTTCACTATGAAACATGATAACCGCCGTAAACCGAAGAGCTTAAACAGGAAAAACACAGCTAATGCGCTCGCCATAATGTTCACCCCATTTCCCTAACTCCAGCCCTGTATTCTATGTCCTCAGTTATCCGCGACGCGGATATTGTTTCTCTACTGGCGAGCACTTAGAAAAATTACAATTACTCCAATGAAAAGAAGATTTGATATTGCCTCAGCCATTATTGTTGTTAACCCCTGTTCCTTTTATAAATGATATTGTATTTTCTTGTCTGTAATATTTTAGTTATAGAACCTCTGAGTATGTGATCAGGAATCAAGATATGAAAAATTATATTGATAATAAACCACTCTACGTGGTATTTACGAATACAGTGTGAGTCTTTATAATGTGCACTTATCGAAATGAGGGAATCTATGCTTAATTTTATCTACGGCAAAAATATTTTAAAAAATCTAAATATTTTATTTTTTATGGAATTAAAAAAAAAAATTGTTCTCAGTGTAAACAAAACGGTGTAACTTTTAAACTAAATGATTTATCACGATGAAACAAACTCCATAATGATCGGAAGTAATTAGGCGTCTAAAATTTGGGGAAAAAACTACCCTCAATTGAAAAGTAACATGTTTTTTTAGCAAAAATCAGTTTTTTTTTTTTGTTTTCTATTTTTTACAATAATTGTAAAATTTCTCAATAAGGGGGCGTCTTATTGAGAAATTTTGAAATAAAAAATAAAAAATTCAAATAACATAAAAAATAAAAATAATAATTTAGTTTTTTTTTTTTGTATTTTTCCGTAGATAAAATTAAGCATAGATTCCCTCATTTCGATATGTGCACATTATAAAGACTCACACTGTATAATGCTTATAACCAGAGATCGGAATACATAGAGTTTTATTTACCTAAACTTCGAGGAAAATACATAGAGTTGATAATACCTCCTCTAAAATTCCGGAATAATTATAATAACGTTTAAAGGCTCGTACAGACTAGTGCGATATCGCGGGCGCGACGAGACACTAGTAGCAGAATTTCTTTGTCGGTGCCTGTCGCGCCCGCGATATCGCGCGAGTCTGTGTGGGATTTAAAAACCACGAATTATTTATTATTATTTTATTTTTTTATTTATTGGACTTTATTTATAGTTCCGGCACCACATGGCACCTGCATGGCACAGGGTATGGTGGACATAAAGAATAGCACCACCCCATTTCCTCCCGTGGGTGTTGTAAAAGGCGACTAAGGGACTTGCTCACCTTATTACTACAATAATCGATTGGGAAACTATTATCGCGCAACTTTTTAAAATTTTATAATCTACGACATAAATTATTTAAATTATTGTGAAAGTGAAGACTAAGTTGGTCTTTTTTTTATTATGGTCTGGCAGTTTGAGTAATTTATGCCACCTACCCTAAAGTCCTTTGTTTGGTATTGTTCGTCGAATCATTGAGCTCCTTAAGTTATAAGTTGAGCTGCACGATTACTGACAAATGCGTACACTGACTGGACAGGTCCACTCAATCTGTGTGGTTCTCACCTCAAAAGACCATTTCAGACACCAATCTACATGGGCTTCACATGATCTGACCAAGATTGGACTTTAAAAGAGAGTGTGAGCTCTGAGTTCTTCGGCCTTTTTTCTCATGGCAGAGTAGTCAAATAGGAAACGCCGACCTCATCTAGTTCTTAAAATATGATTGACGTGTAAAAGTATTTGTACAAACCTACTTCATCATTTCAGCCGAAAGACGTCCACTGCTGGACATAGACCTCCAAGCACCGCCACCTCGACCGGTTTTGTGCTTCCCGCATCCAGCGGATTCCTGCGGCTTTCATAAGGTCATCGGTCCACCTTGTGGGAGGCCTTCCAACGCTACGTCTTCCGGTACGCGGTCACCACTCCACCTACCTAAACAAAACCTACTTACAGAAATAAAATCATTTATTATTTATCTCTCCCTACACTACTACATAAGTCAATAAGAATACTAATCAGCTACCATAATTACTTAAAAACGTCTTTAGAAAAAAAACCTTCATGATTAACTTCGACATTATTTTATTAAAAATGCTCTAAAGCAAAAAATCTTTTCATCCGAGCAGAAAGTTACAAATAAATCTTGCTTTGTAGAATGGCATATTTTATAATTAAGTACAAGGGAGTTTATTCTGAGCCCGAGGCGTTTGGCCGTATTTCCTTTACTGTCTGTTGCAGAAAAACTCACTGTTAAACAAAGAAATCTGAATAATGATAATATAAGATAATGATAAAATGTTTTAGATGCTTTGTGACGTACGCTTGTTTTATCAAAGAGAATTTTATTTGCGAAAAAAATCTGTTAGTTCATTACGAATCATGATAATTTTATTGGTACAGTTAAATAACACACTGTCAACCCTGTCTGTTGCCTGACACTGTTTATTTTGCTTATATTTATGTATGTATACATATATCTATGTGTTAGTTATATTTATTTTTCCGTTTTCGAGTTATCTATCCGTTATGTTGCACCTGCCATGTTTTGTCTGTGCATCACCCTAAGGTTGACTGGTAGAAAATGCCTCAGGCATTAAGTCCGCCTTTGTACAGTATTTTTTTACTTGTGCATAAAGTTTTAATAATTAAAAAATCCTATACTCTGTTTCAAAAGTATCTGATAAAAGTGTAAACAAACCGTGTTCAGGTTACATTATAAGTAACGCAATCAGTCACTTATCATCTACCTAGCCTTTTCCCAACTATGTTCGGGTTGGCTTCCAGTCTAACCAGATGCAGTTGAATACCAGTATTTGACATGGAGCGACTACCTATCTGACCTCTACATCCCAGTTACTGGCGTTTCTTACGTTTTTTGCAATTTGCAGGTAATATCAGGGCCTCAAGTCTGCTATCACAATAGTGTCAGAATGGTCTCGCCATTGTGAGTATTTGACAGTGTTTGTATGGCAAATCTGTCAAAAACTCACAATGAAGAGACCATTGCAACGTTTGTACATTAGTAGACTTGGCCCCCTGGTTGTATGTTGATCTGAATATGATTCGCGAAAAACTGAACATATCTGTATTTATATAATTAATTTTAAGCGGCTGGTCTTAAGGCGAGGTTCTTCAAGTTTACCTATAGAAAATGTAATTTTAATGCCATTTTATTAAGAAACGGTAATGATTAAACACGTGAAAAAATTATATGTTGCTTTTGAGACCTTTCTACAGAAAGGTCTCAAAAGCAACATATAATTTACCTACAGGTACGTCGGGTACTCGTTACATAATTGAACCTTGACAATTCAAAAGTGCCTGTAATTGGTTTATTTGAAATAAATGCTTTGAGTTTGAGTTTTGAGTTTGAACAAAGTTCCCTTGATAGAAAAAAAAATCTATACATACCCTTATTTTGTAGATTAAAACTCATTTTATTTCAAAATAAACGTCTGTGATGATGTAATGTTCGTCGGGTTTAACATTGTTGATATCGTAAAACATATAATTTTCAACCCAAAATTAACGAAGTTCAGGGCAGAATTTACTCGCGCCCCGCTGCCACCTCAAGAACAAAAATGCACGCTTAAAGAACCTTGCCTTAACAAATCTCTCTTTCAATTGGGGTACCATAACTCCAAGACGTTTGTTTCCAAAATTCCTAACTAATTATAATATATTATTACTAGCTTTTGCCCGCGGCTCCGCCCGCGTGGATGTCGGTTATCGCGTAAAAAAGTAGCCTAGGTCCTTCTCCATATCCCAGGCTGTATCTCTGCCAAATTTCATGACGATCGTTTAGCAGTTTAGGCGTGAAAACGTAACAGACAGTTTCTTTCACATCACTATCACTACATAATTATTATAAAACAAAGTCCTCCGCCGCGTCTGTCTGTTTGTCTGTCTGTTCGCGATAAACTCAAAAACTGCTGCACCGATTCTCATGCTGTTTTCACCAATGGCTAGCTTGGTTCTCGAGGAAGGTTTTAGTATATAATTTGTTAAGTTTTTGTATACATTTTTGTATAAATAAACGATATTTGTTGGAGGTGTCGGAAAAAAATAAGCCGTCTGGGAGCTTTCAACGAAAACGCTGTCTAAAAACCCTTTGAGATATAACAAAATAATGTATGGTGGAATTGTGTATCTTATAAAGGTCTTCAAAAAAGTCCGCGATGGCATATGTCTATCTCTTAAGGATAACATACTATATCCATTTTAATGTCTTTTTGTAGGTATTTGTTTGCCGAATTTTACTCTTGGAAATACGATTACGATAACAATACGCTATAATATCAGTAGCTATTAGCCAAATTATGTTCATAGATAAATAAGCTAGCTACTTACGTGTATTTCAAACAGTATACAAGAATATTTATCATAAAAACATTACTAAACACGGCGGCCTTATGATCAAAATTTGTGCATTCCAAAACTTTCCGTTACTTTTTCACTGACATATTTATCACTTTTCGATAAACTAACACTCAATACGAAATCTACATTTATTTCTCAGTAATTCTGTATAAGATTCTTCTATGATTAAACCGTTTTCTCATTGAATCCATTACTTTACGCACGTATAACCTTGATGAATGTTTACATCGCGCCACACCGCCACACGACCACAGAGTACAGACGTATTTTGTTTTCTTTTTTTTTTCGTTTGTTTAGTGGTGTTCCCGCTAAAATGTATTAATGTCGGTCAAGTATTAGTCGATTAATCGAATTCTACAGCCAGATCGTGTTGCAAGTACAAAATAAATGTCAAATATTTCGTCCAATTGCGAACGTGACCCTGAGGAAAGTTATGCACCAATGGTGTTCATTAGATTTCGAGTGTTTTCTCAGCACAAACGGTGTATCAACGTGCGACTTTTCGGAGGATTTCGTTTTGTTTTCACATTGTTGGTACTTAAGTGAATTATCTTAAAATTATTATTTGTGTCGCATTTTTATTTCGTGTTGTAATTTGGTACAATTGATTGCTTTAAGAATTTGAGTGAAATTTCGTATTTTGATTTTGTGTTTGTTATCTTTAGGTAAAGACTCATTAGACGTTCAGATCATAAGTACTTTTTATTATATTAAATCATTTGTTTCGGTTTCTATTCACTTAGTGAATCACATTAAAATTAACATTAAGTTAGAAATTTGAGATATAGCCTGGGATATGGAGAAGGACATAGGGTACTTTTTTATGCGATAACAGACATCCACGTGGGCGAAGCCGCGGGCAAAAGCTAGTTTATAATATTATTAAGTATGGATAGCATCAGTCAGGAGGCCCTTGTTGCGAAAAAACGGGCGCATGTCCTTATAAACGGAAATTCTGTTGAATTTGTAACGGGTAGACCACACGGACCTAACTAGTACCTAAGTAACGAGGTCGACCTACTTTAACTATTCATATAGGAGATAACATTTCCTGAAATCTGCTACATAACTCACTGCAAACAAACAACGTTGCAATGTAAAACAAAATGAAACAGGAAAATAAATTACAAAACACTGCAAGCTTAATATTTACCTGTAAAACCAGATAACAAGAACACATACAATGATAACTAACGTTCGCAATATCAAATAAACATTGCCCTGTTTAAAGATTCATCCCAACAAAGAATTATCAACTTAATCTCCTTCTAATATAGTAGTAAATTGAATGACGAATACGGGATGTATCACTTGCAATTCTATGCCGGAGCAATTGACTTAGGGTATTCCCTCCACATCCAATATTAATGTGCTAGCATATAGTGCGAAACGACTGATTGCACGAGACTGTTTCTGCGGTATCCATTTCCGTCTGAACACGATTGCAAATACGTTACGGGAATGGTTTTCCTTCAATGGATGTGTTGGCGAAATGTATGTGGATGTGGTCGTATTATGTATTGATCTGGTGGTATAGTTTGGGAGAAGTTATGAGCGGGTTGAAGTATATATAAGGTCGAGTTTACAAAGTTTCGCACACTCTCCCAAGTAACACAGGGTTTTCCTAGCATAGGGGTCATTGATCAATATTTTGTGTCAGACTATTCCCATGTTTAATTAAGTGTCACTCTGTATGTGTACTTTTACGTCAAATAAAATATTATTATTATTATATTACTCTGAAAGGTTTTAGTCATGAAGACTTGCTTGGTTGTTGCGCTGTTTCTCGTCATTTTTGCGGTCGCGACCTCAGCTGCTGACATAGGACATGATGGTTGGTTTTAATTCTTTTTTTTTTTTTTTTATAGCTGCTGCCTGATGCTCCACCCGCGTGGCTTTTTCTAAAATAAAAGTAGCATAAGTTACCAGTGAAAGTCCCGTCAAAATCGATCTAGTCATTTCGCAGATGAGCCAAAACAAACAGACAGACGGACAAAAAAATATGTTTTTTGTATTTTTGTGTTTTATAAAGCTGTTATTTTGACATAACTAACAAACACTTCAATTTCATTTATTTGTATAGATATTAATAGAATTACGTTCTTTGTTTTTCGTATATTTATCATTCTTGTTTTTTAGCACCATGATAATAATTTGCAGCATGTCATGCAGTAGAGCCCACGTACCACGACCACACCACATACAGTGATAAAATGTGGGCAAGCAGTGGTTACGTGTGAGTAGTGTCGTTGCAACTTCTTGCAGTTGCGTTGTGGTTGCGTTGTTGCTAGTAGATGCGATGTGTTGCAGACATCTTTGTGTTTGCGATGTGGCTGGCCGCTAGTCTCGATGGTCGTTGCGTTGTGGCTGCAACGTCGCCCTGATGCGGTCGGTGTCGCCCACACGGTTGTTTTTGACAGCCAAATGTGGTCCGTGTGAACAGACAGACTATTCATTGTCATACAAATTACCGCCCGACCACGTGGTATCGATGTGGTTCGATAATGGTTGTGACGTGGTTGTGGTGGCGTGGTTGTGGTACGTGTCATTGGGCCCTAAATTAAAAACATAAATACACGTAAAATGAAACGTCCAATCATAAGCACCTACTTAAAATATGTTTGTTATTTCCACAGAGCTATCCCACATAATACTAAAAAGAGAAACGATACAAGGGCCTGCGTTCCCGAACCGCTGCGTATTTTACGAGTGCACCGCCAGTTGCAGGAGGAGAGGATACAAGTCTGGCGGATACTGCACAATCAATGGATGCCAATGTCTGCGGTAGTCACGTGATATGTTAATACGACACATTTTATACAATATCGATAGTTTTTTTTTTTTAAGAAACCCACCCTACCCGAGCAAAATACGTCTAAGTTTAAGTTTTAAAAAAATTAAAATTTTTATCTGTCTGTCTGTTTGTTCCAGCTAATCTCCGAAACGGCTGGACAGATTTTGACAGGACTTTCACTGGCAGATAACTGATGTTATACGAAGTAACTAAGGCTACTTTTATTTTAGAATTTAAAAAAACCATGCGGTCAGATAATAAATCTCCGTACTACGCTAGGCCAGCTCAAGGTCAAAGTGTTACCACCGACGTGCCGTCGACTGTACCAAACCACGAACGCCGTTATGAGGTCAGAAATGTAATAAAATGTCAATGCTATCCCTAACCCTTATTTGACTCACAGCATTTTCCTTCGAGAAAATTATGTCGTAAAAAGCAACTGACAGTAGTGATGTTCAAAATAATGATTCTGATATACGTAATTCCAAAATATCGAAAAACGGATATCGAATAAAGGCTCCCACATGCAAGGGTGAATTTTTATGAGAAGGCGCGCGTCACTACTTACAGGAGCGACCTGTCGTGCCGCGACACAGAAATTTTCGACCTTTCACATGAAGCGCGACTCGCATTGTAATGTGACTCTAAATTAGGATTTTAATATCGCAGAATCGCCACGTGAGACGTCGCGCGACATATCGCGCCAGTCTGCACGAGCCTTAACGCTGTCGCGCTGTGAGAGCAAGCGCTCGAACGTGACTATAAAAGGCCGGTGATTAAAATGGAGTCGTTTCAATTTACCGTATAATTTAATTGGATTTAACGCCGTTAATCATTCTTTACACACCGTGATTCGAAAAATACTAGTTTAAGGGTACATAAAAAAATTCACCAGTTGTGCACACCCCCGATGTGTGAGATAAAAGTATGATTAGTTAAGTAAAGTAAAGTAAAGTAAAGTAAAAGTTTTTATTTTGGAACAACAACAAATTGACATAATTACAATAGAAATGGTGATAGCTACAAAAGTTAAAAACTGTGTCGCAGCTATCAACGCCCGTCTAAACATAAGAAACACATTGTTCCAGACTTAACTGTGATATAGGTACAATTTAGCTAGCTTTGGAATAAGGTAAAAATTAAAAATGCAAGAAGAAATAAAGAAACAAAAGCCATGCAAACTTTATAGTTTATAGTTATACTTAGTTCCTCGCAACATGCGACGAACGTCGACTTTTTTGTCGGGATCAGTGCTGAAATGGTTTTATCGCAATGGATCCAAAAATAAAAGGAATTTCATAAAACGCCTGCATAATTTTTTTTCGTCTTGTATTAATACATATAACTATCAAATTTGTATCTTAAAACTCATATTATTTTTCAATTTCATGAAAAATCTAATGTATGATTGGCAATTTGCCTTCCGGCCCGCTCGTAATTATTGTAAAACATGGGAGTTTAATATCCAAGAGCAAACAACAAACACAAAACATGCAACTCTATTAGCGAATATGGTGAAGTTTCACCAAACAAACGTTCAGGGCCTCAAGTCTGCTATTACAATAGTGTCAGAATGGTCGCGCCATTGTGAGTATTTGTATGGCAAATCTGTCAAAAACTCACAATGAAGAGACCATTGCAACGTTTGTACATTAGTAGACTTGGCCCCCAGTTTTGGTATCCATCGTGTGGATATCAACCACAGAACAGATAAAAAAGGTTAGAAAGGAGTTCCTGATTTGTATTAAAACGCGTGTCGCCGCTTGTCTCCCACTCTCTAACTCCACTACAAGCAAGAGATACATACGTACGCGCATTGCGCACACAAATAAACCACACGCACTTAGATCGCGAGTTTGCTATTAGTTGTCACACTAACGCAAACACTGCGTTTGACGAACAGTCACACACACATTAATTTCTCATATGCGTTACGGTTAGCAAAAGGTTGATTATTTGTATCTACTATAAAATTACTGTAATTTTGTTACTTTCAGTTTTGCAATTTTTCGCTTTCATTTCTGGAGGGGGTCTGGGTGCGAATATTGTGGACGTCCTAAATACATAAGGGGGAACATCCGATATAGCCACTAAATTCAAAATTTCTTTCGTTTTTAGCTAATTGCAGCTCTGTTTTACGTCATAATTATTATGTCACAATAAGTCGTGGTAATAAACAAAGTTATTTTAATTATAGTTTTACTGATAATAATCATTTGTGTTCATACACACATACTTAATAATATCGACATTGTTTACAATTTGGTAAAACATTATCGATACGCATGGATTTCGCTGAATTCAACGCACGTGACGTTCGCAGTGAATGCAATACATTGCGCGATAGCTCACGTAGTACAAGATGATACCCATGTATTGCAAGCAATGTATAATTTTGCATCGGTTTGCGATTGTATCGTTTTGTCTATAAACTACATAATACTGTTGTAATAATTACAAATATCACTTGTATTTTAAGGTTTTTGGTCTTACTGGTGAATAAAAATCCCTTCTCGGGATGCACTGCACACCTGGCTTCTCTTCAGACACGTTATAATAGCGCAAGACGGCATAATTCTTTATTTTTCGCGGAGCTGCGTACGCTGTCACAATAAGAGCGCGATTGTTGGCCGGTGAAGCAAATTTCGGTTGACTTATGAGCGTTTGCTCATAAGTGCGGCGCGCCTGCCCCACCCATAAGGCCCTTCTAACCTGTTTTATCTGTTCTGTGGTATCAACATCAGTTTCAGATACAATACTAGTGCTATCGTTGCACATCACTAGCTGACACACAGTGTCCATTTTGTCCCAGCTAAGATCACTATTTGGCCGTTTTGGGTAATTTAGGGATCTTCAGATACCCTAATAACTTTAACAGTAAGAAAATAGCGAATTTAAGGATCTAGTCAGAGGCGTGAAAGGATATATTGTAACGTTCTGTCTCCATTTCTAATTTTCTATATCACAAAATATAGGTACCTATATGTTTACAAGTAGCAACTCAAGATGCTAAACAGATGCATGTAAGTGCTCTAGACCTCGGCCATGGCAACTAATGTCAGCGGAGGCAATACTTCGGCGCGAGAGATATAATGGTGCACAAGTGTGTACGCAGATACATGTGCACTCTCTCTTCCCTCACTCTCATAGTCCGTGGGGATGGCAATCCGACACGGTCAGAGAGAGATCAGGCTTAGGACCAACAGCTTAACGTGCTTTCCGAGACACGGGGGTCACACCGTAAACTTTCAAACTCCGGGCTGTAACTGTGAAATTCCTAATGGTAAAAAACCCACGGAACAGACGAGGTAAAACCTTCCTAGTTTCGCCCAATTAGAGGCAATATGCAATAAACACGCTCAACAGTCGCGTAAGGCAAGCTATGGGCAGTTCGCCGTCCGGTAAGTACCAGGCCCGAGTGGACGGCGCGTTGTGTTCCACGTGCGCCTCAAAGAGATGTCAGCACGCACTGACGGGGTCCGCTAGGACCGGTGCCTGCCAGGGTGGGAGTTTTTCCGAAAGGGATACCGTGGCCCTGGCACACAAGCAACTGAAGGAACACGGGTGGGTTTTAGTCAGTAAAAGTCTGACACTCCCTCCCGCTCCGCCCAGAGCGGGAAAAGTTATTTGATAATTGCCCACCCAAAAAAAGGAAGGATGTATGTACCGAACAGTTGAATACATGTGTAGTCAACTCTAAACTGTACACGTTTCCTCTCACACCCGTATTTACTTCGCACTCGCATAAATTCCTTTCAAGTATCATTGCAATTTGGTTTGTTTCCTTAATTCGGTTTTCATGATACAACACTAATAAATTAGTATGCATGCCTAAGGCCTCAAAACAGGTTCCCAATAACACTTGAGATACTTATGGATACCCAAAATTCCGTTAATTTGTTTAAACAAATTAATTGAATTCTGAAGACTCTCAATCATCAAGTAGTTTGGATTGTGGGAGATTTGTATTTGCATTTCACGAGTAACCGCTAAACCTATTTATTGCTTTGTCTAATTTTGTTTTAAATGTAAGACTTATTTCTTACACGAGTACCTACGAAGAAAGAAAAGTACTTTTTCGCAAAATAAGTTTCATTTACGTTCAAATGTATAGAATTTAAGATAGTATTTCATTAGTATTATTACGTACTTCTTTTAGAATATATTTATTTCTATGTCCATTTGGAGCAATGTTCTATCCAATGTTCAATAAAATTTATTATTTATTTATTTCAAAAAAACTTAGCCTATTCAAATTTTTTTTTTGCTACACAATGAAAACCTCTCAGTGTTTACCTCTGTGCTGCCGAGCCGTTCATTAAAATTTTACAAAAATGTTGATTAATACAATAATAGTTATTATAATTTAAAAAATATATATATTTTAAAAATACATAAATAGTTATTATAATTTTATTATGATGATAATAATCTAAAAGTACATTAATACATACACACATACATTAGGAAAAATTTTGTGTAAGGAAACGTTTAGATTTGTACATACAACTTTTCGAACTCGTTTTGTTTATCGTTCGCAAGTCTTCTGGAAGTTTATTAGGAAATAAAAGGTTTTGTTTTTGGAAATATTTGTACGCCATACTCGTACTATGGCAGGGTATGCTGGAACCAATATTTATAACATCTATTGTACCATAACCTAACAAATAAACATTTTTGATTTTGATTTTTTGATTTGAAAAAAAGGTACTAAATATTCTGCAACCCTTATCCCGTACCGATTATTGAACTTTGGTAGGATGTATTTATTTTTAAGTGATATCGTTCTCAGAAAAACAGGTCTTGTTTTTTCGGTTAGCAGCTCAGGGGCGTAAGTCTACTAATTTACAGACGTTGCAATGGTCTCGCCATTGTGAGTATTTGACAGTGTTTGTATGGCAAATCTGTCAAAAACTCACAATGAAGAGACCATTGCAACGTTTGTACATTAGTAGACTTGGCCCTCACGTCTACTGACTTCAGCAAGAGTAAAAAAATTAACTTTATCTACTCTCATATCGTAAAATTCGAATTATAAACTTCAAAACGAGTTTATATTGACATACCTACTTTTTAAACACAATACCGAAATTTAAAAATAGAATCATATTACAACACTTTTTATCTAACAAAATAATGTTATAAAACAAAAAAGTTAACCAAAGTTAAACAAAGAAGTTAACCAAGAAGTTTTCTATATTTTTTTATTTTTATTTAAATGATATTGTGTAAATGATGAAAGAATTTTACAAATAGGAGCTGTGGTTCCGGAGAGAGTATAGATAGGACGCCCTACAGAAGATAGCAGGGAAGACCTGTATGAAACTGACACTGACCAGGGAAGCATGGCACAAAAGGGAGAAGGCTTATAATTAGCAGCGAGTCGAACAAGGCTGCCAATGATGAAGATGATGATGGAATATTATAAATGCAACACAGATGAGAACTTTCTTCAAGAATACAATTAGTATTTTCTTTTATTCACCAAAGTATAAGGTGACAAGAAATACGTTGGTATTGTAGTCGGAATGATTAACGTACTTTTCGGATCTCTTATAACTGCTTTTGAGCCGGTTCCGTAATAGAAAGCCTGAAGCACGAGCTTGGAACAGTAGCTAGGGTTTGTTGACCTGAAGTCTGTTGGAATTAACCTATAAGTTACATGTATGGTCTTCTTAGACCCACCTCCCGGGTTGTAATACTTGCGGTCAGCCCAACTCGCAGCATGAAGCGCTACCGAATTGACACGATTACGGTACACCGTCGTCCAATCAGAAGCATGCTCATCAAACCACTTGTCCTTGGGAATTTGTCTGTTATTGTTCTTAATACCTTCCACATATCCACTGCCACCAGGCATCTCTAACACCCAGTAATCAGAGGTCATAATCGCCGCGTGACCAAGTAACCCTCCAATGCCTCGATCGGAGATCAAGATGTCCCCTTTCTTTACAGTATTTACAAAACGTCTCTTATTATCCGCTGTGCTGCGCTTGCTAATTTTTCTTTGGAACAAAGATTCCTGAGTATCACTTAGTAACCCGTAGTTGTTCATTATGAGCCACTCCTGGTAATTAACTGGCTGATTGCTGTTTAATGATATGTATTCCTGGTACAAATCTTTGAAGATGTTTCTCTCGTCCCGTTCGAACGATTCTAGGGAATATTTTTCGGGATTGATTATTCCCATGTGGATTCCGACGCTGTATGCGGTCGCCGTCTGGTTCGATACCGCGTCATTCCAGCCTGAAAACAATAAATTTCGGAGCGCCATTTTATTGTTCGTTCAGTTCTATTTTTGAAACAAAAAGGTGACATATAAAGCGTATCGTTGCGATACATCATTTTGCTTGACAAGTATGCAGATGTGGCTACACAGACTTCAATGACTAAAATATTTCTATTATGTTTGGTGCGATCACTTGTCGACTATAAACCATTTTTATTTTATTTTAGATACACAACCTAATAAAAACTTGGCGAATCCAAGCAACACAGAAATTAATAATAAAAAAAACAACTTGCCAAAATCTAGTTATTCAGTCAAAGCATGGGATCCTACGAACAGCAGGACCACACAAGTACACATATGTCGAAACTCCATGACGGTGTCTTCAATAATGTGACTTATTAACTGGTCATCACTCCCATTTATATATTCCTAATTGGGCAAGGTTTAATTAAATGTACATGTACCGATCTATGTACGGAGTAATGAACTCAAGATAAGGGGATGTCCTGTGGCCTACTGTAACACCGTTTCATAGAATTTTGATACAGTATGGACAATGATTTCATACGTAGGTATGTTAGTAGTAACAATATCATTTTATTTCTTCATTCATAATTTTTTTTGGATGTTTCTGCAGTGAAATGTTATCAGATATTGCCCCCAATCTAACAGGCCAACCCGAAACAAATGAGAAGTAATCTTGAATAAATGTTTTCGCCTTATTTTTAGATGTTTTTGTATTTGGAAAGATTCTGCGTCAAATAATTGATTCAATTTATATGGCGGCAGTTGTCATTCCAGATTAGGGATGTCACAGTTGCTAAGCTGTGAAAAATCCCTAAATAAAGGAATAAGGAATATTCTAAATGGAATTTCCTCCGTACAGATAAGTCACTTAGAGACTTTTTTGGACCCATACTTCATATTTTTTATACACAACTGAATCATGAGAATAAACATAGTACTTTGAATAATATTTTGAGAGCTATGTGCTTGAAACACTTTAAATTTCCACCGACTTAACCTTATTATTATTGAAGCCAAGGACTTGTTACACGTGTTACATGTACCCCCGCTAAACGAAGTAAATTCACGGAATTTCGTTATTGTTCCGTAGTAAACTATTAGGGTTCCATGGCAAGGAACCCTTATAGTTTCGCCATGTCTGTCTGTCTGTCTGCGGCTTAGCTCAGAGACTCTTAGTACTAGAAAGCTGTAATTTGGTATGGGTATACATATTAATCACGCCGACAAAGTGGTGGGAAAAATATGTATATCTTATATGTATATTGGGTACCTCCCGTAGACGTAAAGTGGGGGTGATATTTATTTTTCTCGTCTTTTCTATAGTGGATAGGCCGTTTAAAAATATTGCATATTTTAAAAAACTTTTTTTCGATTCAGGGATCCTTTTGCGTAATTTTAAGCTTTAAAGTGCTAAAATTAGTTTTGTTAGAGCCAAGTGCCCCCCCCCCCCCCTGCCAGCTAAACGGTTGTATTTGATAAATGATTTTTTTTTTAAACCCGCAATAATTTTAAACGGCCTATCCATCGATATCCCGCATTATGGGAAAGACGAGAGAAAAAAAAATATCACCCCTACTTTACGTGTATGGGAGGTACCCTAAATAAATTTATTTTTCAAGATTTTATTTTACCACTACCAAATACAGTCTTTCTTATACTACTTTCTAGTACTAAGAGTCTCTGAGCTAAGCCGCGAACAGACAGACATACAGACAGACGTAATTAAAAAATAATGTTATAAGTACCATACATAGTGTTACTTTATTATGCATTTAGTAAAAAGTTGTTTTTTTTTAATTTAAAAAACAGACACTTATTTTATTTTTATTTTTTAATGTAATGACGGAGAAGGTACGTCTCTCCCGATATCTTCAGCTATTTAAACTAATGTGGGCGTATTATGGGAAGTGTTGGTTATTGCGTAATAGAAAAACTGTTTGCAGTACAAATCAGATTATTATTTATTTATTTAAACTTCATGTATAATAGTTATACATAGGCGGACTTAATTTACAATCAAATTAATAGCACTAGTAATTCACACACTCGAGGTACACGACACAACTATGCGAAACACACACAGTTTCTAAACGTACCATGAACAACAACTTTGGTTCTTTAACTTTTAATAACTCATCAGATTTTAATAAACCAGTCTTTCATACAAAAATAAAAATATTTCAACGCTCTAAATGTATAGAACAACGAAACTTGAAGATATGTTTTTGCTAATTTTATTTCGTTTTGGAAAAAGTCATAGAACAATTTTTTTTGATTATGATGTTAGTAATGTAGTCCTGGGCCTCAAGTCTGCTATTACAATAGTGTCAGAATGGTCTATCATTGATTTCATAATTGTTGATTTTGACAAGTTTGGTAATCTACTAATATAATGGCGTCATTATGACTTTCCAATGGTCAGCCACTGACACTCCATTGAAAGAATTGGCAATCTCGTACATAATGACAAATGAAACTTCCTACTAAACTTCCAACTTCCTACTACTTCAGATTGCTTATAACACTAATAAATAACATGTAAAAATATATATAAATGAAATCTGGCATGAATAAAGGTTCGAAATGCCATTGTAATACAATTCTTTTACGACACCATTGACCGACCAATGATCGACCATTATGAATTTAGCAGATTACGAACTTTCAGCAAAATGACAATAAGATCGTGTTGGAGTGACGAATTTATAAAAATAACAGACTTGGGCCCCAGAGAGGTTGTTAGTACACACGGCAAAAAAAACCACAAATGAAGCTATACATTTTCAGTTTAGGCTGATCTCGTATTGTATAGGATTTCCGTACAATGAGCGGTCAGCTTATACTGGAAAAGTACAGCTTGATTTGTGGCCGTGTGTACCACTAATAACCACAGGGTTATTAGTGGTACACACAGGGTTATCTATATACATCCATACTTCCATACTAATATTATAAACGTGAAAGTAACTCTGTCTGTCTGTCTGTCTGTCTGTATGTTACCTTTTCACGCCTAAACCGCTGAACCGATCGTCATGAAATTTGGCAGAGATATAGCCTGGGATATGGAGACGGACATAGGCTACTTTTTTACGTGATAACCGACATCTACGCGGGCGGAGCCGCGGGCAAAAGCTAGTAATATATATGTATACAGATACATATATATTATGTATATAGATTTATTTCCTATTCTTTAAGTGTAAAGGCACATGGAAAACTCATAGATATATGTATTTTTACGCACACCCATTCAACTTTCAATCAATTTCTTTACCTCAGACACAAAAATACAAACGAAGAAAACAACAGCTCCAAAACAACGATACCTTGAAACAATTAAACCTCATGTAGCAGATACGAGTATTTTTTATCCTTAGTATCAACGTCTTACGTGGGGAGTAAATAAATTAACACGAAGGATTGGCCAGACGAACGATTTGTATCTGATAATTGTCCATTATAGTCGACGACGGCCTCGGCGGGTGGTCCATTTTTCACGACTTGGGAAGTGTATCCAGCTTTACTAGTATTGTCCTTTTAACCCTTAGTTCAATGTGGAATGGATCGTTTTATTTATCAATGGTTTAATAAAAAAATAAAAAATTAATTAAGAAATTGGTAATACCTGAAATGAAGGAACTAGCATCCCGCTATTTGAAGTAGGTACAAAAAAACTGTATTTTTCAATAATGATCGATTTCAGAAGGACTGACATTATGTGTGTGCTTTTTTATCAATCTGTACCTGCTACTTGATTAGAAAGTGCGACCAAAAGGGAGATATGGGAACGGACAGAGAATGCCTCTCTTTCCACAGATTACCACATCTCCAACATCTCTCTGTTTGTCATGTCTTTCCCCATATTATTTGAGAAGGTTAGGAACAAAAAGTGATAATTCGATATGTTCCCATATTTTTTTTTTTTTTTTTTTCATATTTTAATCTACCCTACACCTTGGTTTCTATCGACCCTTGGCATGTTTTCGTATCAAATAAATAGATTTCGGAGACGGGTTGTTTACGGTACGCCAGCGCCATCTAGTGGCGTTGGATGGAGTTATTGGAGTTCGCGCCATCGAATCTTGACTAATCGGGATACCAGCGCTGCCTAGCGGTGCATGACAGAGTCTACAACATAACGCTTGACCGGTGGCGGCAAGTGATCTCCGGACTTTCGACTAGTGAAGTCAGTCGGTGGCAGTCAAGCAGTGAAGACGTCTAGGAACTGTTGCGCGTTCGGTATAGTTGTATCGTGTACCAACATTAATTACTTTGCATACCCATTACTGTATAGAATCAAGTTCTTCTATCTGAACAGACAGATGCTGCTGGGGAGTTTGTTCAGCTACTTCTTCTTCCTTGCTCAAGCACTAGGTAGTGAAGGGCGGGCGTTTTGGGGGACTGTCTTAAGTAATTTTGAAGTGCTGATTCACAGCCTAGGTTGAGTAAATGACTTTTGAGTTTAATTCAGTTTTTCTATTGCGCAATAACCAGAGTACCCACAGTACGCCCACAGTAGTTTAAAATATGGCTTATGATAACGAGAGAGACCTACCGTTTCTCCGACATATGTATGTAGATAACATGTCAAGTACAAAAGTGATAATTTGTTGATATTTTCAGTATCAATTCATATGTAATTATAATTTTTCTCGAAAAAAGTAAACATCACTTTTTGTTCCTAAACTCCTCATTTTCGATCAGCCAGCCGTTCGTCTGCACGCCCGCAAGACGTATAAATATTCTCAGCGAAGAGCAGCCCAAAAGTTTATCTGCGTAAATGTAGGAAATGCTTCGTAACTGGCAAGTACCCGCCCTAGGCGGACCACCCTTAAATTAGATACTTTCCTAGTTAAGCATTCAGTTAAGGTCTTTAGTATTCTTTGGGAGCTCTTCGACAATCGCTCATGGGCACTTGATTATTTAGAGAAAACTTCTGTTTGAAGGTGAGATAGTTTCGGCTTAGTTTTTGCTTTGATACTCATTTGTTTTGTGTCGTAATCTTAGAAGAAAATGGAACTAATAAATATTAATGATGAAAACGCGTAAATAGAATTTTAATACTATCGGCTGTTTTTTTTAGAGGCGGAGAACTTTAATTTGAAATAAAACACAGAATAATTATTTTAACATCCATGAAATTGCCTTTATTTGACAGATAATTTTATGGCATAGGTATATAAATAAATATATATATATTTTTTAAAAATATTATTGACTGTGAAGGCCTAATTGACTGAAAGCTTTACTTTTTTTGGCTCAATTTACTGAAAGTTTTTTTTACGAATTACACGAAAACTGACCACCTCATCCGTTTGATTGGACGCCATTAGGTACACTCACCTGCAAAATTGCATGGATAACTTAGTGTCTATTTTCCAGTGAACGTTTGAGTTCAAATTTTCGAAAATAGAACTAGCTTTCGCTTTTCGCTTCACACGATTTTGTTTCTGTACTGTCCATGGATTTTTGCAGTCGACCGTACCTACATTATTTTCTTTGGGGATTTGTAAAATCTCTTGCCTACAACGGTAAACCAGAAAAAATTGAGCACTTGGATGCCAAAATCCGAGGCATTATTGCCGAAATACAGCCTGATTTATTATAAAGACTGTGTGAAAATTTAACGTCCACATAACGCCATGTAAGCGCGATTATGATTGAAAAAAAAACTATTTTTCAGTACTGAAAAGTGGAAGGAAAGGGGTTTTTCAAGTTATACATTCATAATTCATCATTCTTCTAAAGTTCTCATCAGTTCGCTATCATTTTCAATAAATATTTTCAGGTTTATTAACTTTACATTGATATGAACGTCCAAAAACACGAAGTCTCCTCAGGTCAAAAACGCACTATCTCCTTAACAGCTCATAAAACTCCCAAAGGATTATAGCACACATTAATTTAGCGGCAATAACAACACAACATTAAGCGGGTAAAGGTGCAGGCAAGCACATCAAACACCGTGTGTACACGGCTGAAGCAGTAACGTTGTCGTATGCAAATTATTCACAGAAACTAAATGGAGGGTAATGGAGGGTATTAGTAACATGCTGCGACTGCCAGCCAATCAGAATGCGAGTAGCATCGACCAGCCAATCACGTACAAGATGGATGTTCGTAATTTAATATAGACAGTGGAACTAACGGATCATAATGTAAAGTGGCCAGCACATTAAGCTACACGAAACTGTCAAATTTCTCCAAACGATTTTAGACTTTAAAATGTTGAGGATTAAGTACAAAATCGAACGAGAAAATTTGACAGTTTGTGGTAACTTTATGTGCTGGCCACCGTACTTGTGGTGCATTTTGTAATTGGTGTTCAATTAGATTTCCGTAGCAGTTCAGTTTAGGTTTCAAAAATCAGTCAACAAGCAGTACCGACGCATTTAATATGACATCTCTGACTATTCTTACAGGGATTTGAAGCTTGTTAACCTTCCGACCGCCACAGTCATGTACTCGTATAGATGACAAATCAAAATGTGCCCTGCACACTACGGTCACGACTGTGAATAAAGCTCATAAAAGAACATTGTTTTTTTTATTTCCTTTGCTAATTATGTTCCTTGACTCATCCTAATTTAGATTAGTTGAACTTCTTTCTTTATATTTCATCTATATTAACAAGAGATGACAAAAACTCGAAAGGACGAATCTTGGCGCCGAGGGCACGTTTTCCTAAAGGTCTCTGCACACAGCGGGCGCGGCGCGGCGGGACTTGACGCCGACGCGACGCTGAGCAGTTGTAATGTACTAGATATTACGGAAGACGCCACACAGAGCGTCACGTCGCGTCGCGTCGAGCCGGACTTCTCTGTGTGGCGTCATCCGTAATATCTAGTACATTACAACTCCTCAGCGTCGCGTCGGCGTCCCGTCCCGCCGCGCCCCGCCCGCTGTGTGCAGAGACCTTTAAAGACCTTAATCAGTGTCACTAGGTTATCAGTGGTAGCCCAGTGGTAACCGCGACTTACGAGTTGTAGGTCGTAGTTTCGAACCCAGATAGGCGCTTTACTTTATGTAAATTGTTTCATCATCACTGCTCTCAAAACGGCCGCCGTATCCCAGTAGTTCCATTCTGTATTTCCATTATGGGACTACTGGGATTTTTTTTCTCCAAGTAGTTCCATGGAACTGGCATACAGGTTGTGGCGTAAATAGTAGTCCAACGTTTAGGGGTCGATACACCATATATTCAGCTATCACATACCACAATTTAAACAACTCATTGACTAACTGTAATTTCTAGAAATGACATTATTTTTTGTTTATAATACTTAATGTCATGTACAGAAATTACAGCCAAATTAGTAAAGTAAGCTGTAAAATTTTTAAGTAAAAAAAATATCAGAGAACTAAGATAAATAGTTCACATTGTGGTATGTGATAGCTGAATATACGGTGTATCGACATCTTAACGGCGGACTACTATTTACGCCACACCATGTATGCCTGTTCCATGAAACTACTGGGAGAAAAAATCCCAGTAGTCCCATAATGGAACTAGAGAATGGAACTACTGGAATACGGCCAAAACGGTGAAGGAAAACATCGTGAGGAAACCGGCATGTCCTAAAACCAAAAATTCAAAGACAGGTGACATCGACCAACCCGCATTGGGCCCGCGTGGTGAATTACGGCCCACTCCCTCTGCCTGTGTCCCAGCAGTGGGAACATAATAGGCTGATTATGCTATGCTATGCTAGGCTATAAAACTGCACTTTCAATTTGCTATTGAAACATGGTACTGGGGTACGGGGTACTGTAGCATAATTAGTCGATTTCTTAAAAAATACTAATTATCTATGGCAGTGTTTAGTCTATAACACAAGTGCTGTCACTTCTCTACGAAGTGTTTTGGAGTGTTCTGAGACGAGGTTATAAAAGTCCTCAGAACTTGGAAATCTTTCCTTTTCCACGACTAAGCCGTCAACTACTTATAGCGAACCCATTGAGATAGGGGTTCTACGTACCTTCTTCGGCTACCTTCTCTATCTACCCGACACTACCGGCGGTTTTACGGTTCGACGCTGCTAGTGTCCGCCAAGTGCCTTACCGTACCCTACATCGCCTGAACCTTGTGGGCAGGTCTGGACCCTGCCGCTTGGCCGCTACAGCCACTGCCACCGCTGCACCAGCTGCACCGAGGGCGACGAGCGCCATCTGCTCCCCGCTTACACTGCCTCTGCGGTGCCAACCGGACGGTCCAGCCCAGGACAGTACTTTCCCTTATTCTCTGCCAATGAAAAAACGCTTAAGCCTAAGAACCTACACCTTGAGAGTCTGTGAACCTTCTAATAAACGTGATATATAAGTGATATCCGTCTCTTTTATTCATACCACCTAAAGATCTACGCCACAGAGCCGCAAAAACATGCGTTGCTGACATAGATGGATTTCAAGCAAGGTAATCCAATGCGCTCTCATGAACTGAAACTCTTTATATCCAATGATAGAACAATCTTTATGAAGACTCATAACATATGACATCAGACAGTTGTATTAGGGCCCGACCACACCAGATCGCAGCGACAAAATGTGGGCAAGCAGTGGTGGTTACGGGTGAACAGTGTCGCTGCAACTTCTTGCAGTTCCGTTGTGATAACTACAAACTTTCGATGTGGTTGCATTGTCGCTAGTCGTTGCGATGTGGTTACGTTGTGGCTAGTGTTTGCAGACAGGCGGATCGACTCCGGCTTTCGTAGAAGAGTCGACGACGCAATGTTGTGTTTGGGATGGCCGGCCGGTAGTGCACGGTCTCGTTGGTGGTTGTGTTTTGGCTGCGACGTGGCCTTGATGTGGTCGGTATCCCACACGGTTTATTTTGACGTCAAAATGTGGTCCATGTGAATACACTATTAATTTTCATTCAAATTAGCACCCGACCACGTGTTGTCGTTGTGGTGTTGTTGTGATTGTGGTGTCTTTGTGGTACGTGTGATCGACCTAATACGAGTAGTATACTATAATCTATCCGTCTTGTTCATAACTAGCCCTTACCCGCGGCTTCACTCGCGCACGTTTATACGTTTAAAATATTTTAAGTAAGCCTCTTAACGGAATATACAATTCCATATAAACTTACATCCCCTACGAATTTTGAAAAATCCTTCCTTAGTGGATGCCTACGTCATAAGAGGAATACGTGTGCGAAATTTTAAGTATCTAGCCCTAAGGGTTTGGCCTGTGCGTTTATTTAAAACTTTCATCCCCTATTTTACCCTCTGAAGGGTTGAATTTTAGAAAACGCTGAAATACGTAACTCATTATTTTTACCGTACTCAATTCGTACTAAATTTCATGCAAATATATTATGTCCAAGGAATAAAAAGTTTCATACAAACTTTTATCCCCTATTTCACCCCCTTGGGGGTTGAATTTTGAAAAATCCTTCCTTAGTGGATGCCTTCATCATATGAGGAATACGTGTGCGAAATTTCCATTTTCTAGCCTTAAGGGTTTGGCCTGTGCGTTGATACATCAGTCAATTCGCTTCATAAACCTATTTTAGCCATCGAACAGTTTTGTCCCTTTCTGTCAAACTTCATTTTAACTTAACGGAAAGGGACAAAACAGTTCGATAGCTAAAATAAGTATATGAAGCGGATAAATTTATTATGAATATAAAAGAAAGAAAAGAAAAGAAATAAAGAAAAATATTTTATTTGGGACACGCACAGGAAATACAAACAGTAAAGAAGGAGCGTTTAAAACTAAAAAAATATATATTGAAAACAAAGAATAATAAAACAAAAAACATAATAAAAACGGTATGTATTTTGCAAGTCCCACAAACCACACTGACTGGCCCAGAACCTTGCTTTGCAGTCGCGCTAGCGTACCTACACCAATAACGACAAAGCTAAAACATTAGGCCTGAAACTGCGTTAAGCAAGCCCCCGTGACGGGGACCCATTGCGTGTCTACGCGCGTGGACGCGAATCCACGCGGGCGAGCTCCGAGGGAACACAACGCGCGACGGTCCCCGTCGCGGGTACACATTGCAATTATTTACCCGTAGTTCCATTTTAACGGTGTGCATGTACAGTCTTGTCGATGGAGAACAAAACGACGACTAGCAAAAGAGCGTGCCCCACGACGGAATCTTTCGCACGGAGGTGGGCCCCGTTGCGCGAGCGCAGGCCCGTCTCCTCACGACAGACGCCCGCGCTGGTCCGCGCGACGGAGCACTTTTGTATGGAACCGTGCGGGCGTCCGCTAAACGCAGTTTGAGGGCCTTAAGAGGGTATACAAGGGTCCACCAGCGCCACTCCTTTACAAAAATATTATCTAGTGACTGAGAAGGAATTATGAAAAACGGCTTTCATTAAGATACCTCGGTAAGTATGTCTAGAATTTTCTAATACCTTTTATAAAATTCCATATTGAGACTCGAAGCAACAAAATACAATATAGAGGAATGAGGCCGCTTTTCTTTAGATCGAATTTTGTTGTTTCGTGTCTCAATATGAAACGTTATAAAAGGTATTAGAAAATTCTAGACACACTTACCGAGGTCGCTGATTGAGCCATTTTTCATAATTGCTTCTCAGTTACGAGATAATATTTTTTTACAGGAGTGGCGCTAGTGGACCGTAGTATGCTCTCTTAACAGTCAATATCTACGAAGATTTATAATCAACAAAGAGGAATTGTGTTATTAAATACAAATCAAACAACACCTTACAACTCCATATTGTATAATCTATATACTACGTATAAAAATCATTTATGCTATCTTCGACAACACTGTTGGGTGAAGTACATCTGCATATGGACCCTGCACATATACCGTAGCTGGTACCTTGTAGTTGGCATAGTTCGTCGCAGTCAAAATTGCATGTCCGCTTCTTTTTTATGGCTGCCTGTGACCCTGGAATCAAACAAAAAGATAAGAATAAATAAAGGAACATAAAGGCGCCGTCAGTTGGGACTGGTCATCTATTAGCTGCCATGGCTTATTTTAATTATTTCATTTTTGAATTTTTTGGGGTTTTTTTTTTCTTGTTTCTATTTGTTGTAGCTACTCTGGACACTTTTAAGGTGTACGTTTTTATTTTTTATTAAAAAAAAAATATATATATATTATTGTGGCGGTATCAACAACACCACATGCGAACTACGCATCAAAAACCTGACGTCACAAATCCTGTATCGCGCTATCAGAGTTTACTGCGCGACTAGCATATATACAACATCCCGACATCAACCGTTGGGTAGTTGTCTACCAGACAATACCCGTCTGGTCGGAGGATCCCCCCTTTACCTTTACTTTAGAGTATGAGTGAACTTTACACCCTGTACCTCATACATCTATATTATTATATATTTTTTTTTTTATTATTATTTAATGTTATAAATTCAACATTATGGATGTAACTAATATTTATGTAACAATTTAATTTAAAAGAGTGTCCATGGAGTTTCTTGCCCGTTCTTCTCCATAGGTACCTACGCTTGGAATGGGAATGTAGCTTCATTTTTCTTACTGACCGACTCCTTGACAATTCAAAAGTGTCTGTAAATGGTTTAACTGAAATAAATGATTTGAGTTTGAGTTACAATCATTTTCCGAAAATGGATCGAAAGTAGATTTGTTTTTATTTATTTAACAGTTTATGTACACACATATACACACAACAACAACAGACAAGAAGAAAGGAACAGAAAAATACGTACAAAGGTGATGCTTATTTCTAAAGTAATCTCTTAGCCAGCATACTTGCGATAGGAGAGTAGATAAAGAGATATAGACAACGTGTGTAGAAGAGAAAGCAAAATACATAAAATCAAAACTATTCACTAATTTAAATATAAAGATAGTTAGTTTGTATGTAAAAGTGGTAATATTTTTTATTTACTAAACTCTTGAACATTATTATAATAATATTTATGAGTCAAATAATACCACTATTAAGGCTCGTACAGACTCGCGTGATATCGCGGGCGCGACAGGCATAGGCAGTGACAAAGAAATTGTGCTACTAGTGTCGCGTCGCGCCCGCGATATCGCACTAGTCTGTACCAGCCTTTAATTCACTAAAATATACTTTCTATAGAGACGTAATGGGTCAAGTTTTAACGAATTAGGGACAAGACTAGCCAATAAAGTACTCTAGACTGCCTTTACTTTAACATCCATTAAAAATAAATCAAATTTGAAGTATCTGTTTGTAATGTCAAAATAACAACTTTTAACTGAATGCTTATGGGCCTATACTACCTCAAATGGCTTAGCATGATCCTCCGTTATGTCGAAAATACTGCAGCATTAAGTTTGAAATAAATATATGGTAAAGTTGAGGATTAATGTTAAGTACTATGTTAGCCGGAAACACGATATCATAAAATTTTCTCGATGGAAAAAGAAAACCAAAGTTACCTCCAAACCGACCAATAAACCGCTGGTATTCAAAAAATACTTCAAATTAGATAATGAAACTTTGCATATTAACTGAACTAACTATAAAGCAGGTCTTATGTTATTAACTTTTTTTAAATGACCATTATTTTCACCGTAAAACGAAATTGCCTAAACTATCGGCGGCGGCGCCTTGGAGTCTTTTCCCTGCCGCCCTGTCTCGCTTGCTCGCGTGACCGGTAGCAATAGTGTGCGCGCGAGATACAGTGAGGTGGCGCTGAGGTAGTATAGACTCTTAAGTATATACCGTATTTATAACAAAAACCAAATTTTAAACAAAATGGTATTTGTGTTTGTTTTTTCCGGGTCATCTCCGAAACAGCTGTGGACCGATTTTGTCGGGATTTTAACTGGCATAGCTGATGATATAAGGAGTAACTTAGGCTAATTTGATTTTAGAAAAAACCACTCAGGCGAAGCCGCGGGCTAGTCACCTAATAAAAATGCTGTTTATATAGGTACATATCTAAAATACCTCTCTTGGAGAGTTTTATTACAATGCAAGCACATTTGAAGTTTAAAGTTAACAACCGTATAATTAAGGATGCAATAAACATAAATAATTGTCCAGATATAATCAACACGATTTATTTACATTAGTTAGCGGGTTTGAGAACAAAGGAAAAGCGTTAAGTACAACGTAAACTCTTTTTGGTTTTTGGTTTACATCCAGGAGAAGTTACTATGTTTCAGTAATGCTATCAGCACTCTAATGGCGTATCACACTATCAATCACAACCTGAATAATTTTGAAGGATATTGCTAATCCATTGCTCTAGCTATTGGCTCGTGTGGTGTCGGCCATAGAGAATAGCACCACCCCATTTCATCCCGTGGGTGTCGTAAAAGGCAACTAAGGGACTTACTAGAGAATGGGCAGCAGATTTTTTTTTTCCATTTTTAACACCATAATGCGATCGCCAACCCGCCTGCTAAGCGTGGCGATTATGGCAACCCCCCCAAATGACAAGCACAAATAAAAAATGGCCCCTAGTGCCCGGCGGCCCACCGTCCCTTGGCTACGGATGCGGGAAGCACAAAACCGGTCGAGGTGGCGGTGCTTGGGGGAGGCCTATGTCCAGCAGTGGACGTCTTTTGGCTGAAATGATGATGAATGATGATAGTGTGTTACGTGTGTTGTGTGTTGTTGTTTATTTTCTGCTCGGTTTGGTTGGGGCTTGTTCTAAGTCCGCCTGGCTAGCTACCACCATCTTATCTAAGTCTTTCGCCATAACAACAATGTTAACAGCATTGTTGTGTTATAATTTAACTCAACACTGACTTATTATATGTTAATTTTTTAGGAAAATCATATACAATGTTTGTAAATATGTGAGCACCATGTACCTATCGCATTTATTACTTTTTCTGACATTACTTCACTTTTCATTCTTTTTACCAATTGTGGTAAGTAATTTTTATTTATATTCTAGGTTCATCGTCTTCACCTATAATTATTAATTAATGTATACAAACTATTGTTAACATTTAAAAGAGTAAGTATGAAGTTTCTTGCCCATTCTTCTGCATACTACCTTTTGGAAGGGGCAATTAGAATCAATTAACTATTTATATAATTTTGGACGTTCAAAAGTGCATTTTACGTGCCTATTTGAAATAATTTATTTGACTTTTGACTTTTTAAGGTAGCCAGTTCCTCTGTGGTTGAAGATTCCGGCTGAAGCTCGCTTCCATCTTCGGCCTTATCATCACTTACCATAAGGTGTGACAAAGGCCAAGAGCTTCCCAATGAGCATTAATAAAAAAAAGAAAAAAAAAATGCAATTTGTTTAAAAATGATTACGATTGCGATTGGTTTTGTGTTATGTAAGTAGGGTACAAGTTGAATTTTCAATAAATATATGTGATTTTCCGATACGTATCCTTTTTTTTAAATTTCAATGTTAAGAGGGCGCTCACCTGTCCACTAGCGCCACTGGTTTAAAAAAAATATTATCTCGTGACTGAGAAGGAATTATGAAAAACGGCTCACTAAGGAACCTTGGTATGTCTAGAATTTTCTAATACATTTTATAACGTTTCATATTGAGACACGAAGCAACAAAATTCAATCTAAAGAAAAGCGGCCACATAAATATTTAAATATTTTCCTCTAGATCGCATTTATTACATAATTCCTTCTCAGTCAAGAGATAATATGTTTTTGGAGGAGTGGCGCTAGTGGACCTCTTAAGTACCTAGTACTAAAAGAAATCGCCTGATTTTTAGGTCTCCGCGTTTATTTTTAAACTGACTTATCGATCGAAAGAACTTAATTAAAGCAATGAATAAATAAATGTTCGTATCCGAAAATAGATTTTAAGTTTATTTTGTTTTATTATGCTGGCTACTTTTAGAGGTGTTTTTTATTGGCAACATTATACACCGTGGCATTTTGGTCGTCTTACAAAGGCAGCCCACTTCATGTATCCAATGACTACCAATAATTCATGTAAAAAAAAATTTTTTTTTTTTTAGATTTTTTTTTTTTTTTTTATTTTTTTTTTTTTTTTTTATTTATTATGACGCATGACATAGTTTAAAACACCCTGTTACGAGTGCAGTCCGAGCCTTGTGATACAAGGGCGCCGCAGAATGGATTTAGATAAGGCTTCGATATACGTGAATTGGGCTTTATTTAGGATACGTTAGAACCTTTTTTTTCCGTAACCCTTACAAGATTTTTTTTCAAAATAATATATATTAATCTACACAATATAAAGCATGTCTTCTTGGCTTCAAAAACAATAAAAATATATTTTAAATATCATAAATAAATACGCAAAGTGGCCTCTATTTTTGTAACTTACTACCATTTTTCTCCTGAACTATCAATCACAGGATCTTTTAATTGCCACCAATATATTATATTAAGTAATGCAGAGGGGACCTTTGGCTTATTTTTGCCAAATAACGTTCTTAATTATTTATATGGATTTTTTTACGTAATCGCTACTCGCAAATCGCGTAGCCACCCCTCCGGCGCCCAATAAACCAGTGCGGGACGAGACGCTGTGCTGAACGGACCTATGACACTTTTCTCCGCAAACAAAATTAATGTCGATGGCCCAACCAATTTGATATTTTTTGGTTTTATATATAGTTACGCGAGTTCGTAGACGGAAGGACGACTTTGTAGAAGCCGCTAGCCACCGCCAATCCGCCATTGTCACACAAAAATGTTTTGAAGGGCACTATTAATTTATAAATCATTTATGGTTGATATTTCGGTATTATGAACGTAAAACTATGACAACAAAAAGTATGAAAGTAACGAACATGGATATTAAACATTTTGTCAATTTTATTTTTATAAAATTTGTGTAGATATCTACAACATTATTTTTAGTTTATGCGAAACCTGAATATAGTTTGTTCAGAATCAGTAACTGAATCGATTCCAATAATTTTTACACCATGTTATATTTTGATCCAAAAATGGTGAGATGGTATCGATGAACCATATGATGAACCAGAACCAAAGCGAGTATGTTTAAGGCAGTTAAACTTTTCTGAATTTTGAGATGAAATTTTTTCATATATACATGTGATTTTTTAATTCTTCTGCAATAAGTTTTACCAATTTAATTATAATTAATAGATTTTTTCAACTAACAGTTTTAGTAGTCTGACAATGGTATAATTTTGTTGTCTCATGGTAATACAACAGCAACATCATATACATTTTGTTAGTATAATAGAACCCTTCAAACTCCCATACGGAATGTATGAGAGAACATGTTTCCACAACTGCAAATTTAAGTTGGTTGATTAGTACTCGTTAACTTGTAAAGCTTACTTAGCTGTGATAGTTTTCCTTTTAATTTCGTTATATATACTACTACCGTGAATTTTTTCAGATTTCCAAAACCAACCATTTAGCTGGCAGGAGGGGGGGGACACTTGACTCTAACAAAAAAAATCAGTTAAAAGCTTAATATTTTGCAATAGGATACCTCAATCCAAAAATGGTTTTCACAAACTCACAATATTTTTGAACGACCTTTCTAACGACACCCAACAACATGGTGGTCCGGTGATAGTAAGGAACCTAACAACTATAGGCCTGTGTCAATTCTTCCAGTTCTCAGTAAGGTGTTTGAAAAGTTGATACTCAATCAAATGTTACGTCACTTTAATAAAAACTCCATCTTTCATGAACAACAGTATGGTTTCACCAAGGGGCGTTGTACAACTGACGCCGGTGTCACCCTAATAAAGAACATTTTTAACGCTTGGGAAGAAGCACAAGATGCCATTGGAATCTTTTGCGACCTCTCTAAGGCGTTCGATTGCGTAAACCATGAGACACTTCTGCTGAAACTGGAGCACTACGGAATTAAGAATACCGCTCTTGATTTACTTAGATCATACCTGACGGATAGGAAGGTTAAAGTTCAGGTAAACGGCGTAAACTCATTAGGGTCTGAAATGAAAATGGGCGTTCCTCAAGGTTCGATATTGGGTCCATTCCTCTTTTTAGTTTACATTAACGATTTACCCCAATTACTTCAAAATCAACCGCAGATGGTGTTATTTGCAGATGACACATCATTGATTTTTAAAATAGATCGACGGTCACAAAAACTTGACGACGTGAATAACTCTATTCTTCAGGTCCAAAATTGGTTTACTGTAAATAATTTGGTACTAAATAATAAAAAAACCAAATGCATTCGATTTAAGTTACCTAATGTTAGAAGTAGCGAATGTGACATCATATTGAACGGAGAAAAACTGGAATTTATTAATCAAACGGTTTTCCTAGGAATCACGCTAGATGAGAAATTACAATGGGGACCTCATATAACATCTCTTGCGGGGCGGCTAAGCTCGGCCGCGTATGCTGTTCGAAAGATAAGACAGTTAACAGATATAGAAACCGCGCGTTTAGTTTATTTTAGCTACTTCCATAGCATTATGTCGTATGGCATTTTACTGTGGGGTCGGGCTGCCGACATTGAATCCATTTTTATTTTACAAAAGAGGGCTGTCAGAGCCATTTATAATCTACATCGCCGCGAATCTCTTAGAGAACTATTTAAAACGATTAATATAATGACGGTACCTTGCCAATTCATTTATGAAAATATTATGTATGTAAGAAAAAATCTACATATTTTTAATAAAATCAGTGATAGGCATAATTTTAATACTAGAAATAAAGATAAAATAGATCAACCATTTTTCAGATTATCTAAGGTACATACATCTTTTATGGGGTACTGTGTTAAATGTTACAATAAAATACCTTCTGATATATTACAATTAAATGAAAGAAAATTTAAAACTCATATTAAAAGTACACTTTGTAAACAAGCATATTACAAATTAGAGGATTATATCCAAGATAAGAATGCTTGGAAACATGCTGGTCCTGCTCCATAGGACAATTTAGAGTCTAGACAAAATCAAACTGGTTGCTAATTTAACTGTCATAATTTTTATGATATTAATTTTGTTTTCTGTGATTAATATTTTAACTCACACACTGACTTATTATATGTTGTTTTTATTTTTTATTTTTTTGGGAAATCATATACAATGTTTGTAAATATGTGAGCACCATGTACCTATCGCATTTATTAATTTTTCTGTTATTACTTCACTTTTCATTCTTTTTACCAATTGTGGTAAGTAATTTTGATGATTTTTTTTATATTTTTTATTTTTTTATTCTAGGTACATAGTCTTCACCTATAAATATTAATTAATGTATACAAACTATTGTTAACATTTTAAAAGAGTAAGTATGGAGTTTCTTGCCCATTCTTCTCCATACATAACTAAATTTTGGAAGGCGCAACTAGAATCAATTAACTATTCATGTAATTTTTGACGTTCAAAAGTGCATCTTCGTGCCTATTTGAAATAAATTATTTGACTTTGACTTTGACTTATGGGGTAGATGAGGAAAAAAAAACATTCCCACTTTACGTGTAGGGGAGGTACCGTAAAAAAATATATTTTACTTGATTTTATTTTACCACTTTGTCGGCATGATTAATATGTATACTCATGCCAAATTACAGCTTTCTAGTACAAACCGTCTCTGAGCTAAGCCTCGGACAGACAGACGGACATGGCGAAACTATAAGGGTTCCTCGTTTACTACGGAACCCTAAAAAGGTAACATGTAAAAGTCTCATCATCATAGTTAAACCTAAAACGCGTAATAGGTTCATAGATATTTATCATACAATATACGAATAGAGAAACTAAAATAATAATACTAAAGCTGATTCATTTACAGAAAAACTAAAATTAATGTTAATAAAATAAAAAAACTATAAGTTATACAATATACATAATTATATTTTCCCTTACTTTCGGTCTTGGACATTCACAAGGTTTTACACCTCTGCATTAGATACAGCTACTGGAAGCGATAAGTAGATAGCAAGCGGCGGGCAGCGGGGGCCGGGCGCCGGGCGCGGCGATGCAATATTATAGCACAAAATTATAGTTCGCGTTGCACGAAATTATTGTTAGGGGTGGGAGGCGCACGCGGGGAGCTTTGACTTAGTAACGCCCACACGACCAAGGTCAATGGCATATATCCAGCTCTTAAGTTTAAGTTGCAATAGTAAGAAACACATTTTTGCGTTCTAATGAACTCTAATAAAGATGTCGCCGCTCCATTCCGCGGCGCCCTTGTAACACAAGGCTCGGACTGCACTCGTAACAGGGTGTATTAAACTATGTCAGGCGTCATAATTAATAAAAAAAAAACTAATGTTCAAAAAAAAAAATTTTTTACATGAATGATTAGTAGTCATTGGAATGTATCCAATGACTAGTGGGCTGTCTTTGTAAGACAACTAAAATGCCACGGTGTATATTAGACTTTTCTCTTCTCTCAAGATGGTTGAAATAAGTGTACTGAATGTGTCCGATCATCTCGAATAAAGTGATTTTCTAAATATTTCACAATATAATTTTATTTATGTTTTCGCAACGAACAACATTTCGCCATTTTTGAGTTCTGCATGCTTAATTAAAATCTTAGCACGATTATATTTATTTCCCTCTTGGGTTTGTTTATCAGACTGGGTTTACTGGGATTAACATTTGTTCATAGCAGTAAATAGTATGAGTGTGAACAAAACCTGTGAGGAATTCCCCTCATACAGTTTGAACCTTCAAAGGGTAATAAGCAGGTAAACATAGAAAAAGATGTTGCAACTACATGCGCCTTCGAGGAATGCACCGCGTGATAAAAAAAACAGATGATAAAAATATGATATTATCAAGAAAACATCAGTGAGTAATTAATTACGCATAGACAATTCAAGGACACGTTATTAGCGTAGTGACACAAGTATGTTGACATCGGTGCTTGTTATCTTCGACAGTATTGTTCATACCATATTCAGTTACTAAAAAACGGCCAAGTGCGTGTCGGACCGCGAACAATGAAGGGTTCCGTAGTTGGGATGAATTGATTCCAATAACAAACTTAACATTTTTCTCAAAGTGTTGGTAGCCAAGTCTAATGAGATCGGATCTGGTATTCCCCAGCCGTTAGTTAGTTATTCATATACATAAGGTTGATAACCTAATAATTGTGCGCGTGCACATTTAACTAGGGCCATATTCTTACGGTTTTATCTTGGATTAGTCTGATAAAAATAATAACAAACTGACATGTACTTGTGTATATAAATACATCGCTATCAAGTAGCTATACCTGTATAACTAACCGGTCTGTATACCTAAGTAGGTACTCCCTACGGGTAACTTGTTAGACCGGTTATAACTTATAACCATAAGTTATAACCGGTCTAACGAGGTATCCTTTAATTCAGTTTCGTCAAAATTCCTTTCTTAGATTTTCATTGGTTTTAACTTACGGTCAAGATTGGCAGAAACTACAGAACGCTAACACGCCTACACCACGCTTCTTTGAATATTGGATGACTAACTGGTCCTTCTTGAACAGAAAAGGATCGAATATTAACTATAGTTCGCGTCACATAAAAAGACCGCTGCTGGCCAGCGAAAAACTGTAACGTTGTTTTCTGTTCGTGTTCGTGTCACGTAATAAAATGGCCAACCGCACAACCATACCATACCATTTTTACGTGACGCAAACTAATACAAACCAACGATACAACGACGATGACGACTTGCTAATTAAACACTTATGATTTTATTTATTACCTGTTTACATATCTGACATATTTTTAATTGAATGTTTTTTATATGTAACCATACCTATGTTTAACAAAATAAATGATTGATTGATTGAATGTATGATATTGCGGTTGGTCAGCGCGCTTTTTACGTGACGCGAATTGTTCGATAGTGGTAGATGAATTCAGACCAATATAAAGACGGTTTTGATTCAAAATGCGCTTTAAAAAATATGGACTAACAAAGTTTCTTTCAAATTCTATAACTGCTTGATTTTTGATAATCAAAAATTGAGAGAAAGAAATAAAATACATTTATTTGGCACAGACTAAAAGGCAACAATTGGGCATTTAGGCATTAAACCTACATTTTATTAAATTGTAGTCATAAACACGAAACATAAATCTCAAAATTAGGACAATTTTATTGTTATCTCGCGTGAAAGAGTAGCCTTGGTTCGTGGCTTATGAGAAAACTGATAACGCTCGGTGCCGTCGTAATTTTCTTTTAATTTTCTTGGTTAAAGTTCCTTGTAAAGGACACGGTACCATATAATGCAACGAACCGGATTGATACATGTAAAAAAATATACTGGGGAAGAAGTTATGGGTAAAGGGGAGGGGAATTATCGTGTGCGTTCCTGTAAATAATATACAATACCCGCGGCGCGTCAATCTTTTGTTTTTATTTTTTTTATTTGGATTTTACACGGGGGTCACACCGCAAACTTCTCTCACTCGGAAAGCACGTTAAGCTGTTGGTCCTGCGCCTGATCTCTCTCTGGTCGTGTCCGATTGCCGTCCCATCGGACTATGAGAGTGAGGGAACAGTGAGTGCATCTGTGTCCGCACACTTACGCACTATAATATCTCCCGCGTAGATGGCTAGTCTCCGTTGAGATTGAATCGAAATTCTATCTGGAGGAGTATATGACTACAGGTAAAGCGCGCGTCCGTCGCTTTGTGAGACCAAAATATTATACTAACAAGTGAATACAGTACGGCCGAAGTATCTTGTACATAGGCACTGCGAATTTTCGCGCATGCTCTTTCACTCACACTTGCTTCATGTCACCATTCGGTTCCTAAAAAATGTTAGTACGCAGCCTTCTGCGCGAAGTTCGGACTCGCCAAGATTGACCAAGGCTGACCATTGGAAAGTCATAATGACGCCATTATATTAGTAGATTACCAAACTTGTCAAAATCAACAATTATGAAATCAATGATGGACCATTCTGACACTATTGTAATAGCAGACTTGAGGCCCTGTACGGTGGCGGTGGTGACTTTTGTCGCCGAGGACAATAATCAGTGTAATGAGCAAGTTAAATAGGCACGAATATTTGAAGACATTAAAACGTTGTAGCTTATTACACTGACGTTTTTTGCAGTACCATTGTGGTTCCTGGTGGCGAATAGTTTTTAAACTATTGTCGTGAATTTCATAGCTAGCGACTTAATTAGAAATATAAGTTGAGAAATGGTAATTTTATTTAACATTACTAAGAGGCATAGGTACTCGTTCTTAGAGATAAGTTGATAATCCTCCTTATTGCATTCAGGCGTAATTCAACAATTGAACGTAGTTTAGCAGAAAGGACTCAACCCACTTTATGGTCAATTTTTTTTTGTATATACCATAGAGGTCCCGCAACGGTTAACGGCTAGTTCCCATCATTAAAAAATCGACCTTATCTTTGTAGTGACACGGATCTTTTTTGCTGAGTGAAAGAACCAAACGTTAGGACCTCTTTGGTGTATACAACAAATTTTTGACCATAATGTGGGTTGAATCCTTTCTGCTAAACTACGTCCAATTAATTGATAGATTTCAATCGATTTCATAGTTGTACATATTTGAAATTTAAGGATTAAATTTCAAAATGGACAAATATGAAATCGATTGAAATGATTACGATTCGGTTTTGATGTAAACGCCGTCAATAGTCTTAATATATAATTAATAAAAAATATAGACTTTGAAACGGGTTTTATTTTATAGTTTTAACAGTTGTCAATAATATAAGAAATCAGGCATTTGTTTATTAAAAAGATTATGTGATGTGTCATCACAGCAGTGCTGGCCACCTTTGTACGGAGGTTTGTTGTTTCTTAACATAATTCCCCCCCCCCCCCCTTGGAATCCGTGGTTCCAAGAGTATCTGCATCTTCTGTTGGTAGGACACACACTCTTTTAACAGCTCTGCGTATGACACCCTTAGAAGTGGTGATGTCTATAGACACCGTCAGCTCCACAATGTAACTTGTTGATGCGCCCCAGCAGCCACTTCAACGGTGGCAGCTGCTCATCTTTAATAACGATCATGTCTCCGACTTTGACACCTGGTCCCTCGCCGCGACGCCACTTAACACGCTGTTGTAGTTCTGCCAAGAATTCCTTGGTCCATCGACGCCAGAAGTGCTGTCGTCACCTTTCCAGCTGCTGATACCGATTTATGGATAACTTTTCAGTGACGGGTGACGGTAGAGATGACAAAGGACGTCCGAAAAGGAAATGCCCGGGTGTTAGCGGAGTGAAATCAGATGGATCCGCGGACATCGACGTTAACGGCCGCGAGTTTAAAATTGCCTCTATTTGTGCGAAAAATGTTGTCAGCTCCTCAAAAGTTAAGCTGAAATTGCCTGCAATACGTTTTAAATGAAACTTTGCGGCCTTTACACCAGCTTCCCAGATTCCACCGAAATTAGGCGCGTAAACGGGACTGAACTTAAATGTAATACCTTCACTCGCACTGAACTCCTTAATGACGCCCGTAGACTGGTTTAATGCAACTCTTAGCATTCTATTCAACTCGCTGTTTGCTCCCACAAAGTTCTTGCCGTTATCGGAATAAATAGTACGTGGCTTGCCACGCCTCACAATAAACCTACGCAAGCATAATATAAATGCGTTGGTACTAAGATCGCTGACAACTTCTAAATGTAAAGCTTTCGTATAAAAACATACAAAAAGGCGAGATAACATTTAGATGTTCTTGAACCACGACCTTTTCTACTAGAGATATGGAAGGGACCAGCAAAATCGGTGCCACATGTCTCGAAGGGAGAGCTAGGTATGACGCGAGGTTTAGGTAAGTTACCCATAATAGGTTGTTCAGTCTTACCTTTTAATCTTGTGCACCGTACGCATTTGTTTACGGTCTGTGCAGCAAGCACCCTTCCGGAAATCGGCCAAAAGGTTTCGCGTATTGAGCACAGCAATTGTTGATTTGGTGATGTTTTACTTAACATTGGTACCGATTCCCTTGTTCACAAACTAAACTAAATTTAAGTTCAGTGCATCTTTTCTTTCTATTTCATTAAGAAAAAGACAAAAGATAAATTTTAGTTTAGTCCTGTCAAATTAATCAGTGCTTGACGTAAATTTACATAATTTTAGTCGGCAACATTTTAATCACGTCTAAACTTGTATGGAGTAGTGACAGGCGCTGATTAATTTGACAGGACTAAACTAAAATTTATTTTCTGTCCTTTTCTTAATGAAATAGAAAGAAAAAGATGTACTGAACTTAAATTTAGTTTAGTTTGTGAACAAGGGAATCGGCACCATTACCTACTAAGGGCGGGTTGTTGCACGTCCACTTAACGCACGCATAAACGTCAAAAATGGCGCTAACTATCGTCAAACCAAAAAAAGCGTTGTTTCACAAAGTTATGGCTTTGACGTCCGTTAAATAATAACGATTACAGTAACCGGTGCCATATCCACTGGTTAAAGGCAATTTATTCTCAAACATCTGCACCAAAAACTTAAACTTTATGAACTCTCTTTTGTTGTATCCGTCTTCATTCGACGATAGTTCATCTGATGATGATACAAATAGTGAAGTAAGAAAAAGTATAATAGTGTCTATTAGGTATTCGACATTCGGCGAATATTTTTCTAAATATGTAAAAATAAACTATTAATGAACAGAGAAACAAAAAACACACGTAGTATTATTATCATTAATATAAAAAGTTAGCCAAAAATCTGTCATGGAAGTTAATTAGTTAGGCTCTTATTTAAAGTACAAAAGGGGCAGATTATGGTGCAGAAAAACTAGTTTTTCTGCACCGTAATCAATAAGTTCAAGTATAATATTATTATTTGAGAATAAATAAACTATTTTTTTATATTCCTTTTTATGTCGAGTAATAATGGCGAATAATCGACAATTGGCCACAGGGAATGGCGATTAATCGGTATTCGACTATACGCTATAACAACTATTCGCGACATACTACTACTGCCTTACATATTTTCCTACATTATATTAGCTTTTGCCCGCGGCTCCGCCCGCATGGATGTCGGTTATCGCGTAAAATAGTAGCCTATGTTCTTCTCCATATCCCAGGCTATATCTCTGCTAAATTTCATGACGATCGGTTCAGCGGTTTAGGCATGAAAACGTAACAAAGACAGACAGACGGAGTTACTTTCGCATTTATAATATTAGAATGGATTTTCCTTATTTAACTTATCTTACATATTTTCCTGTAGAAGGTTTGATATTTTACGGATTAACCTCAAACAAATCTTTTTTGTAACATTACGTCATTCAACCAATAACTGCAAAGTCAAAGCATTTATTTCAAATAGGCACATAAATGGCACTTTTGAACGTCAAAATTTACACGGAAATAAATTTGAGTCTAGTTGCCCCTTCCAAAAGGTAGTTTCGCATGGAGAAGAATGGGCAAGAAACTCCACTGTTACTCATTTAAACTGTTTCACAATACTTTGTATACATCAATTATATCATTACATGTGAAAACGATGTACCTAGAATAAAATTACTATACCACAACAGGTAATATCAATCTGCCTAGCCTTTTCCCACAACAGGTAATAACAATAAAAAATTAAGCATTGACGGATAAATTAACCATGTGTTCACATATTTACAAATATTGTTAGATTGGATAATACTAAATTATATTCAAAATTATAAATATTAAAAAAAGTATTTTTTTTATTTATAAATTATATTAAAATTATACTAAATTATATTTCCATTATTATTATACTTACTAATTTTTTTACAAATAAAAAGTCTGTGCGAGTTAAACTTATCATAAAATTAATGGCTTAAAAATAATCTCTGCCTCGTTTGTCTAGTGGTTGCAAGCGCTACTGCTTAACGTGACGTCCGGGCAAAGTGTTATTGGGTTTTTCCTCTAAGAATTTCTCACTAACAGCCCGGAGTTTGGACGTGTGCCCGGTTGATGGCAATAGGCTAGCCCCCTATATCATATGGAACTTAAAACATAACTGGTGAAATGTGAGTGTACTATAGGTACACCTCTGCTCAACCCTTCGGGGAAAAAAGCCGTGATGTTATGTTCTATCATTCAACCATATCTGTATACGTCCAGCACAGAAGCATTTTCCTTATAGGAAGTATTGACAAAAATTATCATTGAATTTACGTATGTATGTAGGTACAGGAAAAAAAAAATTTTTTTGTGGATCAGTATCAGTAATAGAATACATTTCCATAATTTTTTATATATAATTTTTTATGAAAAAAATATAAACTTTGCAATTAATAACCTGCTTAAATACCTACATCGGCGAATTGCACATAGCTGATAGGTACACAAAACTGCGTTCCGTTTCACTGCACGAGCCATCGCGCGGCGTGTATCCAATAAACTAGTTTCAAAATAAACATCTTTCGTTAATAATAACTTATTTTTTGTGTAGGTACTAAGACGTACCAAAATAAGAAATAGGTGGTTAATAAAACTCGTTTAAGTTTAATTTGTCAAATTTTGCGCACTTGTTATTTTTTTTTCCTGTATAGTTGCCAGCACGTAACTTGGCAAGAGTCGATAGATGTACATTTTCTTTTCTTCAACTTTCTTCTAAACAGTTTTCAACATTATTTTTAAAAAATATGCCAATAACCATACAATAATGACAAGCAATACAAGTGACCATATTATTTTTTTGCAGTAATTGTAGGGTAAATCCAGGATAGAGACTTTTTGAAATCACTTTATGTCTTTGTACAAAAAGCAAGATTCTTTATTGTAAAACGGGTAGGTTATACTTTGGTTTATTATCTTTAAATTTATGAAAGGAATAAACATTATCTTTGATATTTCCAGAGTATTGGCGATTTTTGCGGACCTCTAAATTTTGGGACAACTATTCCATATAGGGGGATTGTTGCCTAATCCATGTAAATTACGCTTAGGATAGATTTATCATATTTATCAGAGGAAAATCCCGCAAAAACTTTGATCGCACCTAGCCGTCCCATGCAATCGCACAGAAACCTGCAACACGGTCAACTTAGTTGTAGTTGCAAAGTCTCTCGATAGATAAATAAAATAACATGTGTTTCATTCGCGAAACTAGAGTAATTGCAATCTATACTCCATTTGCTGGTTGTACGTTGTTTCATAGCTTATAGTTTTATAGAATTTCGTTTGACAATTTTTTTTTCTCATATATTCGTTTCATAGAATAAATCAATACGCAGAATACTTACTTTGAAGATTTTTAAATCATTGATTTTTGTTTCATATAAACTTTAATGTTAGAATAGTCACATCATAGAATAACAAATCACATATTGTTTATCCATATATTGTTTATTTAATATAAAACTTAGTACCAAGAATAACATTTTATCCATTTTCAATTTTTCAACAGCACTTTTTTTGCATTTTGCAGCATGCAAGCAAGCATGCAACATGCAGCGTGCAAGCAAGCATGCAGCGTGCAAGCAATCATGTAGCATGCAAGCATGCAGTATGCAAGCGAGCATGCAACATGCAGCAGGCATGGTTTCTGTCACGGCTCCGGCGCTGCGGGGCTCCGGCGATCCCACGCGAGCTTATCGTCGCAAATGGTATTCACGCTCACCACCGCAGCTTCGGCTTGCTGCCTCAGCCGCGGCGGCGAGGGTTAAAACCACCTGCTCCTCAGCTCGCGGGCCGCCTCGCCCCTCCGCGCCTACGCGGATTTAAATTATACTCTAGGAGTACGGCAGACAAAATTACGTGGAGTCAGTTTTGCAGCGATTCGTTTCTGTCACTAACTTATACCGAACAAACAATATTCGTTAAAAATTATTTCTACCGTGTGAAAAGTTTGTTAAACAAAAAAAATTTATTAAAAATTCATTGAACTGTGTTTCTGTGAAATATTTTTCATTTAAGTAAATAGTCTTTGAAACAATAATATTCGAACTAAAAATACAAGGACCAAATATTATGTGAAACATTTTCTGGGAAACGAAATTCTATGAAATTTCTGTCTGCGAAATAAGGGGACACCCCATTTACTATTAGCATTAGACAAATAACGGCTCAATAACGACAGTTATTGTGTAATATTGTTGAAATTACTGCACATTAGAGTATTTTTTTTTTAATGCAAATGGTAAATAGATTACAGTGCTTTGTATTTATCGTGAACCTCCGTTATGAGTTTATTAAACGTTTACATCGAAATAACGAAAGGGTGAGAACAGTTATTTGTCTAATGCTATAATAAATGGAGTATAGGCCATCCCACTGCGTCATCTATCCTGGATTTACCCTACATGCAAGAATTTACTCCCACCACGCCAAAACCTTGCTCAGTTACGTGCCGGTGACCGTACCGAAGGATTTTTTTTTTAAATATTTTGTTCTCTTTCGCTTTAGGTAGGTACATAATGATTGAGAACATTTTCTTCCAAATCTTAAATTCAAAACATACAAGAGAAGACGTCAAAGAGAATTTCACAGAGAGCACTTTGTAACAAGATTCACCATCAGTCATCTTGACTGAGACGAATGTTTGTTGGTCATTTGCTCGTGTCTAGCACATACGTGATGCTATAGCCTGTTCCAAAAGAATCTGATTAAAATGTAAACAGATGAATCAGAAAACGTGGTACGTTTACTGATTCACTTGTTTCCATTTTACTTTATGGTTGCCAATTTGTAATACTAATACAAATTGAGTGCTTTGATTTGATTATGCGAATACTTAAACCCTACATTTCTATTTGAAATCACCTTAAAGATGTTTTTCATTTAACAATTTTTTTAATCCTCAATTTTCGTCGATGGATTTTAATTACAATTTAATAATGTTATTCAAACAATAGTTGATGGAAACAGTGGTTAGATATACATTTTTGGTTAGTGAATTATTTGTGCACATTTTGAAAACACAGGAAGGCATTGTTGCTGATTATTTAGACGATTACGGTAATTTTACTTAACGTGCTACACATGTCCTACACAAACGCCAGTTCGATTGTGTCTAAGATCAGTTGTGCCGGTCGGCATAGTTTATGCGGTCTACGTCGAGGAGCGCGTACCTAATCTTCCTTTTTTATACATCAATGTGTTGAGTAGACAAATTTTTCGAACATATGAAGCAATGGATTAGCAATATGCTACAAAATCATACAAATTGCTATTCGTTACGCAATTAAGGTAAGATCGAATTCTCCAATTGTTACATTAAATTGTCCTTTTAAAAGATACAGTGGCCGGCACATCAAGCTACACGAAACTGTCCCAAACGATTTTAAACTTTAAAATGTTAATAATTAAGTTCAAAATCGAACGAGAAAATTTGACAGTTTGTGGTAATTTGATGTGCTGATGCTGACCACCGTACTTGTAATTTTTTTTCACAACCAATTGATAGCGCTCCCTCTAAACACAGTATCGTGTATCATAACACACAGTTCCATTATAATAAAGATAATATTATAATTATGCTGTATAATTTTATCAATTTGATTCTATAAAAAGCCTCTTATCTCTGTCCGATGATGTAGTAGTTTTAACTGTCAGATCATTGTCTACAAATTGCTGACCATAACAAACTTAATTCTAATGGATTATGTATAATATTTAACGACTACGTTTTTAGTTTCCTAGATATGTCAACAAATATTGTATCTAAATGATGCAACAACTGTGCAATAAATAAATGTATACATACATGTATATATTTCCTTATCATATCACGTTACCGGCCATATGATTATTTTGTGAAAAAAAAAAAAAATATATATATAATATACGTTGCCCACACTAGGAATTTAAAAGAGTGGTCTCGTTATTTGGATACTATAGACACGATTTGCTCTACTCAAACTTCAAATCAAGTATGTATTAACAGAATTACCAACCCACACGATTTCTGATGGATATTTGGTATTTGTTACATACCGGTTCAATAGGTAGATAGAGCTGCTTATTATTTTCCTCAAGAACCAGTTTTAAATAATATTATAGACGTCATTTGAAAAGCAATTGACGATCGTATCCTAACGTACTTAAGTCTCTTTGCAGACTAAATAATAACTTAATGATGAACTTAAACGCGATAAAAGTTCCTAAACAATATGAAACAAAAGAGACAATACTGTGCCAGAACAATATGAACCGTGAATCAGATAACAATTATGTCAGCAAGAGTCGTAAACTCAAAAACATGTTTATGTACTAACCTTGTATACTTAAACTTAATATCAACAAAACGATAAATAAACTTAACAGTTTCACTTTCATTTTATTTAATTGTTGTTGTTACAACCTAACACGAGTTATTCAATGTGTATTTATTGCACATTGTGCAGTGAAGCACTGTTTATAATGTTTTTGATCACTGTGTACAGCTTCATCGAACTAATGAGACGATCGACTCATGCGCCGAGTGATGCCAACTTCAGTGCGTTAAAAAGCGCCGACTTGTGGCAAATGTCAGAAGGAAGTATTAAAAATTGACGCATAATTGGAGGCGGAAAAACTCGTTTTGAAAATACCGATTATGTGCAGTCGCGGTCTGAAATGCATACCACCTTAAGGCCCAGATATATATGCCAGTGACCTTGAGTGGTTAGCTTACGTGTTCTGTACTGAGCTCACGCAACGCCACGTACGTCAAGCCAGTAATAGGACTCGCCCATCCAGGAACGCTGTCCCAAATAAGATGCATTATTAATTTATTATACATAAAACAAAAGTTATTTTAATAAAACACGTACACTAAAAGATCAATTATTAAATTATCTTCAAAATGGTGAAGGTTTTATACAAATACGCTTGATAGATTTTGCGTGATTCTCAGTTTTTTATCCGTGTTAGACATAACTTTACAAATTAATTTCACTATGTAATATAAACATATTCTAAAATATTGATATATCAAGTTATTAAGAAAATGCTCTAATTTAACATATATTTTTTTCCAAATCATTAACACTACTTGCTTAGACGTGATCTTGAGTATAAAATCATTAAAAGTTGGTTATCGTCGCCTTAAGGTTTATAATTGCATGCACAAATCTATGCCACAAGGTCGATGATATATGACTGTGATTTGATTAGGTAAAAAGAAAGTCCATTCAGAGCATTGATTATTTTTATTTACTCGTCTATTATGATAAATATAGAAAACCCTTTTGTAAAAAAAAGCGGCCAAGTGCGAGTCGGACTCGCCCATGAAGGGTTCCGTAGCAGCAAGTAACATAATTTAAAAGTTCTTCGAATCATAATTATTATACCTACCCATTACAGCCTACCTATTACAGCTACCTATTACAGATTTATTACTAGAAAAAATGGTTCACGTTTTATGCATAAGGTTTATGTTTATGAAATTAAATGTTTTTTTTTTTTTTAATTATTATATTTGAGTTGATTGAATGAAAGGTAAATTGCGGTGAACGATTTATGACGTATTAAAAAAAACTACTTACTAGATCTCGTTCAAACCAATTTTCGGTGGAAGTTTATATGGTAACGTACATCATATATTTTTTTTAGTTTTATTATTCTCTTATTTTAGAAGTTACAGGGGGACACACACATTTTACCACTTTGGTAGCGTCTCTCGCGCAAACTATTCAGTTTAGAAAAAAATTATATTAGAAACCTCAATATCATTTTTGAAGACCTATCCATAGATACGTATGGGTTTGATGAAAAAAAAATTGAGTTTCAGTTCTAGTCAGTTCTAGTCAGTATGGGGAACCCCCAAAATTTATTGTTTTTTTTTTCTGTTTTTGTGTGAAAATCTTAATGCGGTTAACATAATACATCTGCTTACCAAGTTTCAACAGTTTAGTTCTTATAGTTTCGGAAAAAAGTGGCTGTGACATACGGACGGACAGACAGACAGACAGACATGACGAAACCATAAGGGTTATTTCTGCTCAGTTTGGTTGGTAGTAGAGTTTGGTCTAAGTCCGCCTGGCTAGCTACCACCATCTTATCTAAGTCTGTCGCCAAAACAACAATGTTAACAGCATTTGTTGTGTTTCGGCAGTTTGAGGTAAGATAGCCAGTTCCTCTGTGGTTGAGGATTCCGGGTGAAGCTCGCTTCCATCTTCGGCCTTATCATCACGTACCATCAGGTGAGATGAAGGCCAAGGGATTCCCCGTTGCATGTAAAATAAAATAAAAAAGGTTTCCGTTTTTTGCCATTTGGCTACGGAATCCTAAAAACAGGATAAAATATTATATGGCATATACGGACATTAACCAAGCGAGGTCGAACTTATTACTAAAAATGCAAAAACAGGAAGAAATTATGAAAAAGAAATTCACACACACACACACACACACAACATCACGCCTGTAATCCCCGAAGGGTTAAGCAGAGGTGTGGCTTAGTACACCCGCATTTCGCCAGTCCCGAGACACATTGTATGGAACAGCTGATTTCCTTTTTTTATGACTGTTCCTTCAGAATGGGACATTGTTAGAATGGGACTTTTTGCGAATGGGACATTCTGCGCCAACGGGACTTTTTGCGAATGAGACATTCTGCGTCAGATCCGCCCCGCTCGGTGCAAAGCTCGTCGAACCGTCCGAGGACTCACATCATACAAAGCAGCAAAATGACTAGTTAGTGTGAAGCTATACTCTTCATAATGTCGGACCATATCAGTTATTTGCGCAGCGGTTAGTATCGGCCGTCGTCCTGATTTGCTTCTATGATCAGTTATTTGCCCTTCTTCGCCATGACGCCGAATCCAAAATCTCACGGTGAATCGAGTTATATAGAGTTCTCGTGATATAGCACTAATATTCAAGCCATAGTCATTGAGAAACAATATTTCAGCCCTTTTTTGCAGGGTTAAAGTTGCCATTTCATTTCAATAAATCAATTTTTTTTATATTTCATACCTATAATTTTTTAATAAATGTCATTGTAGCAAATGCAATCATTAATTTCTTCATTTAAAAGTAGATACATTTAAGAAATCATTTTCAACATCAAAAAGTCATTAAAACTCTCTTTATTAGAACAGATGCTTCACAACTATTAAAAATTAATAATTACCTAGACATAGCATTGTAGACTTTATTGCACACAGTGTGATAAATAATCTAATTTGGGTTCTAACGCCTCTTATGACAAGTTATAAAAGGCGTTGGAACCCAGAATCCGAGCTGCTACTGAGAAAATCGTAATAAAACCAATTACACTTTGCCTAACCTCGGAGTCTAACCCAGGCACCCACGTTTAGCAGTTGCACCTGCGTGCATTAAACCAACGAGGCCTCCAGTAGCTTTGAACTCATTTTAAGGATCTTTTTTAAAGGTCAGTAAGTAGTAATTTTTTATTTTACTTTTTAGGCCTGTGTTTACCAACATTTAAACCAACTGTTTAGATATTTAATCACTTGTTTACTCAAAATTTCATAGGAAATTTGACATAAACCAACCGTTTAAATACCTAACCGGTGGTTTGAATGTTGGTGAACACAGGCCTTAGTCTAGTATATTCTTCGTTTAGTTAATAAGTCTAAAGTCAACGAAGTTATGACTTAACCGGTCTTTACTAGTAGCCACTGAAGAGTTCCACTATCCACCTACTGGCTCCATCATCAGACCCTCAACATCAAGTGCAATCTATTGGACTCATCAAAACGAATCATATGACCCGAAACTCGAAGGGTTTACTAGATGCCACTAAAGAGTTCCACTACCTACCTCATGACTCCATCGTCAGACTATTGAAACTACGTGCAACATATTGAACTCATCAGAACGAATCATATGACTCCAAACTTAAGGGGTTTACTACTAGCCACTGAAGATTCCCACTATCCACCTCCTGGCTCCATCATCAGACCCTCGACACTAAGTGCAATATATTAGACTCATCAAAACGAATCATATGACCCGAAACTCAAAGGGTTTACTATATGCCACTAAAGAGTTCCAATATCCACCTCCTGGCTCCAACATTAGATTAGCTCCAAGATACCAAATTAAAGTAATGTCATCTGAACTACAAAATTATACCATATTTCGGTTCCATAAGAAGGTAGCTACTGCGAAACACTTCCTTAAGTTCTGACAAATCAATGTTAATAATATTTGTGTTGCAATTCAATAATTACTTATCAGTTTAACTCTACCAACAAAGACCTTCGGGACTGAACATAGATTAATGACTCACAAAAGACACTGGTGAAGTCCCGATGTTGCAACGCTCCCTATAAAAAGGCTCCACAGGGAGCGACCTGTATCATTAGCAAATAGTGTTAGTGTCGAAGTAGTACAAGTTTTAAAGATTGGCAAACTTAGAAAATCATGTTTTCTAAAATAATTTTCGTCCTAGCCACGGTATACGTTGTCAACGCGTCCGTGATTTCCGTCAATGTGTTTAATGGTAATTATTTTTTTATATGAATTATCGCTCAATTTTCCCGAGGAGCTCGTGGCTAAGTAATAACAGCCGCACGGGTCGATCCGTCAGGTTAAGCTACGCTTGCCGGGGTTGGTCCATGGATGGGTGACCATCTTTACATACCCAGACTCCTCCGTGCCTCGGAAAGCATGTTAAGCCGTTGGTCCCGGCTGTCATTCGTCTTTGACAGTCGTTACGGGTCGTCAGAAGCCCAAAAGTCTGACAGCCAGTCTTACCAAGGGGTATCGTGTTACCCAGTTACTGGGTTGTGGAGGTCAGATAGGCAGTTGCTCCATGTAAAATACTGGTATTCAGCTGCGTCCGATTACAATGGAAGCTGACCCCAACATAGTTGGGAAAAGGCTAGGCAGATCGCTAAATTTTCCCATGTCATTTTTGAAAAAACTGCTGGAAAAGTTCAAAATACTAAAGTAGTCTGTATTAAGTGGTGAAAAAAGCATTCGTTGCGAAGTAACTAAAGAAATTGAAAGTAATTAATGTTCTTATAATAGATGATCCAGGGAATCCCGATAGTGAAGTTGCAAGCAATCCAAAAGACTGCAACGTCAGAGCGTGCAACCAGTTGTGTCGTAGACTCAAGTTCCCCAGTGGCATCTGTGTCAATGGTCGCTGCAAGTGTGATAAACTCCTCAATGCAGAAGGTAATTAGGATGGTATTATATATCAGTATTACAAAGGGTAAACCCACATTCTACTACTTTCAATACTTCAGTAGTCACCAGTTCAACTTTCAATCGTGCTTCCATCTTGCACTTATTTGTTTCAGATGAAGTTTCTGAAGAAACTTTCTCTGACCTAGAAGACTCAGTTTTACAAACAGGTACATAAAAATGTTGTGTGAGCAACTATTAATTAGAACCCTTTAATTTATAATATCTTATTATTATAGATGATTCCAAAGCTGAAGTTGAAGCGATTCCGAGGAGATGTAACCTCAAAGTATGCGACCTGGTGTGCCGCTGGCTTAATATGACCAGTGGCGCCTGTGTCAATGGTCGCTGCAAGTGTGCAATTGCAGAAGGTAATAGAAGATTCCTTCAGTATTGAATTCACAAAACTCAGTTTTGCAACAATTCAATATTATTTTTAAGTATGGACATCTCCTACATAAGAAATTTTTAATTAGGTAACAACATTTATTTTTCTCATAGATGATCCCGAAACCGAAATTGAAAACAAAAAGAGTGATTGTAACAACCAAGCGTGCGATCAATTGTGTCGCAGACTCAAATTCCCCGGTGGCGTCTGTGTCAATGGTCGCTGCAAGTGTGACAAACTCCTCAATGCAGAAGGTAATAATATTTCAGTATTACAAAACAAAGGATAAATCCTCATTCTACTACTTTCAATACTTCAGAAGTCACCGGTTCAACTTTCAATCGTGCTTCCATCCTGCACTTATTTGTTTCAGATGAAGTTTCTGAAGAAACTTTCTCTGACCTAGAAGACTCAGTTTTACAAACAGGTACATTAAATTTTTGTGTCTGCAACTATTAATCAGAACCTTTTCATTTATAATATATTATTATTATAGATGATTTCGAAGCTGAAGTTGCAGCGATTCCGAGGAGATGTAACCTCAAAGTATGCGACCTGGTATGCCGCTGGCTTAATATGACCAGTGGCGCCTGTGTCAATGGTCGCTGCAAGTGTGCAATTGCAGAAGGTAATAGAAGATTCCTTCAGTATTGAATTCACAAAACTCAGTTTTGCAACAATTCAATATTATTTTTAAGTATGGACATCTCCTACATAAGAACTTTTTAACTAGGTAAAAACATTTCTTTTTCCCATAGATGATCCCGAAACAGAAATCGAAAACAAAAAGAGTGACTGTAACAACCAAGCGTGCGATCAATTATGTCGCAGACTCAAATTCCCCGGTGGCATCTGTGTCAATGGTAACTTCCTCAATGAAGACGGTATTATTTTAAATGATTAGTTAAAACTTTATCAATGACTTTCGTTTCTAACTATGTAATTGTAGAATCTTTCTCAGAATATATTTCCGAGCAAGAAGATAAATTTGAGTCAATTAATTACAATCAAATAGTTCTTTCAGTGACTCGATTTCTTTTTCCACATATTTTCTTAAATATGGATAAATAAGCCATTTTTAACACTAAAGAGTTTCTCTCTTTTTCTTGCAGATGACATGACTGATTCTGCGGAATTTACGTCACCGGGCGATTGTAACTTGAAAGCGTGCGCCCAACAATGTTTCAGACTCGGCTTCCCCGGTGGCGCTTGTGTCAATGGGCGCTGCAAGTGTGACAATTTCCTTAACACAGAAGGTGCAACGTAATATTTGTTATTAAAATCGTAGTCAACATTTTATTGGTTTAATATATTTTAACTGTAGTGCAACTACAGTTAAAATATATTAAATAAATGCATATATTAAGCAAAAGTTAATTGCAACGTTGTTCTAAATGATGATTATGGCTGCCCGATATTTGTTATATATTGTGTTCTTGTACCCTTAACACACCGTTATGTTTTTTTTAATAGATGAGGTGTCTGACGAATCTTTACCTGTCTCCGAATTGTCAGAGGATCAAACTGAACGCGGTTGCAACATGCGAGCATGCGAGCAATTATGTCGCAGACTGAAGTTCCCCGGTGGCGCCTGTGTCAGTGGTCGTTGCAAGTGTGACAACTTCATCGGAACAGAAGGTTACATGAATTAACAATACAGATTTTGTACTGTACAAAAAGGACTTCTTTTAAAACACTGACGTTTTTTGAACATTCCTTAACATTGCACGACTTTATCTGTTTAAGTTTACTCTCGCTCTCTATTTACTAATCAAACGTAATTTTTTGATAGATGCTGTTGATGAATATTCGGAATTTGCCCCGAGACGCGTCTGTAATTTAGCGAAATGCAATCGTAGGTGTACCCGTCGTGGCTATGAAGGCGCCACATGTGTCAATGGTCGCTGCAAGTGCTACAACAATCTACAAGAAAAAGGTTACTTTTCAATATTTATGCAGGAATAATTATACTGTGGCGTTCCGCCTTTCTTATTTATATCTATAACATATTCTGATTTCCGCTGTTTGTAACAAGCCTTATAACTTCCACCTGTTTGCAACAGGTTTTAATATAGGCATTTAATTTAAGGCTGGCAACATTTGCCATCCATAGAGAGAGTCAGATAAAACTCACGCTCTACAAAAGACAAGAGTTTAGTCTCTTCCCACAGAGTACATTATGCTCTCTGCTCTCGCCCGCATCCAACGGAATACAAAACTTATATTATGATTGATTATTGTAACTCTGATGAATGAAAAAATCTAATTAAAACCAAACAGTGAAACTAACGTTGTTCTCCGTCGACAAACTACACGAAACCTCTGAGTTCTCTTGATTAAGAAGCTCATTTCAATTCTGTTTACAATGCAATGCGTTATGCCGTAAATTCTTTTGTGTACTTACGTACTGTATAGTTTATATTTCTTTATTGAGTTACTTTAATAACTTAACTTTTCATCATCAACTCTATTTGTTATATGTAGGGGAGATTTCTGAAACATCGCTACCAGTCTCCGAATTGTCAGTTTGTTTTTAATATTTATGCTGGACGTATCATCTATCCTTAGTTTGCAAGTTGGAACGTAGTTCACAAGGATATGGTCGATGATAAGTCAACCATATACCATATATAGGTGTATATATATATAGGTATATAGTATATGGTCGTCATAAGCAGTTTTAAAATTATACTAATTAAGATTAAAAAAAAATTCGTTGCTATGGCTTTTTTACCACCTATAGATGTTTCTCTTAAAATATTTTGTTTATGAATAGATACACCTAATATATTGCAATGCAGTTTTGCCTAACCCTTTGAGGATTACAGGCTCGATTGTATGTATTACTTCTGTCTCAGTATAAGAATAACACATGGGTTCTTAATAGCACCGAGTTGAAGAAAGAGATAGTTACTCAGATATTAATGACAGAGACAACGCTATACAAAATGTGTTTTTCTAAAACTTGATTTATCGCTTGCTGCTTGGCTTGTATGTCGTTTCTGAGTATTCATCAAACTGAGATAATCATTATTTTTGTTTTTAATAGATACATCTCCACTAAATGATGTAACCAGCGACGAAAATGGAGAATCGAACATCGTCTTGAGGATAACTGAAGGTAAAGTTTCAAAGATTTTTAGGTATTACTTTTAAATAGAGTATGAGTCACAGTATTCTTACATTTTCTTTGGTTTTGCAAAGCGTTAAATTTTGTGGTACAATAATAAGAATTGTAACTGAGATGTTAGACAAATTGCCCCCTTCAACGGTACACAAAAAAATTGCTCTCTAATTTAACATTTTGGTTTATTTACCAAATAAATAAACCAAAATGTTAAATTAGAGAGCAATATTTTTGTGTCTATTAATAACTATTATTTATTCTACTCTCTCCACAACATTTTCTATCACTTGTATTATATGTCGTGTTTTTCCTTGCAGAGGAGCTGTCTGTACCTTCACCCAGCGCCTGCAACACAGTGAATTGCAACCAAATGTGTAGACGCCTCAGATATGTAGGAGGATGGTGTCGCTTTGGTAAATGCCAATGTTTCTAAAATTAATTAACTATTTTAGACTGTACCTAATCTGTATGTAACTTATGAGTCTATTCATAAGTACTATCTATATTATATTCGAAGTAGAAAACTTTCAGGGTTCATTCGCATTGTATAGGATTTTCGTACAGTGAGAAGTCAGCTTTAATGAAAAAAAGTTCAAAGAAGCGACATAGAACCTTTAATGCATGTGACTGGTAAAATATTTATGCCCACGACTGTACATTTTTTAAATGAATTAATTTATTTAATATCACAGTTTATTCATAAAATATATAACTATAATATTTATTCCAATAAAAACATTAAAAACTAACAATGCATTTTATTATTAAAATTTATGTTAAATTCGTACAATGTTATAGAAAAATATATTTTCATTGTTTTTGCGCTATTGGTGCATTCCTGTACCATTTTATTATTATAGGGCTTTGCTAACAGTTAATAAAAGTTGAGCTACAAAAACAAAAATTCTGGAACAAGAAGACTGCTCATTTTTATTAATTTAAACTTTATTTCAAACTTCTAATCAAATCGAAAACGAAAAACTAACAACAATTTTCCAAAACAAAAAGCGATATTTCATTTCGTTTGATCGCACGCTAAACGGACACCCACACTTTTTGTTGAGAAAACTTTCCGCCAACTTACACTAAACAATAAAAAAAAAGTTCGACGTCCGAATGAAAAGAAATTCGTCTTGAAGCGTCAAAGAATAAGACGAAAGTGAGGCAGACGTTGAGTACCTTCTTAGTACTGCCGACTCCGGGCCACCGCACAACCGAGCCTGGCTGCCCTTTGTATAAGTCCTTACAATTAACTTGAAGGACAGCGTCTTCAGACTTGGTCGATTGTTATCTCCGAACTTTGTAGAAGTGGCCCGGTCGGAAGATCAAAGATTAAATAACAAATATGTGTACAGCCAGCCAACATTTCATTCATTTTATTACCGTCGTAAAGCTGAAATGTGGCTATGAATCAATCAACATATCACACGCTGAAATCACAAATAAAACAAAATCGGGGTGTGGCTTCGTAGACATGGCTATGTGTTTTACGTGAATACGTGAACTTAACAGATAATATTTTCTTTGTAACGATTTCTTTGGTCCTTTAGCTATCGAGTGGGTAATTAAATTTTGGATATAGATGATAGATACTCTGGGCCGGATTTAGGGCAGGGCAACAGGGGCTCTAGTCCTGAGCCTCCACAAAGAAGGGGCCGTCACAATTTAATATTTTTCAGGTATGAAAAAAAATACCTACAGTCTTTATGTCCATCAAAGAAAAAAAGTTCACATTCACAAAGTAGTCGCCTACTCATCAAGTTACCACAAACTGTCAAATTTCCTCATGCGATTTTGAACTTAACCATCAACATTTTAAGGTTTAAAATTGTTTGGACAAATTTCACAGCGGCTACCTTTTTAAATTGTTTTTTTTTTTTTTCTTATGTTCTAAAAATAATCGTGGCCTCCACTTCTTGGTTGCTCCGGGGCCTCCACACGTTTAAATCCGGCCCTGGATACTTATGTAGCTGCAACACCAGAATACCAGCGATGCGGCATTTATTTTTAAAGGTCGCAGCATCATGCTGAGATAGGAGCCTTTTGGCCTCATACAGGACTCTGTTTTTATTTTTTATACTTTTATAATTGTGTGTTTAGTTTGTAATCTTCCTGTGCGAGTCACAATAAATACTTTTTCTTTCTTTCTATCTTTCAACACCAAACTATCCCCCGATTTTTTTATCATCAGTTATTTGAATTGTCTCCCACTATGGAAGCAAATTTAAAGACGTATTCACAAAACATTTATGTAGGTGTTAAATTACACTAATAAAGTTTAACTTGCCCAAATTACAATAATATCAAAATGACAAATATTCTGGTAAAATTATAGCCGCTAATTAGCCGAATCGTCGCAGCAGTCTCCCAATAACACCCTTGCACTCTCAACCATAAACAAAAAGAAACATTTCTTAAGGCGATATGATCTAACAGAGACCGCGCTTACGATTTTTTTGAATCCATGGGAAACATAAAAAACAGTGTTATAAAATTCAGAAAAAATATATTATATCTTATTTAAGGATCTGGCGGACTTGAAATCGCTTTTAATAACACGATTAGATTAAATTTTCTCTATAGAAAAAATCCCAAAGTTACCCCTTTTCGTAATGTTTAATCAATCTCGTAGCTACAAAACCGAGGTTTTTTTTTTCTCTTATTTTTTATATAAACTCAGCGAATTATGCTAAACAATCTTACTACCTTGTAAGATTGTTTAGCATAATTCGCTGAGTTTGTCGTGATAAAATGATTAAAATAATTACCATGTTTAAATACAAAACACAGTTTTTCATAAACCTAGATCAGGCAGATCTACATTAAAGTTAGAATAATTATTAATAATTATTCTAACAATAATAATTTTCCTCGATTGTATTAAATTTAATCATAATTTTACTTTATACTCGAATAAATTGTATTATATTTTTATTCATTTTTTTATACTTCCCAAATGCACGAGGCAACCACTGGCGACCAGGCGTAGGCCTGAGCCTACTTCAATCGCCTCGAGCCAGCGATCATAGCGCCTTAATAAATGCCTTCCAAAATAATAATCTAATTAACGGAACATCTTACGCAATTATCCCCTGTCTTACGAAACTAACTCATCACGTTGAAGCTACGATATTGTCTCTAAATATACGGTGAAAGCGACCCCGGTCAGTTGGCTATAATTTTCTATTTACGGCCTATAAAGGCTTTCATTTCTAGGCACTTGTTATTGGAAAAGCGTTCTTGACGTCCCCTGTGTATTCTCTTGCTGGTCGAGTAAATAAAACTCTGATTTATACCATCGTCAAAACGATGGAAAATTAATGATGTTTGTGGATTCTGTGCCGTGAATTCCAGCATATGCGTCGGTAGTCTAGTATACAGATAATATTATTTATTACAGTAGACTGTAGAGTTGTTGACCATTTTCTATTTTTTTTAAGTACCTGGTACTTATTAAAAGCCTACACTGTCCTCTCATACCTGTTAACACTGTTATTTGAAAATATTGTAAAAGCCAATTATTTTTAAAAAAGTGGAGTTTCTTGCCGGCTCTTTTCCATAGGAAACGACCGTTGGAACCGTGCACCTAGCTAGCTTCCAACGTTTCAAAAATGCCCTTGTAGGTTAATGTGAAATCAAATAGTTTGATTTCGATTTTTGAATGAAAAGGGAGAAATAAAAAATGATAGAAAGGATGAAATAGTATCCGTAGAGCATGTGTAGGAATAGCATAATTCATTATGAGAGACGTTTAAACAGCAGTGCAAATTTACAGGCTCATAAGTAATTTTATTAATAAACCTTCGTGTAATAAGAAGTAGAATAGGTCAGTCATTCAGAAAAGCGTGTCAAGTGCGTAGAATTTCCAACTTAATAGTTCTATCTTTCCATCACTAAGTGTTTTCTGTGAAAACTTACGAATAAGTAAACTTTCAAGTGTCCAGCAAAGATACGTAAGTTAACAATTTAAGTAGCATTTCTTAACAGTCAATTGAAATTGTGATTCCAATTTCCACGCATTTTTCAAATTGATGTCGATACTTGTACTAATTCCAAATAAATGGGTCTATCATCATTCATTTCAGCCGAAAGACGTCCACTGCTGGACATAGGCCTTTCCCCAATTGGGGGGTTTGCCATAATCGCCACGCTTGGCAGGCGGGTTGGCGATCGCAGTATGGTGTTAAAAAATTAATAGAGTACGCTGCTGCCCATTCTCTAGTAAGTCCCTTAGTCGCCTTTTACGACACCCACGGGAGTAAATGGGGTGGTGCTATTCTTTACGTCCAGCACCACACGGCACGGTAATGGGTTTATTATACTCTTTCAATTATAAATTGAGACCCCTCCGTGCCTCGGAAAGCCTATCAAGTCTTTGGTCCCAGCTGTCGTTACGGGTAGTCGGAAGCCCAAAAGTCTGCTAACCAGTCTTACCAAGGGGTATCGTGTTATCCAGTAACTAGGTTGTGGAACTCAGTCAGACAGTCGCTCTATGTAAAATACTGGTATTCAGCTGCATCTGGTTAGCCTGGCAAGGCAAATTGATTTTTGACAGAAACAGAACGGTGTTTTAAACACATTTAGCTCTAAACGTATTAACTTAGAATTACTTTATTATTTTGCTACAAGTTCTTGGTCATCATCATTTCAGCCGAAAGACGTCCACTGCTGAACATAGGCCTCCCCCAAGCACCGCCACCTCGACCGGTGCCGTGCTACCCGCATCCAGCGGATTCCTGCGGCTTTCACAAGGTCATCAGTCCACCTTGTGGGAGGCCTTCCTACGCTACGTCTTCCGGTAAGCGGTCGCCACTCCAGAACCTTTCGGCCTCAACGGCCATCTGTTCTGCGAGCAATGTGCCCTGCCCATTGCCACTTAAGTTTGGTAATTCTTCGAGCTATGTCGGTTGATTCTCCTGCGGATCTTTTCATTTCTGATTCGATCACGTAGGGAAACTCTAAGCATAGCCCTCTCCATTGCCCTTTGAGTGACTTTTAGCCTTCTAATAAGGCTCATTGTGAGCGACCACGTTTCCGTGCCATAGGTCATCACTGGCAACACGCACTGGTCAAAGACTTTCGTCTTGAGACACTGCGGTATGTGGGATGAGAAGATATTGCGTAGCTTCCCGAACGCTGCCCAGCCGAGTCGGATTCGAGTTCTTGTTACCCGCAACAAAATAAAGTCAACAACTCAGTGCAATTCTCATTAAAATTCCGTGTTCATAATTCGTCTATCATTCTCACATTGTGTGTGCCGAACAAGTTGTTCTGAACAAACTTAATTAACTCAGTTGCAATGTCTTCTGAATTTAGGCTCTTTCATTAAAACTTAAATTAATATGCGTCACGTATGGCTGTTTTGCGGTTGTTAAGAATACTCTGTTATTTGAGTTCTGTGTTGAAATGAGGTTTATTTTACAGTGAGGGACTGTAGAATGAAATCACTAACCATACGAAAAGAAGAAGACCTGAGTATTTACACTGTGGTCACACTGTAGTAACACGAATGACAATGTTGTGACACCATTGTGACACTGTGGTGACACTCGTAACACTGTGGTGACACTTGTGACACTGTTGTGACACCATTTTGACACTTTGGTGACACTGTGGTGACACTCGTGATACTTTGGTGACACTTGTGACACTGTTGTGACACTATTGTGACACTGTTGTGACACTATTGTAACACTGTAGTGAACCATGGTGCCACTTGTGACATCACTGTGACCCTTTGGTGACACTTGTGACACTGTTGTGACCATAGAAATATATATATATCTATTGTTGTGACACTATTGTGATGCTGTAGTGACACTATTGCACTGCTTGCCGCAATCAGTGCGGTACCGCATTGACTGGTCCCGACATGTTGCTGCGTGCGTGCTATTCCAACGACGCAGCTGTATGTGTCCCGTCTACATCACACCACAAAGGTAGAGGAGGTCGTGGAGTAAGTACATCATGATGAAGACCAAGTTCAACTTGAGAGTCGAGAAGTTGGAGTCGCGCCATAAGATTAACTTCAAATCTTTTGTGGTGCGGGTTCTGACTCATCACCTGGACACTTTCATGAAGGAGGCATTTTGGCCGACGGGTGTCGTATATCGGCGTTTTCGCGGAAGGCTTCATGACATCATGATTCAGCGCAATACGTCGCCGACCCAACGTAGTAAATAGATCTTATATTATAGAAATGTTTTTATTATGTATTAGTTTATTATTTTTAAGATTATTTTGTATATTTTGTTTATGGGCCTTAGTTGCCTGAAAATAAAGCAACTATTATTATTATTACTATTGTGACAGTGCAGTGACACTGTGGTGACACTTGTGATACTGTTGTGACACTATTGTGACATTATTGTGACGCAAAAGTAACACTATTTTGTCAGTGTAGTCACACTGTGGTGACACTTCTGACACTGTGGAGATACTGTGGTGACACTGTTGTGACACTGTGGTGCCACTAAATAAATAATCATCTGTGTCGATACAACTGTTTTATGAAGATTGTGAGTAGATATTCAATGTTTTGTTACGATCGATCCTTTGTTTCACCAATAAGAAGGAGAATAGTTTTGAGGTCTTCTGATAAACTGTAACTACTAACCTGATAGTATAGTAGTTCCAGACGTGCATCTCGAAGTGAATAAAAAAATTGAGGCCCTGAGGTATACAGTCAGGGAAACTAATTGTATAATAAATTGACACCATATATCCATTTCATACAACTGTCAATGAATGACAGTGGTGATTTGAATATACGGACAATTTAAGTTATTTAGGTACAATCAAGTAAATTATTAATTGTTAAGTAAATTGACACCGTAGGTATATCAATTTTATACAATTGTCAATGAATAACAGTGGTAATTTGATTATACGGACAATAATTGTCCGTATAATCAAATTTAATTGTTAAGCTTTACTAACAACTTAAATTATTTAAGTTGTTAGTAAAGCTCAACAATTTTTTTTTTTTCATGACTTTACTAGATTTGACTTGACCATTGTACCTTGAACCTACTTACCTAAGTATAACTACACAATCCTAAGTACATAACTACATAGAAAACATAAAGAAAACCTTTGAAAATATGTGAAACACGGAGTTGTCGGCCCTTTCGAAATAGAAACGTCGCGGGCTCTCTCATGCATATTGATGCTCTGTAAAAACCTACTTTCCGTTGAAAGCTCTGGTGTCTACGTAGTCGTAGAACTGCCGATAAAGAGTGCAAAAGATACTATTGTTATGTTAAACATTGATACACTTGCAAATGCAGCGAGGAGTCTCTGGCTTGGATGATAGTATCATTTCCCGTGGGAGGGTGAATAAAGGCAGTGCGCATAGGCAAAAATACACAGTCATGACTCATCCCCTACTTAATATATATCTTAAATTCACTGACAGAAATCGCACAGCCTAACCGCTGTCGAGAAGCATGAAATTTTGCACAAGAGTGTTAAATATGGGTCGACATGCTCATTAAGAATGTCTTCCACATTTCTTGCACTAGTCAGCGTACCATTTTCTATCAGCACTAACTCCGTGCCGCGTGTCCTTGATGCTTGCCCCATCATCATCATCAGCCTATGTCCGTTGCTGGACATAGGCCTCTCCAATTACACGCCATTCAGCTCGATTGTCAGAAACTCTCATCCAGCTGCTACCAGTCAGCCTGCGAAGTTCGTCGCTCCATCTTGCCTGAGGACATCCTACCTTACGTTTGCTGATTCTCGGTCTCCATTCAAGAACACGTCTACCCCAACGGTCATCGGTTCTACGGCTAATATGGCCAGCCCATTGCCACTTCAGCATGCTTATTCTGTGAGCTATGTCGACAACTTTGGTTCTCTGCCTGCGCTGAACGTGTTAAGTTGTTGAGTAGACAAATTTTTCTTACATATGTATAAAGCAATAGATTAGCAATCTGCTTCAAAATCAATCAGATTGCGATTGATTGTGTGTAAGGCAATTAGGGTACAGATCAGTATCAGGTTATAAAATGTTGATCTGAATATGATCCGCGACTGTACTAAATCTGTATTTATAGAATTATAATCATTATAATCATCAATACAACTCTCTAATTGATTGATTATTTGATTGTGCCGTGTGGTGCCGGACGTAAATAATAGCATCACCCTATTTCTTCCCGTGGATGTTCGTAAAAGGCGACTAAGGGACTTACTAGAAAATGGGCAGCAGCGTTCTCTGTGCATTTTTAACACCATACTGCGATGGCCAGCCCGCCTGCCAAACGTGGCGATTATGGCAAACCCCCCCAATTGGGGGAGACTTATGTCCAGCAGTGGACGTTTTTCGGTTGAAATGATGAATGATGATGAAATTTTGACATTTGAGGATTATATTAACTTAACGAGTTGTATCTAATGATTAGAATTATGTAAATACATATTTGGGGGGAAGCACTGAGGTAGCCCGCAAAATTCAAATTTTCTTACGAATTATGCATTTTGCAGCTCATTGTCTGGGTGTACGTTGACTAAAGTATGATTCCCGATCGTAACAAGTATGTACATATTTATCTTATATTATATTTTTCCAGTTTCTTTGCGACTCCTACACGAAATTTTTAAGGTCATCAGATAACTTGAAGCTTAAAATGCCCATGCTTTCCACAACTTTCCTTGACAAATCCTTTACGGTCCAGGCCGCTCGTTTGTGGAATGCATTGGCAGATCCAATAAAACGCGCGTAATCGTTGGCTGTGTTTAAAAGACTCGTGAAGGAACATTACTTGTCGTTGTGATTTTGTTCTCGTTGTTAGCTGTGATATTCTTATACACTTTATTTATTTTCTTTGCTTATATAGTTAGTATGTATGTATCTATGTATCTATTATATAGCATATATCTGTGTATCTATTATAGGATATTGTACTGTTATACTTTTTATTTGTACCAATGACAACCCCATTTTATGTCCAGAAATTCACTATCCATGCCAAGGTTGCCTGGAAGAGATCGCAGTATGCGATAAGGCCGCCCATTGTATATTTTATAGTGTATAAGTTTTCCTTTTCTTTTGTAATGTGTAATCTGATGTGTACAATAAAGTATATATTATATAAATACTAGCTTTTGACCGTGGCTCCGCCCGCGTGGATGACGGTTATCGCGCAAAAAAGTAGCCTATGTCCTTCTCCATATCCCAGGCTATATTTCTGCCAAATTTCATGACGATCGGTTCAGCGGTTTAGGCGTGAAAACGTAACATACAGACAGACAGACAGACAGACAGACAGACCGACAGACAGACAGACAGAGTTACTTTCACATTTATAATATTATTATATTATATATAGTAATATAGTATAGTATATATATAATATTATATAGTATATATAGTATGGAGTATGGATTTACAAAATTATAATCATTAGAATCAGTAATAAATATCTCCTTTTTTTTTAATGAACAGAGTATTGAAATTGTATTAAGCACAGTTTTATTTAGGGTTTTTATCTATTTAAAATAGTATAATTATAATTTAAATGTATGAGTGTGTTTCCATGGACTGTAAATGTCTGAAATATTTAAATTATTATTTATTATTTCCATAAGTTAGTATAATAACATTAGCAGGAAAATGGTATTTTTTAATATACATACATTTTTTAACTTAACCACAATATTACGTGCAACTATCGTACCTATGAATAATTTTACCTCAGTAAATTTAATTATAGGCAGCGTGCACACCGCAGCAGGCAGCGGTTCATTTGTTAATGTCGTCGCAACGCGAGGCGCATTCCTAATTCACCACCGCAAAAAATTCGATCCAGCTCGGATAAATTCTGTTAGGGAAACAATAAGTGGTCGGTTTTACAGAGTGTAGCGATCCGTGGGAGTTTTAAAGTATAATAGTATGTATTTTTCTAATTTTGTTTTGGCCTTAGATAGAATGTTTTGACTACCGCAAGACTTAAAACACGAAAAACTTGTGAAACGATTCTTAAGTCAGTCTTTGTGTCTTGTGCTTTTATTTAAAAATAAATAATAATAAAAACTTTATTCAGTTCAGAAAAAAAAACGCTACAATATAAAAAAAAACTAGTCACGGATTAGATAAGCCTTAGGTGCTAGATTTTTACAAATTCTCTGGACCCTATACTAGGATTCCCTGTGTCTTAGGGTCCAGTTTAAGGCTCCTACAAACAGGCACGGCACGCGACGCGACACAGAGGTACCGCTCGTCGCACAACACGCGGTGCCTTTCTGGCGCGTGGCGGTGCTGTTTGTAGGAGCCTTTATACGTAGAACTTCTACAGGACTATTCTTAAATAATGACAGTTATAACAGAAACAAAATCTGCAACCAGACGCAATACATTGTGTCACCCCCTTTCAAATTTTCTACATATAAATCTGTAATTTTTATGGTGTGCAATAAAGAGTATTCTATCTATCTATCAATACCTACAACCTTTGAACTAGCCTCTTCTTGCTGACTACGCATCGACGAAGAACCGCCTAACCACTGGTACAGAAAACATGTAAACATACTAACAAATAAGACCAAACACAAAAACCAAACTGAAATACAGTATACCAACTTTCCACGTGTGCAAATTGAACGGAACTCGAAACAAACTTGTGAATTTGATAGCACAAACATGGCACAAACAGGGTGCACAAAGTTGTGCACACACCTTGCACAGGACATGTGTGGAACTAGCTGAATAATTCACTGACATATATTTGTGCAAAGTAAACTATCCGCAGGTTCTATTCAGTCGGTATCGCAAGTAAGTGAAGGAACCTCTGTTTGAGTCCGGCCGAACTCAAGAACATTGTGATATGCTCCGTAAACAAGCCTCGAGATCCTTTTGTGAAGATTGTCTTTTAGTTTTTGTTTGAAAATTCTGGATATTTTTCTTTGGTGGACAATATTTTTAGGTGAATACGACTTTAAAGCTTCCATATTGGGAGGCAATTCAGAAAACAGATGATAACAAAATCGGGGGATACAGTTTTGTGTTGCTTCTACATATCACATCCTAAATTTAATCCAATACACCATCGAGTGGTGTATTGGATCAAACAAATCATTACAAAGAAAATATTACCCGTTACGTACACGTGTCCACAACACAGCCACAGCCCGATTTTTTTTGGATGGTAACTATCTTTGCTTCATAGTTTGTCACGCTGCGGTACTATTCCGTTAGAGGTTGGCTTCGTTTCCCTCAGTCTTTATAAGATTCAGAATCTGTAATATTACAGATTCTGTGTCTTCTGAAGACTGAGGACATCATAAATGACGTTTTAAAAGGGAATTGAAAGTAGCAAACACAATAAAACACATGGTCACTGTAAAGGCCCAGTTGGAATCAAAAGCAGTGGACTATATTTTATAATGGTCTTAATAGGTGGTTCCGAAATACAGCAACCTAAGTACTAGTTAAAAGGTATGTCCGAGCGCGGTCGTGTCGTAAGATGCAATGCCGCGTCGCTGTTGCGTCTCCGGTCCCCGTGCTGTGCCGCGTCGCACGTTGACGAAGTCGTAGTCCCGTTATGTGTGTTAACAGTCACAATAATCGCAAATAAGGTTGACTTCCTTATTTATTGATTTATGGTTGAGTAGTACCGGGCGGATGGCTACCGGTACAGTAGCTGCAGCACCGAATATTCATCTATTAAAAACCTAACGCCACTGTCTGTCTGCTCTTTAGCACACAGACTTGTATATCATATTCATTAGATTTTCACGCTATTTTCTAAAATTCACTTTCATTGGCAGATAGCTAATGGTATAAAGGAATAACTTAGGCTACTTTTATTTTAGAAAAAGCTACGCGGGCGAAGCCGCAGGCATCAGCTAGTCATAAATAAAACTTTAGTCTTCTACTTTCTTAACAAAAACGATCGTCTTAGATGTGCCCGATGTCCTATCCTCAAAGGCAAATAGCAATCTGAGCGCAAATATTTCAATTCGTTCGAGTACCGACCGATAGCGCAGAGGTTATTTCCTTTGTCGCTTTATCTACATACTGAGCAAACATTATCGTTTTATGATTCCTATCAGAGTTATAAGTTGCAATAGTGAATTTAAAAGATAATAAAAATGTATTTGTCTTTTAACCTTTGAACTGCACTGAATTCGCACCAAAATAGTAACGATAAGGCCGCATCCTAACCAAAACGTTGGTCGCGTTGTCGTATTATACAGGAAAGTTTTTAACCAGTGCGCCAATTTTGACAAATTAAACTTAAACCTTATTAACCACCCATTTTTTATTTTGATAGGTCTTAGTACAAAAAAAAAATACACGCCGCACGATGGCGCGTGCAGTGAAGCGGAACGTAGTTGTAGGTAGGGGGGGGGGTTACCACCCGCTGCGAGCGCCGGTTGGCCCGCGCGCCTGTTGATATTATTACGAATAGATTGTGTCCATATTTTTCTGATTTCTAGTCGGACAAAAAAAAAAGTATCTTTTTTCTTTCTTTCTTTTCTTTCTTCTTTCTAGTACTACCCTAGCTACCCTGTATGTACTCTACAGCAACCATTTACCGGGTAATATATCCTTTATTGACTTGAATGTGCCCTGGCGGCTGAGAGTATGTCATGCTCAGTCAGATGTTTCGCTGATGGTGGCGCGTATATTGGATCATTCAGCTCCCTTCAAAATAGTTGAGCTGAATGGTGCTGATCCATGGGTCATGTTCGTGAACCGGCGCCGCCGCGCCGTCAGTGGGGACTGGTCATCTCTTAGCTGCCACGGCTTATTTTATTCTTAAATTGTTTTTTTTTATTTTTTTTTATTTCCATTTGTTTTTTTTTTTTTTAACATCGTTCTCACATATAGTTATAAATTCAACGTTATAGATGTAACTAAACTTTTGTAAAAAAATAATTTAAAAGAGTGTCCATGTAGTTTCTAGCCCGTTCTTCTCCATAGGCACCTACTACGCTTTGGAATGGGCAGTTGGGCAACTAGCTTCATATTTCTTACCGACTTCTTGACAGTTCAAAAGTGCCTGTAAATGGTTTAATTGATATAAATGATATGAGTTTGAACTCATTTTATTCGGCGAACCCGAAAGAGTGGTCGCGTTTCCCGTTATTTTGATGGCTTTGGTTAGCACACGGGGTAAGGGTTTCTGCAGACGATCGACTGATTGACAACACGAGAGTTTTGTCATATACCCAAAGTCTCTAATTCAGATAATTTATGTAAACAAAGTAATGTCAAGAAATGTCACTTTCAAAATGACAACACAGTGGTGCAAAACATTTTCTCATTTTTTTTTTTAACCTGTCGTCTATGAAATTAAATTGAATTAATTATAAGAACTATGCAAACAAAATACCGTTGCCAAACAATCTTTTGTGTAGTTTACGGCCTATGATCGTCATAATCAGCCCTTTTAAGTCCACTGCTAGACGTAGGCCTCCTAAAATCGATTTCCACTCGAAACAGTTTACAGCCGTTTTCATCCAAAATGTGGCTAGATATGCTACATACAATATAAATCTATGAATGAGAGTTTTAATATTAGTGTTGTTGAAGATGTAAAAAATGTGAAAATGTTTGGATCTCCTGCATTGTTACCAGTATCATAAAATATTTTATACCAGAAAATCTCCTTTTTTTAATAACTTTGTCTAAAACCGAAAATTTATAAAAATAATTACGTTATGATTATTTTTGACCAATTATTTCTTAAATTCAGTACTTAAAAGAAAATGGAACCTTTTTTTTTCGCCATTTTTTGTGAATTACCATTACGAAGATATTTTTTTGATAAGTTATCCCCTTTGTTTACATAAATGATCTGAATTTGAGACTTTGGGTATAGTTTAAACTTTGGAATCTCATAAGACATTAATTCAAATAGTGATTGTAAGGTTTTGAATACAAGGCTTTTGGTTACTTTGTATTAGCGTGTGTATTTTGTCAATGTTTTTATAACGTGAGTCTTGTTTGTGCAGAATACATACATACATAAACTCACGCCTTCTTCCCATGGGGGTAAGCAGAAACTATAGAGCGCCACCGCTACGCTCCTTCCATACTCCTTTTGCTTCGTTTACATTCATACATCTGGTCACACACGCACGCCGGTTGTGAGTGCTACGCACCTGACCTTTCTGAAGAACATCACCAATTAGGTCACTGTACGCCCTCCTAGGGCGTCCCCTCCCGGCGTTTCCACTCACATCTGCCTTGTAAATACTTTTTGTAAGTCGCCTTTCATTCACCCTCTCAACATAACCAAACCATCTAAGCATACTTTTTTCAATTTTTGTCACTAAATCTTCTTTTTTGTGCAGAATAAAAATCGTTTTCTTTCTTTCTTTAAGTAGCTGATACGCAAATGATTAATTAATACTTAACTTTCAGGTGAATTGTTGCAACTGAATATTCCTCTAGCATTTCTAAAAGAATCATTATATTCCAAGTACATACAATGTCCAAAATAAGTTTGTTTTTGAAGCTGAGTCTTTGAAACAAAGTTGCACAGAAAACAGTATTGTTATTATCATACTTGCTATCTAGAACTTTATAATGAACTTTTTTAATTAGTTCATTAATTCATTATTAACTTTCATTGTGCGACTTTCTTCATTAACGTTCCGTTCACTTAATCATAATTTTAATATAAAAAACCGGCCAAGTACGTGTCGGACCACGCACAACGTAGGGTTCCGTAGCTGGGATGAATTGATCTCAAGAACAAACTTACCACCACCGCCACCGCCACCACTGTGCACTGTGCTGTCCACTGTGACGTAGTGGATTTGGTGGTAAAATAATAAAGACAGATACCACTTATTATCACGTTTATTAGTTAGGTTCACAGATTCAGGGTGTAGATTCGTAGGCTTAAGAACACAATAGAATACTCACCCTATCTCAAGGGGTTCGTTGTATATAGTACTAGGCGGTTGTAGATATGAATGCACACCGTAGACGACTAGGTTAGGGCTAGTCTAAGTTACAAGTTGACCTCCCACGAGATGTGGTGGTCATAGTGATACCTAAACATTAGTACTGTAGTTGAAAACATATTTTACATTCCAACTACGAAATGTAAGTTTGTACAGATTATTTTAAGACCATAGACTTCTTATAGGTTTTCCTGTAATCTAGAACAGTTCTCGGTATTTGCGTTTCATCTATTTTCTTTGATAACTTTATAAAGTTTATAAAAAAAAAATCCTCTTAACAAGTCCTTTCATTTGATATTTCAACTGTACAATTTGCAACTTAATTTTCTCATTTTTCCCCCAAAAGTGAACTATAACCTACCTAACCATACCTATTCATTCATTTATTTACGTTGCACGTTCGTATTTGGGTCACAGAAATTCATATGACTTATTCGGTCTAGTAGATTCGGCGCAAATCGGCTATGCCAGACGGACAGACAGACACACGAGTGATCCTATAAAGGTTCCGTTTTTTCCTTTTGAAGTACGGAACCCTAAAAACATTTCAAAGTGTTTGCAACAATTAGCGTCTATTAAGAAAAAAGAAATTAAAACAAAGGAATGTAATTATGAACATTATTTTAAATTTTACTGCTCCTCTCTTACTAAAAATAAATAAATAAATAATGGTCATGCAAGTATCAACCCAGACACGATTTAAACGTGAAAATATAATGTTGTGTTTGTGCATGTGTTTCTACATCGTTTTCACATGAACAATTTCAATTTATGAATAATGTAATCAATATTTTATAACATTATTTTGATTTAAAAGTTGTGTCTCCATAGGAACCTTTTACGCTTTGAAATGGGCAACTAGCTTCATATTTTTGAATGTGCCTGCAAATTGGTTTAATTGAAATAAATGCTTTGAGTTTTGTGAGGCACAACCACATTGTACAGAGTGGAGCCTCAGTTTGGTAGGATTCTTTGATTACCTCTAATATTTTCCGGTACAATCCAGCAGTATTTAACCATAGAATAAGAATTAGGTACATAACCTATAGATAGTTTAAAATACTTTTATATTGGACACCTCTTAGAAAAATCCCCGAAAGCTTCACGCCAACAAAAAAATCAAGATAATTAACAAAAAATTGTGAGATTACGACATAACTGTAGCTAAAGATAACATAATATTATCACAGTTACTCATATAATTTCAGTTCAGCCGTACCCAAAAGACTAACAAATAATATTTTAGAAACTAAGTTTGTTTTCACAGGCACATGCGTCAGTGGAGAATTCACGAGTGGATTTTAATTATTTTAATTGATTTAGACAAGTTACTTTCAAACTCTTTCTCAAGGGACTTGGACAGTTTGACACATGTTACAACAAATTCATAATGATCGAACGATTTCATAACTTAATTGGTAATTAAATATTTAAGTATCAAAATTTGATATTTAAAGTTTTGAAAGTCGTGAAGGATCGTCAACATAAGGCCCTTTGTATACACACGTTTCGCTTGCCGTTTAAACTACGGTTTAAGGCTCGCACAGACTCGCGCGATATTGCGGGCGCGACAGGCACCGACAAAGAAATTCTGCTACTAGTGTCGCGTCGCGCCCGCGATATCGCGCGAGTCTGTACGAGCCTTTATTCGCAGTGTGTTGTCACGGTCGTCAGTGTTGTATGGATCACTATGGAAGCTTTTTGATAGGCATGTTTTTACCGTACCATAAAGAAACCGTGCCGTTTACAAAAGGCAGTAGTAGCTGAATAGGGTTCAATAAAATAGACTATTCATAGAGTGATACAGGATCTTTTGTCGTCTAAATGACATTGACAGGGGGCGTTGTTGGTAAACATTTGTGAATTGGCACATTCTAAGATTGGCACAGAAATTGTACTGAATAAACAAGATGGCGGTGTTCCGATTTTAGTTACACGCCAAAAGATGTCCTTGTACAGCTATACTTTTATTCCCCTTTTTGAAGTGAAAACTTCTTTAGGCGCGTTGAGCACTTTTTGGTGAACAAAAATCATGGAACTCGCGTCATCGTCACCGAACGCTTTCTATATACTATGTACATAATATGTACATAAACACGAAATATTTTAAGAGATACACCTATAGGTGGTAAAGAAACCACAAAACGTTTTTTTTTTTTAATCTGAGTATATTATAAAAAAATAAAAATTACTTGATATGCTGATTAATTATCAAAACGCACCGCGCTCGTGCCGCCACCGTCGCCGCGTCCTGGCGAGTCAATCATAGAATAAAAAAAGTAAGTAAAGGTTTCTTTGCAAAATGGCTCAAGCAATTTTAAAACTATAATAATTTATGTAAAAATAAAAACACTTAGAAAAAACAAATTTCGCTACTACGCCGTTTATACCACCTATAGATGTTCCTCTTAAAATATTTCGTGTATGAATATATACACCTTATAAATGTGTACTTTTTGGGTGAACAAAAATCATGGAACTTGCGTCATCGTCACCGACCAATTTTTATAAGCTATATGTATAAAAGAACAGTTATTCCAAAGTTTTGTGTTTTCACTTCTGTCGGCAGTCCATAGGACTGCCAATTTTTTTTTTATAATCAAGACTATGTAGTATCAACTACCTTTGTTGCTGACTGCATATGGTTGTTTTGATAATCTGAATACGTTTTGCAAGATATGAATGGCACACATTTTATTTACACCAATTCATTTTCAAGCATGAAGATTTGAAGTAAAAAGTTTTTAAAGTCGTGAGAGGTCGTCAACATTAGGAACTGATTAGGGTTCAATAAAGTAGACCATTCATCATACATATAGTGATACAAGGATCTTTTGGCACCTGTATGACACTAACAGGGGAGCGTTGTTGGTAAACATTCGTGAATTGGCGCAGACATTGTACGGTATAAAGATGGTGTCGGCGCGGCGCGCGGCGCGTTCCGATTTTAGTCAAACGACGCGCAAAAAGATCCTGGTACATCTATACCTAAAAGATTTAATTAACATCATCATTTCCCCCGAAAGACGTCCACTTCTGGACATAAGCCGAGCACCGCCTCTTCGACCGGTTCTGTGCTTCCCGCATCCAGCGGATTCCTTCGGCCTTCACAAGCTCATCGGTCCACCTTGTAAAAGCCCATCCAACGCTACGTCTTCCTGTACGCGGTCGCTACTCCAGAACCTTTCGGCCCTATCAGCCATCTGTTCTGCGAGAATGTGCCCTGCCCACTGCCACTTAAGTTTGGCAATTCTTAGAACTTTGTCGTTTCTCCTGCGGATCTCTTCATTTCACGTTGGAACTGAGACGTGTGCACTATTGATGCACTATTACTTACTGCTCAACAATAAGATCGATGATGCGACTACTCTAGTAGCTCGCTGTTCATTGTTTGCTCCGGACTGGCTGCGGTGGTCGCGCACCTGTGCCTCGCGGTGCCTGTTCGCGGCTCCGCCATTACGTACCCATACTGCTCGATATGCTAGCCTACAACCCAGGCGATCAATCTGTTGAACGCCCTGATTGCTCAGGAGCCGAATTTTGATATCTTTGTGTCTAGCAGTAAATCTGTGTTTAGTGTTTACATGCACTTTTTAGCTGAATGTTTGTTGTTGGCTTGCTGCATGCTTTGGTATTTACTGTTAGTGCAGCAAGCAATTGTTATATAAATTAATTAATAATTTCTGATTCGATCACGTAGGGAAACTCCAAGCAAAGCCCTCTCCATTGCCCTCCATTGTCCTTGCCCAGTGTCAACTACCTTAGTTGCTGACACTAGCCCTGCGGTACGGTTGTTCTGATAATCCCTCCTTTTTTAATGCAAATGCGTTTTGCAAGATATGAATGGCAGACATTTTATTTACATCAATTCACAAACCGATGACATATAAATCAAGCTTAAACATGCCACAAACAATGCAATAATTAAATGAATATCACGATCGCAAACGAATTAATATTTGCATTGTAATTTACAAACAGCTCATTTTACACATTGCAGTGTGTCATCATATTTATTTTCGTCAATGTTACTGTTTTCGTAGCAACCAGTTAATACTTTTCTATAATATTGTCATAATATAATTTAAAAGTTTAACGTCTTGTGGCGGTATCAACAACGCCACATACGAACTACGCATCAAAGACCTGACGTCACAAATCCTGCATCACGCCCATTGTGACACCCTATGTAACAGTTCTACATTTATATCTGTAATTTTTATGGTGTACATAATAAAGAGTATTCTATCTATCTATCTATCACGCTATCAGAGTTTACCGCACGACTAGCATATATACAACATCCCGACATCAACCGTTAGGCAGTTGTCCACCAGACACAACATCCGTCTGGTCGGAGGATCCTCTCTTTACTATAAAGTATGATGGAACTTTACACCCTGTTCCTAATACCTCTAAAGTCTCTTATTAACACGAAATTAATAATATTGTTTAAGTAATGATAGAAAGATAGAATACTCTTTATTATGTACACCATAAAAATTATACATATAAATGTAGAACTGTTACATAGGGTGTCACAATGGGCGGTTTTATCGCTAAAACCGATCTTATACAGACTTTTTTTTTATGACGTCTTACCTCGTGCTGGAAGACGTAGCGTTGGAAGACCGCTGGATGCGAGAAGCACAGAACCGGTCGAAGTGGCGGTGCTTGGGGGAGGCCTATGTCCAGCAGTGGACGTCTTTCGGCTGAAATAATGATGATGTGATGCATAACGTCTGAGACAAAAGACAACTCCCAAAAAACTACCAGAGATTTTATAATGAGCATACACAAAACATTGCTTTGGTTTTAACCAAAAAGGGGAATCATTCTTAGTCTGTTAAATAAGGAATTCACTGAAGAAGGAAGGACTATCATCTAACAGAACCAGTACCCTCTTCGGCTATTGTTTTATGCTCACCAGTTGGCGCCACTGTTGAGTAAGGTCCTGTTAGTACTTTTATTTTATATGTTTGGATATGTTTAAGTACTCATTACTTCATAAAATGTTTATATTATTACATTTTAAAATATCAAATGAATATTTACCCTAAAATTTTCTAAATTAATAATTAAATTAAATTAATTAATTATAAATAATAATAATAATTAAAAAAAAATATTTTTTTTTTTTTTAATAATTGATTAATTATTTATTATTTTATTTTATTTTTTAAATTTTTTAATTTTTTTTTTGTCCCTAAAATTGGCAAGCATTAAGTAGACAAATATTATTCTTTCTCCAAGTGCTACCAAATTAGATTCTAAGTTGTTACTTAAAATCTTAAGCCATAATTAATCAGGAATGGCACAATCTTTACATTTGAATCATTTAGTACTCGTAACAATTTGCGATAGAAAATCCCGCAAACAGTAAACGTTCAGTTTCACATTTGACATTTCTAGAGACCTCACTCTACACTAGCGCCTCTAGCGGCGAATTCAGGCGCGATAGTCCTCATTGCATAACACACAATCAATCGCAATCTGAATGATTTTGAAGCAGATTGCTAATCCATTAAGCTTCATATGTTCGAAAAATTTGTCTGCTAAACAACGTAAATAACGCAATGAATGTTATTGAACTGTCAAAATGAAACCGATTTCTACTGATAGGGTGTTACGCAATTAGGCCTCTGATAGCGAGAGATCGTGAGGCAAGCAATGTTAGGGTTAAAGGGGCATCAAAAAAAAGGCCGTCCTAAAGGATTTCAATAGTATGTTTATTATCCTTTTCTTTATATACCTATTGGAAGGTGTGAATTACAAATATAACGTGAAACGTGTGGTCCCACGCAGGGCTAGCAGAGAAGTACAGTCGCTATGAGAAAGTAAGCATTTCATCATTTTAGTCAACTGGCAAGTGAGGGCTTGGTTACAATAAATAATATTTATGAGTTAGAAACACAAAGACTAATAATGTTGAAGTAGGGTCGATTTGTTTTTGCTATATTCCAACAAGCAACAACTTCAGCTGCGATTGGACACAATTCATCGTGACCACAACCGTTTTGTCAAGAGCGAAGCGAAGAAGAAGAAATAAAGCCGGATTTACATTACAAAACTAGTTGCGATAACTTAGTTATTCATTGATAGTATAGAGGTATGAGGAACAAGGTGTAAAGTTCACTCATACTCTATAGAAAAGGTAGGATCCTCCGACCAGACGGGTGTCGTGTCTGGTGGGCAACTACCCAACGGTTTTTTTTTTTTTTTTTTATCTTGGGCATCTCGGAATTGACCTTGACAGGTCGTGACTCCTTAACCGGACTTTCCTGTGGCTGCCTTAAACTCCTAAAAACTTAAAGCCTCCAGCCAGGGCATAAAACTTATAAACTAAATGACTGCACGCTAAAGTCACCCCCTGTGGGGTACGAACCTCGGCTTAAGACAGCGTAGGGGGGAGGACAGTAAAGAACAGGTGGTGGCTGGATCAGATCAGGGTTATTATTATTATAAGGGGAATTTAAAGCTACAGGCTCAGCTACGGCGCGGGCTGGCGCCTCGTAAGGGTCGGGGGGGACTGTTAAGTCGGGGTTGTCGCGAGGGACCTCGGCGGCAATTGATGTCGGGATGTTATAATATTCTAGTCGCGCGGTAAACTTTGATTGCGCGATGTAGGATTTGTGTGACGTCAGGTCTTTGAGACGTAGTTTGCATGTGACGTGGTAGAATGCCGCTACAGTAGTTTCACGTGTAAATAAATAATTATTTACGGGGAACTAACTTTTAATAACTTAGGAACTTTGCGCAACTAGTTATTTTTTAAATAAATCCAGTCTAAGGAATTGTACCTGCATAGCTGGTGACTTTTATCCCTTTTGTGGATCGTACGTAGGTAAATTAATCAAACACCTACAAATGAATACTCGTATGTAGACACCTGTCTAGGAATCTACACAGCAGACACAAATTACATTTGTCACATCATACAATATTGATGCATACCGTCTTACTCGGCCCAATTGTGTCTACGTATCTATAATTCATACGCTATTGTACATGTGAAGACTTCATTTCGTCACACTAATTGATTCGGTTGTACATAATCATCGTATAATGTGACATCTGGTATATTCCGTATATTGTTATTTAGAACACTAAGGATATTGTTTGTTATATAATGTACTAGCAGCCCGTCCCGGCTTCGCACGGGGTAGACAATTATCATTTTAAGACTCATATTTTTACACCTTCGGTTACATTGTTCAAATTTTACCAAGGATCCCTAATTTTTTTCAAAATGAAACGTAGCCTATGTCAAATTGGAAGAATGTAGCATTCTATTGGTGAAAGAATTTTTTAAATCGGCCCAGTACTTTTTGAGCCTATTCATTACAAACATACAAACATACAAAAATAGGTACAAATCTTTCCTCTTTATAATATTTGTGTAGATGTAGATGTAGATATGCAGTGCTGGATTAAGCAAGCGTGGGGCCCGTAGCAAATACTATCGACGGGCCCTTGATCGGCTATGGGTTCTCAATTATAAAGTGGTATTGTTGGTGGAATTTTATTATGTGGAATTTTATGTGGTCTTTGGGATTTTACATCTGGTCTCACTAGCGCTATACATGTTTTTATAGGAAATTGAACGTTTTATAAAAAGGGTCTCTTATAATTTTTCGATAAATTCACTTTTTCAAAAGTTTTTCAATATTAAAGTTGGACATACCATACAGACATCAGTTGTCAGTATTTATTTCATATGCGTGGGCGGGTTTGGATACGCGGGGCCCCATTTTGCGCAGGGCCCGTAGCAATTGCTACTCTTGCTACGTGGTTAATCCGGCACTGATTATATGGAACAGAGGGAAACAATGAAAATTCTTGGTATTCATTCGATTCCACTCCTTGACAATGTCCATCTTCTTGCGAACACGCGCTGTCCTTTTTTGCAGTAAAAAACCGGCCAAGTGCGTGTCCGACCACACACAATAAAGAGTTCTGTAGTTGATATGACTGTATCCCAGGAACAAACTTAACATTATAGTCGAAAAACAAGTTCTCCTATACATTCCGACCACAAATGTAAGTTTGTGCGCATAATATTGAGAGATTTACTATGTTATTTTACGACTATAGATTTCTTATAGGTTTTCCTGTAATCTATAAATAAGGAGCTAAAATTAGCATTTTTTTTTTTTTTTAATTTTGGTCTCAATATTTTCGGAGATAAGGGTTGGGAAATGGTCCATTTTTATATAATTTCAATTGAAATTTGATTTCAGTTTATTTCTTATTGTTGTTTGTTTGTTTTATTTCTTTTTGTTTTTTTTTTTATTTTTGTTTATCAAATGGGCTGTTAGCAGCCCATTTGATATATCTCACGGAACAGTTTGCAAACCTTTATTTTTTTAAATTTCTAGTTTGCCCCCCAAAACTGACCCCACATTCAAAATTCATTCATTCAAGTTCATATATGTATCTACCAAATTTCAACTTAATCGGCTGTGACAGACGAATGGACAGACAGACAGACACACGAGTGATCCTATAAGGGTTCCGTGTTTTCCTTTTAAGGTATGGAACCTTTAAAAAAAAACAAATTTATAATAACAAAAAGAACCACACTACACATTCATTCTTGTGGCATTAAGTCCGCCTCTGTACTTTTCTTATGTGTATGCTTGAAGTTTTAAATAAATAAATACTGTTTTGGTGTCCGTAAACTGTTTTGCGAATATGAGGAATTTTGCATTCTCTCTATCACTAATATTGAACTACCCTGCCAGCTGGATTAAAAAACTTTCACCATTCAAATATCAGCATGCAAAAATACGACCAACAATTTACCTAACAAATTCCACTGTACGTTTTATCAACGCTTCATTTAATCGAGTTCGTCAGTTCAAAACAAAACGGGTGTAGCTGTAATTTGAAACAAGCGTACAGTTTTTATTTTCACTGTTTTTTTTTTTGTTCCATCAAAAACGAAGCTAATATAAATTGATGGAAATAACACTATGAATTTCTGTTTACGAAGTTATTTCATTACTAACTGTGTCCCGCGACTTCACTTGTATTTCATCGTTTTTAGGGTACTGTACCTCAAAAGTAAAAGACGGAACCCTTATAGGATCACTCGTATGTATATGTCTGTCTGTCATAGCCGATTTGCTCCGAATATACAGGACCGATTAATTAAAAATTTGGTACACATATGAATTTCTGTGACCCAAATACGAACGTGTAACGTAAATAAATGAATTTAGAACATGGGGTTCACTTTAGGGGAAAAAATGTAAAATTTTAAAAAAAGTTAAAAACTGCCCTGTGACATAATTATTATATCAAAGGAATTGATATGAGGTTTTAAAATATATATATATATATTTTATATCTTAAAACAATTAGTTTTAAAGTTATGAAAGAAAATTTATGAAAATTTACCATCATCCCCCTCTCCCTCATCTCCGAAACTGCTGATCCTAAAATTTGGAAAAATACAGAGAATAGATTACAGGAAAACCTATAAGAAGTCTATGGCCTTAAAATAACATGGTAAGTAAATCACTCAGTATTGTATGTACAAACCCATATTTGCAGTTGGAATGTATGGGTGAACATGTTTTTCAACTACAATGTTAAGTTTGTTTTAGGGATAAATTCATCCCAGCCACGGAACCTGGTACGGAGCTGTCGACGCGCACTTGGCCGGTTTTTAATACAAATATCCAGGATGAAAACTAGAATAGGTAATGTCCTCCAAGAAGCTACCTATCTATCCATAACGATCGGTTCAGCGGCTTTGGCGTTAAAAGGTAGCCAGAGAAATATTCGCATTTATAATAATTTAGGTTTACCGAGCAAAACAACAAAACAAAACACACGAAACAGTCTAATAGTCAAAGTTGACAAAAGTACTGATAAAGCTGTTTCAACGCCAAACTGTTCTCTCTACGATAGACAAAGCTTCAAGCTTTTCAGCAAAATATTTGTTAAAATGCACCATGAACAAATGGCTATACGAAAAAAAAAATCTTAAACGTAGCGTAGGAACCAAGTTCTACATTAATTTCTATAGATTTGGTCCCGCCCTTCGCAATTAACGCTCGCAAATAATTAATTTGCCGGCGCGGCGCGTCGCCGTGAAATGAGTTTCGACCGAGCTAGACTTAGATTACAGCCAGAATACCTGTAGCGTACCTAGGTATCGGGTTTAAATACGTAAACGGTGTCTCTATACAAGATCAGCTGTAAAACTGAATCACGAAAAAAGAAAAAAATATTATTTGGGAGTTTTGGGGGACACACAGGTATAGAAACAAATAAAATTGAAGTGTCTGTTTGTAATGTCAAAATAATAGCTTTTTACTTAGTGCATACGAAAGTACTAAGTAATTTTGCGACCTTATGAAGCAATGGATTAGCAATATCCTTCAAAATCATTCAGATTGTGATTAATAATGTGTTACGGAATTAAGGTGCTGGTGTTAATATCTTTAAGTTGTCTGAAGTTAACTTAAAGTTGTCTCTTAAAGGGGATGCGCTAAGGTATGCTCTCGAAATTTAAATCTTACGATTTTTGCAATTTGCAGCTCACTATCTGGGTGTATGTTGATTAAAGTATGATTCGCGACTGTAACAAACATGTATTGACATAATTATAATCATTACAATCATTAATACATACACCTCCTCTCTCTCCTTATGATAGTATAATCCTAAAAGTCATGATTTCATGAAATAATCATTCAATAGGATTATATGAACTTAAAGAGTTGTATTGTAACGTTACATTTTTCCGGAAGGGGAATAATGTAAGGTCAGAGATAGAACTACCACCTACCTATCATCAGAACTGGAGGAGTCCTAGTTTAAGAAGAAAATAAACAAGTTAAAGAGTAAAAAATTTAATAAATAAAAACAATTAAGATGGTTTAATAGGCCGTACCGAATGGGTATTGGAGAGGCAAGGGAAACCGGGGAGAATTCTTTCGTCCAGGGGTTTCCCTTCAAGAAACCCCTGGACCTCTCACTCTTAAGGACGGACCTCCAACGTAACTTCTCCCCGGTTTCCCTGGCCTCTTATTATCCTTCAGTTAGGACCCTCCAATACCCATTCGGTAGGGCCTATTAAACCATCTTAATTGTTTTTATTTATTAAATTGTTTACTCTTTTACTTGTTTAGTTTCATCTTAAGCTAGGACTCCTGCAATTCTGATGATAGGTAGGTGGTAGTTCTATCTCTGACCTCAAATTTTTTCCCATCCCGGAAAAATGTAACGTTACAGTATTGATGATTTTTATGATTATATTTTTATGAATAAATATTATATACGGTCGCATATCATATTTAGATCAACATACAACATGTTACTGTCCTAAAAATTGCAAAGAACGTAAGAAAATTTGAATTTCGTAGGCTACCCTGACGCTTTCACCTTAAGAGCGCTGGCGCCACTTCTTTAAAAACATATTATCTCGTGACTGAGAAGGAATTTCGCAAAACGGCTCAATCAACTATCTCGGTAGTGTGTCTAGACGAAGCAACAAAATACGATCTCTAGATCCGCCGTTTTTATTTAGATCCAATTTTGTTGCTTCGTGTCTCAATATGAAACTTTAAAAAAGGTATTACAAAATTCTAGACACACTTACCGATATAATTGATTGAGCCATTTTTCATAATTCCTTCTCAGTCAACCCTCTTAAACAGAGCCCACATTGAGCAAACAAAATGGTCGACCAGACAATTTGTCTCTTACCTTTCTCTCCATCTAATCTTACAATCCCCAATACGCCAGCCATCACCTTAACTTCTGAACAAAACCTAGGCTATAATAAGCACTTATCGACTCCGATAATGGTTACCATTACTATAAGATTAGAGGGCAACGTTAAAAGAAATTATTAGCTATTACGAACAAAATGTTGGTTAGTTAATCTGCCACAGATGTTCAGACACTTTGCTTGATGCCTTGGTTTGAAAAAAGTCAAGTGGTTCAAAGAATAAACGTAAAATTTGGTTTTTATTTGTATTTTAGTTGTAGTTTTTGATAACAATAATTTATGTTGACTATTAAGGTTTGCTTTTAGAGACGTAGTGTCACAGCATTATGCTGAGTGATGGCCGTTTTGCATAGATATTACGCATATTTACCCCCAAGTTGTTTGCTTTTTTTTTTTTTGTTTGTTTTTTTGTTTGTGATATAATTAGGTATGATAAATGATTTTGTTTCTGTAAGTTCAAATCATATTTTAAAAACTAGATGGGGTCGGCGTTTCCCATCTGATTATTCTGAGAAAAAAGGCCGAAACAAACTCAGAGGTCACAATGTGTGCTTAATTTTTTCTTTATGCATCGTGTTTAGTGCAAATAAACGTATTTACTTTCTTTCTTTTAAGCATCCTTAGTCGTAATGTTCAGTATCTAACTCAAATAATGTATAAAAAAGTGTACAGATACTACCTAAATAAGAAATGATTCATGAGCTCCTTATTCTGCAGTTACAAAAGTCATATTAGCAAATATTAGTCATGTTCTGGCAGCTGTATTAAGGGGACTTCCCAAGCCACTTATCCGTAGGCGCATACCGCATATTGTCAGGGACGACAGAGGGCACTAACACTAACATAATATATGTGGTGGACTCATAAGTGCCGTTATTTAACAAACAACTGACTATCGGGACTTTATGATACGCGCATGATTCAGACATCGCCTTGCCATTACTAAAACCCGGCCAAGTGCGTGTCCGACCACGCACAATGAAGGGTTCCGTAGCTGGGATGAATTCATCCCAAGAACAAACTTAATATTGTAGTTGAAAAACCAGTTCCTCCATACATTCCAACTGCAAATGTAAGTTTGTACGCACAATACTGACTAATTTACCATGTTATTTTAAGATCATAGACTTCTTATAGGTTTTCCGGTATGATAAGTTTTATTTTTTATTTTTTTATTAAATAAATATCTGAAATCCTTACAATAAAGTCAAAGTCAAAGTCAAATTATTTATTTCAAATAGGCACGAAGATGCACTTTGAACGTCAAAAATTACATGAATAGTTAATTGATTCTAGTTGCGCCTTGCAAAAAGTAGTTATGTATGGAGAAGAATGGGCAAGAAACTCCATACTTACTCTTTTAAAATGTTAACAATAGTTTGTATACATTAATTAATAATTATAGGTGAAGACGATGTACCTAGAATATAAATAAAAATTACTTACCACAATTGGTAAAAAGAATGAAAAGTGAAGTAATGTCAGAAAAATTAATAAATGCGATAGGTACATGGTGCTCACATATTTACAAACATTGCATATGACTTTTTTTTTTCTTTCATTTGATATATCACACGGTAAAATTTGCAAAACTGTTATTTTTAATTTTCTAATTTGCCCGCAAAAGTCACCCCCTATTCAAAATTCGTAATACGTTACACGTCCATGTTTGGGTCACAGAAATTCATAATATGAATTTCTGTGACCCAAACATGGACGTGACGAAGCGATTAAGTTGCAATTTGGTATACATATTATGTACATATACCAAATTGCAACTTAATCGCTCCAGAAGATTCGGAGAAAATTGGCTGTGCTGACGGACAGGCCGACACACAAGTGATCCTATAAGGGTTCCGTTTTTTCTTGTTTTCATCCAACTTTACGAGTATAGGAATAATAATTTTAAAACAAACCCTACTTTTTGGATAGATTAGATTACCTTGCCTGAAATTAGTCATAACTTTTAAAGCCATTTCAAGGAAGACCTAAATACAGCTATAAGTTGCCAGTGTACAAAGATGAAGGTAGAAAAAGTGTTGTAATCATTCTTACTTTCTGAGGCGAGATACCTGGCCCTGAGAGACGAGATCATTAATCTGCTGCGGAGGCGAGGTCGGCCCTTATGACGTCATGTCGTTTTTACTAGGTTTTTTCTTTCGAATAATTGTGGACGTGGAAGAAATTACTGTGATTGTGGAGCCAATTATGCAGTGTCTGTGTATGTCATTAACAATAAAACATTAATTCCCATCACAAAATTTTATCATACACAAAACTTACATTTATCACCGTATTGATAATATTACACCTTATAAAAATAATGAAGACATCAAAAACAATTACAATTACAATTTCAAAATCCAAAATCATTTGCTACAGCGACGGATGCAAAAATACAACAAATAAAAAACAAATAGATTTTAACAAATTGTGTGTACCTAACTTAATAATACTTACACATAACCCGCGCATGCTTTTCCCTGTATTGTTTCTGCCAATCGAAATAAAAACCCTACAAAAACAAAACTGAAATCCGACTTAAATAATGTGAAACAGTTATAATGTGAAAACGGAAATCGGTACCAATAAATATTTCAAATCAAACTCTTATGTCAAATCATATTATGTATTTTCAAATAAAATAAAAAATCCAAACAAAGGCCCAATACTATAAAAAGCCCATAACCCTATTTTCATGTTTTTTAAGTCAGTTTTTCAGAGCAATGACAAACTCTAGTGGACTCATAGCTAACATTGTAGGCGAGGGCTTCGCAAATAAATGTACACGTAGAATCAAGACACTTCCTTTTAACTAATGGGAATCTAATAATAGCGGGAACCTTGTATGGTTCTGGAACAACAACAAAACAGTATGGTCTAATATGGATTAGAGAGAGACACATACAGGATGAAAGGGACATCGTCACGAAACCGATTACGATGCATTCAGTACACGTACGATTATTTAACAAAAAATAACAGCTGTTTCTACAAAAGTGCAATACCTATAAAAATTATTAAATATTAAAATTATATTTTTTTATTATTAAATTACGAGGTCAAAATGTATGGGACAGCAAGATTTTTTAATTTTTTATTAATTATGTTTTTTTTTTTCGTCTATCCCATAGTGTAGGGTATCGATGAGAGAATACGTTTTTCAACTACAACGCACTTAGCCGGTTTTTTATGTCTTATGTCTCAATTACCCGACAACTGATACTTTCGCTATAAAAGGTATAATAATTATGTTAAGAACTGAGTAGGTACAGCAATTTCACCTGTAAGGAGATTCTCACAAGTCCCATACCCATATGTCCCATGGTGTCTTTTATTAATTTTACTATAATAATAAATTCTTTATTCGAGTAACCATGAGACTCATACAGTGTTAGTAACAATAAAATAAACTTACAACTATGTTAGTGATACAATTAAAACAACAATTACACAAACACACAAAACCAAATAATCATTGCTTCAGCATTCCAGCTGAGATACTGGAGCAACGAAACACAGCAGTTGAGCCTGTCAGCAATAACTCCCAGGATACTGTTGGAACTGGCTCGCACCCTGCGCACCAAGGACGCACATCTTTTACGCATTAATGCATAAAAGCAATCAACACGCAATTCCGCAAACATCCCTGATGTGCTACAGAAGCGAGGCAGCCCCATCAACAACTAACTAACTACCTATGAGTGTGTTTAGTTTAAAATCTGATCTTCCTGTACGAGTCCTAATAAATACTTTTTCTTTCCATACAGTTTTCTGGCATAAAAACTATTTACCGTACATCACTCAAGAATAGTATAGCTTTCTATAAGTTACAGAATTTTTTAATTGGATTGGGTCCCAGATTCCAGAGATTTTTATACAATTAATCAATCTGTCCAACCTTTTCCCAACTATGTCAGGGTCGGCTTCCAGTCTTACCGTATGCAGCTGAATACCAGTATTTCACATGGAACGACTACCTATCTGACCTCCACAACAGTTACTGGGTAACGATACCCTTGGTTATCAGTTAGTCAGACTTTTGAGCTTCTGACTACCCGTAACGACAGAGGTTATCTTATATTTAAACATACAAAATCACTAACAACAATACTAAATACCTTTTTATACGTTTGACATTATTTATGTTGCAATAACTTATATGTCACACTACAACTCAACTTATGTAACTTGTATAATTCGCGTCACGTAAAAAGACCGCTGGCCAGCGAACAACTGTAACGTGGTATAGATCGTGTCACGTAATAATGAGCGCTGGCCAACCGCACAACCATGCCATACCATTTTTACGTGACGCGAACTAATACAAACGTATAGGCTGATGTACACATTGGGCCAAGGTGCTGGGCCCATTGGGCCAGCATGTTGGGTCAACGTGTAGAGATCTACTTGGCGTATGTTGGTAGTTGGCGACCAACACTGGCCGGCCAACCAAATAGTGTCGGTTTTTAGTGCACACATCAAATCTTCGCGCGGTCCGCAAACAGTATTCACAGGTTAGCGTCTTACTCAGTTTGTTGTTATTGGTCAGCAAAAACAGTAAGTACCTAGTGTTGCGCCTTAGTCAAATTGACGTTCCCGAGTCTCGATGACGATGACGGTGGCGGCGGCGGCGTGTACAAGAAGTAAGTTTTATTTTTTATTTTTATTCATTCTATTTTGCTGCATTTTATGTAATAATTAAACGTAGGTACTGTATAAATAAATTGCCTTGGCTGTTCCGTGTTGTGCCGTGGAGTTTCCACATCCATCTTTTTCAAAGCACTAATGCAGAATTATCAATACGCCAATGCACCGCCAATGTGTAAACAGCGACCATTGGGGATCCGATTTTTTGGCCCAACATGCTGGCTCAGCACCTTGGTCCTTGTGTACAGCGGGCTTATAGTTTTGCGATTGGCCAGCGCGCCATTTACGTGACACAATCTATACAACGTTACAGTTGTGCGATTGGTCAGGGCCTCAAGTCTGCTATTACAATAGTGTCAGAATGGTCTATCATTGATTTCATAATTGTTGATTTTGACAAGTTTGGTAATCTACTAATAAAATGGCGTCATTATGACTTTCCAATGGTCAGCCACTGACACTCCATTGAAAGAATTGGTAATCTCGTACATAATGACAAATTAAACTTCCTACTATACTTCCAACTTCCTACTACTTCAGATTGCTTATAACACTAATAAATAATATGTAAAAATATATATATATGAAATCTGGCATGAATAAATGTTCAAAATGCCATTGTAATACAATTCTATTACGAGACCATTGACCGACCAATGATCGACCATTATGAATTTAGCAGATTACGAACTTTTAGCAAAATGACAATGGGATCGTGTTGGAGTGACGAATTTATACAAATATCAGACTTGGGCCCCAGAGGTCTTTTTACGTGACGCGAATTATATCACAGGTGCCAAACGAGATTTGAAATACGTGTAAAGCACTGACAAAGTTTTTGGGATTCACATGCACCCTTTGAGTAGTCTAGCAGACTGCAAAGGAACGCACATGAAGTGTTGGCACAATGCTTTATAACAAATGGGATTTTAAATGATTCAGGAGGCACGACTATTCCTGGAACAACGAAAAATAGGGATTAAAAAAAAGAACGAAACAAATTACGTTTACGCAAAACGGCCATCGCTCAGCATAATGCTGCGGCCCTATGCGAGACAGAGCCCCAGCGCTGGTTTTCAGCGACAGCCGGCGCTGACGTGATGACGTCACCCGGTGCAGCATAAATAATGAGACAAAAGTAAACAAAATAATAAATTAAATAAATACAATACTTCTAAAAATTTAAATAAATACAATACTTCTAAAAATTTAAATAAATATAATATTTAAAATGGCAAAATGCCATGCCGCCGGTAACGACTGAACAACTCTTGCGACGCTCTGGCATAATATAATCTGTACATGCAGCTGTCATAACAATTTGTTTGACGTTTTGACGTAATAATATAACATGGCGCATTACTTATTGGATGGCTATGATGCAATTGTTTGAATAACAATAACAAAGGTTGCATTGGGTGATTTGGGTGATTGTGTAGGTATGATTCTGTACATAGTTTGTGAAATTAGTGGTTAAACGAACATACCACCACCACACCGACACCATTACGAATGGGATCAACAGAATATTTGCCGCCCGTTTATATCCAACTGATATCTGTCTCAAATACCTATTATACAAGGTTATTGGTAAATTATTAACACCTTGCAGGACTGTATTACTAACATCATAAACAACAACTTTTGTTCTATGACTTTTTACAAAACATAATACATTCACCAAAAACAAACCTTCAAGATTTCGTTGTTCTATCTAACACATTTCAATTCTGTATTTTGTTGTACCTACCTACACCTGCCGTGCACTGTCGCCCCTGCCTTTTGCACTAGACACGGCAGTATGGTTTGCTACGCATAGAGTTCGTAATATTTAGAGCGTTGAATTAAAATATTTTTAATTTTGTACGAAAATGTGATAAATTAAAATCAGATGAATTATTAAAAGTCATAGAACAAAAGTTGTCGTTCATGATGTTAGTAATATAATCCTAAGAGGTTTTTAGTGTTTTACCAATGTCCCTGTATAGTAATTCCATGACTACCTTCTCTTTAGTTAAGGCGAATGCGTCAGGGTAGCCCACGTGGCTTTTTCTAAAATAAAAGTAGTCTAAGTTGATTTGGGTGACTCCTTAAAACATCATCTATCAGCTAGTGAAAGTCGCGTCAAAATCGGTCCAGCAATTTCTGAGATTAGCCGGAACAAACAGACAGAAAAAATTGAAAAAATAATGTTTTTATAAGTACCGCATATACTTTCATATGCATTTAGTAAAAAGCTGTTGTTTTAACATTACAAACAGACACTTCAATTTTATTTATTTGCATGTATAGATAAAGAATATTATGGTTACTTACTGCGTGGAATATGTTGTATTTCGAATTCCCTTCGTGGGGTGGTTTTCATTCGGCGTTCGGCTTTGGCAAATTTACGCCGATAAGTCTTAGGAGGTTCTTTATATTCATCCACGTACGTGTTAATGTAGAAAACCAGGATAGGGTTATTCTCATCATCAGATGAGATAAATTTACCGTATACTATCAGCACAAATGCACTAACGACAACAACCAGGAGTTTCATTATAATATACGACTTTCTTTTACCGGAACGAGATACAGAATGAAGTCAGTTTATGAACTTGAATTACTTGTGATGGATAAAATCTAGTATTTATATGTATTAGAAAAAGGTAGACAATACGCATTCTACTGAGTCTGTCGAGAATGGATGAAATACAAATATACATCACAATTAAAATGCTCGTCATTTTATGTTTATGCATTATAGACATGTTTACATTATAGATGAACAAATGAACATATAATCCAGCGTTGCATATGTAACAAACGTCAAAATGAAGGTCGGTCGTTCGGAACCGACCGAATGAAATAGAAAGAAAGAAAGAAAGAAGAAAATAAAGTTATTTGACGCAGTTTAAGGCACACAATACTGACACAGAATAATATAAGACATGATATAAGATAAACACAATAGAATGATATTCGTAGTAGGAAACGTCCGAACATTCGGCCATACTTCGAATTTATCGCTTCGGAGTAGGCCCCCTGGGTTCAAAGCTCGGTTCATCCACGATAACCGAGTCAGTTTCAACAACTGAGTCATCGTTTTCCATTTCTGGGACATCATTGGTTGTTGGGCTTGGGACATCTTGGCGTGATATAGATATATGTATACCTGGTTTATAAATCACTTTCTTTCCTCTTCTGTGTCCAATTCTTTCAGAGTTTTTACCTCTGTGCTACATTATCACTGGCCGAGACGCAATATTATAAACAAATGTTCGGAAATACATTTTCGCAATATTACTGGATTTACGGTTTAAAAGAACTAGACAAAGATCAAGAGAATTCAAAAAAAACTATGTTACGTAGAAAAAAATCTTATTTAACACGATTATGTCGTTGGGGACCCTTTTAGATACTTAAGAAAGGTAAGTGCCTACTTGAAAAACAAGTTTTTGCTATTTTCGAACGACTCTTATCAAATATACTGTGTATACCATAACAATTGACGAGGTTATTTTTAGTTTTGGAAATTCAAGAAGGTTTTTTAACAGAAGAAACAAACAAACTGCAAGAAACTGTTCACACATTTGTATCGTGTCCGTTGTTGCAAATGGTAAGATAGTGCAGTTATTTGGTAATAATGACTTCAAAGAAAGTTTCACATGAACAATGGGAAACGCTGCGGGATTTTTAAATAATCACAAGGACATTTCAATGGGCTACGTCATCATCATGTATGCCTCCTGCAAGTCAAAATATTTTATCATGCTTCTCAAAACTTTTCTTTGGATTTTAGCGATTTGTTTCACACTGTTTTTATCACACTCTTCCTCAAGAAACTCAGAAATGTCATCTTCGCCACACATATAAAATAAACGGCAATGACATTGTTTTTTTCTTTGTATATAATTTTAACTAATGCCACAATAGTGTTACATTCTGTGTGTTTTTTTCATCAAAAGGCAATTTTAGACACCAATCTACATGGTCTTCACATGATCTGACCAAGATTATGTCTGGACTTTAAAAGAGACTGTAATCTCTGAGTTTGTTTCGGCCTTTCTTCTCAGAGTAGTCAGATAGGAAACGCCGAACTTATCTAGTTTTTAAAACATAATTCACGTGTAAAAGTGTTTGTACAAACATACTTGCAGAAATAAAATCATTTATACCAATAAAATAAAAACGTAAGAAAACTAATAAAAATATCTTATCATGAAAAAATCCTTTTATTTCAATCACAACATTGATAAGTAGCCACGAAACATTTACATGGTATTTTTGTCCATAAATTTAATAGGTAAATTAGTAGGTATCATTCATCATTTCAGCCGGAAGACGTCCACTGTTGGACATAGGCCTCCCCCAATTGGGTGGGTTTGCCATAAGCGCCACGCTTGGCAGGCGGGTTGGTGATCGCAGTGTGGTGTTAAAAATGCATAGAGAACGCTGCTGCCCATTCTCTAGTAAGCCCCTTAGTCGCCTTTTACGACACCCACGGGAGGAAATGGGGTGGTGCTATTCTTTACGTCCGGCACCACACGGAACATAGTCCAAAAACTAAGCTGAGCCAAAAGCAGTTTTTTTACAACCAGTATTTTCGTCAAGGATACTAAACCTTGACCTATCAGAGATGTATGTTGTTAGTTAGAACACATGCACGAGCTGGGGGATATACAAATGCCATATTCGAGCCAAGCCGATGGCAAATATTGATACGTGCAGCATTAATGCAGGCCCTCGCATCAATTGGGATGTAAACGCCGGTTTCAGGAACCGGAACGTTTTCTGAAACAATAGCTGTGCTATGTTGGGATGGCGCAAGGGTGTCGACACATTCTGCAACCCACACCAAGGCCTACCTAACTTCCAAGGCATTATGATAACTCCGTCTGGTCTCTTCCCATCTTCGTCGCGTGACAAGCCGTTGGGTTCTGAAACAGCTGATACCCCGGCCCCAACGGATGATGTTCTAATGCTGGCTAGCTATTGATTTTATAGATACATCTCTGTAGCAAACAGAAAGCCAGACAGACGGCGCGGCGTAGGCTATTATATAGTGCACCGTTGGCACCCTTTGGTTACGAAATCATAAAAGAAACATCTTCAGGTAAAACAACAAACATTTCAAGAAGCAGCCCATAATCCATCATCTTATTTAATTTGACCTAGGTACTTCAGTTGGTACTCGAAATATCGGGGGTTTTAATCCTTATCTTAAGTGCCACCGCCACCACCACCATTATTATCACAAACAGTATAAATACTACATTAAAACGATTCATATTACAATAGTTCATATTGTAAATCGTTCCGGTAAAAGAAAGTCGTATATCAAAATGAAATTCCTGGTCGTTTTCGTCAGTGCTTTGGTGCTGGTAGCACACGGCAATGATACTCCATCTGATGAAGAGGACAGTGTTTATGAAATTAAATCTGAAGTAGTTGCTGGTTATGCTGGACAAGAGGCTGGTGGTCCCCAGGGTGTATTCGCCGAAGAAGCTCCAGCAGTACGCGTATTTGGTGCTGAAGAAGAACCGAGAGTTGGTTCCCCACAAGAACCACAAGGGGCTTATGCAGTAGAAGACTCCGTAGCCGGTAAGTGACCACCACTTTCTTTTCCTGTTCCGTCTTTCTTATTTCATTCAATTTTTTAGGGAATTACGGGAGCAGTGATCATACTCGACAGGATTACATACCCGTGAATCGTCACTGAAAATAATTCTTAATTTTTTATTTTATTATTTTTTTATTAATAATTACGATGGTGATCGATTTTTACAAGGATCTTACTTGCATCATATTTTTTATATTGCTTATATTATCATTTAAATAGTGGCTGAGGTACAGTTAGAACTGGAGGCAACTAGGGGAGAAATGAGGTGTAGGATGACAGAAAACCTGTTTTCCTCGTACATTGATAGACATGGCAGTAGCGTCAAATGACCAGCGGTGCTATTCTGTAAAAATCTCACATGAAAACTTAGGTAAGGTGAGCTTGAAGTGACCTGTCATTCCTGACTGATGCTAGGGAATGACACAATTGACAGCTCACTTGACTTAAGTCTTTCACGGTAAGATTTTTACACAGAATATATTGTAATAAAACTCCTCGGGTAGATAATAATATTATTTACTTATTCCAGTCCAACAACCTATACAAATACAATCAATAAGCTGCAATTTATTATGTTGAATTATAGACACAATAGTTTTTGACCGCGGCTCCGCCCACGTGGATGTCGGTTATCGCGTAAAAAAAAAATACATATGTCCTTCTCCATATTCCAGGCTATATCTCTGCCAAATTTCATGACGATCGGTTCAGCGGTTTAGGCGTGAAAACGTAACATACAGACAGGCAGACAGACAGACAGAGTTACTTTCACATTTATAATATTAGTATGGATTTAATTTAGTTTGCCCGACCCGTAGCAAGCTCCAAAACCAAGTGAACGAATCGATGCCGGATCGCACCTTCCTTGACCACTTGTCCCCCGTAGTGAGATACTTTCTGTCACCGCTTAGTGTTGCCACATAAATAATCGTTCTGAATAATCAATATGACAGTTTAGTCGATTTTTAAAATAAATGAACCTAACAACAGATCGACTGATCTCTTCTTCTTCCTAGATCATGGTTCTCATTTATTTGGATACGGCCTGCAAGGGTTAGGTATACTTATATCACACAAAAAAACTAAATATTATATTCTCTTATTTCAGAACGCGTTTCGGCTCCTGAAGGTGGCATTTACATTCCAATTGTTTCAAAGGTCTGCAATAACGCTGCGTGTGCCAATGTTTGCCATCAGCTTGGCTATAGATATGGCGTCTGTGTATCCATTGACACATGTTGGTGCTACAACTAACAACATAAATTCTTTGATACTTTTGGTAATAAATGATTTGGAAACTATAAAAAATAACTGCTTTTAAACCCTCCTACATATTTTGGAAGGCACTTATTTTAGTCCAGGTCTAACTGCAAAAGACAAAATAAAGTTTTAGAAAAAAAAATATTAATGATTTTTTGTTTAATAATGTAAGTGTTGTGATTGAATTAAAAGAGTTTCAAGACATTTTTTATTTTTCATTGTTGTGATGCATTTTGTTATAATGTACTGCTAGTACATTATAACAAAATGGCCTCTTAAGATTGTGATTAAAACCCTTGAAGAAGTTGGTGCATGATTCATCATGAATAGCGCATGGAAATATCGACTCTATCACACGAAGATAGAGCCTGAAATGTAACTTGCGTTTTCTTGTTTGTAAAACTTAGTAAGTTCAGTTGTTTGCTGCTATGTCGATAAATCAATTCTTTATTTAGTTTACTTATTTTTAATTTAATTCTAAACATTTTTTCGCGCAATATAATTTGGGTTGATGTTACAGAAACCAACCTTATTTACAGAGTTTCACTGGCATATACGAGTAGCTGATATAATAAAGAGTAACTTAGGATACTTTTACTTTAGAAAACCGGCCAAGTGCGTGTCGGACCACGCACAATGAAGGGTTCCGTAGTTGATATGAATTTATCCCAAGAACACATTGTAGTTTAAAAACATACTGAATGTATGGGAGAACATGTTTTACGACTGTAAATGTAAGTTGGTCGATTATTTCTCGGTATCTTTTAAATTTAAAGGTGGACTGATAACCTCATGAAAGCCGCAGGAATCCGCTGGATGCGGGAAGCATAAAACCGGTCGAGGTGGCAGTGCTTGAGGGAGGCCTATGTCCAGCAGTGGACGTCTTTCGGCTGAAATGATGATGATAATTATCTTTTAAAGCTTACTTATCTGCGATGGTTTTGCTTTTAACTTTGTTATATATACTACAGCTGTGATTTTTTTTTTTACATATCCTAGTACAACTATTTAGATGACAGGGGGACTCTCTTGACTCTATCCAAAATTATCACTTCAAAGCTTAATATTAGGCAAATGGATTCCTGAATCGAAAAATGGTTTTACAAACCCGTAATATTTTTAGAAGTTACAAAGGGGGACACACATTTTACCACTTTGGAAGTGTCGCATGCATAGTGAAGCATGCATAGCGTAGCTTGCATAGGAGTGCATGCAAAGCGTAGCATGCATAGGAGCATGCATAGCGTAGCATGCATAGCGTAACATGCATAGCGTAGCTTGCATAGGAGAGCATGCATAGCGTAGCATGCATAGCGTAGCATGCATAGGAGAGCATGCATAGCGTAGCATGCATAGTGTAGCATGCATAGCGTAGCATGCATTGTGTAGCATGCATAGCTTAGCATGCATAGCGTAGCATGCATAGGAGAGCATGCATAGCGTAGCATCCATAGTGTAGCATGCATAGCTTAGCATGCATAGTGTAGCATGCATAGCTTAGCATGCATAGCGTAGCTTGCATAGGTTAGCATGCATAGTGTAGCATGCATAGCATAGCTTGCATAGCTTAGCATGCATAGCGAAGCATGCATAGCGTAGCATGCATAGTGTAGCATGCATAGCTTAGCATGCATATAGTAGCATGCATAGCGTAGCATGCATAGCGTAATTGCATAGGAGTGCATGCATAGCGTAGCATGCATAGCTTAGCATGCATAACGTAGCATGCATAGTGTAGCATGCATAGTGTAGCATGCATAGCATAGCTTGCATAGCTTAGCATGCATAGCGTAGTATGCATAGCGTAGCATGCATAGTGTAGCATGCATAGCTTAGCATGCATAGCGTAGCATGCATAGCTTAGCATGCATAGCGTAGCATGCATAGTGTAGCATGCATAGCATAGCATGCATAGTGTAGCATGCATAGTGTAGCATGCATTGGTTAGCATGCATAGCGTAGCATGCATAGAAGAGCACGAATAGCGTAGCATGCATAGTGTAGCATGCATAGTGTAGCATGCATAGTGTAGCATGCATAGCGTAGCTTGCATAGGAGAGCATGCATAGCGTAGCATGCATAGCTTAGCATGCATAGCGTAGCATGCATAGCGTAGCATGCATAGTGTAGCATGCATAGCGTAGCATGCATAGCGTAGCATGCATAGCTTAGCATGCATAGTGTAGCGTGCATAGCTTAGCATGTATAGCGTAGCATGCATAGTTTAGCTTGCATAGTGTAGCATGCATAGCGTAGCATGCATAGCGTAGCATGCATAGCGTAGCATGCATAGTGTAGCATGCATAGCGTACCATGCATAGCGTAGCATACAAAGCATAGCATGCGTAGCTTAGCATGCATAGCGTAGCATGCATAGCTTAGCATGCATAGCGTAGCATGCATAGCGTAGCATGCATAGCGTAGCATGCATAGGAGAGCATGCATAGCGTAGCATGCATAGCGTAGCATGCATAGCGTAGCATGCATAGGAGAGCATGCATAGCGTAGCATGCATAGCGTAGCATGCATAGCGTAGCATGCATAGCGTAGCATGCATAGTGTAGCATGCATAGGAGTGAATGCATAGCGATGCATGCATAGTGTAGCATGCATAGCGTAGCATGCATAGCGTAGCATGCATAGCTTAGCATGCATAGCGTAGCATGCATAGTGTAGCATGCATAGCGTAGCATGCATAGTGTAGCATGCATAGTGTAGCATGCATAGCTTAGCATGCATAGCGTAGCATGCATAGGAGAGCATGCATAGTGTAGCATGCATAGCGTAGCATGCATAGTGTAGCATGCATAGTGTAGCATGCATAGCTTAGCATGCATAGCGTAGCATGCATAGCGTAGCATGCATAGGAGAGCATGCATAGCTTAGCATGCATAGAGAAGCATGCATAGCGTAGCTTGCATAGGAGTGCATGCAAAGCGTAGCATGCATAGCGTAGCATGCATAGTGTAGCATGCATATAGTAGCATGCATAGCGTAATTGCAATTGCATACTAAATTGGATTTTTAAGAATCTGCGTCATGTGCTCCCTAGGTCTATACAGAGTAGCGGTAAGACTACTGTTCGAAATGTGCTCACTCAAATCTATATTTCTCTTGCACAATCAACATTGATATACTGTATTCCTGTTTGGGGTGGGGCAACAAAATCTAATTTCATTCAATTGGAGCGAGCACAACGAGCCCTGCTCAAAATTATGTATTTTAAAAAAAGAAGATATTCTACAGAGTACCTCTACAAACTTAGTGATGTACTGTCAGTTAGGAAACTATACATTACACAAATTATTTTAAAAATGCACAAAACTTTACCTTACAATCCGGATATACTCTCTAGGAGAAGAAAACACAATATAGTTCAAGTACCTTTAACTAAGACCAAATTCGGTTCTACGCAATTTAGTAAACGATCAGCTCAATTATATAACAAAATAAATAAAGAAATTTTCATATATGAAAAATCTTATCATTTAAGTAAAGAAATGTTGATTGACTGGATAAAACCACTGACATATGATAATACTGAAGCTCTCCTACAAAACGTAACTTAACAAGTACACGACCCGTTCATTCTACACATACATTCACACACACATACTCAACAGCACATACACACTCATGCACACGCTCACACAAGTTCACATAATTATAATTTGTCTTTTTACTGTATTTTTTTGTTTTTTGTACTGTTTTTTATTGTGTTTTAAGTAAGTACTTACTGTTGTGAAGGAGTGGAGTCCTCTAATACAGGCATTGCTTAAATGAAGACTCCAAACCCAAAATTGTTTATGTATAATTTTTTGGACACAATAAACGTTATTATTATTATTATTATAGCGTAGCATGCATAGCGTAGCATGCATTGTGTAGCATGCATAGCGTAGCATGCATAGTGTAGCATGTATAGCGTAGCTTGCATAGCATAGCATGCATAGCGTAGCATGCATAGTGTAGCATGCATAGCGTAGCATGCATAGTGAAGCATGCATAGCGTAGCTTGCATAGGAGTGAATGCATAGCGATGCATGCATAGTGTAGCATGCATAGCTTAGCATGCATAGCGTAGCATGCATAGGAGAGCATGCATAGCGTAGCATCCATAGTGTAGCATGCATAGCTTCGCATGCATAGCGTAGCATGCATAGTGTAGCATGCATAGCTTAGCATGCATAGTTTAGCATGCATAGTGAAGCATGCATAGTGAAGCATGCATAGCGTAGATTGCATAGGAGTGCATGCAAAGCGTAGCATGCATAGTGTAATTTGCATAGGAGAGCATGCATAGCGTAGCTTGCATAGCTTAGCATGCATAGCGTAGCATTCATAGGTAAGCATGCATAGTGTAGCATGCATAGCATAGCTTGCATAGCTTAGCATGCATAGTGTAGCATGCATAGCGTAGCATGCATAGCGTAGCATGCATAGCGTAGCATGCATAGGAGAGCATGCATAGCGTAGCATGCATAGTAAAACATGCATAGCTTAGCATGCATAGTGTAGCATGCATAGCTTAGCATGCATAGCGTAGCATGCATAGCGTAGCATGCATAGCGTAGCATGCATAGTGTAGCATGCATAGGAGTGAATGCATAGCTTAGCATGCATAGTGTAGCATGCATAGCTTAGCATGCATAGCGTAGCATGCATAGCGTAGCATGCATAGCGTAGCATGCATAGTGTAGCATGCATAGGAGTGAATGCATAGCGATGCATGCATAGTGTAGCATGCATAGCGTAGCATGCGCAGTGTAGCTTGCATAGCTTAGCATACATAGCGTAGCTTACATAGGAGAGCATGCATTGTGTAGCATGCATAGCTTAGCATGCATAGCGTAGCATGCATAGCTTAGCATTCATAGGTAAGCATGCATAGTGTAGCATGCATAGCATAGCTTGCATAGCTTAGCATGCATAGTGTAGCATGCATAGCGTAGCATGCATAGCGTAGCATGCATAGCGTAGCATGCATAGGAGAGCATGCATAGCGTAGCATGCATAGTAAAACATGCATAGCTTAGCATGCATAGTGTAGCATGCATAGCTTAGCATGCATAGCGTAGCATGCATAGCGTAGCATGCATAGCGTAGCATGCATAGTGTAGCATGCATAGGAGTGAATGCATAGCTTAGCATGCATAGTGTAGCATGCATAGCTTAGCATGCATAGCGTAGCATGCATAGCGTAGCATGCATAGCGTAGCATGCATAGTGTAGCATGCATAGGAGTGAATGCATAGCGATGCATGCATAGTGTAGCATGCATAGCGTAGCATGCGCAGTGTAGCTTGCATAGCTTAGCATACATAGCGTAGCTTACATAGGAGAGCATGCATTGTGTAGCATGCATAGCGTAGCATGCATAGCGTAGGATGCATAGGAGAGCACGCATAGCGTAGCATGCATAGCGTAGCATGCATTGTGTAGCATGCATAGCGTAGCATGCATAGTGTAGCATGTTTAGCGTAGCTTGCATAGCATAGCATGCATAGCGTAGCATGCATAGTGTAGCATGCATAGCGTAGCATGCATAGTGTAGCATGCATAGTGTAGCATGCATAGCTTAGCATGCATAGCGTAGCATGCATAGGAGAGCATGCATAGCTTAGCATGCATAGCGTAGCATGCATAGCGTAGCATGCATAGCATAGCTTGCATAGTGTAGCATGCATAGCGTAGCATGCATAGTGTAGCATGCATAGGAGTGAATGCATAGCGATGCATGCATAGTGTAGCATGCATAGCGTAGCATGCGCAGTGTAGCTTGCATAGCTTAGCATAAATAGCGTAGCTTTCATAGGAGAGCATGCCTTGTGTAGCATGCATAGCGTAGCATGCATAGCGTAGGATGCATAGCGTAGCTTGCATAGTGTAGCATGCATAGCTTAGAATGCATAGGAGAGCACGCATAGCGTAGCATGCATAGCTTAGCATGCATAGCGTAGCTTGCATAGGTTAGCATGCATAGTGTAGCATGCATAGCATAGCTTGCATAGTGTAGCATGCATAGTGTAGCATGCATAGTGTAGCATGCATAGCATAGCATGCATAGCGTAGCATGCATAGGAGAGCATGCATAGCTTAGCATGCATAGTGAAGCATGCATAGCGTAGCTTGCATAGGAGTGCATGCAAAGCGTAGCATGCATAGTGTAGTTTGCATAGGAGAGCATGCATAGCGTAGCTTGCATAGCTTAGCATGCATAGCGTAGCATGCATAGGTAAGCATGCATAGTGTAGCATGCATGGCATAGCTTGCATAGCTTAGCATGCATAGTGTAGCACGCATAGCTTAGCATGCATAGCGTAGCATGCATAGCGTAGCATGCATAGGAGAGCATGCATAGTGTAGCATGCATAGCTTAGCATGCATAGCGTAGCATGCATAGCGTAGCATGCATAACGTAGCATGCATAGTGTAGCTTGCATAGTGTAGCATGCATAGTGTAGCATGCATAGCATAGCTTGCATAGCGATGCATGCATAGTGTAGCATGCATAGCGTAGCATGCGCAGTGTAGCTTGCATAGCTTAGCATAAATAGCGTAGCTTACATAGGAGAGCATGCCTTGTGTAGCATGCATAGCGTAGCATGCATAGCGTAGGATGCATAGCGTAGCTTGCATAGTGTAGCATGCATAGCTTAGAATGCATGGGAGAGCACGCATAGCGTAGCATGCATAGCGTAGCATGCATTGTGTAGCATGCATAGCGTAGCATGCATAGTGTAGCATGTATAGCGTAGCTTGCATAGCATAGCATGCATAGCGTAGCATGCATAGTGAAGCATGCATAGCGTAGCTTGCATAGGAGTGAATGCATAGCGATGCATGCATAGTGTAGCATGCATAGCTTAGCATGCATAGCGTAGCTTGCATAGGTTAGCATGCATAGTGTAGCATGCATAGCATAGCTTGCATAGTGTAGCATGCATAGTGTAGTATGCATAGTGAAGCATGCATAGCATAGCATGCATTGCGTAGCTTGCATAGGAAAGCATGCATAGCTTAGCATGCATAGTGAAGCATGCATAGCGTAGCTTGCATAGGAGTGCATGCAAAGCGTAGCATGCATAGTGTAGTTTGCATAGGAGAGCATGCATAGCGTAGCTTGCATAGCTTAGCATGCATAGCGTAGCATGCATAGCGTAGCATGCATAGCTTAGCATGCATAGCGTAGCATGCATAGCTTAGCATGCATAGCTTAGCATGCATAGCGTAGCATGCATAGTGTAGCATGCATAGCGTAGCATGCATAGTGTAGCATGCATAGTGTAGCATGCATAGCTTAGCATGCATAGCGTAGCATGCATAGGAGAGCATGCATAGCTTAGCATGCATAGCGTAGCATGCATAGCGTAGTATGCATAGTGTAGCTTGCATAGCTTAGCATACATAGCGTAGCTTACATAGGAGAGCATGCATTGTGTAGCATGCATAGCGTAGCATGCATAGCGTAGGATGCATAGCGTAGCTTGCATAGTGTAGCATGCATAGCTTAGAATGCATAGGAGAGCACGAATAGCGTAGCATGCATAGTGTAGCATGCATAGCGTAGCATGCATAGTGTAGCTTGCATAGCTTAGCATGCATAGCGTAGCATGCATAGTGTAGCATGCATAGTGTAGCATGCATAGCTTAGCATGCATAGCGTAGCATGCATAAGAGAGCATGCATAGCTTAGCATGCATAGCGTAGCATGCATAGTGTAGCATGCATAGTGTAGCTTGCATAGCTTAGCATACATAGCGTAGCATGCATAGCGTAGCATGCATAGTGTAGCATGCATAGCTTAGCATGCATAGCGTAGCATGCATAGGAGAGCATGCATAGCTTAGCATGCATAGCGTAGCATGCATAGCGTAGGATGCATAGCGTAGCTTGCATAGTGTGGCATGCATAGCTTAGAATGCATAGGAGAGCACGCATAGCGTAGCATGCATAGCGTAGCATGCATTGTGTAGCATGCATAGCGTAGCATGCATAGTGTAGCATGTATAGCGTAGCTTGCATAGCATAGCATGCATAGCGTAGCATTCATAGCGTAGCATGCATAGTGAAGCATGCATAGCTTAGCATGCATAGCGTAGCATGCATAGTTTAGGTTGCATAGTGTAGCATGCATAGCGTAGCATGCATAGTGTAGCATGCATAGCTTAGCATGCATAGCGAAGCATGCATAGTTTAGCTTGCATAGTGTAGCATGCATAGCGTAGCATGCATAGCGTAGCATGCATAGCGTAGCATGCATAGCTTAGCATGCATAGGAGAGCATGCATAGTGTAGCATGCATAGCGTAGCTTGCATAGCGTAGCATGCATTGGAGAGCATGCATAGCTTAGCATGCATAGCGTAGCATGCATAGGAGTGAATGCATAGCGATGCATGCATAGTGTAGCAGCATAGTGTAGCATGCATAGTGTAGCATGCATAGTGTAGCATGCATAGTGTAGCATGCATAGCGTAGCATGCGCAGTGTAGCTTGCATAGCTTAGCATACATAGCGTAGCTTACATAGGAGAGCATGCATTGTGTAGCATGCATAGCGTAGCATGCATAGCGTAGGATGCATAGGAGAGCACGCATAGCGTAGCATACATAGCGTAGCATGCATTGTGTAGCATGCATAGCGTAGCATGCATAGTGTAGCATGTATAGCGTAGCTTGCATAGCATAGCATGCATAGCGTAGCATGCATAGTGTAACATGCATAGCGTAGCATGCATAGTGTAGCATGCATAGTGTAGCATGCATAGCTTAGCATGCATAGCGTAGCATGCATAGGAGAGCATGCATAGCTTAGCATGCATAGCGTAGCATGCATAGCGTGGCATGCATAGTGTAGCATGCATAGCTTAGCATGCATAGCGTAGCATGCATAGCATAGCTTGCATAGTGTAGCATGCATAGCGTAGCATGCATAGTGTAGCATGCATAGGAGTGAATGCATAGCGATGCATGCATAGTGTAGCATGCATAGCGTAGCATGCGCAGTGTAGCTTGCATAGTGTAGCATGCATAGTGTAGCATGCATAGTGTAGCATGCATAGTGTAGCATGCATAGCGTAGCATGCGCTGTGTAGCTTGCATAGCTTAGCATACATAGCGTAGCTTACATAGGAGAGCATGCATTGTGTAGCATGCATAGCGTAGCATGCATAGCGTAGGATGCATAGGAGAGCACGCATAGCGTAGCATGCATAGTGTAGCATGTATAGCGTAGCTTGCATAGCATAGCATGCATAGCGTAGCATGCATAGTGTAGCATGTTGCAACTAGTAGTTCCTGAGATTAGCGCGTTCAAACAAACAAACAAACTCTTCAGCTTTTTAATATTAGTATAGATTACTACGAGTACTAACTGAAAAGAAAACTAAAAGCTAGCGAAAAGCTGAAGGCAGTGCAAGCGTCTGCTCGGCAGGAATGTGGGAATTAGCCCCAAACTTATTTACTGGCCACAGTCATCCGACCAACTATCACATATGGCTCACTAGTCTGGTGGCCCAGAACAGACCTGAGCACAGCCCAAAGAAATCTCGAAAAACTGCAGAGGTTCGCTTGTTTAGCAATCCCTAGCTACATGCAAACCACACCTACTGCCGCCCTACAGGCAATGCTTAAGCTGCCGCCTCTACACCTCATTGTGAGAGAGGAGGCGGCCCTGGCCGCCTCTAGGCTCAACATACCAGGAACGCTGAACAGACTCTATAGTCAAGCACATACGCATAAAGGAAGATGCGATCAAACGCGAGCCAATGATGGCATCACTCTGCGACAAAGCCCCGACACTACACTACTTTCAAATGCACTACAACATTATACTCAATTCGAACTGGTGGACCTTGACACCAGGCTGCAGGCAGTCCAGAGAGGCTATGCCATCCTTGGATGGTAGGCTGACCAGGCGTTTATTACGCCCGGACAGGAACGGTCTGCGCCTGGTGACGGAGACCATCACGGGACACTGCTCGCTAAACAAACATTTCCACAGAATAGGGATCATGGACAACCCTCTGTGCAGGGCCTGTATGTAGATGGAAGAAACCGTTGCTCATGTGCTCTTCGAATGCGAAGGCGTCATGATTAGAACGGAATCCCTCGGGCCACCCAGATACTTTACCGATGTTCTGAACAGACCAGGAGACGTGATTAGCTTCTGGAAGGAGGGCTGGTTGGAATGACCACCGACGGCCGTCATGGCCCACGCACAATGATCCATCTGAAGGACTAAGTGCGGAAACCAAACCCTCTAACATAGAATAAGGCTGATGGTGGGATCAGGTCGTGGAGCTCCTGCGCACACGCTCCGAAGTACAGTCTGTAGAGGACCGACAGGCAAGCAACATTACGCCAATGAGTCAGGCTGTGAAGCCTAAACGTAGACACCAACATTTCGTCGCCTTTATGCCTTTTCGCTCTGCGTATCGAACTGTTTTGTCGCTGTCTGTCAAGTTATAATGAACTTTGACAGAAAGAAACAAAACAGTTCGATAGCTAAACTTAGATTAGCTAAAATAGGTCTATGAAGCGAATGGCATAATTATGAATAAGACGGTAAGTATTTTGATTTTGTTCGTGTTTATTTTTCCCACATTTTAGTATCTGGTGGAATAAATAAACATTATTTGAGTTATGATCCAACGGATTCGTGATAGAACGGCGGCATGGACTTCAAAACAAATTAATGTTTCAAACGTGTGTTTACGGAGAGCCGGAGAAATTTTAATTACATCGGAATACGCCAATTTTCCTAAATTGTTTGTGGAAAGGAAAATGAGTAAATTTTGAGTTTGATATTTTCAATCCTACCTTGAATCCGGTGTTAATTACCTTTGCATATAATTATAATACCTACTAGTAGGCCAGCTAATGTTTGTATACGGTAAAACATGTGATGGAGTAATTGTGAATATTGGTAGAGTTGATTAAAGGCTCCTACAAAAAGGCGCGACACGCTACGAAACAATGGTACCGCACGTCGCGCGACACGCGGTACCTTTGTGTCGCGTCGCGTATCGCACTTTTTTGTATGAGCCTTAAAGAGCAGTAGACAATCAATCTGCCTAGCCTTTTCCCAACTATGTTGGGGTCGGCTTCCAGTCTAACCGGATGCAGCTGAATACCAGTATTTTACATGGAGCGACTGCCTATCTGACCTCCACAACCCAGTAACTGGGTAACACGATACCCCTTGGTAAGACTGGTTGTCAAACTTTTTGGGCTTTGACGACCCGTAACGACTGTCAAAGATCCACGAATGACAGCCGGGACCAACGGCTTAACGTGCTTTCCGAGGCACGGAGGAGTCCCGGTATGTAAAGATGGTCACCCATCCACGGACCAACCCCGGCAAGCGTAGCTTAACCTGACGGATCGACCCGTGCGGCTGTTATTACTTAGCCACGAGCTCCTCATAGCTTCCTTGAAAAGCAGTAGACGGTAGATTGAATTAATTGAAAAACGAACAGTAGGAACAGTGGTGGCCTAGTCGTAACGGCCCCGACTTACCTACAAGTTTTAGGTCATGGGTTCGAACCCAGATAGGCGCTTTAGTGTTCGAACTGAGTGCACGCTCGACTTGAGCGTCCGACGGTGGCGGGGCGGCGCCTGCGGCGTTCATGCATGCAATCCCACGCGAGCGTCCTGAGTGGCAGCGAGCGGTGCGAGCGCGGCGCACGGAGCGTGCATGTTTGCGTGGCCTTTTCACTCAGGACGTACACTTTGTGTAAATAATTTAATCACCACTGCTCCCAAAATGCCCAATGTATGAGGAACAGAGGTGTAAGATGATGGATCGGGTTACTCGCCTGGAGGAGGGACCTGTGTACTACTCCGACCTCATGGCCACGGAGGCCAACTTCCGGCGGCTTAGGGACTTCGCACATGAGTGGCATACGGTGAGGACTAGACTCGAGTGAGTGGAGACTGCCAAGGTCGGGCAGCGAAGCCGTTATTGTGCTGTCGACCCAAAAGAGGGGTATGCTAGTGTGCTCCCAAAAAGGTGAAGAACAACATCGTGAGGAAACCGGCATGTCCTAGAACCAAAAATTCCAAGACATGTAACATCAACCAACCCGCACTGTGCCCGCGTGGTATTACAGCCCGCTCGCTCTCGAAGAGAGGAGGCCTGTGTCCCAGCAGAGGGAACATTATAGTCTGATTATGAGACGGTAGATTATAGGAATCGGGCAACAGTTATCCATTTCAATAAATTCCCTTTACTACTTACCTACTCGACCCTAGCTTTGGAAATTGACGTTTAATCTCGTCAACCTCACGATTGAAGGACACGCTATCAATTATCCCTAAAACGATACAAATACGTTCTGAAAACCCTTTCCCTAACGGATATTTGTTCTCCATTAGACACATTTTCGAGCAACCAACGATTGACGAAGTAAAATTCATTTAAATCGATTTGATTTCGGCCTAGAGCTCGGATTTAGAGATGGACAGCATATTTTATCCTGTAACCGATTTCTCGACTCGATATTCTTTATTCTGTTAAAAAAAAATACCAGCCAAGTACGTGTCGGACCACGCACAATGAAGGGTTCCGTAGTTGGATGAGTTTATTCCAAGAAATAACTCAACATTGCAAATGTACATAAGTTTGTACGCATAATATTGAGAGATTCCCATGTTATATTAAGACCATAGACTTCTTATAGATTTTCCTATAATCTGTAAATAAATAACAATTTTCTGGTTTTTTTTTCTTCTAAATTTCAGGTTCAGTAGTTTCGGAGTGAAGTTTGGGTGAATGGTAAATTTTGATAAATTTTCAAAAATAACTGGAAAAATATTTATTTATTAAATAATAAAATATATCATCCTTACAATAAGTTCTTTCATTTGATATGATATGTCACACGGTACAGTTTCCAATTATTTTTATTTTTTTTATTTGCCCTCCAAAAGTGCCCATATTCAAAATTATTTTATTACGTTACACGTACTATGTGTTTCGGTCACAGAAGTTCATGTGTACATTTCAATTAAATCGGTCCAGTAGAATCGGAGCAAACAGGCTGTAACAGACGGATAGACAGACAGACACACGAGTGATCTAAGGTTCTATAAGGGTTCCGTTTTTTCCTTTTGAGATACGGAACCCTAAAAACAAGTTAGTCTCTGGCCTCTATAGATCGCGATCGTCGATTGAGGCAGTTATTTTAAATAACCATAACGTAACGAGGTTAAAGATCTCTGTAATTTTGACAGTCTTGTCAAATATTATGAACCCTCCCGCAACCTTAACTAGTGCAACTATGATAATCATCACTGTCATTTTGACTGCGATGTAAAATCAGTGGTAAAATAACTGCAATCTAACCAGCCAGTTCTTACGAGTACTTCGCGAAAATGGCTGATAAATTCTAATCGGAAAAAAATTAAGAACAAGAAAGAGTTTTACAAAACTCAAACTCAAATCATTTATTTCAATTAAACCATTTACAGGCACTTATGAATTGTCAAGGAGTCGTTCAGTAAGAAAAATGAAGCTACATGCCCATTCCAAAGCGTAGGTACCTATGGAGAAGAAAGGGCAAGAAACTCCATGGACACTCTTTTAAATTAAATTTGTACAAAAGTATTCGTTACATCTATAATGTTGAATTTATAACTAAATGTGAGAACTATGTATAAATAAAAAAATAAAATAAAACTTACACGTTAGAAGCGTCCAGAGTAGGTACAACAAATAGAAACAAAATAAAATAATTAAAATAACCCGTGGCAGCTAAGAGATGACCAGTCCCAACTGACGGCGCCCGTTCACGAACATGACTCATGGATAAGCACCATTCAGCTCAACCATTTTGAAGGGAGCTAAATAATCCAACACACACGCCACCATCAGCGAGACATCTGAGTGAGCATGACACTGTCAGCCGCCAGGGCACATTCATGTCAATGAAAGACATATTACCCGGTCAAACAAAACTTCAACATCGAACCCTTCAATCGAGCTGACACAATTATAATAAATTAATAATAATAAATACTTTTATTCAGATAACCAAGATCCATTATGTTAGTAACAATATTCTTAACCTATGCTAGTACTTAACTAAAAACAAAGACAGTGGTGCCGATTCCCTTGTTCACAAACTAAACTAAATTTAAGGTCAGTGCATCTTTTTCTTTCTATTTCATTAAGAAAAGGATAGAAGATACATTTTAGTTTAGTCATGTCAAATTAATAAGCGCCTGACGTAAATTGACATAATTTTAGTTGGCAAGTTTTTAATTACGTCTAAACTTGTATGGAGTAGTGACAGGCGCTAATTAATTTGACAGGACTAAACTAAAATTTATCTTCTGTCCTCTTCCTTTTCTGAAAAAGATGCACTGAACTTAAATTTAGTTTAGTTTGTGAACAAGGGAATCGGTACCAGTGTACAGGTGACTAGTGACCTCACCAACGGGCTGTCATGCCTCCCGACTATGGCGCTCAGCTGTTGGGGCTGCCATGGAGTCTGTTTAGCAGCGAGGCCGCTTACTTACGCTGCACAGCATTATAAAAAACAGTCGGTACGTGCCTCAGCGAACATAGATGATGCGCTACAGAACCGAGGCAGACGCAACAGTACCCTAAATGCGTTGTTAAACTGATTACCAAATACTGTATGTTAGGTAAACTATAAATATTATAATAAATTGCAATGAAATGACAGATGAGAGATGAGATGAAAATAATGGCAGAATCGATTCCTGAAAGAATCGATTCAGACGCTATAATCGATACCTAGTCCCAACTCTAGCCTCACCGGCAAACAAGATAAACAAAATGAAGTAACCCATCCTTCAGATCCACTGTAAATATTTTATCTATTAAGCTAAGCAGGTTTTTCATTTAAAATTAATCGCCAGAAAATGTTTCTATTTAACTTCAATATTTATTTTGTTAACTTTAGATTTGCACAAATAAGATTTAAATGAAAGTTTTTATTTGTAAACATTAAGGCAGATTGTGTATTAAGTTTTGTTTGTTCGTTAATTTTATGAAAGATTTTAATTTTCTAATAATGTTTGGAGATTGCAAACACTGAACATAGAGCACAAAAATTTGCTTTTGCTTTTTTTTTTTTTTTGCTATCGATGGTCGTAAATATCACCATACCCAAAGTCTTAAATTCAGATAATTTATATGTAAACAAAGGGGATAACATATCATAAAAATATCTTCGTAATGGTAATTCACATAAAATTGCGAAAAAAAGGTTCCATTTTCTTTTAAGTACTGAATTTAAGAAATAATGATTAAAAAATAATCATACCGTAATTATTTTTATAAATTTCCGGTTTTAAACAAAGTTATTAAAAAAAGAAGATTTTCTGGTATAAAATATTTTATGATACTGGTAACAATGCAGGAGATCCAAGCATTTTCAAATGTTTTACATCTTCAACAACACTAATATTACAACTCTCATTCATAGATTCATATTGTAAGTAGCATATCTAGCCACATTTTGGATGAAAACGGCTGTCAACTGTTTCGAGTGGAAATCGATTTTGGGAGGCCTACGTCTAGCAGTAAACTTAAAAGGACTATGACGATCACAGGCCGTGTCTCCGACACACTACACAAGACATTGTTTAGCAACGGTGTTTTGTTTGCATAGTTCTTATAATTAATTGAAAAAAAATGATAATAATAAAATATAATTGATAATGATAAAATATTTTGCACCACTGTCCTGTCATTTTGACAGTGACATTTCTTGACATTACTTTGTTTACATAAATTATCTGAATTAGAGACTTCGGGTATAATTGATGCCGCACTCACACAGATGTCAAGATGTCTCAAGAACCAGATGCTCAAGTTGGACATGAGAAATACGTGATTTATTTCAGTGCCTACTTAAATGTAGCAATCAACAAGCGTTCAAGTGTTCGACGTAATGCACTGATAGCGTAGTTCATTATTTACCTGTTTTGGAGTTATGTAACTCTTCAGTAGGTGCATTAGATTCTATATTTACTTTATATTTATACCCGTTTCTATATCTACAGGTTTTCATAGAATCATAAACGGTAGGCAAAACCGAACCAAACAAAAAAGAAAAGAGTCAATTTCGACAACTCGATTTTTTACCTAATTTCCATGGACATTTTCATTTTCAGGTTTTATAACATGGTGCACTACCGTTCTCACTGTGCATAAGCGCACGATTGTCTCTTGCCGGGCAGGGATTAATTGTTCGTTTGAACTCATTGGTGGAAGCTCAGCGGCCAAACAAAATTACCATAGAAATTAGTAATTGCGCTCGAACAAAACTACCGTTGACATGTACTCATTAACTATGAGTCTAAACATTCAAAAATAATTAGGTTCTTGTAGGTCAATTCTACTTAACGCAATCAAAATACTTTTTCCTATATTTGTTGGAGATTATCTTCCTGAGAGGTAAATGCTGTGTATGAAAGTGATTGTGGACAAAACACAGAAATTGATAATAAATCATTTACTGATATTTTTCTTAAAAAGTATTCGTCTTATAAACATAAATTAAGTGGCTTCATTTAGATTCACGTCTCTTTAATTCTGAGGAAAAAAAAAAGCAGCACTGCGTTTTCAGCCTAGACGCGTAAATTTTTCGCCTGAGAAATTCACTCAAAACAAAAGGTTACTTCACCGCAGGTGCAAACAAAAACAAACGAACATCAGAAACTGTAATATTTGTGAAGTATGAACTCCGAATACGTGAGAACTCGACTGTCAACCCCGTCTAGTAATTAAGGGTGATATTAATACAGAACTACTGAGCGCATGCCGCGGCGGGGCGGCGGAGGTATTCCGATATTGCGAAGCTGTATTGGTGATCGCTCAAGTGATACGGAATATTCGACATAGCTCCGAGATCATTATATTCGCTTTCTTTGTTCATTATTATGTGTCACGAATAAAAGGCCAGTGTTTATCTATGTATTTAGGTGCTTGAGCTTATCTCGGGTGACGTTCTTTTAGTAAACAAATTTAGTGAAAGTGCCTACTTACTTGGATAAGAGAGCGATTTTGTTTAAGCTCTTTTATTTTTGTTTATGTCGTTTATTTCAAGAGTTAAAGTTATGTGTAGTCGCAGCTGAGTACTTCTACACCATTTTTGCCTTTCATTCGGTATTTTTCACCAAACACAAAATACTTAAAAGTGAATAGTGTGATTTTCATTAATAAACCGATGGAAAGATGTTGGATTTCGGCATTCAGCATCTTTCACTCGCCTACCAAATTATCGAAAAATTAAAGGAGCAAATGAGTGTTCATTCCTATTGTTAAGGTCATCAGATATCTTGAAGCTTAAAATACCAATTCATTCCACAATTTTCCTTGACTAATCCTTTAGGCGGCTCGTTTATGGAATGCATTACCAGTTCCAATATAACGCGTGCAATGGTTATGAAGGAACATCATGTAGTGATTTTGTTCTCGTTGTTAGCTGTAATAAATGTAATAATCTATATAGTCGTCATTTATTTTTGTTGCATACGAGTATTAAGTCAGTATGCATGTATAGCATCTAATATTATAGCATACTAGCTTTTGCCCGCGGCTCCACCCGCGTGGATGTCGGTTATCGCGTATAAAGTAGCCTATATCCTTCTCCATATCCCAGGCTAATTTCATGACGATCAGTTTTTGGTTTAGGCATGAATAATAACAGACAGATAGACACAGTTACTCTCACATTTATAATATTAGCATGGATATCTATATATTATATACTTTTTATTTGCACCAATATGAGAACCCATTCTATGTCCAGAAAGTAACTATCCATTCCAAGGTTACCAGGAAGAGATCGCAATAAGCGATAAGGCCGCCCATTGTATATTTTGTAGTGTATATATTTTTCTTTTTGTAATGTATAAACTCGTGTATAATATTAATAAAGTATATATAAATAATTTTGTCGGTGTCGTGTGAGCTTGGAATGAAACAAAAATGAGCATTCACTCGATTGACGCGTCTGATATCAGCTTTAGACACTGCTTTCGAAGAACCCTTTTTCATTTGCATTGCAGTTACAATTGTTTAGTCTGTGGCATTCCACTGTATCAAGTTCCAGGCTCATAATAATTATATACAAACATGCTGACTATCGAATATTTTAACCGACGGAAACAGGGCTCACCCACGACATAGCTTAGCTGGTAATAACGATTCGAGTAATACAAAAATATGGACAATAACGTCACCTTCATAAATAAAATAACGCGTGAGTTATGAACAAGTGGTAAATCCAGAGTTATGATATCCGAAAATTGAGATCTAGATTTATGTATGCAGTTGTTATTAGGGCCAGTTTCAACTATGCTCTCGGTAACACTATTTCACGCAAAGAGGTTAATTCGTTTTCAGCAGCCATATTGCGTAAATAAAACACTTCTAATGACAACCGCTTAGATGACTATTCTTATTGTGACAGAAAAAAGTAAGAAAAAAACTTTACATAATTATGATACTTTTTCTTTCTTATTCATAGGATATTTCGCAATGAAATATTGCATAGTTTATCAATCCCTATAATTATAACTTTGTGGTTGCTCAACAACAGAATCAGTGCTATTGACAATAGTCAATCAAACGCGACGCAATTCAAACTTGGAACACGATAAATAATAATTTATCGTGTTCCAAGTTTGAATTGCGTTTTCATGATCAAGGACCAAAATAAAACGTGTTTAGGAGTCCGACAGTCGTTTTTAAATGCAAAGCGTGTTCACTCTCCGCTAATTGTATTGAAATAATTAGCAGCCATTGTGATGATCATTTTAATTAGAGCGTTTTGTTAGAATTCATTTATTTTGTTGAGCAATTATGAGTACCTAGCTTGTTGTTTTTAAAGAGGAATCTTTTCAGCATCATTTCTTCGATCAATAATGGTGATCGAAGATCATTATGGACTGCTCATGCAAGCGTATACCTATGTGTTTTACTTAGTGCACCATTGTAATTTAGTACTTTTGTAATGTATCTGTGTGTGAATATTTTCTGATTTCTTTTCTGTAAGTAGTTAAGAATGTTTTCTGGAAGCAGTTCAAAATCTCTTCAAAAATCCGGAAAATTGCGTGTCGGACGACGCACATTGAAGGGTTCCGTAATTTCGACATGAATGATGTTACCAAAATTTTGTTTTAAAAGAGTGTCCGTGGAGTTTCTTGGCCGGTCTTCTCCATAGGTAATACGTATTGGTACTCGTACTACGCTTTGCATATTAGCTTCATCTTTCTGACTGACCGACCCCTTGACAATTCAAAAGTGCCTGTGTGGTTTATTTGAAATAAATGCTTTGAGTTTGTAGTTGGGATGAATTTATACCAAGAACAAATTTAACATTGTACTTGAAAAACATGTCCTCCCATACATTCGTTATACAGAGTGGATTTTTGAGATTGGGCAGTAAGGGCTGGGGCAAGATTTCTGGCTTTTGTAGTAGGTACTCAAATCTCAGTTCATCATTCATCATTTCAGCCGAAAGACGTCCTAAATAATTTGGTCCTAATAATCACCTCAAACCTCAGTTGGTCCTATATAATTTTTTGATCCTTATAAGAAACAGGATCGATTGGCATCAATAAAAGGCTCATTTTCTTGCTGAGAGCTTTTTTTTTTTAAATCTTAGTCCCAATACTCAAGAATGCTTGAGTATTGGGACTAAGATTCTCTGAGCTAAGCCGTGGACAGACGGAAACTTTTAGGGTTCCTTGTCGACTACGAAACCCCAAAAACTGTGGAAGGCCTTTGTTAGCTGCTCTTTTTGCGCCATTTCTGCAATGTCCACCACATTTAGTAAGCTCAACCAGTGCTGGATTAAGCAAGCGCGGGGCCCATAGCAAATACTATCGAGGGGCCCTTGATCTACTATGGGTTCTCAAGTATAAAGTAGTAAAAAAAACAAGAATTTTCTTATGTGGAATTTTATGTGGTCTTTGGGATTTTACATCTGGTCTCACAAGCACTTTACCACCTAGCGCGATACATTTTTTTATAGGAAATTGAACGTTCTATAAAAAAGGTCTCTTATAATTTTTCTATAAATTAACTTTTTCAAAAGTTATTCGAAATTAAAGTTGGACATACAGTTGTCAGTATTTCATTCATCTTCCTAAGTAGAAATAACCTTATAATAATAATAGATACAATTACGGGCCATAATCTCCTTAACAAACATCTTTTTAACATAGGCGCCACAGACAGCCCCCTTTGCAGGGGCTGCCTTGTCGCCAAGGAATCAGCCGCCCACGTCATCCTGGAATGCGAGGCCGTGGCTCCACAACGTGAAGAAATCCTCGGAACAGTGAGGTCGATCCGTGAAGCCTGTGAAGCTCCCAGGAAGCTTCTGTGCTTTTGGGCGGAGCTAGGCTGGCTTTGTTAGGCAGAATCCCCACGCACAACGGACCAAATGAGAATCTAAGTGCGGAAAAGGGAGCCCCATCATCATCATCATCATCATCATCATTCTTTCATCTTCGGGAAAATTATTATTGTTTGCGGAGGTGGGCGGGATTTGATACGCGGGGCCCGTAGCAATTGCTACACTTGCTACGCGGTTAATCCGGCACTGAGCTCAACATACTTTAAAGGCTAAATCCCCACGATACAGTATTCCGAATACAGACGGGTATACTCCGCTGAAAAACCTTCCAACTGCTGATCAAATACTCGAAAACCATTTCGATCACCTACTCCCGCTATAAATAACATGAATGGGCTGGCAAATTTACGTGGGGCTAAAATAGGGACAGCGTAGGAATTTCATAGAATGGCGGAGTAGGTACCCCTACCTACTACGTGTGTCTGACCCCCGGGCAATTTAATAACGTGCATGTCAACCTGTCTAGACAAAGAGATACTGTAAAATTGATACTGAATATTGTCTATCGTTGAGTCAGCCATCGTTAAATTCTCACCTTTTCTTGAAAGACTGATACTGAACTTACAGGATAATGATGATGATCTGATATGCCATTTTGTATCGTCAAGAATCGAAGAATAACACATAACACCACTTTAAAACGTATAATTTTGGATTTAAAATAAAAAATATGAAAAATTAAAAGAACACAAAAGAAAGGTATACAAAACTGCTGTATTATATAATTATCCTGATCTTCTTCTACATAAAATTGAAGTGTCTGTTTGTAAGGCCAAAATAACAGCTTTTTACTAAATTCGTGTAAAAGTATATAAGTACGGTACTTATAACAAAAAAATATTTTTTAATTTTGTGTCTGTCTGTTTGTTCCGGCTTATCTCCGAAAAGGCCGGACCGATTTTGACGAGACTTTCACCGACAGATATCTGATGTTACAAGGAGTAACTTAGGCTACTTTTATTTTAGACTCACTGCAGCTCGCGGCTTCGCCAGCGTCCTTTGTATTTTATAGTAGAAAAAGCCACATCAGCTATTTGCCAGTGAAAGTCGGGTCAAAATCGGTCCAGTCATTACGGAGATTAGCCGAAACAGACAGATAGACAAAAATTTCAAAAACCGATTTTTTGTTGTACCATATAAACTTTCGTATGCATTTAGTAAAAAGCTGTTATTTTGGCATTACAAACAGACACTTCAATTTTATTTATTTGTATGTATAAATTGAGAAAAAGCCACTCGTCCGAAGCCGCGGGCGGCAGCTAGTATATTATAATAAGCCCTTTCATAACAAAACACAGTCCATAAGAACTTTAAGGCGCATTTAAGACAGCAATTCAGTCGCGATATGCAGATGGCTGGATCCAACAATCATACGCAAGCCTTGTCGGTTAATAAAACAGAAAATAACAAGAATAATAATAACTAACAATAATTAACAAACAAAACACAAATATTTTTTTTTATTAATAACAAGCTACTATTCTTATTCCTTCTCTGTCCATGCTGTAAGATTATTTAAATACTTCCGCCTAGCATTCGCAATTTAAAAACTGTATCTCTATTCAAATATCGAGTAAAAGAGCATTCATTATTTACCTTTCCTCTCAAGCTCAACTGTAAGTATTTATTTTATGTATAAAAATATTAAATACACCATATTATGTTATATTTAATATTTTAGTTTAAGACTAAATATTAATAAAATAAGTATGATATTGTCAGATTGGCCGAGCAATGTGTTGTTTTGATCTTATCAATAATAATTAATACTGGATATTATTTGATAAACCGGGTAAATATACTAATTATTGATTTTCAGTTATTTTGTAAACTGAGTATTAGATACTGCTCTGAAATGTTTATTTATTTGATATAAATTACACTGTTGGTTGACTATTTACTTGATTCTGATACACAAAGCTTGCTAATAAAGTGGCTATCAATACCTATAAATGTAGTTTACATTTAGAATCTGACATCAGTTTATATATTCATATTTTTCTCTTATTGTTCTCACACGCTATTGTCTACATTTCTTTTTCATTTCTCATTCGACCATTTCTGTCTGCTGGAAGAAATCTCTTAAGAAATAAGCAGTACCTTTGAGCTTTGTACTGAAGTTATAACTATGTCATAGCTCTATGTATTTAACTGTGTGTACATAAATAATAAAATAAATAAATAATTGCAAAACCGGACCACAGAAAAAAAACCCTTACATCTTTGTCTATAAGTCTTGCACACAAGCGAATAAATATCTCTCACATGAAGCTGACAGATAAACGGGTATCGAGGGCCGATAGTACCCTAATAAATAAAATGCGAGAAAAATCGCTGGCAAGACGAGAACCCTTCCCGTGGGAGTGCAGTGGCCGAGGCATTTACATACATAATGATGACCTCTTGGGGCTGACTGCGACCCTGGCACCTACCTATCCTACGAGACGACCGTTTACGACCAACCAATGTCACTTTTTAAACATTTTACGACCTTTCTGTAGTTACGACCGCTGACGATTTCGATTTTAAAATGTTGTTTCATGGGAGATAAAATTACTTTATTTTCTACAAAATATTTACGTAACCGGCCGTAAATATTGCACATGGAGTTTTGAAGTTTCTAGAAAATGTTCGGCTTTTTAGGGCGTCCGACGTCCGTCGTGTATAAAAAGCACGTAATAGTTATTTATGCAACTGTTGTATAATAAGGGGTATTAAAACACGAATGTGGGTTATATGTAATAGTATCACATGAGAAAAAAGGTAAAGTAAGGTTGAATATACCATCACATGAGTGTTTTAATACCTAATTATGTACAGTTGCATACAAGACTTTATCTACACCCATGTTATCTACTCTTTGATATTTTTCAGTTCATGAAATCTTGGTACGCCTTTTCATATTGTTTTCTTGACTCTTCTGGTAATAATTGGTTAGAAATGTCCTTTGCTGCATTAGAAAGATCGGTGGTGTGTTATCAAAGCTTGTATCACTCATTTTTGTAAACAACTAACTTATAGTTTTTTTTTTCTTTTTATTTTTTTTTTTCGAACATAAATGGCGGGATGATACGTGAACTCGAATAACCTTTAAGTTTTTTTTTTTTTTTTTTTTCATTACGTTGCTTTGGTAGTAAAACGCGCGTTCATGACAATGTTCTTTTTTTTGAAATTCATAAATGTGGCTGTTTGATAAGTAAGGAAGGGATCGAAAACGCAAAGGAGTTGCATAATGAAATTTAGTACAACATTATAACACTCGTTTGGATGATATTATGGTTACTATGACACCGGTTGTTTTAATGTTGGCAATAAGCTAACTGTTTCAGAAATTTTTATAGAGGATTTATAGCATGGGTGTAGATAAAACAAGTAATACGACACATGGAGCATTAAAAAAACATAATTACCACCATTACCAGTGACGACGCAGACGAACACCCTAAAAAGCCGAACATTTTCTAAAAATCCATGTGCAATATTAACGGTCGGTTACTGTATCTCTCACTGTAGATTTTTCAGTTATACTGAAAAACCTGAAATAATGGTCTGAAACACGTTATTAGGCGAGTATGTCGGTACATAAAAGTTTTAGACGTAAAGCTGCTGAAAACCAATACATCATAAGGCAATCTTATAAGGGGATGTACAAACTGTGGGGTGAACTACACGTTAACTAGAATGTTAGTACTAGTAGATTATGAACTTATGACACATGAGTGTATGATTTGGTAGTTAACTTCTGACTTCGTCTTCATTCACGTTAGTTTCTGACTTACTCTTCATTCATCATCATCATTTCAGCCGAAAGACGTCCACTGTTGGATATAGGCCTCCCCCAATTGGGGGGAGTTTGCCATAATCGCCAAGCTTGGCAGGCGGGTTGGCGATCGCAGTATGGTGTTAAAAAAAATCATAGAGAATGCTGCTGTCCATTCTCTAATAAGTCCCTTAGTCGCCTTTTACGACACCCACGGGAGGAAATGAGGCAATGAAATGATTGATGATTTTGGGGAATGGGGAATGGGGCTATTATTTACGTGCGGCACCACACGGCACTTATATACTTATTTCTAATTTTATCAATTCGCGTAGCACCGCACATCACTCTTAGCATTCTCATCTCAACTGCATGCAATTGTATTAAAAATTATAACTAATTTTTAAAATTGTGTCTCCAACCAAGGTTTCTACATTCCATGTGTAAGAGCCCTAATAGTGATTTCAGCAAGGAAGTGCCCACACAGCCATCGGAAATTACATTTTTAATCTCCTCTCGCACGCGTTACCCCGATTGGGGTTTGAGGGTTAATACTTCAGGAGGTACACTACACTATAGTGTACTGAAAATAGTGAAAAGGCTAGTAGCTAAATGAGTTTTTTTTTTTTTTTTTGTAGAATTTCAGACTTGGTAAAGTTTTGTGTTACAGTCCACTAAACTTTACAAGTATACAATTTAACAAAATTGTAGGAAATATTGCATAACACAGAAATTTTAAAATTTCAAAGAGTTATAATTTACAATTCTACGTTTATGTTTGAATCTACAATTCTGTCGCATTTTTAAAAGCGTAAGACAAAACATGAGTACCTATGTATAAGTTGTAAGGTTTTTCGGTTACAATTGTGTGGCTTAGAGTTTTGTGGTACACGGATTTTGTAAAATTTACAAATTTGTAAATTGTAACGTGTAAACTGTAAGAGCAGTGGTGGCCCAGTAGTAACGGCCGCGAATTGTAGGTCGTAGGTTCGAACCCAGACAGGTGCCGTGTGGTGCCGAACGTAAAGAATAGCACCATCCTATTTCTTCTGGGGGTGTCGTAAAAGGCGACTAAGGGACTTCCTAGAGAATGGGCAGCAGCGTTCACTATTAATTTTTAACACCATTCTGCCATCGCCAACCCGCCTGCCAAGCGTGGCGATTATGGCAAAACCCCCCAATTGGGGGAGGCCTATGTCCAGCAGTGGACGTCTTTCGGCTGAAATGATGAATGATGATGACAGCCTTGTCTCTGACATTAAGTAACTCTCACCCGGTTTCTGAATACGTCAGAAATATGGGCTTGTCTGAGTTATCTGGAGTTATCACTTTGTTAGTCACGGTGTTCGTTTTTTTCTGCTCGGTTTGGTTGGTGGTATGGCTTGTTCTAAGTCCACCTGGCTAGCTACCACCATCTGTCCCATCTGTCTGTCTGTCGCCATAACAACAATGTTAATAGCATTGTTGTGTATCAGCAGTTAGAGGTAAGATAACCAGTTCCTCTGTGGTTGAGGATTCCGAGTGAAGGCGACGCGACACAAAGAGACCGCTCGTCGCGCGGCACGTGGTGTCTTTGTGTCGCGCCTGTTTGTAGGAACCTTGAAGCTCGCTTCCACGTTCGGCCTTATCATCAGCTGAGATGAAGGCCAAGAGCTTCCCAGTTGTGGATTTAAAAAAAGTTTCTCATGTGACCGACCTCACTTGGATCAAAATATCTACAGTAGACTTTGCTGTCTATTTACATAACCACCATGACCAGTAACTGAGGTGTGGAGATCTCATTCGATCCATGTAAAATACTGGTATTCAGCTGAGTCCGGTTAGACCGGAAGACGACCACAGATGATGATTATCATGACTCCTACTGAATAAGTATTTATCATCACCATCCACAGCCCGACGTCATCCACTGCTGGGCATAGGCCTCTCTTTTCTTGTGCCAAACCCCACGCTCCTGTGCCAACCTTATCCAGGTTCTACCCGCGATGGTAACAATGTCGTCCGCCCACCTCAACGTCGAACGACTGACACATCGTCTTCCAGTCCTTGGACGCCACTCGGTTGCTGTCTTACTCCACCTGTCATCACTGCGCCTCGCCAGGAGTCTTGCCCAACTCCAGTTTGAGTACTTATAGGTTACCTTCAAATACTAACCACCTAAAAAGTACGTGCACAGCCAACATTTGTGCAAACTAGATAGAGATGAACTACGGTAACATGGCGCGCCCCTCCAAAGTTCAAAACGTTTGAAAGTACTAGCGGCGTTATTAATCGCTCATTGTTATTAGTATGGAGGGGCGCGCCATGTTATCGTAGTTCATCTCTACCTCTATAACTACAATGCTCGAGTCTTATGCAACTTCGAAAAGAAAAACACTAGAGCGAACAATAGTGGCTTTTTGTGGTCTACTGGCGCTGTCTACCGGCGCGCGGTTGAACTAATGGCTCATTCATACATAAATAAGGGATCGAACAAAGGTCCTAGCTTTTTTTGTGGCAGCCGAATGTTCGAGAAAATAAACTAGCACCTGTATAAGTACCGTTCTGTATTTACGTATTGTTTTTTTATTTATTTATTGAAACGGGTTCTGATATTTTAAACAGGGGTTTTTAATTGTTTCTTTTAGGCGTCGGCTCAAATGTTACTTTATATTCATTCAGGAGCTTAGTTAGACTCAAAGGTTTATTTTTCTCTATTTAGTTTATTTTTTCGTCAGGTTATATTTTTTGTTAAACATCACATTAAATATCTTATATCTTATATAGTTGCCGTAAAGAATAGCACCACCCTATTTCTTCCTGTGGGTGTCGGAAAAGCCGACTAAGGGAGAGTATGGGCAGCAGAGTTCTCTATGCATTTTTACACCATACTGCGATCGCCATTGCAACGCGCCTGCCAAGCGTGGCGATTATAGCAACCCTCCCTTTGGGGAAAGCCTACGTCCAGCAGTGGACGTCTTTCGGCTGGAATGACGATGATGATCTTATACAGGATACTTTTTACGTGTTATTTAGAATACTTTTTCTATACTTTTTGATTTTAGCTGCTCATGTTCATAGGCCTTCATCATCGTCATCCGGTGCCTGACTTCATCCACTGCGTTCGTGACCCTCAGTCGTCATTTTATAGTAGGAACAGGTAGCCCATTCTATCTAAGACTGGGAATCAAACGAAGCATATCTAGAAATGTAATTTTTTACCTGTATAAGTGGGATCTCAAGGGACCTAGGGATATGTATCACTTAAAGAAACTTTTGGTTTACCCAGTTTCCCAAATGGTCAGGTTTTAAATGATAGTTTTCTTATTTACAGAGGCCCACGCTAAGACAGGTTCAAATGTACCGTTATTATTATTATTTATGATGGGGAAAATTAATAGGACACTTTAAATATAACACTGTACCTAATATAGAGGTTCTTTACCTATTAGTCGTAAATTGTAATAAACAAAAAAATAGGTGCATGCTGTGGTAACCTTACCACAGTAAACAGTATGTATTTATTATTCGCATAATTATTATGATTTATCATCATGTTGCCATGTTTAGCTTTGCGTTAAGGCGAGGTTCTTTGAACATGCATTTTTGTTCTAGAGATGGCAGCTGGGCGCGAGTAAATTGTGCCGTGAATTTCGTTAATTTTGGGTTGAAAATTATATGTTTTACGATATTAACAATGTTAAACCCGACGGACATTTTGATGTGATTTTCAATACATAATGTGGTATAATAATGAAATAAAAAGATTTTAATCTACAAAATAAGGGTATCAAAGATTTTTTTTTTCTATCGAGCGAATTTTATTCAATTATGTAACGAGTACCCGACGTACCTACAGAAAGGTCTCAAAAGCAACATATAATTTTTTCACGTGTTTAATCATTACCGTTTCTAAATAAAATAACATTAAAATTACATTTCCTAGAGGTTAACTTGAACAACCTCGCCTTAAACATGATTGTGCCTTGTTAATTACCAATTGGTTATAATATTTTCCTTATGCACAATTAACAAATAAGTTCTTTCCTGTCCGCTCAAAATAACATACTGCAATCACTTATTTTGATTTTCGGTTAGCCCTCCGAAGCTTGACAAAACATTATTTACAAGAGGAAATGCAATACTTAGGTAATGGATAAGTACTCCTCTTTGTATGAGCGCGGTACTTCCCCGGCCGGACCCAGTTACGGTTGGGTAAAGTATGCAGCTGCAGGTGACTTGTCGCTACCACGATGAGATTAATCAAAACTGGTAAATTAACCTCACAATAGAGTATCTAGATTTAGAACAAGTTGGCACTTTTTGAGCTACCAGACTGGCGGGTGAATAAGAAGTAAACTTTCAATGATTTTGTATTTTGGTAAAAACACTTAAAAAAGATATGTGAAATTCTACACACATTAACAGAGGATATTAAAGGCTCGTGATAAATGATAAATGATAAATGATTTTATTTCTGTAAGTAGGTTTTTACAAACACTTTTACACGTCAATCATATTTTAAAACTAGATGAGGTCGGCATTTCGTATCTGACTACTCTGAGAAGAAAGACCGAAACAAACTCAGAGGTCACAGTCTCTTTTAAAGTCTAGACATAATCTTGGTCAAATCATGTGAAGACCATGTAGATTGGTGTCTGAAATGGTCTTTTGAAGAAAGAACCACACAGAGACAAATGCGTGCACTGAATGGACAGGTCCACTCAGACCTGTCCATTCAGTGCACGCATTTGTCAGTAATCGTGCAGCTCAACTCAGAACATAAGGAGCTCAACGATTCGACGAACAATACCAAAGAAAGGACATTTGGGCAGGCCGCATAAATTACTCAAACTGCCATACCATGATCAGGAAAAAAAATATATATATATATTAGGGTGTCCCTTATATGACATTTTTTTTTTATTCGATGCGCATAGCCTCTAATTTTTTTATAAATGCTAAAATATACTCAAATATGAAATTTCAGCTTTCTAGCATGATCGCAACCCGTGCCGACTGAGCTTCAAAGTTTATTTAAAATCGTGTTTTGTCCTATTATTCCGATCTGCTATAAAACTAATATAAATGCAACAAATTTGGTGAGTATGAGGTAAAATAAAATAAGGTAAACATTAATCTTTATTTCAAAACATAAAATTATAACAATCAGCCAGGGTAACTTCTCTTTAGTGTAGTTTTTTAACAGTCCAGATACAAATTTCTATGTTCCTGGGCACAGCGCAAAAAGCATTGTTTTTGCTCTTCTTCTGCCGTGTTAAGTAAGGTTTTGAGTTAGGAATGCATTAGACTGTTTTTAGGACGAATTTATAAACATGATGACGACAACCGAAAACCAAAAATTCTCTCTCTAACGTCTGCTCCAAAACAGCACAAGCTCCATTAAAATGACCAGTATTTTAAGCTTTTGTATCGCAGCACATTATTTGAACTTTATTATTAAGGTTCTAGTCAAAGAGAGCAGATGAGACGGCTTTAGCTTGATGTTATCCAGAAGAACTCTCTAGTTTTGGCACTGCAAGAAGCTGTTCTCTATCGTCAAATGAATGAGAATATCTCTTCATTGTGAGTTTTTGACAGATTTGCCATACAAACACTGTCAAATACTCACAATGGCGAGACCATTCTGACACTATTGTAATAGCAGACTTGAGGCCCTGACGTAGTCACAGTCCATTGGGATGGAAAACTATTACCTGGATTGGATGTACGAAGTTCAAAAGAAGAACGTTTGCCCCATTATTGCTTCATTTGACGATAGAGAACAGCTTCTTGCAGTGCCAAAACTAGAGAGTTCTTCTGGATAACATCAAGCTAAAGCCGTCTCATCTGCTCTCTTTGACTAGAACCTTAATAATAAAGTTCAAATAATGTGCTACGATACAAAAGCTTAAAATACTGGTCATTTTAATGGAGCTTGTGCTGTTTTGGAGCAGACGTTAGAGAGAGAATTTTTGGTTTTCGGTTGTCGTCATCATGTTTATAAATTCGTCCTAAAAACAGTCTAATGCATTCCTAACTCAAAACCTTACTTAACACGGCAGAAGAAGAGCAAAAACAATGCTTTTTGCGCTGTGCCCAGGAACATAGAAATTTGTATCTGGACTGTTAAAAAACTACACTAAAGAGAAGTTACCCTGGCTGATTGTTATAATTTTATGTTTTGAAATAAAGATTAATGTTTACCTTATTTTATTTTACCTCATACTCACCAAATTTGTTGCATTTATATTAGTTTTATAGCAGATCGGAATAATAGGACAAAACACGATTTTAAATAAACTTTGAAGCTCAGTCGGCACGGGTTGCGATCATGCTAGAAAGCTGAAATTTCATATTTGAGTATATTTTAGCATTTATAAAAAAATTAGAGGCTATGCGCATCGAAAAAAAAAAATATGTCATATAAGGGACACCCTAATATATATACACTAAGAAGAAAAAAATAAAAATATACAAAGACCCACATAGTCTTCACATTCACAATAATTAAAACGTACTATATATATAATTAAACGTACAGACTAGTGCGATATCGCGGGCGCGACGCGACAACTAGTAGCACAATTTCTTTGTCGCTGCCTGTCGCGCCCGCGATATCGCGCGAGTATGTACGAGCCTTAAAGGAACAGGAAATAAAACTATTTTAGATATGTATTTTAATCTCCTCGATTAGGTAGCAAAGTAATTTAACGAAAAACGCTTCGTGGTGATAATTCTAAATTTAAAAAAAGCCTATACAATAATGTTTATTTACTCGTAGCTTACTTCAGTGTACAACTTAACTCCCTCTTATCAAATAAACCATAATTTAAATTTTAAATTATTAAGCAAACCATTTCAAACCCTATTTCAAAGCAACAAAATACGTATTGCTTAACTGAGTAAAAAATTTCAAGTTTCCGGCCCATTTCAGGAGGAAGCTATGTAGTTGAAGAGCTTCGAGGTATAAATATGGGGTCTCACTGTTTAACGAACTATTTGTCACTTTGTCACCAGTCTCGGGTCATTGTTGATTTGTAACCTTACGGGAAGGTCGTGAAATATTAATAAAATCAGAATGAAATTCTTACTAGTACTGGTTGTCATTAGTGCCATGCTCATGGTAGCAAACGCAAAGATTTCATTTAGAGATCTACTGAAACTATACATGTCGCAAAATAGCGTAGGTGAGTGTAAATACGGATTTCATTTATACGTAGGCTTTTTTTTTACAACTATACTGAAAAGTCAAAAACTAATTTTCATAATTCATCATTTAGTTTTGTGTTGAAAGTCTCATAATATTTTGATCACTTTCTTTTCCTTTTTTTTTTAAATGGTCCTGTTGAAGTCTTTTTCAACAATGGCAATTTTTTGCAATATTTTATTTTTGTCCTGATGAAAACTGCGATCCTCTCATCACCGAGGATGTGATCATGTGATCAAATGTGTGCCGAATCGTGGAGCCATACCTACCTCTTTTTCGAGGAATTAATGGCATCGATTGTAATAACTTCTTTTGTTTCAGCAGACTCCGTGAAAGTGGCAACGGAGGCTTTATACATACCAATGTCTTTAAAAGACTGCACCAACACCCTTTGTGACGAAATTTGTAAATTCCTTGGTTTCCACCATGGCGTATGCGTCTCTTCTACTACATGTAATTGTTCCAATTAGCCGGTGTCATTGATCACTACAATTATTTTGTGACCATAATTTTGTCACAGTTATTTTTGTTTATTTTTAAATGCTAGCTCTTAGTCTATCCATACAAGGTGTACCTATTTTAAAACAGTCATCTTTTTTTTTTTTTTCATATTCAATTCATGAGTATTTTCACCACTTAAAAGATGCTAATAATTTATTTTAAGTACACCTTTACTATATTTGAAATGAGATTAGACATTTAAATAAACCTTTTTTTACAGTCCGTTTAACCGATTTTGACTTCTATTTCGTAGGCATAAGGCTGGCATTAAAAGCAAAAAATGTGGTTACAATACCAACTGTTTACCAACACCAACGCAATTGAAGTCAAAAATCTGTTGATAAGACTATAAAAAAGGTTTATTGAAATGTGTTATCTTATTTCAAACGTATATTATAGTGTTATACGTTATAGTGTACGAGTATAGTGTACGGTGGCTAGCAAATCAAGTTACCACAAACTGTCAAATTTTCTCGTTCGATTTTGAACTTAATCATTAACATTTAAAAGTTTAAAATCGTTTGGAGAAATTTGACAGGTGCGTGTAGCATGTGCTGGCCACTGTACATATTGATAATATCGTGATGTGGGCTCGGTGAATGACATTTTGTTCGTATCAGGAATATTTTGTGCTATGTTCGTATTCGATTAATATTCCCACCTCGTTATCTTCAAGTGTTTTGGATATTATAATGCGTTTAATTAATAATGAATTTTATTTACTCTTTAACCCTTCATATACGTGGAACGTGGATCCGGTGGATCCACGCGAAGCACAATGATTTTTTTATTGTGTCTGTATCATTAGCATACGAGAGGTTAATCTGTAAACTCATTACAAAACGAGTTCTAGCTTAACTTGCGTGTTCTGAAAAGGTGAAGGTTTCAGAAAAATACGCTTGTTAAGCGGATGAAAACTGAGAATTACGCAAAAGCGTAATTCTCAGTTTTCATCCGCTTTAGACAAATTAACTAACTTTACAAATTAATTTCACTATGTAATATAAACATAATCAAAAATATTAACATATTATGTTATTAATGGCAATATTTATTCTGGGCATGAAGGGGCGCCCCTTCATGTCTGGGCCTCAAGTCTGCTATTACAATAGTGTCAGAATGGTCCCTTCATTGTGAGTTTTTGACAGATTTGCCATACAAACACTGTCAAATACTCACAATGGCGAGACCATTCTGACACTATTGTAATAGCAGACTTTGAGGCCTGGTTACTGGTCTCGTCCTTCCATTGAGAATATTGGTCACTATACCTCTGCAACGGTAGCGAGTGGGGAAAAGAGTATTTCTAAGCTTAAACTCATCATCATGCATTGCAGCCGAAAGACGTCCACTGCTGGACATAGGCCTCCCCCAAGCTCCGCCACTTCGACCGGTCCTGTACTTCCCACATCCAGCGGATTCCTGCGGGTTTCACAAGATCATCGGTCCACCTTGTGGGAGACCTTCCAACGTCTTCCAGTACTTAATCTATTTTTTTCACATTGTGTGAATTGGAGAGTAGAAAAGGGGCGCCATAGAAATCTCGCCCAGGGCGCCGGTAATGCTAAAACTGTAGGCTATAAGAGTAGGAGCAGAATAAAAAAACCATGGATGGACTGTCTGAAAGATGATACTGCTATAAAGGTCACCACCGACATAAGGATAAGGACATTGAGAATGATGAAAACTGTGATAGTGATCAGTGTAAAAGAAGTGTCACCTAATTTGTACTACCTAACGGGGAAAAGCAAGGTGCTTAGTTATGCCTTTCCTCGATAGTACCTTCCTAATACAAATAAAACTTCAAAATAAGAATCAATCAGAAACATTTATTTAAAAATAACACCAAATTAAAGAGCCGGTGTTAACTAAAAACTAAAACACTTTAAAGGCTTGATTTAGACTGGGAGAAATTACAAGAAAATTACTGTAATTTGGAGCACAGTCTAACTGTAGCACCGACATGTATCCGAATTAACGCACGTGCCATACTTGTAGCCGAGGAATTTACACACGAAGTTGCAGGCGCCACTTGAGCAGGAGCGCAAGCTCATCGGTATGAATAGAGCCTCATTCGCAACCTTCACCGAATTTTCTCCTGAAAAATGGAAACAACAACATTAGTAAGTACTTGGCTTTATACTTTATATCGGCCGCCCACGATGCGACACAATGGCACCGCGTGTCGCACGACGAACGGTGCCTTTGAGTCGCGCGCGATTCGCGTTGCGAGTCGTGCCTGTTTGTAGGAGCCTTTACATAGGCCTTTTATTTAACCAATAGGAGTCCATTTCTGCGTCCCCGATCTTTCGACCTATGAAATCAATTTTTCATCAGCACAGTCATAGAATGAAGGTTTATTCATCAATTAAAACATTAAAGTTAACTACTAACAGATTACTATAATGGTGGTATTATAGTACCTATATGTTAGTTTACTTATCAGTTTTTTATAAAGAGCAACTGCCATTTGACCTCCACAACCCAGACAGAGTCGGTACACCGGTAGATAAAAAACTTGGGTGCTATGCGTACGGCTACATAATTTGAATGATATTTTGCACAAACAAAATACAACCGACTTCCATAAAAGCACCATAACGTGAAAAATTACTTTAATTTCGGAAGTCGGTATCTTTGGATCTGTATTTTAGTTTTTTTGTTACCGACTTCCGAAATTAAAGTAATTTTTACGGTTATTTATTTTGTAAAAAAATCCCCTTTTATATCTACCACACACCAATGCATATACCACTACTTGCTATGTAAACAACAGTGCTGATAGGAAGTATGATAACATAACCATGATACACAAAGTGGAACTCAAAATTTATATGCAACAAACTCGAAAGTATACCCTATCAAACAACATTTTTTTTTTAAACGGTTCACATTTGACGGACAAATCGGTGGACATACATTAAAAAAATACATACATATACATACAGTCGAACATAGAACCTCCTCTTTCGAAGTCAGTTAAAAGGACAAGTGTTTATCAAACAGGGTTAAATTCTGGATATATTTTTTTAAATGTAGTCAAGTATCACTTTTTCAAAAAAGACCCTAAAAATGAACGACCTTCACAACTCCAAAACGACCCAACAAAATAACACTAAAATATACCTAACTAATTACACACACAAAACACAATTTGCGTAGACACACTTAAAACACTAAATACTATCCACATGATGCCACTTACCAGTACCAATTTCGTTGTTGGAAATATCATAAGCTCTTAGCAGATCGTCTAACGAGATCATCTGAGACGATGCAACCAAGATCATGGCACAAATAACCACCAATACGAACTTCATCTTGATATAGGTATGAGACGACTGACTCGCACGGGAACAGACCACAAATTGACCATCCAGCAATGTCCAGCATCCATATTCCAGTCTTAAGGAGACTTTTATATTTTGTAAACAATAGCATGCATAGTACCTATAGTCAATATTTGAAGTTGAGTTATGCCAATGTGTACCGTAAAGCTTTTCTATTAGAGTCGGAATTGTAGATTCTAAATTATTTGTTTGTTCCTCCAATAGGTATATGTGGTTAATATAATCACAGAGTAAAGAAACGGAACAGAGACAAAGATTCTAAAGAGCGGCCAAATGCAAAATTGATACCAAATTTTGGTAGGGTTGGCACAGGAGGATAAAACTAAATAAACAGAACGTTCATCAGCTTCAACGTGTGTCAATTTATAAACATAAGTTGTTCAATCACTAATAGGTCAGTAGGTATTACCTACGTATTTCAATTTCTAATCATGAACATCAATCACCTGGCATGAATTGTAAAAAAAGTTCTGAAATTGTAGTTATATTTGTTCTTGGACGCACCGTTTACGAGATAGGTGGTTATCTAGTACCTATTCTGTGCCATTTACTAAAAAACCACTAAACCATTTTCGTTTCGTTTTTTTTATATTTTTTTATATTCTACCACATTTTAAATTAAATTATATTAATTTTCTTTATGTACGCTTTACTGGTACAGCGTCTTAATAATTGTTTGCTGCAGCGGACGACGTCATTACGTCAACGCCGGCTGTTGCTGAAAACCAACGCTGGGGCTCTGTTGCATAGGGTCGCAGCATAATGCTGAGCGATAGCCGTTTTGCGTGGATGTGACGCATTTTTCCCCCATAGTTTTCTTATTTCTTTTGTGTTTATATTCTTTTTTTGCGTAATGCTTACCGCAAATAAACGTATTTTCTTTCTTTTCTCTTCTTTCTTTCTCATATTAAAACTTTTTTTGCACCACCATGGCCGGGTTGAGTTTTCTTTCGATGTTGAGATATGAGGTACCTATCTATCTACTATTTATAAATTAGAAATAATAAATAATAATCAAGTTCAGTCATTCAAAAATTATGTTTTTTTTTTCCTTCTGTTATTGCTCATACATACACCGAGTACACTATATTTATTTGCACTTTTTGATGTAAAACATCTATAGGCGCGCCTTGGGACTACTTGGGAGTAAAATCGACTCGTATGCCGTAACGGCAAACAGCATGATGCTCTCTTATGCCGTGATGCCCCAAAGTCTGTTTTATGAATATTTATTTGTCTTGTATTTATATTCTGTATGTATATCATTCTAATAAGAAAAATATATTAATTACTTCTCCATATTTATTTATTGGTTTTCTTTCATTATAAATTCTTTCAATAACTATCAATTTCGACGTTTCACATCAGCCGGGGGTCCCGTGACGGCCAAATTTTGTATAATATATTGAAACACTATTATTCTCCAAGGTGCTATTATTAAATTAGAACGTGAAACCTAAACAAACTACAACAAGCGAATCAACTGGCCACACGCGCCTCATGCTTGTAGTAGTGTACCTATCATAGCGCGGTTGTATGAAGCTTTGTCTCTGTTCCGTTTCTTTACTCTAATGGTATTTATTAATATATCTGGGGTTGAGTTAATTATCAACCGTCTGCCTACTGCAGTGTGGTATTTTTGATTTAATATTATTGTTTTAGTACCTACTGTTCTCTTAAGCTTTTGTAACAGCTGCCTAAATTGATCAAAATAGGGACCAGACAGCTGACACATATAGGTACCTACCTGTTTAGTAGTCCTAGTTAAAATCTAGTTAGTATCAAGATGTAGATACCTATGTAATCATTTACAAAATAACTGGGTACTTAAGTAGGCTAGTATCTACAACTATTAGTAGGTACCTTGATAAATATTTTCACAGACAGAGTAGAGAAACGTTTCTTTACCCATGTGGTACTGTCATTCTTTTATGTCTGGTATGTGTTTCATGCATGCAAAATAGTTTCGTTGCTATATTATTATATGTTCCAAATAAACTGAATTCAAAGACACGAATTTGATGTTGGATGTAAACCCATCAGGTCAATTTTAACTTTTTAAGGTTAAAATTGACCTTTTTAAAGTTACTGACTCAAGGCTCCTACAAACAGGCGCAACTCGTAACACGAATCGCGCGTGACACTAGGCATTTTGTGCATTTCGACAGACCGGAACAAACCAGGGCCTCAAGTCTGCTATTGCAATAGTGTCAGAATGGTCTCGCCATTGTGAGTTTTTGACAGATTTGCCATACAAAAACTGTCAAATACTCACAATGGCGAGACCATTCTGACACTATTGTAATAGCAGACTTGGGGCCCAGATCTATCAAACCTTTGATTCATAACATCATTATGATGCGCATGTACTATTTCTATCTACTTGTTGATAACAATTATTAGTTTGCTTTGGAAAAAATTTAGATCTTTAGCAAGAATGAGAAGATTGAATCTTTAGTTTGACAAGCCCAATTGTGTTCAGTTCCAGCATGCCACGTTCGCGTCCTGCGTGGGCAAAAATTGGCGTATTAGTTTATTACCTAGTACCTACCTATTTGTAACTTACAGCGGTCAACAGGTTGAATCTAATATAGGTATAGGTGCTATAGGTACGTAAGTCATTAACTTATATAGAAATCGTTAGATTTCTATTCATGGGGGATTCCCCGGCCAAAAACTACATCCCACTGACACACACACACATAATGACATTACTTAGTCACAGTATAAATATGGACTGTATGGAAAATAGGCCTATTTGTTGAAATAATTATCTACGCTCCATTTGGGCATTAGGGTTGACACTCTTAGTGTTTGTAAAATTGAAAGTGTTTTATTGGAACGAAGTTATATAACGCAGCTTGCGGTTGCGGTAGGAGTTGAGTGGTAGAAATCGTCACGCGAAAAAGCGTTCCTACATGTTATGCGACAACCCCTCCATGCGACTTTCTTAAAAATATAAAAAACTTAAAAAGAAAAAACGTAGATTATATAAATATTATAAATAACTAGCTGCTGCCCGCGGCTTCGCCCGCGTAGCTTTTTATAAAATAAAAGTTACTCCTTATAACATCAGCTATCTGCAAGTGAAAGTGCCGTCAACATCGGTCCAGCCGTTGCGGAGATTAGCCGGAACTAACACATAGACAGAAAGACATAATTCGATCTAAATAAAAACGGCCACATTCCTCTAGATCGTATTTTGTTGCTTCGTGTCTCAATATGAAACTTTAAAAAAGGTATTAGAAAATTCAAGACACACTTACCGATATACTTGATTGAGCCGTTTATCATAATTCCTTCTCAGTCACGAGATAATATGTTTTTAAAGGAGTGGCGCTAGTGGACCGGTGACAACCCTCTTAACGAAGAAAATTTCACGACGATGTTTTGAGAAGGTACGTATGTACCTAACATGTGGATGGCTATAAGAGTAGGGGAAGATAAAAAACGATGGATGGATTGTATGAAAGGATGAGGATAAAGGCAAGAGAATGATAAAAAGTGAGATAGTGATTAGTGTAGCAGAAGTCTCACCTATACCCAAAGTCTCAAATTCAGATAATTTATGTAAACAAAGGGGATAACATAAAAAAAAATATCTTCGTAATGGTAATTCACATAAAATTGCGAAAAAAGAGGTTCTATTTTCTTTTATGTACTGATTTTAAGAAATAATAATTAAAAAGTAATCATACCGTAATATTTTTTATAAAATTTCGGTTTTAAACAAAGTTATTAATAAAAGGAGATTTTCTGGTATAAAATATTTTATGATACTGGTAACAATGCAGGAGATCCAAACATTTTCAAATTTTTAAAATCTTCAACCACACTAATATTACAACTCTCATAGATAGATTCATATTGTAAGTAGCATATCTAACCACATTTTGGATGAAAACGGCTGTAAACTGTTTCGATTGGAAATCGATTTTGGGACGCCTACGTCTAGCACTGGACTTAAAAGGGCTGATTATGACTATCATATACCGTGTCTCCGACACACTACAAAAACATTGTTTGGCAATGGTATTTTGTTTGCATAGTTCTTATAATTAATTCACTTTAATTTTATCGATGATTATTTACAAAAACATTTAATGATAAAATGTTTTGTACCAGTGTCCTGTCATTTTGACAGTGACATTTCTTGACATTACTTTGTTTACATAAATTATCTGAATTAGAGACTTTGGGTTATAATATGTAGATTCCTAACCAAACAAAAATAAAAATAAAACTTCAAAATAAGAATCGACATTTATTTGAAAAAAAAAACACCAATATAAAGCATTATAAGCTAGGTATGTTTAGACTTGAAGAAATTACGAGAAAATAACTTGAATTTGGAACACAGTCTAACTGTAGCACCGGCATGTATCCGAATTAATGCACGTGCCATACTTGTAGCCGAGGAATTTACACAGGAAGTTGCAGCCGCCACTTGTGCAGGAGCGCAACCTCATCGGTATGAATAGAGCCTCATTCGCCACCTTCACCGAATTTTCTCCTGAAAAATAGAAACAACAACATTAGTTTGTACCTTCTTATATCTATGGTATGTACCTATTTGGCTTTATACTTTATACCGGCCGCCCACTGCTTTAAAGCTCCTACAAACAGGCGCAACACGCGACGCGACACAAAGGCACCGCGTGTCGCCCGACGACCGGTGCCTATGTGTCGCACGCGATTCGCGTTCCGAGTTGCGCGTGTTTGTAGGAGCCTTTACATAGGCCTTTTATTTTACCAATAGGAGTCCATTTCTGTGTCCCCGATCTTTCGACTTTTGAAATAACAAAACTTTTGATATAACGAAGGTTGTTAACTACTAACAGATTACTATGTACACACATAAAAAAAAAATTGCGATCACTTTGAAAAATCTAAATCTTTTTTGTTAGGTACGAAAGATTATATATTATGACTAGCTTTTTCCCGCAGCTCCGCCCGCGTGGATGTCGGTTATCGCGCAAAAAAGTAGCCTATGTCCTTCTCCATATCCCAGGCTATATCTCTGCCAAATTTCATGACGATCCGTTCAGCGGTTTAGGCGTGAAAACGTAACATACAGACAGACAGACAGATAGACAGACAGACAGAGTTACTTTCACATTTATAATATTAGTATGGATTCGGCTCGCCTGACTTTAACCCAATAGAGCACGCGTGGGATGCTCTTAAGCGAGCTGTTTGGAACCGTCAGCCACGTCCCCAGACAGGGCCAGAGCTCAGGGAAGCCGCTATTCAAGAATGGGACAGGTTACCACAAGAAATGCTGGATAACTTGATTCTCAGCATGCCCAGAAGGATCACCGCATGTGTTCGAGCCAGGGGAGGAGTTATATTATATTGAATATAAACCTTTTATTAATAAATTGTTATTTAAGTTCAATTGGTTAAAAACAGTATTTTTCTTTCTATCAAATTTCTGTTACAATTACATTATGATGAATTACTAAATTTTTTTTTATAAAAAATAAAAAATAGTTTTATTTTTTTATTTCAAATAAGGTATATCTATTTAAAGAAAACACACAACAAAGAATTTTTTTGATAAAGTTCAATTAAAAAAAAATTATCAGCTTATGCTAGTGATCACAAACTTTTTTTGATGTGTGTAGTGGTGGTGTTATATGTAGTACCTATCTGCTACTTTAATCATCAGTTTTTTATTAAGAGCAAGTGCCATTTGACCTCCACAACCCAGCTATAAGAGTAGGTAATGATTAAAAAAAACTGCAGTGCGCTGTGCCTACTGCTACATAACTTGAATGACATTTTGACAAAAAAAAAATCACCCAACTACCAAAAAAGCACTATAGAATGAAAAATAACTTTAATTTCTAAAGTCGGTTTCTTTGGATCTGTATTATCGAAGCTAACTCAAAAATTATCCAAAACAAGTTAATCAAATTTATATTGGATCACCTCGAAGGTATATATATACCCTTTCAAACAAAAAAATAATTTTTATACAACGTTACAATCGGTTCACAATTGACAGAGTAATCGATTGACAGAGTAATACATTAACAAAAAAAAACATAACAGGGCGGAATTTTGGATATTTTTTTATTGATGCTTTTTTGTTTTTAATATAGTCAAGTATCACTTTTCAAAAACGACCCTAAAAAAGAACGACCTTCACAACTCAAAAACGACGCAGCAAAATAACTCAACACTAAAATATACCTAACTATATAATTACACACACAAAACACAACACTAAATACTATTCACATAATGTCACTTACCAGTACCAATTTCGTTGTTGGAAATATCATAAGCTCTTAGCAGATCGTCTAGTGAGATCATTTGAGCCGATGCAACCAAGATCATGGCACAAATAACCACCAACACGAACTTCATCTTGATATAGGTATGTCACGACTGACTCGCACGGGAAATAGGGCTTCCATTACGTAATTACGTAATTACGCAATTACGTAATTACGGACAGATTTTAGAAATCTCACAAATACGTAACTGAAGAGCTGCAGTCCGTAATAACGTAACTATAGGATAATATTAATTAATTTAGGTACCCATTTATTTAGTTCTATAGTTTCTGCCTACTCCATGGGAAAAAGGCATGGGTTTATCTGTGTATTTACAATTTACCTTAATTTAGTTAACCTACGACTTACATTATGACAACACCAAAACCCTTTCTGTGGGTATCCCCCGAATTCCCGGGGTTTATTTTATAACTTCCAATTTGAGTCCGCAAGATTTAATTTCTTAGTCGTACAGAATAGAGTTCATTGTTGACCAATCGGGAAACGAAGGGAATCCCCGTTGGTTGTGGATAGTTCGGTACGTAACACAATCAAAGTTTATAAGTGTTTCGCAAGTATTTGATCTACCTCGTAGATAATAAAGTTTAATATTGTGGATTGAGCAAGCTAAGGGAACTCCCTACATTTTTCTTTACTTTCGTGAATTTAGAAACAATCTCAATACTCGGTACTCAGTCGTCTTACGTACACCTGCGAGATACTGTCCTGCCTGGTCTAAGCTTATTTTATTGACTTTTGTGATTTTGTGTATGTGCCGCAAAGTTTGACGCTTGGTTTTCAGAAGCTTTTCATTACAAGTTTCTAAGTAGATATCACCATACACGAGTAGAGATACTTCAACGAAAATGTAAGTACCTATTTTAACATTACTTTACTTGTCTACTTACTTTGTTTCTAGGGTATTGTGTGAGAGTTTATACATATAATTTAGTAGTTGATTTTATATTGTTGACGGCACGGTTGGCGCAGTAGTTGAGTGATTGGCTGCTGCGCTGCGGGTCACGGGTTCGATTCCCGTACGGAACAAATATTTGTATGACCTACAGATAGGTGTTCCGGGTCTGGGTGTCTTGTGTATGTTAGTTTACATGATTGTGAGTGCACCCACGATACAGCAGTAATTCCTAGTGTGGTGCGACGTTTAAAAAAAAAAAAAATATGTGCGATTTTATTTTATTGTTGCTTGTTAGATGTCTGTGCAAATAGACATTGATTATGAGTTCACGGTACGTATGTAAATGTATCCCGTTTCAAGTGTAGTACCTAACTATAGATGCTATTTATATGTATTACCTAACTATTAAATTATGAAATATTTATATATTGTTTTAGGTCTGCAGTAAAGAAGACTATTTATAAGGAGTTTTTGAACAAACGCACACAATCAGCTATATGGGAACACTTTTCGAGGGCTGAAAATGGGCAAAGTGTCCAATGTAAACATTGTCAAAAAATTTTGAAGACTCCTGGTGGTGCTACTGGAGCACTACATACACATATGCGTGCTAAACATATTGGCGAGATGTCACAAGAGCAAGATGCGCAAAGGGCAAGTACTTCATCGTGCTTTCAAGCAAGAAAAAGTTTAGAACCTCCATCGAAGAAAACTAAACTAACGGATTACTTTTCCACTGAGTATTCCTTGGACGTTATAGTGACTAGAATGGCAGCATTGGATGGCATCCCATTAAGCAAATTTTGTACTTCTGAAGATCTAAGGTATGTTTTCAAAAAATCTGGCTATGATCTACCGAAATCTCCTTCAACTATTACCAAAATTGTCCTGGAACAGAGTTGTGCCATAAAAAAACAATTAATAAATCAGTTTAAAGATATGAAGTCCCAAAAAAAACGGTTTACTATAACGTTTGATGAATGGACCTCTACCCGGAACCGGAGGTATATGAATATAAATATTCATAATAAAGACCTAGAACCAGCTAAATATAAAAATTTAGGACTAGTAAGGATAAAGGGTTCAATGCCAGCTCACGTTGGAACTGTACTGTTAGAAAATCATCTAAATGACTTTTATTTGAAACTTGAAGATATAATTGCATTCACAACGGACGGAGCCAGTGTTATGGTTAAAATGGGCAAAAATTTTGATGGTCACCATCAGTTGTGTTTTGCTCACGGAATACAACTTGCAGTGCTGGACGTATTATATAAGACACGGAAAAGTACAACTACTGAACCAGAACTAGAAGATGAAGCTTCAGATACTGACACTGAAGAAATTGAAGAAAACGATGGCGGACTTTTCATAGAAGTACCTAGAGTTCTAGAACCAGAGTTTCTGTACAAAGATATTATAGTAAAAGTAAGAAAACTTGTTAAATCATTCAAAAAATCACCACTGAAGACCGATTTGTTGCAAAAATATTCTTTACAAGAGCATGGTAAAAGCCTCGATCTTATACTAGACTGCAAAACGCGATGGAACAGCTTATCAGATATGGTTGGACGATTTCTGAAATTGAAATCAAGTTTATTTAAGGCTTTATTAGACTTAAAATCAAATATAAGTTTCACAGACACAGAAATACAAGATCTACATAACATTCATCATAGTTTAGATATAATAAAAACTACAGTGATGGCATTGTGTCGCCGTGACTCGAATTTGTTAGCAGCAGATGCTGCGCTTCAGTTTATGTTAAATAAGCTTGATGCTCAGTCCAATGGGCTCAGTGACAAGCTTGCTGTATCCCTTAGAAAAAGAATAAAAGAAAGGCGAACAAATGTGTCTGGTGTCTTGCAGTATTTGCATAATAATGAAGAATATTATAAAACCGAAGAAACAGAAACTTTTACAAAACCGACGTCGGATTATATTAGAACATATGTTGCAAACTTATTAGAAAGGCTCAAATTTACACCGCCTACAAGTACACAAATGAGTTTAGATTCCGAAGCAGATGACAATGATGCTAATGATGGTTGTGGCGACGAGTTGACTGTTGCACAGCAACTAGAAAAAGAAATACAGAAAACTATGTCTACAGTAAACAAATCTGGAGTAAACACAGATCTTGAATCCATCATCAGAGTTGAAATGTGTATCTACGATAGCACTGGCGGCGGTCGTGAAGTTTTCCTAACAGCAGCTTATAATTATTTACTATGTATAATGCCTACTAGTGTTGAAGCAGAACGGGCATTTTCTTCTGCCGGCTATCTTTGTTCTAAACTAAGAAGTTCCCTTGGTGACAGAACATTGCATTCGTTATCATTTATGAGATCATATTATCAAGAACAAAGATTGGAAAAATAACCATATTTTACATTGTTTCTTACTTTTAAACCATTTGTGCGTGGTACATGTTTTGTTTGAATTGTTGATTGAGTTTAGTCAAAATCAAAATCGTCAATCAAATCAAAATATTACATTTTGATTTGATTGACGATTTTGATTTTGAGTTTAATTTTAAAATTATCATTTTAATCTGTAATTTACTTTTAATTCCTTAATATTATAATTTTTTTCATTTGAAGTTGTTTGATTTTTTACTTCTAAAATACGTAATAAGCCCAGAATTTATCGTGCTTTAAAAAATCAAAACAGTTAAGTACGTAATTACGTAGTTACGTAATTGAAGCATCAAAATGCGTAACTAGTTACGTAATTAGCAAATCCGTAATTTTGGAAGCACTAACGGGAACAGACCACAAATTGACCATCTAGCATTCGTATTCCAGTCAGGAGAGTTTTGTTTTTTGTAAGCAATAAAAATGCATAGTATATAAAGTCAATCTTTGATGTTGAGTTATGCCAATGTGTACCGTAAAGCTTTTCCGTTAGAGTCGGAATTGTAGATTCTAAATTATTTGTTTATGTTCCTTCAATAGGTATATGTGGTTAGTATAATCACAGAGTAAAGAAAGGGAACAGAGACAAAGCTTCTAAAGAGCGTGCAAAATTGATAACTATTTTGGTAGGGTTGTCACAGGAAGATAAAACTAAATAAACAGAACGTTAATCAGCTTCAACGTGTTTCAATTTATAAACATAATTATTCAATCACTAATTTGATATACGTAGGTAATACCAACCGACCTACGGTTGGTATTACCTACGTATATCAAATCATAAACATCAATCATCTGGCATGAATTGTAAAAAAAAGTTCTGATATACTCGTAGTAGTTATATTTGTTCTTGAACGCACCGTTTACGAACTAGGTGGTTACCTAGTACCTATTCTGTGCCACTTACTTAAAAACCTTATAAACCATTTACGATCAATACCAAAACTTTTTTACACCACCGCGCCAGGTTGAGCTGTTTTCTTTCGTATCTATCTACTATTTACAAATTAGAAATCTATACATTTAAAAAAATCGTAGCGACGTCAAAACTGTATATTGAATATTTTTGAAAAAAAAAAGTAATTCTCACGAGGTCTGGGCACGATTCTCTTCAAAAAATAAATCGATTTCTCTAAATAACACACTTTATCAGAAATCATTAGCTTAAATTTTCATTGGCGAGGCCTATATTCGTCAGAGAATTTTATCACTGCGGTGTAGAATACTGCAGTTTTAGGTTAGCGCCATCTCTTAAAATCATCAAAAAAAATTACATTAGTTCCACTATCGAGTGGCAGGAGTTGCATCAGGCAGGCACTCCGGTATCACCGGATGCCGATCTACCTCTGTCGAGTGGCCGAGGCCTATTTGACGGACAGGGCTGTCATATACCCCGGTCACCAGGGAGAGTGGAACCGGCGAGAGATATCGTGCGGTGTCCCACAGTAGGGATCGGTCCTGGGGCCGCATCTGTGGGACATCAGGTACGACTGGGTGCTGCGCGCCAACCTACCCAGCGTCGTCAGCGTAGTTTGTTACGCTGACGACACGCTGGTCCTGGCGCACAGTAGGTTGCACCAGGCAGCGGCCGAACTAGCGACACGTGGGGTTGAGCATTTGCACAAAGTCACATTTCGGTTGGCAAAACACTACAGGATAGGACAGGATGAGACGTTACGTTTCAAGCAAACGAAACCATCCCTCAAAACGATGTTATTCATACGATTATTACCGATTTTACTGTGTACATAAATTCTTTCTTCGTTTTTTCTGCATATTTAAGTAGTTTTTGCAAAAAATTGCAGAAGTGACGCTTTGATCCCGAAGGTAATAATTCTAATAAGAAAAATATAAGTATTTTTTTTTCCTCCATTTTTATTTATCGGTTTTCTTTAATTATACATTCATTCAATAATTATCCATTTCGATATTTCACATCTGCCGTACCATGGGTACCGTGACGGCCAACTTTTATAATTATATTAAAACAATATTATTCCTTTACGCGCAGGCTGACCGATTCTGGCCGAGCCGGTAGAACTAGAAACCAGTTTCTCTTCATTCGCGACTAGGGCTTCCATTACGTAATTACGTAATTACGCAATTACGTAATTACGGACAGATTTTAGAAATCTCACAAATACGTAACTGAAGAGCTGCAGTCCGTAATAACGTAACTATAGGATAATATTAATTAATTTAGGTACCCATTTATTTAGTTCTATAGTTTCTGCCTACTCCATGGGAAAAAGGCATGGGTTTATCTGTGTATTTTCAATTTACCTTAATTTAGTTAACCTACGACTTACATTATGACAACACCAAAACCCTTTCTGTGGGTATCCCCCGAATTCCCGGGGTTTATTTTATAACTTCCAATTTGAGTCCGCAAGATTTAATTTCTTAGTCGTACAGAATAGAGTTCATTGTTGACCAATCGGGAAACGAAGGGAATCCCCGTTGGTTGTGGATAGTTCGGTACGTAACACAATCAAAGTTTATAAGTGTTTCGCAAGTATTTGATCTACCTCGTAGATAATAAAGTTTAATATTGTGGATTGAGCAAGCTAAGGGAACTCCCTACATTTTTCTTTACTTTCGTGAATTTAGAAACAATCTCAATACTCGGTACTCAGTCGTCTTACGTACACCTGCGAGATACTGTCCTGCCTGGTCTAAGCTTATTTTATTGACTTTTGTGATTTTGTGTATGTGCCGCAAAGTTTGACGCTTGGTTTTCAGAAGCTTTTCATTACAAGTTTCTAAGTAGATATCACCATACACGAGTAGAGATACTTCAACGAAAATGTAAGTACCTATTTTAACATTACTTTACTTGTCTACTTACTTTGTTTCTAGGGTATTGTGTGAGAGTTTATACATATAATTTAGTAGTTGATTTTATATTGTTGACGGCACGGTTGGCGCAGTAGTTGAGTGATTGGCTGCTGCGCTGCGGGTCACGGGTTCGATTCCCGTACGGAACAAATATTTGTATGACCTACAGATAGGTGTTCCGGGTCTGGGTGTCTTGTGTATGTTAGTTTACATGATTGTGAGTGCACCCACGATACAGCAGTAATTCCTAGTGTGGTGCGACGTTTAAAAAAAAAAAAAAATATGTGCGATTTTATTTTATTGTTGCTTGTTAGATGTCTGTGCAAATAGACATTGATTATGAGTTCACGGTACGTATGTAAATGTATCCCGTTTCAAGTGTAGTACCTAACTATAGATGCTATTTATATGTATTACCTAACTATTAAATTATGAAATATTTATATATTGTTTTAGGTCTGCAGTAAAGAAGACTATTTATAAGGAGTTTTTGAACAAACGCACACAATCAGCTATATGGGAACACTTTTCGAGGGCTGAAAATGGGCAAAGTGTCCAATGTAAACATTGTCAAAAAATTTTGAAGACTCCTGGTGGTGCTACTGGAGCACTACATACACATATGCGTGCTAAACATATTGGCGAGATGTCACAAGAGCAAGATGCGCAAAGGGCAAGTACTTCATCGTGCTTTCAAGCAAGAAAAAGTTTAGAACCTCCATCGAAGAAAACTAAACTAACGGATTACTTTTCCACTGAGTATTCCTTGGACGTTATAGTGACTAGAATGGCAGCATTGGATGGCATCCCATTAAGCAAATTTTGTACTTCTGAAGATCTAAGGTATGTTTTCAAAAAATCTGGCTATGATCTACCGAAATCTCCTTCAACTATTACCAAAATTGTCCTGGAACAGAGTTGTGCCATAAAAAAACAATTAATAAATCAGTTTAAAGATATGAAGTCCCAAAAAAAACGGTTTACTATAACGTTTGATGAATGGACCTCTACCCGGAACCGGAGGTATATGAATATAAATATTCATAATAAAGACCTAGAACCAGCTAAATATAAAAATTTAGGACTAGTAAGGATAAAGGGTTCAATGCCAGCTCACGTTGGAACTGTACTGTTAGAAAATCATCTAAATGACTTTTATTTGAAACTTGAAGATATAATTGCATTCACAACGGACGGAGCCAGTGTTATGGTTAAAATGGGCAAAAATTTTGATGGTCACCATCAGTTGTGTTTTGCTCACGGAATACAACTTGCAGTGCTGGACGTATTATATAAGACACGGAAAAGTACAACTACTGAACCAGAACTAGAAGATGAAGCTTCAGATACTGACACTGAAGAAATTGAAGAAAACGATGGCGGACTTTTCATAGAAGTACCTAGAGTTCTAGAACCAGAGTTTCTGTACAAAGATATTATAGTAAAAGTAAGAAAACTTGTTAAATCATTCAAAAAATCACCACTGAAGACCGATTTGTTGCAAAAATATTCTTTACAAGAGCATGGTAAAAGCCTCGATCTTATACTAGACTGCAAAACGCGATGGAACAGCTTATCAGATATGGTTGGACGATTTCTGAAATTGAAATCAAGTTTATTTAAGGCTTTATTAGACTTAAAATCAAATATAAGTTTCACAGACACAGAAATACAAGATCTACATAACATTCATCATAGTTTAGATATAATAAAAACTACAGTGATGGCATTGTGTCGCCGTGACTCGAATTTGTTAGCAGCAGATGCTGCGCTTCAGTTTATGTTAAATAAGCTTGATGCTCAGTCCAATGGGCTCAGTGACAAGCTTGCTGTATCCCTTAGAAAAAGAATAAAAGAAAGGCGAACAAATGTGTCTGGTGTCTTGCAGTATTTGCATAATAATGAAGAATATTATAAAACCGAAGAAACAGAAACTTTTACAAAACCGACGTCGGATTATATTAGAACATATGTTGCAAACTTATTAGAAAGGCTCAAATTTACACCGCCTACAAGTACACAAATGAGTTTAGATTCCGAAGCAGATGACAATGATGCTAATGATGGTTGTGGCGACGAGTTGACTGTTGCACAGCAACTAGAAAAAGAAATACAGAAAACTATGTCTACAGTAAACAAATCTGGAGTAAACACAGATCTTGAATCCATCATCAGAGTTGAAATGTGTATCTACGATAGCACTGGCGGCGGTCGTGAAGTTTTCCTAACAGCAGCTTATAATTATTTACTATGTATAATGCCTACTAGTGTTGAAGCAGAACGGGCATTTTCTTCTGCCGGCTATCTTTGTTCTAAACTAAGAAGTTCCCTTGGTGACAGAACATTGCATTCGTTATCATTTATGAGATCATATTATCAAGAACAAAGATTGGAAAAATAACCATATTTTATATTGTTTCTTACTTTTAAACCATTTGTGCGTGGTACATGTTTTGTTTGAATTGTTGATTGAGTTTAGTCAAAATCAAAATCGTCAATCAAATCAAAATATTACATTTTGATTTGATTGACGATTTTGATTTTGAGTTTAATTTTAAAATTATCATTTTAATCTGTAATTTACTTTTAATTCCTTAATATTATAATTTTTTTCATTTGAAGTTGTTTGATTTTTTACTTCTAAAATACGTAATAAGCCCAGAATTTATCGTGCTTTAAAAAATCAAAACAGTTAAGTACGTAATTACGTAGTTACGTAATTGAAGCATCAAAATGCGTAACTAGTTACGTAATTAGCAAATCCGTAATTTTGGAAGCACTATTCGCGACGAAGCCGCCAGTGAAATACACACACGCGCCTCATGTTATAGTAGTGCAGCGGTTGTATGAAGCTTTGTCTCTGTTCCGTTTCTTTACTCATATGGGTATTTATTTATATCTTGGGTTTGTAAAACAATCGGTAGATTTCAATTCAAGGGGATTCCCCAACCAAAAACTGTTTCACACTATCACACACAATGACATTACTTAGTGGGTGATTCTATAAAAATTACAGGCCAAGTGCGTGTCGGACCACGCACAGTGAAGGGTTCAGTAGTTAGAACTTATCCCAAGAACGATCCTAATCCTATAAGGGTTCCGTTTTTCCCTTTTGACGTACGGACCCTAAAAAAACCGGCCAAGTGCGTGTCGACCACGCACAGTAAAAGGGTTCCGTACTTGGGATTAATCTATACCAAGAGCAATCTTAACTTGCTATTTTCAAGTTAATTTAGGTACCAACTGCAAAGGTAGGATTGTAATCGCATATTTTTTTTTTTTTTTTGTGATATTACGACTAATTAACAATTTTCAAACTTTTTCCTTTTCTTGTGCTGTGAGATCTTGCTTCTTCCCAAATTTCATGATTCTAGGTGAACGGGAAGTACCCTATATGTTTTGATTTACTTGCATAGACAGACGGACAACCAACGAAGTGATCCTATATGGGTTCCGTTTTTTCCTTTTGAGGCACGGAACCCTAAGTATGTCATTGTAAATACTACGTATATTATGTTTACCTCACACACCACACGCACAAACTCACCATCAAAACACACACTTCCAACTTTGCCCTTGCGGCCTTAAGGTGTCTGCACACAGCGGGCGGGGCGCGGCGGGGCGGGACGCCGGCGCGACGCTGAGCAGTTGTAATGTACTAGATATTACGGACGACGCCACACAGAGCCGTCCGGCTCGACGCGACGTGACGCGACGCTCTGTGTGGCGTCCTCCGTAATATCTAGTACATTACAACTGCTCAGCGTCGCGCCGGCGTCCCGCCCCGCTGCGCCCCGCCCCGCTGCGCCCCGCCCGCTGTGTGCAGAGACCTTTATCTAACCTTCTGACCGCAACGTCAAAAAAGCAAAAACGTGTCCTCGCCTCGACGCCGAGATACGATTTCATCCTTTCAAGTTTCTGCCATCTTATGTTAATATAGATGAAATATAAAGAAAGAAGTTATACTAATAGAAATGAGGATGAGTCAAGGAACATACTTAATGAGCAAAAGAAATTAAAAAAAAAACAATATTGTTTTAAGGCTCCTACAAACAGGCGCAACACGCGACGCGACACAAAGACACCGCGTGCCGCGCGAAGAGCGGTCTCTTGTGTCGCGTCGCGTGTCGCACCTGTTTCTAGGAGCCTTTATGAGGTTTATTTACAGATTTACGTATAAAGGCTCCTACAAACAGGCGCGACGCAAAGACACCGCGTGCCGCGCGACGAGCGGTCACTTTGTGTCGCGGCTCGTGTCACGCCTGTTTGTAGGAGCCGTAAGGGTTCTGTTTTACCATTTTGGTACGGAACCCTAATACTGTAGGTTATCCTACCTATTTCTCGTTACCAGCGAGTCCAGCTACTTCTGACCTACTTAGCCTTTAGTAAGTTGAAAAACACTGGTGCCGATTCCCTTGTTTACAAACTAAACTAAATTTAAGTTCAGTCCATCTTTTTCTTTCTATTTCATTAAGAAAAGGACAGAAGATTAATTTTAGTTTAGTCCTGTCAAAATAATCAGCGCTTGACGTAAATTGACGTAATTTTAGTCGGCAAGTTTTTAATCACGTCTTAACTTGTATGGAGTAGTGACAGACGCTGATTAATTTGCCAGGACTAAACTAAAATTTATCTTCTGTCCTTTTCATAATGAAATAGAAAGAAAAAGATGAACTGAACATAAATTTAGTTTAGTTTGTGAACAAGGGAATCGGCACCATTATCTGCTACTAAAAACAGAAACTCAGCCGGTCGCTGTACGCTGTAGTGTAGAAGAAATAATAATAGATAATATGTATAACTTATGGCATAGCTACACTCATTTTAGCTTAGGTCGGTAGGTAATCTCATAATTAAAAGCCGAAAGTAGCCCGCGAAATTCAAATTTTCTTACGCTTTTTGCAACTTTCTGGTCATTTTAATGCTGTACCTATGTTGATTAGAATATTATTCGCGACACTAACAAATATGGCTTTACAGAATTATAATCATTAGAATCAGCAATACAACTCCTGTTAGAATTGCCCTCAAATGTCATGATTTCATGAAATAGTCAATTCAATAGGATTACAAAATTGTTCTTCTGGCTACAGTTGCTACCTAACCTAAGAAGAACAAATTTTTGGTGTATACACAGATAAATACTCTAATATCGTTTTGACATAGCGTGAGCACCGTGAGCGCGTTCACGAGCGTTCCGAGTTGTTGACAGCCCTCAGCTGTCATAATCGTAATATCTAAAGCGGAACGCATGTGAGACGATGTGAGCGCTGTGAGCGATTATAGCCAATTCGGAAAGCGGCCTTAATAAACCTAAATTTATTAAGGCCGCATAACATTTTTGCGATCGTAACGAAGTCCGCTCAAAGTTAAAACTCAATTTGTAAAACCACGAATTAAGTACCTATACATTTTCTCAGTGAGTTTTGATTTCAAGATATTATACCTAGATACAATTATTACATACCATAATAACTTATATTATGATCATAATGATTAGCCCGATTCAAACTTTATGGCGGCTCGGAACATTAAGGCGAGTAAGTAGTAAGGGCCTTATCACACTAGCGATTTGCAAGCTAGTCCAAAGCGAGGCGTGTGCGCAGCGAGCTCACCGTGAGTTCGCAGCGAGCGCGTGGCGAACTCGCCGCGAAGACGCCGCGGAGATGCGGCGAGCTATCCGCATATAACGCCGTCGACGATATTAAGAAAAACGCGGACAGCACGCCGCGAACTCGCTGCGCGCCCGCTGCCGCCGTATCTTCGTGACGTATTCGGCGCGCGTTCGTTGCGCATTCGTGTCGCTTTGAACTCGCTCGCAAATCGCCAGTGTGATAAGGCCCTTACTCGCTGCGCAGAGCAAGTACCTATGGATAGAGCTGTACCTACCTACGCCTCCAAAAACACTAAGCACTACAAAAAAACGCTTTGATAAACTATGAGTTTTTCTTAGAAACCAAGTAGGTAACAAATCATGACTCATGTGACTATGTGCCAAATAAAATTGAAATGTCAGGACAGGACTCCGATATCGCTAAAGTATTTTTAGCCGTCGTCGCCGTCGATTGCATATTCAAGTAGGCACTTGAGTCACCATTCCCCATCAGAATTAATAAACAAACTGGCGAACTCGACAAGCAACCAGGGCCTCAAGTCTGCTATTACAATAGTGTCAGAATGGTCTCTTCATTGTGAGTTTTTGACAGATTTGCCATACAAAAACTGTCAAATACTCACAATGACGAGACCATTCTGACACTATTGCAATAGCAGACTTGAGGCCCAGGGGGCCAAGTCTACTAATGTACAAACGTTGCAATGGTCTCTTCATTGTGAGTTTTTGACAGATTTGCCATACAAACACTGTCAAATACTCACAATGGCGAGACCATTCTGACACTATTGTAATAGCAGACTTGAGGCCCAGATATCTATACAAATAAATGAAACAAAGTATCTGTTTGAAATGTCAATATAACAGCTTTTTACTAAGTGCATTATGCATAATTAAAAGTATAAACAATAAAACACCTTAATAAATTTTTGTCCGTCTCTCTATTTGTTCCGGCTATTCTCTGAAACGGCTGGACCGATTTTGACGGGACTTTCACAGGCAGGTATTATAGCTGATGTTATAAGGAGGCTGATGTTATGATGTTAGGCTACTTTAATTTTAGAAAAAGCCGTCCACATTAAAATCCCCTAAAATGTTATTCCGATCACAGACACTTCATTTTGCCCAATTCTCTTCAGACTCTTTTGTGAAGACATTAATTAGCACACAATGCTAAAATAATTAAACGTGGAAATTAAGCGTCATTCATCAGATCATAATTAAGTTCCGACATTGGATTCAGATTGAATTTTCAGTTGTATGACTGTCGTTAAGTTAAATCTTCGATGTCCACAATTATAAAGAAAAGCGGGCCAAAACTCGTGGTGCTATAACTAGGTAATTAGACGGAGTTGTATAAAAGGGCAAATTAAATTAGCTAGCCAAACTCCATAGACGTGATGTGTTGGTATCGATATCTTAACATGATAAAACAAAAAGAAAATGAATGGTTTTTTTTTTTTTGGCCAACGCCTTTTGTAGTATAGGTAGTTCACTTGAAATATCAATTTTTAAAAATCTTTTTTTTTTTTTTTGTATACTTCATTGACATGCTGGACAGACTGCGTGTGAGTAGCAACAGCATCCTGAGTGTGATAGCGTACAGGTATGACTGTCCGTTCTTCAAAAATTGACGCGTTTATGTGTGAACTAACATAGTTATAATCACTTTTTACTAATAAAATGGATCATATTGTCTTAATAAATTAATTAATAATAAGAATAATATCCAAACAAGAAAAAACTGGCTTTTTTTTTCTTTCTCTACTTCAAGTATCTACACTTTCCGGACTCCAAAAAAAATAAAAAAATCATTATATTGATTTGTCGACATCACGTCACGAGTTTCACTAGTAGATTTAATGTGAGTAATGTGACCCTGTACCTGAGCTATGCTTATTTATTTATTAATAACCAACTTATACTAACAGTTTGCACCACACATACAAGTTATTAGTCAATATTAGTAATTACATAATTATGTCATACAATCATAAAATTAGGTTAAAACACATAATAAACACTGGACAAAGTTTTAAGAAATTAAATTAAGTAATCCAAAATTGGTCAAAATTAGATAAAATAAGACGAAATAAGATAAAATTAGACAAAACTAGATAGAATTAGGATAAATTGGAATAAAATTATTATTAATAACAAGTAACTATTTAATTTATTTACTCCAAGGAGATTGTACTGGGAGTGGCAATGGACTCCAGGTATCGAGTAGCAGTGTTCAGGAAACTCAGTTCAGTACTCGCGAAGATATCTGAAGACTCTTCAAATAACAGAATGCTATTTTAAATAACAATCCTTGCATAATAGCAGATATTTTCCTGTTGGAAACTAAAAACTATGTCAAGTTAATAATAAGTTTATTATAAAACTGACATAACATCGCCGATACGTAGGGTACCTATGCCGTACCTAACGGGAAACGCGTTGGTTTAATTAGCCATAAGTATATATAATGTTAATATATTAATATTATTCTATATATATTAATATTATTCCGTGTGGTGTCGGACGTAAAGAATAGCACTACCCCATTTCCTCCCTTGGGTGTCGTAAAAGGCGACTGAGGGATTTACTAGAGAATGGCAGCAGCGTTCTCTATGCATTTTTACACCATACTGCGATCGCCAACCCGCCTGCCAAGCGCGGCGATTATGCGATTATGGCAAATGCCCCCGTTTTGGGGAGGCCTATGTCCAGCAGTGGACGTCTTTCGGCTGAAATGATGATGATGAAGAATAATATTACTTACGTTAAGGTTAGTTAACATCGTTTATCAATTTCAACTTGTAGGCACTAGTTTGGCCAGCGAGTCGTGGCACAAGAAAATGGCTTTAAAAAATCTTCAGCTGACAGTTAGGTACATAAAAATACTTAGTCTGAAAAAAAAACGATTTGATGCTTTTGTATTTATTTTTATGTTAATTAGTTTGTTGATATGAATAGGAGTGTAGGACTATGATAACAGTTCAGACTATATTTCATGTTGCCAGACGTATAGATTTTTTTGCCGCCATCTCCTTATCTACACGACTCGCTGTCTAAACTGAGGCGCTAGTGTGAATTTATTTTAACACTATTTAACGCGGTCAATAGAAACTCACACTATTATTTATGGCTGTGTACTAATAGGTACCTATATATGATAATGCGTTGTATCTTGTTGTATAGTTTATTTCAGGGGAAGAACCGAGTGATCTAAGCTGAGGGGACTGAACTCTGTTTCAATGTTTTGAGAAGGAAAACAAACAATAAAACATTAGATAATTATGTACTATCATTTTACCTACCAGTTAACACCGACTCTTATCTTAAAACATTTTATATGTGTGTAGATAGGTAGAGAAACAATTCATTATTGACACGAATTTCCGAAGAGATGCTTCAGGCAACTTCAGCCTTAGTTATTTAGAAGCTTTTAAGTGGAAGTAGACCTTGACTAAACTACTAGGTAATTAAAGTAAATAGGTGGATAGTAAGTAGGTACCTACTGCATTCTTGGGATGGGCAGAACGTAGTTAGAACCGAATACGAAATTCGGTTATTTTCACCGCGCTTTCTCGAGAGCGACACGTCGAATCTTGTCTTGAATTATTGTTGTAGGTACCTATACTATAATCTAAACACTTTTCTGAGAAGCAGGAAATGTAAACGAACAAAAACAAATATATTTAATTAATTAATTTTATAAACTTTTATTTTTTATTATTATTTTTTTTTTTTTTTTGTAGGTAATTAAGATTTCATTTTACATTATTAATACATAAATAAAAAAATGTTGATTTTTGGCGATAATTATTTCAAAGTTTAGATGTCAATATAATTTTTAATGTTTAATGTTGAATTAATTTAATATTTTCTTGTATCGAATGTTCCGGCATTTTAACCGAATTTCGGCCGAATGCCGAAGTTCGGTTAAGCCGAATGTGGAACGAATTTAGTATTTCTGGTCGATAATTATCCATGCATTCGTTATAATATTGTTTCATAAAATAACATGAGGCATGCCATGTATTCCTCTTAGGAGTAAACAGAGGTGTTAGTATTAGTCCACCCATAATTTCGACAAATATAATATTATTTTAGGTAAGTCCCATTTAGGGGCTGAGCCTATTAAACGGGCGCAAATCCAGACTTTGGACGACTACCTACTGAGAACTTCGCAATGGAAAGACCCAATAACACTTTACCTAATCTAGGAGTCGATTCCAGGAGCGCTCAGCAATGGCGCTTGTAATCATGATCCACGAGCGAGAGTAGATCTTATTTTGTAGCAGTGTTTTGGTAGAGTTACCTACTGCAGAAATGCGGTTAACCAAGTCTTTTGTATCAAATCTGATACAAGATTCGGTTAACAAATCGCTGCTTTGCATGAATAACCGCACAATCCAAAAACACACATTTTACGTTGTAGCTATTTGAAAATTAAACAAAATATTTATTGTCATAACTTTTCATGTATTTGATCAATAGAATTTATAAATCGAAAGGGCATTAATCAATGTTTAATTAAATAAGAACTATTTTGCATTTGGCTGTGTTATAATTTTATAAACCAGTATTTTCATAATTTTGATTTGTGCGGGTATTCATGCAAAGCAGCGAAATATTTAGATGAAAGAATTAAATTAAAAGTAAGAAATATATTAATCAATGTTTTATTTTCTTTCTGGATACACTGGCGACTGGTTCAGTCTCGTATTCTATTTCAACGCGAGGCTTCTTCTTCTGAGGTATCCTTACAGCCATGTCCTGCAAGCAAATACGTGTTAGCAATATATCAACAATGAGTGGCCAATGAGTGCGGGTCGTATTTGGCTCAGTGGCATGCATTTTAGGGCAGGCACCACACTTTTATAGCTGTACAAGGATCTTTCGGAGTGTGGCTTAAATTGTAACTAACGCTGCCATCTTGTTGTAGGTTATTAAATATTAAAATTTTAGGGAAATCATTTACTTTTACAATTTTTGTAAATATGTGAGCACCATGTCTCTAACGCATAATTAATTTGTCTGTCATTGCTTCACTTTTTCATTCTTTTTACCTATTGTGGTATAGTAATTTTATTCTAGGTAAGTGCATCGTCTTCACATATAATTAATAATTAATGTATACAAATATTGTTAACATTTTAAAAGAGTAAGTAGTAGGAGTTTCTTGCCCATTCTTCTCCATACGTAACTACCTTTTGGAAGGGGCAACTAGAATCAATTATTGTTGTAAATTTTGACGTTCAAAAGTGCCTTTTATGTGCCTATTAGAAATAAATGATTTGACTTCGACACTAACATTGTCATCGAGAGGAGTGGTGGCCCAGTGGTAAAGGCCCTGACTTACGAGTTGTTGGCTGTGGGTTCGAACCCAGGCAGGCGCTTTAATTTGTGTAAATCATTTAATCACCATTACTCTCAAAACGGTGAACCGAAAACTCGAAGACATGTGACATCTACCAACCCGCACTAGTTGGCTGGCATTTATGCTGAACTGGGCCTATTTGGCGTAGCCGCGAGGCACACATTACTATTTTAAGTTTTTTTCTGTCTTTTGTGTTGTGTCAGTATTGTGTGCCTTAAACTGCGTCAAATAAATTTATTTTCTTTCTTTCTTTCTTTTCTTTCACTGGGCCTGCGTGGTATTATAGCCCACTCCCTCTCGAAGAGAGGAGGCCTGTGTCCCAGCAGCAGGAACATTATAGGCTGTTTACGCTGCCATCTTGCCCTAAAAATGCCCTAAAAGATTCTTGTAACAGTGTAGCATCGGGCGATTTTACAACTGCTCAATACTGCATCGCGTTTCGACGATTCTCGTTTAGAATTACCTCAATGTCTGATGTATCCGACTCGAAATCGCTGCCAACATCCGCTCTTTCTTTCTTCCCTGAGTCTGAGTCCTGAAAAATTTACAAATTGTGTGAAAATTTTCGCACACTACAGATTGCCATAATCAAATATTTATTTATTATGTTTTTTTATGAAATATTTAAAAATGTATTTTATATGGATGAACAATTAAATAAACATCATAATAATAATAATATTAGCGTTTTCAAACGTCTTTTATAATGCGCACAGCAAAAGAGTGGAACTCTTTGCCTGCGTCTGTATTTCCGAACACATACAGCCCTAATCTTTTCAAAGTAAGAGTGAACAGGCTTCTTCTGGGTAAGCTCTCTCCATCGTCGACTTTGTCTCTGTCACCTCTAACCTAGACTAGAGTCAAGAGCAAACCCATCGTAAAAAAATGTTTTATTCAAAACATAAAATTTGAAAAATACAGTATAAATCTTAGAAAAAATGTAGGTATTACAAAGTATGATGCCTGTACTAGGATAAACCTGTATCACAGGTGGAATTACGAAGGACATTAGAAATGTTACTAAAATAATTTGTTCAAGTAAGTCATCGAGCCCATCTAAGTCAGTACAGGTCAGTTTTACGCTACGCAAAGGCACCACATAAAGATTGTGTGAGATACTTAGCACTGTACCTCGATCGCCGTCTGACGTGGAAGCAGCACATAAAGACCAAGAGAGATGAGCTCAACTTGCGCTACAAAAACCTACAGTGGCTATTAGGGCGGAACAGTAAATTTATCGACTGACAACAAACTCCTAATATATAAAACGGTTTTAAAGCCTGTCTGGATGTACGGCATCCAGCTATGGGGGAGCTGTAGCAACACTAATATTTCCATTATACAGCGAATGCAAAATTTGATTCTGAGAACTATATACAATGGGCCTTGGTTCATTACAAATACTGAAATACACAACCAACTTCAGATGAACTCGGTGAAAGAGGAAATCTTGGCCATAACCAAAACATACTTGGAAAGGCTGGAGAGGCATCCAAATGAACTGGCCGCTGGACTGATAACACGCACATACCAAAAACATCTCAAAAGAAAAGACTTTCTGTCTGTACCCTCTTGAGTAGCATAAATACATGCTACACCTATGAGTAGTTGCTCTCGCTGGAGAGCACACTCCATCTGCCAAATGTCACTTACCACATCTGCTTAAAGTACTCAAGACTGATTGCAGATAGAAAAGGAAAAAAAAAAAGATCGTCTGACGCATTCAGAGCTAAATTTTACACAGTTAAATGGCGCCACCATGCCATTATATATGACCAGTGGCGTGCATTTCATAAAGACAGAAAGACACTGCCTACCCTACCTAAGTCAGATAATTATTTATAATCTTAGTCAAACATATTTTTATCTACGAGTACCAAAAAATCTTAATTCATAATTCAGCGCCACCTTTCGAGTGACGGGTAACATCGATATAGAGTAGCTCGTTCGTAAAATTTGACGTAATTTCACATTGCGCTGCACTAGCGCCGCTGAGCGCCACGGGAAAGACACAAACTATTCGCGTCTAAATGTGTATATGTGTGCTCTCGTGGTCATACAGATTTAATGGGTGTGCATTCCTATAGATACGAGGCACACATTGTCGCAAATAACGCACACCACCGCACCGAGTAGACACTGTCTTTTTGACAACACGGCAAATTACGACACGTACCGAAGTCTTCCGATCCGAAGTTAGCTATGCAACTATTTTAAAAAGTAGCATTGTTTCATTAAATTTTCGCTACATAGAGTACCATTTTTTTTGCCGTATGTTTTGTAGGTACTGAGCCGCGTCAGCCGCTATTATTTTGTTTGTTTTGATCGAAGAGTATAGTAATTATTTTAAGGTTTTGATTTGGTTGTGAGCTTTGCTATCAGTTATTATAGATTTTAACGTTGATATTAGTGTGAAAAACGATGGTGTGTGTATGAAGAAAATAAGAAATGATGCGTTTTCAAAACTATCTTTCGGTCACAAAAAACAAGTGATCGTGAATGGTCGTTGTACGCCGGATTTGAATTAATACAAACTAAAGGTAAAGTCAAGGTTGACAAGGCTCCTATGTGTTTATAAATCTGTCGAATTCAAAAACCTTAGTATTCACAAATATAGATTTTTTTAACGAAAATCACATCATAAATACCTACTGTTTTTCCCGAAGTACTGCGTTTGGCAAAATTGAGTTTTACAGTTCCCGCGAGCAGTGTTTTGACCGAAAAGTCATTCTGGTCACTAAGACGTACCTATAAGCATATATTTAAGAAATACCCAAGGACAGCGACGACTTACAGATCTTTCTATGATTTCAATAGAAAAAAAACTGCTTACCTACCAATTTACCTACATATGAAACGCCTTCCCACCTTTTACGTTTCCATATTGCAGACTTTCTTAAAGAAAGATAGATTAGATAGTGTAGATTTAATCCATGCTAATATTATAAATGTGCAAGTAACTCTGTGTCTGTCTGTCTGTCGGTCTGCCTGTCTGTATGTTACGTTTTCACGCCTAAATCGCTTAACCGATCCTCATGAAATTTGCCATAGATATAGCCTGGGATATGTAGAAGGTCATAGGCTACTTTTCTACGCGATAACCGATATCCACGCGGGCAAAAGCTAGTAAGTTTATAAAATCGGTCAATCTATAAAGGATATTTGAGATGGCATCATTATTTAATCGACAAGACGACGAACCAAAACCAGCATGAAGTATTTTTGGTAAGATTAATTTTTCTGCCTACCCTGTCTAAAAACTCTGTGCACGCCACTGTATATGACGAAGGGTATGATTAAACATCAGTAATACAAAAAAATCTGTCCCGCAAAAAAAGACAGGCAGAGTGAAGAAAAGGTAACAGGAAATATTTTATGAAAGAGTAGGAGCAAGTTGTATGCAAGCAGCATGAAACAGAAAACTTTGGGGAGACTTGGGGGATGCCAAAGAGGCGACTTGTATCAGCAATAAAAAGATAAAACCGAGTTGAATTTTTTTTTTTTTTTTGTTACCAATATAAAAAAGCCAACTCACCTCATCACTGTCCATATCGCTGTCACCTTCAACAAACTCGTCAGCCTGTTCCACTGTCCTCTCCAATTCCATTTCAAGCTCTGGTTCCATCTCCCTCTCTACTTCTTCTTCCTCCTCATCTTCTTTCTCACTCTCGCTGGATATTTCTTCCGCTTTGAGTGCTGAATCAAACGCCATTTGTGGGAAGTTGTAGATGTCATTGTACTAGAAAGAAGGATATGAAATAACTATTAGTATTTAAGATTTTTTTCATAATGCAGGATATTGCAGTCAAAAACTTGAAATATGTGTAAAAAAAGCTGATAATTCCAATTAATAGTTTCTTCTTTATTATCTTGATTATTTCTAATTTCCATTGTTGAAACTTAATGACATTGCACTCACATTATTTGTCTCTTTCAGGCCTGTGTTCACCAACATTTAAATCAACTGTTTAGATATTTAATCAGTTGTTTACTCAACATTTCATAGGAAATTTGACATAAACCAACTGTTTAAATACCTAACCGGTGGTTTGAATGTTGGTGAACACAGGCCTCAGAAGTGTAAATTAAATCAATATTTTAAATTTTAGGACTACTTGCAAGTATACACACACAGCAGATCAGCCATAAATTGTCTAATTTGACGATGACTATTCAGGTTGTTAACTTCTTACTTAAGGCCTGTGTTCACCAACATTCAAACCACCGGTTAGGTATTTAAACAGTTGGTTTATGTAAAATTTCCTATGAAATTTTGAGTAAACAACTGATTAAATATCTAAACAGTTGGTTTAAATGTTGGTGAACACAGGCCTAAGAGGGATTTGCTAAGATAGCCCGCGAATTCCAAATTTTCTTAAGTTTTGTGCAATTTGCAAGTCATTGTCAGGTTTTATGTTGACCATAACAAATATGCACTTACTGAATTATAATCATTAGACTCATCTATGCTACTCTGGAGTTAGAATTGGCCTCAAACTACGAATTGCAGGGATATTCGGTGCAACCTTGAGACGCACATCGCACCTTGAATATTTGTTATCATTGGCTCATCGCCGCAAAGTTGCCTGCTTGTCGGTCTTCTACAGATCTTCTATTGTACTTCGGCGAGTGTGCCCATGAACTCCACGACCATGAGGAACAGGGTGTAAAGTTCACTCATACTCTATAGTAAAGGGTGGATCCTCCGACCAGACGGGTATTGTGTCTGGTGGGCAACTGCCCAACAGTTGATGTAGGGATGTTGTATATATGCTAGTCGCACGGTAAACTCTGATAGCGCGATGCAGGATTTGTGACGTCAGGTCTTTGATGCTTAGTTTGCATGTGGCGTTGTTGATACCGCCACAACCTCATTCCACCGGCCCCCTTCTACCATCGGACATCTAGACGCACTGCAAGTTACCACCCCTACCTATATTCCACCAACTCGCACTAAGCGTTTTCAAACCTCTTTTATAATGCGCACAGCAAAGGAGTGGAACTCTCTGCCTGCGTCTGTGTTTCCGAACGCATACAATCCTAATTTATTCAAAGTGAGAGTGAACAGGCTTCTTCTGGGTAAGCTCTCTCCATCTTCGACTTTGTCTCTGTTACCTCTGACCTAGAATAGAGTCAAGAGCAAACCTATCGTAGAATAAAAAAATAAAAATAAATGTCATAATATCACACTATTTCTGTATTATTTTTTTTTCCTTTTGTATATTGGCATCCTGTTTTTATAATATTCATGAATTTTTTTATCGTTTGTTCTCTTGTGTGTTGTGCTGTCTTTTGTGTGCACTGAATAAATGTTTTATTTATCTATCTATCTATCTCAAATGTCATGATTTCATGAAATAGTCATTCAATAGGGTAACCTAGGTAATCTAAGTTGTGTTGTTGTCTATGAACTTAGATCTGTATTGATGATTTTAATGATATTATCAATCTGTAAACACATATTTGTAATGGTCCCGAATCATATTTTGATCAACTGACAACCTGATTCTTTTTATTTTAGAAAATTTTAATTTTGCAGTCTGACCTTTTTTTTGGGTGTGAAATTATCAAATAACTTCTCCCGCTCTGGGCGGAGCGGGTGGGCGTGTCAGACTTTTACTGACTAAAACCCACTCGTGTTCCTTCAGATGCCTGTATGCCAGGAACACGGTATCCCTTTCGGATAAACCCGCAACCCTGTCAGGTTGCCTGGCGCGTTCGCCTTAACTTTTACATTACATTACATTACATTATCATGATGTAGTTATACTCACAGTGCCCTTCTTCAATCTCTCAAGCAGTTGTTTTTCAATAGCATTGTCTATTCTCGCCGCAACTAAAGCCTTCTCCTCCCTTCTCCTTTCACGTCTCTCTATCTTGCGCTGTATTGGGACTAATTCTTTTCTGTAATAGGTAGAAAGTTTTATCATATTAATCATAAAATAATTAGCTTAAATCAATTGACAAGGTGTGTATTTTTATTTTATTTATATCTTTATAAATACAATGCTCTGTACATGTGTTTTTCACCTAACTCAGTCCTCTTAAACGGCTGGACCGATTAGGATGAAATTTTGTGTGTATATTTGAGTGGGTGGATGATTTGAAAACACAATTGGACCCGGTAGGTGGCACTGCAATTGGGGTCTAGGAATATTCTAGGCACACTTACCAAGGTCGCTGTTAAGCCGTTTTTCCTAATTCTTTCTCAGTCACGAGAATTTCTATTTTTTTAAAGGAATGGCGCTAGTGGACCGATGTATGCGCTCTTAAGGTGAAAGCGTCAGGGTAGCGCATGAAATTTAAATTTTCTTACGTTGTTTGCAATTTGCAGGTCAGCATCAAGTTGTTGGTCTAAATATGATTCGCGGCCGTATCAAATCTGTATTTATACAATTATAATCATAAAAATCATCAATACAACTCTCTAAGTTCATAATTATAATCCTATTGAATGACTTTCATGAAATCTTGACATTTTAGGATTATACCAACTAAAGGAGTTGTATTACGGATTCTAATGATTATAATATTCTGTAAATTCATATTTATTATGGTCACAAATTACACTTTAATCAACATACACCCAGACAATGAGCTGCAAATTGCGAAAAAACGTAAGAAAATTTGAATTTTGCAGGCTACCCTGACGCTTCCCCCTTAATTAAAAGAATTTAAAATCAGATAGGTACTCAAGCCTTTAGCAGATGCATTCTGTGCTTGCTTGTAAAGGAAGAGCATCTCTTCCTTTACTGTATAAATTTTGAGACAGCCATGTAGCTCATACATTTTGGTAAACCACTGAGCAGTTATTGTGATTTTCAATAATACAAAACCTTCTAAATATACTTACACTCGTCTCAGTTTAAGTTTTCTCATCCGTATAAGATATTGTGTTATTTTGACAAATCTCTGCTTGCATTTAGCTTTGATAAAAGCCGGCCAGAATAATAGATTCTCATTGATTTGATATATTGCCTTCTCAAAGTTTCTTGACAGCTTTACTTTCTCCCATTGCTTTGCTGGAAACATAACTCTGAAAATAAAACAATGTTTTAATGTTTTGTTTGTACTAACTATATAATTATTCTGATTGATTTGTGTTTATAATAAATTTGATAAATCACTCAAAAGAAATGGAAACAAAATCAAAAAACTCTTTTTTCCAACCCTGATTTCTGTTCTTTACTTTTATAGCAGTTTACATTGAATCCAATAAAAAAATAAAAAAAAACCTGTAGGCTGATACGGTTAGTAGTCTTCTTAAAACATCACACTAATATTATAAAGGCGAAAGTTTGTGAGTGTATGTGTATGTTTGTCTCTTCTTCACGCTCAAAGGGCTGGACCAATTTTGATAAAATTGAGTATGGACGTAGCTGACACCCAGGATTTACACATAGGCTACTTTCTATCCCAAAAAAAATAGTGTTCGCGGGTAACACCGCGGGGCGCAGCTAGTTCGATATTTTTTACATCTGACTACGCTTGTACTAGCTACTGAAAGCACCTATATAAATAATACACTAAATAAACCATACCTTTCAGCAGTCTTCATGAACAAATAAATAATACCATTCTCCTCCCTAATTGTCGCATATTTACTGTTAGCAAGCGGGCAAGACGCCCTGCTGCATAGACCTGTTAGGTTGAACTCATTTCGGCAAAACTGCTGAGTTTTTGTCCTGGAAAGTTAATCACAAACATTATCCGTAAATTACCTAACAAATGAACATACTTTATTCATTCTAGTTGTAAATACTTACGTTACTTTGTGTGAACAATGTGTTTTGTTGATGATGGCCCACACAACCTACAAACAATATTTACCAAATCAATAAATTAACTTGTAGAAGTGAAACAAATGTGTCCAGTTATATAGATTACTTACGTCGTCGTGCTGCATTTTATCTGATATTTGTAACTTTACAAACTATTTTAAATAAATCACATGGGCACACACAACATAACCTCATGCCCACTACATTAACGAAATGACAGATTTTTTTGTGACATTAAAAATAGTGTTGCCAAGATTCAAACTATCAGCCAATCTACACGAACGGAAGACCCTCAGCAAGCATGGAAAAATCAACACCATCGTCGCAACTTTATTATCGGCTATGATCAACACCATCGAGCGTTTTTATAATTTCTACAACCTGTCCAGTTATGTAGGTCCAACTTCGAGAAAGAGGTCAATCGTCAAATCCGATCCGAATAGCCAGTGTTCGGGAAGCAAACCTAGGCATAATTAATACCTTTTATAAAGTTTCGTATTGAGACACGAAGCAACAAAATACGATCTAGAGGAATGTGGCCGTTTTTCTTTAGAATGAATTTTATTGCTTCGTATCTCAATAAAAAACTTTATAAAAGGTATTAGAACATTCTAGACACACTTATGGAGGTCGCTGTTGAGCCGTTTTTCATAATTCCTCCTCAGTCACGCTCGCGAGATAATATTTTTTTAAAGGAGTGGCGCTAGTGGACCGATGTATGCGCTCTTAACGTGCTTTCCGAAGCACGGAGGAGTCTCGGTGTGTAAAGTTTGTCACCCATCGACGGACCAACCCTGGCAAACGTTGCTTTACCTGATAGATCGACCCGTACGGCTATTATTACTTAGCCACGAGCTCCTCAAGGAAGAAATATATTATGTTCATTTTCGCAAAAATACAAGTCCAGACTGGAGACACCCCAACTTATTGGCCGCTCAACTCACAATACCCACAACAATACCCTCAAACTCAAAATACGTAACATATTAGAGAGCTGCTTTACTAATAAGAGAGTTACTCCTGCCAGTTTTAAAAACTGATTGCAATTTGCAAGTTTTGGCAAAATTAAATAAAAACTACATGACGACACTATAATTTTCAACTTACGAGCTATTAACGAGAAATGACATTTCATAAAAATAATTTTATTTACTGTATTTTCCTACGAAATCGATAACAACTCATAAAACGATTACAATGCGTCATGTGCATCACTATTTCTTATTCTATTTTTTCAGTTTGAAATCGTATGTCGGTTATTTTGGTGTTCTGCTTCTTCTGTTTACGTTTGTTTTCTAAACGTTAAAATTGCCTATGTCGGATATTGTTAAAATGTCGATTGCGCTTAATTTTCATGCCTACTTTTGCTAATATTCATATCATATTAGGAAGACGTAGATAAATAATGATAGAAAATGAGTGACAATATAAAAGTAGTTGTCAAAGTTAGACCTCTTATTTCGCGAGAAATAGAAGATAAACTTTCGTACCAGTGGCGGATCAAGAATAACACGCTTTATCAACTCGATCAAAATGGAAAAGATCTCGGGCAATCTTTCACATTCGGTGAGTGAAACTTTAATAACCCCTAATTAATTGTGTGCAAATCTATTGTGATTCTAATGTGTGCAGAGTAAATACGTCACAGAATCGAAGGCTAACGCACTAAACGAATACTAATCAGGGAAAATTGTTTCTCAGATAGGGTTTATGACAAGGATACGAAGACTTCGGATGTGTACGATGACATTGCGAAACCGATCGTGCAAGCCGCTACGGCTGGCTTCAACGGCACTATATTTGCGTACGGACAGACGTCTTCAGGCAAGACGTATACTATGACCGGTACAGACAGCTCGCCTGGAATCATTCCACTGGCAGTTATCAATTTATTTGAGATTATAAGAAACGTGCCTGACCGAGACTTCTTAGTGAGGTAACAACATTCTCTATTTACCTGTTTATGTACCCTTAGATCCGTATTACAGAACCTCACTCAAGACTCATAACTTAAAACTAATTTTAAAGTAATACTAGAGTCTTGAGCGAGGTTCTATTATATGGGCCTCAGTGTCCAGTGGCTTATTAAGAATGCACATCGATTGTTTAACCATGAAGGGTTAAACAATCGATAATGCCGGAATGTGGATCCACGCGAGATACAATATTTTTTTTTATTGTGTCTGTAATTAAGGCATATATGAGGTTAAATATTGTGTCTGCTTCACGGGCTGTTTAGATGCAAGATGAGTTTGTATAGAACTCTTGTCTCCACAACCATTCTACTTACATTATTGTATGATAGAATTTGCAAAATGTTTGTTAAATTATCTAAGAACCAAAAACCCATTCACAATAAAGCATATTTCCTAAGTTAGTCACTGTTGTAGGTTGTCTAGCCATAGATTCATAGATTTTTTGTGAATACTTGGTTATTTCAGATTTTGATAAACTAACACTAACCGATATCTTCATCTTGTAAATGAAATGTAAACTTCCTTGATGAATAAAATTCCCAAGCATGTAGGTTATACAAAATATATAAACTTCAACTCGTATTCATATTATTATGAAGCCAATCAATTACTGGATATATTCAGCAAGACGTTAGCATTGTTATCAGACAGATATTACTTGTAGAAATCACAGGCATATTGTATAAGTCCAAACCACTTCTTGAAACTGCTTAAAGACTACCGATTATAGTAACGCAAAGATGTAAAAAAAAGTTGTCATGGAATTTTGGTCCACAAGATTTACTGGCTTTATAATTTGAGCCAAAATCCAGTGCATTCTTGACCATGTGAATAATGTAAGTTACCAATTTACAGTATATAAATTAGCTGGCAAGGCTCAATATTACATGTACCTATTCAATCAATTCATATAATAAAACCTGTTGTTTCTTACTGTTGTGATTAGTTGGCACAAAATACCAATAGCCTATCAAAGAGGTTTGATAACTTGAATAGCTTTTCAGAAACCAGGGCTGGTACTGTGATTTGTGAAAGAAAGCCATCATTGTTCCAGTTTGAGAAAGAGATGGAGCTATACAGGATGCATAGCACAATCCCTTTTTCACAATGGAACAATAATGGCTATAAGAAATCATAGTACTGCCCAGGGTTTGAACAAACATGTGATAAATGATTTATGTGTAAAACACACATCAATCGTATTTTTTAAACTAGATGAGGTTGGCATTTCCTACCAGACTATTCTGAGAAGAAAGGCCAAAACAAACTGAGATCTCTCATAATCTTGGTCAGATCATGTAAAATAGTGACTGAAATTGTTTTGAAATCAATCACTTGGGCTAGCTAGAGTATGCTCAGTGTTTAAGGCTAGTTACACACCATAATATCCAACACACATAACATTGAACTTGTAAAACTTCTTTCCAGAGTGTCTTACATTGAAATCTACAATGAGACAGTGAAAGATCTGCTAAATGTTGACAAAGATAACATAAAGATCCATGAAACATTACAAGGAATCAAAGTGGATGCCACTGAGAAAGTCACATCTTGCCCTGAAGAAGTTCTTGAAGCTATGAAGGAGGTATGACTGTTCACTTTTACTATTTTAGTAGAGAGAGTTGTTATTAGGGTCACCATCCATTTGTTTTTATCTGGACATATCCAGCCGTTTGCCCCCTGTCTGTGTGTCGAGACTTTTTAGCAAATGATCGACTTTTATTTTTGCAAATGTTCGACTTTTTGTCAGGACTTTTCAAATTTTTAAATGATAATCCTACTTGTGTAAAGAATTCACACATAATTAATTCATTATTTATTGCTTGATAATACTTTCACCCATTTGATGCAAGTTACTCACTCGCATCAAACGTCTTGTCTGATCCTTCTAATTCATTTTAGAATTGCTGCGTCAATGCCTGGTCATTTTAAATCAAAAGAACATTTTTTCTGAATGATCAATAAACAGTTTGTGTACAATTTCAGGGTGAAGCAAACAGACAGAAGGGCGCCACAAATATGAATGAACAAAGTAGCAGATCTCACTCCATATTCCAAATTGTAAGTATTTTTGTACAGAGCATGTGGTTATTACCAAGCACACCCGCACTGGGTCCACGTAGTGGATTATGCCCCACTCCTATGTAATAGGGGGCGAGCCTATTGCCATCTACCGGGCAGAAATCTAGACTCTGGGCTGCTACTGACGAATTCCAGATGGAAAAAACCCAATAACAGGACCCACCCAGGACACAAGCAGTACTGGTACTGATAGTGGTCGCAAGCAGTACTGTAGTGCTATTCTGTATAAATCTCACAGTCAGGTAGGATGACAGGTCACTTCAAGCTCACTTCAGCTAAGTTTTCACAGTGAGATTTTTACAGAATACAATGAGGTCAGCAGTACCGCTTGCGACCACTAGACCAACGAGGCAGTCGCCGCAGATTGCCTAGCTACTCGTATATCTCATAGCAATAATTCCGGCGTGCGTGTATGACCAGATGTATGAATGTAAACGAAACAAAAGGTGTATGTAAGGAGCGTAGCAGGTGGTGTTCTATAGTTTCTGCCTACCCCGTGGGAATAAGGCGTGAGTTTATGTATGTATGTATGTAATAATCTCAATGTATCATTCAGCAATATGACAGGACAGATCGGATAATCAATTACATGCATATTTACCTAAAGTTGAGGTGTTGGCTAACACGGAATCCATTTTTGTATTGATTTATTCCGGAATTAATTAATTTACTACTTTTTGACTATTGATTCCATTGCTAGCTTATGATCATCAACCAAACTACTTATTTAAGAGGGCTGTCTCGGGTCCACTAACGCTACTCCTTTAAAAAATATTATCTCGTGACTGAGAAGGAATGATGAAAAACAGCTCAATCAGCTGCCTCGGTAAGTGTGTCTAGAATCTTCTAATCCTTACTAATATTATAAATGTGAATGTAACTCTGTCTGTCTGTCGGTCTGTCTGTATGTTACGTTTTCACGCCTAAACCGCTGAACCGATCGTCATGAAATTTGGCAGAGATATTAGTATTATATGGAGAAGGACATAGGCTACTTTTTTTACGCAATAACCGACATCTACGCGGGCGGAGCCGCGGGCAAAAGCAAGTTTTACTAGCTTTTGCCCGCGGCTCCCTAATACACCCCCCCCCCCCCCCCCAAATACCTAAAAGTTTCATATTGCACAACGCATTCATCTAGAACACATTCACGAAGCAACAAAATTCGATCTAAAGAAAAACTATTACTGCTGCTGTTTGTTTATGTGAGTTTAAATGCTTGTAAACGCACCCACGATACAGGAGAAATTCCTAGTGTGGGGCAACGTTTAAAAAAATATATATAATTATATACCGTATTAGAAAATTCTAGACACACTTACCAAGGCAGCTGATTGAGCCGTTTTTTTCATAATTCCTTCTCAGTCACGAGATAATATTTTTTTAAAGGAGTGGCACTAGTGGACCCGAGACAGCCCTCTTAAGAAGTCGTTTCCAAACCATGTATCCAATTAGTTGTGCTTTGCCGGATTTTCTGGAATCCTATTAACAAAAAAATATTTAAGAAGCTGCTTCCATAATTTCATAGCCAAAAATTAACTTGAGGTAAATATGCATTCGAATGTCCGTTCTCTACATATGACTGTATTATTTAAATTCACAGGCAAGCACATCATAAAATATCTACTCAAACACGCCTATATACATACTAGCCGCTGCCCGCAGCTTCGCCTGCGTGGCTTTTTCTAAAATAAATACTCCTAAATTATTCATAACATGAACTATCTGCCTGTGAAAGTCTTGCCAAAATCGGTCTAGCCGTTTCGGAGATTAGCCAGAACAGAGAGACAAAATTTTTAATAATAGTTTTTTTTTTTGTTATAAGTAACTTATATTATGTTTAATTTTTTTTTTTTTTTGTAAAAAGCTTTTATCTTGACTTTACACTTAAATTTTATTTATTTGTAATAATGTATAGATTATCATACGTTAATATTATAATGATAATAATGAGCTGTTTATTTCAAACTTAGTCCATCCTTATTAAGTTAGTTATGTAAACACGTTTTTTTTTTTTTTTTTGTGGTTGAGTAACGTTGTGTGGGACTTGAATTTGGCATTCAACCTTAATCATTATGCACCTCTTTTGGGCATAGTCTGATGTAAGCAGATACACCTACGTTCAAGCAATTTATTTACTTTAAGGCCCAGATAATTATATGCCAGTGACCTTGAGTGGTTAGCTTGCGTGTTCTGTACTAAACTCACGCAACGCGTCGTACGTCCAGCCAGTAATAGGACTCGCCCATTCAGGAGTGCTGTCCCAAATAAAGGCTCCTACAGACTCGCGCGATATCGCGGACGCGACAGGCAGCGACAAAGAAATTGTGCTACTAGTGTCGCGTCGCGCCCGCGATATCGCACTAGTCTGTACGAGCCTTAAGACACATTATTAATTTATTACATATAAAACAAAAGTTATTTTAATAAAACACGTACGAGTATACTACAAGAGATCAATGATTAAATTATCTTTAAAAAGGTGAAGGTTTCAGAAAAATTCGGTTGATATATTTTGCGTAATTCTCAGTTTTTTATCCGCGTTAAACATAACTTTACAAATTAATTTCACTATAAACATAATCAAAAATATTCACATTCACGTTTAATATCAGGATATTAAACAAAATAAATGAAACCAAATAATTAAAATTAATACACTTCTCCTGAAAAAGTTACTTTTTGCATAAGTGTTGCATAAGTGACAGTGTTGCACCAGGGGTGCGATATGTGAATATTTTTGATTATTTTTATAGTGAAATTAATTTAAACCTATCCATCTTCCCTAAATCAGGAATTGTCATCAACTTATAGGATACTAAAGTTTAAAATACTTTTCCTTAAAATAGTAAATTGTACATCAAGTGCATAAAACGCACCATTTTACGCGAGACGTTTATCAATCCGAGCGAGCTTGCGACCGAGGATGGATATAGAGTGTAAAATGGGTTTTATGGACGAGCTGTACACTCTACTTTTCACTTCGATTGCGAGGAAATGAAACAGCAACATAACAAAATAAAATGGATGAAGTAAAAAATATAAGTTTATTTCATGAAGTTTTATAATATTCCCAGTCGCCCAACTGGGAATATTCGCAAAAGTCCCTAAAATTGACGATGTCGTCCACTTCGTCAAGCTGAAGTAGAAATGAATAGACGTGAATGTGTAAACGGTCACTGGTGTAGCCTAAAGCCACACGAATATCTCGCCAATCAATTCATGTGTAAATGCGGCATAACATGGAAATTCTCCTTACAGGTAATAGAATCTCGAGAACACATCGAAGGTGAGGAGGAACCGGGTTGCGTGAACGTGTCACAACTGAACCTTGTTGACTTAGCCGGGTCGGAGCGCAGCGGTCAGACTGGCGCCACCGGCTTACGATTCAAAGAAGGCACGCATATCAACAAGTCGCTGTCGGCGCTCGCTCTTGTTATCAAACAGCTTTCTGAAGATCCTAACAAGTATGTATCCTAGGAAACATTATAATATTACACCTGTTTTACACGAAGGATGCAAGGGTGTGAGCTAACGGTACTGTAATAAATAAATCTGCTGGGTTACGACCCAGCAGATTTATTTATTACAGTACCGTAAGAAAAAAAAATATTCTAAGATCCAAATAATTACGCAATATACTACGGTATATCGCGTAATTATTTGGATCTTAGAATATTTTTACATTTTAATATTTTTAGCCTATGACATCCGTTTGTCAGCTACTAGAATAGAAAAAAAGATGTGAGGGTCGGCTCACCGCCGGCCCTCACATCTTTTTAAGGTTCCGTAGTCAACAAGGGACCCTTATAGTTTCGCAATGTCCGTCGGTCTGTCAGTCTAGTCTATCTGTCTGTCTCTGTCTGTCTGTCAAATTAATCAGCGCCTGTCACTACTCCATACAAGTTTAGACGTGATTAAAAACTTGCCGACTAAAATTACGTCAAGCGCTGATTAATTTGACAGGACTAAACTAAAATTTATCTTCCGTCCTTTTCCTAATGAAATAGAAAGAAAAAGATGCACTGAACTAAAATTTAGTTTAGTTTGTGAACAAGGGAATCGGCACCAATGTCAAATAACGATAAGATTATGTCAAGGAAGTATGTAAAAAAAATTAACATCGTTATTTGGGAGCAGTTAATAGACGTTTACATAGTTATACCGTATAGGAGGTACCAGGGAAGCCACATGTGCAGAAGGAATTATTGCCAAACTTCCTTGCCTTCAACGTAGTCTTTTATCTTATAATACGCCTTTTTTGATAAGGACACATTTGATGTGGGTTTTGAACTTTCCATCGTTAAGTTCTGTAACCGACTTTGGCAACTTGTTATAAAAGCGGGTACTGTTTATAAGAAATGACGGGTGACACTCGGTCTAGGCTGTGACCAGCTTTGCTAATGGGACATAGCCTTCGCAAAGTATTTTTGGTGACACAATTGGTTCGGCTGATGATTGAGGATCCACAATTCAGTCAATATGGACTAGTAGCAGTTTTGTACTGCAGTAGTACAGACACCAGTTTTGTTAAAGTCTGGAGATATTTATAATCTATAGAAAAAATTTACGCTAGTTTAGTTACGCTACGTAATTATGGCTTGATATGTTGCAACATATCAAGCCATAATTACGTAGCGTAATTGAAAACCATTCCATAGATATAGATGTTTAGAGGGGCGAGCCTATTGCCATCATTCGGGCGCAAATCCGTCTGATAATGAAAATTTTCTATTGGAAAACGCAATGAAAAGTAACTAATCATGGTATTACTTATGATTTCAGGTTCGCAAACTACCGCGACAGCAAACTGACCCGTATACTACAAAACTCGCTCGGTGGTAACGCGAAGACGAGTATCATCTGCGCGATCACGCCCGCGGCTGTCGAAGAAACTATATCCACTTTGCAGTAAGTCATTTTCTTTCTAACATTATAATAGAACATCACACCAGTATTCTCTGACAGGGAAAGGAGAGGTCACTGCATAGTAGACCCACATATTTTCATCTGGTATCTTTGTTCTTTTTAGGGTTCCGTACCAATATGGAAAAAGGAACCCTTATGGTGCGACTCAGTCTGTCAGTCACAGCTGGATATCTCAAGAACTACTTATGCTATTAACTTGAAATTTGGAACAGTTTTATATGACGTTTGCCCAACTATTTTGCAAATAAGAAAGAAATAAAAATAAATATATATTTTATGCAACGGACTGAACGGGGGGCTTAAAAATTCGAAGTGGGGCTACTAGGGCATATGGGATATCATATGAAAGAACCCTTAATTTTTTTAAAGTCGCTTAGTTTTCGTCTTTGACGAAAAATATAAACAAAAATGCCGTTCCCTCCCTTATCTCCGAAGTGTGTACAGAGAAAAATCAGAAATTATTCTATGTGATGGAAGTTTATGTAAAGATTACAGGAAAAATAAGACGATGTGTCTAAATAGCACACTTTCTAATATTACAGTTTTAGGTCAGCGCCATCTCTTGACCGATAATGGAGCTAATGTAATTGATTTTTGATGGTACAGAACCCGGATTTTTTTAAATGCATATACAAGCTGGAAACGACAATACGATAATACATTAAACTATATACTATACGTATATCTAATGACGTTCCCAGTCTGCATACGAAAATTCAATCAAATATATCCAATAGTTTGGTCACTATAGCTTGTCAAAGATTGGCAAAACCCAAAGTCAGCCCATCACTACTATTTAGTTTAAAAAAAAAAATCATTTGTTTAATTTCGATGCTATATTTTATATGTTAGTTCCAACTCATGTATTAGTATTGCCAGTGTTTTCATTTATTGTCGTATTGTGTCATCACACTGTATGATAATAAAAAAAACGAAGGGCTCGTGGCTAAGTAATAACAGCCACACGGTTCGATTGATCAGGTTAAGCTACGTTTGCCGCGGTTGGTCCGTGGATGGGTGGCACGTTAAACTGTTAGTCCCGGCTGCCATTCGTGGATCTTTGACAGTCGTTACGGATCGTCAGTAGCCCGAAAGTCTGACAACCAGTCTTACCAAGGGGTATCGTATTACCCAGTAACTGGGCTGTGAAGGTCAGTTAGACAGTTGCTGTGTGTAAAATACTGGTATTCAACTGCATCCGGTTAGATTGGAAGCCAACCCCAACTATGTTGTGATATAAAATAAAATATTTGTACTTGTAATAGATTCGCGAACCGAGCCAAAGCAATAAAGAACAAGCCGGAAGTGAATGCCGTAGCCACAGCTGATTCCACCATGATCCAGCGCCTCACTAAACAGATGTGCAAGCTGCAAGCGCAGTTGGAGAGCAAGAAAAATATTGAGGTTCGTTATTCATCATCATTTCATCATTATCAGCCTATAGCAGTCCACTGCTGGACATAGGCCTCTCCAATTGCACGCCATTCAGCTCGATTTTCGGCAACTCTCATTCAGCTGCTACCAGCCACCCTGCGAAGATCGTCGCTCCAACTAGCCTGAGGGCGTCCTACCTTACGTTTGCCGATTCGCGGTCTCCACTCAAGAACACGTCTACCCCAACGGTCATCGGTTTACGGCTAATATGGCCGGCCCATTGCCACTTCAGTTTGCTTATTCTGTGAGCTATGTCGACAACTTTGGTTCTCTGCCGGATCACCTCGTTCCGGATTCGATCCCGCATAATCCAAGCATAGCCCGTTCCATAGCTCGCTGAGCGACCTTGAATTTATGGACCAGCCGTACCGTGAGTATCCACGTTTCGGCTCCGTAAGTCATAACAGGCAGGACGCACTGATTAAAGACCTTGGTCTTTAGGCTCTGTGGAACACTCGACGTGAAGACTCGACGAAGTTTCCCAAATGCTGCCCAGCCCAGCTGAATTCTTCTGTTAGCCTCCCTCTCAAAGTTGTTCTTACCAAACTGCAGAGTTAGCCCGAGGTAAACATATTCCCGAACAACCTCGAGAGCACCGCTATTGACAGCAATCGGTCCCGGAGTGACGTGTTCGTTGAATATAACTTGGTTATGTTTCGTTATTATTCTTTATTAATTTTAGATCATTTTTTTTCTAAAAGTTATGGATAGTCTCTTAAGACCATTTTCTTGTAGCGACCACGGTTAAGGTACCTGCCCTAATTGACCCATCTCAAAACATAATGCAATACTGCTCAGCCCCCATAGCAAATAGCGTAATAATTTATACCTAGTAATTTGACCAGACCTATAGGGAATATCTATGTGAAGTTTGAACAAAATTTGTCTGGTAGTTTTTGCGTGATGCTGGAACATACATTCAGACAAACAGATAAACAGACAAAAATTCTAAAAACTATATTTTCGGCATCAGAATCGTTCCCAGACCTTGTGACAATTACTTTTTTTCAAAAATATTCAATGTACAGTTTCGACTTCACTACGATTTTATTATATGTATAGATTATATCTCTTCTAAAAAACTCACAGCTGGAATACAGATAGGTAAAACATTCATGTAGGAAGGCCTATTGCTTGTTTTCAGTGATAATATTATAGTAGAACAAGAAACAGTAGACGGATAAGAGAAAGGTAAGTTAAAGCACTTGGAAGGAATTTTGAATAGACAGGTTTCAGTGAACTTAATAGTAAATTGTTATGCAAGGGTTGAAAGGGACCTATTTAGGCACGAGATTGTTGGTTACCTAAAGTTTGAGTGCCTAAATAGGTTCTTTCACCCGAGGACACTGCTTTTCATTTCGAAATATGAGGAAATTTTATAAAAACCTGATTAGTTAAACAAATACTGAAACTGATGAATTCATTTTATAACAATATTTGTATACGTTAATAATTAGCACTCGACAAAACAACTGAAGATCGAATTGCCGCTATCCCGCCTTTTTTACGTTTCTTTTTCTGTGGCATTCTACCAGCCAGTATATTTTATCATTGATGATGGTACCTAAATATTTAGCTCAAATCTATGTAAATTAAATAATAATTTAGTCAAAATAAATTATAAATATAAAGTCATGTTACAAAATTGTTGATAATATTTTTTTATTATAATTTTACGCCGCAATTTAACAGAGTGGCTGAATAAAAAGTTGGGACATTGCTTGCATAGTTTTTACATTTTTTGACAGCAGGGTAAACCGTTTGCCAGGGACGAAAAGAACTGTTTTCATCCCTCTGATCAGGTAACTTCAAACGTACTTTACAAGTATGAGAAATAAAAAATTACATAACTTCACGTCTAGTACGTATTCCCTATAGGGATAGGCGGAGTTTAACTGTTAGTTAGTACGACTGGGAGCAGTGGTGACCCAGTGGTAACGGCCCCGACTTACGAGTTGTAGGTCTTGGGTTCTTCGTACCCTGAGAGGCGCTTTACTTTGTGTAAATAATTTCATCACCACTGCTCTCAAAACAGTGAAGGAAAACATCGTGAGGAAACCAGCATTCTAGGACAAAAATTCGAAGACTTGTGACATCTACCAACCCCTACTGGGCCCACTTGGTAAATTGCAGCCAAGAGAAGAGGCCTGTGTCCTCGTGTGTAGAAAAATTATAGGCAGTAGCTCTACCATGAGTTTGCACAGCCAATACTCGCTAGCGTCTCCGTAAATAATATGTATGAGATACTGTACAGCGCCCCTAGCGGTCACTGATAGAATTAAAATGCGTACCATGAGCACTATAGATTTCGATAGGTAAGAAACCTAACGTAATCTATTCGATAGTCACTAACGTTATTCAGCTGTCACCATACAAAAGGGGGCACCATGAGTCACTAATTTCAAAAAAAACACACCGATCCATGAACTCCACCAACAATTGAAATTGTCGTCATTGTAATATTCAATTTTTTCTAAGTTATATCACTTTTAAAAATAAAAAACGCCGCGAACCGAGTAATTCAATAACTCGACCCTACACATCGTCAGCAAAATTACAAATTGAATAGACGATAATGACATATTATAAGGAATAAAAATTCAATAACAACTAAATAACTTACGTAGTCCACGAACCGCCAACCTTTCTGTTTAGACGCAATATTTCGTGGTATTGACTGTCATTACATTTTTTGTCGTTCTCGCTTCTTATTACTGAGAAAGAAAGAAACAAAAACATAGGAGTGAAGTTAGCTAGACGACACGATCTATCGAGCTTACGTTAGCGCCCGCGTAAGACTCCGTAAAACTCATGGTGCAAGCATTATTGAAATCGATTCGATCCACGTTAATACGCTAGCGAGTTTAACGATAGCGAGTAAGTTTTCGATAACAACTCATGGTAGGGGTACTGATTATGCTATGTACGCCTTCCTCGATTTTTATCTTTGAAGTCCCATGTGAGAAGGCGCAAGCCACGATCGCGCGCCATGCAGCTTTTATGTCATCGTAATAAGGTTTAAATTGCAATGATTGACGCGCCCTTGTATAATGCATCAAATAATAGTGAATTCGATTACCATCTTCAAGTACATTATGTTTATCTCTCTATAAGGTGTATCTATTCAAACACGAAAGATTTTAAGACAAATATCTTATAGGTGGTAAAAAAGCCATAGCAGCGACAATGTTTTTTTTTTTTATCAAGTGTTTTAAATTTTTACATAATTATTGTTATTTTAAAATTGCTTGAGACATTTGGCAAAAAAAAACCTTTACTTATTCTGTGAATGACCCGCCCGGACATGGCGACGATGGCGCCACGAGCGCTGTGAATTTTGATAATTAATCATCATATCAAGTAATTTAAAATAATATTTTTTTTAAATAATATTCTCTGATTTAAAAAAATCGTTTCCATGGCTTTACCACCTATAGGTGTATCTCTTAAAATATTTCGTGTTAGAATAGATACACCTTATATATCGCTATAACTGAATTATGTTTTATTGCAGCAAGTCAACTACACATTACAAAGCAAGATACAGAACTTACAAAAGCTTATATTGAACGGGTTTGCTCAAAGGCGCAGTGTGGATTTACTGAGTGGCACAAGACGGAAGCTCCAACCTCTAAGACGAATTACAATATCTACGTTACACTCTATACCTGATGACGAGCCTGTTGTCAGTATACCCAAGTTTTGTACACCTAGTTTGAAGTATAAGTAAGTGGATTATTTGTTATTGTTTTTGTAGCAACAATTTTTCTGATGGTTATTGTGGTATTGAGAAGCAAGATTTGTTGTAAACCAAAGGGGCCATCCATTAATCACTAGATGTTTTTTTTTTTTTTTTGCATTTTAAGTTATTTTTAAGTCATCATCTAGAGATGAAAATTTTTTTCAGTGTTGAGACCCTTGAAGTTCAATAGGTTGAACTTCACGGATGTCAACACTGAAATATACATCCGCCGTATTCAGCTTCAAGTTGAGGAATGGTACTTCACCTAATCTCAATTGACGTCAAATCAGTGGTGTTAACACTTACCCGTATTTATTTATTTATTAAAACTTTATGCACAAGTAAAAAAACTGTACAAAGGCGGACTTAATGCCTTGGGCATTTTCTACCAGTCTACCTTAGGGTGATGCAGAGATAATACACAGTAGGTGCAATAACAAAAAAACTATTTAGAAGATATTTATAGCTAAGATATAAAAATAAATACACATATACATACATACAACTAAAAATAAAAAGTTATGAGAGTTAAACAAGAAAACCTACAAAAACTTAATTCTGAGACGAATCTGCCAACTTCTTGTGTATGTGTTCTCGAGCTTTCACTTTAAATGTGAACTGATTGGTTACCGTCCTGATATTCTGAGGGAGCGCATTCCAAAGGAAAACCGCCTGGACAAAGAAAGAAGATTTTATGAAACCAGAGCGATGAGAAGGACAACGAAGAAGACGATTATTCTCGGACCGAAGATTCTTGCTGTGTGCAGCGCATAAATATTGACAAAGGGAAGTCAGATAAGAAGGAGAAGTGGGTTTGTGAAGGAGAGAAAACAGGGTTGTCAAAGCCCTCAACGCTCTGCGCTGCCGGATAGGCAACCACTTTAAAAGCGATCGATGTGCGGATACATGATCATACTTGCGGAGATTGAAAACAAATCGAATGCAGTTATTAAGAAGTCGGTCAAGTTTATTGAGGAGATCTGCATTCAGGTCATAGTAGCACATATCACCATAGTCAATTATGGGGAAGATAAGGGACTGTACAAGCATTGCCTTAATGTGTGATGGGAGAATATTTTTTAACCGATAGAGCGACCGCAGCGTTCCAGTAACCTTCTTGCTCACAATCGCGACCTGCTTACGCCAGTCGAGGCAAGTGTCAACATGCAAACCCAGATCCTTGACGTCAGAGCTAAACGGAATCACTGTGCCATCAAAGGTAACCGGTGGCACCGTTAAACCATTCAGCCTCCTCAAGCTATAGGGGCTCCCTACAATGATAGCCTGACACTTGGTTGGGTTAACCGCCACCCCAAAACGATCAGACCAGTTTTTGACAACTCGTAAATCCCGATTTAGCTCCTCGACCGCACCGGATAAGCCCTCAACACCTGCCTGACAGTAGAGCTGTAAGTCGTCAGCGTTAAGATGATACGCACACTGAAGCTCGGAAGTTATGAGATCTATAAAGATAGAGAACAAAAGTGGAGATAAAATGCCGCCTTGAGGGACGCCAGCATCAAGATCACACCAGCTGGAGTTAGAGTCACCAGCAAAAACTGATTGCTGACGCCCCCGAAGATAGGAAGAAAACCATTCCAGAACCTCGTGAGAGACCATGCGATAGGAGAGGATGGATAAAAGGACTTCGTGATTGACGGTATTGAAGGCATTTGAAAAATCGATCAACACTAAAACCGTTACCTTAGTGTCTTCCATTCCTCGCCTTATATCATTAGTCACCGTATTATGGACTAAATAAAAAAAAAAAAATTATTAACAGACAACCAGAACCCATAATGTTAGTTACAAACTTAAACATATCGCACCTTTAGAATTATAGAGACCTAATTTCTTCAGAAGTTGAAAAACATCACCAAAAAAAATTTCAAATATAGGTCACTATAATATTATTATTATAGTGACCTATATTTGAAATTTTAAGATTTCAACCTTTCTAAAGAACATCACCAATGATGTCATTAACTGATGATGTGATTGATGATTTCAAATAAGGTCTCTATAATTCTAAAGGTGCGATATGTTAGTAGGTACAAAATAAAAGTTGAAACAAAAAGGCGTTACCGTAACAATATCCAATATACCTTTTACAGTCCAAATTCGATAGTGAAGCCCGACTTCGTGCCCGTCCCTCCCGACATCAACAAGCTGCCGGCCGTGCCCGAGGAACCCGCGCGGCTCGTCACGCCGCCGCCCCTACGCACTGTCTTCTTAACCAACGAGGTCATTGAACTTGGTTAGTACTGATAATACAAGCCTACTATACAGGGTGGCAGGGACATCGACGAGCAAACTGTAACCATCATTTCAGCACATCATTCAAGACTTAGAAATTTTATGTCGGTTTAAAAAAAAACCTGCTGTTTCATAGAAAAGTGCAATAACCGTGGTCAAAATGTATGGAAAAGCAATTTTTTTTTTTAAACCAAAAATTTCAATGCCGTGTGGAGAATCATGAAACAGGTTGCATGTCGATGACCCTGCCAACATATATATATTATATTAATGTACAGGACCTTTTTAAATAAACTTCACACACATGATGTGTGTAGATGTATTAAGAAAATACAACAAAAAATATTTTCTAAAATCATAATTTCAAGTAGCTATTCGCTCTCAGAGTTCCTATCAGAGGCTAGTAATCAGGTGTCGCTTTATAATCATTATTTAAAAAAATCGTGCTATCAGGTGCAGATGCCAATTCCGCTACTAATTTGTATAAATTCCTAAACATATGTTTTAACAATTATTCTACAATACTTAATAATGTAACAATTTGATAATTATTTCAAAATAATTTAAAATGGATAACTTAAATTAAAAAATGTGGGTCCGCAAACCCTGCATAACGGTACAGTCTTATATGCATTATATTAGTAGTCACACTAACAATCAAAGATGTTGTATTTTATAAGAGGTGATTTAGCCTATTTAACATTGCTCGGATTATAGATAGATAGAATACTAGAATACTACAAATACTACTATACTACTTTACATATTGAAACTTTTTTTATTGTGATTGCTTTATACACATTGACATGAATATTTACTTGTGAAGTATAATGTTATTATTTTAATTATTGTGAATGTGAAGACTATGTGGGTCTTTGTTTATTTTTATTTTTTTATTTTCAGTTTTTATTTTTTTCTGATCATGGTATGGCTGTTTGAGTAATTTATGCGGCCTGCCCAAATGTCCTTTCTTTGGTATTGTTCGTCGAATCGTTGAGCTCCTTATGTTCTGAGTTGAGCTGCACGATTACTGACAAATGCGTGCACTGAATGGACAGGTCTGAGTGGACCTGTCCATTCAGTGCACGCATTTGTCTCTGTGTGGTTTTTTCTTCAAAAGACCATTTCAGACACCAATCTACATGGTCTTCACATGATTTGACCAAGATTATGTCTGGACTTTAAAAGAGACTGACCTCTGAGTTTGTTTCGGCCTTTCTTCTCAGAGTAGTCAGATACGAAATGCCGACCTCATCTAGTTTTAAAATATGATTGACGTGTAAAAGTGTTTGTAAAAACCTACTTACAGAAATAAAATCATTTATCATTTACTATAGAATACTCAAGGAAGTTTACATTTAGAATACGATCTTTTTGTTAACTTGTATTAACCTTTTTGTTAATAAAAACCTTGAAAAATCCCCAAATCAATCCCGTCTGTGAAATTTCACCAATTAATTCTAAAAGGTACATGTGTTCTTACATAAACTCACGCCCTTCTTCCCATGGGGGTAGGCAGAAACTATAGAACGCCACCTGCTACGGTCCTTACATACTCCATTTGCTCGTTTATGTCGTTCATACATCTGGTCATACACGCATGTGCGGTGCGAGTACTACGTATCTTTCTTAAGAACATCACCAATTAGGTCACTATTTATTTATATGTGTTAACATATTCTTTATTGTACACCAGCTTACATATTACAAAAAGAAAAACTTATACACTACTGACAAAACATACAATGGGCGGCCTTATCGCTTATTGCGATTACTTCCAGGCAACCTTGCCATGGACAGTGAATTTCTGGACATAAAATGGGGTTGTCATTGGCACAAATAAAAAGTATAAAAGTACAATATACTATAAAAGATACACAGATAATGGTACATAATAGATACATACATACTAACTATATAAGCAACAAAAATTAATGAAGACTGTAGATTATTATAGCTATCAACGAAAACAAAATCACAACGACAATAGTAATGTTCCTTCACGAGTCTTTTAAACACAGGCAACGATTGCGCGCGCTTTTTTGGAACTGGCAATGCACTATGGCCGCATTCCGAATTGGCTATAATCGCTCACAACGCTCACATCGTCTCACATGCATTCCGATTTAGATATTACGATAACAATTCGGAACGCTCGTGAACGTGCTCACGGTGCTCACGCAATGTCAAAACGATATTAGAGTATTTATCTGTGTATACACCAAACATTTCTTCGTCTTAGGTTAGGTAGCAACTGTAGCCAGAAGAACAATTTCGAAAATGCCATGATAAGATAAGATGCGACTCAAAACAAAACAGCACAACTGTCATTTTTGACAGCGCTCACGGTGATATTAGTAAAAGGCATGGTCGGCGTTATCGCAAGATGGCGAATGTCATGACGTCGTCTATGACGATTCACGGGACATCTTTATCGCGCTCACGGTAATTCGGTACGGGCTTAAGCACGCGAATATCGATATTGTCGCAACTCGGAACGCATCCTATATGTCCTCCTAGGGCGTCCACTCCCGGTGTTTGATTTTACGAAACATCCTCTTAGAAAGAAGTGCCCCATAATTTACCCTCTTCCCTTTTGAAACAGTGGTCACGAAGAAGATGATAAATAATATTTGTTTATATTTCACAGACAGTGATGATGATGACTCAACGCGAGACGACGCACAAACATGTTCGCCTGTTCATAAATGCTATGGTAATTATTGAAAACCATTATCAATTATTACAATACTAGGTGCTGCCCGAGGCTTCGCCCGCGTGGTATTTTCTAAAATTACTCTTTATAACATCAGCTGTCTGCCAGTGAAATAACCGTCAAAATCGATTTAGCCGATTTGGAGACTAGCCGGAACAAACGCATAGACAGAAAGAGAAAATTGTTACATGCATTTAGTAAAAGTTGTAAATTTGTCATTACGAACAGACACTAGATTTTAAGTAATGTCCGACCGTAGACCGGCCGTTTGGTTTATTTATTTAATACTTTAAGCACGCAATTTTTTTTCCATAATCCCTACTAATATTATAAATGTGAAAGTAACTCTTGTCTGTCTGTTTGTTACGTTTTTACGCCTAAACCGCTGGACTAATCGTCATGAAATTTGGCAAAGATATAGCCTGGGATATGGAGAAGGACATAGGCTACTTTTTTACGCGATAACCGACATCCAAGCGGACGGAGCTGCGGGCAAAAGCTAGTATTGTGTTTGAGATATGAATTAAACCATGACTCGCTTGGTAATAACTTGATTTAATACAGATTAAGGTTTAGTTACAAATTATAATTTATTGATCGCACGGTACGTCCGCCAATGACCGATTCTGTAGGCGAGTCGTGGGGCGCGGCCGTTGGCTCGATCAGCTGTGTGACCCCTCCCCTGCGCGTCCCCCGCCGCTGCTGGTGAACGCGTATGATGCGTGAACAATTGTATATAACCAAGTTTTTCTAACTGAACATACAGCTGTGCTACTGGACAGTTTGTCGCGCTATTTGTAGTCCCCAACTGTAGCACAAGGCAGTGGTGCAGGGAGCACCTGCCTGGGGACTATCTTGTCATTTTGACGATCGTAAAATGATGACTTTCAGCCTAGTTTGAATAAATGATTTGGTTTTGAATTTGCACGAAGGGGGACTTAATGCCATAGGCATTTTCTTCCAGTCAACCTTTGGGTGATGCAGAGACAAACAGTGGTAGATGCAATTACGAAGTTTCGATTTCCAGCCGATAGTAAAAAAAGGGTCGAATCTTCCTTTACAATATCGGTTTGGACTGAAAATTGTCTTTCGGTTGGATAAAAATTTTAGGTTTTATTATTATAATAATACCCAAAACTCAAACTCAAGAGATTTTATTTCAAATAAAACAATTACAGGCACTTTTGAATCGTCAAGGGGTCGGTCAGACAGCAATATTATGATATTATGTACTAGATACTAATAGATTATAATAATACTATAAATGGAATAATAACAAAAATAATGATAATATTATAATATAATGCAACCTCATGAAAATAATGTTCTAATTGATAACGTCACAATATTCTAGTTTTAAGTTATCTTGCTGCACCCTAACGGGGTCATGTACTCATTAGTTTTAAGCAAAGCCTGTAACTGTGTGTACATTGTGCAATAAATAAATAAGATGAAGCTAGTTGCCCATTCCGAAGCGACTACGCTTTAGGTACCTACATCCATAGGTACCTACTAAGCTGCCTATGGAGAAGAACGAGCAAGAAACTCCCACAGACACTTTTTTAAATCAAAATATATACTAACGACGAAATTATGTTATTTTCAGGTGCAACAAAAACGCCACCATGCATTCTAAGGCGAAATGCTAAAGAGGCTGAGAGGAATCTAAAAGGCATTATTGAACTCACTGAAAGAGAGAAGATGTATTCGCCTAATGTGGTAAGTTATCACTATCAGTAAAGCCTCGTATTCATAGGTAACCATGAATACGAAGAACGACGGAACGGAATGTTGCCATTTTAAATATTTTATTTATATAAGGTGTATCTATTCGAAATATTTTTAGAGATACACCTATAGGTGGTAAAGATTTTTTTTTAATCACGTCAGGTCATACCGCCTTAATATTAGAAATCCGAAAGTAACTCTGTATGTCTGACTGCTACCATAACACCGGCCCGGGGTCACACCGGCTTTACGGATTTGGACAGACCTATGTTAGGACATATAATACTTTTTATCTCGATAGTACTATCATGGACATCCGAATCAGACCACGTTATGAACTATTATTGCTTGCAGCGCTCGGCCGCTAACGCTTACCAGATTTTTGCTGAGCCCGATGCTTTTATAAATGAAAAAAAAAAAAAAAAACCATTTTAGGTGGTCAGATACCTGTGATTGATCATTGTAACAGAGCCTGAGAAATTTATTTATACAAAAGTTTTTTTATTGGTCGGCGCAATAAGAGGCGGTAAACAGATGTGGACAATCATGAGCACGGGATTTTGTTTTGAAAGTGTGCCGATTTGGATGTCTCCGATAGTACGTACCCATGTGATAATTTTCGACTGCCATGCGGGCGAAGCTGCAAGCAAAAGCTAATGTTTAGGTAATAGGTAATACGGGCTGGTGTCCGCAACTCCACGTCAAAGCGCATATTTTGCGTATGGCTGGGATCGATTATTTGATCCACCCCAGCTCCTCATGAAAGGCCAGCAACGCCTTGGTGCTACTGGCAATCTTACGGAGGGTACCTGAGTTACTGAAGCACTTTGCCCTGTACGTGGTGAAATGAAACTAGTGTTTAGTAATACTTACAATTTTCAGGTTGAATATATAGAAAAATTAGAGCATAATACGACTGTGATAGAGAAATTGCAAGACCAAATTGAACTTATGAGCATACAGAGCAAAGGAAAGGATTTAGAAGTGGAACATTTGAAAAGTAAAATTAGGCAGACTGAAGAAGCTATAAAAAGTTTAACCTCCAGTAAGGTAAGGGCATATTATATTACTAGAAAACTACAAAAAAAAAAAAAAAACATACATTCAAGTTGATTGATACCGTCCTTTCAGTTATTTTACTTCTGATAGAAACCCACCAGCAACCTTATTGCTATGAGAATAAAGATCACTTTGATTTTGACAGTGATGCGAAATCAGAGGTTAAATAACTGTGAAAGAACTGGACACTGACGTAGATTCCATCGGCCACACAACTTAATAGAGATATAGCAGTCATAGCCTAGTGGTGTGACCATTGGACTGCCAAGTCATAGGTATCGATTTCGAACCCAAGGCATGCACCTCTGACTTCTCGGATTCATGTGCGTATTGTATAATTATCACTTGCTTAAAAAACGGTGAAGGAAAAAATCGTGCCTGAGATATTTCTCGGCGGCATGTGTAGCCAAGTCAGAGACCCAGGCGCGGCATAAAAACTCTGAAACCGGGGTGGTCACTAACCACAAGAAAAGAAGACATCATAAAAAATAAACTAGCATAGACTAAAGAGGCCCTGTATCCATCATACAGTACTTTTAGTTTTTACCTCTGACAGAAACCCACCAGCAACCTTATTGCAATGAGAATAAAGATCACTTTGATTTTGACAGTGTTGCAATATCAGAGGTAAAATAACTGTGAAAGAACTGGACACTCACTTGGGTTACATCAGCTACATAATTTTTTTTTTTGTTTTTCTCACGATGTTTTGCTTCCCCATTTTGAGAGCAGTAGTGATGAAATTATTTACACAAAGTTAAGTGCTCGCCTGGGTTCGAACCCACCTGCAAATCGTAAGTCGGAGCCGTTACTACTGGGCCACCACTGCTCTGACAAAAATAAATCTATTGACATTATCATAAATCTTTTGGTTTCATAGTCCGAGCTACAATCACAGTGTAACAACTACAACACTAAACTGACAGACGCAGAAGTAAGTTACGAGACTCTCAGGAATAAAGCGAAGCTCAGAGAGGAAGAACTGTTGTCTTTGCTGGAGGAACTAACGGCTAGGAACAAGAAACCTGAAAATATTGGCAAGTTTTGACTAAGACACCATACTTGTATTCAGAATCTTAAATCGTTTACATTACCTAACTATCCACTTTAGCGTTATGCAATCTTAAAGTATGTTGAATAACCCTTTGTAAAAAAGGTCATAAATATGTTATGTGAGGAATTTAAACTTTGTATTGACTTTGAGTTTCTAGTTCTAAAACATGATAAATAAGTATCAAAGTTTCTGAATCGGCTTCCTAAGACTATTTTCAAATATTTGCATTCTGAATAATTGTATTATTTTGTGTTATTTATTAACTTTTTTATTTTAATTAACAGGCAAAGTAATGTCCCGCACGTTAGACAAGGAGATACACTTCATGGATATTTCTAAAGATATTTCTCTTGTCAATAGTGACAATGAAAGCATAGTCAATACAAATGATGATGAATCTGACCATATGAACGATTTACTCGCTGACACACAATCAGAATTGAACTTAAGAAACCAAACCATCATAGAATTAGAGGCTAATATCTTTGCCCAGCAACAAAAGATATCCTTGTTAGAAGACCTTAACAAAAATCTCCATGAAGAAGTAACGACTTTCAAAGAAAAACTCTATTTAATGGACAATGAGAATTCTCTTCTTAAATCTACAATAGAAACACTAAATTCGACAATTAAAGACCAAAAAGAAAATTTAGAAGCCGCGAAAAATGACATAGATTCCTGTAATATTCTTATTCAAGAATTGCAAATAAAAATAATCGATAAAGAAAAACTACCAACCATCAACATTGATGACAGCGCACTTGAAAATATGATTGCTAATGAAGAGAAATTTATTGCTAGCAATGAAAATATGAAAAATATCATACACTCTCTTAAAATCGCCCTCGAAACGCGTAGTAAAGAAATTGATAAATTAAGAACATCTGCGCAAATAAACAGCGACGTAACACATGAAAATGTAATCTTAACGGAACAGCTTGAATCAAAAACAAAAGAGGTAGATAGCTTGAATAAGAAAATAAATGAATATATAACAAGTATCAATAAACTAATGCATGAAAAGGATGTTCTAAAAATTGTCGAACAGGAACTTTCTGCAAAACTGGCAAATTTTGAACATAAAACTAGTGAAAAGACGAATAAAGAAATCGACACTGCCTCTGAAAGACTGAATGATGAAAATGACAAGCTTATACTTTCCATAGCAGAAAAAGATCCTTCAGAAAAAGAAATATCTGAAATTAATAATCAGTTGTTGCAACAAATTGAGAATATGAAAGACAAAATTGCTGAATTAGAAACAGAAATAAGAGTAAAAGATGATCTGATATCTTCTCTCGAGAAAGAAGATGAAGAATCAAAAGACTATTTAAATATTTTTAACGTGTTAAGTAATAGTATGAATACTTTAGAAAATGTTGCTAATAATGTTGTCAAACAAAATGAAGAAACCTCAAAGAATAACAATGAGTTGAAAACTATGTTAGAAGTACTTACTTTAAAACATCATTCAGAAATATCAGCACTTCAGGAACAATTAGAAATCCTTAGTAGCAATGAAAGTAGTATAAACCAAGAAAATTTAACCATAACACAAACAATAAGTCAGTTGAACAATGAACTCGAAATAACCCGCAATCAGTTACATTCCACAATTTCAGAAAATGAGTGTCTGGAAGCTTCTCTAAAACAAGCTAAAGAAAATATAGAAATATCCAATATTAAAATTCTTGATTTACTTGATCGGAAAAATGTTCTTGAAGATCTAACGGCGAGGCAAGAGGAAAAAGAACGCATACTACAAGAAAAGATTTCAGAGTTTATTGTCATTAAGGAACAAATTACCAATTCAATCCAAGAGCGTGATGAGTTATTGAATAATGTCTGTGAAAAAATTACTGAATTCACGATCAATTATAACATCCAAAACGATATAAGGGGAGACGTGGGTAATGACTGTACCAAAATTCACGAACGCATTCTTTTAACATTGGATAAAATAGGAAGTCACATTACGTTTATCAGCTCGAAAAACGATGATGATGATGATGACGAAAATATCAAAGTAAATGAAACATTATCAGAAGCTAAGCAAGAAATAGTTGAATTGACACAACAGAATCTCAGTCTCGTAGAACAACTATCTCAGGTTGAAAGTAAGCGCAGTGAGTTGTCAATTAAATTAACTAGAATTCAGGATGACAATGAACAACTAAATAAAGAATTGTCAATGAGTCAACGAATCCTAGAAAGCCTACAGGCAGAACTAAGAATGAAGGTTGATGAACTAAGAAGCATGGAAGACAAAGTTAAAGACTGGAAAGAACAATTTAAAAGTATGGATGGTGAAATGAAACAGCAGATGAATGAATTAAAATTAGAAAACGAACAACTTAAAGCTAACATTGCAGATATTCGACATAAACCTATATCGAATTCAATAATTACGTACGAACACAAAGACTCGTATGATATTGACAGTCAAGATGTAGCTGATATAAAACATATCCCTGATAGCAGTACGTGTGGTGATCTATCGTCTCCTCCTAGCCTGTTAACGATATGCTGTAACAAAATAGTGGATTCCATACAACCTAAGGAGATTGAATCTTACACTACAACTACAAGTTCTAATGAATATTCAGATAATATTGAACAAAATGACATAGTCGAATGCAAATGTAATGAACTCTCCTCAGAACTGGAAGCTATTAAAAAAGAAAACTTTGAAATCACTGAACTTTTAGAACATTTAGAAGCTGTGAACCAATATCTTATTCAAGAACAAGAAGAAGCACGCAGTGAAATACAGCTTCTCATTGCACCCGCGCACGAATTGCAAAAGAAAATCATTAATCATAAAACAAATCTCTCAATCTTAACAGCTACTACTACCGCCGAAAATAGAGCTTTAAAATCGCAGGTTAAAGGACTACAGCATCACCATAGCCGTTTTCACAATGTGTGCCAAAGAGATATACCTGATTTTAAGAAGCAATTGCGTGAACTAATGACTTTGTTGAGAGGGGATCCGTCTATAGCCGATCAACAAAACGCCAGTTTTAAAAGATATTCATTACCAGATGTACTAGACAGTAGTACTGCTCTTCCTAACTTTAAAAACGAATCTACTTTAGACGGGGATCTATTGATGCTCGATACAAATATAACAATAACTACAGTTGCGGATAACACTCTGACAGCTCATGATCAAACTTGTTTAGATTTAACTCAGTGCTACAATGAAGTTTCTTGCCAAACAAACGAGTTGAATCAAATCGAAATTCTAAGTCATGACATGAACATGTATGAGAGATTAAATATCTTGAAAGATGAAAACGTTAAACTACGCGAATTAGTAATTAAATACGCTGAAATGAAACAATCAATGACAGACGCACAAATTAGCCCCATTAAGATAAATAATGCTGACCATGATAATATTATTCAAGTTCCTAAAAGTAACGAGATTAGTGCTCTTTATGAGTGTGATAAATGTAAAAAGCAAGCAGAATTGCAACACGCACAGGAAGTACTATATGACGAATTAAAATCACTTTCTCAAGAATTGTTGGACGTGAAATCGCAAAAAGCTGAGATCGAGCAAAAATATAACAATGTGATCCTAGAAACACCCGCAACTGATCTTCTTGTTAAGAAATTAAATAATTTAGAAAAAGATTATGATATTAAAATTCAGGAAATTACTAAACTTAAAAATACGCTTAGCTTTAAGGGTGAACAACTCAAAAACTTGCAAGACGAAAACGATTCCTTATCTACTCAAGTAATGGAAAACATATCCGAAGCTGATGACTTAAACAAAGAATTAGACAGTATGAAAAAAATCAATACTGAACTATTAGAGAAATGCACCAAGTTAGAACAATCAGTTAAGGAGAGTGAACAGCTTTCCAACAGTTGTTCCGAGTGCGTATCGAAAGACGAACTTGTAAAGACGATGGAGCTAAGACCAACAAAAACTTATACAAAACTAAACAGAAGTTTAAGCGACTCTGAAACCTCATCGAGGTATAACAAGATCTGCACGCTGCAAAGTGAATTAAATGCGGGTAGAGAAGATTGCAAGGAGATTACTGAAGATGTAGTCACTATTAAAAATCATTTAGACCGCAGCAATATCTCAATGGATTTAGATGATAGTATGGGAGAATCCAACATGTACGCGTTCACTAAGGACTATGCAATTAACAGCCCTCAGTCGAACAAATGTAGTATGCCTGATATACCTGAGGAGCTCCCCATGGATATATACAAAATGGACAAAATAGACTGTTTTAATTACTACGCTGAAAAAACAGGCGTAGGCAATGAAAATATCAACAGTGACATCAAAATTATCGATCTCATGAAAACGTTTTACGAACACTTAATAACTAAACACGGTAACGAAGTAGAGAATTTAACAAATAAATTAAAAGATTATGATGAAACTAAGAGCCAGTTAGAAAATCAAATCGGCAACTTAAAAGAAAAACATTCTCAAGTAACCATAGAATTGGAACAGAAAAACCAAAATTATAGCGCTGTTGAAAATGCTCTATCGCAAATTAAAGATAATATGAATACCTTAAACCAAGAGATTTTTAGTTTTACTGATGTAGACGTAACTAAACTGGTAAATATGTGCAAGGACTATTTCCTTGTCTTAGACAATAAATTAGGTTTGTCCAGTATGAAAATAATCGAAACTCTTATAGATAACATTTTAAACAAGCATCAAACTGATTTGACCGGAATTATGGAGCAATACACCAAGTTACAAGCGCACATGGAGAGTAGAACTAAGGAGTTAAGTTCTGTCAACGAAAACTTAGAATACATGAAGAGCCAGTTGTCTGCCAAAGAAGAAGAATACAATTTGCTCAAGGAACAGAAAGTGAGAATCCAAGAGATAAGCAACGCAGTCACGTTAGACATAGTCAAGAAAGACAAAGAATTAACTGAAATAATTAGCAATGTTTATAAAAAACTAATTGAACTAAACGTAGTTAAAAATCATGATATTGATTTGACATTGCCAGCTAACGCTAATATTGGCCTGCTATTTGAACACGTCATTACTCAACACAAAAACAGCATAAGCCTTGATATAGAAAAGGAGAAAGAAAATCTTGTCTTTGAAGTAAAGAATACAAAACAAATAATAGAAGAAACACAAAAGGAAATACAAGAACTTCAATCACGTAATCAAAACTTACAGGAAATTAATAACGTGGTTACCATTGATTTAGTGGACAGAGAGAAAAAACTACAAGCCCAAAGCGATTTGTATAAAGATTTGAATGAAATTTACGAAAGCAAAGTCAAAGAAAATAAAGCAAACGTGGACCTCATAGAAAAGTTATCAGAAGAAGTTAAATTATTAAAGGGTACCGTCGATGAGAAAGAAAAGATTATTGAAAAACTTGAACTGGAAATTGATACACAAAATAAAAATAAAGTAAAAGAATTTACTGAAATGATAGAAACTGTAAAAGTAATGCAAGATGACATTGCACACTTAAAATCAAGGAATGAAATAATAGTTAAAGAAAAGGATTCCTACGCTAATGAATTGCTAAAGTCTGGTGAAACCATTAAACAGAACAACATAGAAATGGATAAAATGACTTCAGATATTTTAATACTTAGAGAATCTGTACGAGAGAATGGTATTGTAATAGAAAATTTGAATGTAGAAGCCAAAAATTTGTTGAAACAGAATAAAGAGTTAAAGGCAAAATTCGAAGATAAATGTAGAGAATGCTCTAGACTGGAGACTAATATTAAAACGCATGAGAAGACCGCTGAGATTCAGACCAGAATGATAATGAGGTGAGTTTTCTATTACTATCTTTTGCTTTCGAATTAACTTAGTTTTTGACAATTGATGTTTCCCGCGGTTTTTCTTGCATCTTAGGGGAACATCTTCATGTATTCGGGTAAACCGACCCTGTGAACAAGACATGGTCTATCAGATAGACCACAGATTTGGATCATATTTGCCATCCAGATAGACTATAATAATTTATGGATGCCAAATATCATTCCAATCCGTTCAGCCATTTCGGCGTGGTTGACATGAAAACATACTTAGATTATTAGTAAAACAAAAAGAAAAGTTAAGTTGTTAAAATTACATTGACACATGGCATCCACAGTTGCTTACCCGATTGTCCACAATTCTACATCAATCAAAGCCATCTTAAATAGTTTTCAACCAATGAAATACTTACAAACAGTTCTAAATAAAAATCCTTTCGCATTGCTTGTTTTTGTATCATGGGTTACCATGGCAACTATTTATTTACAGATGTTGTAAATAAATAGTTGCCATGGTAACCAGTCAATAATATTTAAAGCTTTCCTATGTCAAACAGAATCATTTTTTTTGTTACAATTTATTTTTATTAATAGTCATATCGGCTTAAGAATCTTTATAGAAATGCCTCCGAATTTCGGGTAAGGCTTGTTAGGACCATTACTGCTTTCGTGTTGACTCGAATTAAGTTGATAAGTACTCACCTACAATATTTAGCAAGTGCTTTAGCTAACAATAATAATTATAGTTTCGTCTTTGTCTTGCACTTGTAGCTTCACAGTTATGTGACGTGATTAAAGATGCAAAACGGATTTTAAACCATTTGGTTTTAAACCGTCTTTTTGGTTTAAAATGATTTAAAACCACACTTAGCGGGTTAATAAGTTTATTTTTAATAGAATGAACTGACGCTTCACACGATGTGATCTAGACCACACATACTTCCTGATTTAGGATATATCAAAGGAATGTAAATAAAAATGTTTTAAAATCAAACTTGATTAAACATGTGCAACATAAAATTGACTAAGTATACCCAAAGTCTCAAATTCAGATAATTTATGTAAACAAAGGGGATAACATATCAAAAATATATCTTCGTAATGGTAATTCACATAAAATGGCGAAAAAAGAGGTTTCATTTTCTTTTAAGTACTGATTTTAATGAATAATAATTAATAAATAATCATACCGTAATTATTTTTATAAATTTTCGGTTTTAAACAAAGTTATTAAAAAAAGAAGATTTTCTGGTATAAAATATTTTATGATACTGGTAACAATGCAGGAGATACAAACATTTTCAAATTTTTTACATCTTCAACAACACTAATATTACAACTCTCATTCATAGATTCATAATGTAAGTAGCATATCTAGCCACATTTGGATGAAAACGGCTGCAAACTGTTTCGAGTAGAAATCGATTTTGGGAGGCCTACGTCTAGCACTGGACTTAAAGGACTGATTATGACGATCATTTGCCGTGTCTCCGACATACAACACAAAACATTGTTTAGCAACGGTATTTTGTTTGCATAGTTCTTATAATTAATTCACTTTAATTTTAGCGATGACTATTTACAATAAAATAATATGATAAAATGTTTTGCACCACTGTCGTGTCATTTTGACAGTGACATTTCTTGACATTACTTTGTTTACATAAATTATCTGAATTAGAGACTTTGGGTATAGCACCATTACTATAATTATTTAAAGAAGATTATACTTATTTATATTTTTGATGTATATATTAATACAAAAATCATGTAATTTTTTTTCCATAATCAGTGTTTTAAATTTTGATTTTTCCATGATGAAGAGTTAAACTAGAGAAACAGTTGACACAAGTGAAATTATTGCTTAAAATTCCTAATCAAGTAATAAAAAAATAAAAAAACTATTAATTAAATTTAAAAATTAAAATATGTAAATGACTTCACTTAAGATTAATAAAAATGGTAAATTCAATTAGCCTTTTAAACTTAATTTTAAGGGGTTTATTTATAAACGCTGCTTAAAGTTAAGTAATGATTAGCGACTGTTTAACCATACATTTTTGACGTTTGAACGTCACTTAACTTTAAGCAACGTTTATGAATAAACCTCTTAAAGTATAACGTAATCAATGTACGGCTCACGTGGTCGTGGTTTTAAACTGTTTTAAACAAATTGAATACGGGTTTCAAACCACAGAATTTGATTTCAAACGGTTTCTTTACAACTAACTATACACGTGATAAATAAGGGCTGATTTTCTTGGACATACATGATACTATACATGTGTAAATAAATTGATCGCCTAGTTGACGTGGTTGGGACCGCTATTGCGCCCCGTCCTCGGTTCTATCGCCAGGTCGGGCAAAGAGCTATAGTGTTTATCAATTAGGAGGGTCTAAGTCAGAACCCTGTCTGATTTTGTAGGCGGTAAATGGCAATAGGCTAGCCCCCATTATATGGGACTTAACGAGGGAAGTGCGGGTGTACACCTGTCAACGCCTTAGAATTACAGGCTTGGTGCTAAATGGTTATAAATTAATTTCAGGCTAGAGAAACAAAAGAACGAAGGCGACAAGACTATTAGTGAGAAGAACAAACAGATAGAAGAATTGAAACACAAGGTCTCCCTGCATTGTGATAGCAATGAAATCGAGCTATTGAGGAAGACTAAGGAAGTTTTAGAGGTATGTTTGATTTTGTTATTTGTACAATTATACATTGAAATCGCTTTTCGTATCTGTCTATGTGACCTTGTTTTTCTTCTAAACTACGCAACGGATTTTGATGCGGTTTTTCCAGAAGGTTTATGTATATAAACATAAATATCAAACTTACATAATATAATAAACAAACGATGTTTTGTCAACTCTTAAAAACCGTGCGCAGCAGGGGCAGGTCGCTAGTGTCGTTATAAATCGATTGCTATTAGTAGGAATGGTTTTCATTTTGACAATTCAACACTCACATCAAACAACAGTTATATCATGTGCATCAAGTTATATAATAAAATTCCGAGTTCAATAAAAACACTTCCATTTTTTAAATTTAAGCGTCATTTAACCAAACTACTCATTGGTAAATGCTTTTATAGTGTACTTGAGTTCTTAGACTATAAGTTGTGAATTATAGTATAATGTCATCTAAAATTAATTAATTGGTACCAAATTTGTGTGAATTTAATTTTATTTCATAACTAGCAGCCCGTCCCGGCTTCGCACGGGGTAGACAATACGAAAGACATTTTAAGACTCATTTTTCTACACCTTCGGTTACATTGTTCAAATTTTACCAAGGATCCCTAATTTTTTTCAAAATGAAATGTAGCCTATGTCAAATTGGAAGAATGTAGCATTCTATTGGTGAAAGAATTTTTTAAAGCGGCCCAGTACTTTTTGAGCCTATTCATTACAAACATACAAAAATAGGTACAAATCTTTCCTCTTTATAATATTAGTGTAGATGTAGATATAATTTACTAATCACATGCAATTTATTAATTTCTTAAAATAATAATTAAATAGTTATGTAAAATTTGCACGCCGACATTAAAGGCATAATAAGAAATCGATATAATTTATTTTAAGAACTTTCTGTACCTTATTTATGCAAATAAATGATTTTTGATTTTGATTTAGTTCAACATTCATTGCATTATTTACGTTTTGAGCAGACATATTTTTCGAACATACATAATGAAGCAATGGATTAAGCAATATGCTTCAAAATCATTCAGATTGCGATAGATAGTGTGTTACGCAATTAGGGTGCAAGTGGCCAATGGGGCCGAAAAGTTCTCGAGTTGCGACCGCGTACCAGAAGGCTTAAAGTGGATGTACCGATGACTGTAAAGGTTGCAGGAAGCCACTAGATGCAGGCTTGACCGGCTGTTGTGTCGAAGCTTTGGTTATAACTATGTCCTTATGTCCAGCCGCAATTTGTGTGATGATAGTTTGGAAAAAATAATTGAAAAGAGTACGCTTAGATGGTTTGGTCATGTTGAGAAGATGAATGAAAGGCGACTAAAAATAGATATGTGACGGCATCTACAACGTCACATGCGAACTACGCATCAAAGAACTGACGTCACAAATCCTGCATCGCGCAGTCAGAGTTTACCGCGCGACTAGCACATAATATAAGGTGTATCTATTCATACACGAAATATTTTAAGAGGAAGTTCTATAGGTGGTAAAAAAACCATAGCAGCGAAAAATTTTTTTTTCCAAAGTCTCTGATTCAGATAATTTATGTAAACAAAGTAATGTCAAGAAATGTCACTGTCAAAATGACAGGACAGTGGTGCAAAACATTTTATCATTACATTTTTTGTAAAAAATCATCTATAACATTTAAGTGAATTAATTAAAAGAACTATGCAAACAAAATACCGTCGCCAAACAATGTTTTGTGTAGTATGTCGGAGACACGGCATATGATCGTTATAATCAGCCCTTTTAAGTCCAGTGCTAGACGTAGGTTCCCAAAATCGATTTCCACTCGAAACAGTTTATAGCCGTTTTCATCCAAAATGTGGCTAGATATGCTACATACCCAATTATGGGTTATGCTCGCCTTTGTACACAAGCTGTCCTTATAATGTTATAACTAGAGATCGGATATTCGAATGCATATTCACCTAAAGTTGAGATGTTTGCTATTATGGAAAGCGCTTTTGTATCGAATAAATCCCGCGGTTCCGGTGTTTTATTTTTATTTTAACTAACACACTACTAACTACTTACTACTAACTTAAACCCTACATACACATATTTGCATAGGGACTTAAAATAATTTTAAATAAATATGCATCTGAATAGTTATGCAATCCAAGAATCCCGGGTATTTTTTTTTTTAATAATTAATATTTTAGAAGTCGCTTCCATACTATACACCCGACTAGTTATGCATTGCCGGTATTCTTGGCATCACGGGATATTTCCTTACAAAAAAATATATTTTAAGAAGCTGTTTCCATACTTTCATAGCTAATAATTAACTTTAGGTAAATATGCATCCGATTATCCGATCTCTAGTTATAACATTGTTTTTGTAATTTATGTGCACAATTAAGTATAATAATCTTTTGTTTTGCAGGCACGGGCGGCTGAGCTTGAAGAGCTAGTGGGTAAGTCTCGCCCATCCATCGACGCTCTCGCCGACTCGTCCCGACGAAGACGACAGAGCCTGCACGACTCTAAGCGCTTGTACGGCGATGATAAACATGAGTTTGGAGGTAAGGTATATCCTAAAAACCAGCCAAGTGCGAGTTGGACTCGCGCACGAAGGATCCGTACCATTATCTATAAAAACGGCAAACAAATCATGTCTATTGTATGGGAGTCCCACTTAAATATTTATTTTATTCTGTTTTAGTATTTTTTGTTATAGCGGCAACAGAAATACATCATCTGTGAAAATTAACAAAATTTTAGCTTTATTTTTTGTCACATGAAAACTTATGTCAAATTTTGAATGTACTAGGGCCACCAAACAATAATATGTGAATGAAAAAAAATTGACACGTCAGGTTTCCTTGTGACATCAAACCATATATTTTCGTGAAAAGTACAAACATCAGCTACATTTAGAGAAATTATTGCTTAATATAGAATAAATAATTATCGATTTTCGTGAATATTTGGCTTCTGGAACGTCTTTTTTAAGTCTCCAACAATAATCTGCTAGCATAGCACTTCTCCATTAAGGAAATGTCCTGATAGAACCTCTCGCCTTGTTTCGTCACTCACAGCACCCAAATTTGCCGGAAAGAAATCCAGATGAGAGTCCAACGTAGCAATTTTTAAGGACATTAAGTTGACGATTCATTCAGTTGATCTTCAGATACTTTATCGTGCTGACTTAGAACAAGTTCCGGAGTAGAATCCTGACTTTCTGATCGATTTTGAGGCTTTGGCACAGGCAGTTCGGCACTATGTAGGATGGGTCTGTTGGCCGAAGACAAGTTTGGATACTGGATAGTGTGTTTGGAGTTGGTTGTAATGCCTTTTGTTTGAGTCAAACAAAAATAACAATCACTTACATGATCCTTTGGTTCGGTCCAAATCATTGGTATAGCAAATGGCATATGTCTGGGTTCTTGTTTAGCCCAACCTAATAGCAATCTCGCACACATTACACAAAATTTATGTGGAACCCAGGATTTATCTTGATTCCTCACAGGAAATCCAAAATAGTCTAAATAGCACTGTTCAATTCTCCACACACACAACAAAAACTGTCAGGGTTGTTAGAACTCTTTCATGGCATGTTTACGATGTAACAAACATATATAAGATGTAATTTAGTTGAATGCAATAGTTATACAGTCGTCTAAAAGAAGTTATTCAAAAAAAGACAGGTCAGAAATGAAATGTAGCTGTCACAAAAAAACTGGATGTGATTGAAACAAAATTATTATATATTGTTAATTAGTTTGAGGGTACACCAACATGAACAAAAATCATCACAAAGTTCGTGTGACAAAAACAGTGTTTACCAGTGCTATCACAGTTCATGAGATACAGCCTGGTGACAGACGGACGGACGGACAGCGGAGTCTTAGTAATAGGGTCCCGTTTTACCCTTTGGGTACAGAACCCTAAAAACGATCCCTGACATACAAAATCTGTTTATTCATGTTTACGGTTTTACATACAAAGTAAGCCGCGCGATTCACCACTCGCCGTCTTGATCAACTCATAATTTAAACCATAGAACAGATAAAAGATGTTAGAAGGGCCTTGTGGGCGGGGCAAGCGCGCCTCAATTATGAGCAAACGCTCATAAGTCAACCGAAATTTGCTTCACCGGCCAACAATCGCGCTTTTATTGTGACAGCGTACGAAGCTTGTGCATCTTGCGCTACTATAACTTGTAAAAGAAGCCAGGTGTGTAGTGTAGCCCGAGAAGGGATTTATTTTCACCAGTATGTCCAAAAACCTTAAAATACAAGTGATATTTCTAATTATTGCAATAGTTTGTAGATAAAAACGATACAATCGCAAACAACTGCAAAATTATACATTGCTTGCAATACATTCGCGTAATGTATTGCGATCACTGCTAACGGCACGTGCGCCGAGCCAATTCTAAATCCATACGTATCGACAGTGTTGCACCAAGTTTTAAACAATGTCGATATTAAGTATGTCTGTATGAACACAAATGATTATTATCTGTAAAATTTGAATGAAAATAACTGTTTATTACCACCATTTACTGTTTATTGTGACATAATAATTATGACGTAAAACACAGCTGCAATTAGCTAAAAACGAAAGAAAATTTAAATTTCGCGGCTATATCGGATGTTGCCTCTTATATATTTAGGAAGTCCACACAATTTGTACCCCTTCCCCCTTCCCAAATAAAAGCGAAAAATTGCAAAACTGAAAGTAACAAAATTACTTATCGATACAAATAATCGACCTTTTGCTCACCGTAAAATAAATGAGAAATTAATGTGTGTGAGTGTTCATCAAACGCAGTGTTTGCGTTAGTGTGACAACCAATAGCAAACTCGCGATCTAAGTGCGTGTGGTTTATTTGTGTGCGTAATGCGCGTACGTATTGGTCTCTTGCTTGTAGTGGAGTTAGAGAGTGGGAGACAAGCGGCGACACGCGTTTTAATACAAATCAGGTACTATTTCCGTTCTAACCGTTTTTTATCTGTTCTGCGATTTAAACCTCTGGTAGAGTTCTTAGTTCGGGCAATCCCGAAATATATTCGTGTGTTTAAACCGTAAACATAAGTATGAAGATGTGTCATGAAAGTTAATTATGTATACACCGTGGCATTTTAACCGTCTTACAACGGCAGCCCACTTCATGTATCCAATGACTACTAATCATTCATAACAAAAAATAACAAAATAAAAACCATTTGAATAATTCAAAAAATTTAATAGTATTAAATAAGTATGACGCATGACGCAATTTGAAACACCCTGTTACGAGCGCGCGGTCAGAGCCGTAACAAAAAAGTGACACCAAAGTAGCCACGAGCGTTTTAGCGGATAAGTACGATAAGTACGTTTCAAGGTCGCGCGGAATGGAGCGGCCACATGTTTATCAGAGTTCATTCACCCTACTGTAAAAATGTGTTTCTTACTATTGCAACCTTAATGTTCTCGGTATGTATGTAGTAGGTTGTATATTTAACCCAAACTAAGTTGTGTAAGATAGACACGAGTAGGTACATACTAAGTGCAGATTATTAAAAGAGGTACGATTTAAGTTACAAACATACGGCCGATTTCAATAACTGATAAATTTGTTTTCGTTCGACAGATAGAAATTTGACTCGGGTACCTACGTACGTTAAAGATCCAGAATTTCGATCTCTAACCTGGGCAAATAACAAAACAAAAGATAGTTAATGAAACTGCAGTACGTAAATTGTTTCCGGCGTATTTAAAAAATTGGAATCAACTGAATTATTTACACTAATTACGTATTTACAAATGATCACTTTTTGTTTACACATGCAAGTAGTTATACTTCATTTACTATAGCATTAGAAAAAAGAGGCTCGTAGAAGCAGGAGTGCGAAACATTTTATTCAAAGTTAAAAGTTTAAACAATTAAACTAAAAATGTTTTAACATAACTTTGATAAATAGGTCGTAATAACATCTTCATCACACATTACTTACAACAAAACGAATGAATGAAACAAACGATTACGTCGTGATGATTTAAATTTAATTAAGATTAAAGGAAATAAAAGTCTTTTTTTTTACAATATTTTATTTAAAACAACAACTTTCAACACACAATAGTTGGTGTAACTTCTTCGTCTTCATCATATAATTTAGTCACTATCATCAGAGAATAAAGATGAAGAAGTTTCACCGACGTTACCTAATAATAAATCTTTCTACCACATCATCCATTATGCTTTAACTTTTCCTCTTCTTTAATTGCATGAGCAACGCAAGACTGCCATCGTTCTAGCGTAATACTATCCAGATCTTGTGGGAGTAATTGTTTCTCCTTGTCTAATTTGAACGTTTTGTTATGTTGAGCCACATACCCCATCATTTGAGCCCATATTAATTCTATAGGGTTGAACTCGCAGTGGTAGGGTGGGAGGCGCAATACTGAAATACCCTTCTCTCTAGCCATCTCATCTACAACAAACTTTTGGTATAAATGTCTTTGTATTTTTGCTTTTTCTAATAAAGTTGCCCTAAGATCTTTTTCCTCAAAAGGAATATTTTTGCTTTTAAACCATTCCTGTATATCTGCCTTTCGTGTAGCTGTGGTTGACAGCTTCTCCAATGTCCTTGAGTGGTATAGTGCATTGTCCATAACAATTACAGCGCCACTCTCAATTTTTGACAAAATTAACTTGAACCATTTTCACTTTTGTCTATCGCGCTTCTATAACATATTCCCTGTAAATTGAGAGGTCTGGCTCTTATGAAACAGGAAATCCTAGTACAAGAGTCAGGGCTACACAGATGATTGTGTCTTGAAGTGTAAATAAATAAATTATTATTATTATTAAAGTTGAAGGCGTCCATTTCGGAGTGGTCATCTTCATCACCTTTCTTTGCATCAAATATTAATGCAGCATTTATAACTTTAAAAGTTCGCTTTGCATGCGTTAATTCATAATACAATATAATATGTATTACTTAATTAATAGTCAATAACAATGGGGTGTTCATTTTTTTATGGCGAGGACATTCCATAAAATAAATACCAGTATGACCGATTATAAGTTGGATTTTTTAAACCAGCAGATAGACCTTCCCAATGTGCTTCTTTTGAAGACTTATTATTAGTGTCATGCCATATTAGGCTTTTCGTGTGACCTGTTTGTATGATAAAAGGTTATTAATATAAATACCATTCATTTCACGAACCAATTTTATGAAATTATGTTTAACTGTATAATTAATTATAATGTTATTGAATACAAGAGGTCATACACTGCTTAGTGCATAAATAGCTGTTAAGAAATTTAGAAGCACTGTACCTTCATTTAGCCAAGTGTCATCTAAATAATAATATATTTTCCTTCCTTTATTCCTTAGCCTTTTTATTTCATGAAGATATTTTAGTCTCCAAAGGACGATCTCCTGCTTGTCTATGACTTCTATGAGTGCACTTTTTCTGCTCCGTTTGATTTATGTGAACTTTAATGTTTATTTAATTATTTTATACAGACTGCTTTTTTTTAAATCTGGCAGGAGAAGGAATGAATTTTCCTGCATATTCCACTAAATGTGATGTCATCAAAATCATCACGTTTCATGTGCTTCTGTTGGGGAGGGGGAGATTGCAGGCGACTTTTTATGTTGTACTCTTTGAGAATATTGGACAGAGTAGCCCGAGATACGCCTGTAAATAATAAAATCATGTGCGGAGTTTCTAAAATATAATACATTTTATCACAATGCATGTTAGTTTCAAATATTTTTATAGTAATAATTTTATGAATCATCCTTACCGGCAACTTCTGCGATTTTGTTTATCATCTCAGTCCTATAATGAGGATTATCTGCAGGCCAGGACTCCAATTGCTTAAAAATATTTATCACAGGTTGTTATTCTACAGCACGCAGCGTTCTCTTTTTTTGGGAGACATTATTATTTCGTCGGAGTCAACTTTTGGACCACGTTTTTTTCGCCGTTGGCTTTGGTCAGACTCAGCACTTATATGTTGTAAGCCACTCGGTCCCGCACCGGGATCACTCATAGCTCAAAAAAAAAGTAACGTTTTGTACAAACAACCCAATGACAACACTGATAACAATACAATAATAAAGAAATAACTAAATATTATTTATTATTTTAATAAATAACAACAAAATCACGAAAATTAAACAATAACAAACAAAGTATTCACAAGTAAATGACATACATGACAATCTTAGAACATTGTCAAGTCAATTTCACAGACGACATAAACCAGTAAAATTAGAAATCCCCGGCTGTCACAGCTTATGAAGGGATTAAGTAACATTTTAGATTTGGTAGGATTATAGTGAAACAAAAAGCGTTGCAGTATTGTTGACTCCTGCTTCTTTTAGGTTTTTAGCATAGGCACTGTAATTTTAAATTGGAATGAAATAATATATCTAAATGAAAGCTACTTAATTTCATATGGTTGTTTTTTTAAATGATTACAATTAAGTGTGATAGCTGATATATAAATTCATTTAAATCGATTTGGCGTCAATCGTAACTATAACAAGTTTATTGTACTTTTGTTATAAAGTGTGCATCAAAAATAACCTTTTTTAACTTCTGTCTAATGCTATTATAAATGGAGTATAGTTAAGCTTTACCTGTGCGCGGGTGTTGTTCAAAATAATCCATTATTGCGTACAGGAATACCATGTGCAGGTACTCGATATTCAAGAATTGATAGTTCATATCACTCATTGTGAAGTAGGTAGGTACCTAATCTCTCTAGCGATCGCGAACAATGGTCGATGACCGGTAGCGCGCGCGCGCACTTCCACTTCCGATATTCGGACGCAACTGAGACACTGTGAGAGTGACCTCAACCTATTTTTTTGTGAAAGGGGTGTGGGCGTGGCACGCGCCGCATAGCGTTAGAACTTCTCATTGGATGACGGTCCACGTGGACTGTGCTTGATTGGGTAAGCCAGCGATGGAATGATCTACTCGCTCGTGCGCTGAGTAGGTATGTTCTACCGTTTAATACGTAAACATTATAAACAGGATGTTCATAATTGTAATGCATTATTTATTTTTCTTTGCACCTATTATTTTAACTAATGGTAACAAATTTTTAATCACGCCTAGAGGTATTTTATGTCGGATACATTGAGTGGACTTCTTTTGTAAGACGACTAAAATGCCACAGTGTATGTGGCTTATCAATCCGTGAACAGTTTGAATGTATTTCCTAATTTGTTTCAGATCACAATAGCGTGGAAACTATGTTTGAGTCTAGGCAGAAACCAGACGACCTTTTCATGGATGTGGACGAGGATATATCCAACAGAAGCACTCCGGTTATGAGACATAGCAAAGGGTACATTCATAAAAAAATAATTTATGGTAACTTGTGGTTTCTTCACAAACTAACTTTAATAATTATGTTTGTATTGTTTCAGGCGAGACAGTTTATCCCTTTCAAAGACTGATCAGGTAGGAATAATATTGACAATTATAATTAAGCGTCCATCAGTGCTTAACCCTTTGACCACCACGTTAAAAAAGCAAAAACGTGCCCTCGGCGCCATGATACGAATTCATCCTTTCGAGTTTTTGTCATCTTATGTTAATACTAGCTTTTTTCCGCAGCTCCGCCCGCGTGGATGTCGGTTATCGCGTATAAAAAGTAGCCTATGTCCTTCTCCATATCCCAGGCTATATCTCTGCCAAATTTCATGACGATCGGTTCAGCGGTTTAGGCGTGAAAACGTAACATACAGACAGACAGAGTTACTTTCACATTTATAATATTAGTATGGATAGATGAAATATACTAATATAAATTGGACGTAGTTAAGCAGAAAGAACTCAACCCACATTGTGGTCAGGGATAAGTTGTATATACAAAAGAGGTCCTAACGGTTGATTCTTTCACTCGGCATAAAAGATCCGTGATTCTACAAAGATAAGGTTGATTTTTTTTAATGTTAGGAACAAACCCACATGTATCTGGGTACCTTCCGTTAACCGTTAGGACCTCTTTAGTATATACAACTCATCCCTGACCACAATGTGGATTGAGTCGTCTCTGCTTAACTACGTCCAATTAGGATACGTCAAGGAACGTATTTAGCTCAGGAAATAAAATAAAAACAAATGTTGTTTAATGAGCTTTATTTACATATTTATGTATAAAAGTCTGTCATGTAGTCGTGACCGTGGCGTGCTGGGCTCATTTTGGTTTGTCATCTATACATGACTGTGGCGGTCAAAAGGTTAAATTATTTCATGGCAGTAATATATTGTGGTGAACGCTATATATAGGGCGAGTTTCACTAATGAAACTAAACGCGATCAGCACATCTAAACCGCGTTCAAGATCTGCCAGTAGTATGGAATATTGACACTGACAGCTCTTGAACGTGGTTTAGGTGTCCTGATCGCGTTCTGTTTCAATTGTGAAATTAGCCCTTACAGCCTAGTGCTTCACCGACCGTCAGTGCGTAGCGTCGGTCCTGACGATACGCATTGATCCTAAGTAAGAGCAACACTGAATGCGCTTATTATTTTCATAGCGCGTCGATCGACCGACGTAGGGCATGCGGACACGCTCGACAGACGGTCCTCGTACGCAGTGCGGAGTATCGTGCGCATGCGTACAATATGAATTTCCATATAAATGACGAACGTGACCGACGCACGCACCTACGGTGAAGCACTCTCACCGTCCTTAATTGATAAATGAAACAACGTGGTCACCTTACCTTATAACGCTGATGACACTTGTGTATTCTACTTCGGATCCGTCATCCATCAAATTATTTCACAAGCAGAAGATGACTTAAATTCTTTATTAGCATGGTTTCAATTCAATCTCCTGACAACAAATATCTCTAAAACATGTTATGTTATATTTATTGGTCCATCCACACCGAAGTTAATTTTTGTAGAGCAACATTTTGCAACATGAGAAATCGCAAAAATCTTTTCCCATACATTTCGTAGGAAATGAGACTCCATCTTACTTTTTATGATGGATAGCGGCCACTACAAAAGCCAGAAATCGCATAAAACTTTTCCTATAACTGTTAAGTGTTCTAAACTATTGAAGGACATTTTTTTTCTTTGTTTTTTCAGAATTACCGAAAACACAAGCAACAAACTATCAAAATTCTGATCTCAAAGTAAATAAAATTATAACGTGTTTTCGTTCAAAATTCAAAGCAATTTTTATTTTTTTTCATTATCGGCCATTTTTTATTGTAGCAGCTAGTCTATCCATAGTACAAAAAGTAAGTTGGTAGTCTCAGTTCCAACGAAATGTATGGAAAAAGTTTTTTTGCGATTTCTGACTTTTCTAGTACTCAAACCTCAGTTGGTCCCATAACGTTTTTTGATCCTTATATGAAACAGGATCGATTGGCATCAAAAAAAAGTTTTTATGAAAATGGCCCATTTTTTTGCTGTCAGTTTTTTTTTTTTTTTTAATCTGCGAATGGGTCAACATTTCTGAAAAAAAAAGGACAGTCTCCTAAGACCGTTTTCCTGTAGCTAGAACGGCTAATGTACCTGCCCTTACTGTCCATATCAAAAATCCACTCTGTATAAATGCGGATCGATCACTTCTAGAGAAATGAAGGCATTGTATATCTACTTTGTAACTGATGATGACGAACTTTATGTAATTTATGTATGTTCTAGTATTATTCTCGAGTAAATGACATTTATGTTTTTATTAAGAAAAAAGTTTCTTTAAACCTAATTGTCATGTGCATTAGTCCTTTAGTTATTAGGATTGTTTCTAGCATAAGTGTAAAGTATATCATGTGGCTGTGCTTTAAAAAAAAAATAACTACTCCAACTTCCTATCATTAATTTGTTGTTGTATAAGGACGAGGAGGCCTCATCTCGACCGAGTAGCGTTGTAGCGACACGTCGACGTAGGCAGAGCATTCACGATCTGCACAGAAGTGTACGTCACACACCGTCACCTGGTAACGTAGCTAAACTTTCATACACATCACATAGCCATTATCTAAGCACTCTGTACAACAAACTTATACCCAAAGTCTCAAATTCAGATAATTTATGTAAACAAAGGGGATAACATATCAAAAAAATATCTTCGTAATGGTAATTCACATAAAATTGCGAAAAAAGAGGTTACATTTTCTTTTAAGTACTGATTTTAAGAAATAATAATTAACAAATAATCATACCATAATATTTTTTATAAATTTCCGGTTTTAAACAAAGTTATTAAAAAATGAAGATTTTCTGGTATAAAATATTTTATGATACTGGTAACAATGCAGGAGATCCAAACATTTTCAAATGTTTTACATCTTCAACAACACTAATATTACAACTCTCATTCATAGATTCATATTGTAAGTATGCATAACATTTTGGATGAAAACGGCAGTAAACTGTTTCGAGTGGAAATCGATTTTGTGAGGCCTACGTCTAGCACTGGACTTAAAAGGGCTGATTATGACGATCATATGCCGTGTCCAACACAGTACATAAAACATTGCTTGGCAACGGTATTTTGTTTGCATAGTTCTTATAATTAATTCACTTTAATTTTAGTGATGACTATTTACAAAAAAAGAATGATAAAATGTTTTGCACCACTGTCCTGTCATTTTGACATTGACATTTCTTGACATTACTTTGTTTACATAAATTATCTGAATTAGAGACTTTGGGTATAGTAACATTGAGTACAAATTATTGCTGGGGACTTTCATTTATGGCACCGTGCAATGTTACGCACGTAAAACATGGCGCTTATGAGTGCATGGAACAGTACAGGAGTTGTAGAGTATTTAAAATTATAAATCGTCAAATTCCTTCTTCCGAAATGTTTGCATCCAACAACTGCATGTATGTTTGATATGTTGAGTTTCACTTTCAGGTCTAGACCAATCGAACAGGATACTTGATGAATTCAACCATTCGAAGCCTTCTGACACTTCGGGTGATGTCGTCAGGTTCGTAATAAACCTTTTTATAACTATTTACATACACAAAGAACAACGCTTTTAATGCTTGGCGGGAAGCACACTTCTTGTCGAACAAATATCAAACATTGCGTTTGTTGCTCACATGGTCAAGACTTTGCTCATTGACGTCCAAAATGTGCCATTTTGATTTTATAAAAACAAAACTTAGCCTATACGCGCGACCTAGACGAGACCTAAATCCATCCAGCCGTTAGGATCAGCTTAGGAGGCTTCGAGGGTATAAATAACCCCACATACAAAGATACATCGATACGCGAGAAAAACATAACCCTGTCTGCTGTCCCGCAGTCGGGTAATAAGTATGTCTGATGTTACAGTGAGTTGTCCCTTCTGCGAGAGCGTTTAGCGTTCTGTCAGCAAGAGTTAGAAGATCTAAAAGAGAAGTACAGAGAGCTGGACGAGGAGTGTGAGACGTGCGCGGAATACCTGCGCGAAAGAGACGAACAGTGTTCGCGGCTGAAGAAAGAGAAGGCGGCACTTCAGGTAAGATTTTACAAGGTCTTTGATGCGGCACAGCTGGGCGGTAAAATCGAATATATATTTTTCCGCCCGATTGTGCCAAATCATGTCGACCCATACAACAATTTAGCACGTCTTACATGCCCATTACTATCAAGTTTCCCCAACTTATTAAAAAGTCGTTGTATTTAATACTTCAAACACAAATGTGCAAAGGCGGACTTAATGCCATAGGCAATTTCTCCATTAAGACTGTGAAGTTTGCCAACTAATTAAATGTCGTTGTATTTATTTATATAGATTTTGCGCGCGGCTCCGCCCGCGTAGATGTCGGTTATCGCGTAAAAAAGTAGCCTATGTCCTTCTTCATATCCCAGACTATATCTCTGCCAAATTTCATGACGATCGGTTCATCGGTTTTGCCGTGAAAACGTAACATACAGACAGACAGACAGAGTTACTTTCACATTTATAATATTAGTATGGATACTTCAAATACAAAAACGTAGAAAGGTGGATTTAATGCCATAGACAATGTCTCCATTATGACTGAAGTTTCGCCAGCTAATTAAAAAGTCGTTGTATTTAATTTTATTTCTGCAAAAGAACGACAATAAAGATCACTGTCATGCAAAACCAGATAAAAAAATACTGAAAACACTGCGAACGCTGAGTACAAAACAATACGTCTTTTATGAATATTAACTTAATAACTTCTATTTCCTAATCGTGTCCAACTGACAGGCGTCAGGAGCGAATTCTCAAATAATTAATGGTGTACTGATTAATTTAACTTTATTACAGGAAACAGTGTCCGATCTCAAGGAGAAATTACAGTTGTGCAGTCCCAATCAAAGTCAACAGATCGCATCAAAACCGAGCGTCGCTCACGTCGGCGTTAACACTGACGAAGGTAAAAAGAATTGACATTTTTTTTTTTTTATATTATTGAAATAGTTTGATAGTTAATTTGGTATATGCAGTTTATCCCGTGTATGTTATTTTTATCCTACCTATTAAAAAATTCAAATATCTAATATCATTTTCATAAACTGCTTTCATAAAAGAGTTTACAGGTTGGTTAGCATGGTAACTACTCTCTCGCGGTTTTTGTAATTGGTTCCTAGAGAATTTTAGTTTTTTAGTACGAATTACACTAGTCAACAAATTAAATACTTTTTTGTTTTAGGTGAGGTCTACCTATGTTATTAATATTCTTTGCTATTGGCCTAATAGAAGTCTTACGAAGGGGTGTCGTGCTACCCCGTTACTGGGTTGTGAAGGTCAGATAGGCAGTCGGTCCCTGTTAAATGAAACAGCTGCATACAGTTAGACATTCTTCCATTGTACCAACCGTTGAGAATCGAATAACACTTTAAACAGCACTTTAGAAACCCACGTCTTATCTTTATTTCTCACGTCTCGGTTAAAATAAGGTAAAAACATTGTTTAATTAGGTCAGAAAGGAGTTTTTTTCGATTTTGATAAGTCAAAGAACATAAGTTGTTATTAATGGGTTTTTTTTTTTAACTTTGCGCCACACTAGGAATTTCTCCTGTATCGTAGGTGCGTTTACAAACATTTAAACTCACATACACAAACAGCCAGACCCGGAACAACTACTTATTATAGGTCATTCAAATATTTATTCCGTGCGAGAATCGAACCCGCGACACGCAGCGCAGCAGTCAATCGCTTAACCACTGCGCCAACAGTGTCGTCGTGTCGTTTGTGTCGTAGTAATACAGTTCTGTAAGGTTGTTAATGTTTTACCAATAACCTTGTACTGGTTATTTGTCATTTATATTTCTCAAATTGTTCTATGGAACAAGGAAAATAAAGCTGTTTTACAATTATCAAACAAATAATTATATTATTTATAATAATTAGTATGTAGGTAGGTACTCGTATTTGAACTGTTGATGTAAGCAACATAGATGTGGCACTCAAAATGACAGATCTCTGTTTCAAACATCACATGGAACAATCTGGGAAAATTTTAGTTCCGATTTTATACCGTGACGTCACTAAGAAGTGAGCATGGGTGAAACGCTAGTATATAGTTCTATAATACAAATAAAATTTGACACATTTTGTCCGATGACGTCATGTTCCATAAAACAAATGGGAACTACCGATGTTCCCGTCTCTTTCTTGCACGTGTAGTTTGACAGTTGTGCAAAAACATCTAAAATGTAAATATTGTACCAGATTGGACCAACCTACATTCAGTGGTGGTCGACCGCATGTCGTTCGACGCCGAAGTCGAGAAGAACAAGAAACTCACCAAGACCATAGAAGAGTTACGTTTCAAGAAACAAGACTTGAAGAATACAATCGGCAAAATGCAGAAGGCTTTGGAGAAGAATAGTAGTCGCAGGTCATTATGATTGCTTAATGCTTTTATAGTCATAGTAGTAGTTGCTTCGGAGAGTGTGCGAAGGAGCTCCACGACCTGCTCCCACCATCACCCTTTTATTACCGGACTACCAGACGTACTGCAGGGTACCATCCGCACTTGGTTGATATCCCGTCCAGTTGTACTCAGCTCTTCTCCTCCACATTTATTATGCGCACAGCCAAAGTGTGAAACTCTGCCAGCGTCCCCTGTGTTCCCTTCCACATATAACCCGTCTGCATTCAAAGCAAGAGTAAACAGGCATCTTCTGGGCATGCTCGTTCCATCATAGACCTCATCCATCGCTTTCTATCAGGCGAGATCTAGGTCAAGAGCAGGCCCAATCAGCACTCTCCTAGAAGCCAATAATTATGTAACTTTTTGCTAATGATGGATGGTTTTATTTATATGCCTGGAGAATTGTAAGACAAAACAAGCACACAGAACTAGTGTAAGGGGTATTTGTGAATAAATGTTTACTTAGTTAAACTTACTTTGCACAATAAGGTAATTTGCGTTGCCCCTGTTGTCTACTTATTCCGAAAAAAATACATGATTATAAAACATGGCCCACTTCAAAATATCGTAGACATTATTTGCTACATCTATACGAATAAATAAAATTGAAGTGTCTGTTTGTAAGGTCAGGACAACTGATTTTTACTAAATGCATGTGAAAGTATATCGACGGTTAAAAGGACAAGTGACATTTTTTTAGAAAATGAGTCATGAATGCCATCCTACTTAAAGTCTTATTTATTTTAAGTAGAATGGCATTCATGACTCATTTTCGATGCTCATGGGCCCACTATATAAGCGATTTTTTTTTCGAAAATGAGTACCTTTTAACCGTCGATATACGGTACTTATAACTTAAAAAATAATAATTAAATGTTTTATCTGTCTGTTCCTGATTTTTACTAAATGCATATGAAAGTGTATACGGCACTTGTAACAAAAAAACGATTTTAATAAAAAAAATATCTGTCTGTTTCATCCGGCTAATCTCCGAGACGGCTGGACCGATTTTGACGGGACATTAGGCTACTTTTATTTTAGAAAAAGCCAAGCATGCGGGCGTAGCCGCGGGCAGCGGCTAGTTTTTATAATATAACCTTTTGCAAACAGGGAACTAGACTCAGCGCGGCATGAGCTTCAATCGTGCAAACAAGAGCTGATACAACTGAGAGAGAAGTACAAGGATCTGGACGAAGAGTGCGAGACGTGCGCCCAGTACTTGCGAGAGAAGGAGGAACAGTGTCGCAGGCTGAAGGAGGCTAAGACTGCTCTAGAGGTACGTGTCTTCGCTTAAGAGGTAAGCGCTAAGGTAGCTCATGAAATAGAAATTTTCTTACATTTTTTGCAATTAGCAGGTCAGTGTCAGTTTGTATGTTGATGCGCGACCGTAACAAATAGGGCTATCATCATTTCAGCCGAAAGACGTCCACTGCTGGACATAAGCCTCCTCCGATTGGGAGGGTTTGCCATAATCGCCACGCTTGGCAGGCGGGTTGGCGATCGCAGTATGGTGTTAAAAATGCATAGAGAACGCTACTGCCCATTCTCTAGTAAGTTCCTTAGTCGCATTTTACGACACCCACGGGAAGAAATGGGGTGGTGCTATTCTTTACGTCCGGCACCACACGGTACATAAATATGGCTATACAGAATTATAATCATTAGAATCAGCAATACAACTCCTTAAGTTAGAATTGGCCTCAAATTTCATAATTTCATGAAATAGCCATTCAATAGGGTAGAAATTTGTATTGATGATTATAATTCTAAACTTTTTTTCCGATCGGTCCCTCTAACGGAATAAAGCAAGGTGACAGATCGGAATAATTCTTTAGATCAACATACAACCAGGGCCTTAAGTCTGCTATTACAATAGTGTCAGAATGGTCTCGCCATTGTGAGTTTTTGACAGATTTGCCATACAAACACTGTCAAATACTCACAATGGCGAGACCATTCTGACACTATTGTAATAGCAGACTTGAGGCCCTGATACTGTGCTGCAAATTGCAAAACACGTAAGATAATTTGAATTTCATGGGCTACCTTGACTCTTTCGCCTTAATTCCTTATTGTATAAAACCCAAAATGACAAACTTCCATACAAACTTTCATCTCTTATTTCACCCCTTTAGGGAATCAATTTTCAAAAACCTATCCTTAGTGCTTGCTTTCGTTAAATAAAGAACTCTTGTGCTAAATTTTCATGCGAACCATAATTCCCAGATCGAGCAGTGTTATTGGGTTTTTCTACCAGGAATTTCTCAGTAGCAGACCGGAGTCTGGATTTGTCCCGGTTGATGGCAATAGGCTCGCCCCCTATTATACATAACTGGGACTTGGGACTTATACATAACTGGCGAAATGTGGGTGTGAAATAGTAGGTCTATTGTTACACCTCTGCGTAACCCTTCCGGGAGACAAAGCGTGAGGTTATTTTATTTAAATTGCTATGCTCTTACAGGGTTTATGTCGGGACTCTTAAATCTGTAAGAAAGAAAGAAATTTTATTTGCTCGAACATGTGTATACATACAGAATTAAAATAAATACGTGCATGCAAGATCTTGAAATAAGAGTGGCTCCTGACATGTCTGCCATTTCTCATGGCGTGCAAATATATTTGTACAATTATTAATAATAAATTAATGATTTTTAACTATTACACTTATACATATTATATTATTATTCTTATATTTACATTATCCAATTATTTATTAATTATTTTCCTTGTCCAATATTACAGATTACAATTATCACAATAACAATGTAAAAACTCTTTTACCACATGAGAGTAATAAAGATTTGTATTCTTATTTTTCTCTTTCAGACTCAACTGCAAGAGTTCCAAGGCGAACACAACGCGAAGTCGCACTCAACGCGCAAGAAGCGTCAGAGTCTACACGATCAGAACCGATCTGCCACCGTCGACGTTAAGGACGCCTGTACTGAGACATGTGACGGTAAGATAATGTCTTTAGATAGTACTGTATCCCTGCATACATTTGTAGACAAACACTTCACTTTAGAGATAGACAGCAAACGACGAGTTGCCAACAGATGGTACTTTGGAATCCTACATCGCGCAAGCAAAGGTTTCATACAGGATAAGTTTTTAACATGTGCGTAAATTTTTTTTGGTGGTTCAGTATCAGTAATAGAACACATTTCCATTATTTGTTCAATACTTTTTTTTTGTCCTACTTGAAATCAGTGAAATATGGATACAATCGTAATCATATCAATGGGCGAGCGCACAGCTGACAGGTACCTACTACTGCGTTCCGCTTCACTGATAAGACATATCAAAACGACGTAGCGTAGACGTAGCGTTTGAAGGCCTCCCACAAGGTGGACCGATGACCTTATGAAAGCCGCAGGAATCCGCTGGATGCGGGAAGCACAAAACCGGTCGAGGTGGCGGTGCTTGGGGGAGGCCTATGTCCAGCAGTGGACGTCTTTCGGCTGAAATTATGATGATGATATCAAAATAAGAAATAGGTGTATAATAAAACACGTTTAAGTTTAATTTGTCAAAATTTGCGCACTGATTAAAAACTTTTCCCTGTATACTGTGATGTAATTTAAGATAGGGCAGTATTTATTTATTTACTATTACCACTTACATTTGTTATTGCAGCAGCTGTATTAGTAAAAGCAGCTACAGTAGCTGTTGTTGACTTCCACAAATTTTAGAGCTATTTAATTAGTTTTGACGGATTTTGTAAACAATTATAAAAACTGCGGTTCCTTTACCAAGTTAATCAGCCGACTTTCACTATTTCCAAATTAGATTAACACATTCTTCATAAAACTCTGAAAAGTAACACCAATAAAAATATGAAATGTAAAGTGTAAAATGTAAACCAAAATCAAAAGTCATTTATTCAAATTAGGTTGAGAATCAGCAATTTACGAACGTCAAAATGACAAGGCAGTCTCCGGGCACGCGCGGCCTGCACCACTACCCGGTGCCCGTGACTACCTTCCGGCTCCATCATCAGACCCTGGACACTACGTAGTGTTATAGCACTTATTTATGTTTATAATTTTTATGATATTAATTTTATTTTCTGTGATTAATATAAATTTAACTCACACACTGACTTATTATATGTTGTTTTTTTTTTTTTTTTTTTGGAAATCATATTCAATGTTTATAGATATGTGAGCACCATGTACCTATCGCATTTATTAATTTTTCTGTTATTACTTCACTTTTCATTCTTTTTACCAATTGTGGTAATTTTTATATATTTTTTTATATTTTTTATTTTTTTATTCTAGGTACATCGTCTTCACCTATAAATATTAATTAATGTATACAAACTATTGTTAACATTTTAAAAGAGTAAGTATGGAGTTTCTTGCTCATTCTTCTCCATACATAACTACATTTTGGAAGGCGCAACTAGAATCAATTAACTATTCATGTAATTTTTGACGTTCAAAAGTGCATCTTCGTGCCTATTTGAAATAAATGATTTGACTTTGACTTGTAAAAACGTCCAATGAGTTCAAACACGATGTTGCTATCTTCAGTTCCACGTTTATCATCAGACCCTGGATACTATCTCGGGCTATAGTAGTTGTCAAGACAAAACCAACGAGTTTAAACTCAACGACGCTATGTCATACATATCCAATAAACATTTAAAATAAATAAATAAAACTACCTACCAGAAAAACCGTCAAAAAAAATTTATTTTATATTTTTGAAGTGTAAATTGATGCAAGGAACCATTTAGAAGTACTCCCATGTCTGGGCATCATTTAGTCCAAATCAGCTCAATGTCATTTGACAGTTTGTGGTAACTTGATGTGCTGGCGACTGTACCTAGGTACGAGTACAAGGAATCAATGTACATAGGTAGAAGACTTTATGAATTCGAAACAAAGTATTAAGTTATATAATATGTATTATATTAATTAAAGTCAAACAAATAATAATAATCATCATATTATATTAATTATAAAATATACAGGAAAAGTTTTTAATCAGTGCGTAAACAGGGTGGAAAAAAAAGACCGTGGTTGGAAGAAAAGTACCCTTAATATTGATGATGGCAAATTTTACTGAAAGGAAATATTCCTTTATTTTCAAAAATAATTAAAACTGCAATCAAAGATTTTTTTTAAATCACCTGCTTGAGCCGGGAATAGAACCGGTGAAATGTAAAAAAAAAACATTCTGTATTTTATGATACTAATCGAAAGAGTCATTCATAAGGATCAATTCCTTTGAAATAACATAGTATCTTAAATTAAAGAAAGACCAAGAAAAATATTTTTTTGTTGTAAAACTTACTCACTATCTAAAGAAAATAGTTCACTTAACTTATGAATTGCTCGAAATGAGACCCACTTTCACTTATGCACACTATGCACAGACGTATTCAGGCTCCTACAAACAGGCGCAACATGCGACGCGACACAAAGGCACCGCTCGTCGCGTGCCACGCGGTGTCTTTGTGTCGCGTTGCGTGTCGCGCCTGTTTGTAGGAGCCTTTCTTCGACTGAATTCGCTACGTGTCGCCTTTTATATCGATTTTTTTATCGTCGTACTTTCATTTAAGATACTATGTTGTTTAAAAGGAATTATGAATGACTCTTTCGGTTGGTATCATAAAATACAGGTGTTTTTTTTTTTCACATTTCACCGGTTCTATTCCCGGCTCAAGCAGGTGATTTTTCAAAAATCTTTAAATGTAGTTTTAATTACTTTTGAAAATAAAGGAATGTTTCCTTTCAGTAAAATTTGCCAGCATCAATATTAAGGGTACTTTTCCTCCAACCACGGTCTTTTTTTTCCATCCTGTATATTGACAAATTAAACATAAACGAGTTTTATTATACACCTATTTCTTATTTTGATATATCTTAGTACAATAAAAATTTAGTTATCGTTAACGAAGGATGTTTATTTTGAAATTTGTATAATGGATACTCACCACACGACACGTCGGCGCGCGCGCCCATTGATATTATTACGAATAGATTGTGTCCATATTTTGCTGATTTCAAGTCGGACAAAAAAAAAGTATTGAACAAATAATGGAAATGTTATCTATTACTGATACTGAACCAACAAAAAAAGTTTGCGCACTGGTTAATTTGTTTTCCTGTATATGAATATAAATGAACCATTATATTTGTTAAAACATTCACAGATCTCCTAAGTTACCAAGTGGAGCGCGATGGCAGTGTCCGTCCAAAGTCTGAAGACAAGCAGGCGAAAGAAATAAAGCATTTGAAATTGGTAAGTAGTATCTAGTTATTTTACCAACATTATTTGTTCTCTTTACAATTTTACTAGCGAAACTTATTAGTTTGATGGCGAGAAGCGCTTGTTAATATACAAAATGCTTGTAATTTCTTGGTTCAGTTTACATCATTATCTGCCTAGCTTGTTCCCAACTATGTCGGGGTCGGTTTCAAGTCTAACGGGCTGGAGCTGAATACCAGTATTTTACATGGAGAGACTGCCTATCTGACCATTTCTTAACAATAGGCGAAATGTTGGTGTACGGTAGGTACACCTCTGTCCCTGCCCTTCGAGGATTACAGGCGAGAAACTCGGAATGAATCTCATAAAACACATTTGTGAATCATGAATTGTCATGATGATGTCCATACTGGCGCTACTCACTTTGGCTACCAGACAGACATCTCAATAGTTTTCAAAGGAAGTAGCCATCATTTGTTTAACGGAGCTGATCAATAATACAAAACATTTTGTGATCAGGTAATAGAGAAGCTGTCGCAACAGAAGACATTCCTGGAACAGCAGCTGGTGAGCGTGTCGGCCACGCTCGCACCGCAACCCATGTACGTCGCAACCGGCAGTGCTATTGTACAGGTACGAAATAAACTATAAAAATAAATTAATTTGTCTGTTTATAATGTCAAAATAACAGCTTTTTACTAATTGCATATAAAAGTACTTGTAATGTTTAAAATTTCTGTCTGTCTGTTCCGGCTAATCTCCGAAACGGCTAGACCGATTTCGACGGGACGTTTAACCTTTTGACCGCCACAGTCATGTATAGATGACAAACCAAAATGTGCCCAGCACGTCACGGTCACGACTACATGACAGACTTTTATACGTAAATCTGTAAATAAAGCCCATAAAACAACATTGTTTTTTTATTTCCTTCTTTCTTTATTTTTCGTCTATATTTAAAAACTCGAAAGGATGAATTCGTATCTTGGCGCCGAGGGCACGTTTTTGCTTTTTTGACGTGGCGGTCAAAAGGAGTAACTTAGGTTACTTTTATTTTTAGAAAAAGCCACGCGGGCAAATCCACGAGCAGCAGCTAGTAAACTATATAACAATAATCATCAGAAGTATTTCTAGTTTACACGAGCTTAGTACTTGTTAAGGATTGGCAGGTTCACTAGTCATCATTTGTATAGCCTTTTCCCAACTATGTTGAGGTTCAGCTTCCAGTCTAACCGGGTGCAGCTGAATACCAGTATTTTACATGGAGCGACTGCCTATCTAACCTCCACATCCCAGTTACTGGGTAACTCGATACCCCTTGGTAAGACTGGTTGTCAGACTTTCGGGCTTCTGACGACACGTTACGACTGTCAAAGATCCACGATTGACAGCCGGGATCAACGTTAGGAGTGGGCGTTGCGACGACGAACCGTTTACAAAGACCGTTTTGGTTCTGCGACAATGAAACCGTTTTACGTCCTGGGTTCAAACCGTCTTTGTTGCACAAACCAGTCTTCGAATTATTTAGTGCGATTTTTTATTTTACGTCTATGAAAATACAGTCGAGAACGCAATGAGTCAACTATCTCGTCCGTCGCGTCGTCGCTCGTTCCGCGTTCGTTTACAAAACAGTCCTTACAATAGAAAGTGAACTTTATGTGAATGAAATACAGTCGATAATGTATTACCTTACCTTACCAGTTGTCAATGCTGTCGTTCGTGATGCGACGATCAAACCCGTTGATAGTTGTAAGAAACTGCAACTATTTCACTTGACGAAAACGCAATTCTATTTCATGTTGGATAAGTTTCGTCGTCCGTCTTCAAACGAGAACTTCTTTCGTCGTCGGGAAAACGGTTGCGTTTCGTCAGTCAAAAATTCGACAACGACCCACCACTAATCAACGTCTTAACGTGCTTTCCGAGGCACGGAGGGGTCTCGGTATGTAAAGATGGTCACCCATCTACAGACCAACCGCGGCAAGCGTAGCGTTCACTAATACTAAGCACTTATTCAGCATGTTTACACTTAAATTTCTGGTGTAAAGGGACAAGAATCATTCGTTACTGAACTCGTGTAACTATTCAAAAAAAGTAATTAAACTTCCTTTCTTCTAAGAAATCATAATAAATATTTATATTTATGACCCATTTCAGAACCAACAACTAACCGACGTGATGAAGGAAAACCAAAAACTAAAGAAAATAAACGCAAAACTGGTCAACATTTGCAAGAAGAGGGGCAAAGACTCCAACAGAGAAAACGAAGATCCTGCCGAACGGGGCTGAATGTTATTTACGTAGTTATTTAATTAATTTGAACAAGTAGTAAAGTTATCTTTGACCAATGCACAAATGAGACGGGTAATGTAATGACATAATTATTCGTAATAAGCTGGGCTAGTATTACGTAATACTCATGATATTGTGGTATTTTAGTAATGTAAAACTTATAGTATATTTTTGGCATGTTTATTCAAATGTTATTCGCGTAAGTAAGCACGTAAGTAGGTTCGGAAGCTTTACTTGTTTTTGTATCTCCATTTTCCCAATATTTACGTAAACTTTAAAACTTTAAAATGGAGATGCTATTTACGACTAAATGCTGGCCCTATTATGGTATTTGTACGGGCACTAATTTTGAGATTAAAATGCGGCTACTTGTAACAGTAAAGATATAAAAACTTCAGATTCATGTGACCTAGTGTGGACACGCTGTTTCTAGTACTTTCGTACCAAAGCCGCTGTATCATCTAAATTAAGACTGAAAGTTGCAATGACATTCCAAAAGCATTTAATAATGGAACAGCGCAAGAGTTGCCTAACAGATTCGTGTTCGATCAAATCTATGTTTCTCAATTAGAATTTAATTTTTCTTTATTCAATTAATTTTTCATTATTAACTTATAATTTGCGTTTTTCGCAACACAAGACTTGTTGATTCGAAGTTAGGCCACTTTGCGCTGATTAATTCGAAAGGGAATGATCAATATGTGATTGTCGAAAGCGAACGTTGTGAGTATGGTGCCATTGTAGATAGTAATTAGCGAAACCTAATTATTCTCATAGATATATTGAATGTGGTACAATATAGTATTATTAGGGTATACTTAAAATGTTTGTGCCTAAAAGTATTTAGTGATATTAGTTGTGAGAAGCCAGATATTTATTATAACATTTGTATCAGACTAATAAGTAAATAATTTAGTTATACACTCACGTGTTTTACTAAAAGATTTGCGGGAACATAATCTTACTTTGCGTCCTTCGTGCGTCTCATTTGTTGCAGTGTTTATGAAGCACAATGAGTAGCCAGTATTTCCATGTGTGGTCCGCCGAATTTGTATTTTGTTTGACTAGCTAAGCTGTCTTCGTTCAACTATTTATGTTCCGCCAATCGCACAATTTACTAACTTCGAATAAGTGCTTCGTCCATTAATAAAATTATAATGCACAATTACTCAAAGAGAATTTCTATTTGAACTACTCATATTCTTTGAATATGATTTTATTGCAATTAAATTCACTGTTAATCTTCTTATATTGATGGTACCAATACAAAATAAATGTTTGATTATTATAATTTGTGTTTTTATTGAAACATTATCACAGCTTTTGATGATGGGAGAATTTTATCACAATGAACGCGCACAAAATTGCGTAACCATATCCCCACGTCCTAACCGAAAGCAATCGTCGCGCTCGTTTATAATGCCCCAACCGAAATCATATAGTCTACGACAACATTGTGAAGATTCCACTTTGTCCCACTGAACCAAAGTGGAATAATTCCGCTATTTGGCCCCTGTAAATTAAACAATAATTTTTATGGCAATTTTATTTTATATGATAAAAAGTTTCTTTTACAGTTTCAAGTGTTATACATACACAAATATAACACCACATACATATTGCAGAGGCCTATGCCAAATAAAAGGCTATGACGTTTATTTTCCTTTCCTTATTCGATTCGAGACAACGGTTGCGTGAAATCACGCTTTTTTGTAGCACTACAATTCCTTTTTGAGTTTTTCGCAACATTATATCTCAAAAGAATTAGACGTCCTAGTTCAATAATAACCAAATTTTTATTTCCCCCTTATGTTCCACTCCCTGGAGATAGTTGTCTACACTTAATTGATGACCTTTAATTGACTTTGCCCATGACATTTCGCTGGTTTGCGAGAATATCGTCGTAATTCAAAATTCTGTCAAATTTAACACTGTATGCCAAACGATCATAAATCTTTTAATATTTTATCGTGAACGGCAAATTTTCCTTGAATCGGCAAAGTCAAACCTTCAATAAATCATTTACCTACATTTCATTTTTTTTTTATGCACGTAAACATTTATATAGAAATTTAAAAATTACATTCTCTAAAATCAATCATTTTTTGTTACGTCAGTATTGTCGCAAACCAGCGATTTGTTGGAAGCCTTTTTCAGAACAGAAAACTTATGTACAAACTGTTGCTCGCGTCACATAAGTTGACACAAATTGAACACGGTTTTGGTGGGCATGCACTGTGCTAGAAAAACGTAGTAATTTCAGGCAACCGGTGTCTCGTATTTAATACGGAAAGGGAAATACGCGTCTACGACAGGCGGAGTAATAAAATGCAAAAGTCATTGAGATTCGACTAAAGTCGATACAACAATAAGTATAAAGTACTTATGAATTACACGTTGGTTACAGTATCACCATTCAATTTATCACTTTTCAAGTTTTCACCGTTTAACGTATCACTTTCCAAATTAACGCTAGTTTCCTCCTTCATAAGGAGTTCTATCTTCGATGGAAGTTCTTTCAGTAACTCTTCAGTCTTTTCTGCTTGTGGTTTGGATAGATTAGCTTTTTTCTGTACTTGGTCGGCAAATGTGGTTCTACCGGCGACCTTGGCGACATCTGCAGCTAGTCTAAGGTGATCTTGTTTGTGGGACTTCGCGAGCTCTTGTGCAGCTTGTGACAGGTTGCCCGAGGCCATGTGACTGGAACATAAATAGAATAATTATATTAATATAATTAAACAAATAATTGAACGTCGAACGGATAAGATAGAGCTTTTATTTATTTTCGCTTGCAGTTTGCGTGTGTTGTATCCTAGCTGCAAACTAGCTTTAAACACAGAACGTTCAAACTACTTGTTGAAAATAGTTTGCAGCCTACATGGGCCACACTAATATTCAGCCGAAAAGTCAAACTCAAAGCATTTATTTCATATAAACCAATTACATGCACTTTTGAACTATCAAGGGGTCGGTAAGTCAGAAAGATGAAGCTAGTTGCCTATTCCTAAACGTAGTAGGTGGATAAAAACGGGCAACGAAACTCCACGGACACTCTTTCAAATCAAAGTATTATTACAAAATATTGGTTACAGCATTCATGTTGAAATTATACATGTGAGAACGACGCAGAACATTAAAAGCGTCCGTAATAAATAAAAAATAAAATAAAACATTTAAAAATTAAAATTATCCATGGTAGCTAAGAGATGACGGCGCCCGTTTACGAACATGACGCATGCATCAGCACCATTCAACTCAACCATTTTGAAGGGAGATAAATGATCCAACACACGCGCCACCATCAGCGAGACATTAGACTATTAGAGTTAGCATCTGAGTACCCTGTCAGGTGACTTCAACATGGCAAGGAATGGAGTTAAAAATGGAACAAAATATTATCTTATTTCTAGATCAATATGAATGTGGTAAGAACACTAGACAATATTAGTCTTAAAATATAACAAACCATAAACGAATGAATACTTACAGCACAGCTGCCACTGCCATTTGACCGCTCATGGAGAGCTCATTAGCCCACCTCCCCAAAACGTCTTCAGCCACACTGTCCATGTATCTGTGAACATTTTAAATTATAATATTGTTGTGCGCCACAATTAATTCCTGGTACATCGTGACATTGGTACTTAATGTCACGCGCCATCGCCTAGCGCCATCTAGTATCGAGTAGCAGAACTAGTAGAGTGGAGATGCTTCTAGAAAGTTCGATGCTAGAACTTTCTAGAACTATCGACATCTGGTCAGTCGGGGCCAGTATGTACCCGAACATTCTAGATGTGTCTATAATAGAAGGTTCTGGAACTATCTAAGGACTATATTATATAAGGCCGGTAAGGACCCCGACCTGTCGCTTGATCGCTTGTTTATCGACTGTCCCGCAGTCGATAAACAAGCGATCAAGCGACAAGTAAACTGTAAACGATAAAAGCGATCTTCAAGTGCAACTTTAAAGTGATCAGTAGTGCAGTTGTGTTTTATAATTAGTGTGTTAGAGTTGTTGCCAGTGTTGTTGAAATTAAAGTGTAATTTTTTGGTTATTAAATGGGCAGTTTTTATTGTCACGAACCCCAAGCTCGTAACAATATTTATAATGCATTAACTCGGTCGGTATACCGACCGAGTTAATGCATTATAAATATAATTTTTTATTATTATTATAGTGATTGTTTTCAATAACAATGAAGACCCATATTCTGGATAAACAAAAGTTGTGCAACATTGTTGCAGCAAATTCATTTTGTGTTGCTAGCAACATGCTTCATGCAACATAAACTTGTTGATAAAACTATGTTCTGCAACTGTTTTCTAGGAATACATGGTTCAATATTCATAATGAATATGTTTGCGGTCTGTTCTAAGGTCGGAAATGGAATTCGAGATCAAAAATGTAAACAAAGAAATACCATTGTCAAACTGACGTTTCAGGGGTAGTCAACATTTCCCAAGTCATTCAAATTATTTGATTTTATTATATTTCGTGCTTTTTGAAAGCACGCTGAAGCGGCGTGTCAAAATGAAACCAATTTATAGCCTAAGGTCCAGTCGTAAACTAATGAAAATAAAATATTTATATTCTTTTGAACAAGTTCCTCATGTTTTATTTATTTGATATAATTTATATTTCAATTGTTAACGAACATATTTAAAAATTAAACAGTTTTCACCAGATAACATTACACGACTCGATTCCGATTCCAATTCAGTTTTTTTTTTCCGATTTTTCGCGCCGAAATATCGGGAACTCATAACAAATAATAAACATGGTAAATATCCCGTTTGTGTTAATAATAATATTACACGATTCTCTTGTTTAGAAGGAAAAACCTTTTATAAATAGAAAATAATAAATGGAAGTCAAAATGTTTAGAGCTTCTGCCTTATTGCCGATATAATAAAAATGATTTGCAAAATTTTATTTCAAACAGTTATATTTTATTTTTGGATCGTAGTTTACGTCACTTTGAAGATGTGAGCAATATTATATTTTACCTGCTTATGTTAATCCTACAATTTTAACACTATATCATAGTACTTTGATTTGAAACAGGCAGTTTTAATATTTATATTTGTGATGTTCTTCAGAAAGGTCAGGTGCGTACTCGCAACCGGCGTGCGAGTATGACCAGATGTATGAACGTAAACGAAGCAAAACAAGTATGTAAGGAGCGTAGCAGGTGGCGCTCTATAGTTTCTGCCTATCCCCATGGGAAGACGGCGTGAGTTTATTTATGTATATATGTAATATTTATATTTACCTTATCCGACATAGAATGTAAGCTTCTTTGAAAAGTTTTCCTTCGCACAGGGCTTCTACAGCGCCCACCACGTCATGCATACTCAGCAAGATGGCAGCTTTACGGTACTTCGGACCACCGTAATGTCTGTTTTCTTTACAAAAAAATATAACATTACATAACTTAATATAAAAAATCCAAAACATCAATTTCGCAAGTAAATGCCGCTTGTAAAATATGTACAGATCAAACATATCTTCCATACCATAAAGCCTAGATTCCTCTCTTCTAGCCACCAAACGATCTATTTGTGCTAAATAAAGTTGAGTCGCGTCTTTCCAATATCTGCAAGCAAATAAGTTAACTTGAATACACAATCTTAATACACATACATCTATAATATACACCTCTAATGTTCCCACTGCTGGGAAACAGACCTCCTCTAGAGGGAGTGGGCTGTAATCTACCACGCGGGCCCAGTGCGGGTTGGTAGATGTCACATGTCTTCGAATTTTTGGTTCTAAGACATACGGTTTCGTCACGATGTTTTTCTTTTTGATGTCAACAATGCTCTCAAAAAATAAAAATAAATCATTTACATGTATTGTCGATTAATCAACTATTTTAGCAATAGTAGTTTTTTGCAATAGTAGCAATAGTAGTTTTTAGCAATATTACTTTTTAGTTGTATTTTTTTTTTTAATCTTAACAAATATTATAAAGGGGTTGTTGGTTTATTTGTTTGTAAAAGGTAATCTCTGGAAGTAATGAAGTGGTTACAAAAAAGAAATTCACTGATAGAAAGCTACGCTATTCGTGAGTGCCATAGTGTATGTTTTATAAACATAAACATATTTGAAATATTACATGAAATAAATAGCTTTATTTTAATTTTTTACCTTAAAAGGAAAAACGGAACTCTTATTATCAGTCGTGTGTCTCTGACTGTCCACCCGTCTGTCACAGCCAATTTGATCGGAGTCTAATGGACCCGTTAAATTTAAAATTGGTACACATATGAATTTCTGTGACCAAAACAAGGACGTGTTACGTAAATACATTAATCTATATACTAATATATAAAGCTGAAGAGTTTATTTGTTTGTTTGTTTGTTTGAACGCGCTAATCTCAGGAACTGCGGGTTGGAATTTAAAAAATATTTTTGTGTTGGATAGTAAATTTATTGAGGAATATTATAGGCTATATAACATCACGCTACGACCAATAGGAGCGGAGCATAAATGAAAAATGTTGCAAAAACGGGAAAAATTATTCCTTTTTGAGAGCTTCCGTTGCATGCGCTGCATAAACGGTTTAAGTTACGCAAATATCATGTATTATGGAATTGTTCCTCTTTAAAAGTTCTAAAAAAAAGTCCGCGACAGCATATGTCTATCTTTTAAGATTGACTCACTATAACCTTTTTTTATGGTAATCAAATTTTTTCGATATTAATTCCTTATTTGCGAAGGAGTTTTATCAACATAATATTAATCCTTATCCAAATAAATCAAGTATTTAAACGTAAACAAAATTGTCCTTCACATCACTTGATTTCAATCAACATCTTAGGAGATATCATAATTTTAAAATAACTCCGCAACAAAATAAGTAGAAAACTCATTACTTAAACCACTCTCTCTTACGAGTAGGTGACGCAGACAAAGTTGCGCGGGTCAGCTATATAATTTGCTAGCTTTTGCCCGCGGCTCCGCCCGCGTGGATGTCGGTTATCGCGTAAAAAAGTAGCCTATGTCTTTTTCCATATCCCAGGTTATATCTCTGCCAAATTTCATGACGATCAAGTCAGCGGTTTAGGCGTGAAAACAGACAGACAGACAGACAGACAGATAGACATACAGACAGACAGAGTTACTTTCACATTTATAATATTAGTGTGGATAAAACTGAAGAGTTTGTTTATTTGGTTGAACGCGCCAATCTCAGGAACTACTGGTTCGAATTGAAAAATATTTTAGTGTTGGATAGCCCATTTGTCGAGGAAGGCTATATATCTACGCTACGATCCTTAGAAGCCAAACGAAAAGAACGGAAGTCAGAAAGAACGCTAAGCGATAACGAAGTTTTAGCGCGGGCGAGCGACGGGATGCGAATGCGACGCGATGGGTGGGCCGAAATTTCACGCGGACGAAGTCGCAGGCAGAAGCTAGTTTTTAATATGGGGTTCACTTTTGAGAGACAAAAAAAGGTTTTTTTAAGTTTTGCTCATTGTACCATGTGACATATCAAATGAAAGGGCGTAGAATTTCGAAAAAACACAGAAAACAGTTCTATATTTATAGATTACAGGAAAACCTATCAGAAGTCGATGGTCTTAAAATAACATGGTAAATCTCCCAATATTGTGCGTACAAACTTACATTTGCAGTTGGAATGAATGGAAGAACATGTTTTTCAACTACAATGTTAAGTTTGTTCTTGGGATAAATTCAGCCCAACTACCCTTCATTGTGCGTGGTCCGAAACGCACTTGGCTGGTTTTATTATGGAACAGCATTTTTTACTAACAGACATTAAACGCTAATGAATAAATAGAAGCAAGTGTAATCTAAGTTAAGAATAATGGTGGATGATTTTGAACTTACTTGAAAGACACGCACGGCGCCATACTAAGCAGGAAGGGGCACAGCATATCGCGTTCGCTCGCGAACTGTATCATAGTGTCGATGTGTCCGCGGAAAATCGACAGCATTATACACGCCTCCGGGTGGTAATACTGATTCATATGGCTATCCACTGCAAAAAAAAAAAACATAATTTGAATTATTTTCAGAGTAAAAACTAACATAGAGAACTTCAGAGCGAATTTCAACGGTAGACACATTCGTTGCTGGCATACAGTATACAAAATTTCTAACAATAAGAATGTTTGTTCGTTACCCGGGAAATCAACACGTCTATGGCCGAACTTACGAGAAATAGAAACGTTAACGTACTATCGCGGGCAGGTAGACCACCGTAAGCACTATTCTTGCTTGCAGCGCTCGGCCGCTATAGTAACGCTTACCTACGCTTATCAACCCCCTTGTTTTTGTAAATGAAAAAAAAAAGACCTTAAAAAACCAGCCGAGGTGGTCAGACAACTATGATCAATGTGATCATTGTAACAGAGTCTGAGAAATTTATTAAAACAAAAGGTTTTTTATTGGTAGTCGCAAAAAGGGGCGGTAAACAGATGTGGACATCGTGAGCAAGGGGTTTTGTTTTGAAAGAGTGCCGTTTTGGATGCCCGCGATTGTACTCGTATCTAACTCACAGGATGTTTAATAAAGACCCGTCCGACTGCCAACTCATATGTCTCGAATTAGAACCCAAGGCTCTGATTTTTCGAATTCATGTGGGTATTGTATAATTATCACTTGCTTAAAAAACGGTGAGAGAAAACATCTGGGGAAACTATGCCGGAGAGATATTAAGTCGACACCAGGTTAGTGACTAACACACGAAAAAAAAGACAAGATAAAGAACAAAATATTCATTTAAAAAAATACTCACTCTCCAAATCCAAAAATTCGTTAACCTCCTTGATGCTACCAAAAACCTTTAGAAAATCTAATTCAATTTCTTGTTCCCCTTCCTTTTTTTCAGCTTCGGTATTTTGTGCCTCTCCTTCGGTACCAGGCTTGGTATCTACTATTTCTTGTGCACTAGTACTTTCGGTAACATCTTTTTCACCAACTTCAGAAATACTAGTAGGATGATCTCCCTTTTCTTTAATTATAGTACTATCCCGTTTATCATCTACTACAGTATCAGTTTTGGCAGTAACATTGTGTGTACCGTCTCCTTTTTCTCCAGCAGAGTCAATCTTCTGTAAGAACATTTGCAGCATCTTCCTCGGCGCTTGCAACTTACACGAATCATTTATTTGTTTAAACATTATCGGCAATAAGAACTTTTTGGGCGGCTTCGATGTTTTGTTAGATAATTCCATTGTTACTGCGACGTTTTCTTGTTCTTCCCCTGAGGAGCTTTCATCATTTACTGGTTCCTGTGCCTCCTTCTTTACACCCTTCTTTGCTCCTTTCCTACGTGATTTCTTTTTACCTATTTTATATGCGGCGTCTGTTGACAAAATGACGGTTATTTTATTAGAAAATGACGTCATACTATATTTTGCCATGATCACTAGATTTTGCCCGCGGCTTCGCTCGCGTTAAAATAGAAAAAATAAAAAAAACTCCACTACTAAAGTTTCTATAACAATATAATTCAATCATGATTCGGAAGACACGTGGCGCCATCTATTATCATAAGAAAGTTATTGTTGTTTTCTTCGGGAATACCTTGCCCCATACTTGTTTCAACATAATAATAAATCCATGCGAGATATCCCATCCTAAGGCCCCAAAGTTTATATAATGAACATCCTCAATTGTTTAAGTTTTCTTCTAAGTTATGAGTCTGATTATTTAATATTGTTTATGGTACAGTTCTTTTAAACTTTAAAGATTTATAAAAAGAAAAGAGGTTTTATATTTTTTTGTGATTATAGTTTTTGTTTTTTATTATCTATAGATTTTTTTAAGTTTAATTTAATTTAATTTTAACTAAAGTTTTAACAACAGTTTAGCATTTAATTATCAAAATCAAATCAAAATATTTTATTTCACATAAACCTACATGGGCACTTATGAAACGTCAGAAGCTAGGTGCACGGTTCCAATTAGTCGTTTCCTATGCAGAAGAGCCGGCAAGAAACTCCACGGTTACTCTTTTAAAAATAATTGGCTTTACTTATTAAATAACAGTGATAATAGGTATGGGAGGACAGTGTAGGCCTTTCAACAATTACCAGGTACTTAACAAAATAGAAAACCGCCAACAAATCTACACTCTACTAGGCCTACAACGTTCTCACATTCACAAAATAAAAAATAATCTAAGTATATAAAATATTAATGACATGATTGCAATTACAACTACAGTAACATATCTGAATAAATATCATGTCCACAAAAGCCACTAATAAAAAATTGGAATTCGATTTGTAGGTAAATAATGTCAAATAATGAAAAAAAAAAGAGGTTTTATATGTGAGGTTTTTTTTTTAGTTTTGTTTAAAAAAAAAAAAAAAAAACATCGTTATTTGGGAGCAGTTAATAGACATTGACATAGTTATGTTGTTTATGAGGTACCAGGGAAGCCACATGTGCAGAAGGAATTACTGCCAAACTTCCTTGTCTTCAACGTAGTCTTTTATCTTATAATATGCTTTTTTGATAAGTACACGTTTGATGTGGGTTTTGAACCTTCCGTCGCTAAGTTCTGTGACCGACTTTGGCAACTTGTTATAAAAGCGGATACTGTTTATAAGAAATGACTTGCTAGTTTTAGTTAATCTGAATTTGGGTATCACAATTTCATGTTTACTACGTGTATTTATATTATGGAAATCGCTTCTTATTTTGAAAAGTCCTAAGTTTTTGCGAACGTACAAAATACTTTCTAAGATATAAAGAGAAGGCAAAGTTAGTATATCAATTACTTTCAATTTATTTCTAAGGGACTCACGAGGACCCATTTTATAAATCGCGCGGATTGCTCTCTTTTGTAGAATGAAAATGGAATCTACGTCAGCTGCCGATCCCCACAGCAGAACGCCATAAGACATAATACTGTGGAAATAAGCAAAGTATACTAACCTAGCTGTGGCTATATCAGTTAACTGCCTTATTTTTCTTACTGCATATGCAGCTGAACTTAATCTACCTGAAAGAGCTCTAATGTGGGCGCCCCATTGCAATTTCGAATCTAAAGTAATTCCTAGAAATACAGTTTCCGTAATAGCATCTAGTTTCTTGCCATCAAGTTTTAAATTTAGACCCACTTGGGGTACATTTGGTAATGAGAACTTAAGACATTTCGTTTTATTCGCATTAAGTAAAAGATTATTAGCTGCGAACCATTTTGAAAGAACAGCGAGACTATCGTTGACATGTAAGACATCCGTGTCTTTTCTATCTATTTTAAAAATTAGAGATGTGTCATCAGCAAATAGAATTATATCCGATAAGTTAGCCATCATGTAAGGAAGGTCATTAATATAAACTAGAAATAGAAAAGGGCTAAGAATTGAACCTTGAGGCACGCCCATCTTAACTAGAGACCCCGAGGAAGTCGCCCCGTTAACGTGTACTTTTATGCTAAAGTCATCATAGGTCAGCAGTGTCTATGAATGGAAAGATTTTATTTGATTTTAAATATTGATGACTAGAGTTTGAGTGACTAGCGTTATAAAAAATGCCCGGTCGATTTATTTCAATAGTTGTTATCACACTGCCATCTCATATTGGGCACAAACTGCCCGGGATTTTTTTATAATGTCCTAATAATCACTTGGTCCATAACATACATACCAATATAATTCTCAGGCTTATGTTGGTAGATATCCCACAATCTTAGACAGAACTCTCCTCCGCCCGATAACACGTGATGCGGTAATTGCGGCTGTGTGACCCAACACACGCCCAGCGACAGGAACGAGTGCCCTCCGAATACCGATATACATTCCCCTGTCGATATATCCCATACCTGTGGGGAAACAGACAGAACATCTTAAGACAGGTTATACAGAGTGACACGGATTGAGTTTGTGGCGGCATCTACAATGCCACATGCAAACTACGCATCAGAGACCTGACGTCACAAATCGACCAGACGTCACAATCCTGCATCGCGCAATCAGATCAGTGTCGTAAAAGGCGACTAAGGGACTTAACAGAGAATGGGCAGTAGCGTTCTATAAGCATTTTTAACACCATACTGCGATCGCCAAGCCGCCTACCAAGCGTGGCGATTATGGCAAACCGCCCCCCAATTCGGGGAGGCCTATGTCCAGCAGTGGACGTCTTTCGGCTGAGATGATGATGCGATTGGCTGTTGATAATTCATTCAACCACAGCAGGTAACGCGCTCATAAATTGTTAGCAAATTTTTGTGTTGATTTTCTTTTCAGAAACCGGGTTTTAGTTACTTCATTTTAAAAGTTGTCCATAACTACATCAAATATATACGTAAGTGTCTGTTTGTAATGTCAACATAACAGTTTTTTACTAAATTTATATACGGTACTTATAACAAAAACACAATTTAAAAAAATATTGTCTATCTGTCTGTCTGTTCTGGCTTATGTCCGAAAAGGCTGGACTGAATCTGTCGGGACTTTCACTGACAGATAGCTGATGTTATAATAAGAAGCAACTTAGGCTATTTTTATTTTAGAAAAAGCCACGTGCGCAAGGGCGCGGGAAGCAGCTAGTATTAAATAAAATAAAAATAAAATGAAAATTAACAATTGGTTTTCCATAAAAGAAGAATAAGAAAACGCGGAGTCGTTTATTATTGAAACAGCTTATGTAGCGCGTCATTCGCGCGTCTTTTGAGAGACCGATGCTCGAGCAGTATCACTATTTTAGTATTATTTGTGTTACTCCGAGAATTATCGATTACTCACCCTAATAGCAGAGTCCTGTGAGGAAGTTAGCAGTAGTCCATCGCGATGCGGGTTCCATGCCGTTTGTAACACCGGCCTTGTATGACCAGCCAGTGTCTTCCATGTAGTCAACTGACCCATCCCATCTGATGACAGAATGAAATCAAATGACATTAACTCTGTAAGGCCCTTTGTACACGGCACGGTTTCTTTACAGCGTGAACGCTTTAGCAGAACAAATAACCGGATTTCCCTATTTTTTTCGAATCACAATATTATTTATTATAGGAATTATTTATTATTATTTATTTATTTATTTATTAACTCATCATCATTATCATTACAGGAATTTGCCAATTCAATAGTGTGGCCATAATTACAGTTTCATTATTTACAAAAATATCATAATTATAATGTACATCATGGTTTTCGTGAACTCACTCAGAGAATAAGTAAAAAGATTTATGCTGTCTGCTACGTTATTAAGTACACGCAAGGTACGCGTTAAAGGGGCTTTACTCAGTAGATTGGTCCTACTACTGGGCACAGCCAATTGACATGGCCGTCGCTTTAGCAATTTGTCGGGCACATACAGGTTTATTGATTTCAATATACCTGGGTTTGAAATCTTGCCATGCAATAATTTAAAAATATAGGTAGCAAGAGCTATGTCCCTCCTTGTTTCCAATTTATAAAATGTCTCTATGTACTGGTCAAAAACCATAATTGAGGCGTCTAATTTCAAACCCCGCTAAAAAGATTTTTCTGGATATTGAGTTTTTGATGAGTTTTAAATTCAATAAAATGTAATCGCACTCCTTGGTGCACGATACATTTACACAAGTCTCCATTGGTCCGCCATACTATTCGTAAGGTTACTTGGTGCAAAAGCAAGCGCTGTGATTGGTTGTTTTCGTTGTAGAGGAATTGGAATCTTACCCATGCCATTTATAGTGTATTTTGTTACCAAGCATAAGGTTAGAGGCTCAATTTAGTACTGTTAGAGAGGGATTTGCTCGAAAATGAGTTTGTCACTTAGTACAGAATTGAGAAAACTTTCAAAAGAGAGAATAAGGTCGGTTTCAAGGTAAAATCGTTTTAGCGGGGTTTGTAATGAGACGCCTCAATTATGATCACACATTGTGACATACAAAAAAAAAACTTCATTTCCATAGTTAAATCATAATATCGATTGTAGAATCAACTTTCGAATAATGCCAACTTCTTATTTCTTTCCCTGAACAAGCTAGTGTGATATGCAGAGATACAAATACCTTTTTCATTGGTCCCATACTCCAATATGTAAATAATGGAATCCTTATCCAAAGCGGTGACTGCAATGAGGTTCTTGTATGGCGACTCTTCACTTGAATTCGACGTCTGCTGGGGATGCCACTCCATCGAGTGTATCAGTTTACTGCGAAACAAAATAAACAATAAATGAATTAGCCAGTGGGAAGTAAAACGCAGCAGAGTCCTATTTTATAACAATGAATAATAAACTTTATCATCAGTGTCTTTAAATACAAACAAGAACGCACGAGGACGACCGAAGAGCCGTTTGATGTCTGCGTCGATGTTCGTATAACTTTGCACTTTATCAAGCTGATTATAATGCTTTTTTTCAATATCAACATAGAAGTTGCCGACGGGTGGACGTCGGAACGCGCATTCGACGACTTCAGATGACTGTACGGCGTACGCCATACGATATAAAGCTCACTTTTCCGTACTTAGTCAAGTTATGAAATGAAATTATGTTTATTCTGTAAGTAGATCTTTTACACATACGTTTTTTGGTCAATATATTAAAACGGCGACGCATTACCCAGCTGACTGATCCCTGAGAAGAAATGCCGAAACAAACTCAGAGGTTTCTTTTAAAGTATAAACGTTATATTTTTAAGATATTATAAAGCCGGGTCCGATGCGCCATGTTTTCGTGTTTTACAAACACATAACATTGTTTGCTAACCGATTTGGGGACGTGGCCTAACTGTTTTGTTAGCAAAAACACCAACATATAACCACAGAACAGATAAAAGAGGTTAGAAGGGCCTTGTGTGCAGGACAGGCGCGCCGCATTATGAGCAAACGCTCATAAGTCAATCGAAATTTGCTACATCGGCCAACAATCGCGCTCTTATTGTGACAGCGTACAAAGCTCCGCGAAAAATAAAGAATTATGCCGTCTTGCGCTATTATAACGTGTCGGAAAAGAAGCCAGGTGTGTAGTGTATTCCGAAAAGGGATTTGTTTTCACCAGTAAGTCCAAAATCCTTAAAATACAAGTGATATTTGTAATTATTACAACAGTATTATGTAGTTTGTAGACAAAAACGATACAGTCGCAAACAGATGCAAAATAATACACTCATTTCGTGTTTTCACACTGCTCTCCTGGACGAAGACGTTTCGTGACATTGTTTTTTTTCAGTGATGCAGCAGATTAAAGAAAATACTTTGGAGAAAGATCAGTGCTATTATGGGACGCTACATCAATTGATTATAAAATCTATTTCTATTTCTTCTTTATCTACTCTTGCTAGAACAGCAGACCCGTGTTCCTCTTCGGAACTCATTTAAAAAAAAAAGAGACTTTCTAAAAAAAACTGTTTACACAAATATCGCAACAGACTGGCTGATTTGCTAATGTTATGAAAACCTGCTTTACTAACATGTTTTGATAGAAAACATGGCGCAGTGGACCCGTCTTAACAATACAGGGCCGTGCCTGGTAGGGCTTTTTGAAGACAGCCTCTGCCGCTTTGATTGTTGATGTCGCTGTTTTTGTTGTCCTATTTCGGAGTGGAATTGTAAACTCACCTGAACACAAAAGCTGCAGCGATAAGACTATGCGGCTTCCGAGGCGTCAGTAAAGCTACGGCGCCATTGTTGGAGCCGACCAGCATACCGCGGGGCGTCCAGCTCACTGAACATATGTTCCAAGACTGGCCTTCTACGGTTATGTCTATTTGCTCAGGATCTATAGGATAAGGACAGTTTGTTAGAATCTTTATGTATGTTACTGCTTCTTGCACCGGTTGACATCATTACGTCAATGCCGGCTGAAAACCAGCGCTGGGGCTCTCATCTCGCATAGTGTCGCAGCATTATGCTGAGCGATAGCCGTTTTGCGTGAATGTGACGCATATTTTCCCTCGACTTTTTCTTTTCGTGAATGCAAACAAACGTATTTTCTTTTTTCTTTCTTGAAGTTCGCAAAAAAGAAAATAAAGAAATACAAGATCAAATTAAATTGGGTAGCGAAACTTCACAAACGTGATATGTATTGAAATCTGAACGCAACAAAATAATACTTATTATCCAAACTCATACTCCAAGTAAGTAACAATTTGTTAGAATCTTCATATGACGATCGGTTCAGCGGTTTAGGCGTGAAAACGTAAAAAATATACAAACAGAGTTACTTTCACATTTACAATATTATATTAGTATGGACTAGCTGCATCTGTCCGCGAATTCAACCGCGTGGACGAAACATATCATAAGGCAAGTGTAGCTTTCTATAAGTGAAAGAATAAAAAAAATACCTCTTTATAATAACGTAACGCCTGTAATCCCCGAAGGGTTCGGCAGAGGAGTACCTATAATTCACCCAGATTTCGCCAGCTATTTTAGAAGCCCATGCCCAGGCGGCAAGCCTATTACTTTTGGCAATAAAGTAAGTTGAACAATGTAATATGTATGTTGGCAACACTAACATTCTCTCTCATGTATATGGTACCAATATAAATGGCTACCTAAGTAATGTTCTCTTGTAAAACTATTAAAAGTCTGATGAATAAAACTACAGTGAAACTAAATCATAACCTTTTTCATTTATATTACAAAAATTACCATCAACCGGGCACAAATCCAGACTCCGGGCTGCTACTGAGATTTTCCAGATGGAAAAACCCAATAACACTTTACCCGGGAATCGAAACCAGGACCTAAGGCTCAACATTAGCACTCGCGACCACTGGACCAACGAGGCAGTTCTCTTTATAATATTAGTTTAGAAATTAATGCATACAAGTTACCTTCAGATAAAACATTAGTACGATACACGACTAGTTTGTTGCCGCCACTGGCATACAAATCCATGCCTTCTCCCCAAGAGAGGGAGTACACTCCTTGACTCAGGGCGGGATTCAGCACGCGAGCTGGCTGCTCGTGTTTGCCACCAGTTTCTAACAGACCCACCTGTAGGACAACCACGTTTATTATAATACATTATTCAGTAAGAGGGATAAAGCAGTGTCTTATGTCACGGCGCTATATTCAAGGCGGATTCAAGTTCGCCCAAGACGAAGACACCTTTATCCCCGAGGAAAATACTCTACTTTTTACATCTTCTACGTGGTAAAAAAATCTGCCTAGCCTTTTCCTAACTATGTTGGGGTCGGCTTCCAGTCTAACCGGATGCAGCTGAATACCAGTATTTTACATGGAGCGATTGCCTATCTGACCTCCACAACCCAGTAACTGGGTAACACGATACCCCTTGGTAAGACTGACTGTCAGACTTTTGGGCTTCTGTCGAGCCGTAACGACTGTCAAAGATCCACGAATGACAGCCGGGACCAACGGCTTAACGTGCTTTCCGAGGCACGTAAGAGTCTCGGTATGTAAAGATGGTCACCCATCCACGGATCAACCCCGGCAAGCGTAGCTTAACCTGACGGATCGACCCGTGCGGCTGTTATTACTTAGCCACGAGCTCCTCAACACCTTCTACGAGGTAATAAAATGCAATTCGATTCCTGAATATTTTATTTTTTTGTAAAAGTTTTCATATACACAGGCTACACAGGCTTCGTGGAGCGACTTTACTATTCCAAAGACTTGTTCTCGTTGAGTGTCATTCCAGAATGACGTGGGCATCTGATTCCTCGACGCTAAAGCAGCCTCTATAGAACAAAGCAAGGATACTTACTCTAGATTCCCCAGTACCGTAGGCCAATAAGTTCTCTTTAGTGGGATGCCAGGCCACAGTCAGCACTTTGCCCTGCACATTCTGCCAATATGAGGTCACGCGGGATCGCGTTAACTTTGTCTCGTCTTCAGCTAAAGTGCTGCTTTCTAGAACACGGACCGCGCCGTCGCCTACGCTTACTGCGACTCTGGGAATAAAGTTAATTATTGGCTATGAAATTGTGGAAGCGGCTTCTCAATTATTATTTTTTTGTTACGGGAATGGGAACGCACGACAAATCGGATACATAGTATGGAAACGACTTCTTAAATATGTGGTATAATTTAACTTTACACCATAAGCTATTCGATTCCATAGTCAAAAAGTAGTTAATTTATAAATTCGGTATCGCTAGATTTTTACGATCGATACCAAAGTGCATTCCATAATATTATAGCCAACACCTCAACTTTGGGTAAATATGCACCCGATCTCTAGTTATCATAGAAAAAATTTTATTATTCATAATAATACAAATAAATAAAAAAGACTTGTCTGTTTGTAATGTCAAAATAAAAACATATAATAATTTAAAAAAAAATTGTTTGTCTGTCTGTCTGTTTGTTCCGGCTAGTCTCCGAAAGGGCTGGACCGATTTTGACGAGACTTTCATTGGCAGATACGAGTAGCTAATGTTATAAGGAGTAACTTAGCCTACTTTTATTTTAGAATAAGCCACGCGGGCGAACCCTCGGGCAGCAGTTAGTTCATAATATTCATTGTAGAGAAGCTCCTTCTTCATATCTCAAATCAACGCGAATTATTAAAAGATTAGCTGTAACGGCGTGGAGGCTACTTTAGTTTAGTTATAGTATGGAAATGGTACACCACTGACTACCTGCAAAATTGTCTCTCCTGTAAAAGATCGCTTTTAGCGATAAGACCGCCCATTGTAATCCTATGTAACATTTCTACATTTATATCTGTAATATTTATGGTGTACATAATAAAGAGTATTCTATCTATCTATAGTAATGCCTTCAAGTAATAGGTTATAATAAGCACGATTATGAACGCTTTCGGACTGTCGGAGCGTATGTCAAGGTCAACAATTCGGATCGCATAAGGTAAAAAAAAAAAAAACAAAAATCAAGCACTAAAGCTGTAGAATAATAATGCGATTCCGCACGTGTTTGGAACATAGGACATATTCAACAAGTCAGGATCGTACCCAGCACAATGACAACTGCCTAAAAGTATACATCTTATTCATTCAACCGTAAGCTGCGAGCATTAATCAAATCACTCTGTAAGAACTAGAAATCAATTTAAAAGCACACTTACTTCCCAGCATCATACGGGCAAGGCGCCACCGTATACACAGACCCTCCACAACTCGCATGGACACCAAGCACCTTCTTAGTCCTCACACAGTATCGTATAATGTTGCGGTCCTGCCCAACTGTCCATACTGACCAATCTTCAGAAGGTTCCGTTGACTCATTTTGTATGCGAGGTGCATTCGTTTTGACACAGTACAATCCACGCTTGTGTTTTTGGTGGAGCATCTGCCATTCTAGTTTGTTTTTACTGTGAAAGATGTTAGAGTAGTGTTACGTTTTTACTGATATTTGTGGGAAAAACCGGCCGAGGGCGTGTTGGATCATGTACAATGATGGGTTCCGTAGTTGGGACTAATTTATCCCAAGAACAAACTTAACATTGTAGTTGAAATATATGTTTTAATATACATCCCAACTGCAAATGTAAGTTTGTTGAATTGTTATTTTGTCCAGTTTCTGTGATGTTTTTCCATATAACTTCGTTATATATACTACAGCCGTGAATATTTTCACATATCCAAAAAAAAACATTTAGTTGACAGGGGCGCGGGGGGAGGAACGTGATTCGAACAAAAATTTGCACTTTAAAGCTTAATATTACGCAAACGGATCCTTAAATCGAAAAATGGTTTGCACAGACTCGCAATATTTTTTAAACGACCTATCCAACGGTACCCCACACCCTGGGATAGACGAGAAAAAAATATCATCCCACTTTACGTGCAAGTGAAGATACACCACAATTTTTTTTTTTTGAAGATTTTATTTTATCACTTTGTCAGCATACTTAATATGTTTATCAATGTCAAATTACAGCTTTCTAGTACTAAGAGTGTCTGAGCTAAGGGGGTGATTCAAGTATTACGTAAGCACCAATGGGGGGTCAATGGGGTCTTTGCTTTGATTATTTTTGATGACATGGAGGACCGGGAGGTCTGGATGGTAATTACGTCAGCAATAATTATTTTTATACTTTTTCTGCAAAATTAAGTTGTTTTTGATTTGAACAAAAATGACAACCCCATGTTCAAGGATTTCCCAAAATAATTATTGTTAGGTAGTAGGGAAATTACTTAAATGGGCGTTCAATTACTTTATAGTCTATAAATTCCTTATTTCTAGGCTCATAAATAACAATAAAGAAACCTGAACAGATTAAAAACAATGTTTACGTAAGCAAAGGAGGGGGGGTATGAGCTTTGCTTACTTTTGCTGACAAAGGGGAGGTGAGGTTTTTAAAATTTACTAAAACTCTGTCTACGTAATACATGAATGGCCCCTAGGCCATTCATGTATTACGTAAGCAGAGTTTTAGTAAATTTTTAAAAGCCGCAGAAAGACAGACAGACAGACGGACATGGCGAAACTATAAGGGTTCCTTGTCGACTACAGAACCCTAAAAAAATTAATAAAGGGCATTATGATGATGAAAGGAGATTGTGGTATTATTTATGTGAACACATATATTAATACAAGTATGAAAGAGAAAGAGTGATTATGGAGGCCACTTAATAGGTAATTTAATTATGCCAAAAAAAGAAGTATGGATTTTAAAATGTAAGTAATAACAACATACCTGTCAACCTTCTGTGGGTTTATCTCCAGTAGTTGACTCCTGCCATCACAAACAATAATTGAATCAGGTTTGAACCAAAGTACTGAAGTCACAAAGGCGTTTTTGGAGGTTTTTGGAGGAACGGGTATGGCACATGATCCCACTAGCTTACCAGTTTCAGACCAAATTCGAAGTCCTCTGAAAATATAAGTTTTTAATTAAATGATTGCTTAATTTTGATGCCAATATCATTGAAGCTAAAGAGTGTAGTTTTCATTTTACCACACTATACTAAAGCTTTAATACTATAAAGTTAAAAATGAGCTTATTCAGCTTTGGTTGGCAGCACATTCCTCAGGCTTTATACAATAAACTACAAACAAACAATTTGAACTTTCAAATCAACATACCCAAATTTTCCAACTGAAGCAAGGAGAAGTTTGTGACTAGATTTTTCAGGATTTGTGTCTATTTTACCACACCTTACTGTACTTGCTGTGATTGCCTGGGCGATTTCAGGCTGGGATTCAGCACTTTCAGGATGGGATTGAGAACTTTTAGGCTGGGATGGACTACTTTCATGGGCATCATCAGCACCTACTTCAACATGAGTTTTATCCAAAGCGTCAACCAATGACTCAATACTTGGCTCAGTTTGATTCTCCTTTCTCAATATCTCTGCTTTCAGTTTCAGACAGTCAGCCAAATAGTCAGTATCATCAGCTTTTTCTTTTTTCACTTTTACCAGTATATCTTCTGGTTCATACTTTTTGTGACCAAATTCCTCAGTTTCATGGTCTTTGTAAATGTCAAACATGTCGTCCTCTTGCACTATAGACTCATCAAAACTGTCTTCTGGAAGGGTTTTAGCAATTCCAGATTGTTCTAGAGCATTAGTTTCCCTTTCACCTTCACTCCTTATTGCTGCTAGCCTTTTTTCAAGGAATGATTTGTTTTCTTTGGATGATTTCTTGACAGTCATTTCATATTGTGGGCACCAGCTTATATTCATTACTATATCATCTTGGCCTCTAACTTTGAATACAATTCTTCCTTTACCTATAAACAGTTCAGGGTGTCACAATCATATCTTAAGTTCAATACTTATTAAGTACTTGAAAAATGCAAAATAATACATTACCATGCAGATCCACAAGGAGGACCACACCCTGTTTGGTACCCACAGCAACTTGCAGTGGGTTATGTTGAGAGCAAGCCATACAGGTGGGTTTGAATCCCCTCAGAAAAGAGGAGTATACCTTTGTAATATTTGAGGTTAAGTCCCATTTTACAATGTTAGTTTCTCCAACTGATACAGCATTTGTATGATTACTATAACCAATACTAACGAGTTCCTGAAATCAATTAAATGAAATTTAGTTGACTGATGGAAGCAGCTGCAGTAAGTAATAAGAAAATAAATTATTTCTTGAAAGTACAGACGCCAGCACATCAAGCTACTGCAATATGTCAAAATTCTTTAATAGATTTTCAACTTAATCACTACAGTATAAGGTTCAAGGTTGATTGCGAAAATTTGACAGTTTCGGGTAGCTTGACCTGCTGGCGTCTGTACATTTTCATAAATGTTGCAATCAACAGATGATTTTTATTAAACCTCCTGTGTTTATTTTTCCCATATACGATAATTATACAGACAAGTAATAGCACTGTGACAATATAATATGTAAAATATGTATGTGTATTAATTTAACTTTATTATAATAAACTTATTGATTTCCTTTATTTAATGAAATACATATAAATTGCGTGATTATTTAATTCTAATATTTAATTAGAATATAAAAACAAAAAAATATGAAAAATTGTAGCCCACCGGTATCGGGAACAGGGTCAAAGCCACCGGCGATCAGGGCTCCAGAGAGAGGAACCTCCTAACAATGCAAGCCGTGTCCAGAAGTACCGCTTTCTGAATCAAGCCCTTAATCCAGCTGCCCAACGAGAGCCTCCTCAGGTGTTGGTCGAAGCTCTTGTCGGCAGTCACGACTATCGGCACATTGATCGCTGAGCCCACATCCCACATGTCGATAACCTCGCGAACCAAGTCAAGATACTTAATTTGTTTATCATTCTCGGCTTTCACGAGATTCCCGTCGTGCGAGATCTTTATGTCCACAATCGTTGCGCACCGCTCTATTCAATCCACCACCACTATATCAGGCTTATTGGTTACAATAGTCCTGTCAGTGATGAATGATCGATCCCAGTACATAGCGATATTTCCATTTTCCTGTAGTACGGCACTTCCGATTCCACAAGGCTGTACTTCAGAGCGAGTTTCTAATGGATAATCCTGGGCCTGGCTATGAGGTTTTATCTATGCAAGTACTCTTCGTTAGCTAGACGAGAACACCATAATGCGTCTGATTGATTCCCCCGGACGGTGGCATGCTCGACAGATGTCAACCGAGCCGTCTTTCACAATTAATCTCCGGTAATTGTTCGTCATGATAACTTCGTCCATAATTGCATAGACAAAACCTTCGGTTTCCACAAAGAGGTCACCGAAACCCAGCCGGCTATGAACGCTAGCAGATCTACATCGGGTCCATGTAGGGCCCGGAAAAATCATCTGTGAAGCTCCTTACTCTCCCATACCTCCCTGCAATCGTTAGTGTCAAGTACCAGGCTCGCGCCAGTTCTCTTTCGTAAAGAAAAGCGGGGTTAGACCCCTGTCCACCGCGACCACATCTCGATGCCTAGAAGCCGACTTGGGGCGTTGGCTTCTAGGAAATATTCCCTGAGACTGCAATATCTCGCGATTATGGAGGAGCTTAGCGTTTAAAAAGCCTCGACCTCCACATTTTCGAGAGATATAGTCTCATTACCGATGATCGTGGGTGATGCATTCGATATGCAGTCAGCAGCGTACGGACCCTCCTATCCAGGGCGACGAATTCGGTCTGAATCCATTAGAGATTAGAGTATGCCGAAAGAGTACATCAGAACCGGCATGACCCAACCGTTGATGGCGCACACCTTGTTTCCGCCTAATAGAAGATTATTAAATACATTCTTCAGGTAACCAAAGAAGCGCTCCTTCAACGATTGCGACAAGTCAGTAACATTGATGCCCAACGCTTCCGACATACCCAAATACTTATAGGTGTCGGATGCGGATAGGGCTCTAAAGTTTATGGAATCCGAGAGTTGTGTTCCCACAGAATCCACCATCTCGCCTCGCTTTGCATGCATGACCGCACATTTGTCCACACCAAATTCCATCCTCAATGCGCTACTGACATTTTCAGTTACTTTCAGTAGCTCCATCAGTTGCAAATTGTTATACTTTCACATTTATAATAATAAATGTGAAAGTATAACAATTTGAAAGTATAACTTTGTCTGTCTGTCTGTTACGTTTTCACGCCTAAACCGCTGAACCGAACGTCATGAAATTTGGCAGAGATACAGCCTGGGATATAGAGAAGGACATAGGCTACTTTTTTACGCGATAACAGACATCCACGCGGGCGGATCCGCGGGCAAAAGCTAGTTATAAATATGGGTAAGTAATAGATGATATAACAACAAAATCTCTAACATTAACAACATGTAACAACGGAACCTATAATTTTATTTAATATAGCGATTAGTTAATACAATGAACAATTGATATAATTTTAAAATAACTAATTTTTATAAGCATAACATACATTAAATATAACATCGTTTGACATAACATACATTAAATATAAAATCGTTTGACGTACCACTCAAAAGATATAAAACTTATTTGGTCTAATATGATGAAAACGCCTACTTAAAAACGCAAAGCAAAATTGCATAGACACGGGTTAGTTTATTTAGTATTATTTTTATGTTGTAGCCTGTGGGTAGCTCAACAAAAGTTATTGCTTCTAATTTAAGCTTAAAAAAACAACAACTTTGTATTGTTTAATAAATATTTAAAAGATGTTTTCTTTGTTTTATTCTTTGTAAGTTCTATCATAGTTATAGGTAATAGTAACCTAAGTAGATATTAAACCTAACTAGTAACTGATTACCACTCCGCTTCGCTCCCGCCATAGCCTTCTAACCTAACCTATCCGAGTCGGGGTACTCTGAGTCGGGTGTTAACCATAATGACGTTTTTTATATATATTAAACGTTAGACCTAATGATTTTCGATTAAATAAACAATATACATATTAAACGTTAGACCAAATGATTTTCGATTACATAAACTTTATATCAAACAATGTTATACTAATTAAGTTTTAGTATAAATAAATGTTATATGTAAAGAAATTATATCAACAGTTGGTATATCTCACGTTTATTATATCTTACGAGTATGAACGATATTAAAATGAAATTAGACCAAATGAGTTTATACGTTATGAGACGCACCCTATAAATATGCTGACTATGTAAGTGCCGTACACACCTTTAACACGTTCAGGGACACTAAACGCCCATAGGCGTCATAATGTCATAATCATTTATAGAGATCTGTTATTCGGATGCATATTCACCTAAAACTGAGATGTTGGCTAATATGGAATGCGATTTTGTATCGAAAAAATCCCGCGGTTCCGGGATCGACAAATTTAGGTTTCTGATTATAGAATCGGATGTATATTTACTTACTTTCAAATGTTGGCATAAATGGAATATACTTTTGTATCGATTGTAAAAATCTCGCGATTCCGGAATCGACAAATTAAGTGGTTTTTTTTCTGACTATAGAATCGGATGCATATCTAGGTATCTACCTAAGTAGCCGAGGTCATATTTACGCCTAATCAGGGCCTCAAGTCTGCTATTACAATAGTGTCAGAATGGTCTCGCCATTGTGAGTATTTGACAGTGTTTGTATGGCAAATCTGTCAAAAACTCACAATGAAGAGACCATTCTGACACTATTGTAATAGCAGACTTGAGGCCCTGGTTATAGTACCTAGTTTTAATAAATATTTATGTTTTTATTTGTTTTAACTAACACACACCACTCCTCTTATACCCTACATACACATATTTGCATTAGGGGTTAAACATTAATTGTTCATTTCTCATACTTGGAAAGTACGCTTGAAGTTACCTGTTTAGAGGGATGAAAACAGTACTTTTCGTTGCTGGGCAAAGATTTTCCCTGCTGGCAAAAAAATTTAAAAACTTTTTCACAATCTAATTCCTAATTTTGTAATTTCTATTTTCTTTATCTTTTCAAATATACCTTGTGTAAAACATTTACCTTTTTAAAAACCTCCCACGAATGCACGACCATTAAGCCATGTCCCAACTATTCATACAGTCACTCTGTTAAATTGCAGCGTAAAATTGTAATAAAAAAATATTATCAACAATTTTGTAACATGATTTTATACTTATTATTTACTTTTCACATAATTATTATTTAATATACATAGATTTGAGTTAAATATTTACCATCATTCTTGTTGACAGCAATGCGGATGAATTTTATGCTGCCTATGATTATTTCCCCTCCTTTTTTAGGGTTCCATTGCCAAATGGCAAAAAACGGAACCCTTATGGATTCGTCATATCTGTCTGTCTGTCTGTCTGCCGTCTGTATGTCACAGCCACTTTTTTCCGAAACTATAAGAACTATACTGTTGAAACTTGGTAAGTAGATGTATTCTGTGAACCGCATTAAGATTTTCACACAAAAAAAAAAAATTTTTGGGGGTTCCCCGTAATTAGAACTGAAACTGAAATTTTTATTTTCATCAAACCCATAAGTGTGGGGTATCTATGGATAGGTCTTCAAAAATGATATTGAGGTTTCTAATATAATTTTTTTGTAAACTGAATAGTTTGCGCGAGAGACACTTCAAAGTGGTAAAATGTGTGTCACCCCCCCCTGTAACTTCTAAAATTAGAGAATAATAAAACTAAAAAAATATATATGATGTACATTACTATGTAAACTTCCACCGAAAATTGGTTTGAACGAGATCTAGTAAGTAGTTTTTTTTTAATACGTCATAAATGGTAAACCACAATTGCTGCTACGAACCCTTCATGGGCGAGCCCGACTCGCCACTTGGCCACTTTTTTTATACTTATAAATATTATTATTTTAAGATGAAGAGATGATTTTATCCTCAATAACTCAGTTATTTGAAATCTTGTAACTAATATTTGTATACCAGTTAATGGTGAACATCTTATGTTTCTGAGAAATGAATTACTTTGACTTAAGAATAATAATTATCTTCTGTACAAATGATATGAATTATTATTATTATATTTTGGCAATAATTGAATGCATATAAAAACATTACTGAAATTATGCTGTTTCATGCAGAAAATAATAAAAAGTTGGTTGACATTTCAGTTGGCTTGTTCTGTACATCCACAACTAGTTTTGACATTTAATGTGGCAATGCTGTAGTCTTCTACTTTTTTGCTTATAAGTAGTTGTGTTTTATTTTGATTTTGTTATTATTGTATCCTTGTCATAAGTTGTTAAGTGTTATTTTGTTAGTAAAAGTTTGTCATGATCGTAATTTAATATTATTTAAAACAATACTTACTTCACGTTCGGTTTTGTGAACATCATGGCAATGAGTCTCCTTGATTTTAACCCTATTGTTAACAATTTCTAGAACCCATTGTTTGACGGTACCATCTAAACTGCCAGTGAGAAAGAACCTTTTTTCTGACCATTCCGGCGCAATGTCCACTGCAATAATCCTGAATGAGGAAAAAAAATTGCATTCAAGTACAAGCAAAAAATCAAGTTTTTTTTTTTAAGGTCATTATATGAACATGTACTTACTTATCGGAATTTCCACAGAAAAACACATGAGCCTGATATTTTTCCTTTGTTGCTATAATACCAACATCTGCTGGAAGGGGCTCCAAAACACAAAGAGTTTTATTTGGTCCTCCGTAAATGAGCCAGCCATCAGTACTTACAGCCATAATAGAAGGAAGAAACCAATTAGGTGATGGCAATAGTATTGTTTCGTCCATGGTTAATATATCAAACGTTACGTTTCGGCAAGATTACCACTATAGATAGCTCGCCGCCCGGCAGATTTTGTTTTTTCAACCGCTCAGTATAAATTTCACTTTTTGACAGTTGATTTGAAGAAGGCAAAGGCATCCACAGAACAAGTAGTACTTTACTAAGGCATCATAGACTAAATACCTCTAGTAAGTATGTGAAGGACATTAGGAGGACTTCAGACGATCAATCTGGCATCCCTATCAAGCGTAGATGCTGCGATGCCATTAGGAGGACTTCAGACGATCAATCTGGCATCCCTATCAAGCGTAGATGCTGCGATGCTGCGGTGGACGTTGAAATGTAGTCCGTGTCATCCTTGTGTGTTTGAATAGCTGAATATCAAACAAGTTGTCTTCGCCAGGGTGAATCGCATTCTTCTATTGTATTGTTGCTTTGTATTATATCTACACTAGCTTTTGCCCGCGGCTCCGCCCGCGTGGATTTCGGTTATTGCGTAAAAAAGTAGCCTATGTCGTTTTCCATATCCATATATATATATATCATAGGCTATATCCCTGACAAATTTCATGACGATCGGTTCAGCGGTTTAGGCGTGAAAACGTAACATACAGACAGACAGACAGAGTTACTTTCACATTTATAATATTAGTAGATTAGTAGAAGTAGATAAAGATTATGTCTCAGCTATTGCGTTCTGTGTGATATCAATCTGTATGACTTCAGGGCTATATAAGTAGGTGATTACGTGACTATTTGAGCTGTAGGTAGTAATAACGTCTTCGTCCGGGGTCACAGCAGGCGGGTTACGTTACGGGCATGGCCGTAGACAGAGTTCTCTGTTTACGGGCATGGCCCATATAGCCCCGCAGTGTGATACGGTGCCCATCAATACAGGCACGTTCGTTGGGTGGCCATGTGGGCCTGGCCTGAGGCAAGTGTGGCGGTAGCGCAACTTCTCATCCTTTAACAAGTTAAAAAATATTCACGTAAATCGGCCCAGTAATCACGGAAAAATCGGTTTATGTTCAGACGCCAGCAGGTCAAGCTACCCGAAACTGTCAAATTTTCGCAATCAACCTTGAACCTTATGCTGTAGTAATAAAGTTGAAAATCTATTAAAGAAATTTGATAGATTGTAGTAGCTTGATGTGCTGGCGTCTGTACATGTACGTACGGCTACAAATCAAGCTACAAATTTCCAGTTTAGGCTGATCTCGCATTGTATAGGAATTCCGTACAATGAGAAATCAGCTTATACTGGAAAATATAGCTTGATTTGTAAACTGTCAAATTACACCAAACGATTTTAAAACTTTAAAATGTTGAATACTATGTTCAAAATCGAACGTGAAAATTTGACAGTTTGTGGTAACTATGTATGTACTGGTCACCGTACACATGAAAAAAAACAAACGAATGCATAACCTCTTCCTTTTTTTGAAGTCGGCAAAAAATAGTAGTCAACACATCATTTCCAGTTTTCCAAAATTACCTTTACAGTTATGTACACCCGGCTACATATCAAGCTACACGAAACTAGTTTACGCTGATCTCGCATTATTTAGGATTTCTATATAATGAGAGAGCAGCTTATACTGGAAATGTATAGCTTGATATGTAGCCGTGTGTACGACATACCATAAAGGCGCCGTCGATGTCCGCCAGACTGGCACTGCCATTGCGTCGGTTTAAACCACGGTTAAGATTAAACGTAGTCTATTCATAAATCAAATACGTAGAAAAGCCTGTTGTCCCGTTCTTAAAATAAGAAAACACTGTCATAATATTTTTTTTATTTTGTGTTGTGTTCCATTCATGTGTTTGTCATCTGTCAGTCAGATTTTATTCGAAGTTTCTGGGAAGTGAGTTTGTTTGGTGGAGTTGCGTTTGTTGTTAGTGCCTTTTTCTTCCTTGAACCTTCGTTATTATTATTAAATATTTAAAGAAAAGCATCTGCCAATTGCTAAAAACAACCTTTGTTCATCACGTAGCTAAATCCCAACCATGGCTCATTACAAGGGAGCAGCGTCTGAGGCTGGCAGAGCTATGCACCTCATGAAGAAACGAGAGAAAGCTCAGCAAGAAATAGAATTACGCAAAAAGAAAATAGAAGAAGATTTAAAGATGGTAAATATTGAGAATAAGTTTGCTACACACTATGATGCTGTAGAGCAACAACTGAAAAGTTCCACAATTGGTCTGGTGACCCTTGACGAAATGAAGGCAAAACAAGAACACATAGTTCGGGAGAGAGAGAAAAAGTTAGCACAGAAAAAAGCTGAGAAAGAAAAAGAGAGGCAGAAGGAGATAGAAGCTAAACAAGCCCAGAAGAACAAACAGAAGAGACAGGTTAGTTATGTTTCTTGATTTTGTTTTTATTGTTAGTGAGAGTGAACAGGCTTCTTCTGGGTAAGCTCACTCCATCGTCGACTTTGTCTCTGTCAGCTCTGACCTAGACTAGAGTCAAGAGCAAACTCATCGTATAATAAATAAATAAATTCTACCTCTTCCACCAAATCACTGGTTATTTATATTTCCAGAGGAAACGTCTAGCATTGAAATACAATTCAGGAATTATTGTTATCCGCATTAATAGAAACTTGGTTCTGCATAAAACTCTGAAATCAAAATTGTGTAGTAGAAATTCTGAGCAGATTTTTAAAACATAATCTTTATTTTCCTTCAAACTTGTTTTTTCAGATTCAAGCATTGTCTTTTGACATGAATGATGAAAATGAAGAAGAAGAACAAGAGAAATCTTCAGAAGAAGATGAAGAAGCAGCTGAGGAATCTTCTGCAGATGAGAAACCCCCCTTAGATGATAAGAGCTGGAGGGACAAAGAAGAACCGGTATGCCAGACATATTTTTACTACTAATAGATAAAAAATACACCCTATACAGATGTATAGGGTGTATTTTTGAGATGGGGCAGTAAGGGTGGGTACCTACCGTAACTGTTGTAGTTACAGAAAAACGATTTTAGGAGACTCCTTATTTTTTTAAAGTAATTTTGTTTCCCATTCACAGATTTTGAAAAAATTTACAGTCACCAAGATAATTTGCCATTATCGCAAAAAGTTTTTGGTACCAATCGATTCTGTTTCATATAGGGATGTTTCATCAAAAAACTATGGGACCAACTGAGGTTTGAGTACTAGAAAAGACAGAAATCGCAAAAATAAAATACTTTTCACATACATTTCATAGGAAATGAGACTCCAACTTACTTTTTTATGATGGATAGATAGATAGACTGGCCACTACAAAAGTCAGAAATCACAAATAAATAAAATTATAAAGAGTTTTCGTTCCAAATCCCAAGTTTAATGTGTTTTGTTCATTTTCGGCAAGTACTCATGATAGCGGCCAGTCTGTCAAAAAAAAAAAAAAAAACAAGTAAGTTGGAATTCTCATTTCTTACGTATGGGAGTATAAATGTTGGGAGTTTTTTTAGCAATTTATGATTTTTCAAGTAATCAAACCTCAGTTGGTCTGGTAGTTTTTTGATCCTTACAAGGTAAATGATCGAATATGAATTTTTTTTTTTTCAAAATCTGTGATGGGTACTTATCAAAAAATTTCAAAAAAAAAAAGGAAAGTGTCCTAAGATCGTTTTCTTGTAGCTACAATGGTTAGGTAGGGTACCTGCCCTTGCTGCACCATCTAAAAAATCCATCCTGTATAATGGTACTTATAACAAAAACAAGTAGTATTTGTCTGTTTGTTCCGGCTAATCTCCGAAACGGCTGGACCGAAAATTTTGACGTGTTTCACTGGCAGATAGCTGATGTTATAAAGAGTAACTTAGGCTACTTTTATTTTAGAAAAAGCAAAAGCAGCTAGTTATCCAATAAAATATTTTATAATATTAGGTACTAATACTAAAGTATAGAATATGTGAATGATAGAAAGAGGCTGTCACAAAGATATGTGAATCACATATCTTTATGACAGCCTCCTTTTAAAACTTGATGTGTTACATTAACACCCGTGTGTGGTTAAACAATGTCTCGTGTAAATACTGCACTATTAAACTTTACTTAAAAAAATTGTATGATCCTTTCCCAAAGACAAACGGTGAAAATGGTATTGTAAACTCTGTATAAATAAATAATAGGATATGTTGCCCCCTTGTCACTATGTGCTAGGGACAGTTTCCGGGGACCCATTAATGAGTGTGCAAGCCACCCTTTGCGTTTTACCCTTGTATAAAAAACATTGATCAGGCAGGGGCCATAGACCTTCCATAGTTCTAGGTAACCAGTCCACTTAAGCCACCCAACGTATAGTCCAATGTCTTGTTTTCCATATCCTGCAATAGTCCTACATCAACCGACGATTATCCCTGGGTGCACTGGCATTGTCCATACAGGGATAATCTTCAGTTAGTGCCTAATTTCATTAAAAGCATCTAACGGGCGACTGCAAGTTTGCTTCGGCCCTTCGTATGTCTTCCAAAGATCTAGGACCCCAGGGTCCCGAGTTATGTCAATTCATTAAAAATATAGTAATAAATACCATACATTATTATATTACAGCTATTCAAGAAAATTAAAAAGAATCCAGATGTAGACACATCTTTCTTGCCTGACAGAGAAAGAGAGGAGGCTGACCTTAAATTACGAGAGGAACTGCGGTTAGAATGGGTGATGACACAAGCAAGCCTAAAAGATGAACCCATCGCAGTTACCTTTAGTTACTGGGATGGTTCAGGACATAGAAGAAATGTTACTTTGAAAAAAGGTATGGATAATTTTGTTAGTGTGTGCATAGGCGAAACTCATGTATCATAAAACAACATGCATAACTACTTTTGCGCAACTTTTTTTTTTAGTTTCATGATTGTTTGGTATGAGAGTGTGATGAGGAGGGATGAAACGTATGTGACTAAAAGATTGATGGATAGAGAGGGAGAGAATAGGCAAAGAAAAGATCGATGAATTGTGTGGGGAATGATAAGAAAGAAAAGAATGATAGTGTGATGGATGACAGGGGAGAACGAAAGAAGTAAACGTTGCGCAGGAAGTTGTTGATGATGTTACTGATGTATAAATACGGAGCACTTAACCTTTATAACATAATATTGTTTTCAGGTAATTCTATATATCAATTCCTTCAAAGATGCCTAGACACACTGCGGCCAGAATTCAGTGAACTAAAAACAGTATCCGCCGACCAGCTTATGTACGTGAAAGAAGATCTCATACTACCTCATCATTACACATTCTATGATTTTATAGTTACTAAGGTAAGTAACACAGAAGAAATGTTCCAAAACTATGTGTAGGTCAAAAAAGGAGAGCAGTACAGAAGATTTTCTGATGTCATTGAAATATACACTTTAATCTCATTGCTATAAAAAGCAAAATTGTACAACGTTTTTTGTTACACAGCATCTTTTGCACTTTAAAGACACTGACAAAAAAAAAATCATATTCAACGTAAAAAAAAAATCTACTCAGTCCGGCCTTATTGGGGCCATAATATAATCAACTAGCTTTTGCCCGCGGCTCCTCGGCCCTCGTGGATGTCGGTTATCGCGTAAAAAAGTAGCCTATGTCCTTCTCCATATCCCAGGCTATATCTCTGCAAAATTTCATAACGATCGGTTCAGCGGTTTAGGCGTGAAAACGTAACATACAGACAGACAGACAGAGTTACTTTCACATTTATAATATTAGTATAGTATGGATTAATCAACTCAGCCTATCGTAGTCAGTGGACTTCAGCAGTGGCTGGATATAGGCAGAGGCCGATGTCCAGCAGTGGACTGGTCTGGGAGAGCCCAGGCTGCGCACACGCCCTATCCTCCGCCTTCAGCACTCACTCTGTTCCAGCCACCTTTTTAAGGTCCTCTTATAAAATAAACTTTAATAAATTATTTTATTTAAATTCCAGGCAAGGGGAAAAAGTGGACCGCTATTCCAGTTTGATGCTTCTGATGACGTCAGACTTGTGAACGACGCCACCCAAGAAAAACAAGACTCGCATGCAGGCAAAGTATTATTAAGGTATGCAGTTTTTTGTTCTTGTACAGTATTTTTATTTCACAAAACGACGCGCGCTTTACTTGTGGTTACCAAGTGAACAAGCACGCTGTGAATGTGTGTGTGTAAGCTCGGTACTGTCCGAGATAATGGTGAAGTCGGAAGTGTGTGCTATGTGCTGACGCTACTCGTCTTAACGCACAAATTCACAACGTGTTTGTCGCTTCGTGTGATAAAAATACTATAGTAGATGTTAGATAATATTTTTTACGTCAGACCTGGCCATAATGTGAGTTTTACCGCACGCTACGCGTACAGTAAAACTCGCATTGTGACCAGGTGAAGACGTAAAATTGTGTACTCACCACGGGCAGTAAAAAAGAAAGCCCTCTATCGCATATTTATAACCCTCGGCTGCGGCTCGGGTCACAAATACCTGCGATTTCGGGCTTTCTTTCTTTTACAGCCCTTGGTAAGTAATGTACTATTGAGTCCTTCAAAGATCCTTTAGTTCTGTTTGTGTATGTGAGTTTAAATGTTTGTAAACGCACCCACGATACAGGAGAAATTCCTAGTGTGGGGCAACGTTTTAAAAAAATAAATTAAAAAATAAACCTTAGCGTCAATCCAAACAATTTTTTGAAATGGGTTTTTAGTTTTCATATTTGTAGTGTCCGTCGAGTTTTTTTTCCGTTCTTCTCCGTAGAGATCTGCGTTTTGGAATGGGCAACAAGCTTCAACTTTCTGAGTAACTGATCGACTCTTTGACAATTCAAAGTGCCTGTAAACGGTTTAATTGAAAAAATGCTTTGAGTTTTTATTTTTAACCCGCTTTTTCATTATTTTTTGGTCCTTGAAACCAAAATGTCACACAATGTACAATTTTTTTCAAAAAATGGTCAGATTTCTTCATTTAAAATAATATTTTCAGATCCTGGTACGAAAGAAACAAACATATCTTCCCCGCATCAAGATGGGAACCTTACGACCCAACAAAGACTTACTCGAAATACACAATAAAAGGAAAATGAAACAAAACTACCTAAATGAATAGTGATAATTAACTTATTAAGCAATCTTTTAGACAATGTTGTAAATGCAATTATACCAACGAATGAAATAAAATACGTGTATTTGTAGTAAAAAAATGACTTTCTAATCTAATCCATCATTTTGCTGGCACTACGCGTGGCGTATTTATACTAATTCCGGCAAAATTAACTTAATTCAAATGGAAGTAGGGTGTATTTTGTATTGAACAAATAACGCGAAAATTCGGACCGATACGCCAAGTGCCAGTATTATATGTACTTACACACAGCTTCATCAACTAGGTACCCCATGCAAGTTCAAATTCGACATTTGTATTTTTACAAAAATATTTTATAATGAGTCTATGGTGTTCTTTCCGATTTTATTTTGCAAAATTTAAAAAAGAACGAATATTAAATAAAGTTTGTAATCTAAAAAGAAAACTTTTTACCTAGGTAATATTAGGTTGGGGAAAAAGTCTTTTCGCATTATAGTATGTATGAACTTGTAATAAAATCTCTTTGGCTATACTATTTGTATCTGGCTGGTTTTGTTACCATTGAAAGTTTAAATTTTAAAGAACATAATTCAAAATTCAAATTAGGAAAATGTGTGATTTTCATTTGTTTTTCGTACTGTCAAGATGAGTGAATCTAATGAAGAAATTCGATACATTTTAAAATTTTACTACAAAAAAGGTAAAAATGCAATGCAAGCCGCGAAAAAAATTTGCGATGTTTATGGACCTAGTGCAGTGTCTGTGAGAGTAGCACAAATTTGGTTTAAGCGTTTTCAATCCGGAAATTTTGATGTCAAAGATGCACGTCGCTCTGGTCGCCCTATTACGGATAAAATGGATGCCATTTATGAAAAAGTGGAGCAAGATCGGCATATCAGTAGTTACGACGTAGCTGAAGAACTGGGAATTGACCACAAAACAGTTTTGGCACATTTGAAAAAAACTGGGTACACAAAAAAGCTCGATGTTTGGGTACCTCACGAGCTCACTGAAAGAAACCTAATGAACCGTGTACTCATTTGTGATTCTTTATTACGACGTAATGAAACCGAACCATTTTTGAAGAAGCTGATAACTGTTGATGAAAAGTGCGAAAAAGGTCGTGGTCAAAGGCCGGTCAGGCTTCACAGACTGTGGCGAAATCCGGGTTAACTCGCAACAAGGTGATGCTGTGTGTGGTGGGATTGGAAGGGCATTATTCATTATGAGCTGTTACCACCAGGCAGGACCATCGATTCTGAACTCTTCTGTGAACAACTGATGAGATTAAAGCAAGAACTTGAGAGAAAGCGGCCGGAATTAATCAACAGAAGGGGTGTGGTTTTTCATCATGATAACGCTAGACCTCACACATCTTTAACCACTCAGCAAAAATTAAGAGAGTTTGGCTGGAAGGTGTTAATGCATCCCCCGTATAATCCTGACCTTGCACCTTCAGATTTCCACCTGTTTCGGTCTCTTCAGAATTCTTTAGACAGTGTCAGGTTAACATTACGAGAGGACTGCCAAAACCACTTGTCGCGGTATTTTGATCAGAAGTCCCAAAATTTCTATAGCAATGGGATCGTGTCCCTACCTACAAGATGGCAAAAAATTATCGAACAAAATGGTACCTACATACTATATTTAAATGTAAATAAACTATATAAAAAAATGTTTTGAATTTTCTTAAAAAATGCGAAGAAACTATTTCCCCAACCTATTATATTACATTAACATTTTGTCATAAAATAAGTTGATGAGAATCGTAGTCGTTAATTTGACTAATGTTTAAGTTAATCAAATGAATGCATACCCTCAAATAATAACAACCATTAATTTGACAGAGACTGAACGTTAAAGTAGAACGGAAATTCATCGCAATCGCAACGATCTCGCTGGCTAGTTGGTCAATTGCCTGTTTTTAATGGCGCCGTTGGCGATGCGTTGGTTCTAATTCACGGTAAACCGTAATTCAAGGTTATAGCAGAATCATATTTTAAAACTTGAGGACTTCCCCACATAGTAATGTTGTCTACACCCGATCTATTTCTGTAAAAATAGCACCGAGGTGGAGTGAGTTGTCAATAACAGCCGATTTAATCACCTGTAACACAGGTATTCCTAGTACAGGCTCCAGTCTCCACTAGACATGGGCGATATAGCTCGCTGAAAAGAAAATGAGTGATTAGCTCTTTCACTCTAAAGAGCTATATCACTCTTCTAGCTCACTAGCTCTTCTATAGCTCAGTGACTCAGACGCCGACTGTTAGCTCATTTGACTCACGCCGCACGCGCGTCGATGGAGACGGCTCGGCTCGGTCAACAGTCAATAGCTCTTTGGAAGTTTGGACTCTTTGTTACTTATTAGGTCTTCTATAGCTCAGTGACTTAGACAGCCATCTTCTAATTAATATTAATTTAAATGATTACACTTCACAGAAATATTTAAAAGTCCACTATTGTTCTTCACGAAATCTGAAGTAATACGTAAGTAATTATTTATGCCACTTTACTAATCAACAACACTACTCACAAAGTTATTTATTTATAAAAATACACTATATTCTTTTGGTGGAGAAAATAAACGATTGTATTATTATTTTTTATAATTTGTAAAAATCTCCCTGTGAGAACCTAAGTGAAGTGAGCTCTCAGTAGTGTCAATCCCTAGCATCAGGTGGAATGAAGGCTCTCTTCAAATAAGATTTCACGGTGAGGTTTTCCCAGAATAGCACTTACAAATGTCTTGTCAATTTCATGAACTAACTTACTATTATACACTCGCGAGCAATAAACTGGAATCACTTCATCGTTCGCTGCTAGAAACAAATTTTTACAACTTCTATGCAATGAACTATGGATATCTCTATCAATATCATAACCAAAGATTATTCACCTTGTGTCATGGAACGTAAAAAATCAAATCAATTTTTAAAACAAAACATCATATTTTTTGGTAGTCCTGAAACCCTATGAAAAGGGGGCATTTATGAAAATTGATCATCATTCCAATATTTCACGTCACTGGGAATACTGAAGCTAAAAAAGAAAATGGAAACCACACCTATAGAAGCCGCTCAAGTCGTCATCCTAATCCAGCAAGGATTGTCTCGTGTACTATCGCTCGACAGCTTCATTTGAGCCAGTCTTGTGTCTCGAAGGTATACAAGAAGTTACAAGGAGATTGGAAACTTAGTCCGGAGACCAGAATCTGGACGACAGCGATGCACTTCGGTGAAAGATGACAGATTTATTGTCACGTCTTCTCTCCGAAATCGACAACTGACCGACGTGGATGTCCAGCAGCAGCTCAGAGAAGTTCGAGGGAGGGCTGTCAGCGAGTGGAGAGTGAGGTGAAGACTCAAAGAAGCGAACTTGACCCCGAAAAGGCCAGCCACGGGACCTAAATTGTCTCCATCCCACCGAAAAGCCAGGCTTTAGTTTGCTCGCGATCACTTAGACTGGGATATCGAGCAATGGAGCCGAGTCCTGTTTTCGGACGAATCCAGAATGTACCTGCATGGTAGCGACCGTCGACACAGAGTCTATAGGAGACCGGGGAGCGATTCGCATAATGCTGTTTTTCGGAAACACGGGGATGGGATTTTTGCAGTTTATTTCCGGTAATATTCACAACACAAAAATAACAGAAATCGTGATGATTAGTCGGTTCACGACAAATTTTAATTTTAATAGAACTTTTGAACTTCAAAGTAGGTATTTTTTTTACTAGTTCATAAACACAATGATGTGACGCAACTACCACATACAAAATTAGGGATCCATGGCTTACTAAACACTTGTGATGCCATCCCAAAGAAGTCCAAGTAGGCCTTTTTTATAAAGTCACATGCACTTAAACGACATTCTCGAAACATATATTCACCACAAACAGCACAAAATCTATTTGGATCGTTTAATTAAGCAAGTTCTTCTTAATGTAGACATATCGATTTATTTATGGAATTTAATAATTTTTTGCACTAAAAAAAAATATTAGTAAGCCGCGTAACGAAATTTTCAGAAGTACCTGTATCATAAAAACTAGAGCTGCTAGAAAAAAAACTGAGGGTAGATATGAAATCAGCGAACTCAAATTACTAAGAAACAGTTTAGAAACTACATAAAACAAAAAAAAAAGTTAAATTTTGTTTACCAGTGTTATCGACTGTATTTCATTGACATAAAGTTCACTTTTATTGTAAGGACTGTTTTGCAAACGAACGGAACGAGACGCATTGACAACTGGTAATACATTTATCGACTGTATTTCATTGATATAAAGTTCACTTTCTATTGCAAGGATTGTTTTGTAAATGAACGCGGAACGTTAAGGACTACGACGCGAAGGACGAGATAGCTGACTCATTGCGTTGCACTAAATAATTCGAAGACTGGTTTGTGCAACGAAGACTGTTTGAACCCAGTACGTAATACGGTTTCATCGTCACAGAACACAAAACGGTCTTTGAAAACGGTTCGTCGTCGCAACGCCCACTCCCTAATTGCATTGATTGTTATAAAAAACTGAAGGGAGCCGATGCAATAATAGATGATTATAGATGGTATTTTTTTTTTTTTTTTTTAATTCTATTTTTGTCATACTTTGGAAAAAAATTGCATTTTACTTTTCGCAGCCTACAAAGCTAATTCCATACAAAATTTATTTTGTTTATTTTGTATTAATGATCCAGGCGCAATTTTTCTTGAATACTTAGAATTGCATAAAATTAAAAACACAACATTAAGCTTTACAAAGCCAGAGAAATATCGCAACAAATTTTGGTCCAATTATGACAGTCACGCTTGCATTATGCCCTTGGCAACAAAGCATAAATAATTTTAGAAACAAACCACAGCAAAATAATATAATTACCAGAAAAAATAACAAAAAAATAAATAAATAACATTTATACATGTATTTCTAATTAAGACTACCTAACACCGGAATAAAATAATACAATAATAATATTAATAACATTATTTATGAACAACTAACAATTTTTTCTATTTGTTGCCATCTTTGGCTTTCCAGTTTATCCAGAAACTGTTGTTTTGTATCACTGACACTTAGTGGCTCTTTCGGAGGCGGTGCATTTCTTTGGAAGTGTATTATGGCGGCCAAGAGATTCCAAATCGTAAATTCTGGCCATAGTACGTCTGTGAAATATAAGACAGTGTTGGAAACCTGCAAGAAAGAAGAAGAAAATTATATGTATAGTCGAACAAGGTATTTGATATACAGGCAAAAATATTCATCTTCCCGCACCTGCCCCACCGCTGCCGACGAGGACGCGACTAGCTGTCAATGATATTCTCGCTCAAGAAACGTAAAAGATTGTAGGTCTCGCGTAAGTAAAAGAGATACATATGTCGAATGCTTGGATTTCTTACCTGCCATAACATAAAGTCTGATAGTCTCACTTCCCCTGATGTCCTCACAAGGAGTTCAGCTTCCCCAAGTTCTAATGTTTTTGATACAAGCTCATCATCAATGTCTTGTGGCGCTATTTCATTGTTCCTCACTCCATCCACTATGTGAGAGGCTGCTCGGCTGATTTCATCTCTTCCTGAAAACATTACATATTACTTTAATATATTTATATAAAAAATATTTAGGCTCGTCCCCTGTTACATGGGACTTAAACATAACTGGCGAAACGTGGGGGTTTCTATAGGTACACCTCTGCCTAACCCTTCGGGGATTAATGGCGAGATGTAATGAGGTTGTTTAAAAAAAAACGTAAAAATATTTTTATTAAGTAGGTATACATAAAGTATGTACTTATAAGTACTTAAGTTTATTTACAGTGATTGTGCGCTTTTATAATTTTCTATGAAGATTTTTTTAAAGTTCCGCCCACGATACTGATATATAGTGCACCTTTATCAATACACTTTGTGAACGTGGACGTGCATGTCCAAAATAAAATCGTCATGCTAGAAATTATAAAACCGCACATTTTATGTAGGTACTTAAAATAAGTTGTAAGTAAGTTAAAAAAAGTTAAAAGTGAACTTGGTAACTTTTTGGCTGTAATGCAGTAGTATTATTATTTTGAGCATAAATAATATAATTTATGTATTTACTTACCTGTATATGCATAAGCAATGTTGAGTCGCAGCTTATTGTTATGTCTTGTTGCTAGCATAGCTTTTGAAATTTGTCCTCTTAAATCTTCTGGTAACAGCGAAAGTCTGCCAGCAACGTGAATTCTTACACCCCACTCATTGATTTGATCACTATTATGAAAACAAGTGTTATAAGGTTGATCAATGTATTCTGTTCTTAAGTAAACCCTGTTTTTAGAACAAAGTTCCTTATCCCACATTAATTTCTGCACACTTAGACCAAAAAAAGTGTAACATTTTGACCATCACAACACATTTTTTATACAGTGTGAGTCTTTATAATGTGCACATATCGAAATGAGGGAATCTATGCTTAATTTTATCTATGGAAAAAATACAAAAAAAAACCTTTTTTTTATGGAATTTTTATTTTTATTTCAAAATTTCTCAATAAGACAAATTGAGAAATTTTACAATTAATGTAAAAAAATGAAGAAAAATTTCAATTCTTTTCAATTGAGGGTAGTTTTTTCCCCAATTTTTGGACCCCTAATTACTTCCAATCATTATGGAGTTTGTTTCATCGTGATAGATCATTTAGTTTAAAAGTTACACCATTTTGATTACACAGGGATTTTTTTTTTTTTAAATTCCATATTTTTATTTTTTTTTTATTTTTGCCGTAGATAAAATTAAGCATAGATTCCCTCATTTCGATATGTGCACATTATAAAGACTCACATTGTATAACAAGTGTTTTAAGGAACTGCATTCCAACTGGGTGAGTCATGACACCTGCCAACTGTTTTTAATATATATTATATATCATATTTGCCTAGTGCTTAATTGGCAAATAAAATTATTATTGCTCTGGGCCCACGGTGGGGGATTATGGCCCACTCCCTATCACAGTGACGAGGCCTGTGTCCCAGTAGTGGGAACATTATCAGCAGCTAGTGCTCAATATTATACAAAAGAATGGAAAAGTATTTTTTTCCATTTCAAAACGACACCCGCTAAGTATACGTTTGTACCTGCCAGATACACAAAACGGTTTTTATTGCATTTTTGGCATCTATATACCTATATTTACCACATACAAGTTTATTTTATTTTTTCAATTAACACAACATACTTTTTTCTCAACGTATATAGGGGCTTAGCTACGGTGATTTAAAGAAGTTGAAATCTTCAATTCGCTATCCTATAAAATTTGCATTTGTCAGTTACTTAATTGTACTTAGGAGGTGTCGAAAACAAATGACAGATCATGAACCATTACTGCAATGCACTTAGAATTATTAATAAGTACTATACTTAAGTAATAAGAACAAATAAATTGAAATTTTTACAATATAAAATGAAAACATACATTTCCTCTATCAATCTCTGAAACTTGTCTCTAGCCAAATCCATAAGGCCATCAACTTCCTCTTTACTTCTTTTAAAGTTTTCTATACTGAATGCATAGACTGTTACTTCAGGTATTCCTAGATCCAGACACCACTGAAATCAAAATAGTACACTAAAATTACTTTCTCATTCATCTAGGGGCTGCTTAATCAAAATGTTTTTGAAACTTTTCGATAGGGGTCGAAGGAATTGGTGTTCAAAGAGCAGGAGTAAAATATATGATCCAAAGTACCCTCTACAAGACCACACTCGCATAGTGAATTTTCTCGCACATGGATCTCGATAGATAGGCACATAAATAGCACTTGGCTTTTGTTGCCAAAAAGTAATGGAAATATTTAGACTTTACACTTCATTTTAACTGTTGAAAGAGGATGCTAAAGACTTTCAAAGGGCACAGATAGCCCTACAAACCTTGAAGTACAATACAATCTACCCAAACAAAAATATTCACCACAACTCACCTTCAAAGTTTCAGATAACTTGTCAAAGCCTTTATAATGACCAGCACTGTTGCCCACACTGTTCTTCTTCGCATAACGGCGATTCCCATCCATAATAAATGCTATATGCTGCGGAACACGACCGGTCTTCACGACTTTAATGCAAAATAGTTGAAAGAAAGAAACACAGTTCTCTTTGACCCAAGACATATCTTCAGTGATATTTAGATTGTAACCACGTACACCAATTCAATGTTTGGTAGTATGGATCAAACGACTAAAACCACGTCAGAACTGCACACTTGCACAGTGTTAATCCATCTGCTGATGTAATTATTCTACTACTGATAAAAGGGAAGTAACAATGTTAATTACAAGATATGGTATTTAATTTACATGTAAATACAATTAATTTGAATGCATAATCAATTTGTTTCTATATTGAGTTTGACTCCCCAAGGATAGGTAGGTGCGAAATGTTGATATTTATTATGTCAAACGTCAAAGTCACGATTTTCGTTCGCGCAGATAATTTCGAACGTGTAACGTCAGATCTCGTCAGATTGACAGAACTGCAGCGCTACCAACACTACGGTGATTGGGTAATGAGAAAAATGGTGTAATTACGGTGTAACACTTTTAGTAAAATCCACTGATAAAATCATACAAAAGTACAAGTTACTATAACAAAAGTCTCAAATTCAGATAATTTATGTAAACAAGGGGGATAACATACCAAAAAAATATCTTCGTAATGGTAATTCACATAAAATGGCGAAAAAAGAGGTTCCATTTTCTTTTAAGTACTGATTTTAAGAAATAATAATTAAAAAATAATCATAGCGTAATTATTTTTATAAATTTTCGGTTTTAAACAAAGCTATTAATTAAAGGAGATTTTCTGGTATAAAATATTTTATGATACTGGTAACAATGCAGGAGATCCAAACATTTTCAAATTTTTTCCATCTTCAACAACACTAATATTACAACTCTCTTATAAAGATTCATACTGTAAGTAGCATATCTAGCCACATTTTGGATGAAAACGGCTGTAAACTGTTTCGAGTGGAAATCGATTTTGGGAGGCCTACATCTAGCACTGGGCTTAATTAAAAGGCTTGATTATGACGATCATATACCGTGTCTCTGACACACTACACAAAACATTGTTTTGCAACGGTATTTTGTTTGCATAGTTCTTATAATTAATTCACTTTTATTTTATCGATGATTATTTACGAAAACATTTTTTCTCTTCATTTTTGTAAATGTTTTAATTTATTTTTTTAGCATATCATCATGGTTTAAAGTTAATGCAATTTTTCTGTGTCTTATAGTAGACTGCTGCTTTTTTTTTTTTTTGATATGGCAACTCAGAGTGTAACCACGAGGGGCTCGGACTCTTTAACCGGTCTATCCTGTGGTGCCTTAAGCTCCTAACGGATTTTAAGGCCTCCAGCCAGGGCGTAAAAACTATAAACTAAACGACTGCTGCTCGCTAAGGGCACCCCCTGTGGGGTACGAACCTCGGCTTAGGGCAGCTGAGTCGGAGGGAGGGTGGCAAGGGATCGACGGTGGCTGGATAAAATCAGTGTTTTGATTATTATCGTGGGGGGTTTGGATTACATGCTGCTCAGCTAAAACGCGTGCTGGCGCTTCGCTTACAGTCAAGGGTCGGGGAGGACTATTTGTTAGTCGGGGATTTCGCGCGGGGCCTCGGCGGCGAGGTCGGAATGACGATCTTGTAGTGTATACTCTTTTGCGAACTGTAGGTACTAGTAGACCTATGACTCTCCTGGAGGAGAGTGATGGGGTCGTCTGGGTCGGTCAGTGCATGCCGTGGACGGCGGGTCCTGCTAATAGTAGAGGGAGTGTAATTGGCGGCCTTTACAACCAGAGGGTTGCGGTGTGTAGCGGCAGAATCAAAGAAGCGCTTTGAAGCGCGTTTTATGAATTGGGCTATGGTAGGGATTTTAAGCTCCAGGTGGAGGTTAGTGTTCCGAACGAACCAGGGGGCTCCCGTGATCTTACGGAGGAATCGATTTTGGAGGGTCTGCATCTTATGGATGATATAGGGTTTGGCGTGGGCAAAGACTGGACTCGCATAGGTCATGATGGGGCGGATGCAAGCTGTGTAAATGCGCAATTGGCACCTAAGTGACAATTTGCTTTTAACATTTAGGACGGAGTGGAAGACTGCTGCGTCAAAATATTCCCTTTTGTAGAGCGAGTTAAGAGTTTATTCCGTTTTTTTTGTCTTTATATCGTTCACTCACCTGGCTGAAAATACGCTCGCATTCGGCATTTGAATTGGAATGCGGCAAAGATAACATTCTGAGCATGAACGATGGCAGGTGCTTAAAACGTTTTCGTTACCTTCACTTAATTATAATGTGCAACCTGATGCCAGAATTTATCAGGTGGATGCTGACTTGCATCTAAGTTTTTCGGTAAGTGAAGAAGTAGCCTACGCCATTCATCATCGAGTTTCTGCTGGTCATTTAAAGTCTTTGGGTTCAGTCTGGGGAATAGTGAAAATATAGGTGCAAGGCTTTCTGGTCTTTCTTAAGGTACGCAAATTTCTGGATCTCTATAGCTGGTTCGATATAGCTGTCATAAGTGTATCATTTATAGCATAGGTACCTTTTGCGAATGGTAGCGCACGCTATCTATAAATTGTTACACTTGCCGACTTGCCAAGTTAGCAAAAACAAACTAAATTCGACGAATGCTATGAAACTAAATGAAACGATCGTAATATTACTCGAAAAACGTCTATCTATAAAAGTCAACTCAATTTGTTAGCATTATAGAGGGCCCGAAACAGGGGGAATCCCCGACCTTATCTGCTAGTCATTGGTGTGGTGTGACCATTGTAGTGTCGGACAAAATTATTAGGGATCGGAGTGCGTTCATAATACATATTATAATACGTCCATAATACATATTAATTGTGTTTTGATTAAGTTAACTTTTTTTACAACCTAAATCTTAATCCTTCCAGATAACGGTAGACGACGGTAGGTGGTAAATACGGTGCATTTACCGTAATTCCGGTGTACACACGGCCACAAATCAAGCTATACATTTCCAATATAAGCTCTCATTATACGGAAATCCTATACAATGCGAGATCAGCTTAAACTGGAAAGGTCATTGGGCATAATCTGACCCGGTTTGTGAAAACTTGCGTACAAAAACCAAACTAGATTTAAATTGTTAAGTTATACCCAACTTTTAATTTCATGTACTTTATTTTATTTTCATTGTGGTTTTAAACAATAAAAATAAACCAGACCCTGACCCTGTTCCTAGTGCTGGTATACTATTTATAATATTTTTTGAAATGTTTTTTTTTTTATATTGTTCTTTATTAGAATATTTCAAAATGTAAATAATATGTGTAAAAATCAATAAAGAAAACAATAGTAGTTGGTATTTCTTTAAAAAAAAAATTGTTTATGCGAGATATCCTTACACAACACTCAATTATAAATAAAATCATTACGTCATGCTCCCTGGCGGAACCACCTTTGCTGTAACAAGTATAAGTTACATGAAAAATTCTATGAAATGTCTATAAAATTCTAGTCCTATTAAAAAAAGTCTATATCTCTAGTTTCGACGTAATCTTTTATTTAAAGTGGTTGCACTGCAGAGTATCCTTCCCGGCGAAACCACCATGATATTTCTATTACTATACATATTATACGCAAATAGATAGTATCAAATAATTCTATAACAATTCTATATTGCACTAGTACCCCCAAATCCTCTATCTAATTTAAATATACAAACAAATCGGTGCCTCAAACTTTGTCTTCGAAATAGTCGCTAAGTGCCTAGATTAAAGTACTTAGTAAATAGCATTTCGTCAAATATCATACAATATCTTCCAGGCGTTTAGTTCATAAGCATACAAATAATAATATATTTTCTTTTGCTTTAATTTTATTATTAGTTTTAATAGATTATTGTAATAAATAAAATGATATTCAGTGAAACATCTGTACATCCATTACTAATACTGGCCACTTAACGAATTTTGAATTGATAAACGAATAATTGTCACTATACTTTACTACTGTCAGAAAAGATCATAATTTAAATTTTATTAAAAAAAAAAATAATAATATAAAAAATAAATAATAATGATAATAGCAATAATTAATTAATAATAATAACAATAATAGCCTTAGCCTTTAATAATAATAATAATTTGGTTATTTCCTTTTAAATTTTCCTGTAACGACTTATTTGTGTATGTCATATCGTTAAAACAATTAGAAGGATCCCCTTACCCTACTTAAGGAACTTTAGCAATAATAAATAATTAATTAATAATTATATATTAATGATTAATAATTTTAAATAAAAAATAAAGAAATTACCATGCTATTATTATTCTACACCGTAGTATTTTAGTCGTCTTACAAAGACAGCCCACTTCATGTATCCAATGACTACTAATCATTTATGTAAGCAAATTTTTTTTTTTTAAGATTTGTTTATTTTTTATTTTTATTCATTATGACACATCTCATAGTTTTAAACACCCTGTTACGAGTGCAGTCAAAGCCTTGTGAATTGTGATACAAGGGCGCCGCAGAATGGATTTAGATTAAGTTTAAGTTGCAATAGTAAGAAACACATTTTTGCGTTAGGGTGAATGAACTCTGATAAAGATGTCGCTGCTCCATTTCGCGGCGCCCTTGTAACACAAGGCGCGGACTGCACTCGTAACAGGGTGTTTTAAACTATGTCATGCGTCATAATTAATAAAAAAAAAACAAACGTTAAAAAAAAATTACATGAATAATTTAGTAGTCATTGGATACATGAAGTGGGCTGTCTTTGTAAGACGACTAAAATGCTACGGTGTTTATTAAAATAAACTTTTCTGACAGTAGGTAAGTATAGAGACAATTATTCGTTTATCACTTTATTATTATAAGTGGCCAGTATTAGTAATGGATGTACAGATGTTTCACTGAATATCATTTGATTTATTACAATAATCTATTAAAACTAATAATAAAATGAAAACACAAGAAAATATATTATTATTTGTATGCTTATGAACTAAACGCCTGGAAGATATTGTATGATAAGTTTGCGGCACCGATTTGTTCGTATATTTAAATTAGATTGAGGATTTGGGGGTACTAGTGCAATATAGAATTGTTATAGAATTATTTGATACTATCTATTTGCGTATATTATGTATAGTAATAGAAATATCATGGTGGTTTCGCCGGGAAGGATACTCTGCAGCGCAACCACTTTAAATAAAAGTTTACGTCGAAACTAGAGATATAGACTTTTTTTTAATAGGACTAGAATTTTATAGACATGTCATAGAATTTTTCACGTAACTTATACTTATTATAGCAAAGGTGGGTCCGCCAGGGAGTATGACGTAAATCATTGGGCATTCTGTTAATACCTGCTACGTGCTCAGCGGTACAAGAATGTGGCTACAATCCTCAGATGCCACCAACTAGATCTAGAGGAGAACAGTTGACGACAGCAGATGCGAATAAGTCGAGACTCATCACAATGACCCGTTGGGTGGTCGAGACCACAAATGGTCGATTTAAAAAAAAAATTATAATCTTTCAGCACGTCTATTTTAATGTTTCTCTACCAAACATGATGACAGACTTCATAATTACTGCGGCAATCATCAATGCAACTCGACGTCCTTACGAGGACAGCATTTACGCCGAACAAACCTACACAGTTTGAAAAAACCTACTTACAGAAATAAAATCATTTATCAATTCATTATTATTGCGGATTATGTGAGACAGCACAAATTAAATAGGCAAAGAGTTGCTTTCATGCCAATTGACGCCAATAATGCTGCTTTCGATGACTTTCCACAACTCACATATGAAGATTTAATTATTTTCACTATGCGGACGTATCATTTAAGGATTGCTCGATCGTACTGCCATGAGCATTTGCGACCAAACGGTCTCTTTATTGTGGAACTGTATCGACACGAAGAATTGATTAACAACAAAATATTAATCAGAGGCAGAATGCAGTCACGACACGTGAGGAGCAAACAGTTTTTTATCTTGGGCCCGGCATCAAGATCATACAGTTGAACCGGCGGCCTTTTTAGATGATATAATTGTACCTCTAGACATTGACCATGTTGAATAAAACTGAAAATAATGATTATTTACAAGAAAACTAGTATTATTTTTTTCCCAATACAAAAATGTTTGGTTAACAGTAATAATGAATAGCGCAAAATAGTTAAGTTAATAATATGTGAGTAAGAAGTTTTATTTTATTTTATTAGCCTATAGCGTCCCACAGCTGGGCAAAGGCCTTTCCCATATCCTTCCAGGCACTCTTTTCTTGCGCCACTTCAAACCAGCCTTCGCGGTGCGCATCCAAGAAGTGAATTATTATTCAAAAATATTAAATAGACGATACACGTGGAAAAATACACTTTTTTTTTTGTGCTACAGACTATACCCACATTAATGCAACCCATACTATCGTAAACTACAGACATTAATCTGTCTATTCCACCCTATTTTGTTTCTGTACAGCGTGGATATAGTTTCCATACTAAGGTGCCCCTTGACCTTTATAGCTTGATTTGTGGCCATGTGTACATGGCATCAAGCTACACGAAACTGACAAATTTCTCTAAACGATTTTAAACTTTAAAATGTTGGTGATTAAGTTCAAAATCGAAGGAGAAAATTTGATAGTTTGTGGTAACTTGATGTGCTGGCCACCGTAAATCGAGAATTTTCTATCAAAGCGAGAATTTTATGAATAGTAACTATCATTTGTACCATTTATGATGCCAATAGCGCCTTACAATGTCAACCCTTACATAAAACACAATTTTCGTGATTAGTAAACTCATTTACAAAAAACTATTTTAATTTAATATTTTTCCGAATACGGACTCAATGGATCTATTTAAACAAAATAGTTTGATAAATGAGAGAGACTTCATGTCTCGCAATCGAAACGCGGTGGAAAGGACTATGCGATAAAGGTACGAAAGCAAGGACCATACGATACAGTACATCACATCACCGTACGCGAGTCTATCCGAATTAGTAAAATTATATTTGGACTAAGTATTTTTTATACCCGAACTGTAAGGACCTAGTACGAAAATTACCTAGTATGACACACCTCTACTTGTACATATCTGCCTACATATGCCTTTCTATAGTTTCCACGCACCAAAAGATAATAATTGCAGACAATAATTACCCTGCGTTCCGAGTTGCGATAATATCGATATTCGCGTGCTAAAACCCGTACCGAATTAGCGTGAGCGCGATAACGATGTCCCGTGAAACGTCATAGATGACGTCATGACATTCGCCATCTTGCGATAACGCCGACCATGCCTATTACTAATATCGCCGTGAGCGCTGTCAAAAATGACAGTTGTGCTGTTTTGTTTTGAGTCGCATCGTATCTAACGTGGCATTTTCAAAGTTGTTCTTCTGGCTACAGTTGCTGCCTAACCTAAGAAGAACAAATTTTTGGTGTATACACAGAGAAATACTCTAATATCGTTTTGAAATTGCGTGAGCACCGTGAGCGCGTTCACGAGCGTTCCGAGTTGTTGACAGTCCTCGGCTGTCATAATCGTAATATCTAAATCGGAACGCATCACAGTGGAACGAATGTATGGGAGCGGTTGGACGTAGACATGTCCGAAAAATAAGAGTAAAATTATGACAAACTAATGATGCCATCTTATTCGATTACTTAATGCCTTCATAAATTGTGGTGATGAATTTCTTCATAACTCCCATATTTCGGGAGTAATTTGAGAAAATGTGAAATTTTACTATGAAAATGAGTGTATCGAGCTCTCTCCCTCCTGATTCCGGGCTTGTTTCAAGTAGCGGTCTCTAATATCGTAATGCTATTACTAAGAGCTATATTTAATACTAAGACACATAGTGCGCCAAATGTGCACTTTCTGGGATAAAAGGAAATGAAAATTTAAAAAAAAAAACGTTTTTTCCCCATTTGTATTTACTTTAAACCGCAGACAGACTTATTAAGAGGTCTATAAATATATTATATATATACAGAAATATATATTAACAAAAATATTCACAAGAACTGATGAGAGTATGACTTTTAAGTAAGTTGATAATAAATTACCTAGTTTCATTAAAAGTACAATAAATAATTAAGATGTAAGCTCTAATTTACTAAGTTACACATTTTAAAACAATAACATCATTTAATTATCTTCGTCATCATCATCATCATCAATTAAACAAATTCGATATCACTTTTCTCAGAATCCGTAAGCTCATAAAATTCCTTAAAAGAAGATTTTTTTACAAACTTATTTCCTTTTGGACGGATACTTGTAACAAGTGGATCAGAAGACAGTAAAAGATTGTGCATAATATCTTCATTGCATGAGATACTGCTATGCTTTCGAGAATGCCCCTCTCTATATTTTCTAAAATCTTTATTTCTAGCCTCAGATGCCTCTTCGGATAGAAAACCAATGGGCACAATTGACATGTTCTGAACTATGTCTGGCCCATGCATTAAAATTTTATGAAGTGAAGAAGGCATATAATACCATGGGTATAACTCCACGTAAAGCATAGCAGTATCAAAGCAGAACTCTCGGAATTTAGTTACGTTGATCTTCTCTCCTGATGAAATACACTGCAAGATCACACAGATTTTTCTTAAAAGCATAGCATCTATTCCGGTCAGTTCAGCAGATTTAGTGTAGTTTTCAAAAAATCTCCTTGCCGAGTTGCCATTGTTGGTGGATCCACTGCCTTGTTTCACAACATCGAGAAGTAAGCCCGTTTCTCTTCTTACAGCCTCTTGAACTCATTTCTTCCTGTCATCAACTTGCCTTTTTGCTATATCACCCCTTACTTGCCATGATTTTATGTCTAATTTGTAGGAAATGTGTAATAAGCATTCCATTGAGCGAATCCAAGCGTGAAGGGTGCTTAAGCTATATTTATACATGTCCTCGTTTGCGTGTTTATCTTTGATTAACTCTAAATTATTCATTTCTTTAGGACAAGCCTTGCATATGTCACACACTGAAGCTGCTGTATTGGATATAATGGAATGAATTTTACCATCAATCATTGTCAACAGCAGTTGGTGTTTGACACTAATTCCATCAGTGATGGTGGATGGAGTTAAGGCTTCAATCTCTGCTTCGATTTCAGCCATCTCTCTCTGCACATTTTCTTTGGTTTCCTTTATAAACTTAAACAATATTGGCCGGCAAAATGAAGTGGAAGATGGTCGCTCGTTTTCCCAAATTGTTACACCTTTTGAGACGAGCCGCAGTGGTACAAGACTAATCATAAAATTACTAGCAAGATCGATTTGCTCATCTTCACTCGTCCTTTGATGATAAATGCTTTGGCTAGATGATCCGTCAAAACCCCATTTGCTGGTCAATACGAGCTGTTGATTGGGATCAACAGGGGTTTCTAACGACCTAATAAGTCTTCTTGAGGTTAAATCCATCAAGGCTTGTAATTTGATTTTTGCAGAGCTCTCTGTAACTGTGAGATCTTCTTTGGCCGGATAGCACTTAATTTTTTCTTTAACCAGCATGTAGTAACTCGGGTATTGAAGAGCTCCTTCTTGAGTGTTGAAATCCCGAAGAGTGTTATAGCGCCATTTCGATAAGTTCATCGATACATAAAGAGCCAATGCCTTCAAAGGGGATATTTCCCGTACCTGAATTGATTTACCTTCAATGAAGGCTTTGATTTTTGAGGCCTCTTCTGGATTCTCCGTCAAGTATTTCATAACATAAGCTGTATCGCTTTGTCCTGCCTTTTGAAGCGCCCTTTCGGCCGAAAACATAATTTCAGCGCTGCTACTGCTGCATGAAAGACTATCTTCAGTGCGTCTTCTTTTTTGCCGGTTACTAAGGTCCTCAAAAGATTTACGAGGACTAGGATGTGTACAAGTTGAAGCATCAGATTTAGCAGGAGAAATTATGGGCTCGATGACGTCACTTATATTTTCTGTAGAAGGTTCCATATTTTCATTCTGTAATTCCGGCCATTGAATTGCAGCCTGTAGCCAAATCTCATGTTTCTTCCGAAACTTATCTGTGCTTCTTCCAGACTGTGTCCATTTTGCATAAATGCGGTAGCAAAATCGACGACACCAGTCTTTTAAACTTGTTTCAGCACTTTCACATAACTGAACACAACTGTTATCTTTTAAAACACTGAACAAATAGTTAAAGTCGCGTAAATCTTTATGTGCGCGTGCGCATAAAGCAACGTGAATATCAAGATTTGTATTAAAATTTGGAAAATACATTGCGAGATTAGCTTGGATACAACGAGGTGTAAATCAACACTGATTTTAAAGTTACTAATAGTGACCTATTTATATAAAATCCAGGTATCCCAGGTATCCTTTGTTAAATATTGCAAGGTAATTAGTTATTGTGATAATTAGTAAATGATGCATGCTAAATTAGTGTATTAAGAGCCATTTAGTAATTAAATAATAGCAATGTTCTTATCAGTAATCATTAGTGCATCAGTTTTATATGTAAACCTTAAGTCCCTAATTATATATCCTAATTAGCTTATATCTTCTCTAATTGGCTGCTCAGAAATGTTATTGTAATAAGGTAAACCTTTAGAAAAACGGTTTTAATCAACAAAATAAACAAAAAATAAAAAAATTGTGTTATAAAATAAACATCACTCTTTATCCCAGAAAGTGCACATTTGGCGCACTATGTGTCTTAGTATTAAATATAGCTCTTAGTATTAGCATTATGATATTAGAGACCGCTACTTGAAACAAGCCCGGAATCAGGAGGGAGAGAGCTCGATACACTCATTTTCATAGTAAAATTTCACATTTTCTCAAATTACTCCCGAAATATGGGAGTTATGAAGAAATTCATCACCACAAGTTATGAAGGCATTAAGTAATCGAATAAGATGGCATCATTAGTTTGGCATAATTTTACTCTTTTTTTTCGGACATGTCTACGTCCAACCGCTCCCATACATTCGTTCCACTGTGCGCATGTGAGACTATGTGAGCGCTGTGAGCGATTATAGCCAATTCGGAAAGCGGCCTTAGTGAGTAGTCACAGACTAGCGTTTTCTAAAACCGATTTTATTGGCTGTGGCTATTTTTGCTTGCAAGTGGCAACATTTTGCTACTACGGAAGAAAGGACATACTTGTACCAGTGTTGCCAACCGTACAATTTAAATCATATTTATACAACCTTTTTGGAGCTGATACGATGTACTATCATGTATTCGAAATCGTACGCAAAATATACGATCTTTCCAAAAATTACAATATTCAAAAAAAATAGAAAAATTATATTAAATTTATTTAATTTTGCTACAAAAGAACAAAATACATCAGCTCTCGCGTCTACTGCTGCGCCCATTTACTCTGAAATTGACTAATATTAAAATAATACTTGTTAGGTACAGACGTCAGCACATCAAGCTACTACAATCTGTCAATTTTTTTTAATAGATTTTCAACTTTATCACTACAGTATAAGGTTCAAGGTTGATTGCGAAAATTTGACAGTTTCGGGTAGCTTGATCTGCTGGCGTCTGTACAAAGAGACTTACTGATACAGATTCTACAAAAAAATTATAGATGGCACTGTGCAATTACATGGCAAATAAAAACTTCTTAGTTGAATTTAGTTGGCAAATTAGTGCCCTGATTCTGGTAACCAAGATCCAGAAAATCACTCCTTGTTCCTTATCCTAAATACCAATGATTAAATGTTAATATTGATTTTAAGTTATAATATTATAACGCATTTAATCATTTCCTATTGTTTTATTGGAATTTCAATGCGTACAATTTTGTTTCTACAATTCTTAGCAAAATAAGATTTTTCCTAGTGTATGGTACATACGATCCCCTGAAAAATAAAGTTGGCAACACTGACTTGTACTCTTTGGAAAGGAAGCAAAATTGACAGCACATTGACAGATTGTTTCGTGGTTGTGGTTCCCCAAAAATCCAAACGAAATCGCCGGAATCACAGGTTATTTGTTGGAAACTCACGTCAATAAAACCGAATAAACTATTATGAGTAATATATTTAAGCTTAAACTGAGTGCTTTAGGCCATCCTAATCCAGGAGATTTCAACTGTGAAGGTAAACATCAAGTTACAAGTCTTGTTTCCATTTTGCATCGCTTCGGTCGATTTTACAGTTTTCCCTATTTTACAGATGAAAAGGAATACAGGAGTGTAATTCTCTGGCTTGAGGATCAAAAGATCAGGCATTACAAAATAGAAGAGCGAGATGGTCTAAGAAATATAGAGAAGGACAATTGGAAGGAAGCTTTTAACACTTACCAACGAGATTTGGTTAGCCCTGTTACCGAGGGCACTCCTAACGAACAATTAAACTGGATACTATCATATGCTGTAAGACTAGAGTATGCAGATAATGGTATGTGATTTGATGCTTTTTTTTTGTTATTGTTTTGAGCGATAGCAAAGCAAGTTCATGATTCAATATTGTCACATACTGTGTGGACTATGCGGTAGTAGTCGAATTACACTATGGTTGTAATTGGTTTCTAAACTGCATAGGTAATTGGATTATCTAAACATACTAATAACTATACTTTCATGTTTCTATAAACAAATGTGAAGAACTTCTGTAGTTATTACTTATTAGTTTGATTGATGACTCATCTCTTTCACAATTCTTTTTTCAGTCGATAAATATAAGAATGCAAAAGTGGAAAAAACAAAACAGGCTACACCCAATGTTGTGTCTTCCAATCCTCTGGATAACCTTGATTGTAAGTACAGAAAAGGGTATTTGTCTTTTTGTAAGAATGTTGTTATAATTTTTTTTTTTGTGTTAACAGTTTCGAGTCCAGCATTCAAGGCAGGTGTAGAAAGAGTGTCTACATTAGCTGGGGTTGGGCCAAACCCAGACCCCAAATTTCGGTTGTCAGCACTAGCCAAAATACTTAAAACTACTCCCCATCCTGATCCACCTGCAACTGAGGTGAACCTCATCCAACAACCATCTGATGTCCTGAAGCTACTGTTTGTTCAAGATCTGCGCGACTTGCAGACCAAGATCAATGAGTCTTTAGTTGCAGTCCAAACTGTTACTGCTGATCCACGAACTGACACTACCCTTGGAAGGGTTGGGAGATAAATTGTTAAGATCATCAATAGGGCATCTCAAAAAGAAACTCTAGTCTGTTACATTGACTAAATAAAAGTTGCAAAAATATTACATTTTTTAAAATTTTTGTTGTCTCTACATTATTGAAGATGCCCAGGTAATGTTGTAACATACTGAACATCATTGCATTTACTTACTGTGAATCTGACATGATCTTTTAGATAAATCTATGGGAATAAACAAACCAATTTTGAAACTTTAGAAGAGTGTACTTATTTTTCTTTCTGACAGTGCAGTGAAGAGTATAAAGACTTGCAACTCCAAGTGAACTGATTTATAAACTATTTATTTATATAAATAAAACGATAACTTTAATACCTTAGTTTAATTCTGTCATTAAATTAACAATTTGTCTAGGTAGGTACTCCTCAAATGTACATTTTTGGTACAGTAAATAACTACTAAGGTAAACAAAAATGCACATATTCATAAAAATCTTGAACCTAAAAATGCACAACACTTGCATACATTAACTGAGCTACAGATCAGTTTATTTATAATGGATATTTAACTATAAAGATTCAATGCATTCCACCTCCTTTTTCAAGCATTTGTGCGAACCTATTGGTGATGAGTAGTGAAACATCTATAAACCTCTCTACACAGTTTGTAATACAGGTCTCTGTGCGAGAGTCCAGTTTTGCTCCAGGTTTGTCCACACATTTGTCCCAGCAAAAGTCGTTGAATTCATGGATCTGGAATTAAGAGGCAGCTATATAAACGCTGATGAACGAATTGCACGTTTTTTTATGAAAATTAGGACGGTCGGGGATTTTTGGCAGCAATTAACACAAGAAACGAACGGTAAAGAAAAGGTGTGCGGACCGCTGCACCTTTTATCTTTTCAAAATAAGTCCCAAAAAATTTAAAGAAAAAATTTTTTTTTTTGGTTTTCTTTGCTACTCATGGTGCCCCTAAGCGTATACTCCAACTCCCACAACTCAGCCCCTAAGACGACCCACTAACCAAAAATTTAAATTTGAATGCATTAAATAGACATCTAAGTCCATTGCATGAGAATAAATGAATGATGCAATGGTACAAAATGTATTTACCTGTGCATGGAACTGAGCCTTCTGTTTTTCTGCAAGGAGAAAGTCTTGCAGTTCAGAGTCTGCACCCTTAGGAATTGGATAATCTGATGATAAGTCACTCATTGTCGATTAAAATTTTTCGGACTTATTTTCTCTAAGTAAATTAACTTCAGCTCTGTTTGAGGTTATGCTTCTTTCTTGCGTTTCGATTCAACTCAGAGTTAAATTCTTAAGGTATGAAAACTAAATAACTTCAAAGTGACACACGAAAAACTTGAAAAAATTAAACGCATCATTTTTTTTAAATTGGCTTAGAGTTAAGAGACAACGGCTTTTGAGAATTTCAGGTTTATTTATCTCTAGCATAGAGTACATTTATATATGTATATCTTATAGGAAGCTCGCCGGTGCTACTTACTGGAGCTTCAAACAGGCTGCAAATACTGTGTTGCTACTCTCTCGACTTTACGATGTATCATGGGTTAAGAAAAGCTGCTTTTAGTGGCGGACCGAGCCAGTTTGCGAATCAGTAGAATATAGAATGCAAGAGCGAGCGAAGCGAGCTCAAACATTAAGCACACCCCGCCACTGAATGGTTATGTTATCTTAGCAAAAAATGTTTGCACCCTACGTTTGTATATATTTTTATTTTGCATATGTAGGGGGCCTTCCTTATAGTAATCGAGAACGGAATAGTCGGAGCCCTCGACAAACATCAGCCTCATGAACAGGCCGGATTTCGTCGCGGCTTCTCTACCATTGACCACCTCCACTACAGGGCCCTGTATAATAAACGTTACAATCCGACAATTTTGTAAATAAGTGACATATTTGTAAAGTTTTAAGACAAGGTGCTGTTTAATAAACCTTACAACTATGTAAGAATTTTACAAGTAAAAACACTACAAATATTACCATTACAAGTGCTGTTTAATAATGTGCGTTTAGTATGTGTGTTTAGTAATGTGCTTGTTTACAAGTGCAGAAAACGCCTGTAAATTTCGATGACAATATTGTGTCTACAAATTTGTAATTGTAAGTTACAATTTTCATAAAATGTAAGTTTTTGTTGAAGATTTTTAAATCGAGGGTAAATTTCAAAAACCTTAAAATTTTAAAATATTTAGAATTTGGTTTTAACATTTGGTTTACAGAGTACCTACTTTTCTATTTGTTTGATCTTTTGATTTCTATCTCCTTTATTTTCTATTTTCGTTACCAAATATTCGACGGTAGTTTTGCTGACCCGAAATTTTTCGTTCAACGCAAAATCTGTCACATCAAAAGTAAAGTTTATCCTTTTACGAAAAACTCGCCGTTGCCGTTCACTCATATATTCATCATCATTACATCACTACTTTCACTACTAGTTGTTAGAACCATTTTTTAATGTATAAAAATAAAATTTCCTCACGTATTAGAGGCACCTACAAAATTGTAAAGTTCTGACACAAGGCGAGTCCACCTGTCGAAATTTTTCTACAATTTACAAAATACTTATGTAAACTTGTAATTACAATTATGCGTTCAATCAAACAGTTTTCCTTACAAATATGTAAATTGTCACCTGTAACGAGAAAATGTTTATTGAACAGAAATATGTAAAATTGTAGCTACAATTTTACAATTTTGTCAGTTTTCCACCATGGTAAAATTGTAAGTTGTATTCTTTTAAACAGAAACTTGTAGAATTGTAACTTGTAAAATACAATTACAATTTGTAAAGTTTTATTGAACAGGGCCGTTATCGAGAAATATACAGGCAAAGCACAATACACAGCTCGCACTTTTGTACTAACTTTTGAGTTTTGAGTAGGTAATCTACATATTGCTTATGTAGACTCAAAAGTTTTTGATCATCAGTCATACCTCAATTTTCGACGCCTTACAGAATCAAGAAATTTAAGTAGATTACTCAAAAGTTTTTGATCATCAGCCATACCTCAATTGTCGACGCCTTACAGAATCAAAAAATAGACACCACGTCGTAACCTTTTGCAAAAGATTTAAAGAAACAGCACCGCAGCCATTACAAACAGTTCTAAGAAAGGACCGCCTTTCCAGGGGCCTAAGTCTACTAATTTACAAACGTTGCAATGGTCTTCATTGTGAGTTTTTGACAGATTTGCCATACAAATACTGTCAAATACTCACAATCGCGAGACCATTGCAACGTTTGTAAATTAGTAGAGTTAGGCCCCAGATCATCTTTTCATAAAGGAGTTAAACAAGGAGACGCGCTGTCTCCGAAATTTTTCACGGTCGTACGAAGACTTCGATATTGTTCTTTTTTCGGCTTCATTCTCAGAGCTGACTTAGATGCTAGAAGATCTTAGCACGGCAAGTGTATTTAGGTCGGACTTCAAATGATTATGTCAAAGACCAACTAAGTTGATGACGAACAGCATCGCAGGATCACCGTGGCGGGCGGGGAGGTTGAATATGTCGATGAATATCTCTATCTTGGTAAACTACAAACTGGCTTGTACGGTGGCCAGCACATCAAGTTACCACAAACCGTAAAATTTTCTCGTTCGATTTTGAACTTAATCGTCAACATTTTAAAGTTTAAAATTGTTTAGAGATTTGATAGTTTGGTGTAACTTGATGTGCTGGCCGCTGTACTTACTGAACATATTTTAGCCTTGTTTAGGATTTTATTGTAAAGTGCTTCCCGAGATTTGCGTCCCCCCCCAGTGGACGCTTTGTTGACCCAATTTCATAAAACGAATGTGAAGCGTGCGGTGTAAGTCCAAATAAAACGAATAAATTGTAACCTTTATAACAGCCTGTATTGTCATTAAACATTTAATACATAATTCACAAGGAATGTTTTCCAATAAAATTAAGTAGTTTATCGTTGAGCGTTTTACGAGCGTTATCAGCAAACACATATTGGCACGCATTCAGGGCTAATCTCGCAGTTTGTGATGAAGTTAGAGAAAATGTGTTGACACATATTTGGTATTCTCGTGATAGAGACGTTGCAAAAACACCTTTGTCGTCAGTCTGTGAAAATAAAAACACATTTGTAAATATTTGTAGTATAAAACGCCTCAATAAAAGGTTCATCTATAAATCTGTTTAGGGATTTTTAGAAAATCAACCCCTAATTGGGTTTAAGGAAATAATAATGTGTAATCAAGTTTTAAGGGGAGGATTTTAGTATTTGCTTCGATTAGGTAACTAGAAACATGGAATACATAAAGTCAAATATATTAAAAATCAACCCATGCTAAAGTGAAAGTGGGAATACAATTTGTATGAAAAATCTATTAATCTAAATTTTGGGACTTCTGATCAAAATACCGCGACAAGTGGTTTTGGCAGTCCTCTTGTGATGTTAACCTAACACTGCCTTAAGAATTCTGAAGAGACCGAAACAGGTGGAAATCTGAAGTTGCAAGGTCAGGACTATACGGCGGATGCATTAACACCTCCCAGCCAAACTCTCTTAATTTTTGCTGAGTGGCTAAATATGTGTGAGGTCTAGCGTTATCATGATTTAAAACCACACCCCCTTCTGTTGATTAATTCCGGCCGCTTTCTCTCAACTTCTTGCTTTAATCTCATCAGTTGTTCGCAGCAGAGTTCAGAATTGATGGTCCTGCCTGGTGGTAACAGCTCATAATGAATAATGCCCTTCCAATCCCACCACACACACAGCATCACCTTGTTGCGAGGTAACCCGGGCTTCGCCACAGTCGTGAAGCCTTACCGGCCTTTGATCACGACCTTTTTCGCACGTTCTTGTCGTACGTGATCCACTTTTCATCACCAGTTATCAGCTTCTTCAAAAATGGTTGGTTTCATTACGTCGTAATAAAGAATCACAAATGAGTACAAGGTTCATTAGGTTTCTTTCAGTGAGCTCGTGAGGTACCCAAATATCGAGCCTTTTTGTGTACCCAGTTTTTTTCAAATGTGCCAAAACTGTTTTGTGGTCAATTCCCAGTTCTTCAGCTACGTCGTAACTACTGATATGCCGATCTTGCTCCACTTTTTCAAAAATGGCATCTATTTTATCCGTAATAGGGCGACCAGAGCAACGTGCATCTTTGACATCAAAATTTCGGGATTGAAAACGCTTAAACCAAATTTGTGCTACTCTCACAGACACTGCACTAGGTCCATAAACATCGCAAATTTTTTTCGCGGCTTGCGTTTCATTTTTACCTTTTTGTGTGTGTATAATGTATCGAATTTCTTCATTAGATTCACTCATCTTGACAGTATGAAAAACAAATGAAAATCACACATTTTCCTAATTTGAATTTGGAATTATGTTCTTTAAAATTTAAACTTCAATGATACCAAAACCAGCCAGATACAAATAGTATAGCCAAAGAGATTTTATTACAAGTTCATACATACTATAATGCGAAAAGACTTTTTCCCCAACCTAATATTAGTATGGATATAATAAAGTAGGGATTATAAAGATGAAAAATTTGTTTGTAAGTTTTTATGTAGGGGGTAATCTCTGGATCTACCAGTCGGATTTAAAAAAATCGTTTTACATTTGATAGCTCAATTCTGAGGAAGGTACTACTTAACATCACTCTGTGACCTTTAGGAGCCGAGTACAAAGACAAAAGTCAGAAAAAACGCTAAGTGAAAACAAAATAATATCGCGGGCGGGCTATGGGTCGGAGAACAAGAAATTTCACGCGGACGAAGTCGCGGGCAGAAGCTAGTCGTTAATATTAAGACTTTTCATACAAATCGAATTTAGAAACGTGAAATTTGGCACAAATACTAAAAATACTTATCTAGGTAAATAATAAAGATAGTAATAATTTTCGGAAACTACCCTCATAGAGGGTGTTGAAGTTCGTAGGGCAAACTACGAAATCCACGCGGACGAAGTCCCGGGTGAAGTGCTAGTTATAAATAATAAATCTAAGGACCCATAGACTGGATTAGGATCTTTAATGCATGGGCTCGTTCCGAAAATATTAATGCAAGATATACATATTAAGGCAGATATTTTCCAGCACAAGTATTTTCTCACATACTAGGAGTATATATATTTTAATACTTACACATATTATAACGGGTACTTCTGCATCATACAGGAGTTTGAAGTGGTGAGAATCATAATCTGGTGTTGACTTGGTATTAACATTACTTGTGAGGCACACCTCTGGAAAAAAGTATAAAAACATGAATGAAAAATAGTACATGCCATGCCGTCCTACTGATTAAACCACAATAAAATTATGAAATAAATATAAACAGCATGAGATTAGTTTCAATCCATCAATTTATATATTTTAATAATATATCTTGAATAAACTTTTCAATAAATTCAGATATAAATAATTTTTATAATTTTTTAATAATGAAATTAAAATTAATTTATGAAAACTATAACAATCAAACATTTTTAATTATAACAATGGTTTATTACTTACCAACAGGTATTTTTAGTTTACAGAGGGTTGACCATGTTTCTTCAGTTCCACCATATTTGGGATGAATACAAGTGCCATGTCCAAGCCTATCTGGTTTGAATTTTAGCATTTCAAGTATTTCTTCTGGGTTGCAAACTTCACCACAATGTAGTGTTACCTGAAATAAAACAACAGAATGTTTAACTTCCTTCTTGAATTACCTAATATAGGTAAATACAAAAGTTTGTTTGTGGGTTTGCCTTTCTTATACAGAGAAACGGATCGTCGTGATTTCATGAATGGAGATAGTTTATAGGCCGGAGATTGAAGCTAGTTATTATCCTTGAAAAATGAACAGATCCTGTGGGATAGAGACCATGGGAGCAAAGCCGGTAAAAGCTAGTCAATATTTAAACGAATAAATTAAATTGAAGTGTCTGTTTGTAATGTCAAAATATCAGCTTTTTACTAAATGCATTACGAAAGTTACAGTCTGTACCTATAACAAAAAAAATTGTATGTCTGTCTGTATGTTTGTTCTGGTTAATCTCTGGAACGGATGGACAGATTTTGACGGGACATTCACTGGCAGATATCTGATGATATAAGGAGTATCTTAAGCTATCTTTATTTTATAAAAAATCATGCGGTCAGCAGCAAGTTGTAAATATAAGTATGCTCACTTTCAGGCCGGCTTCCTTTGCCAGCAGCAGTGCTGGCACAAAATTCTTGAACATCCCTGCCATGGGGTCACCACTTAATTCAATACCCACAACTACGTCTGGATATTTTTTGTAGCACTCAATAGCCAGCTTAGCTATTTCCTCTGCCTCAGAAATGGGCGATTTTCTATTGATAGAGATTATGAGGAACGTCATCATAGAGAGATGTAGAGAAGATTTCCTGGAAACATTTTTTTTTTCTTATATTTTGGATTACAATAGCTCAATATAATGATTGATAAGTTCTTTGACATTAAAAAATCTTCCATGATGCAGACACTGTTGTTATACAGGGTGTTTGGCAGAACGTTGAACATACGAAAATGGTGGATAGGTGGGGTCATCTGCTACTTACTCAGCCCTAATTTATTTGGCCCTGGCCCCCTGGATATTAAAAAAAAAAATTTTTTGCTTTCTTCTAGTTTCACCACTTTCTTAACTTTAAAGTGTAATTTGTATTAAAAATGGGTAAAACAGGCAATATTTTTATTTATTACATCTTTCTGTAAGTTTGAGGAGTCATAACTTTTTTTCTAGCTAACATCTGAATAAAGCAATAATTTTATAAGAATCTGCCAATATTAAAGATAAAAAAATAAACTAAAATATTGCCTGTTTTACCCATTTTTAATAAAAAAATACACTTTAAAGTTAAGAAAGTGGTGAAACTAAAAGAAAGCAAACAAATTTTTTTTTTATATTCAGGGGGCCAGGGCCAAATAAATTAGGGCTGAGTAAGTAGCAGATGACCCCACCTATCCACCATTTTCGTATGTTCAACGTTCTGCCAAACACCCTGTACAATTGCCGTGAACAATTTATGATTTATCAGACAGACATCTTATTTAACTAGATTTTACTCACTGTATAGCCTGAACAATGGTTTCAATATACTGCAATTTGGTCATGTATGGGGTGTCCCGTGGTGTACTTCTGAGTTCAAGGTAACAACAGCCATCATCTTGAAACTCTTGAAGAGTCAGACTGGTGGCCAGCTCTAATGCTTTAGGAGTACTTGTTAGGGAATGTGCAATGCTGAATACTTGGAAACAACTGTGAATAAAATTACTTAGTTGTAAGAATTATTCATATAATACTGTAAAAAATAAAAAAAAGTTATAATATCTGCTTTTATTTTGGCTACTTATTTCCCATACATAAAATAATAAGTACCTAATGTTATTTCTGACAGAAAACTGCTCTAACTGCAGTTAACAATAAAATGTATAGGTATTATATTCATATTATTTAAATCAACATAATGCTGCTTATTTAAATTGGGTACAGTGGCCAGCACATCAGTCTAGATGAAACTGTCAAATTTCTCCAAACGATTTTAAGCTTTAAAATGTTGACAATTAAGTTCAAAATCGAACCAGAAAATTTGACAGTTTGTGGTAACTTGATGTGCTGGCCACCGTAAATTTCCGTGCACAACATATTTTATGGGTGACTCATATATATATTTAGATTAGATACACATTTGCAATGCTAAGACTAGAGGAAACATACGGAACTTACTGTGCTAATCTTAGCTAATCAGAGACACACATTAAGAAGAATCAAATATCTGATTTTATAGGCACTTTCTACCCATTATGCAGATTTAAAGGATTACTGCGGTTACGAATGCAGCAATGGGTGAACTGTCCATACAAATGTAAAACCTAAATCATTTGCAACTAGAGCATATTTCCACCATATTATGCTGATATTCGGATTAAAGCAGTATTTATCTAGGTTCCTACATCTTTTTTTTTTTCCAAAAAACTTACCTAATATGAAGTTTTTCAAATTGCATTTCGCACATTTTTACAGCGTAAATGACATGTTTTCATATACTTTTTTTTTTTTTGTATTTTAAACAACAATATTTGTAATGATGTTTCAGCAAAAACAGCTTAACTGGGGTATCTCAGACTTATTCTGTACATTACATTCCAACATAGATTAGTACGATGTTACACAGTGACAATGGTGGTGAATATTAAATATTACACTTACTCAGAAAGGTTCCTAGAGTCCCCGGCGCCGATTTGAAATTCATCAAAGAAAGCATTCGTTTTGTCTTCGAGACCAGAATCAGCGTGATATCTCTTTAGTTCTAGCATCGTAGCTTGACTCAAAGAACCGTTCAAATGAGCATGCAACTCCTAAAATGCAATATTATTAAGACCCATAGTTATTACGAAGAAAACATTTTATATTTCAAAAATTACGCGGTATACTTACTACTTTAGGCAATTCCACAAAGAAAGTTTCGGTGTTCATTTTTAGTTTATAGATAGTCACTAAAATATGAAGCGATGCCTTCAATTCAAAACTTTCCGAACTGTAATAACAATCTCAAGTACCTAGATAAATCTTCAAAACTTCAAAACAAGGAAAACTGTCAATGCACAATACGATCATAGTTAACTTTGGAAATGATCGTCTATCCAATTACGGATTAGTATCTTATCAATATTGTATGCTATTGGTTGAAGCTTGTATAAGTCACCTTTAACCAATTGCATTACATTTCGAGAAAAAAAAAAAAAAAACTATGCGCAAACAAAAGCAATTATTGACTATTATATCTAGTGTAGTAATTCTCCAAAGAAACTTAAAGAACAAACTTACTTGAATCTTGAAATTACGGAAACCTTTTACATTTTACCGTCACAGAATTGTCTGCGAAAAATTGTCATGTAAAGTTACATGCTCTGTGGTCACTGTCAACTGATAAAAGTGTTATCGATATCGTATTTCTGTTGTTGATTTGAAGCGGTTGAATAATTTTGAACTGCGTGATAACTATTAGAGTGATGTTTAAATTAATTATACTATTCTATTTAGGATTGAATTATTATTTAGTTGAGAGTGAACCGAATGTTCCTATAGTAATTACGACGTGGTGGTTCTCTAATTCTACCGTAAAAGGTAAACAAACTTTAATAATTTATATTATACCTAATTGGGTTTATCTCCTACGAGTTTTAAATAGGACGAAAATTATTCTTAATGTCGAGTTTTATATAGGACGGAAATTATTATTGAAAATCATAAAAAGTTTTACAGGAAAAACTGGAGGAAATAGTTTTTCCTGTAAAACTTTTTATGATTTTACTCCAACCCCATCCCTTTGCTCCTCCCAACATATTTGGATTACATTGCAGTACTTACATAAAATATATCTTTTAAATGTTTCAGAAAATATTATTTATTATATTTGTTGCAGCCTGGGAGGTTCTAAAAGAAGGAGGTACAGCATTAGATGCTATAGAACAAGGTGTGTCAGTATGTGAAGTTCAGCAATGTGATGGGACGGTAGGGTATGGAGGAAGTCCTGATGAGAACAGTGAGACAACATTGGATGCCCTTATTATGGATGGGTAATAACTTTCCCACCTACATTGCAATAAAATAAACTTAAAGTTACATCTATACGTATTAATTATGCTATTTTTTTTATTAATAAGTCAATATTGATAAAAATTAATAAACAAGTCAGCAAAATGACAGCACAATACACATTTTAAATAACAAAATGTGCAAAGAATGTCTCATAAAAATAATGAACTCATAAATCTATTTTGTTAGGAAACACAAGAATTTAAATACCTAATACTGTTACTTAGCAGTATTTTTATAATTATTAAGGCTATACTGTGTAAGCAATGTTTGTACACCTAGCAAGGCAGCACGAAGCGATACATTTTATATTTTATTACATCTATGTACTAACCGTAATACCTATGTGTACAAATAAATAAAACATTTGAATAAATTATTGTAATATTTTTGCTTTCATGTGAAGATCATGGTCTTCTTTCTTGCTATGGTAACTCTGTATATTTTGCATATTACTATTATTACATTTTTAGGAAAACTATGAATGTGGGTGCTGTAGGAGCCCTCCGAAGGATAAAAAGCGCAATATCAGTAGCTCGTCATGTTCTAGAGCACACAAAACATTCGTTCCTCGCTGGTGAACTGGCAACACAGTTTGCTGTCCAGATGGGCTTCCATGAGGAGTCTCTTTCTACTGTTGAATCTAAGCAACTTTGGTTAAAATGGCACAATCAGTACCACTGCCAACCTAACTTTTGGATGGTAAGGTATTAAAATATTATGGTATATACTCTATTTGATTTTAGCCAAACAATTGTATTATTTTTAATTTTTAAATTGGACAAGTAGTTTCGGGGATTACCTCCTACATCCAAACTTACAAACTTTATTGTAGGTTTCCATACCTCAAAAGGAAAAACGGAACCCAAATAGGAACACATGTGTGTGTCTGTCTGTCCCAGCCGATTTTTTAATATTAGTTTAGATTATTTTATTCTTATACTATGACCTATTTTCATAATTATTTTCGTTGATTTTCAAGTAGGTATTTAACCATTTAGATAACCATAATAACATTCTATTTATCTAACCTCAGGGTGTCAAGCCAGATCCTAGCAAATACTGTGGCCCTTATCATCAATTTAAGAACAAAGATATACATCCTGAAGTACAGATGATAGTGGACAAATATAATCATGATACAATTGGAATGGTAGCTGTGGACAGCAACAGCGACGTAGCAGCTGGTACTTCGACCAATGGCGCTAAATACAAAATACCTGGGTATAAAATAAACTGTAGACATTTTTTTTATGATTAAATGCCTTCCAAATAGTACCTAAATCATCAAAACTTAGATCCACTTATTTAAAATTGCGCGCCACTCCACTTTTTCTATAAGAATATGGGGACAAGCAGTAGAAGCACGCGCAACTTTAAATTAGATGATCCATACCTAAAGTTGTTCTCAGAAAACTTTAAGGCGATTATTACACTGGACCGCACTTCGTCGCGTAGCCCGGGGTGGCAGATTTAACATTGTATCAGTTTCATAAATAGAAAACCAAATCTGCGCGCGGGACGGAGCGCGGTGCAGTATCATAATCGCCCAATACTTCGCACAAGTATAACTCTTTCAGGGATGAACAACTTTTGGTTTATTATTTTATTAATAACTAACAACTATTTGTATAGAAACAAACTTTAAAAAAAATCTTTTATTGCATTTATACAGGAGAGTCGGTGACTCTCCGATTCCCGGGGCAGGCGCATACGCAGACAATGAAGTAGGAGGTGCCGCGGCTACAGGCGATGGCGACATCATGCTCCGGTTTTTGCCTAGGTAAACGACTATTTTGAAAAGGAAGATGGGGAGCCGAGTTTTATGAAGGCTTAGGTACAACAGGGTTGATTGGAAAAGTGGTTGTAGGTTAAAGCAAATATTAAAAAAAATATCCCTTTATTCAGCCTGTATTGTCCCACTACAGCGCAAAGGATTCCCTTTATTTTTTTATGTGAAACATCTAATTATTTTATTCTGTTGGTGTAATTTTTTTCTTCAAAAATTAACTATGTATTTTGTTTTTGATTATGCCTTATTTATTTCCTAAACCATGATTTTATGCATATTTTCTATACAAAATAGTTTCGATGTTTCCATTGATGTGTAAAAAAGGGATGTTTCACATCTACCGAAAAATTCTATACAACATTAGTTTTAGTTTATGCGAAACCCGAAACACGTGTCTAGTATTTTTATGTAAAGAATTTATGTACAAAATATCAAAACTATATCATGAAAAATAACAAAGTTATAAGCTTGTTATGTTACCTGGTTGTCCGTACAAAAACATGCTCACCACGCGGCGCAGTGCGCCGCCCGCGCCTTGCGTTCATTAATAATAATATTAATTTGGTAGTAGGTACCTAACCGTACGACGATTGTAATGTAATTAACTGATCATAACATTTTCCATCACACTTGCAGGCTTTGGACTTTGTCGTAATGGTCAGTGCGGATAGGTACTTAGTGTCGCTCGGTGTCCAACTTGTAACCTTTTTTAAATATATTTGGGAAAAAATATAACATGGTGTAAAAACTATTGGCATCGATTCAGTTACTCATTCTGAACAAACTATATTCAGGTTTTGCATATACTAAAAATAATGTTGTATAATCTATCTAAAAAAAATTTGTTGTTCGGTCGTTGTTCGGTCCTCAAGCCAATGAGGAACAATCCCGCCCGTCTTTATGCGTCAAGCTTGACCTCTATGATTGTACTATTAATTAGATATGTTTACTTTTTCAGCTTTCTAGCAGTTGAAGAAATGCGTCGGGGAGCTTCCCCTACCGATGCGGCGCAAACAGCTATCAAAAGAATAGCCGCACGTTACCGTGATTTCATGGGAGCTGTGATAGCTTTAACAAAAACAGGGCAATATGGAGCTGCATGTCATGGAATCTCAGCCTTTCCATTTGTCGTACAAGATAAAACCCAAGATGTGTTTAATGTTGTTACTATTAAATGTTGATTTTAATAAAACATATATTTGTTGTATATACCCCTATTAGTGTACGGCCTGAGTGAAAAGGCGTGCGGCGGCGGGGCGTTTTGCGTCGCGTGCAATCGGCGAAAGTAGGGATCCGCAAAAAGTATCGATACCTGAGTACTCTTTGATACCTAGTATTTTTGTACATACTAGATACTTTTGTCTTCTCACTCGTGTCATTTTATACAATGTCACCAGTTCTCTTTCTAACTTAATTAAAGCGGTATCTCTGAAAGCAGTCTTTCCAAAATTATATAGGTATATTGTTTGGCAAGTATATATTTGATAATACTGAGTACTTCAGTCCATAGTCCATACTCCCATCTGAAAGGCTCATGCGACGGTGACGGCGACAGCGGTGCGGAAATGGCTTACCTACTGGGACGCGTATAGACAAATTACTTTTCATGTCAGACTGCATCGAAGAAGATTGGGGACTGACTGAATTTAACTTTAATCTCGCATTAAAAGTACGCGGTAATTCATTGAAATAATTATAATGACAATTTTGTACTTTTTTAAATAAAATAATAGCTACCTAAGTATGTGCTTGTTTATTGCTGTTTTTTTTTTGCTATAATATACAATTTCTAAGGTGATCGAAAAAGTACTCGATACTGAGTTGTATCGATACTTTTGTTTCGATAGTTTTATCGGTATCGATACATTCTTCTGCGATACCGGTATTGAGTAGGTATCGATACTTTTGAATTTTTGCGGATCCCAAGGCGAAAGATTGTTCGCCGCGCCGCTCGCCGCCACTCAGGACACTCGCGACGGATTGTATGTGTTTAACATGAACGCCGTATGCGCCGCTCCGCCGGACGCTCGAGTCGAGCGTGGACTCGGTTCGTACCCTTACAGTGGTCGAAGCTATTACATGCCTATAGTTACTGATAAAAAATATTACAGCAAAAAACCCAGGAGTCAATTTAAAAAAAAAACAGCATAGACAACCAACGCTATCCGGGCCGAAAGTCAAAAACGCAAATTCTTCGGCCATTTTGTGTTTGACTGTCTCACTACGCTCACAGTTCAACGTAAGTTTTATTTTATTACTTTTTGAGTGATATTTTGTTGAGTTGAGTTATAATTTGTTTCCTAAGAAGCAATCCATTACAATACATACATATTTCAATAATAATCTCGGTTTTATATCGTGTTGTTTTCTAAAGTGTGCTAAACCCCCACGTGGTTTTAGTCAATTTTCAATTTCCATGATGAGAGCTAAACCTTATTTCATTCGTGGTATCTACCATAGTGTTTACACGGTGATGGCCTTAACGCGTCTGATTATCACAAAAAAAATGCTAAATTTGTGTTGAATAAAGACCACGCGACTAATAATGTAACCTTATCTACAGAATGGCGGACGCTGCTCCAGCCGGTGGACGTGGCGGTTTTCGCGGCGGCTTTGGGTCTCGTGGTGGCGATAGAGGCCGTGGTGGCCCTCGTGGCCGTGGACGCGGTCGTGGTCGCGGCCGTGGACGCGGAAAGGAAGACCAGAAGGAGTGGGTGCCCGTAACCAAGCTGGGTCGTCTAGTACGCGAGGGAAAGATCGACAAACTCGAGAGCATCTACCTGTTCTCTCTGCCCATCAAAGAGTTCGAGATCATCGACTTCTTCCTCGGCCCCTCTCTCAACGATGAGGTCCTCAAGATCATGCCTGTACAGAAGCAGACCCGTGCCGGTCAGCGTACGCGTTTCAAGGCCTTCGTGGCTATCGGAGACAACAATGGACATATTGGTCTGGGTGTGAAGTGCAGCAAGGAAGTCGCCACCGCCATCCGTGGTGCTATCATCCTTGCCAAGCTGTCTGTCCTGCCAGTCCGCAGAGGTTATTGGGGTAACAAGATTGGCAAGCCCCACACTGTTCCCTGCAAGGTAATTTGTAATTCTAACCATTTTCAATCAGCCTACCTAAACTACCTATTGATATAATTTTATGATGATACTGATAATCATTTCATTCGTGGTATCCCCTGAGGTTTTCCAGTGAAGTTTGTTAACGCGTCTGATTTATAACACTCAAAACCATTTGAGAATGATATATTATGACTTTGTATTCACATATTTTTATCTCTACTTTCAGGTCACTGGAAAGTGTGGTTCTGTCACTGTGAGGTTGATCCCTGCTCCTCGTGGTACCGGTATTGTGTCTGCTCCAGTCCCCAAGAAGCTGCTTCAGATGGCTGGTGTTCAGGACTGCTACACTTCAGCTCGTGGATCCACTGGCACCCTTGGAAACTTCGCTAAGGCCACTTATGCGGCTATTGCTAAGACCTATGCCTACCTTACTCCTGACTTGTGGAGGGACATCCCACTGACCAAGTCACCTTACTCTGAGTTCAAAGCCTAAAGACAGTTTTGTTAAACTGAAATAAATATGACTTCACCATCTTATTTCTATCATTTAATTTTTCCACCTTACAATTATTTATTTAGTTAGGAAGATTCTTTTACTGTCTTACTTCATTCTGTATTAAGATTAAAATAAAGTTTCATCAAACGATACAGACATCATTCATTCTTCATGCTTAGAGTAGGTTCACTCTGTTCACCACACACTGCCCTTTGCAATAAAATTATGTCCTTAGGCGCCCTTTACCACATAATATGTGGTAAAGGGCGCCTAAGGACATAATTTAAATTTTAAAAGCTCTAGGAAGTGGTAATATTATTACCACTTCCTAGAGCTTTAGCTGAGAAGTGGCGCAACAAACTTCCCAGAATCACATTCTATACATTGTAGCCTTGTAGTAGTAGTCTTATGTATGTATGTATGTATGGAAAGCAAAGAAACAAAAAACATTAAATTATTTGCTTATATTAATATTTGCTAGCATGCCCCAATTTGCCTACAGACAGGCTGCTAGGTACTTTAAAAAATCAACTCTGAACCTATAGTATCATCATTCTAAAGTAATTAGGGTCCTTTGTTTTACTAGTAGGGCCTGATCACTTACCACATCGCAGCGACAAAATGTCTGCAAGCAGTGGTTACGTGTGAAGTGTTGCTGCAGTTTCTTGCAGTTGCATTGTGGTAACTACAAAATTAAATCAAATGGTTGACATAATGTTGTGTTTGTGATTGCAGAGTACATTTATATATAGGAGGATTTGTGATGTGGCTGGCTGGGTGGTTGTATTGTGGCTGCAACAACATGGGTTTGATGTGGTCGGTATCGCCCACAGTGAATAAATTGTAAATTTTCATACAAATTAGCATTGTGGTATGTCAGGTCCTTATTATACACCTCAATGGATGAGCAGTTAGATTTCACACATATTTCACTATTGTGGGACCGGGAACGAGGGTTTTTATTCTGGGTAGATGTAGTACTTAAAAGTACATATTTATCTATTCATGTGATGGGTAAAGGAAATTTAAAACAATATTTTACATTTTGCTAAAATCTTTTACTTCTTTTTCAAATAAATCTATTGTGTGATCACATACTTTTTCCAAGTCTTTCAAACCTCTTTTCAGTATTTCTAGGGCTGGTGTTTCTTTTGATTGTATCCTGAAGTGCATTTTTGATTCAGCTGGATGTGGAACTGTGTAGCCGCAGAAATCGACATCTTCACTGCAGACAAAGTCACATGAATTAGTTTAATTTACAGAGAATAATATTGCACAGTCTAAAGTTTGATTATTTGAGCCTTATCCACGCCATAATGGAGTTTCAAAGAAGAGAAATATTATTGTGCAACCAAAATGTAGTAAATTGCTGAAAATAGGATAGTACAATATGGGTTCATAAAAAATACTTACTATCTGTTGATAATACATTTTAAGGCATTTCCTAATGTGTGACTCTCGTTTTGAAATACATAGGTTCTGCATGTTGGGCCGGAGTCCTCATCCCCTGCAAGCTGAAATATAATAATAAGTTTTAAAAAAAACAATGTTATGAGGCAAACACTTTCTTGACAGATATATAACTCTTGAACTGTATAAAACCTAACCAAGTTTTAAATTAAATAATACATTGTATTGTTGTGTCAGGTTATGTTATCATGTGGTAGTTTTTATAATGTAATATGTATAATTATAACTTTGTACTTTAGCATTATAACTAATTTGGAAGAAAGTATTTATTAAAGGGCAATTTACCTCTGAAATCTTCATTTTTTAGGCTTTTACTTCTAAGTACACAAAACTTCCTGAAGTAATTGAAATAGTTGCTTTTATGAAAAGTAGCAGTAAGTAGTCTGTAGCGAGTAGCTACAGAATTAGTTAATCAATATATTCATTATTGAACAATACAGTTCCATAGTTCTTGTTAAATTCAATCACAAAATATATTAAAACAGACTTCACGCTGATCGTTTACAATTTTAATTTGACAGTCCTCCGTTACCGCCCAGTGTTGCAAAAGTCAAAAATAAAAAAACGGTAGATTTTCCAGCCAAAAATCGGGAGAAATCGGGAGGTTTTAAAAAAATAAAATAAATGTATTTTGCGCTCTAATTACTTTATTAAAAAGAAACATACATAGGTACATTTTAAGATTTTTAGGTTCAGTGATCCTCATACCATTTCTTGGTAGTTGGCAGTTTTTTCACTAAACGACGCAATTTCTTTCGTGTTCCGAAGCAATCGCCATTCTGTGTCAATACTTTGATAATTATTGTTGTCTATTAAATTTGGGAATTGTCTACATATTGGTACTATTGATGACAGATCACCTTTTTTTACATTTTCCGGAGAGAAAGCTCCCAAATCTTTTAAAGGGTTATTGCTAATTGGGAACCTTTGTATGATTTGATCACAAGCTTCAATAAAGAATTGAATGCATCTCGTTTGGAATAAGTGGATTTGTTCAGAAGTCAATCTTTTATCTGTAAGCAAAGTATTAATGGCATTTGCTCCGTAATATACATCTTCTATAAGTAGAAAATTACGTGGGTTTTTATAATCAATGCTTTCGAGATTGTTTTTTTCTAAATATTCTTTTTTCAGAAAACAATCAAACAAAGTTCTTAAACTAACACAAACTTGGGAATACAAAACGTGTACTCTTGCTGATTCAGATTGCATTTCTCGATTTAATTGATTGAAAATAGGTAAAACAAAGTCTAAAAATTGAAGAAAGAGTAACGTTAATGGATCGTTTAATTTGTGTAATATATTTGTAGCTGTTGCAATATCGTCATTTAGCGACGCATCAATGAAATATAATTTCAAAGCTTGATATTGCTCCAAAATTCTTGATATAGCTGCGTGTACTGACAGCCACCTCGTCTGACAAGGATGTAATAATTTATGTATTTTTAAATTACAAAATAATTGAAATTCTTTAAATTCAGCTGATCTTTTGGGACTAGAAGAAAAATAATTGTATATTTCCCTTACAACTTCTTCAATAAACCGAGGTATTTTGTTGCAAGCGTAGGACGCACACAAATGGAATGAATGACATATACATTTCATTATAAATAAATGTTGTACATCAGCTTTTAGTAACGTCATTACTGAATGATTACGTCCCATCATAACACTTGCACCATCAGAAGCAAAACCTATGAGATTTTGTCGAAATGGAACGCCATGTTGTTCAAAAAAGTCTACAATGCTTTTATGTAACGTAGTTGCGTCTGCAGTCACAACAGGGATAAGCCCAAAAAAATAATCTCCTACATGACTTTTTTTGACATATCTAACGACGAGACAAAGATGTTTGGTGGTACTCCTATCGGTGGACTCGTCAATTATAAGTGAGAACTTAACCTGTCGTAGATCTTCGCAGAGAGTATGAAAGCTTTCTTGTCCGATTACGTTATTTACGACAGCTTGAATCCTGGGGCGAGAACACTTCATATTTTCAGCTACTTTTGAATCTGGACAAATCTTCTGTATTAACTTGCCTAGATGGTCAGTTATCGCATATGGCAAGTTGTGTTCAGCGACAAAGCCGGCAATCCGAATTTCACCTGAAACAATTAAATAATGCAATGAGATGAAATAGTTTAAATGTTTTTGTTTAAAAACAACTTGCAAATCTATACCAAGTATATATGTAGTCAAAAACACTTCTATCCATTAAACATAGACCTGATAAAAATTGACAGAGTTGAACAATTTTTTTTAAATTAAGTATGTACATTGTCATAATAATATATTTTGTTATTTACCTTCCCTCACTTGATGTTTAAATTGGATCACTTCTCGATTCACAAAATTGGTCATCTTAGGTTGATCCGCAATGCATTTTATACTTTTGATGTGAAGTTGGGAAGCGGCATGTCTTTTAACAGCGTCGAAGCCAGAAGAAATATTAATATCTTTATTAAAACTTTTGCAATGTGCGTAGTTTTTTTCTTTCAAACTTTTTTTAAGCCAATTAGAGCATTCTGGTCGTGATTCCCATTCCACTTTATAATTTTGGGCATATTTTTTACGTTTAGTTTAGGGTATTCGTATTTCCATCCGAATCATCGCTATCGGACATTGTAAATAAATGGAAGGTAAAGCACAACAAAACCAGTACACTTGCGAACGGACGAAACGATAATAAAGTGTAAAAAAACATCTCAGTACATTCACCAAACAACTCGAACTTAAACATTTATTTTTAGGGAATTTCCCCCATACACTCACCAAACAATAATGAACCTTATTTCAAAGGCATTTCGATCTTATATATTTTATGTATACTGCGGTATTGAAAGGACGTGCGAGAAGTTTTGGGGAATCCCATTGAATTGTTTTAGTGTTACCAGGTAAATTTTAGTGTTGTCGGCTTAATAATATTTTTGCCACCATAATAATAAAAAAAAAAAAACAAAAAAAGCAAAACTGAAATTCGGGAGATTTGGTCGTGAAATCGGGATATCGGGAGGGAAGAGCCGAAATCAGTAGATCTCCTGAAAAATCGGGAACTTTTGCAACACTGTTACCGCCTACCGCATCAGTCTTGACGCTGTCAATGTCATTCTGACAGAAACAACTTTTAAATTAAATTGAACATAGTAGATAGTCGTTTGAGTTTAAAGTTTAATATTGCATTAAATAAACTGCAACGTTTCACTGTAAGTAAGGAAACTAAACTCCCGAAGTTGTTCCGCCTCCATGCCCCCACTGATCCGCCCAGACGCGTCTATCGCTTTCGAAGACATCGACAAAGCCGAGTGCTTAGCCGAAAGTCTAGAGGCCCAGTGCACGCCCAGCTCTCAACCAGTAGACCAAGCTCACCTCGATGAGGTCGACGCTGAAGTCGAACGTAGAGCCTCCGGGATCCCGCCCGTCGAAGACCCTGAGTATTCTTTGCCTCCCGTCACGCCAGACGAAGTGCACGAACTCATCAAGGGTATGAAACCCCGTAAAGCCCCTGGCTCAGATGGAATCACCAATAGGGTACTCCAATTGTTCCCCGCCCACCTCATAATGCTACTGGCCACCATCTTAAATGGAGCTATGCGCAATAACATCTTCCCACAAGCGTGGAAAGAGGCCATAGTCATCGGCATCCCCAAACCCGGTAAACCCAGGGCGGAGCCCGCGAGCTTCCGACCCATCAGTCTGCTCAAAGTCCTAGGCAAACTCTACGAGAGGCTTATTTATAAGCGTCTCAGAGACTACGCCGAGACCAAGGGCCTTATCCCCGATGAGCAGTTCGGTTTTAGAACCCAACATGCCTCGACCCATCAGGGCCACCGTATCGTAGAAGACATCAGCGCTGGTTTCCAGCGCGGTCTTAAGACAGGAGTGATCTACTTTGACATAGCGAAGGCATTCGACAAAATCTGGCACAACGGCTTATTATACAAGCTGTACCAACTCGGTGTGCCGGAACGTCTCGTGCTCATCTTACGTGAATTTTTGTCGAATCGCACTTTTCGCTATCGCATAGACGGTACTCTCTCCGCCCCCCACCCATTACGCGCAGGTGTCCCTCAGGGCTCTGTGATTTCTCCCCTCGCGTTCACGCTATGCACCAGCGATATCCCGAAGCAAAGACAGGTACAGTTGGCTCTGTTCGCAGACGATACGGCCATCTATTGCAGAGGGACCAGTCATGATAGAATCTCTAGCACTCTCCAGACCGCAGCCAACAAGCTTGGCGAATGGTTTAGAAAGTGGCGCATACAAGTAAATCCCGACAAAAAACAAGCGGTTCTCTATACGAAACCGCGCCAGCGCCCCCTAGTATCCAACCGATCACCATGTTCGGCAAGCCTATCCCCTGGGAGAAGCGAGCGAAATATCTAGGTGTGATTCTCGACCACCATCTCTCCTTTTCTGAGCACATAAAGAAGTTACGCGCTCGCGCAGCTTTCGCTCTCTATAGGCTCCACTCCATCCCAAATGCAACAAGAAAATTGTCACTCAAGTGCAAATTGCACATTTACACCGCGTGCATCCGCCCCATCATGACCTATGCGAGTCTTGTCTTTGCACACGCCAAACCCCATTATATACATAAGATGCAAACCCTACAGAACCGATTCATACGTAAAATCACGGGAGCCCCCTGGTTCGTTCGAAACACTAACCTCCACGTTGAACTCAAAATCCCCACGATAGCCCAATTCATGAAGCGCACTTCAAGGCGCTTCTTTGATTTAGCAGCCACTCATCGCAACGCTCTAGTTGTGAAGGCCGCAAGTTATGTCCCCTCTAATATTAGTTCGACCCGCCGTCCAAGGCATGCACTGACCTACCCAGACTACCCCACTACTCTCCTTCAGGAGAGTCGTAGGGTAACTAGTACAGTTCGCAAAATAAGAACACACAATACACGATCGTCATTCCGACCTCGCCGCCGAGGCCCCGCGCGAAATCCCCGACTAACGAATAGTCCTCCCCGACCCTTGACTATAAGTGAAGCGCCCCCAGCACGCGCTTTAGCTGAGCAGCAAGTAATCCAAACTCCCCATGATAATAATCAAAACACTGATTTTATCCAGCCACCGACGGTCCCTTGCCACCCTCCCTGCCCTAAGCCGAGGTTCGTACCCCACAGGGGGTGCCCTTAGCGAGCAGCAGTCGTTTAGTTTATAAGTTTTTACGCCCTGGCTGGAGGCATTAAGCTTCGTTAGGAGCTTAAGGCAGCCACAGGAAAGTCCGGTTAAAGAGTCGGAACCTCAGTGGTTACACTCTGAGATGCCCTAGTAAAAAAAATTAAAATAAAAAGTCACTGTAAGTAGGAAAAGTTAGTTGCATGTACAGCGTAGCTCGTACAAAGAAAATAAGTAAGTACTTGTAAAATCTGTTGTAAGATTGTTATTTTTTTTTTGTCAAAATAAAAATTTATTATTTTTATTATTAATTTAGCTTAAGGTACAGTGTGTCATAAAAGAGTAGAAATTAAATAAAATGGAACTAAACAATTTCCATACTAAATTGTTGCCATGTTTAAGCATTTTACGTCAAAAATGTGACAGTTACGTAGAAAGCGGCGCCCTCATTTATTTTCTACTCTTTTATGACGCACTGAAGGCGAGCTTTTGATCGAAATTCATATGTGTATTCATACAATAAACACATTTGAAACAAAATACTACCTACTCCAAAGAAAAAATAACTTGGCAAGATCACTTCACATACTTAGTTCAAATTAGGTGTTTAGGGTTCGAGGTGTGATAATACCTAATTATATTAACTTATAATTCCATGCCAATTGATCATGGACATAGATGTTACTATTAGTTTCTATACCAGAAGAACAGTAATGTTTGTCCAAGAAGCTGAACATTTTAAGTAGGCAAAGGATCTAGAACCTGAAATAGAAAGGAGGTATGTTCTTGTACCCGACCTAACTTTCAATTACAAAAGTAACTCTACATTAACAGCTCTTAACAGTGTCAAAGTTTTCTTTAAATTATTGGTAAAGGGCGGAGATGCTACTGCGCCAGCCCCAACCTTACGTTAGGTGTAATGAAGTGCTTATATAACATCCGGAGAAATTTCCCTTTATACCGTTGTCTCCGAGTTTAAATTTATTTCATCATTGTGTTTCGCGAGTGATCTTTCTCGGGTAAATTAAACTTTGCGGGCGGCTTGGCCCATTATGTTGGTGCCGTCATAGCAATGTTCCAACATTGTCTCATAAATATGGAATACTAATTGGGAGATAGGTATTGAAGACATAATTTTATATTGTGTGTCATATTCATATCACTTTGAGGTCCCTTTTATTACCTTTGTAAATCTATATTGATAAGAGGGTTGTCAGACTTTTCCTGACTAATACCACTCGGTGTTTCGAAATAACTTTAGCAGGGGCGCTAGAAGACTTGCGCAGTTGCGCAGTTCGTCAGGCTCCTCCGGCAGGTATGGGCCCGCATGACCTCCATGCAGACCCCGTCACCCTCTGACTGCAGTTAACAGTTCCTTTTGAGAGGCGCGCAAGGAACACGGTACGCCGAAGTCTTTGTGATTGGATCCCTACCTATATTCATTGTGGGTTGTGCACTGCAGGCTGACTGGTCACTAGGGATGGGCCGAACATGGGTTTCACCGCATACGAACATTCGACCGAATCCCGCCCGCTACCCCCGCTGTACCAGATATTGTTATTCAATCATCTAGTAAGGAGTAAAACTTCGCCCGAAACAGCTGCATACTTATATTTTGTTTTTAATAACCATCTTTTGACGTGAAAACGTCTCATAAATCAATGTCAAGGCCTGTGTTCACCAACATTTAAATCAACTGTTTAGATATTTAATCAGTTCTTTACTTAGGAAATTTGACATAAATCAACTGTTTAAATACCTAACCGGTGGTTTGATTGTTGGTGAACACAGGCCTTACTGTGTTATTAAAATACGAAACCGCACCACTCGCACCGCTCGTGTCTGACGACTCATCAGACACGAGCGGTGCGAGACCGCGTGAAAATTTCAAATTTCGCGCGGTTTCGGAAAAGGGGACTATTTTGCGTCCTGGAGCTTTCAAAGTCAAAGTCAAAGTCAAATCATTTATTTCAAATAGGCACGAAGATGCATTTTTGAACGGCAAAAATTACATGAACAGTTAATTGATTCTAGTTGCGCCTTCCAAAAGGTAGTTATGTATGGAGACAACTGGATTGTCTGGGGACAACGGGATTGGTGACCGAAAAAAGAGACAGTCCCGTTCAAAACGGGACGTATGGTCACTTTAATTATAGGTATCGCATTGAACGATTGCTCAGATACATTCAATAAACACAGGAACCTAAACGTAGGTATCCAGTCTGTAGGCCTTAAAAGAATAGGTACTTAAGTATACGTTCTAAAACAGAGAACATGATGAGGTTCACAGCTATTTCCCGCAAGCCGATCTCATTGCATTTTCTAAGTGAAACGACCATCGTAAGTGGGGGACCTGCTATTTGGAGCTTCGAACTACAGTCTGGCCGCTGGCCGTCGAGAAAATGCTACACATGCTAGTTGGACGATTTCTAGTTACTGAAACACAAAACATTTACCGCTTTTCCGCGTTTTTATGTAGCCTGGTTATTCATCATTCAATGGATCAAAGGACACAGCGGTTCGCTAACGCTATGCAACAATGCAGCTGATGAGCTTGCCAGAAGGGGGTCGAGCATGGCACCAGTGGGTCCTGAACCCATCGTACCACTCCCCTTCGTATACTTACGCACTCTGGTAAGGGACCAGGGACCAACATCACAAACTATGGTCGGACCAAGGTGAGTGCAGGCAGGCTAAGGAAGCTCTCCCCACAATTGATGGCCGCGTCACGAGACAGGTTTAGCACTTTTTTAGACTAGCTCACTAGCTAATCTTGCGGCACTTGCGTCCTTTAGACTCAAGTGTCACAGCGGATTTTGAGTGATTCATTCAATAAATTCTCTCCAATTTTCAAGATGGGCCGGTATTATTTACAGTGTCACATCGGTGTGTCACGGCACTACGCTTCCCTTGGACTATTAACAAAAAAACCTTATCTTTTATCAGACCTAATAAAGTGTTTAAAAACTCCCGAGTTCTCTCTCAAAGTTGAAAGGAAAATATTTATGGAAGTCGTAAAGAGGTTAAGAAAATGCAGGAGTTTAAAAGTAAAGTTATACTTCAAAACTGTTCCGAGACGTTAGAAAAGTACCGTTGTTCTTTATTCAAAGTAATAGTAGACTTTCCCTGAGTTTCCCGCTAAAACGGAGCGTGGAGTAATCCAATTATTGCTGTATTTAGTATTTTTGCTACTTTTAAACTTTATTAACGGTTAAGTACTTATTTTTTTAATAAATGTCTCATTACTAATAATTATTACACTTTAAATTAGGGTTACCAAATACCATTCAGTTTTTATGAAATTAGGTAATACTAGCCCAATTGCGGTCATCTCGGCGGCGCGGCGTTTTGTATTGATATTAAAATTTATAGTAGTTTGCCCACTATTTTTTTTTTTTAACTATTGTATTTAGGGCTCTAATATAACAGGATACGATATTATATATAAGGTTTCGCAACTCTATCTGATAGATAGGTAAGCGCAAAGAATATTCCTCACATTTTGTTATATACATGTATCTTCGCATACAAAATTCGCAAGTCACTTCATTCAATTTACTCGACATCGTAAAACTTAAGGGCTGACTCATAAACGTGGTTATGGGTTATAGGCGACATTATTAACTGAGACGCCTTGAGTGAGGGTTTCGTCTAAACATGCCTAAATAACTTGAATTCCACGTTGTCTTATGGAGGTGCCCACAGACAAGCGCGACGCGAATTTCTTTGAAAACTTTATGGAAATTGTTTCACCAGAGTTCCGTCGCGCCATCGCGTCGCGCATGTCTGCGGGAGCCTTAACACTCGCGATTGTACCAATTAAAATGAATAGGCTTGGCCCATAAAGTGTTTTGTTACGCGATTAACATCTAAGTCGGATACATTCGAAGTAATAAAGTGTTACGTATCGTCATTGAACTCGAAGTTCTACCACACATTAATTCAGATGGGACACTCCGCAAAAATCATTTAAATAAAGAGCGACTCTTGCTACGACATACATAATAAAGTGCAATTCAGGTCGCACAACGCTTATTACCTACAAGTTGCCTCTCTTTCTATTGCGTAGGTAACTCTTATAGGTACCGGCGGCGCAAGGCAGTTCTACTGAAGTGCCCAGTGAGATGGACCCGCCGCGTACTTGTAGCTTCATACCTAAACCTACCTGTATTAATCTGTGGTTCTACTTGAAACGTTGATGTTTCATTTGTAATAATATCATGATTAACTTATTTTTCAACACACTTGCTCGTAAAGTGGCTCTATAATGAACCGCTTTTAGGTCTATAATGCAGTGTATTAAAAACGCGTGCTTTTTACTTTACGTTACCGCGCTAGTGCTGTAACGCCACAGATAACTATTTACTAGTCGGATAATTGCACTTTTTTCAATCTCATCAAAGAGACTTCCATAATGCTGGAACCATAATGCCATATTTCACTTGTTTTTTAATAAAAAAAATTTTACTTCATTTTGGGACCAAGGACAATTCAGATGTCCTTGGTCCCAAAATGAAGTAAAAATTTACCTTAAATGGTCTGTGGTCCTTCCCGGAACCAAACGAAAAACACCCTGACTGGCGTTCTATTATTGCGGATTCTCACTGAACAAATGTATGTTTCTCTATGCCAATAAAACTTTCTAATTCCATACTAACTAAACTACAATTTGACATACGACAACACTATGATCAGTCTACACCATAGATAGAGAATGAACTACATTCTCTATCTACGGTCTACACATTATTTTATGTTTTTTTTTTTATATAGGTTCTTTAGCGGTTTTGCTAGTGCCTTTATTTACACTTGCGCGCGCATCGCTAGCGCGGCGCGTGGAATTACAAAACCAGCGCCATTTTCCATAAAGTTGATAACAATAACAAGTCAGTTTTTTTTCCTCGCAAGTGTGTTGAACAACGTCGTATGAAATGCGTGTGCATTAATTATCATTACACTCTCGGCTAGTGTTGCCAGGTCCGATTTGTTGTAAATCGGTACATGAGGTCAAAAAAATCGGGATTTAGGGTTGCAGATCGGGACAGTAAACAAAAAAAAAAAACAAGGGGTTTTAAGTCTATTTAATCTTACATAACAAGTGATCAGTCTTGCTAGACTAGTAGAAATTATAAAATAAAATCGTACTTTAAATGTAATTGACGCACTTCAGAAGAATAAAGTACCTAAGTATTAATGTAAATGTTTTGTTTTTATTAAAATTATATTTTTTATTGGACTTTGCCGCCTTTAGATTGGCCTTGTTTTTTATAACATAGTTATAAAATTCATTGCATGTCATATTAAAGTTGGTTTTAATTTGAATTTCTGCTTTCATATGCTCGAGTACCTAACCGGGACATTTAGCGTCCCGATCATGTACAAATCGGGACGCGTCCCCAGACCCCTGAAAATCGGGACGTCCCGCGCAAATCGGTACACCTGGCAACACTACTTTCGGCTTTCTTAGCATAATAATACCGCCTCGAGCGCAATGATCAACTTAGCACACATGTAGGTTTAGGCCGCCTTCCGAATTGGGTAAAATCGCTCACAGCGCTCACATCGTCTCACATGCGTTCCGATTTAGATAGGTACCTAATACGATTATGACAGCCGATTACTGTCAACAATTCGGAATGCTCGTGAACGCGCTCACGGTGCTCACTCAATGTCAAAACGATATTAGAGTATTTCTCTGTGTATTCACCAAACATTTCTTCTTATTAGGTTAGGTAGCAACTGTAGCCAGAAGAACAATTTTGAAAATGCCACGTTAGATACGATGCGACTCAAAACAAAACAGCACAATTGTCATTTTTGACAGCGCTCACGGCGATATTAGTAAAAGGCATGGTCGGCGTTATCGCAAGATGGCGAATGTCATGACGTCATCTATGACGATTCACGGGACATTCGTTATCGCCTTTCTATACTTACTTTACTCTTTGGTTATCGCGCTCACGCTAAGAACGGGCTTTAGCACGCGAATATCGATATTATCGCAACTCGGAACGCAGGGATAATGTACTATTATTATTGTGAATTATCTACGGTGTCATTATGATTTACTTCTACAGGATGTACATTCAGCTGCAGAGAAATCGCACCCCCTACATTGACATATATATTACTGCGTAAGGACTGGGCGGACCGCATGTTATAATGACGCCTCGAACGTGGTCCCAAAATGGTCTTCCCTATAACGAAGTGAACTAGAACGCGTTCGGCTGTCTTCGGGAGCGGTCGTAAAATTTTACAAGCAAAAATGCCAAGTTTTGTCGTGAAGGGTTGCGTGAACTACGACAAAAAGCACAATAAAACAATTGATAACATTTCATATCACCGATAAGTTAAAAATATGTAATTATATCAACTTCTAACATTATTTAAAACAATTTTCTTTCTAATTTGTCTCAACGTTTGGCAAAGACGACGCGAAGCCGCGTAAAAGTGCGACATAACTTTGCAGCGGCGCGCGTTTTTATCCGATGAAATGAAAAGATTTATTATTATTACTATATGATTTAATTATGTATAAAATTATTTTTATTGTTTATTAAAAGCAAATTAAAATGTGTTTTTATGTACTTACTGCTAAAAAATCTGTAAGTACAGTGAAATACGTATTTATTTTGCAGATATCCTTCTGATTCCGTGCGAAATAAAGTTTGGAGTCGTGTCATAAGTAAAAAAAAATAAGTTTAAAAATATTGTTTTATTCGAAGGCCAATGAAAATTTTATGACACAAACAAACTGCAATAAATATAAATTTCGAAAAATAGAAGGTTTTTTTATTTCTTTGTACCTCGAAAAATACCCGCTCTTACAAGTTTACGTCTAGGAGCAGACCACGCCGATTGACATCGTAGTTCATAGTAGTTCTAATAGATGGCGTTAGTGTTTTTGTATGGCGACCGTGTCCGGCAAACGTTCGGACGACCGTATCTTTACTATTTATATTAATGACCCCCTAGCAATGTATTTATTCATTGCTAGGGGGTGAGATTTCTCTGCAGCTGACCGTACCAGAAAGGTGTGGTCAAATTTAAGGGTGTGGTGCAGAACATCAACCTGAGCAACTTTCTTCATGGGACCAATAACGTTCGTAATCGCGAAAAAATTGTCAACAGTTCCATACATTGGGGTCGAGTAGGTATTGAAGTGTTGTTTGGGACAGTTCAAGTCGGGACAAGTTAAAGGTCTCAAGTTCGAACCCACATGGCACGCACCTTTGACTTTTCGGATTTATGGAAAACATTGTGAGGAAACCGGCATGCCTGGGAGATATTTTGGAACCCTACAAGTAAGACCGCTTTTGTTAGACGCTAGCATTATGTTCTAAGCTCACACATAAACACTAAGATTAATAATAAAATAAATATATATCAGCCAATGGCTTAATTGCCATGAGCCTCGACCAACACCTAAAGTGGCTCTCGTTGGGCAGCTGGATCAAGTGCTTGATTCAGAAAGCGGTACTTCTGGACACGGCTCGCATTGTTAGGAGGTTCCTCTCTCTGGAGCCCTGACCGCCGGTGGCTTGGACCCTGTTCCCGATACCGGTGGACTACTATTTTTTATATTTTAAATGTTTTTATATTCTAATACTTATTTAAAAATATAATTTATATGTATTTATTGGAATAAAGGAAATAAATGTCATTGAGTTAGATACTTACAGGGTATAAGCTAGAATTGAGGAGTGGATACCTAATTGAACAAGAGTATGAGGCTGTTGAAAAATATGGATCTGTTGATTCTATTACATGGTTTTTCCATCCTCCTGACGGCAGCACACCTCTCTCATCTCCACGTACCTACATATGAACACTCAACACTTCCCACATACGCACATAACTCTCATTACACGCCACGACACGGACACACATACACAACATACATGATAAACACGTACATCACATACACAAATACTGTACATAAACAACTTTTTAAGCTATTGCATAGCTTCTATCGCGGGCCTTGAGCGCGGGAACCGAATCCAGAAATTCCGTAACGAAAAAACCTCACGCTCCCCACTCTGACGGGCACGGAGGTGTGGCTTAAAGGCCGTGCATCGTCTAACGTCGTTTCAGTTCGGCAGTCTTCGACACGGCGTTGTGTGCGTGCGATTAGACGTATTGTACGACTCTACGAAACTCTGTGGTGGATTTACCGCGCAACGCAACGCCATACCAGAACTAACTAAATAGAGGTGACATTGGCGTGGCTTCAGATTCGTAATCGAGACAAGCGTTGCTCTGTTGGTGGTCTCAGTTGTGTTTTGTTGTCGGTTTTATCCACTAGATGGCAGGCATCGTAATTCAAAAGTTTTTGAAAGGTTGTTGAGGTATGTGAGCAATTTATTTATAAATCAATAATTTTACTCGTGTTTATGATTCTCCTAGCTAGAATTAACATTAAACATTAACGTTCTTCATAGCTTATAAAAACCACTTTTAAACGGTTCTCCAAAGTTCTGGGCCGATTATGGATTGACTTTACTTTCTTATCGGTCACCACGCTCAAAAAGTGTAACTTGAATTAATATCAAAGAAAAAGAAATACTGCATAAATAAAATAAATAAATAATTATAATTGCATAAGTTGATACAAAATGCTATGCAATAGCTTTACCGCGGCAGTCCCCGAGTGCCACACGTCTTTTTTTTTTCTTCTTCTCACTAGTACATAACCTTATCTTTGACAATTCTCTAATTTTAAAATAAACTTGTACGCTCACAAAAATCGCTTGACCGTAATTGTAATGCGAAGACATTGCCTCCCAAGATACAGGATTTTCCTAGTTTGGGGGGCAGGGTACCTATAGTATTTGGACTTTTCACCTCACTACCTACCTTTTGTATCCAATTTTGTATACCTAAACTTAAGTTTGCTCACGTTTCTGTGTAATATTTATTGTCAAAGTTTATGTTTTGTGAATACAGAATTATTATTATTATTATTTTGGTAAACAAGTTTTGTTTCTTATCTCTTTGTCTAGTTTAAGCTAAATTAACGGGACCAAGCCAAGTCAATGTAGCGTGTATTTAAATAAATGTTACACATGTTACAGGTAGATAGAGCACTAAAATACAAGACTATGTGTGAAATCAGATCCGAAAAAGGTTAATAACAAGAAAAGTTATGGGCGATTTAGTCCGAAAAAAAACTTTGTCGGCCTCTCCTGAAAAATCGTATTTTGTCCCTTATCACAATTGAACCTACGGTCAACGATAAACATAGATAATACCTACCCGTATTATTACTCTCACGTGTTTTATTAATATTTCCTCCACCAATATATTAGCAGTTTATTATTGTGCTGCTAAAGTTATTCGCTGCATAGTAAAGTAAATAAACTAAGTCAGATATTCCTGACATGTAGTTTGCACGTTTCTTGTTTACTAAGTATCTCCTTGCGCCAAGATACATCGTATTTTGTCGGCACACGTTGACCCGGGCCTCGCTAATTAGGCTGTATATTATATTTATTTATTATTAATCTGTACAGGATGACCCCAATACAATAGTGGTTAGCAAACACACCCCAAATAAATTGAAAAATCTAATTACGGCTAACACTTAAAATCTAAACTTAAAAAATACAAAGCAACACTAAACTCTATTAAAAATACAGTCAGACTATAGAATTATTTGTAGGTACCTACTGTAATAATTATCAAACTAAACTTTTTTTTTAATGCTGTAAAATCTTAACGTAAAATATAAAATCAGACTTAACACAGAATATTAACCTTTAAATATAACTAACAAAAATCAACAAAACTCTTGCGTATACTTATATATACGCAATATATATCATCATCATCATTTCAGCCGAAATAAGGTTGACTGGTAGAGAATGCCTTGTGGCATTAAGTCCGCCTATGTATACCACTATTGTACATGAAGTTTAAATAAATAAATAAGCATCCCCCAATTGGGGGGGTTTGCCATAATCGCCACGCTTGCAAGGCGGGTTGGCGATCGCAGTATGGTGTTAAAAACGCATAGAGAATGCTGCTGCCCATTCTCTAGAAAGTCCCTTAGTCACCTTTTACGACACCCACGGGAGAAAATAGGATGGTGCTATTCTTTACGTCCGGCATCACACGGGCAATCACTATCACTACATATTATAAAACAAAGTCCTCCGCCGCGTCTGTCTGTCTGTCTGTCTGTTCGCGATAAACTCAAAAACTACTGCACCGATTCTCATGCTGTTTTCACCAATGGATAACAAATATCGTTAATTCATAAAAAAATGCATACAAAAACTTAACAAATTATATACTAAAACCTTCCTCGAGAACCAAGCTATCCATTGGTGAAAACAGCATGAGAATCGGTGCAGTAGTTTTTGAGTTTATCGCGAACGGACAGACAGACAGACAGACAGACAGACAGACGCGGCGGAGGACTTTGTTTTATAATATGTAGTGATTTGTTAAGTTTTTGTATGCATTTTTTTTATGAATTAACGATATTTGTTGGAGGTGTCGGAAAAAAATAAGCCGTCTGGGAGCTTTCAACGAAAACGCTGTCTAAACCCTTTCAGATATAAAAAAATAATGTATGGTGGAATTATGTATCTTAGAAAGGTCTTCAAAAAAGTCCGCGATGGCATATGTCTATCTCTTAAGGATAACATACTATATCCATTTTATTGTCTTTTTGTAGGTATTTGTTTGCCGAATTTTACTCTTGGAAATACGATTACGATAACAATACGCTATAATATCAGTAGCTATTAGCCAAATTATGTTCGTAGATAAATAAGCTAGCTACTTATGTGTATTTCAAATAGTATACAAGAATATTTATCATAAAAACATTACTAAACATGGCGGCCTTATGATCAAAATTTGTGCATTCCAAAACTTTCGTTACTTTTTCACTGACATATTTATCACTTTTCGATAAACTAACACTCAATACGAAATCTACACTTATTTCTCAGTAATTCTGTATAAAATCCTTCTAAGAGTAAACCGTTTTCTCATTGAATCCATTACTTTACGCACGTATAACACCTTGATGAATGTTTACATTAAGCACCGCGCCACACCGCCACACGACCACAGAGTACAGACGTATATTGTTTTCTTTTTTTTTTCGTTCGTTTAGTGGTGTTCCCGCTAAAATATCAACCGGTCAAGTATTAGTCGATTAATCGAATTTTATAGCCAGATCGTGTTACAAGTACAAAATAAATGTCAAATATTTCGTCCAATTGCGAACGTGACCCTGAGAAAAGTTATGCACCAATGGTGTTCATAAGATATTTCGAGCGTTTTATCAGCACAAACGGTGTATCATGCGACATTTCGGAGGATTACGTTTTGTTTTCACATTGTTGGTACTTACGTGAATTATTTTAAAATTATTATTTGTGTCGCACTTTTATTTTGTATTGTAATTTGGTACAATTGATTGCTTTAAGAATTTGAGTTAAATTTCGTATTTTGATTTTGTGTTTGTTATCTTCTAAGTAAAGACTCATTCACGTTCAGAACATAACTACTTTCATTATATTAAATCATTTGTTTCGGTTTCTATTCACATAGTAAATCACATTAAAATTAATATTAAGTTAGAATTTTGAGATATGATATATATTTTATAGCCTGGGATATGGAGAAGGACATAGGGTACTTTTTTATGCGATAACCGACATCCACGCGGGCGAAGCCGCGGGCAAAAGCTAGTATATAATATATATAGCTCTAATTGCAAGCGCAATAGGTATATAGCTCTAAAGTATAATCTGTATGGCACCAATCCTTTATAATTAGTAATATAGTTGCCAAAATATTGGAGCGAATATTCAACAGAAAAATTGAGACGAATTTCTAACTGATAAATTAATCTGACTTGTGTGAAATATGTAGATTTTGTTTATAATTACCTACTTTGGATTTTAACTGGATAATTTTATTACCTATACATTTCCATTTCTATGACGAGTTGATGACACTGTTCTATAGTACAATTGTTATAATTCGATTGATTAAGTTTTAATTTGACATGTACCTAAATATTAAAAAAAAAAAAATGAGGTTGGCGCACTGACATGTAATAAGTATTAATGCATTTTCAGTGGACTGGCGGTATAGAAAATTATTGAATAGAAAAAAAAAATATTTTTACGCTCGCGCATAAAATGCAGTTTTGCACTCAGATGTGAGGTGTGAGGTGAAAAATGTGTAGTCATGATGATAATATTTTATATTGTAACTTTTGATGACGTCAGAATGATTCGTAAGGTTCAACAGTACTTAGATAGGTACCCTATGCACAGGAGATTTATTATTTTTGTCTTTTATTCATATGTCCACTGTCTGTGATTACCTAAAATTAGGAATGCCTCGTTACACCTTTTTGCCGATACGATACTGATACCGATGCTCTTATAAAAATTTCGGCGATACCGATACCGATACGCTTATTGAATTCAAAAATGAAAGTAAAATAAATAAAACACAAGTCAGGTTATTTTTTTAATTAATATAAAAAGAACAAATAACATGACAAACTAAATAAAACTGTTTAAAACTATAGACAGGTTGAGATTAGTTAATAGTTAGTAATTAAAATTAACATTGATGAGAAAAGTATTGTCGAATCGGCCATAAAAATATGATGCCGATATATCGGTAAACTTCGAGTATCGCCGATATATCGGCATCGGTATCGGTAAGTGATGCATCCCTACCTAAAATCATCAAGTTTTTTTTTCCATGGCCTAGAACTATTTTGCAAAGTTGTAGTTAATTGTAATCTACAGAACTCTACATGTTAAACAAACCTGAGTTGTAGGTACTACGTACTTATTAGTCACCGGTATTATTTTAATTGATCTAAGTAAGTATAAGACATTGTTAAACATGGCTGTAATTATTTGCATCAATTATACTTAGTCATCTTTTAACTAGTTAGATTTTTTTAAGAAGCAGTAACACGCAACCTATTGTGATCTTATGAGATGCAAATCATCTGATTCTTCAGAAAATTACGCTAATGTGTGTTAACAAATGCTTTTTCATGCCAACACTTGTACGGTGTTGTGCTTAAGAACCATTTGGACATTATTATCATCATCATCATCAGCTTACAGCAGTCGATAGCTGGACATAGGCCTCTGCAATTGCACGCCATTCAGCTCGATTCTCGGCAACTCTAATCCAGCTGCTACCAGCCACCCTGCGAAAGTCGTTGCTCCACCTTGCCTTCCAAACGTTTGCCAATTGGGCATAGAAATTGCAAATACGAGCTAAACTAATATCAATATTAAATATTAATACCCTATTCTCCTTTTTTTAACACAACACATGAGCTGTGTTGAGGCGAAGAAGGAAGTGCGTTCTATTTGTACCTACGTAGATAATTAGACGTGTTTGTGGTATTGTAGGTACTAAAGACAAATACATAAGTAAGTGCTACGTATGTTAAAGGTAGAAATACACTACTGTGTTGTGGCGTGTCGTGACGGTGGGTGTGCACACTAATGTATCGTTGTCGGGGCGCGCTCTGACGTTATTTCTGAATAGTGCCAATCGAATCTTTGCAGCGCTTGCACGTTAATAATGTTTTGTTCTGATTCTGATTATTTATAAGAGGACCTTCAATTTTTATCGTTGATGAGTATTGATGTCACTTTTTGATAGCAAAATAAATGAAAAGAAGGTGCTGGATTCATTCTATAAATTTGCTAAGACAGAATGAAGGTGAATTTTATTGTCTCGTTCGAGAATTAGAGAGTGACGAAGACAGATTTCGTCTGTACTTCAGAATGAACAAAGTACGATTTGAGTAAGTCCATTCACTGATTGAAGGAGATAAAAAATATTTTAATATACCAGCTATTTCTTCCCAAACAGTGGCTCGTATAGATAGATCCTTGTAGTCTTTCACTTCGTATCATACAATACTTTGCGTGGACGCACAAGTTCGATTAGTTCTTCAGATATTTTAAAAAAACGAAACACTCTGCGCACCTCTAGAGTCCGCTAGCTAGATAATCACGGATGATGATGCTAGAAACATATTTTGTGTGTAGTGTTGTGTCGCGTCAGAACCCACCACCACCGCTCTGACGCGATCGGGGACGAGCAGTCGGCGGCGCGGCGTCACGTTAGATCGGGCTCCGACACAACACACTGTAATAATGTGTTTCTAATTATACTAAATGTATGAAACCGATATACTTCTGATGCGACACGACACAACGACACAGTAGTGTGTTTCTAGCTTTACACAATACTTTAGCTATTAGGTATACTTATTTTGACGTTGATAGGCAAACGCACCAAATAAGAGACCCACATCGTTTTCTAGTTCCATTCATACTAGATTCTTACATAGATTTGTAACTCAGTGCCAGTGTTAATAATGAATTCCTAACGTATGTACTGCGGCAACCGCAATGGTTTGCGACACCTGCCCCATTTGATTGTATAACCTACCACACAGCGGCTGCCAACATTTCTATGCATCACAATGAAGTTGCTAGCTTTTCTGAAGGATACTCGAAATAGTGCTAACCTTTAAGAAATGGAAGAAGGAATTTATTTTGTTAGACAGGAACTTGGACGCCATTCAAATTAAAAATATTTTATATGAGCACTTAGTAAACGTCCGAAGCTAGGTGCACGGTTGCGCTCCGAATCAGAAGGTCTGAAAATATCATTGTTTGCAGAACGACCCTGGTCGTTTCCTATGGAGAAGAGCCGAACTCTTTTAAAAAGAATTGGCTTTTAAAATATTTTCAAAATACACTGTTATAGGGACATCGTGGCCTTTCCATCTCTTGCAGTAAGAGGGCTGGTCAGTCGGCGCGGCACGCCAGCATTAATGATATGATCCGTCGGGCTCCACAGCTGCGCGTGCCAGCTTTTTTAGAACCCAATGGCTTGGCACGCGAAGATGAGAAGAGGCCAGACGGAATGACCAAGATGCCTTGGATTTTGGTAGGTTACCCCATCTTCCTAGCACGGTGGGTTGTGCTGGGGCGGCTTCTGCAGGTGCAGAAAACCACAAACGGCGCAAATATTGGGAGCTACTTATATGTTTGAACCGTTGGGGGTTGAAACACTAGGGCGATGGGGTCCGAGTGTGCATCGAGTATTTCGGGACATTGCCAAGTTTGTATTATTTTTAGTTAAACTTTTGTTTGATTACCTAATTTCATATCGGAGGACAGTGAAGACATGTTAACAAGTACATTACCTATTCAACTTTGTAAGGGATAGGTATGGGTTAAATGTTGATTACTTTGTTTCAGAATGTGCGCATTATCTACCTTGATTTACCTATTAAATTAGCATCAAAAAAAATATTTTTACTTTCGAATAATTTAAGAATTGGATTGATAAGGCGGAAAAAATAGAACAAATTGGAGCAAAGATCACTATAACACGTCTGTGTACTTGAGATGACATGATAATATTTGTTGTCGCCAAGACCGGTGAAGTGAGATCATACTAAAACCTAGATGATCAAATAAATACCTTTTCGTTTCTCATACTCGGAAAATAGTGTTTGTTTGATCCGAGTATTACCGGGTGCAAGACGCCACTTTCCACCTTTGGGCGGAAAGGACTCATAGTAATGGCTTCCCTCTCTAGGGCGGGAATGAATTTAAAAAATAGAACTACTTTGGTTTAGGTAGTCGGCTACAATGTTTTTTACATAATTAAGAAAATTATCGATTACACATTGACTGCCGCCGCGGTCACCGGGGACCGCTAACAATAGTTTTTCTATTGTGTCTGATGTCTGGCAATCAAAGCCTTAAAAAAAAAAACAGTGGTCTTGTGAGTGTTTAAGACTACGTCGAGCGCACAGTGGCGCCCTCATCGTTATTTCGGTGATTTCTTTTATTTTAGAACTAGCTTCTGCCCGCGACTTCGTTCGCGTGGAAGTCGTAAAACGACGTAATATACTAAAATACCAGCCACATTTTAATAAAACTTCCCTGAACACTACGTTTGTAATTTCGGTCACAGCAGTCAAAATATACAAAGAGTCCGGACTGGTGACGACGGAGCAAGCGACGTACAGTTATATGTTCTATGGTAAAGGGTTTGGTTTCCGCACTTAGGCCTGTGTTCACCAACATTTAAATCAACTGTTTAGATATTTAATCAGTTGTTTACTCAAAATTTCATAGGAAATTTGACATAAACCAACTGTTTAAATACCTAACCGGTGGTTTGAATGTTGGTGAACACAGGCCTAAGTCCTTCAGGTGGACCATTCTACATGGGCCATGGCGGCCATCAGTGGTTATTCTTAACCAACCCACCTCCTTCCAGAAGTTAATTACGTCTCCCGGTATGTTTAGAACATCTGTGAAAGATCAGGGTGCCCCGAGGGTCTCTGTTCTAATCTGGGTGACGCCTGTGCATTCAAAGAGCACATGCGCGACGGTTTCCTCAGCCTCCATGCAAGCTCTACACAGAGGATTGTCCGATATGTCTATTGTGTGGAATTGTTTGTTTAGCATGCAGTATCCCGTAATGGTACGTGGTACGGAGCGAGAGTGCATGGGAGGCCGTCACCTCCTTCTGCGAAGCAGTAATGCTTGTGAAGGAGGAGGCGAAACGCGTGAGGGAGAGGTAGTCTGTGCGCCCTCACGCCCCTAGCCACCGCAGAAGACGCCCTGGGCGTCAAAATCAATTGGCGATTCCCGGCCACCGTAGGCGCGGGGTTGTGGACGGCGAGAAATGGGCAGCTCGCCATCTGGTAAGGATCAGGCCCAGGTTGACGGCGCGTTGTGTTCTACGCGTGCCACAAAGAGATGTCAGCACGAACTGTGACGGGGTCCGCTAGGACCAATGTCTGCCAGGGTTGCGGGTTTTTCCGAAAGGGCTACCGTGGCCCTGGCACAAAGGCAACTGACACACACGCACTACACACACACGCATTATTTAATAATGCGTGTAATGTGTGTGTTTTTAATTTCAGTGTCATTATTTAATTAATTAATTATTAATTATTTATTTATTACCCATATTTTCTTTTGTTAATATGCGGATAATGTAGTGGGCTGCAATATTGTTAATATTTTGTATTATCTTTTCTTTGTTCCAACATTATATTGTAGCTGTTTATTGTCCCTGAATAAATAAATAAATATATTATTATTGTATTTTATTAAATTACTCATTAATTAAAAATAAACATAAAAACATTGTTTTTTTTGGTTATTTTTTATTTAAAAAAAAAAGAACGTTTACACCTAATTAGACACATGCTGCACATGCCATGGTCTCCTGGAATTGAAGGAGCACCAGTAAAATAACCTTTTGTATTTTTGTGATTTCTATTATAGCTGTGTACCTATTCCATGATCGCAAATAAATAAACATAAACCATTTTTTATGTTCTCTGTTAAATACCGAGTGAAAAAAATAAACTAAGGTATATTTTTGATCGCGCAGTTATCAACATTCATTATCATCATCATCCACAGCCTGACTTCACCCACTGCTGACGATAGGCTTCTCTTTTCATGTGCACGAAGCAACAAAATTCATTCTAAAGAAAAACGGCCACATTCCTCTAGATCGTATTTTGTTGCTTCGTGTCTCAATATGAAACTTTATACAAGGTAGTAGAACATTCTAGACACACTTACCGAGGTCGCTGTTGAGCCGTTTTTCATAATTCCTTCTCAGTCACGAGATAATATATTTTTAAAGGAGGATTTTTAAGTCAGTGAATAAATCAGTGTCCTTTCGCTTTGTATATACAGATTAACGAATACAACTTGTTTTTTATTTCTTAGTTCTTTTTTTTTGGAAAAAGTGTTATTTATTTAAAGTCGTGTTATTTAATTATTTATTTTTGTGGAGTGTTGGAGTGGCGCTAGTGGACCCTTGTACGCCCTCTTAAGGCCCAGATATATACCAGCGACCTTGAGTGGTTAGCTTGCGTATTCTGTACTGAGCTCACGCAACGCGTCGTACGTCCAGCCAGTAATAGGACTCGCCCATCCAGGAGCGCTGGCCCAAGTAAAACGCATTATTTATTTATTTATTATTTATTTAACATTTTCTCACACAAATGTACAGAGGCAGACTTAGGCCTGTGTTCACCAACATTTAAATCAACTGTTTAGATATTTAATCAGTTGTTTACTCAAAATTTCATAGGAAATTTGACATTAACCAACTGTTTAAATACCTAACCGGTGGTTTGAACGTTGGTGAACACAGGCCTTAATGCCATAGGCATTTTCTACCAGTCAACCTTTGAGTGGTGCAGAAACAAACAGTGGTAGGTGCAATTACGAAAATTGTTTTTTTACATTTTACCTTAACTATAAATAAGATATATATACCTAATTATATATAAATATAAGAACAAATAAATATACATAAATACACGAATATACTAAAACAAATAAGACAAACAATGAGATAACATTAACGTTGTTGTGATACTGCCAGCTTCTTACGAATGTGCTCGCGAACTTATTATTATTTTATTACACATAAAACAAAAGGTATTTTAATAAAACACTGCACACAACATTAAATTGTCTTTAAAAAGGTGAAAGTTTCAGAAAAATGCGCTTGATAGATTTTGCGTGATTCTCAGTTTTCTATCCGCGTTAGACATAACTTTACAAATTAATTTCACTATGTAATATGAACATAATTTAAAATATTCACATATTAATTTATTAAGAAAATGCTCTAATTTAAAATATTTTTTTTTCAAATCTTTAACACTACTCGGGTAGACGTGATCTTCAGTATAATACCATTAAAAGTCGGTTATCGTCGCCTTAATTTCGGAGGTCGGTGGCAAAAAACGAAAATACAGAACTAAAGACTTCCGAAATTAACTTATTTTTCACGTTTTAGTGGTTTTTTTTTTTTGGAACTCCGTTGTTTTTTTTTTTTGTAAAAAAGTTTTTATTTTTTCCTTTTTAGTTATGGTACCAACCTCACACCAATTCGTATACCACTACATGCCACACCACATTACTTGCTTGCTATTATCGAAACCAACTCAAAAACGACCCAAGCAAAGTTAATAAAAATCGATTAAAAACTATTTATAGCCCGAATGCATCTTATGACAATTCCAATAAGCCCAAACACGGCTAGGATATATTTTTTCATTACAGAGTTCTAGTGCCTACAATTCGGGTTCATCATCAGATCAGTTTGATGGTACCATTTTGATCAGAATCCTTTATTTAAATTTAATTCGTCATAGTTGTTTAACTATCTTAATCGAGATATCTTATCGCCACCCGTGAAATACTTATCATTCAGGAGTTCCGGTGGCCATCTGTGGTCTTCTTCATCAGTTCCACTTCACTAAATGATACTTTCTGAATGCAAATGCTTGACTTGTTGATGAAAAGACAAAAATCGCTATATATGTATGTTTATAAAATTTGAGGAGTCCCTTAATTCCTCATAGATCCCATCATTAGAACTGCATTTTAATAAAAATGGGACCAATCTGGAAGTTTATCCTTTCAAACGAAAAAAAAAAAACCAAATCGGTTTATAAACGGCGGAGTTCAGAGGTAACAAAAATTTAAAAAAAATACATCCGAATTGAGAACCTACTCCTTTTTGTGAAGTCGGTTAAAAAGACACAAAAATAAAGTAGGTAATGAAAAATGTAATTATTATTATAAGCCGTAGGAGCCAACTGACGACAGCGCTGGTTCACGAACATGACGCTTGGATCAGCACCATTGCACAATCATTTTGATCTAACACGCGATCTACACGCGTTACCACCAGTGAGACATTTGAGTTAGCATAACATACTCTCAGCCGCCAGGGCACAGTCACATGAAATAAGAATTTGACATCTCGTGTTGCATCATCTCTGTTTACCTAAAACAGTTTTACTGATTAGTCGCCTATCAATCAGTTTTACATAACTACAATTAAACTATTACCTCTTATTTACATGACTGTGGCGGTTAAAAGGTTAATGAAAATCGTTTAAAAACTATTTATAGCCCGAGTGCATCTCATGACGATTCCAATAAGCCTAAACACGGCTAGGATACATTATTTCATTATGGAGTTCTGGTGCCTACAATTCGGGTTCATCATCAGATCAGTTTGATGGTACCATTTTGATCAGAACCCTTTATTTATTTAAACAACAGTAACAGTAAGTAATAATTATTTCATAATAGACGAGTGTGAAGACTATCTAAATACGTAAAGAATTCGCATTATTGAAGACTAGCTTTTGCCCGCGGCTCCGCCCGCGTGGATGTCGGTTATCGCGTAAAAAAGTAGCCTATGTCCTTCTCCATATCCCAGGATATATCTCTGCCAAATTTCATGACAATCGGTTCAGCGGTTTTGGCGTGAAAACGTAACATACAGGCAGACAGAGTTACTTTCACATTTATAATATTAGTTTGGATGGATGGATATGGATGAAGAGTTACATAGATCCATATCGATCCAAATTAGAGATGGAATGATGTGACCTAGTCATTGGCCACTGTCAATATTATCATGATCCTGGATATCGTGATATTATCATCAGTAAAATTATCGATGTAGTAATCATAATTTGACATCAATACTATCAATATTTCATCAATTCTGGATCACGATATCGAGTATCGCGTGATAATACTGATAGTGTGATAGGCCCCATCACCTACCGGTGTAATTTTATATGTAACTAGCTGACCCGACAGACTTCGTTCTGTCAAAAGCTATAGTATAAACTCCACTACTCTACCCTACCCTACCTACCTACCTACCTACCTACCCACCTACCCTACCCTACCCTACCCTACCCTACCTACAAACCTACCTACCCTACCTTACCCTACCCTACCTAACTACCTACCCTGCCCTACCCTACCCTACCTACCTACCCTACCCTACCCTACACTACCCTACCTACCTACCCTACCCTACCCTACCCTACCTACCGACCTACCTACCCTACCCTACCCTACCCTACCTACCTACCCACCTACCCTATCCTACCCTTCACTACCCTACCTACCTATCTACCTACCCTACCCTACCCTACATTACACTACACTACCCTACCTACCTACCTACCTACCTACCTACCCTACCCTAATTTTTCTCGCCGTAAAAACCATCCTTGGACTTCAACGAACATTTAAAAAAAAGAATTGATAAAATTGGTCCAGGCGTTGTTGAGTTATGCGCTTATCAACACATTTTGCGATTCATTTTTATATATAAGATATACATGTAGGTAAGAGTATGTACATACTCATACCTACATGTATATATATATATATACAGGGTGTTTGGCAGAACGTTGAACATACGAAAATGGTGGATAGGTGGGGTGATCTGCTACTTACTCAGGCCTAATTTATTTGGCCCTGGCCCCCTGGATATTAAAAAAAAGTTTTTTTGCTTTCTTCTAGTTTCACCACTTTCTTAACTTTAAAGTGTAATTTGTATTAAAAATGGGTAAAACAGGCAATATTTTTATTTATTACATCTTTCTGTAAGTTTGAGGAGTCGTAACTTTTTTTCTAGCTAACATCTGAATAAAGCAATAATTTTATAAGAATCTGCCAATATTAAAGATAAAAAAATAAACTAAAATATTGCCTGTTTTACCCATTTTTAATAAAAAAATACACTTTAAAGTTAAGAAAGTGGTGAAACTAAAAGAAAGCAAACAAATTTTTTTTTTATATTCAGGGGGCCAGGGCCAAATAAATTAGGGCTGAGTAAGTAGCAGATGACCCCACCTATCCACCATTTTCGTATGTTCAACGTTCTGCCAAACACCCTGTATATAAATATATAATTATATCAAGTGATAAGAGAAGTAATGGACGTATCATTGTCAAAGAGTCTATTAATTAAACGATTAGCGATGCTTTTAAACGACCCGGTATGTCATCTGCTTGTGTTGTTTTAATATTATTCAAACAACGCGTGTAATTCCATATTTAAAACTGTTACGCATTATGCCATTGACCGCATGTGTAAAACTTTTTTTTTAGCTTGTTGCCTTATATCTTGCCGGCCTGCAATGTCCTGTTGTAGTCTCGCATTTTGATTACAAACCTCATCGAAAGTGGCTGAGTATTGAGTAGCACGTGCCAGTGTTGTGATAAAAAATGATTTTGTTATTAGTATCTGTAGTTCTAGTGTTAGCGTTGTTAATATCGTGGATAACTTTGGTTAGGGAAAGTCACCGGTTTAACGTGGAAGGGCCAACGCCTTTGCCTCTGGTGGGAAATGCTCATTTGTTTGTTGTTAAATCTTCAGGTATGTTATATTACTTTTATTATATTATTTTATTTTAAGTGTTTTTATTCAAAATTATGGTATGCAACCTACTTATGATATATTTGATTGAATTTGGCATTGATCCATACATACCTTGATAAATATGTAAATAAATAATCGATATTGTATCTTGGAATAGAATTTAAAAAAAAAATTGCCTTGTTTACGTAAATCTATAATTCAGTAGTGTGTACCTATCAATAAAAACACCTAATGCCAGGGGCTATTATTATTTTTATAAAAAAATATTATAAATGAAATTTGTTTATAGAAGCAATAAGAAATTCAATAAACTTGTTTCAAAAAGGATATTGAAAACAAATTTACTTTTAAAAGAAAAGTTCGTAACCACTACTTAAGTCAGACTAAATAACTCTCAAATGATAGTCTAGTCATAGTAATTATTATTAGGTGGTATTTGTTAAAATATCTATTAGTTTATTTTATTTGTATATGTGTATTAGTATCAATAAAACTATATAAATTCTCTTAATCAAGAAGTTAGTATTTTTGTCATTATTTTTGTACCCTACCACTGTTTTTATATTTAACCCAAAGGTTGACTGGTAGAGAATGCCTTGTGGCATTAAGTCCGCCTATGTACCACTATTGTACATGAAGTTTAAATAAATAAATAAATATATTTATGCAAAATTAAATAATAAAATTAATAAAAATAGGGACATAAATATTTTAAGTTCGTGATTGGCTAAATAGGTAACCATTAAAACCTGTTGCCAAAATTTTTTTGAAGTCCAAGTAACCTGTGTGACCATTAGCGTATACTTTTATAGCTGCTATAAATCATTCAACACATTCTGTCATCAAATCACCAACTGTTTAGTCAAAGCAACTATTATTTTATCGCTTCGTTCCTTTTCTTCTTAGCTTAGTAGAAACCCTTTCATTAGAAACCCTGAGCAGCGTAGTATATCCCTATACGGAGTTTTAAAAGAGCAAGTGACCTAGGCATTAAATTGGCACCTATAGCGAGGTCATTCCGTGGATGGGTGATCATCCATTCCATACCGAAACCCGCCCGTGCCTCGGAAACCCATTAAGCAGTTGGTCCCGGCTGTCATTCGTAGATCTTTGACAGTCGTAACGGGTAGGTAGAAGTCCGAAAGTTCGACAACCAGTGTTGCCAAGGGGCTCGTTTTGTACCGTGTGATGCCGGACGTAAAGAATAGCACCACCCCATTTCCTCCCGTGGGTGTCGTAAAAGGCGACTAAGGTACTTACTAGAGAATGGGCAGCAGCGTTCTCTATGCATTTTAACACCATACTGCGATCGCCAACCCGCCTGCCAAGCGTGGCGATTATGGCAAACCCCCCCAATTAGGGAAGGCCTATGTTCAGCAGTGGACGTCTTTCGGCTGAAATGATGATGATGATCGTTTTACCCAGCAACTGGGTTTTAGGGGTCAGATAAGCTGTCGCTTTATGTAAAACACTGGCAATTGACATTCATTTGCATCCGGTTAGGCGAAAGGTAGGTAGATAGGTTTATATGACAAAAATGTAGGTACAATTTGATTGTTCCCGTAGGTATGTCACTTCCGTGATGGATGCTAATTACCTACCTAACCTACTACTCAAAATCCACTTAAATATTAATTATACCTTTAAGTGCAGCTGTAAATGGCATCTAAATAGTCTGTTATTATTGAAGTAAGTATAATTGATATGAATGGGAATGACGATTTTCTAAACCATTTGTTGTAGAATAGATACAAATACATCATCATCTTCCTGCCCTTGTTCCAATGTTACTTGGGGTCGGCGCAACACGTTTTCTTTTTCCATTCTCCTCGTCAACCGTCACTCTATCATTCACTCCCTTCTCTTTCATATCATTCTTCACGCAATCCATCCATCTTTTATTGGCCTTCCTCTCCCTCTCCATCCATCCACATTTATATTCATCACTCTCCTCGTCACATGCGTTTCCTCCCTCCTCATAACATGCCCATACCATGCCAAACGACGTCCTTTCAACTTTTCTGTCACCGGCGCCACTTTCAAACTTCTCCTTATATACTCATTTCTGACTTTATCCATTCTCGTCACTCCACACATCCATCTCAACATTCTCATCTCCGCTACATACAATCTTTTTTATTCCGTCCTCTTCACGGCCCAGCATTTCGATCCATACAATACGACAGGCCCTATCACAGACTTGTAGATTTTCCCTTTTAACTTAAGGGGCATCCGTTGGTCGCAAGTTGTGCCAGTGACCTGTCGCCATTTCATCCATATAATAGATGCAAATACAAAATACGAAATAGTTTATTGTGACAAATAGAAAATTACATTACATTTTAAACAACAATAATAATTATCTACTTATATAAATTAGCTACTTCATAAAAGATATGTTTTGTACCTACCTATATCTTATAATTTTTTTCTTTTCGATCGCTGTTACTTGTATAGGTAGGTATGTACACACTCAGCTCCATTTAAGTGGTTAGGTACTCCCCAAAAAGACATGTGCGTTCAAATCCGTGATAGGCCCACGTTGGTTTTGTATTTTGCAAAAAACATGTTATTATAATTATTGTATTAATGTATTGTTTTAGTGAATAAATAAGTATTTTTTAAAGTCTGTTTTAAATATAGTTTTTATTCAATAAAAAGTTAAAACTTTTATTATTGCATATAACGGCAAGCAATAATAGGATTAACATTTAAGAAGTAATATACAACGTCTAAATGGACCGGAGCTTTTAAGACCGCTTGCCGTACATAATATTGGAATTTCAAATCCTAGGCACAACAAGTGCTTTCTGTCATGCATTATACTTTTTTTAATATACAGAGTATTTTTCTATTTTGTTTTAGTAATGTTTATAAAGAATTAAAAATCAAGAAAAATTGAAAAAGTCCTTTAATAACTATTTACTTGTATTTATTATTGCTATTATTTAACAAAACCTTGACCTTATTTTACCACAAAGATATATATTTTACAATTTGATTTGATAATTTATAGTTAACATAATACACATATTTTGCCAACTGACACAAACGGGTCCTTAGACCAGTAACATCCTATAAATGCAAGCGTTGTAGTTATAATATAACTTGAGGGTATGGATTAATTTTATAAGGAAAACGTAAGTTTTATAATCATAATACCTACATACCGTCGCCTTAGTAGTGATGGGAGCTATTCCACACTAAACTGGTTCCAAGATAAAGATAAATTAAAAATTCACTACTTGATTTTTTGTTCCTAGTTTCACGTCTGAATGAAAAACCAAACCTCTAGTTGAGCTACCACTTAGACCTCTTCACCACTAGAATCTGTCTAACGACGAGTATGGTGGTGTTCATAACTCAATTCGGTCAAAAGTGTGGCTTAGCTCTCATCACCACTAAGGTGACGATACACTGAATTTTTACTATTATGTATAAAATATTGGTTGTTTATTAAATTAGTTAAACTGCTTGTGGGAGAAAATTGTGGTCACATTACAAATCTACGCACGCACATAGTCGCACACGTATAAGGGTCTAGCGTTGTAAGTACTTCGTCCATCCATCCCCGATGACTCTATCACTCTCCTCCAGGAGAGTAGCCCCTCCACTAGCACAGTTAGAAAGCACATCTCCCGACATCCGTCCTATCGTCCTCGCCGACGAGGCCCGTCGCGACGTCCCTGTCCATCCCCGCCCCGACCTTTGCTCGAGCCAGTCCGTGCCACTGAGCCTGTAGCTTTAAATTCGTCGATATATAATCATAATCCGATTCAGCCCGTCCCTTCTCCAGCGACGCCCTAAGCCGAGGCCCGTACCCCCGCAGGGGAGTGCCCTTAGCGTAGTAGCTTAGTTTTAAGTTTAATGCCCTGGCTGGAGGCCTTAATTTATTGAGGCATCCACAGGAAAGTCCGGTTATGAAGTAGACAACCTCCAAGTTTGAATTGCGAGATGCCATTTATAAAAATAAGTACTTCGTCCATTTTGGTTTGTTTTGACTGAAGCAGAAGTGTGACTGTAATTTACGTTGTTTTATTAATTTTGGGATACAAAATTATCTATATTAAAAATGACCGAAATCGATTCAGTAAACGATTCTGAACGAACTACTTTTATAATGTGCATGAATTCAGGTACACATTGTATAAGTATGTATGTTCAATTCGCATTATAACGTTCCCAGTTCTGGGACAGGCCTCCTCTCTAGTTGATATACGTGCCAAAATCACAGTTAAAACATAGGTAAGTTTTAATCTTGTTTTGGTTCATGTCAGTCATGACCGTGACACAAATAATTTGCCAAATCCGATTGTGTGGCCTTCATAAGATGTAGAAAAATTTGCATAGAGGTTTAGGTTTCTTACTTCCATGATACTGGATTTAGTTGATTGTGTTCAAGGCTTTGCAGAATTTGATTATTTTGAATTTAGAATTAGAAATAATCAATACAATGTTATCAGTAACTAAATCCAAAGATACCGTGACCTCTATTTTTGGCCGAATGTCAGCGACAAGAGGGGCTCGTGGCTAAGTAATAACCCGTGGTAATCCGTGGATGGGTGACCATCTTTACAAACCGAGACTCCTTCGTGCCTCGGAAAGCACGTTTACTCGTTGGTTCCGGCTGTCTTTCGTGAATCTTTGACAGTCGTTACGGGTCGTCAGAAGCCCGAAAATTTGAGAGCCAGTCTTACTAAGGGTTATAGTATTACCCAGTTATTGAGCTGTTGAGGTCAGATAGGCAGTCGTTCGATGTAAAATATTGGTAGGTATTCATCTGCGATCCGGTTAGCCTGGAAGCCGACCTAGTTGGGTAAAATCTAGGCAGATTTATTGTTCGGTCAGCGAGAAAAGTTGATTAAGATTCAGTTAAAAAAAAATATTAATTAGGTATTTTTCTTAATCATCATCATCATTTTGGCGAAAGACGTCCACTGCTGGACATAGGCCTCCCCCAAAAGGGGGTATTTGCCATAATCGCCACGCTTGGCAAGCGGGTTGGCGATCGCAGTATGGTGTTAAAAATGCGTAAAGAACGCTGCTGCCTATTCTCTAGTAAGTCCCTTAGTCGCCTTTTACGACACCCGACGAGTTTTTCTTAATATTTAAGTAAAATTAAAATAATATAAACTTTTAGTTAATAGTGTGACTGCTTATATTAATTGGCCACGTTATAGTAATTGGCCACTCATAACAAAAGAGGTTTTATGAACATTTTATGAACTAAAACGAAAATACAATAGACATAGGAATATTTTTGTCCTTTTCATTCATGAGCTTGCTTGTATTACCTTGTTTCTACCTATTTTATTATGAGTGGCCAATTACTATAGCGTGGCCAATAAGAGTCACCCTATATGAAATACATCTTTATTGTATATATCGAATAATTCTGTGTCAATTAAGATTACTTATGTGTAAAAGTAGCTGTGTTAATCGACTTTTGATGCTGATCGTACACACTGCTACATAAATCAAACAATACATTTCTAGTAGCTGACCTCTCATTGTACAGAAATCCTATACAATGCGAGATCTGGTTATACTGGAAACCGGCTTGATATGTAGCCGTGTGTCTATCTACAATACCAACATGAAAAATTGGCGAAAATTAGAATCATATATAGGATTTGACAATAGAGAAAGTGATGCTGGAAATCCGCACAATTTTTTCAGTTTCTAATTTGCCTATAAGTGAGATACTAGCAATATGATTTAGGTCTACCCGGTTATAGCTCTGTTAGAAAAAAAAAAACTTTATGTCTTATCTCTACACATGTAGGTATTTCGAAAAGCCAATGACCTATCACTGCCCATATAATGTAATCCCGATACGTTATCATTATGTTTGCTTGCTAACAAACTTAATTTTTTCACTTCTATTAATACCTATTCTACGTTTTCGCGGAGAAAAGATCCACAGGTTTTCTGAATAACTTCTTCAATCGGTCCCTCATTACTGAGGATCGTGGCCAATGGACCCCTTTAAGCGGACAATCTGCCTCCATCGACTCCGGTCCAACGTTGCCATCACCACCTGCTGAAGTTTGCTTGAAGACGTAGCTTCTTTTACTCGGTCTGGTACTGAATAACTAAAACATCTTATGATTTTGACGGTACCGCGCCGGGGCCGGTTGCGGCGGAGCCGGTGGTCCCGGTTGTCATTCGACAACCAGTCTTACCAAGGGGTATCTTGTTATCTAGTAACTGGATTGTGGAGGTCAAATAGGCAGTCCGCATCCGGTTAGACTGAAGGCAGACCCCATTAAAGTCGATAATTATTAGGTCACCATACAGGTGATTTTATCTGATGATAAACCATTAAGGTCATAGCCTTGTCTTTATTATGCTGTCTTCTACCTCCTATCTAATCATCAGCCAAACGGATAATCCTACCTTTTATAATTGGAACATTGCGTATCGCCTGCCAATACTATTATCTAGTGCTATTTTCCGGAGAGGGAGGGGGGAGGGGGCATTGATATGCGATGGCCGATGAAGCCGAGTCGATGCCCAATATAATTTCGAAATGTTTAATCGTATTTAGCGAACAGTTGATCATTTCTAAAAACTTACCTCAATTTTTTTTTATTCAGCAAGGATGGCCTTTAAGATGCCACCTTGTAAATGCACGGTGGCCTCTTAAAGGCAATCCTTGGCGTACCGGTATAGTATGATGTCTATAATTTTCTACTACAACTAGTTTATTTCTCGGTTGCAGATTATTTATTTGATTGAACTTGTTTTTGTGTGAAGTAATTGAGCATCAGACTATTCTGGGCTGGGCACGTCCCCCGCTATATATATATGCCTATGTCGACTGCCCATTCTAAGCGTCAATACAAACTGGTTTAAGGCTCCTTCAAACAGGCGCGACACAAAGCGATGTCTTTGTGTCGCGTCGCGTGTCGCGCCTATTTGCCGGCTCTTCTCCATAGAAAACGACAATTTGAACCGTGTACCTAGCTTCTGACGTTTCATAAGTGCCCATGTAGGTTTATGTGAAATAAAATATTTTGATTGATTTTTAATTTCAAACTCAAACCATTTATTTCAATTAAACCATTTACAGGCACTTTTGAATTGTCAAGGAGTCGGTCAGTAAGAAAACTGAAGCTACATGTCCATTCCAAAGCGTAGTAGGTACCTACCTATGGAGAAGGACGGACAAGAAACTCCATGGACACTCTATTAATTTAAATTGTTACAAAAATATTAGTTACATCTATAATGTTTAATTTATAACTAAATGTGAGAACGATGTAAAAAAAAATACTTTATTAGATGATTAACTTTTGACTGCTCATAAAGCAATGACATAATTTACATGTAGTGTTTCTGTGTCATTTGTGTCTTCACGGAGCTGACTGATTTAGTCAGACAGATTTTATTATGCTTTTTTATTATTATTCTTGATATAATTACGTTAGGTAGTACAATTTCTTAGTTGCCTTGTAGGTAACTCACGGAAGGCATATGGCTAGTCAGAAACATTTAAGCATTTTTGTTTCAAAGAAACAAACAACAACCATTGAATCTTTAGTTGCGGAAACATAAAACAAAATGTCAAGGTGCATCTATGCAAATAAATAAATTTATAATTTATCTGCCTGTCTGTTTTTTCCGGCTAATTTCCGAAAAGGCTGGACCGATTTTGACGGGACTTTCACTCGCAGATAGCTGATGTTTTTAGGAGTAAATTAGGCTACTTTTACTGCAGAAAAAGCCACGGGGGTGGCAGGTAGTTTTAAGTATTTTGCATTGGTTGAAAATTAAAATTAAACGTAATTATTAATATATAAGTTTCTTGTGTTATGTTGTGGTATAATAGATATTTCTTTTTGTTACAGAGTTCTTGAACTTGGTTCAAAGGCTATCGGTGAAGTATGGGCTTGCGTTCCGGGTACATTTTTTCTCCACTCCATACGTGGTGATCTGCCATTCAAAATATGTTGAGGTGAGTTACACAAACATACATGAATGATTTATATTATAACATGCTTATAGAAATAAAGAAAGAAAGTAAGAAAAAGGCGTTTATTGGCATTACAGCAAAAAATACACCTTATAACTATAAAAAAACAGAAAATAATGATTATTATGCCAAAAGGGCCTCAGCTCAGCATAAAGGCTACAAAACAGGCACGACACGCGACGCGACACAAAGGCACCGAGTGTCGCGCGACGAGCGGTGCCTTTGTGTCGCGTTGCGTGTCGCGCCTGTTTGTAGTCCAGGAGCCATAATGTCAGATGACAACACAAGGTACACCTTGTCAAAAATCAGCGTCAGGTGGTACACCACCTGACGCTGATTTTTAGCTGCAACCCACGAGTGCTATACGCTAGAATAATAAACAAATAGGTATGTCCGCTTTACTAAATTAAGATAATAAATTAAAGGTGATACTATAAAAAAGGTCATCCGAAATCAAATAAAATGTTGTGACATACATGTGTGTGTGTTTGCTGTGATTAATGGAAAATTGAAATAAATACCCAATATCTGTGTACATAATTATTAACTGCATTTAAATAATAAATCTATATATAGAAAATACTTCAAGAGGAGCTCGTGGTTAAGTAATAACAGCCACACGGGTCGATCCGTCAGGTTAAGCTACGCTTGCCGGGGTGGTCCGTGGATGGGTGACCATCTTTACATACCGAGACTCCTCCGTGCCTCGGAAAGCACGTTAAGCCGTTGGTCCCGGCTGTCATTCGTGGATCTTTGACAGTCGTTACGGGTCATCAGAAGCCCAAAAAAAAAGTCTGACAATCAGTCTTTCCAAGGGGTATCGTGTTACCCAGTTACTGGGTTGTGGAGGTCAGATAGGCAGTCGCTCCATGTAAAATACTGGTATTCAGCTGCATCCGGTTAAGACTGGAAGCCGACCCCAACATAGTTGGGGAAAGGCTAGGCAGATTGATATAGAAAGTACTTCAAGGCAAAATCGTGTGACTGCGTTGTTCTTCTGAATTACGAAACGGATTTTGATGCGGTTTTGATTAACATTTTGAGTATAAAACAATAGTATTTTACTTCTTGATTTCTTATTGTTTTTTTTTCTTGTTATTTTTTTGACTAAATAATATACGTAGTCATATTATCTATGAGCAATAGGGATGATGCCTGGGTAAAAAAAAAGAAAAACTGTTTAGTCTGTCAATCAGATAATAAAAAAGTATTAGACACATATTTTTTGCTTTATCGTATTAATAAAAAAATACTCAGATAAAACACATTAACTTGGGGAGTGGGGGCTCGTTACGTCACAGCTGAACACAATGAGAAGTGATGTCATGCCACATTTGAACTCAATGTATCGCCGTAACGTTTTGATTAAGTAAAAAAAGAAAAAATACGTGTCCAATATTTTTTAATAATCTACATGACGGACAAAAAAAAATTTTTTTAGTCATCATCCCTACTGTATCTATGTGTAGAAGAATGGAATTCGTTTGAAGTTTGAAATAACTTATTGAGTTACAAGAATCAAGTTTACGTTCAAAGTATATATCTGCCTATAAAAACTTGCATTATGATAAGCTTTTGATTGTAAAAAGTGTGGCTATTAGGTATATTGTTACCCAAGTTTACAAAAAAAACCGGCCAAGTGCATGTCGGACCTCACACAATGAAGAGGTCCGTAGTTGGGATGAATTCATCCCAAGAACAAACTTATCATTGTAGTTTAAAAACATGTTCTCCTATATCTTCCAACTGCAAATGTAAGTGTTGTGCGCACAATATAATGCAAATGCATAACTTCTTATGCATTTTCCTGTAATCTATAAGTATATATAGAACTTATTCTCTGTGTTTTTTCAAAAAAAAATTGACTCTGCAGGTTTGGTCATAAGGGTACACGGTAAATTTTCATCTATTCTTTGATAACTTTAAAATGTATAATTTTTTAATTATTAATAAATATATAAGTATTTGAAATCGTCATAACAAGCCCTTTCATTTGATATGTCACACGGTACAGTATCAAAACTTTTTTAAATTTTCTAATTTGCCCCCAAAAGTAACTTAAATAAATTAATTTTGAATATATTCAGAATTAATTAATTTACGTTACACTTCCGTATTTGAGTCACAGAAATTCATATGTGTACCAAATTTCAACTTATAGATGGTGCGAGCGAGTAAGGACTTTAATATTCTTTGTAAAGAGTTCTCATTTAATCCATTTACCGCCAAAACCTATTCTGCACGCACCCAGCTTAACGCTGACTTCTTAAGTGCATAGTGCTTATTCTACCTTTAATATATTTATAATCTTTTCTATCCTGCTTGTTAGTGATCCTAAGATTTCTACAACTTTTTCTATTTTTACCCGTGAGAACCTGTAATTTGGCTCTATGTTTCATATACAATTGTTATCCATCTGTTATAGCTGTTAGTTCTCTTATAAATAAACTTAATCGGTCCAGTAAGTTCGGGCTATGACAGACGGACATACATACATAGACAGACACACGAGTGATCCTATAAGGGTTCCGTTTTTTCCTATTGAGGTACAGAACCCTAAAAATACAACCGTTTTTATTTAGATCGAATTTTGTTGCTTCGTGTCTCAATATGAAACTTTAAAAAAGATATTAGAAAATTCAAGACACACTTACCGAGATAGTTGATTGAGCCGTTTTTCATAATTCCTTCTCAGTCACGAGATAATATGTTTAGGAGTGGCGCTAGTGGACCAGTGACAACCCTCTTAAGAGATTTTTTGTGGAACGCAATGTGCATTGCCTTTAAACAGTACCTAGATTAACCTTGTTATTAAGAAATTAAGCTTTACTGCCAAAAACCTTGTTCGATAAGATCGCACCTTTTAAAGTCGAGTATTTTGTAATTTATTTAATTGGTCGAAAACGGAATTAAAAAACACACGAGTACGAGGTCGCGGCAATGTCAAAAATTATGTGTGGTGACGTTCCGCACTACTTAATTTTAAAAGGTCACATTCAAATAGCTGTTTTTTTTTACTTTAACATTTTATTTAATTATTTATTTATTTACTATTTCCACTTACATTTGTTTTTACAGGTGGAAACCCAATACAACAATGTAGTCACAATTTCCACACTCGGGGACGTCACACAAAAAACCCATTAACAGATACCACCACCGACAAAAATTTAATATTTTTAAACTGTCCAATTTTGACTGACAGGTTTCAAATTTATACCTGCCGATTAACGCGTACACCAATTAACAAGTCCCAAGTACCATTCATACAGAGGACAATAAGTTAAGTGTCACCCTCTGGAATTCCGCCAAAGAGCAAGTAAAGATATCCAATCGCAGAGACACGCTGTTGAGTATCTTTATTGCACGCCCCACCGTGCAAACTTTAACAAGTTTGTACGAGCCACCGGGACTTTAAACAGCCTCTCTCTCGGCCCTAGTCGCAGCCTACTGTTTGGAACGAGCAATCCCAAAGATTCCAGTATTTGCGGATTATTCAGCAAACCACGAAAACCATAAAAACATATTTAACTAGTGCGAAATTGCGCCTAACCTCCAACTTATAGTAGCCAACCATCCCTATTACAAAGAGGGTTGGATACATAAGTGGATAGAATAGGTAGACGCCAAATTGCTTCATATAAAGGAACCGGGTAAATTTATTTTGCATTTTTTCTACCATAAGAGAATATTTAGTTTCAAACAAAAATAAAATAATAAATTAATAATGTTCACAATTGTTTTGATTGTTATCGTCGGTTTGAAATACACAGTTTTTATCTGTGGGTACAATGTTAACAAAGGTAGGTATATTACGTACGTAAATAGGTAAGTAAATTGATTTTAGAATGCTAGAAACACTTGACTCTAACAAAAATTAGCACTTTAAAGCTTAATATTACGCAAACGGATCCTTGAGTCGAAAATGGTATTCACTAACCCGCCATTTTTTTTGAACGGCCTATCCAACAATAGCCCACGCTATGGGATAGACGAGAAAAAAATTGCATCCCTTTACGTTAAAGGGAACCCTACAATTTATTATTTTACCACTTTTTCGGCGTGATTCAAAGTCAAAGTCAAATCATTTATTTCAAATAGGCACGAAGATGCACTTTTGAACGTCAAAAATTACATGAATAGTTAATTGATTAACTATTACTATTGATTAATTGAACTAGAATCAATTAACTATTCATGTAATTCTATATACATCGTCTTCACCTATAATTATTAATTAATGTATACATTAATAAATAATTATAGTAATAGTTTGTATACATTAATTAATAATTATAGGTGAAGACGATGTATATAGAATAAAAAAAAAAAAATTACCACATTTGGTAAAAAGAATGAAAAGTGAAGTAATGACAGAAAAATGAATAAATGCGATAGGTACATGGTGCTCACATATTTACAAATATTGTTTATGATTTTCAAAAAAAAAAAAATATATATATATAATAAGTCGGTGTATGAGTTAAATTTATATTAATCACAGAAAATAAAATTAGTATCATAAAAATTATAAATTATACAGTTAAATTAGCAACCAGTTTGATTTTGTCTAGACTCTAAATTGTCCTATGGAGCAGGACCAGCATGTTTCCAAGCATTCTTATCTTGGATATAATCCTCTAATATGTATAGCCATACCAAATTACAGCTTTCTAGTACTAAGAGTCTCTCAAACAGACGGACATGGCAAAACTATGGTGGTTCCTTGTTGACTACGGAACCCTAAAAATGATCATTGTAATCTAGAGTGTTACAAGGATCTTTTAGCGCTCAAGTGACGTTGACAAAAAAAAAAAAAGATGGCGGCGTTCGTTCTGGCATTTGGGCCTACGCCAAAAGAACCGCTATACAAAGTAATGTATCCGATTTGTTTCAGCCGCTAGTGTCGAGCATTGAGCACATAACAAAAGGCAGGTCATACAGCTTCCTGACGTGCTGGCTCGGTCAAGGTCTGCTCACTGCCACGGGTAAGAACTAGTTAGCTTCTAATTAAACAAAATAATGTTTATAGACAGGTAAGTACTTGGTACATACTTCTCAAGTCTTTGACAAATCAGCTAGATAGTTTGTTGCTTGTGATTTCCGACGTTCTGAGTAGAAAATGATCTCAAATAATGTAGAACTGTCAGACTTGTATTGGAAACGTTAAAAAAGCCTGTCCGCTTCAAAAGTCAGAAATTGCAAAATAACTTTTGTATGGGATAAGTTTTATCAAAAGTAAAAAAAAGATCTAAATATTGTTCATAAACCAAATAAAATTATAACGCGTAATCGTTCGAAATTTTAAGTGTTTCTTTCGGCCAGTCTATCCATCGTAAAAAAGTAGGTTGGAGTCTTATTTCCTACAAAATGTATGGACAGTTTTATGCGATTTCTGACTTTTCTAGTACTCAAACCTCAATTGGTCCAATAGAGTTTTTGATCCATATAAGAATCAGGATCGATTGGCAACAATTTTTTTTTTTTTTGGAAATCTCCCATTCTCTTGCTGACTGTAACTTTTTTTCAAAATATGTGAATGCAGATCAAAATATGTCAGCTATGTCAGCTGTAGCTACAACACGGTTAAAGTACCTGCCCTTACTGCCCCATCTCACAAATCCACCCTGTATATAACTAAATTAAATACACGAATTGCAATACAAAATATATTTTAGCGAATAATTAAATAAACAATAATAATATATAGGGTGCCGTGTGGTGCCGAACGTAAAGAATAGCACTACCCCATTTCCTCCCGTGGGTGTTCGTAAAAGGCGACTAAGGAACTTAATAGAGAATGGGCAGCAGCGTTCTCTATGCATTTTTAACACCAAACTGCGCCAACCCGCCTGCCAAGCGTGGCGATTATGGCAAACCCCCCCAAGTGGGGGAGGCCTATGTCCAGCAGAGGACGTCTTTCGACTGAAATGAAGATGATGATGATGAATATATAGGGTGGCAGGGACACACTTTTTTTTTGAGTGTGATTTTTTTTTTATTGACCTAGACATTATTATATTCAGAGAATAATAAAAAAATAAAAAATAAATAAATTATGAAATGAAAAAAATAAATAAAAAAAAATGAGTGATAATACTGATAATATAAATAATAACTAATACTATTGTGAATAAACGGATAGATGGATAATAATTTAAATATTTAGTATTAAGGAAAATCATTAAAGCGCGAGAGAGAAGAGAAAGCGACCTCACTCCTCTCCCCTACTTATAAAAAAATTGCTATTCCCGACAGTGTCCATAATTATTTCTATTTATTAATACTTACCACCTGTATGTGTACACCTGTGTGTGTAGTCTTACCAAGGGGTATCGTATTACCCAGTTACTGGGTAGTGGAGGTCAGATAGGCAGTCGCTCCATGTAGAATACTGGTCAGCTGCATCTGGTTTAGACATGGGCGAAATAGCTCACTGAAAAGAAAAAGAGTGATTAGCTCTTCCACTCTAATGAGCTATATCACACTTCTAGCTCTTCACCAACCCTGTGTTCACCAACATTCGAACCACCGGTTAGGTGTTTAAACAGTTGGTTTATGTCAAATTTCCTAAGGCCTGTGTTCACCAACGTTCAAACCACCGGTTTGGTATTTAAACAGTTGGTTTATGTCAAATTTCCTATGAAATTTTGAGTAAACAACTGATTAAATATCTAAACAGTTGATTTAAATGTTGGTGAACACAGGCCTAAGAAATTTTGAGTAAACAACTGATTAAATATCTAAACAGTTGATTTAAATGTTGGTGAACACTGGCCTTAGTGAGCTAGAAGATGATATAGCTCAGTGAGTCAATCGCTTAGACGCCGACTGTTAGCTCATTTGACTCACGCCGCACGCGCGTCGTATGAGATGGCTCGGCTCACTCAATAATCAATAGCTTTTTAGAAAATACAGTAAATATAATTTATACACTTTCAAGTACTTTGCATGCATGCCATTTCGTCAAAACAACCGAAAAAGTATTAAGTATCTACTACTGTTTGTTTTTATGACTTTTTTTTTTAAATGATGTATTGTGCCGGAGAGCTATTGTTTGAAGAGCGAACGATGCGATCCGTAGTGAGTCAAATAAGCCGTTCGGTCGGTGACTTCGGTGTCTCGCTCGGTGAGACGTCTGCCGACAGCCGTGAGCCGAGAGCTATTGAAGTACTGACTTCCTGAGCTAGTGAGTCTGAGTGAGCTATTTAGCGAGCGAGTGAGTGAGCTAGAGCGACGTCAATCGAAAAGAGCTAGCTCTTTCTATCACTCGTTTTCGAGCTACCCAACTCTAAGGTTGAACTGGAAGCCGACCCCAACATCGTTGGGTGTACATTGTGATTGCAATAAAGATTAATTAATTAATTGATTGATTGATTGAACTTCTATCAGCGATAAAATTGATGGAATAGTCGAAGATGTATTGGATTAAGCTGTATACCGAAAAAAGTCGTAGAAATCGAAACGCTTTGAAAGCGATTTCCACTTGTCTACAGCGTTATTTAATCATGCATTTGTTTTAGGTCAAAGATGGAAGACTCACCGCAAATTCTTGACCCCCGCCTTCCACTTCAATATTCTCCAGAACTTCCTGCCAGTATTCTGCAAGAACCAGCGAATTCTGACGGAGAAACTACGAGGAATGGCCGACGGCCGCCAGATTGACATGTTCCCTATTATCGCTTTAGCGGCCTTAGATAACGTGACAGGTAATTTTCACGTCATTTTTAATGGACTTTGAATTCCGTTTGGTTGCAATTTAAAATGCTCGCGTAAAACTGTGACGTTAATCGCATTAAAAACTATCGTAATTCATTATTCCTGCCTTTTCTCAAATCAAAATCAGGCTTCACAGATATTTTTTATATCCCCAGAATCCATCATGGGTGTATGTATGAATGCCCAGAAACACAGCGAGTCTGAATATGTGAAATCCATCGAAGAGTAAGTGTACCGATTTTTAATCAATTTTGCAGCATCCAAGAAAAAAAAATAAAAAATATACGGTCGAATTGAGAAACCTCCTCCTTTTTTTATGTCGGTTTATTTATAACTATTGACACCATGCACCCCACGCTTTTTTTACAATAAAATACTCTTTTTTTTATTTACACTATTCTTAATTTATATTTATAAAAAAAATACACTATTCTTAATTAATTTTTTTTTTCTTTTTTTTTTTTTTGTTGGACTTTCTATAAAAGCGTGTTTTTTTTAATATTGAATTGTCATCGGTCCTTGATAAGTATGCTAAATTTCGATTTCAAATTTTTTAAAGCTAATAAAAGCGTGTTAAAAATAAAATACATTAATTACAAAACTATAATATAAATGAGAGTACCTACTCACAGCTATCACATAAATCAATAAGAATTATTACAATATCCTAGTTCAATAAACGTTATCAATTATTTTTTATTATAGATTGTCTGCAATTGTGACGATGAGGATGCAAATACCACTCTTCGGAGAAGACGCCATCTTTAATTTATTGCCTTACAAGACGAAGCAAGACAAGGCATTGACGGTTTTACACGGACAGACTAACAAAGTGATTGATGCAAGACGAGCAGAACTGAAGAAGGCTAATATAACTAGTCTTAATGACAGCAGTGATATTGGTAAGTTTACAGATGATGATGAGAAAAACAAATTGGAAGAATCAATAACCATAGATTACAGAGTAGTGAATTTTTATTTATAAAATATTGATTGCCCACTTCGATAGACTAGAACTACACTTTATAGAACAGTGTGTATTAAGAGCGTTCATTCGTCGCGGGCTGGCAACGTCGCATTTCTAGAAATGCGACGTTGCCAGCCCGCGACGGTTTTCCAAGATTATTTTATTAAATTTAAATGAAAGTGATCTTTTTTTCAGCTAAGCATTAGATCTTTATTCTTCTTCTTTCTTTTTATTCTTTTTTTTTATGGTTTTTACTCATATTTTTTTTTTAATTTTCAATTATTTTCTATTTGCAGTATTACGACTAAATATTTGTATTTACTTTAAAGTAAATGTTAAAAATAATTATAAAATACAACGGCACAGTGCTTGGCTAAAAAAAAAAATGTACTTTGATTTAAATTTAATAAAATAACCACGAAAAGCCTCTAGAAATGCGATGTTGCCAGCACGAGCGGGATGAACCTCACAAAAATTGCTTCGCTACTGGCCCCACTTTCTGTATGAAGTCCATAATGTCTCATGATATCGAAGCTCATTTATTTGAGCGAAAGCAGGATGATAAACAATATTTTAATACTTTTGATTTATTTCATAACCAGCTGCTTCATTTCGAGATATTAGTGCTTTAATGGGGCACTTAATTTTTATTTCTGGGTTAAGTCTTTTCAGACATAACATTTTATTAAAACTCTAAGGATAACCTAAAATAGGAATTTATTTAAATTAATGAACTTATTTATTTATTTTATTATCTATGTACACACAGTTACGTCACATATAGATACGACATAATTATAATTTCAGTAAAAAGGTACTGCTTATTTCTTAAGAAATTTCTTCCAGCAGACCTGCGAAAGGAGAAATGAAAAAGAAATGTAGACAATAGTGCAATAATACATAAATAGTGTGTGCAATAGTACTTCTTCGTTATTAGGTTTATTAATATAATACAGTTTTTCATAGAAGATTTGTTCTAAAAGGTATTAAGAACAAACACGCCTTTTTGGACCTGTTGCTGCTGGCTGAAATCGACGGCAAAAAGATTGAGGATGAATTTGTGAGGGAGGAGGTCGACACATTCATGTTTGAGGTGAGTTACTTTTATAGTATACTTCATCTTAAATAGATTGTCCACTGATAGACTCTCTTTAGGTAATATTTTCTTTCGTCATCATTAAATACTATCGCTGTGCGAGCGACCCCAAATAGATAAGTGCAATAACTTTTTGAACAGTCCAGCAGTATGATGATACGTTCATTATACTAGACAGTTCAATTCCAGTGGAAATAAATAAATAATACCTAACCTTTAGATTTTTAAAGACTACGGACTATTACTAACTCAATTCAAGGAACACTACCACCACGGCTCTGTAGTTGCATATGTTTCTGGGACACAACTTATAGATTACCAAAACCTTTATTCGATGACCTTTTAGGCCATGTAATACCACAATGTGGTTTGAACTGTTACTAGTTAATCAAGAATTTGAATATGAAGTTTACAAACGAGTTAAGACCCTTCTCTACGCTTGAACTTCGACGGTTTCTCATAGTTTGGGAACACTGATCAGTTGTTAGATTGTTACTTGTGAAAAAGATACTATAGTATCTAGTTAGAAATACTTTAAAGCATCATTATTATCTTTATGTTTAATCCAAATCAATAAAATAAGCAACAGTGTCTTTTCTCACGATGTACTTCTTCTCGGGCGTCAGCGCGGGCGTTTAGGGGGACTTTCTTATGTAATAAAAGACTCTTTGATTCACCATACATAGCGAGCATTACTATCCTATCTTTTAGACTTTGCCTAACCAATATGTCAGCTGAGCGATGGTTTTCAACGCCTTCCACGTTTCATTTTCCAGTCCATTATGAAGGCACCTAAGCTCACGTCAGAACTCGGGCTTTCGAGGTTCTTCACTTTCTTAGCCATAATACAGTCAGGAAAGTTAATTGTTGGTGTTTGATAGCCATTTCATACAACTGTCAAAGAATGAAAGTTGTGATTTAAATATACGAACAATTTAAGTTTGAACTCAATTTGCAAAAATCAAAATATTTATTTCACATATAGGTTTATGTGAAATAAATATTTTGATTTTGATTTTTGACAAGGTGGAAAGTCCCTTCATAAGGCACTGGGTACGGAGGTACGTCCCAACGTGTGTTGGGCCACATAATTTTTAGTTGTTTGTAAGAGTTTACTAACATAGTTTTTAAGTCATTGTTACTAATACCATATGGATTGAGTGTACTTGAATGTGTATATAGTCCGAAATAAATATATAAATAAACCAATAATTAATATCCCTGACTTTATAATGAAACTGTTTCCATAGGGTCACGACACAACGACTTCAGGTATCGTGTACACTCTCCACTGTCTATCAAAACGCAGAGATGTCCAAGAGAAAATCTACGAGGAACTTAAAACTATCTTCGGCAGTGAAATGAGTAGAGACCCGTCTTATCAGTAAGTTTAATTAATTATTTCTCTTTTTCTGTCTTAGTTCAGCCTAAACAAAAGTACTGGGTGGGCTTATATTTGTTAAGAGTAGACAGAATGGTTTTTACTACATTTTACCATATTAAAAGGACGCCATGATACGGAACTGCTTGATAATGAGGTTTTATGGGACGGTAGAGTATATTATATATATTTTTTTTTATTATATCGCAATGTTTTTACGACTTGACAAGTCTTGAAGATTTCTTTATTAAATCTAAGTTAAATAAGAATTATAAATAATAATTCCACCGGCCCGCTTCTACCATCGGACATTTAGACGCACTGCAAGTTACCACCCCTACCTAGTTGATATTTCACCAACTCGCACTAAGCGTTTTCAAACGTCTTTTATAATGCGCACAGCAAAGGAGTGGAACTCTCTGCCTGCGTCTGTGTTTCCGAACGCATACAACCCTAATCTATTCAAAGTGAGAGTGAACAGGCTTCTTCTGGGTAAGCTCACTCCATCGTAGACTTTGTCTCTGTCATCCAGACCTAGACTAAAGTCAAGAGCAAACTCATAGTAAAATTTATGTACACATAAACCTTTCGAAATAAACTCTCTAAATGATGTTGAAAACCATATCAAGTCCATTGCGTAGTTTAAAAGAACAACAGACATGAAAAGCGACTTTCATTCATATATGTATAGATGGCGAATTTCTGGTCAAAATCAAAAATCTAAAAAATCTAAATATTTAATTCACATAAACCTACATGGGCACTTATGAAACGTCAGAAGCTAGGTGCACGGTTCCGATTAGTCGTTTCCTATGGAGAAGAGCCGGCAAGAAACTCCACACATGAACGTGCGATACTTCCGATTTATTTTCCTACTAGCTTCTGCTCGCAACTTCGTTCGCGTGGAAGTCGTTAGACACCACAATACGCAAAAACACCAGCCACATTTTAATAAAACTTCCCCGAACACACAGACAGACACGAAAAGCAACTTTCATTCATAATATGTATAGATGGCGAATTTCTGGTCCCACATGAACATGCGATACTTCCGATTTATTTTCCTACTAGCTTCTGCTCGCAACTTCGTTCGCGTGGAAGTAGTTAGACACCACAATATACGAAAATACCAGCCACATTCTTCGTTTGTAAGTAGTTTTGGTCACAGCTGTCAAGATATACAGAGAGTCAGGACTGGTGACGCGGGAGCAAGCGACGTACAGTTCTATGTTCTATGGTAAAGGGTTCGGTTTCCGCGCTAGGTCCTTCAAATGGACCATTGTACATAGGTCATGGCGGCCATCAGTGGTTATTCGAAGTTAATTACGTCTCCCGGTCTGTTTAGAACATCTGTGAAAGATTTGGGTGCCCCGAGGGTTTCTGTTCTAATCTGGGTGACGCCTGTGCCTTCAAAGAGCACATGCGCGACGGTTTCTTCAGCCTCCATGCAAGCCCTGCACAGAGGATTGTCCGTTATGCCTATTGTGTGGAAGTGTTTGTTTAGCGGGCAGTGTCGCGTGATGGTCCCCGTCACCAGGCGCAGGCCGGTCCTGTCCAGGGGTAATAAACGCCTGGTTAGTCTTCCATCTAAGAATGGCATAGCCTCGCTAGACTGTCTGCAGCCCGGTGTCGAGGTCCACCAGCTCTTTTCTAGTGAATTATTGAAGGCCTGCGTTCCTGCATATACACTAATGGCACAACACTGATACATTGAAAGTTTCTCATTGTCATTCTTACAGTTACCTACTATCACTAATATAATATTGTACATTGTGATTGTAAACACACGGGATTTCTTATTAACAGTCACTTTACCATAGATATTTATTTTTATCATAACCATAGACGACAGAAGAGGTCTAACTTAATTACATTCCCGGACACCTGAATCGAGCCACCAATCCTGCATATTTAAGTTGAATTTTTTTTGAAAGATTTGTTGAGAGATCTTTTTTAATAATGGTACCAGACCTATAGGGAATATCTATGCGGTAGTTTTTGCGTGATGTTGGAACAGACATTCAGACAAACAGACAAAAATTCTAAAAACTTTATTTTTGTCATCAAAATTGTTCCCATACCTCGTGACAATAACTTTTTTTTTAAAAATATTCAATGTACAGTTTTGACATCGCTACGATTTTATTATATACATATGTAATAGATAAGGTTACTGATCACTAGGCTAAGAATAGTATTTTTTTTAAACTTGTTATCGGTATCGATTAATATCTCGACACATGCTTGAGCGTGTGTCGAGATATTAATTACCTTATTAAGTCACAGTAGTTGCATTGACAATGAATTGACTCTTAGGTTACAAGATATTCAACCACAATTATTATAATTACATGCTAGATTCAATCGTGTATTTACGTAACATATAATGGCGTGTTAATTAAATACACGTGTACACCATGTATTCTCAAATAATAAAATATAATATAATACTCTTATATGTACTGTTAACACTTTAGGAGCTCTTACGGTACCAGAATAAATAAAAGGCCTATTTGTGATTTGCGTAATTATTGGGATCTTCTTTAAATATTTTTACAATATAATATTTTTATCTCGACATCCGCATGCTCTTGGAGCGGATTCCCGACTCATCTTTTCTCCTATTCTAATTAATTCTAAATAATCCTATTTTAATTATTACTACTGTTTCGCATTCTCATCTTGAACTGTTGATTTTTTTATAGGTAGACGAGATAACTATTTGTATTGGAAAACTATTCACATTATTGTGGGGTGTTCAAACAATATAAATTAGATAATTTGTTAAACACATTATATGTAATAATATCTTATGACAAATCTTATTCATAGGATTTTATTGGATTCCTTTAATGTAATTAAGTGGCTTTATGAGAGCCAAAGGGCATTCAAAGTGATAATAATAAAAGTCATAAATATCTAAATCTTTAGTGCTAGTATAATTATTTGCAGTAGGTAGGTGTGCAGCAGATACCTACATAGCAGAACATACTGTATCACATATAAATATAGGCACACAACCTGATTTATTCAAATTACAAGTTCATTTTATTTTTTACTAGCGTGGCGTTTTCTAAAATAAAATTAGAACATCAAGTATTTGCCAGTGAAAGTCCCGTCAAAATCGGTCCAGCCGTTTCAGAGATTAGCCGGAACAAACAGACAATAATTTAAAAAAAATGTTTTTTTGTTATAAGTACCGTATGTATATATACTTTCATATGCGTTTAGTGTAAAGCTGTTATTTTGCAATAACACACAGACACCTCAATTTTATTAATTTGTATAGATTAATGTTCCAATTGTGGTTTAACCCGTTTGATGGCAAGATCATTCAGAATTTATTTTGAGCTTTGATTTTATTTATTTATTTTACAATATTAATTAACCCAACTAAGTTATGATTTAATTAATAAATTGGCAGCATGCCACATTTTTTATTCGCCGGGGGTGGTCTCGGCGTGCGGAAAATTTCAAGTATAGTATAAGTTTACCGGCCTTCATTTCCTCGGTTCACAGTATTGATAATTTACCCATGAACTCGCCGATCCTCTCCTCTCTCAAGCAATTATCTTCCTCACTGGTCGATTTTGAGGTACCGTGTTTGACCGATGCGTTAAGAGGGCGTACAACGGTCCTTTAAAAAAATATTATCTCGTGACTGAGAAGGAATTATGAAAACCGGCTTAATAACGAACCTCGGTGAATGTGTCTAGAATTTTCTAATACCTTTTATAACGTTTCATATTGAGACACGAAGCAACAAAATTCGATCTAAAGAAAAGCGGCCATATCCCTCTATATCGTATTTGGTTGCTTCGTGTCTCAGTATGAAACGTTATAAAAGGCTCTTAAACGCTTAGAAAATGGCTTGTCTCAATACGATTTTCCCGATAACCCCGTCCAGCGTCCTTCTAAAGACGGTGGGACGTGCCGCTCTGCAGTATTATACGGAATGCCCTGGTAAACACGTCAATTAATAGTGTTGAGCGTGCCCGTCTGCTGGCTGTGGGAGAATGGGAGTCAGGCTTGTGGCTTTAGGCGCTCCCGTCATCCACCATAGGCACTATGATGGTTAGTAGTCCTATGGCTAGACGAACGACACGTTGTGTGAGCTCAGTACAGAACACGCAAGCTAACCACTCAAGGTCACTGGCATATATCTGCGTCTGAGTTGTACATACAGGAAAAGTTTTTAATCAGTGGGCAAATTTTGACAAATTAAACTTAAACGTGTTTTATTGTACAACTATTTCTTATTTTGATATGTCTTAGTACAAAAAAATTAAGTTTTCGTTAACGAAAGATGTTTATTTTGAAACTAGTATAATGGATACTCGTCGCACAACACGCCGGCGCGGCGCGGTCAGTGAAGTGGAACGCAGTAGTAGGTACCTATCAGCTGTGCGCGTGTCCATTGATATTATTACGAATAGATTGTGTCCATATTTTGCTGATTTTAAGTAGGACCAAAAACAAAAGTATGGAACAAATAATGGAAATGTGTTCTATTAAGAAAGAAGAAGAAAAAAGAATTAGCACACTGGTTAAAAACTTATCCTGTATATGCCTACCTACATACTTCAAATCTGCACCAGAAACGTAAACCCAAAACCATTGCAGATAGAAGTTTTCATTCATAAAAGCCACCTAGAGATTTAGAATCAAACAACTATCATTATGGTAGGAATTTGGCAAAGCTCTCTAAGACACTTTAAACTTGCCCGGCAAAGTTGGGCGCAGGCGACAATATTGAGCGCACCGAACACCTAAAATCTACGAACTTACTCTTCATTCCTGCACTGGTGTGTTAAACTCAGTTAAACTAACAATCTGCTATGCAAATGGTTCTATTTCGAGATAGAATTAAAGTAATTAAAGTGCACTTTGTTAGATAAATACATTAGTAGATATGCTGTGCTGTTTCTATTGGTTGATCTGTTTTTGCTTTTTCTATTTGGGTATCTCTTTAATATTGCATTGAAAAAGCATTTTGATAGCAGTATAATCAAATCCTATAAGTACCGGTTTGAAAACTTTTTCACTTTATGTTGCCTACACGTTCTCTAGGATTATTGAAATAGGTTATATACGAGTACTAAACCTTACAAAATTTCTTCTGCATAAGTTCCTTGCCGAAACTATGAACATACCATAATGGACATTGCCTGGCTGTTCTTTTTAAAAACGCAAACGTTGAACATAATATGTTTTGTTGTTTTGGGAGGGCTTGACCAAAGCTATCACCACAGTATGTCGGTCGATTTCTGGGACAACCGTATACTGAAAGAGGAGTATATAATGGACATTGCCTGCTTGTTTTATATATACTGGAGGAGTGCATAGTTTTCGATGAAAAGTAATGTTGGCTGTATCTGGGGCAATAAAAACATGAACAAGATTCAAGATTACGGGCCGAAGTAGGACTACAAAAAAAAAAAAAACATGAAAAAAGAAAAAAAAAAATAGATTCATTTCAGAGCGTAGCGTCATGTTTTTTACAATTCCGCTGCTGAAACGGAGCGAAGTAGGCAAGCTTGAATAGCCTCGAGCCTTACAGACACTGAATTTGTGCCTTTTTTATTACTTAGTACTTTTCAATGATAATTTTTAATTAGAGACAGTACATTTTGAATACTGTGGTTCTAAAAAAGTTTATTCAAGACGTACTTGGAAGTAAATCCTGCTCAAGTTCTGTTACTTTTATTTAAATTGTTTATGTTTTGTTGTTTAGTGAGCTAAATCAAATGAAGTATTTGGAGCTGGTCATCAAGGAGTCGATGAGGCTGTTCCCACCAGTGCCACTCATCGAAAGAAGAATTATGAAGGACTGTGGTAAGTAGCTACACACTGCATAAACCTAACTTCTTCATTAATTATCATTTATCATCATCATCTGCCTATAGCAGTGTTAAGGCCATTGCCCTGAATAAATTAGAAATAAATAACAGATAAGTATGATATATTTTCACTATAACACACATACACACATACATAGGCACAGATTTAGCTGTATCTGTACCAATCAAATCGAAATCTCAAATTTCGATTTGATTGGTACAGATACTGCTAAATCTAGAAAGTATCGAGCTAGGTAGAAGATAACAATAAAATGAAACCCACGAAATGCGGTTTTAAACCTAAAATTACATTATAAATATGTATGAGTATATTAATTTCGTTTTATTTCTGTCGCAGGTAAATTGTATGATTCGCCAATTTACAAACGGCGCCGCCCACTGGTTGCGAGTTTAGACTAGTTCACGCCATTTATCCTCACTTCTATACAAATAAGACACATTGGTGCCGATTCTTTTGTACACCGAACTAAACTATCACTAAAATTCTTTACTTTTGGGATTCTGCAAACAATATTCTCTAAATTTAAAAATAACTTTGACACAACTAAAATCGATTTAGACAATCGTGACTCCGCGTGGTATTTTTTTTTTCTTTTGGCTTCGCAACGTTTTGTACTTGTTTGCCCTAACCCATGATTTTTTGTAGAGCCGAAGGCTCGCAGGGGTGGGGCAGCCTCAACGTGTTTTATATGGAATTTTTCACTTTTTGTATGGAAAAAAAAATACCTACATGTTGAGTTTTAGGGGTTTATAGGTTGCAAAGGGGGTCGAAATATTCATTATTTTTGCGATAGGACGCACCATTTCCAAAATAAAAGAAAAAATATATACAATACCGTTTTTGCACCAGAAGCCGAGGTGTTGGTCTGAATTTTAGTTCATGACATCTAATTTTCACACCTTTTTAATCGCGATTAAAAATAGTCAGATATAGTTAGGTAATCGAAATTTTAGTTTAAAAACGTCAAATTCAGAATGGCAAAATTGCCTTTTCACTAAATTAAAAACTCAGTACCATCTTAGTGTTGTCAAACTAAAATATAGTTTAGTTGTGTCACTTTAGTCAATTTCAGAATAGGAAATCGTCGTTTGACAGGAATAACCAACCACACTTATTCAGCTTTGTTCAGCTTTTGTCTATAGAAAACAACGATTTTGTATGGAAATGCGTACGCATCTGATAGGCGCGGAAAGCTGAACAGATGAGTACGCATCTTCATACAAAATCGTTGTTTTCTATTGTCAAAAGCTGAACAGAGCTTTTGACAATAGAAAACAACTTAGTTCCTTAGGCTCCTACAAACAGGTGCGGCACGCGACGCGACACAATGGCTTCGCGTATTGCGCGACGAGCGGGGCCTTTGTGTCGCGTCGCGTCTCGCGCCTATTTGTAGGAGCCTTTACAAGGAAATCAGCACCCTAATCGCGTAACACACTATCAATCACAATCTGAATGATTTTGAAGGATATTGCTAATCCATTGCTTCATATGTTCGAAAAAATTGTCTGCCCAACAACGTAAATAACGCAATGAATGTTGTTGAAGTCTCAGGTTGAAGTGTCAAAACTTCTTACAAAAAAAAAAAAAAAATCAACCGACTTCCAAAAAAAAAAAATATTAAATAGCCTGAGTGAATCATGGAAATTCCAATAAGCCCAAATACAAAATATTTTGTTTTTCCTGAAAATGGGCTTGGGATGATCTAAATTGCTAGATACAGTTAGCAACAAAAGCCGATTAACACTTAAGTTTTTTAATATACATTTTGAGCTATATATATGTATATATATAATAAAAAAAATTAAAGTAAAAAAAAAAAGAATGTTAACTCTGAGTTAGATATTAAACAAATAAGTACTGAAATACAATACTGTAGTTTATTTGAACAATAATATTATGAAGGTACGGTAAGTAGGTATACAAAACAGTAAATTAAATACGACCCGATTAAAATTCTACACTAAGAACATAATGACATAATAAACAATAGGTAAATACCTGATAAATACTGAAATACGGTACATGATAAATAAAATAATCACAATCGGTACCTATACATAGTGTCGATTGGTTGACATTCTCCAATTATTACTTTCAATAAATTCATGCATGATAAATTTAGACAAATCAATGAAGTTCATAAAATAGCATGTAAATTACAGGCAAATAATTATTACATGGTACATAAGTAGTTATGGCAATAAAAAAAATAAACATGATGACATTATAACTATGCAGCGGTGAAAGAATCTACAGCTTTTCTGTGCCTTGTGTCTAATAATTTTACGTTATTTATATATTTACGGTTTAATTAATAGGAGGGAAGTTACAGAAATAATGAGGAAAATACGAAAATAGTATTAGTGAGACCATATTCTTCAGCATACCTTTTAAAAAATCAAGATCAAATAACATTACTATATTATTATACTTAAACAATATTAGTGCCAAGCTTTATTAGATTATTTGGACACCCAAAATTAATCGAGCGATAATATAATTGACTTTTTTGTTTTGCTTTTTTCGCCGGCCGGGCGCCGTCCGTCTACAAACGCTCGCGGTTATGCAAAATTCCGAAGGCTAATTGACAACTCGGTAATTTTTTATAATTTCGACATCCAGGCACCTCGACCGAATGGGTTAGATTAGGTTAGAATCCTAACATTTGTAACCAACCGCACGCGAGCCGAGCGAGCAAAGCGAGCGTTGCCGCGGCAGCAACAGCCAGCGAGTGCCATAAGAAATAGATTTACATTTTGCCTTCGGCATATTTCATAACTGCGAGCGTTTTCAAACGGACGACTCCATTTGTAAAAAAGCAAATTATTTAATGAAACCAAAAACTCGACTGCAAAAACACATATAACTGTAAAGAGAAAAACAAGCATTATAATTTATAGAATTTTGGTATCGTAGGCACACAAAAGTTACACTATAGTTCAGGTTGGTTCATTGGTTATATGTGAAGACGATGTACATACCTAGAATAAAATTATTATACCACAATAGGTAAAAATAATGAAAGTGAAGTAATGACAGACAAATTAATTATGTGATAGACACGTGTGTGAGTTAAAGTATATTAATTACAGAAAATAAAATGAATATCATAAAAATTATAAATTAGCAACCAGTTTGCATGTTTCCAAGCATTCTTATCTTGGATATAATCCGCTAATTTTATCATAGATAGACTAAAGAATTTTCTTCGTTTCAGAGGTGGGAGGACTGAAACTAGTCAAAGGCACGTCAGTCGTAATGAACATCTACCAGATCCAACGTCAGCCCGATTTATATGATGATCCCTTGGAGTTCCGTCCGGAAAGGTTCGAGGCACCGCTGAAGAATCCCTTCAGTTGGCTTGCATTCAGTGCTGGGCCGAGGAATTGTATTGGTAAGTTTGTCACTAACATTTCAACGTAAACAGAATAATGTATTTTTATTGTTAGCCTACATAGTGTCCCAATGCTGGGCAAGAGCGTCCCCTTTTCCCTTCCAAACCTCTCTATTTTATGCGATGTCTATCCATGACATGAATATTTACTTTGTAAAGTACGTAGGATGTTCTATAAGTCTTGCAAAAATCTAACTATTTACAATTTTTTTCAAAATAAGATCCATCAGTGTTAATACACTTATGCATGCGTTCAAATCACGTATTAAACATAATCTTCCACTGATCGTTTGTGACACTGGCACAGGCCTCATCCCATGCACTTATTAATTCGTCATCAGTTGCAAATCGGCGTCCTTTCAACCTCTTTGAAATTCCTTATGCCACCTGAACACAATAGAAAGAGAAGGGCTCTCTTTACCGAAGGTATTAAACATTTCCTCGTGGCACTCCTGGTAAGACAATCCACGTTTGAAATTGTAAAAGAAAATCACTCTGTACTCGCGGTTACCGAAACTAGCCATTTTCACATTTTTTTAAAATTTATTTACCAAAGATTACTGATGCTAAGCTCAACAAACATTGCGTGCATGGACTTGTAATAAGTGGCAGATAACCATACGCTCAGTCATACATGTCCAAACTTGTTACATTCTTTCTATTGCAACCAAAGAGATTTAAGATACACATACATATACATTTTTGTTACGTATAATTTAATGTCTTTGATTGCAACACTTATGGAACAGCCTACGTATCTTATTATTCTTTTAATTATTGTGAATGAGAAGACTATCTGGGTCATTGTTTTTTTTCTTAGTTAGTTTTAATCATGGTCTAGCAGTTTGAGTAATTTATGTGGCCTACCCTAATTTCCTTAATTTAGTATTATTTGTCGAATCGTTGAGCTCCTTTCGTTCTGAGTTGAGCTGCACGATTGCTGACAAATGCGTGCAGTGACTGGACAGGTCCACTCAATCTGTATGGTTGTTTCCTCAAAAGAACATTTCAGACACCAATCTACATGGTCATCTTCACATGATGTGACCAAGATTATATAGATCTGGACTTTAAAAGAGACTGACCTCTAAGTTTGTTTCGGCCTTTCTTCCCAGAGTAGTCAGATAGGAAACGCTTATCTCATCTAGTTTTTAAAATATGATTGTTAAAGTGTTTGTACAAACCTACTTACAGAAATAAAATCATTTATCATTTATCGTTGGCCCACAAACATGATTAGATCGTCACATCACCTTCGCCGTGGTAGTCCATGGCGTTACTAACATAGATACTAACATAAATTTACACTAAAATAAAAAAAGAGGTCTTTAAAGATGTATAATATAGTTAGAACCACTACGTTTTGGGATGTATATCGAAATAACGGGTGTAAAAAGACACTTAACGAAGCCGAGAATCATTCTTCCCGTCATTGTGATCATTTTTTTTGTACTGGAACATGCCATGGGAACTTTCTGGTTACGGAGATATTGAAGGTCAAAGTTCCAACTTTTTTTGACGGGTTTTTTTACAAAAACAAGTTTTAAATAACTAAACTTTAAATACACCCACGACTCCTGTACCGTTGCTTGCACCCATAAACACAAAGTTTTGCGTGCGTAACATTGCACACTAACGTTAACAGCGAAATTCATACCAAAAATAAAAGTCGTTTCCCAGCACTTTTTTTTTGCACAAAGTTACTTGTTTGATATACAGAATGCTTAGATGACGGCTTTGTGATGGGTTTTTTTACAGCCTGTATATTTAACGTATCCTAAAATTATTGAATAATATAAAACCATTTTCGGTCCTTTATAACACCCCTGTTCTTCCGTCGGGGGTTAATAAAATGACATACCAGATGCTCATTATAAGGTGTTAATTGCAAGCGGCTGCCATCTGATCTCTGCAATAGGTATACCTACAAGGAGGAGTAATTAAGTCAGATGGCTCATTCAATATCAGTCTTATTTGGTTACACAATGGATTCGTGTACACACAACGACACAATACAACAATAGTGACCTATTAAAACAAGAACCGCTATAGTTCGTACATACATAAATTTTTGGTCTGGGCGATCCATTCAATTCGAATTTTCCTAATGGGTCAAATTGGAGCACGTTTGGTACGAGCGCAATTTATTATTTTTATTCAATATGTATATTTAATAAATACAAAGAGATTTAAGATACAATAAAGAGGCTATGCAAAGAAATGTCATACAAAAACTGTGATCCCATGTATCAGTGACGCCATCTAGCATAATATAGCAAAATTAGAGCGGCAATTGGAAACATCCTAACACAAAAAACAGTAAACATTAATTAATTTATTCAGCTATAGCTCGGTAGGTGGCCAGTGTGGCTAGTGTTGCCAGATCCGATTTTCAATCGGTGGATTAAGCCTGAAAAAACTATTATAGTTCAAATTAGGTAAATAAATGTCGAAAACTAAAGAAACTAAGCAAAACTTGTCTCAGAAAAAAAATATTTTAGAATTTTATTCGCTACTCATTGTTCGTGTCACCATCTATGACTAATGTGACTAGGTATCAGTTTCAGTGTGTTTTTATGTACATTTTTAAATAAAATAATTTTAAACGTGCCTCGTTGCAGTTTAGTTCGTTTGCCTCCTAATTATTATATCACAAAGTGTCGTATATCCGAGGAGAGGTCCAAAATCCGTAGATCTATGGATAAATTTGTAGGTCTGGCAATGCCGGGTGACGTCAAGTAGAAACCTAAGGTTGGGATTTCACCATATAGATATAACTGTATCGATAATATTGAAAAAGTTAGGTACCTACTAAGAATTTTTTTTTTTTTCGCATTTGAATAGATTGAAACAAGTGCCCAAAAAATTGGAAAGCAATAAAATGACTAGTAGTTTCAATGTTTACAAGTTATTTATTTACAAAATACTTTTTACATACAAATTACTAAATTATCGTTATTAGACGTGGGTTCGATTCCTACAGAACACAAATATGTATGTGATGAATTTATGTAAATAAATTTTCAAATCCGACTGATAGTTCTAGAGATTAGCGCGTTAAAACAAACAATCAAACGAACTCTTCATCTTTACTATTAGTATAGATTGTCAAAGAAGCTTAGCTCTGAAGCAGATACTTGAAAAAATCGTGATTTAACTGATTTAAGCATAATTTTGATGAAGCAGATGGAAGCCAATTTTCTTCTCTACGGTTTATTTGAACAAACCGTATCCAATTTTTCCGTTCTACATTATTAACATTCGGAAACCTAGTAACAGAAACCTACATGAACGAATAGTACTTGTTTATTTATTGAAATTTAAATAAAATGACATGATTATGTTCAAACAGTATTATATTTTAAGTGTTATTTATTATTTACCTTAATAAATGTTATCGATAACAAACTCGATAAATAACATCACATCTCTGCAAGGCAGTAGTAGTAGCTACTCAGCAAAAGTGGGCGTTTATTACAAAATTTGCAAATGTTCTAGATCTATTTATGAAAATAATTTAATTATAGTTACTGAGTAAATATAAACAATTCACACGAAAATAAGCCGAAGTTAGGTCCAGTCGTTTTGCCATAATGAGATTTACAGTAACGTAATGCGCAACTCGGCATATTTCCTTAGAAAATATTTTTATTTAATATTTATGTCAATGCTTTGGTGGATACGAATGCGACTTGACACGCAGGCGTACCAAACTAGACTGATCGACTTATTACCACTAGGACATAAGTATCGGATTACGATTTTGATCGCAATGTCCCGTCTATTGTTACGTATAATTTAATGTCTTTGAATAAATACCTACCACCCATCATGTAAGTATTTCGGAGCAGTTGTGGCCCATTGGTAACAGCCGCGACTTACGAATTGTAGGTCGTAGGTTCGAACCCAGACAGACACTTTACTTTGTGTAAATTATTTCATCACCACTGTTCTCAAAACGGTGAAAGAAAACATCGTGAGGAAACCGGCATATCCTAGAACCAAAAAATTCGAAGTCATGTGACATCTACCAACCCGCACTGGGCCCGCGTGGTGGATTATGCCCCACTTCCTCTCACCGAGAGGAGACCTGTGTCCTAGAACTGGGAATATTATAGGCTGATGATGCGTCTTAAAAGTTTTTCAAGTCAAATATAGTAACTTCTGTTCTTCCTCAGGTCAAAAGTTTGCGATGATGGAGCTCAAAATCACAATCTCGGAGATCGTCAAGAACTTCTTCATATTGCCAGCAGCTCAAGAGCCTGAATTAAGTGCGGACCTCGTGTTGAGATCCAAGAACGGAGTTAATGTAAAGCTTTTGCCAAGAAAATAATGTGATATATTAATAATTAATGACACTGGAAATACCGGATGACATTGTGAATTAGTTTTAAAATAGGATATACGATGTATTTTTGTAATTTATGAATCAAGTTAGTAAGTTAATATGTTTTTGGGAAGGAATAAAATGTTATAAGTTTAAAGATATTTTGTTACTATTTCAATCCTCATCTCATAACTCTTCAGCTATTTTACCGACTTCAAAAAACTGAGAAGGTTTTCAGTTCGTTGGAATGTTTAAAAAAAAATTGTTTTTATGTATGTTCCCCGATTACTCGAAGACGGCTAGACCGATTTGAAAAATTCTTTTTTGTTTGAAGGGGTGAAAACTGACTGAAAAGGGTATACTTTCCAGGTGGTCCCATTGTCATCAGGTCAGGATCTGATGATGGGTCCTGGAAAAATCGAAGGAACTCTTCAAATATTGTAGGCACCTATAGCGATTTGGGTATTTTTTATAGTAAATAGTGCATTTGCTCTCGGAAAGCACCATTTGGTGAAGTGGAACTGATGATGAAGACCACAGGTGGCCACCGGAACTACTCAATAATAAGTATTACACGGGTTGCGATTCCATTACACTAATATGGGTGCCAAGCAATTTACGCTCGTCATAATGCGAATGGTGAATTTGAACGGTGAAATACCAGGAGAACTCTTCAACAATTAACGTTCCTGCATCGAGAAAAAGCAATGTTTTGTAAAAGGCGATGAGCAAGTTTGCATTAGGCTATTGTAACTGAGATAAATTATTATCAACAGACTCGCTAAAAAGCGAGAAATAAAAACTTTTAGTCGGTGTCTTTGGATATGTATTCTAGTTATTTGCCACCGACTTCCGAAATTGATGTTATTTTTTTTGTGTTTTTTATTGAAGTCGTTTTTTTAAAGGTTTTATTACATACAACGGGGAAGCTCTTGGCCTTCATCTCACCTGATGGTAAGTGATGATAAGGCCGAAGATGGAAGCGAGCTTCACCCGGAATCCTCAACCACAGAGGAACTACACTATACTTTTATAATTGTGTGTTTAGTTTGTGATTTTCCTGTGCGAGTCACAATAAATACTTTTTCTTTCTTTCTTTCTTTCTATCTTACTTCTAACTGCTGAAACACAACAAATGCTGTTAACATTGTTGTTTTGGCGACAGACTTAGGTTACACATATACATTGAGACTGCTTTTTGAATTACTTAGATTGTACACAAAACAAAACGACCAAACAGGTATTGTAAACTAGTTACCCCAATAGAGGAAGCACCCACCGCGGGAGGAATAACATTTCTCCGTGATTGCATGCGGATTGTAACATTTTAGGGTGTTGGGTACTTCGGCAGACTATCTACGAACCTGTTATGCCAGGGACTCAGTGGCGGATTTACATTTTTTCCAAGTAGAGGCTGTAAAATTGTTCCCGCCCTAACATTTTGCAGACATTGAAAAATGACAAAAAAAAAAAAATATATATCCACGGACATTTTAATCGAAAAGCAAGAATATTGGACGCATGAGCGAGTGCGTCGAGCCCGAAATAGAAAGGGAAAGGAAGAGGGAAAAGACAGTTTCTAATCATGGTATGGCAGTTTGAGTAATTTATGCGGCCTGCCCAAATGTCCTTTCTTTGGTATTGTTCGTCGAATCGTTGAGCTCCTTATGTTCTGAGTTGAGCTGCACGATTACTGACAAACGCGTGCACTGAATGGGCAGGTCCACTCAATCTGTGTGGTTCTTTCTTCAAAAGACTATTTCAGACACCAATCTACATGGTCTTCACATGATTTGACCAAGATTATGTCTGGACTTTAAAAGAGACTGTGACCTCTGAGTTTTTTTCGGCCTTTCTTCCGCCGACCTCATCTAGTTTTAGAATATGATTAACGTGTAAAAGTGTTTGTAAAAACCTACTTACCTACAGAAATAAAATCATTTATCATCGGAAAGATCAAGACTAGAAGAGAAAAAATCGCTCGCCAAATTTGCCGCACCTAGAATCTGCTGCCCTAGGCTCAAGCCTACTCAGCTTCTGGTAAATCTGCTACTAGCCAGGGGACTCAATTTCCTTGTCGGAAAGGTTTGCTACATACTTGAATAGGGAAGGCACGTCGTTAGTGAAATCGTGGTAAGTTTTCTCGCAGTAAAATTGGAGACGAGACCTTAGTGGGTAGGTACCTATACGTTTTTGAGAATATACATAACTAAGTAGTTGGACTTCACAATAAGCAAATCTTACAAGATGATATAATCTAAAATGTTATTCTATAAGCAAATCTTACAAGATGATATAATCTAAAATGTAATTTCTGTAGGACTAGTTGCGGCCCGCGGCTTCGCCCGCGTGGCTTTTTCTTAAATAAAAGTAGCCTTAGTTACTCCTTATAACATCTGCTATCTGCCAGTAAAAGTCCCGTCAAAATCGGTCCCGCCGTTTCGGAGATTAGTCGGACAGACAGATAAACAGAGAAAAAAAAAAACAAATTGTTATAAGTACCGTAATGTATATACTTTCATATGCATTTAGTAAAAAGCTGTTATTTTGACATTACAAATAGACACTTCAATTTTATTCATTTGTATAGCCTAGCTTCTACCCGCGACTTCGTTCGCGTGAAATTTCTAGTTCCCCCGACCCACCGTGTCGCATTGCATCGCCTGCTCGCGCTATTACTTCATTTTCCCTTAGCGTTCTTTCTTACTTTTTTCTTTTTGCCGGCTCCTAAGGGCTTTACCGTGATGTTAAGCCTGTGGCGGTATCAACAACGCCACATGCGAACTACGCATCAAAGACCTGACGTCACAAATCCTGCATCGCGCTATCAGAGTTTACCGCGCGACTAGCATATATACAACATCCCGACATCAACCGTTGGGCAGTTGCCCATCAGACACAATACCCGTCTGGTCGGAGGATCCTCCCTTTACTATAGGGTATGAGTGAACTTTTCACCCTGTTCCTCATACCTCTAAAAGCCCAAAGAATTGCCCCAAGAATTGGGCTTTAGAATGCATTTTTTTTAAATCCGTCTGTTAGTTCCAGAGATTAGCGCGTTCAAACAAACAAACAAAAAAACAAACTCTTCAACTTTTTTATATTAGTAGGTATATACAAACATGATTAATATACGATATTTTTGATATAACTAAATATAATATACCCACAGTGCGAAGTCTTAAGGTTAAGCGGAATAGTTAAAGTAAATTACAGAGGTAAACTCGTTTCAAAAGCAGTTTACCTATCAAAAGAAATGGAGTATTTCCACAATTTGCTGAAAGCTATGTATATACTATAAACGTTATCCTTGCTATACAGGGTTATTTTAAATTGGCCAGCTAAACTCCTCAGACGCGATGGGTATCCATATCTAAACATGATAACACAAAAAATTCCGCTTTTATTGTAGTCACTTAAAAATCTGTTCTTTTTTGTGTAATCTTCACAGATGTGATGGGATATCTAAACACGATAAAACATAATAAAACAGTTTTTCACACCTCATACTTCAAGTAACAAAACTAACAGCGGTTGTTGACCTACCTAAAAAAACTTCAAATCTTCAATTTTTTATTTCATCTTGTTTAGATATCGATAAAGTCAAAGACTCATAAATGGTACTTTTGAACGTCAAAAATTACAAAAATAATTAATTGATTCTAGTCGCCCATTCCAAAAGGTATTTACGTATGGAGCCGTGGCGCCGTGCACCTAGCTTCTGACGTTTCATAAGTGCCCATGTAGGTTTATGTAAAATAAAATATTTTTAATTAATTAGAGCACCTGCCATCTTATCTCTTCACTACCCTTGGTTGACTGGTAGAGAATGCCTATGGCATTAAGTCCGCCTTTGTACCTTATTGTGTGTGAGAAGTTTAAATAAATAAATAAATATTTTGATTTTGATTTTGGAGAAGAATGGGCAAGAAACTCCACACTTACTCTTTTAAAATGTTAACAATATTTTCTATACATTAATTATTAATTATATATGAAGACGATGCACTTACCTACAATAAAATTACTATACCACAATAGGAAAAATAATTTACCCATCGCGTCTGTGGAGTTTAGCTAGCCAATTTAAAATAACCCTGTATTATCTTTGTTGAGTGTCTGTCAATGGACTGACAAATGACAACCTATATTTTGTTTCGTACATAATTCTATTGTATGATCTCTGGATTTAACATATCATTACAGACTCAACCTGTAATTGAAACTAATAGGACTCTGTTCAGTAAAAGTCATGCTGAAATGCTGATATTAACACACAGATTAAAACATTTAAAAACTACTTATTTAAGTGCTTAAAGATTTTCCTATTTCCTTGTTCATTAAACAACCAACTGTAGGCATTCCAAAAATTTGACATTTTACACCAGCACTAAATAGGCACACAAGGATGTAGTTTTAAAAGAGTAAGTATGGAGTTTCTTACTCATTCTTCTCCATACTAGAATCAATTCATTATTTTTGTAATTTTTGACGTTCAAAAGTGCCTTTTATGTGCCTATTTGAAATAAATGATTTGACTTTGACTTTGTAACAAATGATAAACCATTATCGTTACAAATGAAAATGGAAAATGAGTGTAGGCAATGTTAACTTACATTTGGTATAAAAACCTATACCATATCAAGCTATACTTTTCCAGAATAAGCTGACCTCTCGTTGAACGGAAATTGTATACAATGCGAAATCAGCTTATACATAGTATTCCACAGGTCCCTACGTAATGTCTATAAAAATATATAACAAACTACCTGACATCATAAAGAATGAAGAAAAATTAAATATATTTATAAAAGAACTTAAAAAATTACTGGTAAACAAATGTTATTACTCCTTAGAAGAATATTTAAATGATAAACATAAATAATAAGAACAAAAAATAAATAAAAAATAATAAGTATATGTTTCGGAAATTACTACAATAATAATAAATAATAATTGATAACAATAATTAATAATAATAACGCAATTCATAGGTATGCTTAAAATATGTTTATGATACGGTAATTATAAATAATATAATAATATAAAAATAATAATAAATAAATAAGAAATAATAATTAATCAAAGAAAAACAATTTATATAAATGAATAAAGAGAATTATAATACATATAAACAGGTATAAAAATAATCTAAAATATTTAAGTACATTTTTTTTTTGGTGCCCGGTGAAACTCTAATGAGTTTATGTTGGCACCAACTTAAATGTATACAATGTATGTAAACTACTAAATGAATAAATAAATAAATAAATAATAATAATAATTTGCAGATAAAATAATACATAAATAATAGATTAATGAAATGTTAGTATCTTATTCCGATCTCCTGACTTTCATTGTAAGTTAAAACTTGTTCCTATACCTAACAGGGCTTCCTCTCTCCTACCCTTTTGCTGTGCCCTACAGGGTCCATAATGATCTAAATTATATAGTTACCACCTACATAAGTACACATTATGGAAAAGCAATAAAAATATTGAGTATTGAGTAAGTATAGCTTGATGTGTAGCCGTGCGTACAAGTATTTAAATCGTTCACGGCGGTTATTTTTTTGAGTGACCTTCCTACTATAATATGTAGGTATAGGCATAGGTAATTATTTAGTAGACTTGAATAGTAGTGTTGAAAAGTATGCTGACGTGACTATGAATGATAGGCTGAAAATTAAGTGATAAGCCAACGGTGTGGTTTAAAAGAAGATGTAGTGACAGAAATTTAAAAGAGTATACTTAGATTTTTTGGTTATGTTGAGAGGATGAATAAAAGGCGAGTAACAAAAGGTATTTACAAGGCAGAGGTGAGTAGAAACGACGGGAGGGGACGCCCTAGGAGAACATATAGTGACCTAATTGGTGATGTTCTTCAGAAAGGTCAGGTGCGTAGCACTCGCAACCGGCGTGCATATACAGTGTGAGTCTTTATAATGTGCACATATCGAAATGAGGGAATCTATGCTTAATTTTATCTACGAAAAAAATACAAAAAAAATCTAATTTTTTATTTTTACTTTTAATGTTTTTTTTTTTTTCAAAATTTCTCAATAAGACGCCCCCTTATTGAGAAATTTGTAAAATTTCTCAATAAGGGGGCGTCTTATTATATATATAAAAAAACATTAAAAGTAAATATTATATAAAAAAACATTAAAAGTAAAAATAAAAAATTAGATTTTTTTTTGTATTATTTCACATTTTTTACATGTTCAACAACACTAATATTACAACTCTCATTCATAGATTCATATTGTATGTAGCATACATATCTAGCCACATTTTGGATGAAAACGGCAGTAAATTGTTTCGAGTGGAAATTAATTTTGGGACGCCTACGTCTAGCAGTGAACTTAAAAGGGCTGATTATGATGATCATAGGCCGTGTCTCCGACACACTCATAAAACATTGTTTGGCAATGGTATTTTGTTTGCATAGTTCTTATAATTAATTCACTTTAATTTCAAAGATGATTAGTTACAAAAGAAAAATAATGATAAAACTACTGTCCTGTCATTTTTGACAATTCTTGACATTACTTTGTTTACATAAATTATCTGAATTAGAGACTTTGGGTATAATTTAAAAGTTACACCGTTTTGTTTACACTGGGAACAATTTTTTTTTTAATTCCATAAAAAATAAAATAAATTATTTATATATTTTTTATATTTTTGCCGTAGATAAAATTAAGCATAGATTCCCTCATTTCGATATGTGCACATTATAAAGACTCACACTGTAAATGATAAATGATAAATGATTTTATTTCTGTAAGTAGGTTTTTACAAACACTTTTACACGTCAATCATATTTTAAAACTAGATGAGGTCGGCGTTTCGTATCTGACTACTCTAAGAAGAAAGACCGAAACAAACTCAGAGATCACAGTCTCTTTTAAAGTCCAGACATAATCTTGGTCAAATCATGTGAAGACCATGTAGATTGGTGTCTGAAATGGTCTTTTGAAGAAAAAACCACACAGATTGAGTGGACCTATCCATTCAGTGCACGCATTTGTCAGTAATCGTGCAGCTCAACTCAGAACATAAGGAGCTCAACTTGTATGACCAGATGTATGAATGTAAACGAAGCAAAAGGAATATGGAAGGAGCGTAGTAGGTGGCGTTCTGTAGTTTCTGCCTACCTCCATGAGAAGAAGGCGTAAGTTTTAGATATTTATGTTGTATAGTAGTTAGTAAATGGCAGCGTAGTCTTTTAAAATAGGCTGCGAACGACAATGCAACTACGTATATCCGTTGCTGTGAATAGGATGGCAAAGTTTTATCTGAGCATATATCAGTCATTTAGCCCAATTCGCCACTGGTAACCGCACTTTGGGTCAGGTCATCATTCATCATTCCAGCCGAAAGACGTCCACTGCTGGACATAGGTCTTCCTCAAAAAGGGGGGATATGCCATAATCGCCACGCTTGGCAGGCGGGTTGGCGATCGCAGTATGGTGTTAAAAAATGAATAGAGTACGCTGCTGCCCATTCTCTAGTAAGTCCCTTAGTCGCCTTTTACGACACCCACTGGAGGAAATGGGGTGGTGCTATTCTTTACGTCCGACACCACACGGAATTTGATTAGGTGCTTCACAACTATATACATCAAACCAATCAAACCAAACCCTCTAACATAGACATAGAACTATATACATCTACTAGCTTATGCCAGCGGTTTCGCTCGCGTGGATGTCGGAAATTGTCCCACGGGACCCTAACCGAGATAAAAACTCCAGGTTATAAACTACATATCTGGATGCCAAATTTCATCCAAATCCGTACAGCTGTTTTTTCGTGATTGAGTTACAAACATCCAAACATACAAACTTTCACATTTATACTATTATGTATCATGTATACGAAGCTTTCCGCTACAAAGGGCATGACTCCAAATCCCATAGTTTTGTAAGTGAACAAAAAAAAAATTTTTTTTTAGCTCATCGCCTAAGTTATGGGATTTGGAGTTACGCCCTTTGTAGCGAAATGCGTCGAATTATATTAGTAGGACTCCACTTGTTTTAATTCACCTAGCTATCGAAGTTTCACCTGTAGGCTACGTCAAGATACCTGTAATCTGTAGCAATCAAAGTTGAGCCTTTCTCAAACAATGACACTTTACAAACTAATTTCGATTTAGTTTGCAGAGGATCAGTCCGTGGGTGGACGCTCTTCGACGAAAACAACGTCGTGTTTGGGTTTGGGAAAGCATTTTGGGTCGCTTTTAACTGAATCCCTTGTAATGTTTTTATTCAATGAATATATTGTATTCGCGTCTTATAGCTAATTCTAAATATGCGAGAAGCTGTGATTCTAAAATAAATCCTTGAGATTTGTTTCAATTTACATAATATACTCTGCTTTTATGTACAGCGCACACAAAACACATGCATGCATGCGCACATGCGCATGTGTGCGACACTTTTTATACTGTGATAAACTATACATATTAAAAGAAAAAGTACGATTAACAACATTAAGGAAACAAAGCAAAATTACAGATGTAAAATACCAAATTAATCAATTTAAATGGAAATGGGCAGGCCATCTAATAAGAAGTCAAACAGAGAAATAGGCCAAAGAAGTTATAGAATGATGTCCCAAAAACAAGAAGAAAGGGCAGACAATGGTGCCGATTCCCTTGTTCACAAACTAAACTAAATTTAAGTTCAGTGCATCTTTTTCTTTCTATTTCATTATGAAAAGGAGAGAAGATAAATTTTAGTTTAGTCCTGTCAAATTAATCAGCGCCTGTCACTACTCCATACAAGTTTAGACGTGATTAAAAACTTGCCGACTAAAATTACGTCAATTTACGTCAAGCGCCGATTAATTGACAGGACTAAACTAAATTTTATGTTCTGTCCTTTTCTTAATGAAATAGAAAGAAAAAGATGCACTGAACTTAAATTTAGTTTAGTTTGTGAAGAAGGGAATCGGCACCAGTATCGTTGATGGGAAGATGACATCAAAAACGCGGCAGGGACGACTTGGATGAGAAAAGCAACAGATCGATGCTTGTGGAAAACACTTGGGCCTCCCCAAATGTTCTCCACAAGCATCGATCTATGCTGGAAAGCAAGACAAAAAAAAATCAAGGAACCGGTGTCGAATAAGAAACAATTATATACAGGGTGGAAGAGACATCGACGCGGAACCGGTTACCACGGATTCAGTACATGATTCTGGACCCCTCTGAGTTGGAATATTTTGTCGGTTATAAAAAAAAAAAACAGTTATTTCCTACAAGATCCAAGGTTTTATTAAGCATTAATACGTTGACTGTCCATGCATTATATGTAATGCATTTCCGACTCAGCCATGACGTTCGTGCATTACATGTAATGCATTAGGTAATACAAATTACATTCGATTTTGTGAGTTGAACGTTTAAACTAGAAAAAAAAAATTGCAGACGTATATACAAGGATACAAGGATATTAAAACAGCAAAAAAAAAAAATACGAAAAAAAAAACGGAAAAATAATATCGAAAGAAATAAAACGGACGTCTCGTGGTACGTTGTAAATTTTGCTTGGACAGTCAACGTGTTAATACCTACTACAATCTGTCACCTAATTCTTATTTTGTAAGATTTGCTATTTATGTGATCAACGATGAAATTTTTGATATGTTGCATGTTGACATAACTTATTATTGTATGCCTACTAGGCAGGACATGATGGATCTGTAATTTACCTAACATCTGTCTGTATAACCTATGCCTACAATAAAAAGATTTGATTTGAAAAATGCAATACCTCGGTCAAAATGTATGGGACAGCAATTTTTTTTTAAATTACCGACGAAAAATTTCAACGCAAGGGGGTCCAGAATCATAGACTGAATCCATAGTAACAGGATTCGCATCGATGTCCCTGTCACCCTGTATTATAATAAAAAAGATGAAATCTAACTTGTATGATTGTTAGTAAAAGCGTTTGTTATACAGGATGGAATTTTGTATGTAATTTTGTCATGGTTTTCCTTTAATTTAATTTATCAAGTTTCTTAGAAAGATTTCATCCTTATAATTGATCCTAATGATCGATGCAATAAAATTACAGGTTATAATTTTTACAGATTTCAGTCGGTTCGATTCCCGGGTGTGGCAAGCGAATTTTTGAAAATCTTTGAAAGCAGTTTTCTTTCTATTAAAAGATAAAGGAGTGTTTTCTTTACGTAAAAATTTCTATCTACAGTATTAAGAGTACTTTCCCTACAGGTGGCATTACAAAATTCCAGCCTGTATACTTATACATTATACCTACTGTGCTGTGCAGCTGGATAGTTGACTTGTCCTTGTTATTGCAATTAGGGATTATAAATACCGGAGACATGTCATACAATTTAATAATGTATGATAACGAGCAACTCAACAATAGCTCTCTAGTATACCTAGTTTGTATTCACATTGATAAATTCACTTGCACAGTAGAACAACGTAATGTAGAGATTTGTATTCCGCGCATGACGCGCCTGCGACGAGACGACGACGTGCGGACACGAGCAGGAATATGTTATTATATCACCAGTTTTAAACTGATATTTTTGGTCCTTTTGCTCGGGATTTTGAACGTGAATTGTTTGAAAACTGGTGGCTTATGAAAGTTTTACCATTATCTCTCTGGCTGCAGTTTTCAAAGCAGTTTGGCATGTACGCGTTCAAAGAAAGTTACATGTGTCGTGATTTATTACATTTAATAAAAAAAAAAATGTATTATTTTAATATCGCTTTATTATATCCACTGTGGCAACACTGACAAAGCAGAAATTATTAATATTGTAACAAACTATTAAATGTATTTTCATTATGGCAACTGAATGTATTATTTTACTTTGGCAACACTTAGAAATAACGGTTATGATAATATCGTTATTTCTGGGTGAGGCAAAAGTCATTTTTCATCCCCCCATCTAGGAAAGAGTATTTTTGCTCTTCGATATCTGAGCGCAAAAGCCGTTTTTATCCGCTAGAGGATAAAGTAAATTGAATTTAGAACATCGTGTGCACTAAGTTTGTGAATTCAAAACATCATTAAACCTATTTACTTGTACCTCCATGGTGCCGAATTTATCATACAACCTTTTTTAATTTGGTAAAAACTCAGACTCGGAACCTTCTTGGTGTAGTTTTATTTAATTTGCTTTGCGCGCGCCATTTTCTTTTCACGTCATATTGTCAACCTTAGGTTAAAAACAAGAAACTTGAAAACAAGTGAAAAACCTAAAATGAGTTTATTTGACGCCAACAGAATTGACTGAAACTGTTAATAATGTGCGAATGAGCTTTTTCCCTCAACAATCACGCGAGAAGTATTTGAAACCAGGGCTCGGAAACGTTATTTAAAATAACGTTTTTAAAACGTTTTGAACAGTTCTTTGTATATCATTTTGTTCTGAACGAAAACGAAATGAGAACGTTATTTCCGCAGGGCAAAAACCGGTTTATTCCGCAAGACGACGCCGCGCACGGTGTGCGGCGACACGCATGAACTTGGAGTTGGATCGGGTACCCCTAGCGTATATTTTGATTTCATTGCAACTTTCATTCCGATGCGCTTCTGACGTATTGATCGAGATTGTGTTTCAACAATTGTGATCAACTGAATGAAATTTGTGATATTCGTACGTAGTTTAATACCTATCGATACCAAATATAAAAAAAAAACGGTTTAAAACGTTTATTAACCAAAAACAATTTAAATTGTAATTGTTCTCTGAAAACGTTATTTATAACGTTCTGTTCGAACGTAAACGAAACAAATCGTTTCTTAGGTATTTAAGACGATAACGTTTCGAAAAATATACCGTTATCCGAGCCCTGTTTGAAACAGTACGATATGTTTAACACGTGGCGACTAGCTAAAGGAGCCAAAACTTTCTCAGAAAACGTTTTGCTGGCATATTTTATTGAATTATCCGAGACTGAGAAATCAAGCAATCTATGGAGTACGTATTCAATACTAAAAGCAACAATAAAGATGAAAAAAGACATACATATCGACACCTATCCTAAATTAGTGGCATTTTTTAAAAGAGCCTCATCTGGTCATAAACCAAAAGAAATCGAAGGTTTTCACAGCATCTGAAATTGAAAAGTTTCTTAACGAAGCACCTGATTCCGCATATTTGGCGGCAAAAGTAAGTCAGTTGCACATTCAGTATCTACAATCAACTACTTAAAATAATCTAATACGTACTTATACTCCATTTACTATAACATTAGACAAATAACTGCTAAATAACGACAGTTATTGTGTAATATTGTTGAGATTACTGCACTTTAGAGTTATTTTTTTTAATGTAAATGGTAAATAGAGTACAGTGCTTTGAATTTATCGTCAAATAACGGAGTTTAGTAAACGTTTACATCGAAATAACGAAAGGGTGAGAACAGTTATTTGTCTAATGTTATAATAAATGGAGTATAGTAGATGTTGATAGGCATAATTATGCATGTATATCAATTTTATTAATTTATCTAATACAATACTCTTTACGTTACAGGTTGTTCTTATTATTGGTATAAACGGAGCATGTCGAACTAATGAACTAACACAACTTAATGTCAAAAACATTGAGAAACATTCAGATGACTTACTATTAATTAATTTACCTAATACAAATACAAAAAGAGACCGCAACTTCGTCATTCGCATGGAATACGTAACAATTGTTAAGAAGCCTTACGCTCGCCTAACCGTCCATTCAATCGATTTTTTCTACAATATCGCAACGGAAAGTGTGTTAGACAGCCTATGGGTGCTAATAAAATTGGCAGTATCCCACGAGAAATAGCAACATTTCTTGAACTTCCAGAACCCCTGTTGTACACGGGTCATTGTTTCCAACGTACTTCAGCCACACTTTTGGCCGATTCAGGAGCTGATCTCCTGTCCCTTAAGTGCCATGGAGGCTGGAAGTCCAATGCGGTTGTATAGGGATACATAAAGGATTCCATCCAAAATAAGTCTAAAATATGTAAAGGCATCGTAGGAGCCATTATACTGAAAGAGCCTCAGTCAGATCCTTGGACTGGGCCTTCTACATCAAAAATTTGCCGTTTCGAAACACCTAACTATCGCCCTCTCTCGCCAACACTTACGCCAAGGGAATCCGATGAATCGGTACAACTATTAATTAAGTAAATATGACAGATAGTTTACCGAAAAACAGTACACAAGTCACTAACACCAACATTACAGTACCAGTAACAAAAATATTACACTCAAGTAACTGTAGCAACGTTACTTTAATTTTTTCTTAATTATACCTAAGTATTATTTCTTATAATTTAAAAACTATTCTGTAATACTTGGCTATCATAATGTAGTAGTTAATACCTAAACTGAAATAAAAGTATCTTGTGATTGTAAATGTTTTTTTTTTTTGCCTTTAGTCATTTCCTCGCTGAGGTGGGATGAAAAGTTACGTGTTGCACTCGAGTGCAAAGATTTTTCACCTCGTGCTCTTTTGATTCCCTCGCTAACGCTCAGGATTCTAATTTTTGAATCCTTCGCTTGCTCAGTCATCAAAATTGAGCACGCGGTTAAAAAGCAACTTTGCACTCTTGTATAACGAATAACTATTAAATGTTCAAATGTAGTGCAGAGCGAGTCCTCGTTTGAAATAGAAGACAGTTGTGCGGAATAAAAGTGTTAGCAAGAAAAGAGTATTTTTTTTATACATGGTCTTAGCGTTGGATTTTTGTTTCAAAAATCCTACGGTTTTCTCAACCAGCTTCCCTTGTAACATATTTGATAGCATTTAGTTGGGCCACTTACAGAGGTAAGTGGCCCAACTAAATGCCAACAAAAAATGCTACTAGGGTTACCTGTCTAGTGGTTGTATGTGGTAACAGAACCATGGGCTGCTTGACTAATTTTATAATGAAGAATGTGCAGAAACCAAATCCTACCAATATTTATGATTGCAGCAATCCTAAGAGTTCCTCGAGTGATTTTCGTTTGGCTGTAGTATTTACGAGTTTTCCGATTAGTCTTCTCAAATAAAAACTGTCTGTCTGTGTGTCTCACTGTCTGTTTTCACCATTATTTAGAGAATTTATTCGGGAAGGTGCATGAAGGTATATACATAACTACCAGTAACGAGGCTTGAAATTTCGTAGGAGGGAAGCTGAAGAAGAAATTGTTTAGTTCTATTCGGCTTCCCCTTGCACTTGCATAGTGAGTACAGGGATAATCGTCGGTTGGTGCCTCATTTAATTAAAACCGTCTAACGGGCCTCTGCGAGTTGGCTTAGGCCTCTCGTACACCTTCCAAAGGCGAGATATGTTGTCAAAAACATAAAAAAATAAAAAAATATATAATAATAATCTTTATTGACATAACATGAGGTTACAAAGTTAATATGAAGCTTCTGAATCCCAAACTACGTAAAAACCTGTATGTCAGGAGTCAGTGCCTCCTCCCATTTTCATTACACAAATTTTTATGCCAAAAATACATTTTAGAAATACTCTCAAATAAAAAAATAACTAAGTTTAAGGATGAGAGCATGCGAAAATACAAATAAGATTTTCATATTTATCTAAGGTGGGGTGAAAATGAGTGAGCGTGTGTGTGTAGGATGTGAGAGTACGTGTAATGTAATGTGTGTGTGTGTGAGTGTGATGTTATGTTCATATTATGTTTAGTTGTCTATGTTTATCTTATACGCTAACTACGAGGAAACCAAAAAAGTACTTCAGTTACTTACTGAAGTACTTTTTTGGTATAGTTTAGTGTTAGAAGATAATTTCTGACCATCGATACGCATTCGTGAAACGAGACTGGACAGTACTTGAATTTTTTGTTTATTGTAGTAAGATGCACAGAAAGAAAACACTTCTGACGTCTTTCAATATTGAAGTACGACAACTTACGGAATCAATAACATTGGTGATTTTGCGTTTGTTAAGTAGTTTATTTGTATCGTAACGGACGGAAACTTAAATAAAAAAAGAAATCTCGATGTTTTATCAAATCGTAAACACCAAAGTCAAAGTCAAAGTCAAATCATTTATTTCAAATAGGCACGACCCTAGTAGCATTTTTGTTGAACCACATTCCTCTGAAGGTGGCCCAACTAAATACCAACGGAAAATGCTACTCGGGGAAGATGCACTTTTGAACGTCAAACATTACATAAATAGTTAATTGATTCTAGTTGCCCTTCCAAAAGGTTATGTATGGAGAAGAATGGGCAAGAAACTCCATATTTACTCTTTTGCAGGGTAAGGGTGCGTCGCTAGTTACACTTATACAGAACTATGAAAGTAAAGAAGACAAGGTAAGTTTGCAGAATATGTGTAGTTTATTAAAGCTACATACCCGCATGGGAGCTATCGTCAAGACAACGTGTAGGTTTGCTCATCACAAGAAACTTTGCCGTCATGCAAACTTAAATTTGTCGTAGCAGAGTGTGACACCGACTTGTTATCATTAGGAGGGCCATCTTAAATGTTAAGAATCTATACTACCTCAGCCCCACCTCACTCTGTATCTCGCTCGCACACTATTGCTACCGGTCACGCGAGCAAGCGAGACAGGGCGGCAGGGAAAAGGCTCCAAGGGGCCGACAGTTTAGGTAATTTCGCTTTACGGTGAAAATAATGGTCATTTAAAAAAAGTAAATAACATAAGACCTGCTTTATAGTTAGTTCAGTTAATATGCAAAGTTTCATTATCTACTTTAAAGTATTTTTTGAATACCAGCGGTTTATTGTTCGGTTTGGAGGTAACTTTGGATTTTTTTTCTATCGAGAAAATTTTATAGAATCGTGTTTTCGGCTAACATAGTACTTAACATTAATCCTCAACTTTACCATATATTTATTTTAAAATGAATGCTGCAGTATTTTCGAGGCTGTGTTTTTTTAACAGAGTGTATGAAACTAAGACAATAGGTTGTATTTATGATCGCGTGGCTTGATATTATCATTGTCTTTCAGCTAAACGACGTTCCAAGTACAATGGAAATAAATGGTACCTATATAATAAAATATGTATTATGATGATACCTTCCTACGCCGTCCGTCATTCAGGTTTAAACATATTTTATTTTCAAAAAAGATATTAGTCGCTTACATGAGAACAACTTAAGGCTTGTACAGACGTTATCGCGGGCGCGACGCGACACTAGTAACACAATTTCTTTGTCGGTGCCTGTCGCGCCCGCGATATCGCGCGAGTCTGTACGAGCCTTGACAACGTCGTATTTCTAGAGGTTTTTCGTCATGAATGGAAGATCAGAAATAAAATAAGCAAGTATCATCTGCGTATAGAGTAAAATGGCCATGTAGTTTAACTTCCTGTATATTATTTACCGCGTATCGGCAAGCGTAGTGTGGGACGCCCCCCAGCTAGATGGACCGACGACCTCAAAAAGGTGGCTGGGATAGACTGGATGCGGAAGATGGAAGACAGAGTGTTGTGGCGCAGCATGGGAGAGGCCTAGTTCAGCAGTGGACTGCGATAGGCTGAGTTGATTGATTGATATTATTTATGTAGATTAAAAACAGCAGGGGCCCCAAAATTGATCCCTGGGGAATTCCACACGTTAAAGGTAATGCGCCACATTGATAATTATTATCCGTTCTAACCAACTGCGACCTGTTTTTAGGGTTCCGTACCTCAAAAGGAAAAAACGGAACCCTTATAGGATCACTCGTGTGTCTGTCTGTCTGTCTGTCCGTCTGTCACAGCCAATTTGCTCCGAATGTAATGGACCGATTAAGTTGAAATTTGGTATACATATCAATTTGAGTGACCCAAACACGGACGTGAACCGTAAATAAATGAATTTAGAATATTGGGGTCAGTTTTGGGGGACAAACAAGAAAATTAAAATAAAAAGTTTTGCAAACTGTACCGTGTGACATATTAAATGAAAGGGCTTACTGTGAGGGTCTTAAATGTATTTTTTATAATTTTAAAATAAATTGTTTTGAAGTTATAAGTGAAAATAGACGAAATTTGACCATTCCCCCCTTATCTCCGAAACAAACAAAAAAAAAAAAAAATACAGAAAATAGTTCTATACTTATAGATTACAGGAAAATAAATAAGAAGTCTATGGTCTTAAAATAACATGGTAAATCTCTCGTTATTGTACGTACAAACTTACATTTGCAGTTGGAATGTATGGGAGATTATATTTACCAACTACAATGTTAAGTTTGTTCTTAGGATAAATTCTTTCCAAGTACGGAACCCGTGTTCCGACACGCACTTGGCCGGTTTTTTAGATAATAATCGAACATTTTTAAGGCACTGCCGGTAATTTTGATAGTTTCTAGCTTTTTAAGTATCAATTCATGACTTACGATGTCGAACGCTTTTTTGAGCTCAATAAAGATATCAAGGACTGTTTTTTCCATCTACATTTTGCTTAATTTTAGTAACGAGGTCGACTGTAGCCGTTAGTGTGTTGCTTTTTGGTCTTAACCTGTATTGTCTCTCTGAAAGAAAGTTAAAAGATTAACTTCTTTTAACTTTCTTTCAGATAGACAATACGGGTTTATCTAATCGGTTGTATAGGATTTTTTCTAATAGTTTTGATATTACAGGCAACACTGAAATAGTTCAGTAGTTACCTGGGTCTATTTTGAAACCTGATTCTAATTCCTGCATTCCAATGTTCAAAATGTGGTTTAGTTTTTTTATTTATAAATCTTTGAGTAGGTTCGTAGGTCGTTTAAAGATCGTGTAGGTACATGATCTTTAAGCGACGAAGGTGACCATCACTCACTCTTTAACATAATTTGACTCGGAATTCTTGGTTTTGTCATAGGATTTTTTTTTTCTGTTTGATTCTGAGTTTTTACTGATATTAAGTCACGTATGTAAAGACAACTACAACAATTTTTCTCAGTGTCGAAGTTCCGTATTTTGGAACAAAAATATTATTATTGGCCTTAACTATTTCCTTGGTAATCCCCTATTAATAAATAAATATAAAAGCCTATATTTCTTACAGAATCTAGGTTTACAAAGTTGTGGTTAGTAATATAAAACATAAGTGTAATTTTTTATATTTTTTATTTGGTGTTTTCTTTGATTTTATAACAAGATTAAATAGTTTTTTTTTTCGTTTTTTATTCTGCAAGAACCCCTCTACAGGTAAAGGCCTCCTCCAAAGTGAGCCAGTATTTTGGAACAAAAAATATTACTATTGGCCTTAACCATTACCCACTACCAATACCTTAGACAACTGTCAGTTGTTAGTGTGATTATGACAGTTTGGGATAGAAAAGTTTCTTCTGAAATAGTCTACGGCTGCATTACGAATTGCACTGTAATCGATTTGAGCTTGCTTATACGCGTACCGAATTAGCGTGAGCGCGATAACGATGTCCCGTGAATCGTCATAGATGACGTCATTACATGCGCCTTCTTGCGATAACGCCGACCATATCCTAAAATATTATCACCGTGAGCACTGTCAAACAGCTCTCAGCTGTCATAATCGTGACATTCTAAATCGGAACGCAAATTGTTGATGTGAGTATTGTGAGTGTTAAGAGCGATTACGTCTTAACTCGGAATGTAGCCTACATATGAAAGGACCTAGAAAAATATCGTTAGAAACGAAAGACAAAATTACAGATTATAGAAGGATTTCTACGGTGCAATGTCAAAATGGAGAAACGAAAGGTCTAGAAAGAGCTGTGTCTATTCTTCGTGGAAATAGAAAGCGTCATGCCTCGTCAGCCTGCTGGATAAGGTTTCAAAGTACTTTTTATTCCGGATAGTAATTACGGTAAACTTTAACTCCTAGCAAAATTATAACAATATTAAATGTAAATGCCACTCACATGTTTATTTTACTTGTTCAAACAAAACAGTTCTCACCATAAAGCCGTTCCTAAAAGTTGGGTTGTTATGGAATCCGAGGGAGTATTAACCTAGTACAGAGTATTCTCTGTAGCGAAACATTAGTTTTAAGGCTACCACAGATAGGCGCGACGCGACAGTGCGACGCGATTTTGGTAGAAAATTTTTCATGAAGTTTTCAATCTTTTATGATCATGCTGACTAGAAATCAAAACGTCTATGCCAAGTTTTGCCTAAACCATATATTGACTAGGAAGCAAAATGTCTACCTTGCAATAATGTCTATTATTTTAGGAGAAGAAAGGGAGTACCGTTTCTGGCCGTTGTATGGTCACAGTTCTAACCTAACCTAACCTACAGTTCAGAGGCCCTAGTGTGAGTTTATTTTAACCATCTCGACTACTTAGAAATTATTGCATTTTAGACATTTTGCTTGTTAAACATTTTGATCTCTAGGTGATTTACAGCTTAGGCAATTTGCTGTGTAGACATTAATGTTAGGCATTTTGCTTCGTAGACGAATTGAAAGTTAGACACTCTGATCATATACCTTTTCATTGTTCTACTAGAGTTGCATGTCGCGCTGTCGGGTCGCGCCTGCCTGCGGGAGCCTTTATGAAGGTCGAACTTGAAAGGGTTTCAGCTGTACAATTCTAATATGAATGCATTGTGTTATTTTTTTGTCAAGTCACCTTTAAATGGTCTCGCTAAGTGAAGTGCCTTGAAGTTTACAAAACGTAAAAAAAAACTCGGTTGATCCTGTACTGGTTGGAGCTAGGACCCATCGACCTTAGTTGTAAAACTGCACGTTAGTATTTTACGCGAAACGACCCTGACAGTTTTACCTGTTTTTTTATAAGGTCATTTGAAAGTTGAATTTTCCAAAAAAATACGGACTAATTTATAAACTTGATATTATTACTTGTGGTCACGGGGTTGCGACCTGCATAACATTCTTAATCTTAATACATTAGTGATACCTTTTTTTATTGTTTTTATTTTTTTAAATCAATTATCTTTTCCCGATCTGAGCAGAGCGGGAGGGCGTGTCAGAGTTCTACTACTAAAATCCACTCGTGTTCCTTCAGTTGCTTATGTGTGCCAGGGCCACGGTATCCCTTTCGGACAAACCCGCAACCCTGACAGGCATCGATTCTAGCGGATCACGTCAGTGCGTGCTGACATCTCTGAGGTGATAACTAAGAGTATTTCAGCTGATTTGAATAACGACTTAGCGTAACTTAATTAATCTTGTAGACCTTGTAGGTAACAAATTAAAAAAGTCTTTTGTGAACATTCTTTTTGACGTGACAACGTCTAATAAATCGATGAACGCCGGCTGCGTGCACGAAAATGTCCCGTTACGCTCATTGTCCCGTTACGCTCATTATCTTACGTTCATTGTCCCGTTACGCTCATTGTACGCTTGCGCTGCATCAATGTTTTGTTATGACGTTGTCACGTTAAATTATCGTCCGTAAACCAACTTTACAGACAACCAATTTTTTATCCGACTTTTATCTTACTCCTCTGTGAATATGTTTAGTACAATGAAGCCAAGGACGTAATTAATCTCCAGATTAATTTGATATTTAAGTAGCAAGGAATACCTACTTGGTTAAGTAGCTCTTTGTCATCTTTTTTAAAATCCTTGTATAAATAATAGATATATCGCGATCAACCGGTTTATAATTACGCTTTTATAACGTCGATTAATTATAAAAACGTGTTCTGCAAAGGTACTGCGAATTGTATTTTTAAATTTTTAAATATTTTTAAATCTATCCAATCCATCCGGTAGACTCGCACGGTGGGCTCTTAGGTTGTCATCTTTTAATTTAATTTTAAAACATAAAAGGGGTTAAAGACAATTTAGTCCCTGATTTACTCTCCCGTAATTCTACATCATGTCCACTTGGCGTTAATCCTGTCACTTGATTCCCAATCTGAATCTTCAGCATTGGAACACTATAACAAACTACTTTTGGAATGTCGTAACAATCCTGAGTTATTATTAAATAACGCGTAGGTAGTTGTAGCGTTACATAAACAGGGTTTTTCAATAGGGACTGGGCATATTTGTATTGAAATAAAAACACAGTGATTTTTTACAATTAGACTATATTTTCTTTTTTGCAGGCTTATTTTTTGGCATTATGTATGAAATACCATATCATATTAAATGACCACGTCGGCTTAAAGAAAGAAAGAAAAAAATGTTTATTCTGCACATACAAAAACCACTTTTAAATAAAAATACACACATGCAAAGTAGCCAAAAGCCTCGTATTCAAGCAAAAAGTTTGACAATTTAGTCCATTGCTTGATGTCAGGACCAGGCACCATAGACAATTTACATTCCATATTTACACTGTGCTGCGACACTGGCAAATGACAACAAACAAACAATCAAAACAAAAACAAAATGCGGATTGCAGAGTGGAAAAATAACTACTTTTGTAACAAACAAAAACCCGTGGGACGCATCTGTACAGGTCGTTGCTCAGCAAAATGCTATGACTTTGGAAAAACCAAAAGCCAGGCATGCATTGAATCATAAATAAAACAATTATTATACAAAAATAACAACAAGTTTCTCAGCAACCAAACCTCTTTTCTGCATAATTTTACCACGCGATTCTAATTAAGGAGCATCACTTTGAACAATCTTAAGGTAGATTAAATAAAATCTATATAAAATAATAACAGTACTTAAAGCCATTTGAGAAATATCATCATCTTTATTACTGCCGATAAAATATAAGCGTTACTCAAAGCACATTACAGTAGCGATGTTAAACCTAAGCAAGATCGTTGACATAAAATGGTCCTTATGGTTTTATGGTCTTCGGGCGCTTAAAATAATATCTTTCAGATTCTATGAGACGTGATAATAGCTGGGAATATCAATAAAATCTCCGCTCTGGCTTTTGTCAAGAGAATGGAAAATAACGCTGAAATACCTAGCTATAATCAACTTGCACACTGACTTATAATTTGTTTAAAGTTTAGTGAAATCGCCTATTTTAACAATATTTGTAAATATATGAGCACCATGTATCCAACACATAATTAATTTATCCTTCGTTGCTTCACTTTTCTTTGTTTTTATCTGTTGTGGTATAGTAATTTTATTCTAGGTGCACGATATTTAAACTATAGGTACTCGTTCCAAATCTTGTACAACTGACAGACCGTGTCAAAAAAGCATTCTCTCGATGGACGCAATAAACGAGATTGACAGCAAATGACAAACATTTTGATTGATGGCAAATGACAATCGATTATTTAAAATCGACCGCGCTAGCATACATGACGGACGTAAATTTTCTGTCTTATCCCAGTTCATAAGTACGCATTCTTCATATCAAACGTCTATTAATTGATGTATACAAAGTATTATAAAACAGTCTAAAAGAGTAACGGTGGAGTTTCTTGTCCATTATTTTCCATACGAAACTATCTTTTGGAAGGGGCAACTAGAATCAATATTATTTCCTTGTAAAGAACGTTCAAAAGTACAATATATAGTTGTAAGAAACTGCAATTATTTCACTCGACGAAAATCAATGCAATCCTAATCTACATTGGATAAGTTTCGTCCTAGTCGCCGTCTTCAAACTAGTTGCAACGACGACCGTTTTATGCAACCGTTTCCGTCGTCGGGAAAACGGTTGCTTTTCGTCCGTTAAAAATTCGACAACGACCTACCACTACCCGTCACATGGGTCTAAAAATAAATTAGTCGAGTCACTCGTCACATAATTTTAAAGAAATAACTAAAACATTTACGCGTCTGTCATCCACATCTGCATACTATCTTCATTAAGTTCATAGGGCAAGTTTATAGGTACAACACAGGGCCTATGCTATATAGCATGCCATGGCATGAAATGTTTGGGTCGGGTGGGACTCATCATCTTTGAACGAGACAGCAACGAGTATGATTACCGTCGAACTTCACTTTTTAGGGTTCCGTAGTCAACAAGGAACCCTTATAGTTTCGCCATTTTCGTCCGTCCATTCGTCTGTCTGTGTCTCCGTCTGTCCGTCTGTCCGTCCACAGCTTTGCTCAGAGAATCTTAGTACTAGAAAGCTATCATTTGGCATGGATATACATATTAATCACACCGACAAAGTGGTAAAATAAAATCATTAAAAAAAATAGTTATTTATGGTACCTCCTGTACATGTAAAGTGGGATGTTTTTTTTTTTTCGCCTACTCTTTGGTGTGGGGTACTGTTAGATAGGTCTTTCAAAAATATTGTAGGTATGTGAAAACAATTTTTCGGTTAAGGGATCCGTTTCTGAAATATTAGGCTTAAAAATGCAAATTTTTGTTATAGTCAAGTGTCAGTGCCCCCTGCCAGCTAAACGGTTACTTTTACATAGGTGAAAAAAATCACGATAGTAGTATATATAACGAAGTTAAAAGGAAAACTATCACAGCTAAGTAGGCTTTTCAAGTTTACGAGTAATAGTCGACCAACTTAAATTAGCAGTTGAAAAACATGTGCCCCCATACAATCTGTAAAGAAGAGCATGTTTCTCAACTACAATGTTAAGTTTGTTCTTGGGATAAATTTATGCCAACTACGTAACCCTTCATTGTGCGTGGTCCGACACGCACTTGGCCGGTTTTTATATTGTTAAATCTGTATATAACAAAATATAACACAAAAAGATACATTATACCATTTCAAGTTGCTTTTCACTAGACGTTCAAAATAATTCCTATTCACAACAAGTTCCTATTTTGTTTATAGAACTAAGTTTTTATGCTTTATTTTTGATCAAAGTTCAAATTTTTATTTAGAATTCTATAATTGTTTGCAATTTATTACTTAATCCCATGTCAATATCAGTCAAAAAACAGAATAATGTCTCACAACTCAGGCCCCCAAGATACAAGCATCGCCTAGTTTGGGATCCACCGCATATGAAAAATGAATGTCATTAACAGTTACAGATAAAATTATTATGTAAAACAAATTTTAAAGAAATAATTGTAACAATGTATAATTAAAAAAAAAAAATATTATTAATATTTGAAGAAAGTTATATGAAATTAAAAACAAAGAGGATGTGAAATGAAACGTTGGACACCCAAATTAAAGGGTCTCCGGTGCAAAATTTGAGATTAATGACATTAACATTCATTTAGCTTACTTGTCTGAATGTTACATCGCCTACGGAACTGACGAATATTAATTCCTTGTTAAGGCTAGTACAAATAGGCGCGACACGCGACGCGACACAAAGGCACCACTCGTTGCGCGACACGCGGTGTCTTAGTGTCGCGCCTGTTTGTAGGAGCCTTTATATTGATGTTTAGAATATGTTTGAGATAATATGTAGAATTGAATAATTGCTAAAATTTGAAAAATCATTTATTGTTTATGTACTCATTACCCTAGAATAGATGGCGTGAAATCGTGAGGCAAATCACATCAGCCCCTAGACAAGAAAATACATGAATATAAGACCGTCTGTCAAGAGTGCTACGAAGAAGAAGCCTCATTGCCCTTAACATTTCTTGAGAATAACCAGAAAATTAAATACATTTACGTACTTACAACTAAAGTGTTTCTGATACTACGGCCCCATTGTCGCGATAAAGCGAAGATTTGCTTTGTCGCGACACGTCATATCAAGTAATCGTCACGTTGCGAATCATTCAGGAGATCTCGAATGCGGAACTGCAAAGTTTTTTGACAATGATGTGGCAAATATAGTTCGACGTAGATCGAACACGAAGTTTCATTGCGGCAACGCGACATGAATATTTGCGCGACAATGTGGCCGTAGCATTCATCATTTTATCATCATTTCTGCCGAAAGACGTCCACTGCGGCGGCATAAGCCTCCCAAATGGGGGAGTTTGCCATAATCGCCACGCTTGGCAGACGGGTCGGTGATCGCAGTATGGTGTTAAAAATGCATAGAGAACGCGTTTACGAACACCCACGGGAAGAAATAGGGTGATGCTATTCTTTACGTCCGGCACCACACGGCACAATAGCAGCGGCCGTAGCATTACAATAAAAGAATTTGTAAATTCCACCTTACTTTAATGCGAAAAATCCATACTAATATTATAAATGTGAAAGTAACTCTGTCTGTCTGTCTGCATGTTACGTTTTCACGCCTAAACCGCTGAACCGATCGTCATGAAATTTGGCAGAGATATTGTGACGTTGTGGATTTCGTGGTAGTAAAATAAATAAGGCAGATACAACTCATTATCACGTTTATAAGTTTAAATAGGTTCAGGGTGTAGATTCTTATCTTAAGAGTTCTTTCACTGGCAGAGATTAGAAAGGAAGAAGTACTGCCCTGGGCTGGACCATCCGGCTGGCACCGCAGAGGCAGTGTAGGCAGGGAGCAAACAGTGCTCGCCGCCCTCGGTGCAGGTAGTAGAGCAGTAGATAGTGGCTGTAGTGCCCACATGGCACGGCGCTCAGGAGGAGCGGTGGCAGTAGTTGTAGCGGCCACGTGGGAGCCAGTAGTGGCCCACAAGGCCCAGGTGTTGTAGGGTGCCGGCTGTTCTCGGCTGACGCTGCAGCGGCGTCGAGCCGTAGAACATCCGACAGCATCAGGTACAAGGTAGGTAGTGAAGATACAAAGTGAACCCCTATCTCAAGGGGTTCGTTGTATTAGGTAGGCAGGTTACATGGTGAAAGGCATGATTTTCAAGTTCAGAGGACTTTTATAGTCTCGAAGATCATTCCATACGTAGTATCTCTAAGTAGTCTGTGATCATTCCAGACGATTGAAGAGAAGTGACAGCTCTTGTGTCATAGACTAAAAACTGCCATAGATAATTAGTTAATTTTAGTAATCGACTAATTATGCTACTATATAGCCTGGAATATGGAGAATGACATAGGTTACTTTTTTACGCGATAGCCGACATCCACGCTGGCGGAGCCGCGGGCAAAGGTAGTACCAAATATTTTCCAATAATTACGAAAATTAATTCCCATTTTCATCGGATTTAGCTATTTATTTAGTCTACGAAAAACGCGCGGTGTACTTATAGAAGTATGAGGAACAGGGTGTAAAGTTCACTCATCCTCCATAGAAAAAGGAGGATCCTCCGACCAGACGGGTGTTGTGTCTGGTGGGCAACTGCCCAAAGGTTGATGTCAGGATGTTGTATATATTATGCTAGTCGCGCGGCAAATTCTGATTGCGCGATGCAGGACTTGTGTGGCGTCAGGTCTTGATGCGCAATTCGCATGTGGCGTTGTAGATACACACTAAAGGTACACCTCTGCCCAACTCTTTGGGGAAACAAGGCGTGATGACGTACGTGAAAACGCAAGATCCGTCTGCGAATTCTTTTCATCGTCAAAATTTAGTACGTAAAACATATTCTTTCTTTAAAAGCAAACAATGTTAGCAGGATTTAATATTAAACGCATTTTAATTGAATTAAATACAGTTTAAAGATATAACGAACGTCTCTTTTCTCGTAACTCTTCAAGCGACCCTTCAGTTTGTTATTTCAACAACTCAATTAGATTTGTTAGTTTTACAAAACAGAATTCTGAGAAACAGGTATTCTTCTCACTGGCCGGCACTCCAATTAGCCCATGATTTTCTCCTCAACTAATTTTCAAATCGATCTAAAGCGGACCGAAGGACCAAAAAGGTTTGTCCTTGAATTTCAAGCACTTGTTAAGTGAGCAACGTTCCTCTTGCGACCCTTATCAAGTGCAGACGGCTTGTGTTACGTATTTAAGACAAATGTTTGGTTTTAATTTAATTTGTGTTTTGCTTCCCACAGTCCCTTATTTAGATTTGAGGGCCTTTTTTTTTTGGGTGGGATATAGTTAAATAACGCTCTGGGTGGAACAGGAGGGCATGTCAGACTTTTACTGACTAAAACCCACCCGTGTTCCTTCAGTTGCCTGTTTGCTAGGGCCACGGTATCCCTTTCGGACAAACCCGCAACTCTGGCAGGCACCGGTCCTAGCGGGCCCCGTCAGTGCGTGCTGACATCTCTTTGAGGCGCGCGTGGAACACAACGCGCCGTCGACCCGGGTCTGGTCCTTAGCAGACGGTGAGCTGCCCATAGCTCGCCGTCGACAAGCCCGTGCCTACGGTGGTCGGGAATCGGCTATCGATTCCCGCCGCCCAGGGCGTCTCCTGCGGCGACTAGGGGCGTGAGGGTGCACAGACTGCTGCTCCCTCACGCGTTCCGCCTCCTCCTTCACGAGCATTACTTCTTCGCAGAAGGAGTTGATTGCCTCCCATGCACTCTCGCTCCGGACCAGGGCCGGACGCGAGAGATCACCGCGCCGATCGCCTCCGTGAGAACACGGCGGTGCTCTGCCGAAGCCAGGTAGACCTCCACCGTGAGATTTGAGGTCCTAGACCAGGGATGACAAACTACGGCCCATGGGCCAACTCCGCAAAGTGTTTTAATCTGGCCCGCCAACGTCATTTTGATATAAAAGTGTATTTCTTTCAGAAAGCTCTGGCGTGCTCTGCGTTTATAATGCCAAGTCATAGGTATCGAGTTCGAACCCAAGGTACGCACCTCTGACTTTCGGATTCATGTGTGTATTGTATAATTATCATTTGCTTAAAAAAAACCGGCCAAGTGCGTGTCGGACCACGCACAATGCCTAAGGGTTCCGTAGCGCGTAGTTGGGACGAATTTATCCCACGAACAAACTTAACTCTGTAATGGAAATATATGTTCTCCCATACATTTCAACTGCAAATATAAGTTGGTCGACTAATTACTCGTTAACTTGTAAAGCCTACTTAGCTGTGATAGTTTTCCTTTTAACTTCGTTATTTCTTTTTAATATACTACTGCTTTTTAATAAATTACAGCTTTCTAGTACTGAGCTAAGCCATGGACAGACAGATAGACATGATGACAGATGGCATGTGAAGCCAAGTCAGAGGTCCATGGGCGGTATAAAAACTCTGACACCAACCACATGGAAAAGAAGAGAGTAAGATTTGGCAGAAGCTTTGGTGACCTCATAGGTGTTCATTTTTAAGAAGAAAGCGATCTACTACTGCCCACATAACAGGTATACAGGGTGTAAAAAGACCCATCACAAAGCCATCATCTACGCATTCTGTACATCAATAAGTGACTTTGTGCAAAAATAATTGCTGGGAAACGACTTTTATTTTTGGTATGAAAATTCGCTGTTTACGTTAGTTTGTAATGTAACGCACGCAAAACTTTGTACTTATGGGTGCAAAAAACGGTACAGGAGTTGTGGGTGTATTTATAGTTTAGTTTAACTTGTTTTTGTAAAAAAAACCGTCAAAAAAAGTTAGAACTTTGACCTTCAATATCTCCGTAACCAGAAGGTTCCCAGGCATGGTCCAGTACAAAAAAAATATCACAATAACAGGAAGAATAAGTGACTCTCGGCTTCGTTAAGTGCCTTTTTCATCCCATCGGACGGGACGACTTGGTTCGCCTTTAAGTGCACCCAAAGGTGGTGTTTTCTATAATAAACTTTTAGCGGGCTGTAATGAGTTTTTAATCCTCTTTATAAGTGCGCCGCAATTATCTTTGCCGTACACTTTTTGAATTTGGAACATCTTAGTGTTCAGCGCCAAAGAAATCGAACGCAAATATTGTTTGAATAAAGACTGACTGGTACGACGGCACAAAGTCGCGCCGCCGGCTATATAAAAAAATTAAACAAATCAAATTAAAAACGCGCGAACTGCAGCCCGCGTTTTCGTCAATTTTCACGGATAGTTAGAAATTCATGGTTTTGTTTTGAAAAATGAGTTCTTCAAGTGACAGTGAAAGTATAGAATTAACTCCTGAAAGTATTAGAACTGACGCAAGAAATGTGATGGATTATAAGTTTTTAGTTGTTTTATTATTAGATACTATTTAATTTCAATTTATTTGTTACTCTGTTTTATTAAATAATAATATTACAATAAAATATGAGGTGCCTTTTATTTTCTCATAGTGGGTGATGAAAAGTAGAGTATATCACTCGGGCGCAAAATATATTTTTGGCTCGGGCGACGTACTTTGAATCGCTCGCTACGTTCAGGATTCTACTAAAGAATCCCTCGCTACGCTCGGGATTCGAATCTAGAATCCCGCACTTCGGTCTGGGTTCTATATACATATATAGGACCCCTTACTGATCTTGTTCGGCTCCTACATCAATTTGAGGCTGAATTTGATTTTAATTACATGGCCATAATGCTACGAGTATACCATTAATCACATATTACTTGATATTTCAGATTTCATTAATAACCTATACTCTGCAATACCTTACCATTATTACCACAGGTAATTATATACTAATCAAATCGAATCACCGATCTGTACCGTGCACCTGTAAATACCTAGTTTCTACGTCACTAATTGAGAATCCTATAATTGCTTAATAAGTTAATAAGCCAGGTGATAGGATGAGGAGTCTCGTAGGTAATCTACGTGTAACTAGATTATTGAGCAAGCGAATGTTAAGGCCGGAATACACATGCTACATATTATCACATAAGCATGCTAGTTTCAAGCAGATGCTACTAAGTAGCATATTATTATTATTATTATTATTTTTTCTGTATCTGTCCGTGACATCACAGCGGGCCCTATCAGAATACCAGCGCTGGGACACTTATTTTTAAATGTCGCAGCATCATGCTGAGATAGAAGCCTTTTGGCCCCGTACAGGATTTTGTTTTCATTATACTTTTGTTTTTTATTCTATTTTTTATTAGTGTTACTATGAGTGTGTTTAGTTTAAAATGTGGTCTTCCTGTATGAGTCCTAATAAATACTTTTCTTTCCTTCTTTCTCTTTCTAGCATACAATTAGCACGTGTATACGATAAGAGTATGCTAATGAATAGGTACGCTACTTGATGGCAAGCCGGTCAATTTTTGCGTGCTAACTAGCACACGATGTGAGGCGTGGGTGAGAGAGGGATAGCGCCAAAGCAACTCGTGTTCTCGGCCAGCATGCTACTTGATTTGTTGTAGGAGGTATGCGATGGCTCGATAGGGCGATTAAAAATCTTTGAATTTTATGTTTCTATACTATCAAATTTTACTGGTTGCATTCGCAAATGATTCCTAAAACTGCCAATATCTTCTTGCCGCATTTAATTTAGTAAACAATCACTTGCTCCCAGATCTTGTCTTCTGCTAATCTAGTTCCGCACCCAAATTCTTTTCCATCGTCTAGTGCTTCTTTTCATAAAAAGTTTCTTTATTAAATGTGTTGCAAGGAATAATATCAGCATGCTCTCCGAGCTTGCGATTAAGTAGCGTACTTATTCATAAGCATACTCTTATCCTATACACGTGCTAATTGTATGCTACTAAGTAGTATCTGCTGTAGCTGTAGCTGCGCCACTGCAGTATTTTACATGGAGCGACTGCCGTTTCGGTGAAATAATTTCCGACCTCCATTCGGACGAAACCGCGGGCAAAAGCAAGTTTATATACCTATAAGTCTTTTACAGAGTTAAACAAAAAGCTACCTGGTCCTTATGTAAATTAATTGATTAAAGAAAACTGGCGCGCGGAACTAAGGACCACTTTACAAAAATGCATAACATTACGTAGACTTTACCCACCCGGGTATAGTTAAGGTAGAGAAAGATATTATCCGGGGCAGGATTTCATGCAAATGGGATCCCGGCTTACCCAGTAGTTCGGAAGTTGGTGACGTGAAAACCATACATCAGTGTCGCAGGTAAATGCGGGAAACTAAAATTCGGGCAGCCACTTTTACTTCGTAGAATTTCCTTTAAAAGTATTTTTGCAAAGAAACTCTGACATTTTGAAAAGTTTGTGGCCCATTAATTTGAGAGTTTTCTTACTTAGATAAGTATTCTTTTTGTTGGCAGTCCATGTTTGCGTCCTCGACGGTCTGACTAGGCACTGTAGCTGAAGGTATGTAAACTGCATCTAAATCAAAGCTTTGTGGCCTATAAAATAGACCGTCGACAGGTGTTTCGGGTCTGAATGTTTGTGCATGTTTCCACACGCACAAATATCCAGACCTTAGTCTGCAAACGCACAGACGATGCACGAGATTTTTTATTGTGCTGAGAGCTCTTTTATTTTTGACGTGACAACGTCTAATAAATCGATGAACGCCGGCTGCATGCACGAAAAAGAATGACGAATTGTCCCGTTACGCCCATTGTCCCGTTACGCTCATTGTCCCGTTACGCTCATTGTACGCTTGCGCCGCATCAATGTTTTGTTATGACGTTGTCACGTTAAATTATCGTCCGTAAACCAACTTTACAGGCAACCAATTTTTTTTATTGCGGTCAATATTGCATTTTCCAAGAATGCTCATTCATTAGAGCGATTTTCCCACATACTATGTTATATGTGTAGGTCCAGTAGGCCGCACGTTGCTGGTAATACTTTGACCATAAGGTGGATTAGCTTAGTTCGGAGTTTCTGTAGATTATGAGCCCAGTTTATACTAGTTTAGTTCCCACTGCTGTGCGGTCTACTGTACCCATCTATACATCTACAAAAATCAATGAAATTGAAGTGTGTAATGTCAAAATAACAGCTTTTTACTATACTCCATCAGAAATAAGATTAGACATTTCAGTAAACCTTTTTTACAATCCGATCAAGCGATTTTGACTTCTATTGCGTTAGTGGCATGAAAAATGGCAGCTGCAGTACACAGTTGGTATTGTAACCACTTTTTTGCTTTTAATGTCATCCTTATGCCTACGGAATAAAAGTTAAAATCGGTTGAACGGACTGTACAAAAGGTTTCTTTAAATGTCTAATCTTATTTTAAATGGAGTATAAATGCATTTGAAATTATTATACGGTACATATACCAAAAAAACAATTTTTAAATTTTTTGTCTGTCTGTTTGTTCCGGCTAATCTCTCAAACGGCTGGACCGATTTTGACGAGACTTTTACTGGCAGATGGCTGATGTTATAAAGAGTAACTGAGGCTACGTTTATTCTAGAAAATCCCAAGCAGGCGAAGCCAAGGGCAGCCGCTAGTAGTATTTATATTTAGACTAGCTTTTTTCCCGCGGCTCCGCCCGCGTGGATATCGGTTATCGCGTAAAAAAAGTAGCCTATGTCCGTCTCCATATCCCAGGCTATATCTCTGCCAAATTTCATGACGATCGGTTCAGCGGTTTAGGCGTGAAAACGTAACATACAGACAGACAGACAGACAGACAGACAGACAAACAGATAGACAGACAGACAGAGTTACTTTCACATTTATAATATTACCTCCTTATTAATAAACGTTGTATAGCGTCTGTATAGTTACACACCGATTTCTCTCTTTCACTCGTCAGTAATTTGACTTTCGAAAGAAGAAGACAAAGCGTTGTGTAACTATACAGACGCTATACAACGTTTATTAGTAAGGAGGTTATAGTATAGTATATAGTATAGTATATATAGTATATAGTATAGTACGGATACGTTAAACGTTTGATGTACGCTTCTACCGTGTATTTTTAGTTCAAAGCTCGAGGATTATTTATGGTACAGCAATTATCCGTAATCCCTTTGCTTTCGCTCGATAGTGGATCACCGGCATAATGAAAATCGCGCCGACTTTCGGATCACGTTTATGATCAACTAGCTTTTGCCCGCGGCTCCGCCCGCGTGGATGTCGGTTATATCGCGTAAAAAAGTAGCCTATGTTCTTCTCCGTATTCCAGGGTATATCTCTGCCAAATTTCATGACGATCGGTTCAGCGGTTTAGGCGTGAAAACGTAACATACAGACAGACAGACAGACAGACAGACAGATAGACAGACAGACAGACAGACAGAGTTACTTTCACATTTATAATATTAGTATGGATATTTATTCCATGACTTTATTTAGCTTCTCATTATTAGAACTGACGTTTTTTTCGATAAAAAACTGACAACCTTGATCAAGTCATATAATAAAATCAAAAAAGATATTAAAAAATAAATTGAAAAATTTTTTGGCTAACTAGGAAAGCCAAACCAATAGGTTTTTAACCGCAGAGGTCACGTTTCAATTTGTGCGGCATATATGAATATTAAGGGGTTAATTTATAATCGTTGCTTAAAGTTAAGTAATGATTAGCGACTGTTTAACCATACATTTTTGCCGTTTGAACGTCACTTAACTTTAAGGGTCTTATCACACTAGCGATTTGCGAGCGTGATTCCATCGAGGCGATTGTTCAACGCGCTCGCGGTGTGTGCTTCGCGAGCACGTCACGTGAACGTAACGTGTTCGCCGTGTATGCTGAACGAGAGCGATTGACGTGACTGTACGAGAGAGAGTGAGACAAGTGAGTGTACAATTTTGTAAAAACGAGAAGATCACGTCGCGTAGGCGCGGCTACCTCGTTTCGCACCCGCGGCGAGACCGCTGCGCTTTCGCCTCGCTTTGAAATCGCTCGCAAACCGCCAGTGTGATAACGCCCTTAGCAACGTTTATAAATAAACCCCTAAACCTACAAATAATAACGGAATCTCTATTTTTTTCATGTCGTAAAAACCATGCGAAGCGAGGGCGGGTCGCTAGCTATTATAATAAATGACTTTAATGGATTCAATATAACAGCTGATGCATGTAATTTCAGCAGCATCATGATGTTATTAAAAATTTAATATTACTTTTATTTTCTTGACATGAAGAAGATTTATCACAAAGTATTAGTGCAACGTCAGCCGATGTATTAATCGTCTTTGTAATAAAATCTATATCAAAGTATTTTTATAAAATAATTGGCTAAAATGACTTTCGAAACTTTATGTAGCTAAAATAAACCATCTTGCTAAAAATCTGTTTTACTTACTATAACATAACATCACGCCTGTATTTCCCGAAGGGCTAGGCAGAGGTGTACTTACAGTACACTCACATTTCGCCGGCTATGTTTAAGACACAGTTATATACCAGTGACCTTGAGTGGTTAGCTTGCGTGTTCTGTACTGAGCTCATGCAACGCGTCGTCCAGCCAGTAATAGGAGTCGCCCATCCAGGAGCGCTGTCCCAAATAAGACGCATTATTAATTTATTATACATAAAAAAGGTATTTAAATAAAACACGTATACTAAAAGATCAATAGTTAAATTATCTTTAAAAAAGTGAGGGTATCAGAAAAATACGCTTGATAGATTTTGCGTGATTTTAAGCTTTTATCCTCGTTAGACATAACTTTACATAAATTAATTTCACTATGTAATATAAACAGAATCTAAAATATTCATATATTAAGCTAATAAACTTGTGGAAGCTTGTAATTAGCAAATTTCAAAACATAATCAGGATATTCAATGTTGTTATTAGTCTGTAAGCTTTCTTTAAAATTAAATAAATAAATTAATAAAAAAATGCTCTAATTTGAATATATTTTTTCCAAATCATTAACATGACCTTTTAGACGTGATATTCAATATAAAATCATTAAAAGTCGGTTATCGTCGCCTTAAGTCCCACGTAATAGGGGGTGAGTCTATCGCCATCAACCGGGTACAAATCCAGGCTCCAGGCTGCTACTGAGAAATTCCAGATGGAAAACCCAATAACACTTTACCCGACTAGTGAATCGAACCCAGGACCTCGTGCTCGTCCTCGTCTTTGCGAATACTAGACCAACGAAGCGGCTTATTCCACTAATCCCCCCTGAGAGAATCCCCCTCAGTGGAAAAACTGAACCCTAATGTAAAAAAATCACTTTCAGGGGATCTTGAAATAAGTTATTTTTTGTTTTTTCAATTCTAGTTTTCCCCCCTTAGCGGGATTATCAGGGGTGAATTTTAGACTGTTTTCAGATTCCACTCTTCCTCCTAAGGGGGATTTTCAGGGGGGATTTGTGGAATAAGCCCAACGAAGCTATAAGTAGGTAATAACTACGTTTTTCAATTTTATATATCTCAGGTAGGTGCCCAGAGTATTGATTTGCCCGTTAAATGGCAAACGGATCATCCCCTATTACGTGAGACATACACGCATAAGCGGCTAATGTTGGTTGGTAATGTACCTACTTACTATAATCTTTGCCTACCCCTTTGGGGATACAGGCATGATACTTTGTTCATAAATGAGTACGCCCATAGGTGTATATAGGATCGGGGGGGGGGGGCAACCCCAGGATATCTTTTTTTTTTCTTCTCTGGAGACAGTTTTCGGATGTCCCCATAAGTTGGATAGTTACCCTTAGACCTACCCTATGAAGAATTGGTCTCTGAAGAAGTTTGACGGCGGGGTATTTGTGTAATACACTATCAGTAGGAATGGGTTTAATTTTTACAGTTCAACTACATTCATTGCGGTATTAACGTTGTTAAGAACACTCGAGTCGGTAAAAAAAAATCTTCTATTCCATACAAACGCAGTATGGTGATTACCCGTCTGTTTGACGATGTAAATAAAACTAAAAATAATATAAATTTGCCTCGCCATTATCTAGTCCATTATGGAAGCAGAATTGGAAATTAATATTAAGATAGGAAGTTATGAGCGTCAAAACTTCCATATTCCAACACTAATTTCAACTCATCTTTGGGCGTAAATAAATAGATTATGTAGGGTGAAAATGGCAAAATAGAAACCATACAGGCATAGATAATTTATTCAAAAGTTCAAATAATTTTATTTTGAGTAGATATATTAAGTAGTCAATATCAACGGAAATTATCTTTCACATCTAAGGTTTGCCGACGATATTGTACTTTTAAGTGATAATCATAAAGACTTACAACATAATATGATATCCACCTTACATAGAGCTAGCAAGGAAGTCGGCTTGGAAATAAATATGAGCAAAACAAAAGCAATGACAAACAGTAGCCACAAAACCATACAGCTTGAAGATGTCCATCTAGAGTATGTGAGTAACTATATATATTTAGGAAAACAAATATCATTCAGCACACTAAACCATCAACAAGAAGTAGACAGAAGAGTTCAAAAGACCTGGAACAAGTTTTGGATTTATAAAGAAGTGCTGAAAGGCAATTTTCCCACTACATTAAAGAGAAAAATAATGAACTCATGCCTGTTACCCTCCTTGACATATGCATGTCAAACATGGAAGTATACTCATAAAATAAAAAACAAGATAAAAACAAGTCGAAGAAGTATGGAAAGGAGCATGCTGAAGATAAGCAAATTGCAGAAATACCACATAGCATAATACGTAAAAAGACAGATATTATTGATGCCTTAAGTTACGCACATAAACTAAATTGAGATGGGCGGGCCATGTAGCCAGAATGACTGACGATAGATGGACTATACGAACCACGGTGTGGTCAGGACCAGCAGGTTACAGAAAGATAGGCAGGCCGCAAATACGATGGGCAGACGACATAATACACATAGCCGGCCGGGACTGGACAAGAGTAGCAAGCAACAGGGATGCATGGCAATCTCTGGAGGAGGCTTTCACCTAAGAGGGGTTCTTGCACAAAATGGTAAACTTATAAATGGGAAATTTTCATTACAATACATTCTGAACGAATTTAAATGATTTTTTTATTTTTATTTTTGAATTGCAGTTTTTAAATATTTTAATTCTTATAATTTTTTAAATAGCATGCATTTTGAAGTTCGAGCCGTCGACTAGCTTCTCCTTAAATAGACAAATTTTTCGAACATTTATGCAACATTGGATTTACAATATGCTTCAAAATCATTCAAATTGCGATTGATCGTGACTGTGATACGTAATTAGCGTCCAGGTTGGTGAAGCTCATGGACTGCGATATATATATATATCGCAGTCCATGAGCTTCCGATAGGCCTCCTTCAATAGCTTCATTACTCATCTCATTACTCTTCTCGATTACGGGTATGCTCAGAGACTATAATTATGCAACGTTAACATAGGTCGTAGCGCAGGCGTCATCACGCTACGATTCATAATCATTGTTAGCTCCTATAATGCCAACAAAACAATAGAAAATAGATCTGGAAAAACCCTCATTGTTTCTTCCCTGCTTATAAAAACCGGTGCTTTTCCATTGACTGCGCCACTGCACGAGATCGCAGTAAATCCCTGTTGAATAATGCACCGTTCACCATTGTTAGTTTGTGATTTTATTTTTTCTACCGTATTAACGGTGGGTAACTCGTGGTGGTAGTTTAATTACTTCGAGTCTGTTAAAGACTGCGCTGAAGAGTAATTGCTAAAGATAGTTAATTGTTTTTCTATTCTGTGGCGGTTTTCAATTAAGTAGTGTAGGGGACTCTTCGAATGAAACCAGTGGTCGAGGTACTTCTTCTTTATTCTTGCTTCTTCAAGTGACGGCCGCCGACTGACTACAGTCTCACAATGGCGCCTTATTTATACAATTTTGGCTAATGAACAATCATACAACTAGCGCCCTCTACTGGACACGCCTATATTACGTAATTTATTATTGACCAATCAGAGCCAAGCAAACAAAAAGCGACACTAAGCTTTAGTGCATCGAAACTTTACCGTAACGAGGACCGTTCTACTTTCTTATTTAACTTTCCCTTGAATTCAGGCACCTCGCTATGATAAATTCACAAAAACATATGACAAAATACTAATTAGAATCTAACTAGACTAACTACAAGCAATGGGATCATATTTCCTATAAAATAACACTAATTAGACTCTTATAGGTCTTATACAAATTAAATTAGAGACACATAAAAACATCGTTCATATTCACTATACTTACATGATTCTAAGTTCTAGTTATTCTAAAATATAGCTCTATTTGAGAGTCTTAACACTTTAAAACACTCATTCACACTCGAATATGTCTCTTATAAGAGTCTTTCACTTTATAACACTTATTTACACTGATTAAGCGTCTCTTTAGCACTTTAGCACTGAATGTCCATGTTCACTAATCTCACTACGTTGAGCCTTCGCGGACGGCGTCGCCAACAGTCTCCCCCTCGGTGTCTTGCACCTCAGCTCGCAGGGGCGACGTCGCTGGCACGATCACGACCAGCCGGGATGCTGGCCGCCGCAGTACGCCCGCCGAGGTGCGGACGTCGACGATCCGGGTTCTTCCATCTGGCCCGGGGTAGGTCGCGCTGATCTCGCCGCGTGGCCACGAGCAACGTGGCAGGGTGTGGTCCACCAGCAGGACAAGGTCGCCGACGGTGGGATCCCGGTAATGGGGACCCTGGAAGTACCGGGGTGAGAGTGTGGGTAGGTACTCTCGCACCCATCTGGCCTAGAAGTGGTCGGCCAGGCGCTGGGATGTCCTCCAAGATGGAGAACCGATGAGCTCGGAGTCGTCGAATGAGCCGAACAAATGGGCTCCGCTGGACCTCCCAATAAGGAAGTGGTTGGGAGTCAGTGCTTCTTCTTCATTGGGGTCTGTGTTCACGGCGAATAGTGGCCGTGAGTTGACCACATGTTCGGCCTCAAGCAGCAGGGTGTGCAGAACCTCTTCCCTCGGTCTTCTTTCGTGGAGCGTCGCTGCCAGTGCGGTCTTGACGGTGCGCACCAGCCGTTCCCATGAGCCGCCCATGTTTGGGGCTCCCGGGGGGATGAACCTCCATACTATGCCGATCTTGTTGGTAGCCGCTTGAAAGGCCTCTTGAAGTTCGCGACTTGCACCTATGAAGTTGGTGCCGTTGTCGCTCATGATGACTTTGGGAGTGCCTCTTCTGGCGATCATTCGTCTCAAGGCCATTATCATGGAGTCGGTCGTCAGTGATGCGGCCAACTCTAGGTGAACTGCGCGCGTCGTCATGCACGTAAACAGAGCGCCCCATCTCTTCTCGACGCGTCGTCCCACGGTGACCAGTAGTGGACCGAAGTAGTCCACGCCCACACATGTGAAGGGAGGGCTCGTCCTTGACAGCCTTTCTTGTGGTAGGTCCCCCTGGGGTGCCAGTTCCGGTGCCTTCTTCTTCAGCTTGCACCACCCGCAGTCTCTTGCTGTCGCCTTGACAATGTTTCTCAACCCAGGAATCCAGTATCTTTGCCGCAGCTCGTTCATAACTGTCTGATGATTTCCGTGGTTCAAGCGCTCGTGCACATGCTTCACTAGTAGTTGAGTGATTCTGTGACGTCCGTCCAACACGATAGGGTTCTTGTAGGCGGCCGTTAGGTACTTAGCCGCGCCTATGCGGGTCGATAACCTTATCAAGCCATCTTCAATCTTGACAGCGAAGTTCTTGAGCTTGTGAGCGTGGTCGCTCTGTCTTCTTAGGGCGGCTAACTCTTCTGGGTAGCTATCTTCTTGGACGCGTTGAATAAGAAGTCGTTCGGCCTTCTCGACGTACAGTGCCGACTTCTGACGAAGGTTCAATTCTTCGCTCCTTTTCTTCATGACGAACGGCTTCTTGTCCTTTTTCTGTGGCTTCTTCCAGGCTGGATCACGTTCTTTCTTGGTGATTCTTCTGGTGCTGAGTGTTTTGTGGGCAATGCTTCTTTTGAAAGCGTCCACAACCTGTAGGAATCTTGCCGTCGCGTGCAACAATCTTGTCCACCGCGAGAATCTTCCTGGCTCTGGAACGATGGTAGGCACGACTTTTCTCGCGCTCAACGTGACGGCGTTCGGCTTCTCTTCTCCGGTGTCCTTGACGGGTTCCTTATCTTCTTGTGGCCATTCTTCTTGACCTGCGTAAAGGAATGACGGCCCCGTGAACCATCGATGTTTTTTCCCGAAGTCTTTGGGCGCGTCTCGTGTAGCGTCGTCCGCAACGTTATGCTTCGTAGGTACCCATCGCCATTCTCTGTGTCTGGTTAATTCTTCGATCTCGGCGAGTCGATGCGCGACGAATGGCTTGTACCTTCTGGGGTCCGACTTGATCCATGCTAGCGCCGTCTTCGAATCTGACCAGAAGTGTCTTCCTGTGACGCGTAGGTCCAACTCTTGCTGTACGTTCGTGGCGAGTCGACTACCCAGGAGACAGGCTTGCAGCTCCAACCTAGGGATCGATGTGGGCTTCAGTGGCGTCACTCTTGCTTTCGCCGCCAGGAGCTTCACTTCCACTCGTCCGTCGACGCGCTGTGTGCGCCAATACACCGCGCACGCGTAGGCCTTCTCGCTGGCGTCGCAGAATGTGTGGAGCTCCCCCTCGTCGACGACTCTTGCTAGACAGCGCGGGATACTCAGGCCCACCAATTTCTTGAGGTCTTGTAGCCATTTGGACCATTCTTCTTCTCTTGCAGGTGGCACTTTCTCGTCCCATTCCACGCCGCTTCTCCAAAGATTTTGCAGCATGATCTTGCCTTGGATCGTGATGGGAGCAGCCAAGCCGAGCGGGTCGAACACTGTCATGACTGCGCTCGTTGCTTCCCTCTTCGTAGGTGCGCGCCTGCCGTCGATGGCTTCTTCTGGAGTGTTTCTTAACGTCAGCGTGAAGTGCAGACTATCTTCTTTCACGTTCCAATTCAGCCCAAGGGTCCTCTCCACCTGGTCCTTTTGCTCACCCAGTCGAACTGTACCCGCGCTATCCCCGGAGTGAAGTTCTTCTAGCACCTCTGGATGATTGCTCGCCCAGCCTCGTAGGAAGAACCCTCCTTTCTTGTGTACAGCGTCGACTTCATTGGCGACTCTTCTTGCTGTCGCCACGTCTGGATAGCTTGCCAAGTAGTCGTCCATGTAATGGTTGCGTGTGATCGCCCTTGCCGCCTCTGGAAACTGATTCTCGAACTCGCTGGCGTTCTTGTTCTTGACGTATATCGCCGTACATGGAGATGACGCGGCCCCGAATATCAATGACGTCATCCTGTATTCCTTGTCTTGCCACAGGAATCGAAGACTGTCTCTGTCTTCCTCGTTAATCTTCACGCGCAGGAACATTTCTTTGATGTCCGCCACCACAGCTACTGCACTTTGACGAAACCGTAGCAATACTCCAAACAATGATTGCAGTAGGTCGGGTCCGGCTAGTAGCGCGTCGTTGAGTGATCTTCCATTCGACTTAGCCGCGGCGTCGAAGACCAATCTCATCTTCTTCTTCTGTGGGTGGACGACCGCGAAGTGTGGCAAGTACCAAGTCCTCGGGGAGGTAGCTTCTTCCTTGGCCTCCTCTGCATACTCGCTGACGATCAAGTTGTTGATCTGTTCTTCATATTTCTTCTGAAATTCTTCATCCTTTAAGAATCTCTTCTGTATTCCTTTCAAGCGTCGCGCAGCTGTCGTCTTGCTTTCAGGTAGTTGCTCGTCTTCTGTCTTCCAGATGAGGCCCGTGCTGAATCTCCCGTCGGTCAGCCTTTTCGTAGTGGCGTCCAGGACTTGTAGCGCGCGTTGATCGATGTCATTAGACGGCTTCTTGGCGGCGATTCCTAGCGCCTCGACGTCGAAATGATCTCTTATTAGCTTCTCTAAGTGATCGTCCTTGGCGCTGGGTTGTGTGACGAGATGATTCACGACTCTGACTGGAGTGCTGCTGCTTGACCGTACTCCATGTAGTACCCATCCCAGCTGCGTTCTTGAGGCGACTGGCTTGCTGCGATGACCATGCTTGACCTCTTGCGAGACGATGAGATTCCAGTTGTCTTGACCTATGAGCACCGACGGCTTGGCATTGGGGTACTTCAGTTGGTCTTGCATTTCTTCTAGATGCTCGCATCCTTCCAGGTCCTTTTCGTTGACTTCTTGAGGCGTCAAGTGCAGATTCTTCACAGTGTACCCGGACAACTTCTCGATGTTACGGCTGAACATACCGCGAATCTTGATGTCAATCTTCTTAGATTTCTGGTCCATGCGGTGGCCGCCTACGCCTTCTATTCGCAGCACCTCTTCTGGCCCTTGTGCCCCGATCTTCTCTACGACGAAGTCTTCAATCAATGTGACCGTAGAGCCTTCATCCATGAGGGCGTAGACGCAGGCGTTTCCTTCTGGTCCCATTAATTCCACAGGAACAATCTTCAGGTACGCTTTTGATACTGTCCGCGCCGCGTTGACCGTGGAGGCTATCGTCTGGGCCGTTGTTTCTTGAGTCGGCTGCTTCGTTGTCTCTTCGTAGTGCAGCAGCGGATGATGACCCTTCTTGCATTTGCCGCATGGTTTCGCTTTGCAGTTGAATCTTCGATGCCTTCCTTCCAGGCACTTGTAGCACAGTCCAGACTTCTTAGCTTGCTCCCACTTCTCTTTGATGGACGCTTCGCTGAACTTCTTGCACTTCGGAAGAGTGTGTTCGCCGTTGCATTGTGGGCAGGTACTCTTCTCGCGTTCCTTCTTGCAGTCTTCTTTGCAGGAACATACTGTAGCCGACTTCGTCTTGCGTTCGTGTTCGTCTTCAGAGTCATCTTCTGATGTGTAGCCTCCTTGCTTCTTGGCAGCTCGAGTAGTATGCACGCCGCGAGATCCCCCAGGACGCGTTCTGAATTTCATGCCTTCTTTCTTCACTCTTGATCCCGTAAACTCGTGCATCTCGAATTGATCCACCATGTTGTTGAAGAAATGCATGAGGCTCAGTAGTATGGGTTCATCTTCTTCTTCTTTCTTCGCTCTATACTCGTACCACTTGAAGCGCACCAACGTACACATCTTCTCGATGATTCTGCTTGAAATATCGCTTGAGTGCAGGTAACTCTGTTTCTTCATTTGCTTCACGACGCTAACGGTGTTGGACACTGCCCCGGCGTAGCGCACCAACTCTCTTGCATCTTCTGACATGGGAGGGATCTTCTCTATGTTCTCTATCTCGCTTCTAATGAGATAAGTTGGTCGTCCGAAACGGCGCTCCAATGCAGTCATCACTTCTTGCGGGTCGATTTGAGTGAATAATAACGATTTCACTGCTTCTTTCGCTTTGCCCTTGACGGCTCTTCTCAATCTTCCCATGTTTTCTATGTCCGAGAAGAGCGTGCAGGTATCTTCGTAAGTCGCTTTGAACGCCATCCAATCGCTGGCGTCGCCCTCGAACTGGTGTAGCTCGCTGACATACTTCGGCGCGCGCTGCATGATTGATGACGTCTTGTTCTCCGACGTGGCCTTGACTGCTTGAAGAATCGCTTCTGCCAGCTGGTTGGTGTGACTCTGTGCGGCGGTCGCGGTCTCTGGGGCGGGCAACCCACTTGGCGGCTCCCCCTCGTTGCGCTCCGCACTCTTCGTCGTCGACACCCATGCCGCAGTTGCTTTGGCTGCGGCGGCTTCGGCTTCGACGTCTTCTTGTTCTTGGTCACTAAGGTCCGTGTCATCTTCTGCGCGCGCCAGTTCCAGCTTGGTACTAGCGAGCTTAGTCTTGATTCGTATTTCTTCTAGCTGCAACTTTTCGAGTTCCAAACGAGCTTCTAATTCCTTCTTCTTGCTGGAATTCTTCTTAGAAACTGACTTGGGCTGCTTCTTCTTGCATTTTTCCACCATGGTGGCGTCGGCGTCTTCGACCACGGTCGTGTCTTCAGTCGCCGCGGTGCCGTCGGTCACTGTCTCAGACGTGGCACCCGACGATGTTTCGCCGCCGCTGGTTTCTTCTTCAGTATTTGACCTCGTGCTATCTCCTTTTCGGCTTCGCGTCATCATTTCTAGCTTCGGGACGAGTGACTTCTAATTCAATCTTCCCAGCAAATCCCGACGAATCTTCAATAGGAAATCTTCCTGCTTCCAAGTCGCGACGCACCTAAGGTACTTTTCTTCCGTAGCGCAAGTAGCGGCGGGCCCGCTTGCCTTGAAGATTACGTGCCCTAATCCAAAGTCGTGCTTGAGCGTGGATTCGACGCGGGGTTCCGATGAAATGATGGACGCAGCAATGATTCTTCTAGATCAGCTTCTCTTGTCGTTGTTCGTGGCCAGTCGTTGCTTAGTGTGGTCGTTTAACGTTTTATGACGTACGATTTTGACGAAACTGCTAAGAAACACACGTTTTTGACTCTGTATAAGAAATAAGCACGACCACACGTAAGGCTGACCAGACGATAGCACGATTCTTCTATTCTTCAACAGCGGCGGGACTGCATTTCTTCTGGCTTCAGTCTTGAATCCGGCTCTCGAAGGACCATGAATTGTAGGGGACTCTTCGAATGAAACCAGTGGTCGAGGTACTTCTTCTTTATTCTTGCTTCTTCAAGTGACGGCCGCCGACTGACTACAGTCTCACAATGGCGCCTTATTTATACAATTTTGGCTAATGAACAATCATACAACTAGCGCCCTCTACTGGACACGCCTATATTACGTAATTTATTATTGACCAATCAGAGCCAAGCAAACAAAAAGCGACACTAAGCTTTAGTGCATCGAAACTTTACCGTAACGAGGACCGTTCTACTTTCTTATTTAACTTTCCCTTGAATTCAGGCACCTCGCTATGATAAATTCACAAAAACATATGACAAAATACTAATTAGAATCTAACTAGACTAACTACAAGCAATGGGATCATATTTCCTATAAAATAACACTAATTAGACTCTTATAGGTCTTATACAAATTAAATTAGAGACACATAAAAACATCGTTCATATTCACTATACTTACATGATTCTAAGTTCTAGTTATTCTAAAATATAGCTCTATTTGAGAGTCTTAACACTTTAAAACACTCATTCACACTCGAATATGTCTCTTATAAGAGTCTTTCACTTTATAACACTTATTTACACTGATTAAGCGTCTCTTTAGCACTTTAGCACTGAATGTCCATGTTCACTAATCTCACTACGTTGAGCCTTCGCGGACGGCGTCGCCAACAAGTAGTGTAAGTTTAATGTTTTACAACAAGCTTGTGCAAGCTTGTGGTTAAGTAAGAAAAGCCACACGGGTCGATCGATCAGGTTAAGCTACGCTTGCCGCGGTTGGTCCGTGGATGGGTGACCATCTTTACATACCAAGACATCTCCGTGCCTCGAAAAGCACGTTAAGCCGTTGGTCCCGGCTGTCATTCGTGGATTTTTGACAGTCGTTACGGGTCGTCAGAAGCCCGAAAATCTGCCAACCACTCTTACCAAGGGGTATCGTACTACCCCGTAACTGCGCTGTGGAGGTCAGATGGGCAGTCGGTCCATGTAAAATACTGGTATTCAGCTGGATCCGGTTAGATTGGAAGCCGGTTGTACTCTGTTGATGGCAATTGGAACTGGATTTCCGACTTCCTGAGTGGCACATCGGCGAAATGTTGCTTGCCTGTCGATCTTCTACAGACTGTACTTTGGAGAATTTGCGCAGAAGCCCCATGACCTGATCCCACCATCGCCATTTTATTACCGGTCTACCAGACGTACTGCAGGATACAATCCGCACTTGGTAGATATCCCGTCCAGTCGTACCTACTCAGCGCTTCTCCTCCACAATTATTATGGGCACAGCCAAAGTGTGGAATCTTTGCCAGCGTCTGTGTTCCCTTCCACATATAACCCGTCTGCCTTTAAAGCAAGAGGGAACAGGCATCTTCTGGGCACGCTCGTTCCATCATAGACCTCATCCATTGCTTTCTATCAGGCGAGATCGAGGTCAAGAGTCACTAAGTCCAATGAGTAATAAAAAAATAAAAACGATACTTGACCATAACTGGCGAAATGAGGGTGTATTAAACCCACACCTCTGCTTAACCTTTTAGGGACTACAGGCTTGATGTTATGTTATGAGTTGTAGAGAAGTAAAAGCTAGTTGTGGGAAAAAAACTATACACATTATGTTTAATTCCGCGCACGGATACTTCCTAACGACTACAAAACCACTTCAATGAAAAATTGCTTTATTTAAGATCGCATACATCGAGACACGAAGCAACAAAATTCGATCTAGAGGAATGTGCCCGTTTTTCTTTAGAATGAATTTTGTTGCTTCGTATCTCAATATGAAACTTTATAAAAGGCAGGGCTTGTTAACGTTACCAAATAACAAAATAATAACCGTTACGTAACGTTAAATTTCAATGTTATACCTACTAACGTTACAAAAATTTAACGTTACTTGATAACATTACCAGTAATATAAAGTTAATTAACAGTAACAAAAATACGATAACTAACGTTAATTTAGCTACGTTGCCGTTCTGTAGGTAAGACTCAGGCAATTTCAGGCAACGTTTTGATCGGCACGGCATCGGAGAGGCGCGAGGGCGGTTTCCCGCCACGCCGCACGCCTCAGGCCCCACTACTTACATCTCACCCGTTTAAAATAACGATAAAATTAATATTCGCATAAATAACGTTAAATCGATTACCGTTATTTTAATAATAACGTTAACTCTGTCAATACAAGGCAACGTTAATATTTACCGGTATTTAAAGCCCTGATAAAAGGTATTAGAACATTGTAGACACACTTACCGCGGTTGCTGTTGAGCCGTTTTTCATAATTCCTTCTCAGTCACGAGATAAAAATTTTTTAAAGGAGTGGCTAGCGCCACTACTTTAGTGGCCCCTTGTTCGCCCTCTTAACTCCACGTTTGTTGATTACTTCTCGTACATCTAAAACCGGCGAAATGCCAGCTCTCCCAGTAGAATTTCGGAACAATTTAAGCTCGTGAAGGATTGTTATTATTCTGTGCAAAATTAGTACAGCCGAGCTTATCTTTTGACGAGCCATGTGTGAATACTGCCAGAAGAAACATATTTTATGAGGCATTTTCATAAATAAACGAGCTGAATTTATTCCTACAAAACGCTGTGTCTCTCGAATATAATAAGCCATAAATTCAAGCAGAATTATTTCGCTCGAATTACAATTTTGGGCCTTATACATCTAAAAAGTAAGTAAATTAGGTAGATGATTTTCGTCGGCTAAAGGTACAATTTTGGGATTTCTCGTCCGTTGTTTCGCGAATATTTCGTACAATTCTCATTATCGGGGCCGGATATCCTTTGTTAAATTACTGAAATTCTAAACACTGCTTCTTAATTAGTATTGGAGGCATTGTTCCTAATTGTTTCTATAGGTCCTTGGGCTTGATTGTATAGCTATTTCTGTAAGTAGGGTAACACTTTTTTACACGTCAAACATATTTAAAAAATTTGATGAGTTCGGAGTTTCCTATCTGACTAGTCTGAGACGTCGGGCCGAAACAAACTCAGAGGTCACAGTCTTTTTTGAGCGGACCTGCAGGCCTAGACAAAAACGTTTTCTGTAGCGTTAAACGCCAGACGCTAACGACAAAATGTATGGCAATGACATTAGGTGTGGAAAGGACACGTAACGTCCCGCTAAGTTCGTAGACAATTTAAAACTTGTAACGAAACGCTAACGCTAACGCAGCGTTAGCGTGGCGTCTCTCATACAAAGCGGTAGACAAGTGGTGTTTTTGACAAACGCTAACGTTAATTTTAGCGTTTATTGTTCACGCTCACTAGCGGAGACTTGGACCCTGCCGCTAACCTGTTGTGGAGTATTTTAATTAAGAAAGAGTTTATTTTTTGTTTAAATGCATTGCCTGAAATTGTTAAGGGCGGCAAATATTGAGGACGCGTGGATTAGGCGTTGAATATATGACTAAATCGACGTAACGTCGGTGTTTCGGCGGTTATCGCCGAAATATCGGAATTTGAGTTTATTCAGCGTTATAGGATGAATAAACGAACATTTTGATACATTGTTATCTTAAAGGTAAACAATTTAAGCACAGGGGCTCATAAGAATGAGGTCATGATTTCTGCTTACCTCTATTGTTTATTATTCGATTGTTTATATTTAAAAAAATACGATATACTTACGTTCTTTTAGAACCTTAGAGTATTCTAAATTTAGAACATAAAAACCACTTATAAAAATAATGGCGTTGAGAGCTACAGCTACACTTGAACTCAAATGTAATAACGTAAACAAATGAGCTCAACTCAACTCTACTTACCTTCCCATAAAATCTAACAATAATGTAAATTGTTCTGGGTTTGCCCGTAGTCTGAATTCCATATTCAATTTTAAAATGTCCTGTTTTTACTCACAGGAACTCATAATCTTTGCTTAAAATCACTTAAAGAACTCTGAGCCAAAATGAAACAGTACATTTAATAATCCCGCCAATAATTACGTTAGTTAGTTTGACGTTTGACATCACTCTCAGTTTGACATTGACGTTCAGTTTTATTTTCGTTCTCACGCTAACTTCCATAGAGAATCTATACTTTTTCCTTCCCGTGCTGCGGAATAAGCGTCTGGCGTGAGCTTGCTATTTTGTCTACCATTTTACTAACGCTAACGTTTAGTCTGCAGCGTGTGCGGAAAAACGTACGGATGTATTTTGTCTAAGCCTGCTGTCCAGACAGTGCACGCATTTGTCAGTAATTGAGCAGTTCAACTCAGAACTTAAGGAGCTTAACTATTCGGCGAACAATACAAAGAAAGGAATTTGGGTATTAAATTTCTACAAAGCGAAAATAAAATAATAATAATTAATTCGCTATATATTTAATGAATTCGCTTTGTTTTCTACAATTGCTTACTTATTAGGGACCTATTATTACGCAATTTAACAAAATAAAAACACATCTTAGCAAAAACTTCACGTTTGAATGCTTTTTAATTGAAATTGCTCTTAAAGGTTGAAGGGGACCATTTAAATTGACTTAGTGAAAACGGTCAGTACAACTTTGACTGTACTCCGTCAAACTTTTGTGACTGGTCAAACTTAGTTAATTAAGCTTTGAACCCAAAATACTCAGAAAATTGAAAAGGCCAAAGACACAATTAAGAACCACGCTACAAGACAAGGCTTGTTAAACCTTAGCGTAAGTGACAGTAATCATGCTTAAAATTTCCGCTGAACTGACCATCTGTACGATCCGAAGTGGTCCTAACGTCAGATTAAGTTTAGGACCTTCAACTACAGTGTTTAGTGAAACTTTAATTAATTCAACTGGACCCTAATAATTTCCAAATGGCTGGATACGTTTTGGACGTTCTTGTTAACGTTCTGAAGTACCGTTGTTAGGGTCGAAGTTTGAGATTGGAAACTGATTAGTCAATACTTCTGGGCCACATGGTACAATGTACATAATGTACATTTGTACGTATGTACATTTAAGATGATGTCCATTCCAAGGTTGCCTGGAAGAGATCGCAGAAAGCGATAAGGCCGCCCATTATATATTTTTAGTGTTTGATTTATTTATTGTTACGTTTTTTTGTTTTGTACAATAAAGTATATATAAATGAATGTTAAGTGCCAATACCTCGTAAGTATATGTAATTTTTCAATAATTTCACTTTTTCATGGTTTTTTTTTAATTCAAAGGTCAAACTCGCATGTTATAGTAAAATCTTTTTCATTGCAACGAAGGCAGTGGGGATAAATACTGCCACTTGCTCACTTCAGATGTCGCTACCATTGACCGTCGTAAAATTTTATAGCTAGCTGTCAATATCCATACAGCTTTTGTAAACAATCCACTTCTTTTACTCATGTTTAAATTATATGCCCCGATGCGCAGCTATTAACTGCAAAAATCCGGGGACCTATGTATTTCACAAAGATGTCAAAAGAAGTGGAAGAGAGAGAAAGCAAAAACCGTGGGAGAGAGCTCTCCGAAGAAAAAATTGGAAACCCGATATTTCGTCAAGAACTCTATATTGTGCTATTCTTTTGAAACCTGAAGACTTTAATGGGAGGAATTCGTATACAGGTGATGCTGCGAAGAGAACTATGTCCGTTTTCTTTATCTACAGGCACTTGTGATGTGATATAATGTAACTTATAGCAAAGATTTGTGTGTGTGTGTTTTGTGTAATCATATTACTCGTAGTTCAGTGCTAGAATTAATATCTCTGAAGTTTTTGACGTTTAATAAACTCCGTTATTTCACGATAAATACTGTCTGTGCACGGTATGCCTACTACAATTGGTTGGAGGCGCGCGGTGGCTGGAGGGGCGCGCGGGCCGCGGTATCAGGATCGGCGCTCGCGCGTTCTCCCACTCCGAGCGTCTTCACTTGAAATCTTACCACGACAAAGGCACTGCGTTTGTTTTTATGTGTTCCTGTATTACACCAAATTGTTATAGTCCACGTATTTTATTTCATCCCTGCAACTGAGCAGTCAACGTAACATCGTCAACAAATACAAAGCACTGTAATCTATTTACCATTTACATTAAAAAAATAACTTCTAAAGTGCAGTAATTTCAACAATATTACACTTTAACTGTCGTTATTTAGCCGTTATTTGTCTAATGCTATAATAAATGGAGTATATGTAAATAAGTATGCGACCTGGAGTCTAGCACGATGCTACAGTCCAAGTCGCATACTTATTTATCTAGTTTTCGTATATTTTGTGATCGGCATAAAAGTAAACATAAACAAAACAATTGCGGTTTGTCGACGGACAACTGTGCTGCCATCTATGATGAGCTTTCAGTTTTTAACCGCATTATTGCAACATCATACATCAAAATGTAGAAATACTATCTTACGAAATCAGAGTGTCTATGGCATTACCTTCAACTTCTATGGGACACGTGTTGAATTCCGACGGTAAAAAGTCATTGCCACTTCGATTAATCAGTTTAATAGACCTGGGACACATTTTTAAAATCTTTATTTAAGGAGCTTGGTCAACAAGACTACTGCCGTCGCACCGTAAGGTTTTCTTATAATCTAATACAGGGTTTTATAAATATAATGCAGTCCTTATGAGTAATTATCTTCTATGAATTCCAATCCGCACAAGTTTATATAATATTCTCGCTGTTTATGACAAAGGGAATGCGAATGTTATTGCATCTTCCCACTTCTTTAAGGCCGTACCCTGACCAAATAACCTTGCGAATTCGTTCCCTCGTTGCCGTTCCCCACCTCTACAATACTTCGTAAAAATTACTAGCACCGTCTGGCGTACAACTTGCAAACTATGAAACTGCGACTAGTAAATATCACAGATCTTAGAATACACGGACGCGGCATTGAATAAAAATATATTTTATTTCTATGAATGAAAGAAACGGTGCGCCTAAATAATTTTGATCATGAATTCAGTGACCTATACTTACGTCCATGAATATTAATTTCTAATTCATTCTAATTTTTAGAATGAAAAAGTGTTATGCGACTCCACGAGACTTTCTCTGTAACAAAAATTGCCGATAACTATAATGTAGTCAAAATCAAAATTCAAGTTGGAGCCACCGTAATTTTTTTCCCTCGTTGGTGTTGTTTTCATGGTTTTCGAGGATGTTGACAACGATTAGGGGGTCAAAATCAAAATTCAAAATGGCGCCTACAACATTTTTCAAATTTTACATCATGGGTATCGTTTTCATAGTTTTCGAGGCTGCTAAAGCCGATAGTGAGGTCAAAATTAAAATCCAAACGGCGGCTTCGAAAATTTTCAAATTTTCCATCATGGGTATCGTTTTCATGGTTTTCGAGGGCAATAAAGCCGATAGTGAGGTAAAAATTAAAATCCAAAATGCACCATGATGTGAAGAACGTGTTCCATTTTCCCACATTCTGTGCAGTTGGGGGAAGGAACTTTTTTCATTAGGTATGCGAACTTATTTAAAGGGATATGTCCAAAACGAAGTATGAGAGCTGTCACAATTTCTATTCTGCCTAAAAAACATGAATCGAATCCCCTTCTCCACAGACCTCTGATCAAAGTGTTCCCTCCAGTTTAAAAAACAATGTTCACGTATAGATCTCATGCAATCGATATAAAATGGCTGGATGTTTAAAGACATGCTGTCACTTGAAGCTAATCTTGCTAATTGATCTACCCTTTCGTTACCTACTAGGCCTACGTGGTTATATTTGAGGGAATGAGGCACCCGACTGGGACTGGGACTGGAATATATAATATACAACATTCTGAAATCAACCGTCGGGCAGTAGCCCACCAGAAACATCACCCGTATGTTCGGAGGATCCTCCCTTTTCTATGGAGGATGAGTGAACTTACACCCTGTTCCTCATGCCTCCATAGGTATATAAATGGCCTCATTATCATCTATTGCTACTCTTTTGAACTTTGTCCTGTAGTCAATGATTCATGGTTGTATTAATAGGTGAAAATATAACGTACTTACCTGTAAGAAGTCAGATCTGAAACGGATTTAGGAAATGCGCCGTACTGCGAGTGGCTACTGGATACCAGCTTAATTTTAAATTCCTACAAACAGGCGCGACTCGCAATGTGCATCGCGCGCGATAGAGGCACCGATCGTCGCGCGCCACGCGGTGCCTTTGTGTCGCGATGCGTGTCGCGCCTGTTTGAAGGAGCCTTAATACTGTTACTGTTTGGTTGCTTATTGTTATATAATTTTATTTTTATACTTTTATAATTATGTGTTTAGTTTGTGATCTTCCTGTGCAAGTCACAATAAATACTTTTTCTTTCTTTCTTTGTTAATAAATCAATTGATAACCACTTACTTTTTTCTAACTTTGTTGCGCACCTACTCCGTACCTACTATTGTAGTCGATATATCGAGTTCTTACAGGTTAACTTTGGCGTCGAATAAAAGTTCAATGTGCCGCACTGCTAGTTGCTACTGGACACCAGCTTAATATTGTTAATAAATCAACTGATAACCAAGGTTTGTTTTAAATAAAAAGTCAGACATTCTCAACCTTCAGGTTAACTCAGGCCATAGTGCAAGCATAGACAACTTTTATTGATACTCACAATTTTATATCTTCATTTTATTCAGAGGAAATCCTAGTGGGGGCAGTATCATTGCCCGCGTAGCTACGACACGGGCTATTATTAAAGTACTCTTCAACCCCTGTCTAAGGTCAGCTCCACCATTTTAATAGGAGCCGTCATTATCCGTGGCAGGGCCTAATGAACGCTCTCGTGATATTGCCAAATGAAACGTCGTTCTCTCTACCACTTATATTATTCTATTTACTTCTGAAAGAATATTTTATTCATTAATTTTTGTAAGGAGCTTTCATCTGTCAAGAAGATTAGCTATGTATTTTGTTGGCATTTTAACATGTTTGTTGGTGGAATTATTTTTAGCTTAATTTGTATTTAAAACATATTACTTAGGTAAACATTTTAAACAGACTACATGTCGCACCTTTGGGAACAAAGCGTCACTTCTGCAAGATTTTACAAAAACAACTTAAATATCCGCGATAATTGACTTTATATACACAGCATGCTTGTCCGTGAAGAATTAGTCAATTTAAGACTGTGAGAATCGCCCTAAGAGTCTAAAACAGTAGTTATAAAAAAATTAGGTAAAAAAAAATGCTCTTCCTGTAATGTTGGAAAATATGCAGAAATGACCCTTTGTTCCCAAAGGTGCGATGTGTATTTATAATCAAGCCTGTCTTTTGCAAATGATTGATCGTGACATGAAGTTATCAGAAAACGTCAAATATATTTAAACATGTAAAATGTATATAGCTTTTTGATGAGCTAAAATATATAATTATACAAATATTAATGTATGTCAATAATTTTTTATTGCCGGTCGGTGTCGACAAAAAATATGGCGGGAGCAAAAGCAGACAACAAAAAACAGCAAGTGTAAATAAAAGGCACAGAATCCATTGATATTTCCACCCGAACTTAGTCGAGGACTGATTTTTTTTAAAATTTTATCCTCGTAGGAAATTAGAAAAAAAAAAAAACACAAATCCCATGTTTTTTTTTCTAATTTCTCATATATATTTCAGTACAATCCATGTTTCAGGACAATCAAACAATATTCTTGAAAGAAAAAAAGTGTTTTTGTATACACCATAGCGTTTCGAGCGAGATTTAGAGAAAACTCAAAGTTGAGGAACAATGTTTGGTCAGCTTAATTAAGTAAAGATTTCATACTTGCACAGTCAAAAAAAAATAAAAATAAAAACTGAAATTGTCCGTATATTGAAGTCACAACTCTTGTATAAAGGCTTTAACACGCACGGGTAAATTGGCAGTATGGTAAACATTTAATTTCCATGACTACCAATAAGTAGAAATTCAAGTACTAATCGAGTCTAACCACTGGCACTAAACAAAATCTTCTAATAAATCTAGCGTTATTTTGTGCCAATTTAGCTTAGCGCCGGAAATAAATCCCCATTGATCCACAAATAGCGATTTAGAGAGCGGTCCCATTCACCGATTAGCTCTGAAAATACGAAACAGTAGCGATCCCCATTTGTAGGTATATAGAATCCAATCAATTTATTTACAACCAAAGATTTCAATCGTAGATTCGCCCTGCCTTGTGAAAGATGGTCGCGTTTCTGTTTCGTTTACATACCTTTGACACATAGCGCCGGCCCTAGCCCTTGCCCAAAGGTAGAGCGAGATTTTTTTCCGGCGTCCTTTTGGTCGACGCTTTTTTTTTATTCTACTATGAGTTTGCTCTTGACTTTAGTCCAGGTCTGGATGACAGAGACAAAGTCTACGATGGAGTGAGCTTACCCAGAAGAAGCCTGTTCACTCTCACTTTGAATAGATTAGGGTTGTATGCGTTCGGAAACACAGACGCAGGCAGAGAGTTCCACTCCTTTGCTGTGCGCATTATAAAAGACGTTTGAAAACGCTTAGTGCGAGTTGGTGGAATATCAACTAGGTAGGGGTGGTAACTTGCAGTGCGTCTAGATGTCCGATGGTAGAAGGGGGCCGGTGGAATGAGGTCGTGGAGTTCATGGGCACACTCTCCGAAGTACAATCTGTAGAAAACCGACAAGCAGGCAACCTTGCGGCGATCAGCCAAGCTGTGAAGCTTGGCATCCACCAGTTTTACGTCGCCTATGAGCCTCTTAGCTCTGCGTTCCACCGAGTCAAGCGCAGCAAGTTGGTACTTAGCTGAGCCATCCCAAAGGTGGCTGTATCTATTTATATAAATAAAAATCAATGTTTGTATGTTTGTCCGATTGTGATGAAACTTTGGTAGGGTAATCTGAGGACGCCCGAGAGGGTTTCGGGCCCAAAAAAAAGTATGACCAAACACTTTTTTACTTTACGTGCAATTGCAAGGCGTTGCGAGCGTTGTACGTGGCAGCTAGTGCTAAATCTATACTAATATTATAAATCTGAAGAGTTTGTTTGTTTGAACGCGCTAATCTCAGGAACTACTGGTTCGAATTGAAAAATTGTTGTATAGATATGGTATAAATGTTGGATAGCCCATTTATCGAGGAAGGCTATATAACATCACGCTACGATCCTTAGGAGCCAAGCGAAAAGAACAAAAGTCAGAAAGAACGCTAAGCGATAACGAAGTTATAGCGCGGGCGAGCGACGGGATACGACGCGATAGGTGGGCCGTAATTTCTCGCGGACGAAGTCGCGGGCAGAAGCTCTAAATAATAATTCACTCAAAAATCTACTTTTATTGCAAATATCAACGATTATTGAATTTAAATTAAATTAAGTAGCTCTAATTAGTATACGCATTTATTTTTTATTGCTATATAATTAAATTTGTATTTGGTTTTAATTTCAATCGGTCACTAAATAATAAAATCTGTTATCTATGTAGATATTTTTATAACATAATTAAAAGAAGATCTACGGATTTATCTAGAGAGGCAATCTACGGATTATTCAGCGTCACCCTACGGATTCTGCGCGGGAGCAATGTTGCTAGATCTGATCTGGCAACATTGCTCCCGCCATCAACATTTTATTTTGCCCTGGAAATTGTTTTTCGCATTTGGTTTTTCGGCTCCTCTTGCCATCTGGCGCCTAGAGCGACCGTTCCTCTCGCTCTACCCCAGGGCAGGTACTGACACACACAATGTCGCAGAGACTTGACTTATTTATCAGCAGACGAGCGTTTAGTAAAAGCGGTTTCACGAGTCGACCAACTCGTGAAACCGCTTTTACTAAACCCAGTCTGCGTCCGTATTCGTTATTTCCCACAATATGGCAACTTTTTCGCACAACTAAGTACGGTGAGGGCAACTCTAACGATTTAAATCTTTGTTTAGAACCTAATCTGGTGGAGGTACCCTCTTAAACCCAAAATGCCACGGCCTATAGAAGAAAACTGCTAAGTGACTGTAATTTTACACAACCCTGGGTTGTGTAAAATTAAATCGGGCATGTGTTATCGAACGGCTAGTTAGCTTAGGGATTATCGGGACCTTTTTAGGGTTGAGTGTTTTTATTTATTTGTGCGGGGGTGAAGAAAATGTTACTAGACAGCGTGTTTCAGAAATGTGTGGTCATTAAGTATTGAAGTTTAGTATTTATGGTATTATTATTTTGCTGATTATTTTTTCGCAATCACGGTGTTGGTTACATGGAAAGAGTTGTTCGATTTGATGGTCTGTCCCACACCCATAAATATGACCACACATTTCTGAAACTCTTCAATCCCTGTCTGAGGCCAGCTCCGCCACTTTAATAGGAGTCCTATTACAGTGGCGGAGGTATGGGGCAGACCATCAAACCGAATAACTTTTTGCTGTGCCTGTACTGTCACTGTTATTCCCTGTTACTGCAATTAGCTGACCCCGCCTTGCTCAAATGGTTCAGGTTTTTTTCACTAACAAATCGTATTATTTTCATATTTTTCTAGTTTTGGGTAGATTTCATGCAAAATTCACTCGCGGTGAGTTATTTGCGCAACTTTGTATTTTTTTTTTTCAAACAAATTAAGGAAACAAATGAAATATTATTATTGCACAGAAATAAACATAATATAAGTAATACCTAGTATTTTTTTTTTGTACATCGAGGTGGATTATGTTAGGTAAATCAAGCGTTGAATAAAACGCTCTTTCTGCCCAACAACATTTCGAGGTATGTTTGATTTACCTAACATAATAATAATAATAATACCAGCCTATAACTGTCCCACTGCTGGGCAAAGGCCTCTTCTCATACAGAGAAGGCACGAGCATTGATCACCACGCTTGCTCAAGACGGGTTGGCGATTTCAGACTTATATTAACTATAAGTCCAGGTTTCCTCACGATGTTTTTCCTTCACAGATGTTAGTAATGTCCAAGATAAACTCAGAAAGTACATGTGAATTGAAAAAGTCACATTGGTACTTGCCCGGATTTGAACCCACAACCTCAAGCATGAGAGGCGAGGCCTTAACCAACGGGCCATCACGACACTACATTACCTAACATAAACCACCTCAATGTACTAAAAAAAAATTACTAGCTATTACTTATATTATGTTTATTTCTGTGTAATAATAATATTTCATGTTATTTATTTAACTTGTTTATAAAAAAAAAATTACAAATTTGCGCAAATAACTCACCGCGAGTGAATTTTGCAAGACTGCAGCCTTAACGATTAGTATTTTTTTTTTGCCCTGGTTTAATAAGAGGATGAGCCTATTGCTAGTAAAGTAGTAACATAGCACATAACATAACATTACGCCTGTATTCCCCGAAGGGTTAGGCAGAGGTGTACCTCGTTGGTCCAGTGGCTGCAAGCGCTACTGCAGAGCATGAGGTCTTGGGTTCGCTTCCTAGGTGGGGCAGAGTTATTAGGTTTTTTTATCTAGAATTTCTCAGTAGCAGTCCGGAGTCTGGATTTATGCCCGGATGGCAATAGGCTCGCCGCCTATTACATGGGACTTAAACATTACTGGCGAAATGTGGGTATAGTATAGGTAAGCCTCTGCCCAACGGTTCGGGGAAACAAGGCGTAATGTTATGTTATGTTAATAGTGTTCCGAAGTATCTTTCTTATTTCGTTTTTCACCGTTAGTTGATGACATCTTCGGTCACGGCAACAGTTTAATTAATCTGCGAGACTTCCACCATTATTGAATATTTTAGAGATTGTTTGTAATGAAAATCTACCGGAACTTGGAGCCACTTTGGAATAACTTCTTTTACTTTCCTCTCGAAGGTAGCGAGCGTTCCAATTTATTCAAACTGTCCAATACTTTTTACTTAGCTACAGTTGGGCACTTGGTTATCTCGCTCTGAGAGGTGAAATATTACGATTCCGTTTTCCAAAGTGAATTAAATTGTTTGCGATGTTTAAATAAAGAAATAATGATCTGACCCTCTTAAGACTTATTGACCTTCTAATGATGTACACTTTGTCAAATTAATGAACCTCTTAAAACATTTTGAGCTTCTAATGATGCACGCTTTTTTCAACTAATGAATCTCTAAAAACTTTTTGAAAGAAAGAAAAAGAAAGAAAGAAATTACATCTGTTTGGCACAGACTAAAAGGTACACATGACACAATTAAACAGCAGATGAAAACAATCAAATAAAAAATGCATTACATTTCGTACGATGTAAGAAATTAGCCGGCAAGTGTGCCTAACGGCTGCGTCAAAAGGCCCAGTTCAGCATAAATGCCAGACAACTAGTGCCTGACGCTGGTTTTCAACTGGACCTGAACTGTGAGGTGACGGATGTAAATCAGTTTTATACTGCAACGTATGTATAAAATAAATAAAACAAATTTGTTTAAGAGAAAAATAATCGAATATGTACATTTTATATGCGACATTTTGGTCGAAAATGAGTCTTGAATGCCATCCTACTTAAAGTCTTATTTTAAGTAGGATGGCATTCATGACTCATTTTCGACCAAAATGTCGCTTATTTACCTTTTAACCGTCGTCGATATGTTATATTTTATTGCCACTTATTTTTTTAATCCCCTAGTGGGACTTATAGATTTCCGTAGGTGTGTCCGTGGCATTACTGCGGGCCCTATCAGAATACCAGCGTTGCGGTATTTATTTTTTTAAATATCGCAGCATTATGCTGAGATAGTGGCTTTTTTGGCCTCGCTCAGGTCTTTTTCTATTCTGTTTTTTTGTTGTTGTTTACAATGTAAATTTTGTTAGTTTTAAATGCTCATTTTTTACAGTTTATTTTTCTTGTGCAAAATAGGAATTATTTGAGGTTCAGGTGCACAATCATAGATAAATATTAGTGTAGCATAATCAGCCTTTAATGTTCTCACGGCTAGGACATAGGCCTCCTCTTGAAGAGAGGGAGTGGGCTATAACCTACTACGCGGGCCCAGTGCGGGATGGTATGCGTAGATAAGACATGTCTTCGAATTTTTGTTTGTCACGATGTTTTTCTTCACCAATTTTAGAACAGTGGTGATGATATTTTACTCACAAAGTAAAGCGCCCGCCTGGGTTCGAACCCACGATCTACAACTCGTAAGTCGGGGCCGTTACCACTCGGCCACCACTGCTCTCTATTAGAGTGATCACTAATATTTATCATCATCAGCCTATAGCAGTCCACTGCTGGACATAGGCCTCTCCAATTGCACGCCATTCAGCTCGATTCTCGGCAACTCTCATCCAGCTGCTACCAGCCACCCTGCGAAGATCGTCGCTCCAACTAGCCTGAGGGCGTCCTACCTTACGTTTGCCGATTCGCGGTCTCCACTCAAGAACATGTCTACCCCAACGGTCATCGGTTCTACGGCTAATATGGCCGGCCTAATATATTTATAGGAAAGCGAAATGGGCATTATTTGAGATTGGATTAAATCTGTGAGTAATTTTAAAGAGCATGTCCCTTTAAAACTTGATGCTACAATGATAAAGTATTATGAGTTTAGTTTCTGAATTCATTGGACATTTTATTGATTGAAAATAAATTTCTGAAATTTATTTTCGTTTGCCTTTTAGCCGAAGAACTCGTTATTTAAACAGATGTATTTTTTAAATGAAAATAACATTTACTTATTTTCGCTCTCTATTTATTTTTTCGTGGAAAAGTAATAAAAAGTTTCCTAATGAATTTTGGTGGTTTTATTTTTATTTCAATACTAGCTGACCTGACCGACTTTGTACTTTTCAAACCATAATGCATACAATAATCCCATAGAAAAAAGGGAAGTTTAGTTTTTTCGGAGTCTTCTCCAATTTTTATTTCCATAAATACCTAATTCAGACTATTCATCATCATCATCATTTCAGCCGAAAGACGTCCACTGCTGGACATAAGCCTCCCCCAATTGGGGGGGTTTGCCATAATCGAAACGCTTTGGCAGGCGGGTTGGCGATTCAGATTATTACGAAGGTTTTAAAACAAAAAATATCCAAATCGTTCCAGCCGTTCTCAAGTGATGCGTTTACCAAAGAACAGCATTTAATTTTTATTATATACTAGCTGACCCGACAGAATTCGTTACTGACCCTACCTACCCTACCCTACCTACCCTACCTAACTAAAACCGTCAATTTTTTTTTTTTTTGATAAAACATATTCTCAGACTTACCAAATGATAACTGACACGTTATGTCAAACGCCATAAAGTTACATTAGAAGATAGAATTACTTAGAAAAATAATATACATTACTACTACATACAAACAAAATTGCCAAATTGCTCCAGCCGTTCTCAAGTGATGCGTTTACCAACGAACAGCATTTCATTTTTATTATTTACTAGTTTTTGCCCGCGGCTCCGCCCGCGTGGATGTCGGTTATCGCGTAAAAAAGTAGCTTATGTCCTTCTCCATGTCCCAGGCTATATTTCTGCTAAATTTCATGACGATCGGTTCAGCGGTTTAGGCGTGAAAACGTAACATACAGACAGACAGAAAGACAGATAGACAGACAGACAGACGGAGTTACTTTCACATTTATAATATTAAGTATAGATAATATAAATAAGTTATGGTTACCCATTAATTACTCTTTTACTTTAAAAACGAAGTTTACAATTAAAGTTCCTGAAGTTCAGACTTAAGGAGAAGTCATTAATATTGATTAGTAAGAGTCATTAAGTGCCACCTTAATCTGATGTCTCCGGAATTAATGATCGAACATTTTTGTCTTCCCGACGTTAATTCCAGTTTGAAATAATTTATTTTGTTCCCGTCTCGCACTTGATCCGTGAGGAAAATTATAAGCGTGGCTTTATCAATATTTGTCTGGGATAATAGCAGACAGATTATCTTTTAGACATTTTGGAAGTCTTGGAAAATAATTGGTTTTCGTCTATTTTCTGGCACGGGAAAACAAGGCAAGTTTAATAATGGAAAAAGACAAAAGCTTTGATTCATCATCATCATCATTTCAGCCGAAAGATGTCCACTGCTGGACATAGGCCTCCCCCAAGCACCGCTACCTCAACCGGATCCGTGTTTACCGCATCCAGCGGATTCCTGCGGCTTTCACAAGGTCATCAGTCCACGTGGTCGCTCACAATGGACCTTATTAGAAGGCTAAAAGTCATCCAAAGGGCAATGGAGAGGGCTATGCTTGGAGTTTCCCTACGTGATCGAATCAGAAATGAAGAGATCTGCAGGAGATCCAAGGTAACCGACATAGCTCGAAGAATTGCCAAACTTAAGTGGCAATGGGCAGGACATTGCTCGCAGAACAGATGGTCGTTGGGGCCGAAAGGTTCTGGAGTAGCGACCGCGTAACGGAAGCTTTGATTAGGTATGACGAAAATAAATATTAGACAAGTTTAGTAATGGAAAAGAAAGAAAAATTGGTTTATTTGTCACAAAAACACGTGTATGCAAAAAGATAAGTTACTCGAATAATAAAGAAAAAAAAAAACAAACAAAATAGGTCTATATCTTATCACGAGCACGGAACAGAAATATTCGGCAGCTGCACGTCGTGACTGTGACAGGAAGGCTTCCACTCAGCATGATGCTGTGCTATGGGGGACCCACAGCACAGCGCTGATTTTCGGTGGTCACCCGAAAATGACGTTCCGTAACCAAGTCAGTTTTATAGATTTGTACAGATTAAATAAATAGGTAATAAAGTTAAATAAATCAGAAATAGAACTTTATTCGATACCTCCCACGCAAAAAGTCGTAACATGTTTTTTTAGTAAAATGAGATTTTAGTACTATAATGTAATATTATATAAATACTACACATTCTTAAAAACTATATTTCCATATTTTCACTAAAAACCGTTTCTAACCCGCTTATAGTCTTATCATATTATGTTTTGCGGCTGATCAACACGAAGATGACGTTAAAAATCTCTCTCCTGAAAAAATTTAAACATACGACCTTATGTGCGGGAGGTGTCAATTTGCTATGATTGTAGGTACAGGTATAAGGTGTTGTACATAAAATAAAGTTACTTAGAAAATAATGCATACAACCAATAAGATGAATAGAGAACAGATGAATTCATAAACTAGGTATCTACGTAATAAATTTAATGTGGTTAAAAACTAGCAACTATCACGTGGACAAAATAATGTAATCTTGATTAATGTGCCTAATACAAAGGTTTAAAAAAAAATTGTGGGTCAATACATTTATTGACAAGGTATGAATAACATACGCAAGTAAGTAAGCAATAACAGCCGCATGGGTCAATCGATCAGGTTAAGCTACGCTTGTCACGGTTGGTCCGAGGATGGGTGACCGTGAGAGGTAGTCGGCGTTGGAGTGCTTTGAGAAGTTTCTCAAAGCCTACCTCTCACGTTTTCCCGTTGAGAAGATCAATGACCATAAACATGGCCAGCATTACATATTCCAGCTAAATCAGATAAACACATTAAATATTTGCCCGGAAATAATCGCAAAAGAAACAAGAGAAGACCGAGAATTACAGAAATCACTTGAAACACTCCATTTAGGCACTTCACTTAGGGAATCTGGATATAAAGAAAATTAACTAACTCTTCAGAATGACTGCATCATAAAAGGCATGAGAGTTATTATTCCACATAAACTACGCCAACGCATATTAGATCAACTTCATGCAGGACACGTCAGAATCTTGAAATTTAAACTTCTTGCGCGGGGTTTCGTATACTGGAAGAATATTGACAAAGATATCGATAACAAAGTTAAATCGTGCAGAACCTGTCGATTAAACAAGAATGGTCCACCAAAAGCCTCTCTGCATCACTGGGAAGATCTAACTGGCCCGTGGCAAAGAATACATATTGATTTCGCAGGCGCGATATCGGGCTATCAACTTCTAGTTGTTGTAGATGCATTTTCAAAGTGGGTAGACTTATGTCTACCCACTTTGAAAATGCATCTACAACAACTAGTCATCTAGTTTCTGAATACAGAATGCGCTCGCCGTAGTTTTTGTAGGGATTATTCCCTACAAAAACTACGGCGAGCGCATTCTGTATTCAGAAACGAGATGACTTATTTGATACCTTTGGATTACCCTACACGCTGGTGTCGGACAATGGAAGACAATTTGTCTCTCAAGAATTCCAGACGTTCTTAACTAGCAATGGCATTATTCACAAAACGATCGCACCGTACCACCCCGCAACTAATGGACAAGCTGAACGATTTGTCCAGACGATTAAGAGATCGCTGCACAAATTGGAGGGGGAAAGTGGTGGGATACTGCAGGTCTGTACAGTTAGAAGTATTCTCCGGGCTACGCCAGTCATCTCAGGCGACTCGCCCTAGGTAAGAACGAGATTGGCAGCCAAAATTAGAGCTCCACCAAAGGGTAGTGCCTTTGGTGGAGCTCTAGGGACGGAACAGAAGGGGTGAGAGAGTTTGCATTCGGAAGCAGAGTACAAGCTCGCAACTACTATGTAACAGGAGGGAAGTGGGTAAAATGGGTTTTATGGACGAGTTGTACACTCTACTTTTCACTTCGATTGCGAGGAAACGAAACAGCAACTTGTAAATATTGTAAATTTAATTAAAATTGAAAAATAATTATGTTTCCCGCCAATTAACTTTTTTTTTCATATTTTTTTTCAGTACTTACGTGTAGGTCGTTACATACTGCTGATATATATAAAAAAAGTTTTTATATCTATGATAACTTAGTAATAGTTTAAATATATTGATTAATTAATATAAAAAATAAAAATAAAATAATTTAAAAAATAATAAACGGACGAAATACAAAGTTTTATTGTGTACTTTACGAGTAGCTGTTGGTATCCTTGCCTTGTTCTTAGAATACTAACGAAACGAATTAAAATAAAGAGGTTATTCTATGAAGTTGAAGTTGTTCGTGTGGCTGTTGGACCGATTTCCTTGGTCTTCGAAGAAGATTTTACTTTATGCTCTAGAGCATAAAAAGCGACTTTATGTCGCCTACACACGACATAAAGACGAACTTTTAGAGCATGAGAAGTGAAAATAATCTTAATGACCAAGACTCCATTAGCCGATACATATTAATGAAAAAAATTGTAGTTTCTGTTTTTAATGTTAAAATAACAGCTTTTTCTAAATGCATATGAAAGTATATACGGTATTTATAACAAAAAAAAAAATATATATATATTGTTTGTCTTTCGGTCTGATCTGTCTGTTTATTCCCGCTAACCTCTGAAAAGGTTGAACCGATTTTGACGGGACTTTCACTGGCAGATAGGTAGCAGATGTTATAAGGAGTAACGAAAGCTACTTATTTTAGATAAAGCCACGCGGGCGCAGCCGGGGGCAGCAGCTAGTTAAAAATAATTATACTAAATGATATAACTTCACGAACTAAACTTGCGTTATCCCAACTTTCTGCAAGACCATTTACTTAACGGGTCATTTTTGCGGCTACAAGATAATGAATGGAAATTGTTTACAAAATTAGTTGGTGGAAGCTGCTTTATCAAGCATCGGAGGGTAGTCGAGACGCGCAATCAAACTTGGGCGCCTCCACCATCTTATCCGAGTCATTGGTGCTAAATGGTAATAACCTTCGTAAAGGCGTGTACAGGCGGGTGTAACGTGTAATGTAATTTATCTTTTAACTAGCAGCTGCACGGTTCACCTTCAGCTTTTCAAAAATACCAATGTTATTTCTTATAACATCAGCTATCTGCCAGTGAAAGTGCTGTCAAAATCGGTACAGCCGTTACGGAGATTAGCTGGAACAAACAGACGGATAGACCGACAGTCAAAAATTCTAAATATTGTTTTTTCTTTTTCTTTTTCTACCTTATATACTTTCATATGCATTTAGTAAAAAGCTGTTATTTTGACATGATAAACAAACACTTCAATTTTATTTATTTGTGTAACAAACGCACACGCGCGTGTTCGTGTGTTTATTTGTGTATTTTTTTTTTGTGTTTATATATGTCGGAGAACGGAAGGTTTTTCTCGTTATCATCAGCCATATTTTAACTACTGTGGGCGTACTGTGGGTAGTGCTGGTTATTGCGCAATAGAAAAACCGTTATTAGAATCAAAAGTCATTTACTCAATCTAAACTGAGAATCAAAATTGCATGAGACAGTCCCCCAAAACGCCCATTCCTTCACCACTTCCTAGTGCTTTAGCTGGGAAGAAGAAGTAGCGGAACAAACTCCCCAGCAGCACATCTGTTTGTTCAGTTAGAAGAACTTGATTCTAAACAGTAATGGGTATGCAAAGTAATTAATGTTGGAACTCGACACAACTATACCGAACGCGCAACAGTTTTTTCGACGTCTTCACTGATTGACCGCCACCGATGAACTTCACTTGTGGAATGTGCGGCGATCACTTGCCGCTAGTCGAGCGTTATATTGTAGACTCCGTCATGCGCCGCTAGGCAGCACTTGCGTCGCGATTAGTCAAGAATCGATGGCGCGAACTCCAATAACTCCATCGAACGCGACTAGATGGCGCTGGCGTATCGGATAAAACTCGTCTCCGTCATAGATGTAACGCGAATTCTGCGTGTGGACGCACTACGAGCATTACATGTAACGCTCGGGCTGGATGGCGCTGGCGCTGATCCATCGGCTGTTGATTTGTTGTCGACAGTGCTCGTTTGTATGCCGTTCACACTATTTGAGTCTGTACACGTCTTTAGATGCTGCTGAGATGTTGTGCTATGGATTTTCAAGATTGGTTTGGTGTTTTATACAATAAAGTTGGTTGGTTGTGGGTGGTTGGCTGTGTAGGAGGCATAATTGACAAAACTCAAGACCTCAGCGTCTGCATGATTTCAAGATTTCAATCAACGATGAGTTAAAGGTTAATGTACTGATATACCAGGATGCAGACTAGTAATTTGATGCATTTCTTCCAGGATGTGATAGTGTGACTCCTTTGCAATAATTAAGCTCCCATGTAGCCTAGGAAAAAATAGATAAGTACATGGAATTCGAGAAAATTAAAGTATGGTGTGTTTCTGAAAATTTCCCAGAATTCTTCAGTAAATTTCACTTTTCTCTTTAACTACAAATTGTATTGCCTTCATTGCTATTTTTATTTGGTAGTTAATACATAAACAAAGCATTCTACGTAACCTAGTAGTTCTAGTGTCCCTAAACATTACGTAGGTACCTAGTTCATTATGGCGTCACTAACAACAATATTTTTTATGGATTGATACGTACCTACCTATTTACTAAAACCTGACAGTCTGTAGGTTATATCAAGAATATGAAAACGAGTCTAAGAATACCTTTTTTAATTTTGAGAATCTTCTTGTCCGGACATTCTTCCTGCACAAAAGTAAGTCTATATCTAAACCCAACCTAACCAGCGCTGGGGCTCTGTTTCACATAGGGTTGCAGCATTATGCTGAGCGATGGCCGTTTTACGTTGACGTGACGGATATTTTCCTCCAACTTGTTCTTTTTATGTTTGTGTTCTTTATTTGCGTCATGTTAACCGCAAATAAATGTAATTACTTTCTTTTGACCTATTTGTAACGTTATCAGAAACTTATTTAAAATCTCATCAATGTAATTTTTGTCAAGGGCCTAATATATTTCTCTTGAAACGCAAAGGCTTTAAGGCTCGTCCTTTATTCCTTACATTCAATAAAGTTAAAGCTTTATTCAAATTTTATCACCGTTCTTAGATATTCGCCATTTCATTAAAATTTAGATTTTAAAGTCACTTTACAGAGTCCATAAAGAAACATTACCATAAGACCAGAATCATGAATACAATGTTTAATTATTGCCTTTGTACCTTATTTTGTGCGAGAAGTTTGGGGACTATTGACACTAAGGGGACCATTGACACTAGGGGACTATTGACACTAGGAGACCATTGACACTAGGGGACTATTGACACTAGGAGACCATTGACACTAAGGGGACTATTGACAATAGGAGACCATTGACACTAGGGGACCATTGACACTAGGGGGACATAAAAAAACCTCGATAGCTTTTGTTTAAGCGAAAGAAATTGTTCCAATCTAGAGATGGGCTGAGTGATGATTTTTCTGTATCAATGACTGCATGACAATGACAAAAAAATATCGATGACGGGGACAATGACAAAATCATCGATGATTTTTATTAGAGTACGTCACTTCAATAAATATATGATTGTTGGAATGATCGCGGAACGGGTTAGTAAAATTATTATTATGCGCGGCATATACCAGCACCGGGCATTTTATCGAAACTCTATGTGGTTCTGTGACTTCAGTGCACAGAACATTCATACTTCTAATGGAGCTTCAGTGTCGTGTCGTGTCGCCGATCGCGCAGTCTCGCAACGTCATCATCACCCCGAGACGTCCGAATCACCGAAATTCGCGTTCGTTCAAGTAATGATTTAGGCATTGATGATTTTGTCGTTGTCATTGAATGATGAAATGATTTTAAAAATATCGATGACTTTAACATGTGACATGATATCGGACTCACCTCTATTCCAATCTTATAGTCTAATCTTAGGGACTAATATGTTCGAGCCGTTTGGGGTTGAAATACTAGGCCCATGGCCCTAGTATTTCAACCCCAAAGTCCGAGTGTCCAATTAGTTTTGCGAGTCAAGCAGTTGGTCGACTCTTCACGTGACCAGAGGGCTGGCCTATTTTTTTTCCAAAGAATCAGCATTGCCATACAACGTGGCAATGCTGCCAGCTTTTTGGGCCCTTTTCCTTTTGACAGCGATGCGGACGAATTTTTTGATGATTTAGGATTATGATTATTCCCCTCCTTTTTTAATATACTTGTACATATAATTATTATTATTTTAAGATCGTTAGCTTTTTAAATGCTATAATGGTTTCTTTATGCCTTTTTTTCAAGTGGTATTAAGTTTCGTTAGGAGCCTGTTGAAAGTTCAATAATCGCTTCTACACTTTTGAAGAAATCAGTTCCGTAGAATGGGGCTATTTGGATTTCGGGGGTTATTTGGAATAAAGTAATTGTAAGATTTGAGTTGACATAAATTGTACCAAAATACCATATCGTCGCCTTAGAGTGAAAACCTCGTATATGCGAAAAAGGAAACTTTACAGGAGGAAGATAAAACTGTGCCTTGTAAAATTTTATTACCACAGCTTCTTCATATATGTGTCTTTTAGTGAGCAATATTCAAACTCGTCATAGATGGCGTTGCAGGCTGCAATTTTTTTTTCTGTGAAACTAAGACGTGCGTTGCGAGGTTTTCCTTACTTAAATGTAATAAAATAAAAATGACTAAAATTGCATTCCCGAGGTTTTCACTCTAAGGCGACGATAAACAGCTTTTATTTTATTTCTGGTCTTGTTAACTTTTACAATTTTTCGTACGAAGATCACAATTCAAATTTATATTAACTCATTGCTTTGTTCCAAATAACCCCCGAAAATCCAAATAGCCCAGTTCTACGGTTTCAAGAAGATTTAGGCTTGCGAATTAGTAGGTAGCTATATTACTACTTACGTCTCGAAACGAGATGAGAAAAAACATTGATATGATGTAAATTCAAGAAGACATTTGCGTTTCATTTGCCTTCATATTGTTTTTCATCAAACTTAATTATGTTTTACAACTATAATTCACTGTCTGAGTTTTCATCCATCATACTACATAAACTCACGCGTTTTTCCCATGGGGGTAGGCAGAAACTATAGAACGCCACCTGCTACGCTCCTTACATACTCATTTTGCTTCGTTTAAATTCATACATCTGGTCATACATGCACGCCGGTTGCGAGTGCTACGCACCTGACCTTTCTGAAGAACATCACTAACTTAGGTCACTATATGTATTGCAACCAACCAACAGTCATACCCACTAACCGAAAAATACAGTTTAAGCACAATTCCTTTACGGTCCAGGCCGCTCGTTTGTGGAATGCATTGCCAGATCCAATAAAACGCGCGCAATCGTTGCACGTGTTCAAAAGACTTGTGAAGGAACATTACTTGTCGTTGTGATTACGTTCTCGTTGATAGCTGTGATAATCTATACTTACACTTCATTTATTTTCTTTACTTATATAGTTAGTATGTATGTATCTATGTATCTATTATAAAGCATATATCTGTGTACCTATTATAGGATATTGTGCTGTTATACTTTTTATTTGCACCAATGACAACCCCATTTTATGTCCACAAATTCACTATCCATGCCAAGGTTGCCTGGAAGAGATCGCAGTATGCGATAAGGCCGCCCATTGTATATTTTATAGTGTTTATGTTTTCCTTTTCTTTTGTAATGTGTTATCTGATGTACAATAAAGCATATATAAATAAATAAATAACTAAAGTATCAAAAAGACATTTCTCCCAAGAGAAATCCTTCACTGAGCTATTAATATTAGACGCAAAGTAGTCTCTGGATTAATGCTTAGCGCACCACATTACTTAAAATATTCAAGGCTTGCATATTCATAACTTGCTTACTAAACTTAGATTTAAGTGAGATGAGTTGTTTTCTAATGTAACTTGAAGCTTGTTGCGTGGCTACTTACAATAAGCTTTAGTTTGGGTTGTTTACATGAAAATCATTATAATTCTAGTGTCGTTTATCATTGCTCTAAACAATTCTGAATTAATGCATGATCTTATGAAGGATTCCCGTAATGATCCATAATTGCAATAGTAAATTTTTACGGGATTGTTACAATTGATGCGAAAGTTGATCGTTTACCAATAAGCAATTGAAGCGATTGAATTGAAGCAATTTATTGTTATTATAAGAGAATGTTTTAATTAATAATATTCCTTAACATTTGCACGTCACATCATGTGGCAAACATGCCTGTACCTAATAATATTGTTACCAGAGAGATTTAAGTATAATTTAATGTCTTTGGTTGTTACCATCTTGCATGCATGTAGTTTCCTGTATGTATGACACATGTTTAAGCAAATAAATATTATCTTATCTTATCTTAGCGTTTGGCAATATTAGATACTATAATTACAATTGATTGCAATTGGTCGTGTCGGGGACCCTTTTGTTAATGGTTGCTCTTACCGAGTTTCGAGTTTTGTTACAAGGCGTTGTGTTCACAGAAACAGGATAGACTGTGATATCACAAAAAAGGAAAATAAGAAAATTATGTACTAAAACTCGCACAGTAAGAAGATAATACAAACTGAATAGTATCGATACCTCGCACGCAAAAAGTCGTAACAATGTTTTTTAGTAAAATGAGATTTTAGAACTATAATGTAATATTATATAAATACTACAAATTCTTAAAAACGATATTTTCAATAAAAACCGAGTTTCTGACCCGCTAATAGTCTTATCATATTATGATTTGCGGCTGATCAACACAAAGATGACGTTAAAAATCTCTCTCCTGAAAAATCACAAATTTAAACATACGACCTTATGCGCGCGAGGTGTCGGTATATCTGCGATACAAACATACAAAAATATAGATATAATATATTGTTGTAAAGTCCCAAAATGTACGCAAGATTTGAATTAAATAGAAAGCAGTTTTATTTTATTTTATTATAATTTATTTATTAAATCATTAGGTAAATAGGCTAGGGTTATGTATGGAATAGAACATCGAGCAAATGGCTTCCACAGCTTAGCTGGCACATACGCACTCTTGTCCATATTTTCCATGACGTTTTTGCATAAATGAGGCTGAATTTCGTTGATGCAGCGTTGAATCTCCTCCTTCAATACACGAGTGGTTGTGGGCTTGTTGGCTAGGACATTCGACTTCAAATAACCCCATAAAAAGTAATCCAGTGGTGTTAAATCATATGATCTATGGGGCCAATACTGATCACCAAAACAAAGAGTACACAACCAGGAAATGTTTCATGCAGTAATCAAATTGTTTAACAGCCAAGCTGAGAAAGCCACTTTCCCGATGTGCTATTTCATATATAACCATAGCATATGTACTTTATGAGTCATAAAGTACATATGCTATGGTTATATAATGAAATAGCAAGTAACAGAAAAACTGCTAATACGAGTAGGCCATGTTAAGGCGACGGTAACCGACTTTTAATGATTTTATACTGAAGATCACGTCTGAACGAGTAGTGTTTATGATTTGGAAAAAATATATGTTAAATTAGAGCATTTTCTTAACATTTTAATATATGAATATTTTAGATTATATTTATATTAAATCGTGAAATTAATTTGTAAAGTTATGTCTAACGCAGATAAAAAACTGAGAATCACGCAAAATCTATCAAGCGTATTTTTCTGAAACCTTTAACCGTTGTAAAGATAGTTTTACTATTGATCTTTTAGTATGTGTTTTATTAAAATACCTTTTGTTTTAAGCATCATCATCATCATTTCAGCCGAAAGACGTCCATTGCTGGACATAGGCCTCCCCCAATCGGAGGGGTTTGCCATAATCGCCACGCTTGGCAGGCGGGTTGGCGATCGCAGTATGGTGTTAAAAATACATAGAGAACACTGCTGCCCATTCTCTAGTAAATCTCTTAGTTGCCTTTTACGACACACACGGGAGAAATTCATAATAAATGCTTTATGCATAACAAATTAATAATGCGTCTTATTTTGGGTAGCGAGTCCTATTACTGGTTGGACGTACGACGCGTTGCGTGAGCTTAGTACAGAACACGCAAGCTAACCTCTCAAGGTCACTTGCATATATCTGGGCCTTAAATAACAATTCGACTACAGATGGGATCAGTGAAAGTATTGTGTGGAACTGGAAAATGAAACCACTGGTGTGCCTGTTTTGTGAACATTCGCAGTTAACGCTCCGTTCACCAAAGATAGGTAATTTTTTTAAGTTGTAGTAATAATAATAAATATCAGTAGGTATTAATGTTATCACATAACTATCCAGTACCATGGGAACCACAATAGTTTTAAAATCATACAAAGAATACATTTTAAAACTCTTACCTACTCTAGTTATTATCATTATTATTGTTGTTGCTAGTCGTATTGTGCGATTACGCTTTGGATGATAATCAGGTCGAAACCTTTAATGTGATCTTACTGATATACTGTGATTGTTGTGAATAAATAAAAACATAAACCGTAACAGATGCTGATCCAACAATTCCGATTGTTTTTAATGTTGTCGAGATAAGCTTTAAAAAGTTGCTTCCCGCATTTGAAATGAGGGTAGAAAAACAAAAACCGTTCAGCGGCCAACGGCAACGGTACATACAAATTCAATAGAGGCGGAAAACTATGTAATTTTCTAAGTGAACACAGCGGAAACGTGCTTACCGAGCTCTACCAGGCTTTATTAAATTTAGACTGAACAGAAATTCTGGAAGGACGCGTCTTAGGGCCTAGTGTCAGCGATTAGCGATGATGACAGCGGCAAATTGTGATAATAATAGTAGTTTTCAACACACTTGCTTGTAAAGTGACTCTTATGACCACGCATTTAGGTTCATAATTCAGCTTTTTATACACTCGTGTTTTTTTACATTTACCTATTACCACACTAGTGGTTTATTTTACTTTTTTTTCAATCTTCGCAAAGTGTTCTTATTATAAAAAAAAAGAATATTTTTGTGAATAAATAAACTATTTTAGGTTACATATATTATGATAAAAAAACTATCAAAATTATCATCATTACATCAAATTATATAGTTTTTACTACATAATATATTAACCTTAATTTGCGTATTTTTTATAAAGGCTGTTTAGTGGTTTTGCCAGTGCCTTTATTTACACCTGCGCGCGCATCGCTAGCGGGGCGCGTGGAAAAAACAAATTCAGCGCACCATTTTCCATAAAATTTTATAACAATACAAGTCTGTTTTTTCCTCGCAAGTGTGTTAATAAACATCATATGAAATGCGTGTGCATTGATCACTACACACTCGGCTCGCGCTCGCCTGCGGGTCGCTTAAATAATACCTACCGTCTCGTTAAATTTACGTTGAAATGTCGAATTTGAAGGCTCGATGAAATGTTACACAAATTCGCTCGTTTGTTTACAAAACCAAGTTGTACCAAGCATCGATCATCGTGCTCATTGTTCGGTTCCTGAAATAGTGACACATTAGAAGAGCGTCAAATAAATGGTCTAGTCTATACTCACCTTTAGGCGAGTGATATAATGGTATCATACGAGATCCCCTTGTATAAGCCCTGTTGCAAAAGTTTCATAAACTACTACTATTATTTTCCAATCAGGAGTTTCTAAATTCGTCTTATTTATTCATGAATTCAAAAACTTCCTGTAGATACAATTACGTGACATAGTAGTCTTTATTTTTCAAACATCTCTGAGCTTTTCACGGAATGAATGGTGATGAGGACAAAATGGCACTGTGTAAGTTTAGTAGTTTACAAAACTGTTACATAACGTGTATTATAACACTAGTGTGAGTTTATAATAAAACCACACGAGTGTTTTAATACCAAGTTATGTGCTTTCATACACTAATTCATCATGCACTTTCATCAAAAACACAATAAAATATCGTAAATATGGTGCCGCAAATCGATCATTCCACCACGGAAGTACGTTCGACAGCAGCCTCTACCACAGACACACTAAAATGTTGGAAACACTAATTTTAAAGTGTCGAGAATACCCGCGGTCACCCGGCGCGTCGTGATATTTTCGACAAAAGCATTATTTGGAAAACTTTTTAATAAACGCGGATTAATGTTTTCTGGGTATAAAAATAAAAAATCAGTTTATTCTGTCAGTCAGATAATAAAAAAAATATTAGACACGTATTTTTTACTTTGTCATATTAATAAAAAATGGCAGATAAAACACATTAAAGTTGGGGAGTGGGGACTCGTTACGTCACAATTATAACAAACTACGTATAAAATCTAGCGAATAGTGATGTCATGCCACATTTAAACTCAATGTATCGCCGTAATTTTTTGATTACGCAGAAATGAAATAATTTTTATATATATTTTTAAATCTTATAAATAGATTCTTTTCTATTTTGTGAATGTGAGAACGTTGTAGGCCTAGTAGACTAGATTTGTAAACAAATTTTATATTTTGTTAAGTAACTGGTACTTGTTGAAAGGCCTACACTGTCCTCCCATACGTATTACCACTGTTATTTAAAAATATTTTTAAGCCAATTGTTTTTAAATGAGTAACCGTGAAGTTACTTGCCGGCTCGTCTCCATAGGAAACGACCAATTGGAACCGTGCACCTAGCTTCCGACGTTTCATAAGTGCCCATGTAGATTTATGTGAAATAAAATATTTTGATTTTGATTATGTAGATCTATTTTGTTTTATTTTTCTGATTACTCCAGTTAATAATCTTTTTGTATGCACGTGTTTCTGTGAAAAATTAACATAATATTTATCTTTTTTTTTCTTATAATACGAATCCTTATTTCATTAGCACATACCGCTTCAACTTTAAGTGGGTCCCACATAAGGGCACCTAGAATCAATTAATTATTCTTGTAAATTTTGACATCTAAAAGTGCCTTTTATGTGCCTATTTGAAATAAATGATTTTGACTTTGACTTTGAGAAGGCTTATGTGTACGTACACAACTATCATAGAGAAACACATAGCTATACCTACGTACCTCTAGCTATGTGTTCCCTGTAATAGCCATAAGTGTGTGTAAACGACGGGGTCAAATAGTGGGGTGATTTTTATGTCAGCACATTACATGGGAGCCATACTGTGCGGGTGAGGCGTTAGTCAAATAAATTATTTGTTTGTGTGCGTTTATATGTCGTAGCGATATGTAAGTTTATATTACGTACTAGCAGATGCCAGCGGCTCCGCCCTCGTGGCTTTTTCTAAAATAAAAGTAGCCGAAGTTACTACTTATAACATCAGCTATCAGCCAGTGAAAGTCCCGTCAAAATCAGTCGAGCCGTTTCGGAGATTAGCCGGAATAAACAGATATACAGACAAAAATTAAAAAAAATGTTTCTTTGTTATAAGTACCGGATATACATAAGCATTTAGTAAAAAGCTATTATTTTGACATTACAAACAGACACTTAAATTTTATTTATTTGTAAGATATTGCCACCAAAACATACGAGGTTGCTACATCCCTACATCAAATGTACATAGCTTATGCTTTTAAACGAAGCATCAGGGGGCCAAGTCTACTAATGTACAAACGTTGCAATGGTCTCTTCATTGTGAGTTTTTGACAGATTTGCCATACAAAAACTGTCAAATACTCACAATCGCAAGACCATTGCAACGTTTGTAAATTAGTAGACTTAGGCCCCTGTTGGCTTTCATGGAGTGTCATTCTGAATTTCGACAATTAATTATTTCGATGATGATGATATTTAATGAGTGTGTTGCCGCGGTACACACGGCTTCACATCAAGCTATAATTTCCAGTATAAGCTGATCTCGCATTGCACGGAAATCCTATATAATGCGAGACCAGCGTAAACTGGATTTATATAGATTGATATGTAGCCGTGTGTACATAAGCAGTATTTATCTTGAGTTCCGCTAAAACTCAGCCAAAAGTTAGTTTCGGTGAAGGCTTTATGGAGTTTTCAGGATAAAATCTGACACCATTCAGTGTGTCTTTCATTATTTGGGTTATGGTCTTGTTTTGCATTACATTTATTCCTTTTCGAGCGATTAAATGATTAAAAGCATGTGGTGCATGAAGCCTGATTTATATAAAGTGTGGGTAACATATTTTGTTAACTTTTTCGTTGTGTTGTTAGTTACTATTAAAAATAAGAAATCTAAAGTATTGTCACCAACCGACGTTAAACAGTTTAAAAAAAAAACATCCGGATACGCCTACGGATTGCCAGTACCTGGCAACAAAGGTCAGTTGAACTTTATAAATCTAAATGTATCATCTCTATAATTACGTTATTTTAGCATAAGTTATTCCAACGAGTCTGTTTTTTCCTCGCAAGTGTGTTGAAAAACGTCGTATGAAACGCGTGTGCATTGATCATTACACACTCGGCTCCCTTATCGCGCTCGTCTGCGACTGGCGCGAATAATACCGCCTCGAGTGTAATGACCAACACAGCACACTCGTATCATAATGTACTATTGAAGTTGCTTTGACAATGTGCATGAAAGAGTATCAAGGCGCGCGCAGACTGGCGCGATATCGCGGGCGCGACAGGCAGCGCGACTCTTATCGCGCCCGCGATATCGCGCCAGTCTGCGCGAGCTTTAACCCTCGCATACATCACCGCTGTCAGTCGAACCCTATCTCAAGTTAAACAGATGTATGTACGTATCTATTAGGCAAGTATTACCGCGGCAACATGACGGTAATACGTTCGGTGACGTTTTCATTTAAGAAATAAATAGCGGTGGTACGTGGTACGCATTCCACTCAACAATGTAAGTTTGTATTCTGGTGGAGGCGTGCGAGTCGCGAAAATTTGGAGTGACGTCATGACGTGTCTCGCTGTCAGGATTGGTTAGCGTTAACTTTCTTTTAAGGGTAGATAATATAAGCTTCTTTTAAGAGTTCCGTACCTCAAGAGTAAGTTTTTACTTATTTAAAGTAACAACTTGCAAATAATAATGAATAAATAAATGCTTATGATTTTATTTTACTGTTTTAGTTTAATTATTTTAGTCAAAACAGTTGAATTATTTTTATATTTTCTTATACTGAAAAAAAAAAAAAAAAAAAGTAGTTGCCACAATAAAGATTTTGTTTAGATTGACTAAGGCCCGTATTACAGAACGTCACTCAATACTCAAGCATTACTTAAAACTAGATTCAAGCCATTTGATTGGTTGAAACTAGTTTTAAGTAATGCTTGAGTATTGAGAGACGTTCTGTAATACGACACTAAGTAACTTGTTTGCATCTGAGCCTATCAAGCACAATGATCACAGCTACTACTTTTATTTGATTGAGATTTTAAACGGGATCTTGATTGGAGTTATCACAAAACCTATTTGCAGCAATTAAGTCAAAACATAGTTGCTCCAACCAAGATTATTAGATTCAAGTTTGAATGATCTTTATTGAAGTAATCAAAATGCTTGATCGACACAACTAATTTACTTTGTTACAGTTAACATTTTTTTAACTTGTCTCTTTTTTAACTCTTCTACAATGGTGTCATGTTAAGGGTAATCGAGAATCTTGTTTGAGCGTTCAATCATTTGAACTATAATATAGTATTGTTGCAATCATGTCGTGATGATCAACTTAACTAAGATTTTGAATAATATAAACAAGATATCGTCAATCAAGCTAAAACGTCATTTGATTGAAGTGCATTTTTTTCAGTGTATCGAAAGTTCGGCATTTGAACCGAATTTCGACCGAATGCCGAAGTACGGTTAAACCGAATGTGAAACGAATGTCAGCCCATCCCTACTAAATACAATGAACAATACAATACGCTGAACGAATTTCAAACCTTCAATTGTTTGAAGTTGACAGAAGCGGAATGATGTTTTCAATACGTTTAGCGCTAAACGTATTTAGTGATTTGTGATTCAAGGACTTATTAGATTATATTATATATTATGAAATATATTTCACCTCACTTGTAGTAGGCATCAGTTATTCATCATTTCAGCAGCTGGACACAGCCCTCCCCAAAGCACTGCCACTTCGACCGATTTTGTGCTTGCCCCATCCAGCGGATTACTGCGACATTCACAAGGTCATCGGTCCACCTTATGGGAGGCCTTCCAACGCTACGCCTTCCGGTACGCGGTCGCCACTCCAAAATCTTTCGGCCCCAACGGCCATCTGTTCTGCTATGTCGGTTACTTTGGTGTTGGTTCTCCTGCGGATCTCTTCATTTCTGATTCGATCACGTAGGGAAACTCGGGTGGGTCTCATTATTCCCGTTGAGCTTTCCCATTGATGGTAGAGTGGAGTTTCTTGCCGGCTCTTCTCTACAGGAAACGACCAATTGGAACCGTGAACTAGCTTTTGACGTTTCAAAAGTGCACGTTTATGTGAAATAAAATATTTTGATTGATTGATTGATTGACGGTTATTAATTAATTAATTACTGATACTACTTGTATCACTATTCCCGTTGCGCTTTTATACCGCGACTACGCGGCTTTATTTCAATTCTCAACTCGATATTATGACCTCTTTATCGATCTGACCACTAGATATTGTTATTGATATTTTATTTTATTTTAAGTTTTTTTTTGGTATTTCTAGACACTCAAAATATTAATTTCTTTCAGTGCCCAATTTTTGCTCCTGCTTAATTTTCGGGAAAGGAGTTTGAGAATCATCCTCAAGACAATCCACTATTTGAAAGATGGTTGTTGGGTTGAAGTCATTGGGGTAATTCAAAGATACCAACTAAGACATCTTCAAGATAGATAATTGGAACTTTATTCCGCACATTACGACGTTAATTTTCCTGCCAGGGTTGCGGGTTTGTCCGAAAGGGATACCGTGGCCCTGGCACACAGGCAACTGAAGGAACACGGGTGGGTTTTCAGTAAAAGTCTGACACGCCCTTCCGCTCCGGCCAGAGCGGGAGAATCACAATTTCCCACCAAAAAAAAAAAGGTATTTGATGGAAACAAAACATTACATTTTTCAGAAAATGAAATTGTAAAAATCGTTGGTAGTGATTGCACGTGTTCAAAACAGCAGCCATCCGAACTGCGTAAAATGTTATTGGAAATACCATCACAAAAGTTCGAAGAATTTAGGTTTGCCATTATAAATAGAATTGAAAAGTAAATTAATAAATTTATTTTTACTACAAATATGTCTACTATGCGTAATTTGATACATATTATTTGTTACACCCTGCTTTGACAGTTATTTGTTTACAAATAAGGTTTCATTGTACCGTGTGGTGCCGGACGTAAAGAATAGCACCATCCTATTTCCTCCCGTGGGTGTCGTAAAAGGCGACTAAGGGACTTACTAGAGAATGGGGAGCAGCGTTCTCTATGCAATTTTAACACCATACTGCGATCGCCAACCCGCCTGCCAAACGTAGCGATTATGGCAAACCCCCCATTTTGGGTGTGGCTTATGTCCAGCAGTGGACGTCTTTCGGCTAAAATGATGAAGGTTTCATTGTCTTGATAGCCACTTTCTGTAGGATATCGTCGATTTCGATTTTTCACCAGGCTTTTTAAAATCAAGACAATTTGTAGGAGGACATGAGTCTCCCTATTTCCATTCGTCGTTTCTTAAGGCAATGGGTATGTATAGTGGGATTGATTAGAAAAAATCGTGCAGTCTCAGTATTACCATTGCAATGGGTAATGGGAATTAGTGAGACCCACTTGGAAACTCCAAGCATAGCCCTCTTCATTGCCCTTTGGGTGACTTTAATTAAGCCTTCATTCAGTTACGTGCATTCAATTGTATGCTCTATCTCTCTTAAAATAAAACACATTTACTGTTGAGGATATTTTATTGGGGATATCTTATTGGGGATATGTTGGGGATATTTTATTCTAAACAAATTGAAGTGATATTTTGATATTTTCAACAAATATTTCGGTCGGTTAGCGGTTGATTCGGTTATTTTTGTAGTGTTACTTTAATAAAAAAGTCGCGTTGTTGTTGTTTTCGGTTAATGAGATAACGTTTAATAAAAAAATAATAAATATTGTAAAAATCCCTTTCTTATAATAGTGTGGTGTATGTAATGTTCAAGTAAGAAGGAAAGTTCATTGAGTTTAACTTAACAATTTTAACATGCATTAGTAGAATATTCGACCACGATTACCATGTTGCAGATACTTGAATAAAAATATCGACGCTTGAAAGGCAATATTGACCAAACGACATGTTGGCAACTTTACACTATAATAGAGCATTTTAAAGTATTTTTTTCCAAAAAATAAAAATAAAACTTTAAAATGGAGTTTTTATATTTTTTTAGTGGAGTATACTCTAGTAGAGTATACACTGGAGCATTTTAAGGTTAAAATAATAATAATAATAATAAAAAATAAAAAATAAAATAATAATATAATATTGCCTTTCAAACGTCGATATTAACTAATATTTTCTCTTTTTTTAATCAATTTTTGAATTTTTTTATTGGTTAATATTTAATAACCAATAAAAAAAATCAACCAGTATTGTACGTATATATGTACTTTAAAATATAAATATAAATAAATAAAATAAAATATTAATATTCGTATTTCAAAATGTAAATTTTATTTGATTGTGTGGAATTAATAAAGCTTGTTTATTTATTTATTTATTTAATATAAATAAAAATATTAGAGTTTTCGTACATTTTAACTTTTAAGATTTTTCTATGTCTAGTCTGATGCATGATTAAATAAACCCTTTCACCCATATTAAACCACACATAAATATTAACTCGCTCAAATAAGTTAATTTCTAACTTCGGAATATAATTTGTAACGCTGCGGTATTTCTGCTCGGTAATATAGTGGATGAAAACTTTATGTAAATTTTGTTCAGCACAGTGACATCCAAAAGTTTAAATATTTAAATTAACTCGTTGAAATATATTACAGCTGACCTTTATTTACACATTGTACCACTGTGGTTATATTGAAAATTGCTCTTTAGTTATCTGTACACACCCGTTTCAATTATTTATGCATAACAAGTATTAGTACGTACTGCTACAAAAGCCCTGGTAACGAGTAGGGTTTTTACCTAAAACCCCGACATAATTTCCCCTCCCGACCCTTGCTGAATGAAGCGCCAGCCCGCGCCGTAGCTGAGCCTGTAGTTTTAATAAATTCCCCAAATAATAATATTTATCCAGATTTGATCCAGCCTGTCCCACCTTGCTGTCCTTTCCCCAGCTACGCCATAAGCCGAGGTTCATACCCCACAGGGGGTGCACGTAGCGTGCAGTTGCTTAGTTTATAAGTTCTATGCCCTGTCGCTCACACTGGGCCTTATTAGAAGGCTAAAAGTCACCCAAAGGGCAATGGAGAGGGCCATGCTTGGAGTTTCCCTACGTAATCGAATCAGAAATGAAGAGATCCACAGGAGAATCAAGGTAACCGACATAGCTCGAAGAATTGCCAAACTTAAGTGGCAATGGGCAGGGCACATTGCGCGCAGAACAGATGGCTGTTGGGGCCGAAAAGTTCTGGAGTGGCGACCGCGTACCGGAAGACGTAGCGTTGATAGGCCTCCCACAAGGTAGACCGATGACCTTATGCAGCTAGCTAGCTTATGCTTAGCAGCATATGCTGTGAGAAAAATCCGTCAATTTACTGATGTAGATACCGCTAGGCTAGTCTATTTTAGTTACTTTCATAGTATCATGTCTTACGGTATTTTACTATGGGGACGGGCTGCAGATATCGAATCTATTTTTATTCTACAGAAAAGAGCCATCAGAGCAATATATGGCCTCCGCAGGCGCGATTCTCTAAGGGAACTGTTTAAAGATATTAACGTCATGACGGTACCTTGTCAATACATCTATGAAAACATCATGTACGTAAGGAAAAATGTAAATATTTTCAGTAAAAGAGGTGAAAGACACAATTATAGTACCAGAAATAGGGACCAATTAGTTCAACCAGGTTTCAGACTGGCTAAAGTAGACTCATCCTTCATGGGGTACTGTTTAAAATGTTACAATAAAATACCTCCCCACATACTCCAATTGAACGAAACAAAATTTAAAACTTGTATAAAACGCACACTATGCAGCCAAGCATATTATAAATTGGGGGATTACATCGCTGACAAAAATGCTTGGCTCAATGCTGGTCCTGCTCCATAAGGGCGCATAAACTAATTGATTAGCATTTGAAAATATTATTGGAGCTGCTGAAGATTGTAAACTATTTTTGCATTGTATAAACTCAATGTCCTTGAATTATATAATTGCATAGCACAGGTGTGAGTACTATGTACTATAGAGCTACCATTTACCGGGTAATATGTCTTTTATTGACTTGAATGTGCCCTGGCGGCTGAGAGTATGTCATGCTCACTCAAATGTCTCGCTGGTGGTGGCGTGTGTGTTGGATCATTAAGTTCCCTTCAAAATGGTTGAGCTAAATGGTGCTGATCCATGCGTCATGTTCGTGAACGGGCGCCGTCAGTTGGGACTGGTCATCTCTTAGCTGCCACGGCTTATTTTAATTTTTGTGAATTGTTTCTATTACGGACGCTTCTAACGTGCACGTCTTTCTACATTGTTCTCACATGTATAACTTCAACATGAATGATGTAACCCATATTTTGTAACAATATTTTAAAAGAGTGTCCATGGAGTTTCTTGTCCGTTCTTCTCCATAGGAACCTACTACGCTTTGGAATGGGCAACTAGCTTCATCTTTCTGACTGACCGACCCCTTGCTTGACAATTCAAAAGTACCTGTAATTGGTTTATTTGAAATAAATGCTTTGAGTTTGAGTTTGAGTTTGAGTTTATGAAAGCCGCAGGAATCCGCTGGAGGCTGGAAGCACAAAACCGGTCTAGGCGGCGGCGCTTGGGGGAGGCCTATGTCCAACAGTGGACGTTTTTCGGCTGAAATGATGATGATGATGCCCTGGCTGGAGGCTTTGAGTTCTAAGCGAACTCAAAGCCTCCAACCAGGGCATAAAACTTTGATTTTGCTTAAGACAACCACAGGAAAGCCCGGTTAAGTAGTCACGACCTCTCAAGGTCAACCATGAGATGCCATAAAAAAAAGGGTTTTTACCTCAAGCACACATAGAGCGTAAGTCAAACAGAACTTCTAATCTATTATCTTTCAAATATTAAAGTATTATATACATACACAATAACACTCATCACATGCATACATAAACCCATCACATTCACACTCACACTCATCACTTACACACTTACATTCATCACATACACACATACATTTGGTTACCTTTTAGTCCTAAGTTAATTAATTATACACTGAAACCGGTGCCTTTGTTAACCTATCTTTATTGATTCATATTTTCTGTCGAAAGAGACTGGATCCTGCGACACAGGGTCAATAAAACTTTATTTTTATTTTTTTTTAATTTATATTTTTAACAATTTATGTACACACATATAAACAGACAAGAAGAAAGGAACAGAAAAATACGTACAAAGGTGATGCTTATTTCTTATTTTTTATTTCTTATTACTTAGATATCATTTTTGTATGTGGCGTTATTTCTCATGTTTATTATCGTGCCCGTATAGCTATTTATTTATTATTGTATTGTCATATACTTCTGTATTAGCCGTAATTTCAGCAATTTTCCTCCTTCTAGCTATACCGTTGTTCACACAGTCCTTCCATTGTTTCTTTGGTCTTCCCCTACTCTTATGGCTGTCCACATTCATACTCTAAACTTTCCTCACGACATTTTCTCTCCTCCGCATCACATCCCTTTGCCAAAACAACCGATTTCCACACAATTTTTTGTCACATTCAGACTTTCTCTTCCTCATGGCGTAATTTCTATAAAGTCAAAGTCAAGTCAAAGTCAAATCATTTATTTCAAATAGGCACGTAAAATGAACTTTTGAAAGTCAAAAATTACATAAATAGTTAATTGATTCTAGTTGCTCCTTCCAAAAGGTAGTTATGTATGCAGAAGAATGGGCCAGAAACTCCATACTTACTCTTTTAAAATGTTAACAATAGTTTGTATACATTAATTAATAATTATAGGTGAAGACGATGTACCTAGAATAAAAATTACTTACCACAATTGGTAAAAAGAATGAAAAGTGAAGTAATGACAGAAAAAATAATAAATGCGATAGGTACATGGTGCTCACATATTTACAAACATTGTATATGATTTTTCAAAAAAAAATAACATATAATAAGTCAGTGTGTGAGTTAATTATATTAATCATGTTAAACAGTCTTATCTTGTAGATAAAACTCGCCTCTTAAAAATATAATTTCATACCTTTCCTTTAGTGCACACTGACACAAAAGTCATTCCGAGCTAATTTGTGATTCAAATACCAAATCTTACCGAATAAAACAGAAGGAATATTTATTTTAACGTCTCTTAACAACACCTGAGGAGGATACCAAGTTTAATTACTTTTAAACTTTAATTAATTTAATGAATTTGCATAATGCGGTCCAGCAGCTTCCAACTACGAAGATGAAGGTAACAACTTGTGACTTTAAGAGCGCTGTCATCGGTCCACCAGCACCACTCCTTTGATCCCTCTCAGATAGACTTTCTATATACCAATTTACACATCCCCTCTGCTGTTCCTAAATACCATCAACCATACTTTCACCTAACTCAGATACCCTCTTACATCACTCACCTTTCATACACTTTCTTCAGCTACTTACACACACTCTGGTATTTTCTAAAACTTTTTATTTTTATATTTATTTAATTACATAATTTTTGCTCGTTTATTATCTTGCATTATTAATATGTCGTGTAACCATATAACAGGCAACTAGCCGCGGAAGGGCCCTGGAGACCTGTAATACAGGTTTTTATAAACCTACCTCAGGCTCCAGTCTCTCACAGTTAGCTCCTTGTTCGTGTACTACTGACAAAGTTTAGCTTTAAGTTCATAACTCTATCAGGGGGGATTTGTGGAATCAGCCGAATTTTGGAGGGCCGGCGCCACGTTGTGTAAGCAGCCCCACAAACTCGGTAGAACAATACAATTTCCACAGTAAACTCTGGTATCCTGCTGCATTACAATATTGAACGATGATGATATTTAGGTATACAATAGCAATATTATGGAATATTTTAAATCAACGAAAGAAAACACTGTGAGGAAACTGACTCTTGGTTGGTTGGGGTTCATGTCACGTATCTTTAATTTCGATCTAGTAGACTATTCTAGTAGATCGAAATTAACCTTTGACCGCCACAGTCATGTATAGATATGACAAACCAAAATGTGCCTAGCACGCCACGGTTACGACTTCATGACAGACTTATAAACGTAAATCTGTAGGATTAAAGCTCATAAAACAAAATTGTCTTTTTTTTTTCTTTTTTTTTCTAATTATGTTTCTTGACTCATCCTTATTTATATTAGTTGAACTTATTTCTTTATATTTCATCTATATTAGCATAAAAGATGACAAAAACTCGAAAGGATGACGTGACGGTATTTTTGATGTGGCGGTCAAAAGGTTAAAGACACGTGGCACCCACCAACCCCAATCAACCAAGAGTTCCCGCAGTACCTACAGCTTTTAAACAGAAATATTACAGGCCGATTAACCTTTTAACCGCCCCGGTCGGATTAATACGACAAAATGTTTTCGTGCCCGTGCCGCCTCAGTCGTATTTATACGACTGAGGCCAATAACTCGAAAAAGTAATACCAATAACTCGAAAAAGCCTCACGGTGGAAAGTAAATTTGCTTACTGCTTTCGCAAAATCCTTGTCACTCTTAAATAATACGCGAGTAACGCTGATTTCCCCCATAAAGCAGTTTACCCAAAAGCCTAAAGAAAACGCCGGCTCAAGTTATAACGTTTATGAATCACAAAGTGACAAGAAGATTTATGATTCTAAACTTTTTTTTGCAATTTTATCGTGCGCTGACGTGGATTAATGCAGCCAAGCTCATAAGCGAGATGAAACTGTTTCATATTCATATCGGCCTATTTTGGCCTTATTTTTGACACCCGTTTTATCTTTGCATATTCAATGACGTTGCAAGTGTGGGGTTGAATATTAAGATTTTGTACCGAGATTGGAAAGGTCTCGGTAAAACGGAATTTTGAGAATTTGATTTGCGTTCATCTTGCTGTCACTGTCTGTATCTCAGTGTCTATCATTCTGTCCCCCTGTCAAACTGTTTGCTTTGAGATAGAATGTGATGCAGAAAATAAACGATTTTCAGTATGTGAATCCCAATGTACATACTGAAAATCGTTTATTTTCCCAAACATTAATTGTTTTTTTTTGTCCCAATCATCCAGGTCCAATTTCATGTTTTCGAGCGTAGTCCTTATATTTTCAGTTACTCACATATGTAATATTTCTGACGAAATATTCTTCAGACAAAATTGAACTTGCAAAACACTTTACACAGAATAATCTAAAACACTCAAGTCTCAAGTGTTCGTTAAAATGCTTAAAGACAGACTTAAGGTTTTAAAATGCAGCATGTTTCGAGCGAGATTAAGTAAACACGAGCTAATGGAGCTCCCGAGCTAAGAGATTCGAGCGCCCTCTAACGAGTGACAATAAACATTAAATTATATTGTTCGCATTCGCATTCAAATTCGTGTCGCGAACTTGAATGAATGTGCGAATCCAGACATTAGGATAAGTGACGTTATCTACATTTGAAATGGATATGTTATTGTGTTAATGTACACATTTACATTTCTATTGAATTGAGCCAATCTATACATCTCACACCCTAAGAACATAAATGGGCACTATATGAAAATGTTAATTGTACAGTATGGCCGTTTTAAGTCTTTTTAAGTATTGCATGGGAACTAAAAAAATTGAATTGGATTGAATTGGCTTAAAATAACAGTTTAAGGGCCTATATTACCTCAAATGGCTTAGCATGATCCCCCGTTATGTCGAAAATACTGCAGCATTAATTTTGAAATAAATATATGGTAAAGTTGAGGATTAATGTTAAGTACTATGTTAGCCGAAAACACGATTCCATAAAATTTTCTCGATAGAAAAAAAATACAAAGTTACCTCCAAACCGAACAATAAACCGCTGGTATTCAAAAAATACTTCAAATTAGATAATGAAACTTTGCATATTAACTGAACTAACTATAAAGCAGATCTTATGTTATTTACTTTTTTTAAATGACCATTATTTTCACTGTAAAACTAAATTACCTGAACTATCAGCGCCTTGGAGCCTTTTCCCTGCCGCCCTGTCTCGCTTGCTCGCGTGACCGGTAGCAATAGTGTGCGAGCGAGATACAGAGTGAGTTAGCGCTGAGGTTGTACAGACTCTTAACTAACGCTGTTTCAGTATCCAGTGGCATACAATAAAATTACTGATTATTTATCAAGGGAAAAGCAATTAAAAAAAAAATGCATAGTGTCGGTTATAATTTCATAGTTATTCAAAACTATGAAACTATAACCAACACTATGCAAAACTTATGCATTTACTCACTGTAAATATTCGAAAGCAAATTTATAAAATAAGTGGCATTTGACACAAAGTGCCAGTTTTTAACTCATCTCGACAAGGATTCCCTCCGGTCACTTGTCGCGATCTGGGCCTCAAGTCTGCTATTACAATAGTGTCAGAATGGTCTCTTCATTGTGAGTTTTTGACAGATTTGCCATACAAAAACTGTCAAATACTCACAATGGCGAGACCATTCTGACACTATTGTAATAGCAGACTTGAGGCCCAGGGGCCTAAGTCTACTAATTTACAAACGTTGCAATGGTCTAGCCATTGTGAGTATTTGACCGTGTTTGTATGGCAAATCTGTCAAAAACTCACAATGAAGAGACCATTGCAACGTTTGTACATTAGTGGACTTGGCCCCCAGGTATAGTGCTAGTTTATCAATTACCGTCCGGACAAGTTGTGACAAATTCATAAGTGACACTAGCGACATCTAGCTAAAATTAGGCGCATTAGAGCTACAGGGGTTTTCGCATTAGGCGCGTTTCGACATAAATGCATTTTGACTGTATACATAACTAAAAAACGTAAATTTTTGTATAGTGCCACTTTTGTTTTAAGGGTGCGATCTATACTTATAAGTTTCTAATAACAAAATAATAGCTTTTTACTAAATGCTTAAGAAAGTATATTGTACTTTCTGAAGCATTAGGTAGACGGAAATTATTTTTTTTTGTTATAAGTATATAACAAAAACACATTTTCAAAATTTTTGCTGTCGGCCTGTCTGTGTGTCTTTCTGTTCGTTCCAGCTAACCTCCGAAACGACTGGACCGATTTTGACGGGACTTTCACTGGCAGGTAGATGATGTTACAAGGAGTTTAACTTAGGCTACTTTTAGTTTAGAAAAAGCCACGCGGGTGAAGCCGCGAGCAGCAGCTAGTTGTGAATAAATATAATTTTAGTATTCTATTCTTGCTCTTCCATTATTTTCTCTAAGCTAGCAATGTTGTTACACGTAGGTATTGGTGATATTGAATGTTCAAATTGAATTAGATGTCGCGCGATATTGAAGAATAATAGCACTCGAGATATCAATTTATTCACGTCTTCTTGTAAGCTTAATAAAGGTGAAGTAACTTTTAAACATTAATGTATTTGATTTAGACTCCAACAATTGGTATTTAAAGAATTTCCAGCTAGCATTTGTATTAAAAAAATTTATTAAAAAAAAAAACACACATTAAAACATGAAAAATAACTTTAATTTCGGAAGTCGGTATCCTTGGTTCTGTATCTTAGTTTGTTGCCAAAGACAAAAAAAAAACAACCGAATTAGAACCTCCTCCTTTTTGGAAAGCCGATTAAAAAGACCCACTATCCACTGAAATTCCTTCCACATTATATTTGCCCAGCTTTGCTTTTATTACGGTATATTCAATTACTTGGCACTACAGACCGCAGAAGATGAGTAGCTTCACGCCACAGCCCACATGCCACGAGGTTTGTATAGTGGCATGCTTCTGACAAGGGTACCATCCCTTGAACCAACTTCTTGTAAATATTAGGTACTTCGGTACTTGCCAAAGTTTCAGACGTCTTTCAATCTTGGGTATTTACCTACCTTCAAATATTTGGTAAAATAATTAGAGGTATTAGAGAGTTCGTGGAATTTGCTTGAGTTTGATTATATATTGTTTTTGTTGGCTGTTTGGTTATAAAATTACATAGTACTGAATTTAGATAATTTTACAAGGATATATGTGTATTATTTGTAATCCTAACCTAACCATCCTTGTCTGTTAATTGGTAGAATTGTCAAAGTCCATCCAGACACGCGATTGAAAATAGATTACATCAAACTAAAACAAAAGGTTAAATACACTTTAACGAAATCGACAATGAAGATGGTTGACTGGTAGAAAATGCTTCAGGCATTAAGTCCGCCTTTGTACAGTATTTTTTTACTTGTGCATAAAGTTGTAATAAATAAATATTAGGACATCCCTATTATCCATCTTCATTGTTGATTTCGTTTCGTCCGTCAGTCAGATAATGAATGCTGACAAATGCGTGCACTGAATGGACAGGTCCACTCAATCTGTGTGGTTCTTTCTTCAAAAGACCATTTCAGACACCAATCTACATGGTCTTCACATGATTTGACCAACATTATGTCTGGACTTTAAAAGAGACTGTGACCTCTGAGTTTGTTTCGGTCTTTCTTCTCAGAGTAGTCAGATACGAAATGCCGACCTCATCTAGTTTTAAAATATGATTGACGTGTAAAAGTGTTTGTAAAAACCTACTTACAGAAATAAAATCATTTATCATTTAATAAAAAAAATATTAGACACGTATTTTTTGCTTTATCATGTTAGTAAAAAATTACTTAGATAAAACACATTAAAGTTGGGGAGTGGGGGCTTGTGCGGTTTAAAGAAATTTATTTCTCAAAAGAATGTTCTTTTGAGAAATACATTTAAGTAATTAAGAAGTAATTTAAGTTTCTAATATTTAAGTGAACTATGTATGTACATAGTTCACTTAAATATTAGAAACTTAACAAAATATCTTAATAATAAACATAATTGAGAATAACATATTGAGAGCACAGAGTGACGTCATGCCACATTTGAACTCAATGTATCGCCTTCGTTTTAAGATTATATAAAAAAAGAAAAAATACGTGACCAATATTTTTAATAATCTATATGACAGTCAAAAAAAAAAATATTGTAACGATCCCTATTACTATGGATAATTGTTTTTCTTGTTTATATTCATTGAAATAATCTATTTTTGCTATCATACCGAATCTTATTCATCGATAAAAGTTAAAACAGCCATAATAAAAACAAAAGCAGGACGGTCCTCTAGCTATCCAAATCACTTCCTTCCTGGATTTTGTTTGAAAGGATAGATAAATATTATATTTTCAGTATTTTTTTTGCGGACTACCACTTGACGCCTGAGTACCCTTTTGTGTTTTGTAATTATTTGTATAATAAGTTAGTTTTAATTTAGTTCCTAGTGTAAATAGTTCGTTGCGTCATATCCTAATCCTAACTAATATTATAAATGCGAAAGCGAGTTTGTTTGTTACCTTTTCACGCCTAAACCACTGAACAGATCATCCAGAAATTTTGCATATACGTTGTCAGGTGTACAAAAACTGACATAGGGTACCTTTCATTCCGAAAAAAGTACTGTTCCCGAGGAAAACAACAATAACGTTCTGTTATAATAGATGGCGCCACGTGTCTTTCGAATCATGATTGAATTATATTATTACAAAAACTTTAGTAGTGTGTTAAGAGTTAATTTTACAGAGCAAACAGAGTACAGCCCAAATTGATTATCAAATTTTAGAATTTGACAATCAATTTGGGCTGTACTCAACTTTCGAAAATTTTGACTTGTTAGAACACGGTTATTGAATGTTAATTCGTGTTAAATGTTGATAATTGTGGCAATGTTCAAACGAATTAACCCTGTAGTAATAACCTCAGTAAAGGGTTGGTTCAGAAGGATCAAGGTTATTCCTCGATGTTTTTTACATTAACGCGAGCGTAGCCGCGGACAAAAGCTGGTATTGTATATAATCATTTTAATATATTTGTTATAACAAACATTTTTAGTGACAAAAAAAAAAAAAAAACATCGAGGAATAACCTTGATCCTTCTGAACCAACCCTTTACTGAGGTTATTACTACAGGGTTAATTCGTTTGAACATTGCCACAATTATCAACATTTAACACGAATTAACATTCAATAACCGTGTTCTAACAAGTCAAAATTTTCGAAAGTTATGACTGCCGTATCATGGGCTCATCCAATCTTGTTACAAATTGTTAATTTTAGCCCCGCCGCTCTAGAGGGTGTTCGGAGCAACATGAATGATGAATATTCATCAAACAATTAGAACTGGGAAGTAAGATTATGTGACTTACTTATGCTGTTAATGTGGATTATCTTTGTTGTGATTGTTGAGTGAAATCTGTTAGTTTAACAGAAATGGTACATTTTGCTTGCACGATTATTCAGTGTTATATTCATATAGCTTTTGACCAAGGCTTCGCTTGCGTTAATTTAGAAATTGACAATCAATTCGAGTGTATTAGGTACTTAAATAAAATAAAAAAAATAAAAAAAACTCTTAACACACTAAAGTTACTATAGTAATATAATTCAATCATGATTCGGAAGACACGTGGCGCCATCTATTATCATAAGATCTTTATTGTTGTTTTCCTCGGGAACAGTACTTTTTTCGGGATGAAAGGTAGCCTATGTCCGTTTCCGTACACATGACACTCGTATATGTAAAATTTCAAAACGATCGGTTCAGTGGGTTAGGTGTGAAAAGGTAACGAAAATAAAACTTACTTTCTCATTTATAATATTAGTTAGCTTTATTCTTATCATATACAGACACATCTTCTTTAGGTCGTAGCACACGTATCAACTCGGAAAGGGATCGTCACCGTATCAACTCGAGCCGTTCAGTATTAATTGTATGAAATTCCCTACTGCAACGCACAGTAATCGGAATCGTAACGTAATCGCCTCGCCTCGGGACAAGCTCACGAACCGCGGTGCGGTGCGTGGTCGACTTGTAGTTCCCGCGCTTACGGTTTTCCGTACCCTAGCTTGCGGCTCTCCGTACCCTAGCTTACGTCTCTTCGTCCACGCCCCTCCCGCGGTCTGCGTTGCCGAACGTTTCTCTGAATGTTGTATGCTTCTTTCTTATACATTCTTCTATAGACTGCAGTATGTTATAAAAGAGATATTTTGGCATATAGAAATAAATATAAAATTTCTCTTTATCATCTATCAAATGTTTTATAATAGTCCGAAATTCTCCTTCAGTTCTTCTTGCTTTATTCATATTGTGTACCTATATTCTTTTTCTTAGTTTCTTTCTATTTCTTTTTCGTCTTCATCAAGTGCTATGGCAATGATAGCCAACTCACGATTGTGAACCGAGACATAACCGTGCGCTACACTTAACGTTCGGATTCAAAATGATTGAACTAGTGCCGCCTAGCCGACAACCAGCGTTCGGCGAGCCGTAAGCGCGGCGTCGCCTAGTCGTAGCCGAGTCGACGTATTGGAGCTTTTGATCCGCTTTGGTTACGTGCTTACGTTAGGTTGACGACTGTTTGACGGCGACGCGAAAGGCGATACGGTTACGATCCCTTTCCGAGTTGATATGTGTGCTACGACCCTTTGTCATATGTATGTGTATGGAATTTCCAATTTATGCTGCAAAATTAAAACTTTTTTTTTCCAAGATGTTACATATTTATTTAATCAAAATATTTACCCTCATTATTTTCACATCAACATTATCGCATTGCTGCCATCTAATCGGATGTTCATTTATGCCTTTGTGATAGAAGTCTGGGGATCTAGATTCGACAAATTGTGTGAAAGTTTTTTGTACTGTCTCCTGGGCAGATTTTTTTTTACCATGTAGAAAATTGTCCAAATCACTATTTTTAATAGGTCGAATTTCCAAAAACCCCTTTTTAGTGCTCCCCTACATTATAAAAGGAAGCCGTGGGCAAAATTTCACGTTTCTAGTCCTAGTAGTTTCGGTTGTGTGTTGATATGACAACTATTAATACTACAAGTCCATTTTACCTTAATTTGTCAATAGCGCGTTGATTAAGAGGCTACCGAGCGCACAGTGGCGCCCTCATCGTTTTTTCGGTGATTTCTTTTATTTTAGAATGAAAATGCAGAAAATAAGCTCGTCAAGTTGTGCTTCACAAGACTATACGTCATTATTACTACAAACAGTAGTTTTAAATTGTTATGTTTTATTGTAATCATTAAAACGGAAAATAGTGGCCACTAAGCTCCGTTTTAATGATTACAATAAAACATAACAATTTAAAACTACTGTCTACTATCAGTTTTCCTTGGCTTACGAGATCTCTGCTTATGTTACGTAACTTGCACAGATGGCAGTGACGTAGGTATTAAATGATCTCGCGTGCTTGTACCAATTATAAGGAATATTAAGGTTAATGAGATGTGTCATCACACGCTAGATGTTCGATGCCATGTTTACTTATGTACATAAGTAGTATTTCAGGGTGCATTTCTATCTTTATCTACACACATGCTAAAAGTCCTATCGCAACTCCTTTGCGTTTTCGATCGCTTCCTTACTCATCAAACAGCCACATTTATGAATTTCAAAAAAAGAACATTATCATGCACGCATTTACTACCACAGCGCACTTTTAGGTTATTCGAGTTCACGTCGCATGCTGCCATTTTTGTTCGTTATTAGTAATGCAAAAATGTATAAGTTTGTTGTTTACAAAAATGAGTGATTTGATAACACCCCACCAGATATTCCTAATGCAGCAAAGGACATTTCTAACTAACCAATTATTACCAGAAAAGTCGAGAAAACAATATTATGAAAAGGCGTACCAAGATTTCATGAATTGGAAAATATCAAAGAGTAGAAAACATGGGTGTAGATTCTTGTATGCAACTGTACATTATTAGGTATTAAAACACTTATGTGATACTATTATCACACTCGGCGACACATTCGTGTTTTAATACCCCTTATTATACAACAGTTGCATAAATAACTATTATTTGGTTGGCGCAGAAATTAGGAGACAGAAGCCCGTATTCAAGAACGTTACATACATAAGTATGGCAGCAACACTATGCTAAGTAAGGCATTTCTGACTGCGTTCATCATGGCTGGCACTATTACTATGCGAACGAACTGCGTCGATTTATAGATCTGTGATTGGTCGGTTTCTGTTGCTAAGTTCTTTAGTGTAAATAGGCCGTAAAAAAACCAGCTGATCGAGGTGGTCATACATTTGTGATCATTGTAACAGAGTCTGAGAAATTTATTTACACAAAAGTTTATTTTATGTTTTGCCATTGCCACTCGAAAAAGGGCATTTTATTCATCGATTACAGTGAATAAAATGCTCTTTTAAAGACATTTTGAATTTGGAACAAACACGAATTATGTCCAAAAAAAAGTGGTGAAAGTACATACTGGGTGGAGCTATTGAATGGAGCTATTCCATTCAAAATTAAAAAAAAAAAAAACCCACCAATTTTGTTCTTTTCTGTCTGTTATCGTGGTTGTTTTGTGTTATTGGAAAACATATTAACATAAACTGTAATAAAAAGAGTTCTTCCGATGACGAAAATGAGAGACTGACTCCGGAATCATTTCGTTCTAAAGCACCAGTTATAGTAGATGATTTTAATGTTCTTATTTTATCCGAAATTAACTTCTTATGTTGTTTTATTACTGATTATATAATAAAATGTGATAAATATAAATACCATGCTCCTATTTATTTTCTTACATTCAATGGTAAAAAGTAGCGCAAAAAAAACATGAAAAAAAAAAAAATACTCCGTCCTTGTATCCCTCGCTCCGCTCAGGATTCTAACATAGAATCCTTCGCTGCTCTCGGGATCCAACTTCGTCCCTCGAATTAAATTCCCTTTTTATTCTCTTTTTGTATAATCTACTATTATTGGTTGACGCATAAAGGAGCGGTAAACACATGATTATGGTGATAGTGTGCATCGTGTGTACAAAGAAGACACAAATTTTGTATTTACTTATTAATGTACTTATTTATAAACTAGCTTCTGCCCGCGACTTTATTTGCGTGGAAGTCGAACTTCCCTGAAAACTACGATTGTAGTTTTGGTCAAAGCAGTCAAAATATACAGAGGAAAAAAAAAAAGGAAAAACCAGACGAAAATTTGTCCAACATGGGGATCGTGTCCAAGGCCCTACGGTCAACAGTCACGCTTACGACCACTAGACCATATATAATTTATTTGAACAGACAATGATAACAGACAGTTGCATTGTCATTCCTAATGATGAATGCTTACAGTAACTTGTGAACAAAGCTGATTGCACACGGGATGTAAATGTTAATACCACGCATTATCATGTAGATTGGCTCATTGGCGGTGACGTCATAATCATGACCGTGTCATTGAGTTACTGATTGCAATTCATCATTCATATTGGCAGGTTGTGTTAGGGTTTAAAGTCCAGGAATATTAGTCAAATAAGGGCAAGAATCTCATAATGAGAGATAGTCAGCTATAAACTTGTATAAGCCTTTATTTTGGCACCCTAAAACTTGTCTCTAAACCTACTTATCGTAGGGAGTCCGCGACTACAAATATTCCAAGGTCAAAGTTCAAAAAATCGATTTTTAACACATTGCAAATATCTCGTTTCCAATGGGTTATATACTATTTGTATTTATTATGAATATTGTAGAGAATTAAATTCTGTACAACTTTCTTTTAGATTTTTTTTTTAGTTTTAGGCTGAGATGAATATAAATGATGAATGAAAGAAAGGATGATGAGATGGATGGAGAGAGAGAGGAAGGCCAAAAACAAGATGAATGGATTGTGTGAAGAATGATATGAAAGAGAAGGGAGTGAATGATAGAGTGACGGTTGACAGGGGAGAATGGAAAAAGAAAACGTATTGCGCCGACCCCAAGTAGGTAACATGGGGCAAGGGTAGGAAGAAGATGATGATGAATAAAAGCGTGTGGACAGTTTTATTCTGGTTACTTCAAGTAGGTACTCGTATAATTTAGTGCATAATATGTAGGTAGTTTTTTTATCTACTATCAGGAACACAGAACAGCACATTAAGTTAAAAATAAATTCTAGGGCTGCTCTGCTGTATAAATATAATAAAAACGTTGCAAATAAAAAAATAATATGAGTAAGCAAACAAGTTGTGTAAATTTTAATTGCACAACATTTTTATTCGTTGCTGTTCCAACATTTTTTGTAAATAAACTTTTAACATATTTTTCCATTTGAACGACTAACATATTTGTATGCGCATGTTTGTTGGCTATTTTGTTTGCTAACGAAAATATTTATAATACGCCAGTGAATAAATGTAATTCCATACATCCATGTGAAAATGGATACTAATATTTTCACAGGGACACTAAGGGTGAGTTATACGAAACCACCATTAGTTTAACGGAGACTTTAAATTGATGCTGTCACTTTCTTTTTGATACAAAATGTAAGGGATGGCATGAATTTAAAGTCTCCGTTAAACTAATGTTGGTTTCGTGCAACTCAACATAAAACTTTTATAATTTTAATTTTTGTTTGTTAGAAGATATTCTGTGTTTTTTTCGGTTTCAGTCCATTCTTCTGCAGTGAAGCTTCAATCGTGAGGAGAACCGTCGACGATTGAGTTGACATATTATATTTTAATTTGAGTCTTCAGCATTTTCCTGCCATTATCTCAATTTATTTCGGGTTGGCGCAACATATTTTTACAAGCTTTTATTTAACTTGCAATGTTTGTATTCGGGTCAAATCTTGCAACTGAATTTAAAAGCAGTTATTATTTGATTCAGATTAAGATGAAATTTTGCATACATGTTTAGTTCGGATGACAATGCCTGATTAGGTTAGGTTATTGTTGTTGTACTGATGTCATTCTAAATCCAATATGGCGGACGGCACGATGGCAGACTAGTTATTTTTTTGTATATCAAATGAAAGGATTTGCTGAAAAGAATACGAATATTATTGACATCTGCGTTCAAAGGTTAAGAAACATTTAAATACAATAACACAGCGATAACTAAAAAATTAATAAATCGTTTTTTTTTTAATAAGCTTTTATTTAAATGCACTAAAAAGAAGAAAATAAACTTTAAATTAAATCAAACCCAACAATTTATTATATTACACAATTTATCCATACTAATATTATAAATGTGAAAGTAACTCTGTCTGTCTGTATGTTACGTTTTCACGCCTAAACCGCTGAACCGATCTTCATGAAATTTGGCAGAGATATAGCCTGGGATATGGAGATGGACATAGGCTACTTTTTTACGCGATAACCGATATCTACGCGGGCGGAGCCGCGAGCAAAAGCTAGTATGATATAAAAGCTTGTCGCGCGATTTACTTGTGCAGGTAAACGAGAACACAATAATTATGTAGGTACCTTGATCTTAACATAAGTACCTAAATCTAAGAAACAAAAAATTTAATTTTATAAAATAGGTAAATACATCATTCTACATAACTACTTAATTTTTTCTTTGTCGCTGACAAAAAAATTCAAATACAGATCCAAAGACACCGGCTTACGAAATTTAAGTTATTTTTCACTTTATGATGCTTTTTTGGAAGTCGGTTGTTTTTATTTGTAAAAAGGATTTTTTAATATTTGTATTTTGTGTTTCACGAACTGTTAAATTACAAATAAATGAGATTCTTTCTTTCTTTCAGTGTGTTTTTTTCGGATTAAGTCCGCTCTACTGTCGCGAAATCAGAATCGTCAAGAGAACCGTCAACGATCGAGTTTACTTTTTTTAATTTGGGTCACGAGTAAAATGAATTTGATTACTCTAAAAAGAGCATTAAAATTGGGAAGAAAGAGTACCAATATAATTCAAATACGAATAAGATTCTCAATCGAAATTCTAAGTAACGTAGCGAAAATTCAATATTGAGTGAATCCAATATAATATTGGCACCTAGAATAAATTATTCGATTCAATTTGCGGGCGCAAATTGTCCTAGACTGTACCTGGTCCAGAGTTGCCACGAGAGAAAATTCAGTACACAAAGATTTCTGTAGGTACATATTTTTATACTATTGAAAAAATGTTATTTACTTGGTTTTGCAAATTGAAAATATGTAGATAGAAGTGAAAGACTTTTGAATGTTTCAATTTGTTGAAGCGGGAAGAAAATAAATTATGATTGGGAGCGCATTCAAGTGCATAAACTTCTTTAGCTCCTTGAACATAACAACACCACGCTTGTATTCCCCGAAGAGTTAGGCAGAGGCCTTAGTACACCCGCATTTCGCCAGTTATCTATGTTTAAATCTCATGTAGGTAATAGGAAGCGAGCCATCACTGGGCACAAATTCAAACTCCCGACTGCTACTGAGAAATTCTTGATGGAAAAAACAGCGTACTGCAAGTTGCCACTGTACACCAGCTTAATATTGTTAATAAATCAACTGATAACCAAGGCTTTTTTATTAAAAAAAGTCAGAAATTCTCTACTTTCAGGTTAACTCGAAGCCATAGTTCAAGTATCGACAACTTTTATTGATACTTACAATTTTATTTAACCATTATCGTTCTGAGCAAAATTCTAAAGTCGAATAATTCATTCACTGGAGTAATCTGACATGTGCTAGCTGTCACTTTGTGTAATATAATGGTCATATTTATTGTAATGGTGATCGTTTAGTTTAATTGATTAATAAAGTGTAAAATAAATGTATAATATTATATGTATTGTATAAGTGTCTAGAGTGTCTAGAATACAATACATATTTGCTTATTATTTAACAATGTGACAGCTAGCACCTGTCAGTTTCCTCCATTGAATTAATAATTCGACTATAGATCGTTATTTTGTTTTTTCACTTTGTTGCGTACTTTCTCCGTACTATTGTAGTCGACATATCGAGTCCAAAGTGCGGGTGAAAGCATCAGTGAACGGAGGGGTCTTGGTATGTTAAGATGGTCACCCATCCACAGACCAACCGCGGCAAGCATAGCTTAACCTAATCGATCGACCCGTGCGGCTGTTATTATTTAGCCTCTCTTCTCTGTTACTATAATAGTTCGTTATAAACATTTTTCGATCACAAATATTTGACATTACTTTCTGAACTCGGTTCAGCCATATTTATTTGTACACTTGTCCTTCGCGCAAGTTAGTTGAATATAAGTCGTATATCAAGTGGAGACATTAATTGCTATAAACTTATGAGCACTTGAGCTAAATTGGCAAAACTTTTGTAATTTATTCCTACGTAATTATTTATTTGAATATTGCTTGCAAATACAATTCTGTTGCCAATATTGCTTGCTATACTCGTATTTGCAAGCATTAAATTCTATCTATGATGAATATAAGCTTGGTTTACAAAATATATATTTTCTGGGTCACCCATCAGGATTCTGAAGGATCCATCAGATTTGCTGCATGCGCCATAATAGAAGTAAATGGGCTCCTCCATTCAGAACGGCCCGATAACACGAGATGCTATTACCGGCCGAATATGCATGCACAGAAAAGGGGTACGGCTAATGCGGATTTGCAGAATAAGGCTTGCTTGTTGACATATTTTGTGGTTTCAATTCAAGCTCGGAAGACATAAAGATGGTAATATTTTCAAAGAACGTATCACTCTGTATGTCACGAAGAGTTAGACATGAGTATAATAATGAGCTCCTGATGTACTTACCTACCTACCTATAGATTTCACCATTCAAGCTGTGGGAAGAACCGCACCCACAACTACCTGACTTCTTGAAACCACAGGAAGATCTGCCACCTGGAAAAGAACTGCAGTGGCCTATATGGAAAGCACTCAATAGATTGCGTACCCATCTGGGCCTATCTAGGCCGCTGGAAATACAACTTGGCATAATGGGAGATTACAGACCCGACACCCTATATTATGTGAGTGCGGTGCTGTCCAGAACATGACCCATTTTGCTGGAATGTCTCAAGTTTCCATACACCTGCACTTTTGAGGATGTATTTAACGTCCCAGTGGCTCTGCTATTAACATGGCCACCTCTTGGTAGAATTAATTTAAAAAACACCATCGACTCGAAAAGAAGATACCGAAGTATTTAATTTCATTAAATAGAGACAAGTCTATTATACAAATATATTATACAAATCCAAACTCCAGCCGACTACTGAACTAAATGAAAAATCTTTTGATATTTCGCAAGAAATCCCGTAAGAATATTTTTGCTGTTTCATTTATTCTAACAATCAAGGACATGCATTTTGATGAACAAACGGTTCGACCATTGTAATGTTAAAGAGCAAACGCGAAATGATTGAGGAAATCAGACAATGTAAATGTTTGTAGGTGGGATGAAGGGAAATGGAAGAATACACGAGGGTACAGATGGATGAATAGAATTGCGTAAACGAATGATCATGACACCGAATGAATGTGAGGGATGTTTGCCAACGATCTTATTTCAACGTTCATTGTGAATGAGTGTTTATATTCCGAATGGTTTTAAAGTGTTTGTCAGTGTTTCTGAACAAAACGGAGAAGGACAAGATGTTGTGTTTGTGATAAACATCATCTTGAATGGTTTCCATCAGTTTAGGGTTTATTTAAATCTTTATGTAGATAGCAATAATCTCTATCTTTACATGGACATCTGTCAGGTAAGATGACACATCAAAATTTTCCGTTTTTTTTAACTCTAATGTATTTATTTTGAAAAATTCATTGTGTCTCAAAAAATCGCAAAGAATGTGCGCAATATGGATGGAGTTATGGAACTATGAAGAAGTGTCTTGACGCTGCCTGACAACGTCAGCGTGTGTCCATCGTCGCCCGTTCGATGTCCACCGCGCACAGGATAGATGGATGGCACAGCACATTAAATATTTGTTAATCCGTTGGTGTAATTGCTGTATGGCGTTCCAATGGAAGCATAAATAAATAAATAGTTTCATCTAAACCCTAAACATTTGTCTAAACGTTAGCAACAGTCTCAGACCAAATAAAAAACCAAGACAGAGCACTGCGAACAATACAATGAACCATGCCAAAACTACACCTCCGCGCTGTGCGTACACGCTCACACGCACACATTTACAACCATTTACAATCAAACTACACCTCACTAAGTGCACACATGTTTACGAAACCGGCCTCACGTCACGCCCTAATGGGCCCCCTCGTCGTTGCTGGTATATTTTTGAGGCGCACGTGAAACACGTACGCGCCGTCCGGCACGGGCCTGGTCCTGATCGGACGGCGAGCTACCCATTACTCACCGCGCCTACGGTGGCCGGGAGTCGTCACGCGGCTCCTTGCGCCCGGAGCGTCTACCACGGTGGCTGGGACGGGAGGCTCTGTCCCTCTCCCATTCGCTTACATGACTGCTTCGCAGAAGGAGATGACTGCCTCCCATTCCCTCTCGCCCCGGACCACGGCTTGAACCAGGGCCGGGTGCGAGAGCTCGCCACCGCTGCCGATCGCCTTTACGAGGGCACGGTGGAGCTCCGCCCAAGCAGAGCAGACCCCCACCGTATGCTCCACCGTGTCCTCGGGGCGATCATCGCAACGTTTCCTCCCGCCTGATGCAGGAACCTCCCGAAATAACCTACAGCTTAAGGTATATTTGAGCACATATGTGTTTGATTCGTTTTTTCACTCAATTAAATATCAACGACACCAAAAGGAAACCATCCAAAAGGATGACCTAGAAACATGCAAATAATTCATTCAAACCATTTACACCCCACACACAGAACTAAGTAATAAATAATAAGCTTCAACTCAGTCTAATTGATACTAACCCAGAAGTTGTTGAATTCAAATTCTGAAATTGGACTGATAACGACGGTTCAACATAAGGATGGTTTGAAGACTGACGGCATTCACTGACCCTTCAAAACTTTAACCATTAGGTAGGTATCAGAGCTCTCACCACTCTCCAACTTGATATTAGAAATGTTAAATTGAAGTTTTGATGACATAAATGGTGCTGGCGAAATTTCGTAGATTGTAGACGGTAGGATTCGTTATTAGTTCGTTAGAAAAAATATGACAGATGACCAGATATTTATTTGTCTCTTGTGGTTGTAACGGCCTACTGCTCCGAGGACTACAAAAATGTTGATATATGAAAGTACCTTTTTTTTGGTGCGAAATTATCAAATAACTTCTCCCGCTCTGGGCAGAGCGGAAGAGCGTGTCAGACTTTTACTGACTAAAACTCATCAACAAAATATGATCTAGAGGAATGTGGCCGCTTTTCTTTTGTTCGAATTTTGTTGCTTCCTGTCTCAATATGAAACTTTATAAAAAGTATTAGAAAATTCTAGACACACTTACCGAGATTGCTGATTGAGCCGTTTTTCATAATTCCTTCTCAAGGAGTGGCGCTAGTCGACCGGTGAGCGCTCTCTTAAGGTGTCAAAAAACGCTCTGTATTTGGACAACCGTTATTGTGTGACCGTTTACCGCTTTCTTAGGAAACCGTGGTTTTAGTGTAGTTTATTTATTGCAGAATCGCAATGCTCTAATATTATTAAAAGTACAAGTTTTATTCTTCATAAAAATCCTTAAAACGATTATTTTCACCGAAATCTTTTACGTAGTTTTAGAGTTTAAAACTGAAGTAAACCGCAAATCTATACTCTATAATAATCTATACTCTATACTAATATTATAAAGCTGAAGAGTTTGTTTGTTTGAACGCACTAATCTCAGGAACTACTGGCTGGAATAGAAAAATCATTTTTGTGTTGGATAGTCCATTTATCGAGGAATATTATAGGCTATATAACATCACGCTACGACTAATAAGAGCGGAGCATAAATGAAAAATGTTGCAAAAACGGGAAAATTTATTACTCTTTGAGAGTTTCCGTTGCGTGCGCTGCGTAAACGGTTTAAGTTACGCAAATATCATGTATGATGGAATTATTCCTCTTTAAAAGTTCTAAAAAAAAGTCCCAGCATATTTCTATCTTTTAAGGTTGACTCACTATAACCTTTTTTTATGGTAATCAAATTTATTCGAAATTAATGCATTATTTGCGAAGGAGTTTTATCAAAAAAATATTAATCCTTATCCAAATAAATATGTTATTAATCACAAGTATTTAAATGTAAACAAAATTGTACTTGACATCACTTGATTTCAATCAACATCTTAGGAGATATCATAATTTTAAAATAACTCCGTAACAAAATAAGTAGAAAATTCATAACTTAAACCACTCTCTTAGGTGACGCAGACGAAGTTGCGAGGGTCAGCTATATTATAAAGCTGAAGAGTTTGTTTGTTTGTTTGAACGCGCTAATCTCAGAAACTAGATACTGGTTCGAATAGAAAAATTATTTTAGTGTTGGATAGCCCATTTATCGAGGAAGGCTACAGGCTGTATAACATCACGCTATGATCCTTAGGAGCCAAGCGAAAAGAACAAAAGTCAGAAAGAACGCTAAGCGACGGGATGCGACGCGATGGGTGGGCTGAAATTTCACGCGGATGAAGTCGCGGGCAGATGCTAGTAAATTCAGCCCTCGGCTGTCATAATCGTAATATCTAAATCGGAACGCATGTGAGACGATGTGAGCGCTGTGAGCGATTATAGCGAATTCGGAAGGCGGCCTAAAATTACATACGTCAATTTAGGTCAAGCGCTGATTAATTTGACAGGACTAAACTAAAATTTATCTTCTGTCCTTTTCTTAATGAAATAGAAAGAAAAAGATGTACTGAACTTAAATTTAGTTTAGTTTGTGAACAAGGGAATCGGCACCATTATCAACATTAAATCTTAAAAACAAAAACCTTAAAACTTACACCCGAACGATTCCCATCGATTGGCGTTCTTTATACGAAAACTACACAATAAAATGGCTGCCGAATGGTTTCTTTCCCGCGAACAAACATGGAGTCTAATATCGCTAAAAGCCCGCGCCGTGGTCCGTCGTCACGCGCCGGGCCCGAACTTTCAATATTCGTAAAAGGCCGCGACTATTTCGATATTCGATACCAACTATTTTCTTTTTTATACGGGTATAAAATAAGTGTAAAAATTACTGGAAAGCCGTGGTGGTGTGTGCCTTTTTAGGATTCCATGAAGATTTGCTGATTGTGGGTTTTCGTAAATTAAGCTTTCAAATTCATAAAGTACTAGCTTTTGCCCGCGGCTCCGCCCGCGTAGATGTCGGTTATCGCGTAAAAAAGTAGCCTATGTCCTTCTCCATATCCCAGGCTATATCTCTGCCAAATTTCATGACGATTGGTTCAGCGGTTTAGGCTTGAAAACGTAACATACAGACAGACAGACAGACAGACAGAGTTACTTTCACATTTATAATATTAGTATGGATGATAGCATTGGTCTCAGATTGTCAGTATGCCTAAAAGACGATGTTGAGACGTGGCATAATATGGAAATAACTATGCGCAGAAAAAGAGATTTAAAAAAAAAAAAAACAATGATTAAATCGGGTTTTAACAGCTGGTAGGTATGAAACTGATTTTCACATCTGAATCCTCTTAGAAAAAATATTTACTTAGTTAAGGCCAGCGCACATCGGCGGACGGCGGGACAGAGTATTTTAAATTAACTAACGTAAATTCATACGTATCTAATGGTAACAAGATATAGATTCCGAAACTCAGAGACCACGGAGCATCAAAGGGGATTTCCCTTTGTGGTATTGAAGAGCGCGCTGGAGGACACAGCGGTGGGATGCGAAGGCATGCGCCGGAGTCTGCTAGCATACGAAGCGGGGATGCGGGGGTGGGGTAGTGTAAGCGAGGGTGCACTCTGCATTTCCTCCGTGGCATGCCGCGGGATGGTTCTCGGCAAATCCTTCTCGAAGCCGTACCCCGCCCCGTCCGCGACCGCCGCGCCGGTGCCGGTGTGCGTTGGCCTTTAGAAGAAACAGGGATTTAATTTATCGTATACTTAAGTAAATGTCGAGCAGAAAATGGTCATTTATTTAACTGAGTATGTTATTTATCTTAGCGTCCACATAACGCTACGTAATTACAATAGTTAATTAATTTATTATTAGTCTAGTTATTAGTCTATCCAGCTATAGTCTATCAGAAATTTGTTAGAAAATACAAAAGGCCCAATTAAAGTGCGTTGAATCTAGGTGACCCAATTCTTTATTTATAATGGGCCTTTACCTACTTGCCTACATATTTATTTTATTCATAATATTTAATAAAATATACAAAGACTGAAATCATTTATTATCATCCCCACATTGAGACCTCGAAAAACTTACCTAATCATTTTTTCAAGACTTTACGGTGCTTCAATTTCGCCCTTCTTTTCATGTTTTTTTATTAGTTTCCTTTTGCAATAAGTGCTTTACAATATTTTTAGGAAGGAACTCGCCTTATATTTTAGAGGGTGGTAAGGACCACCCTCTAAAATATCGTTGGGCATGTATATTTTGTAGGTAAATTATCCATCATCAGGCGTTCTTTAGTTTCTGTCTACACCGTTCGGAAGGAGGCGTGTGCTTATATATTATATGTATGTATGTTATTAATTGTCAGTTTTTAAAGGTGGTTCTGTATATTCTCTTAACATTTTCCAGCTTAGTGAATAAATTCTCCTAATAGTTTCCCACATATACTCCGTTTGAAATAAGGTTAGACATTTAAATTACAGTAGCTTATGAAACTGTCGCATACCTAGTTATGTGCAGTTTCATACACTGATTTATCTACTCTCATACATTGGGATTGAAACTAATAAATAATAGATCAAAGATAAAAGGAGTAAGAAATATTTTCCCCATTGATATAAATAGTAAAGATACGGTCGTCCGAACGTTTGCCGGACACGGTCGCCATACAAAAACACTAGCGCCATCTATTAGAACTACTATGAACTACGATGTCAATCGGCGTGGTCTGCTCCTAGACGTAAACTTGTAAGAGCGGGTATTTTTCGAGGTACAAAGAAATAAAAAAACCTTCTATTATTCGAAATTTATATTTATTGCAGTTTGTGTACCACAGACACGTAAAAATTGGAATCAAAACTTTTTTGTAATGCTATAAAAATGGCGCGCCCAGCATATTCGTTCCATAAAGCTGGATTCACACACAGCCAGCGGCCTGCCGCCAGGTGCCACACTTATAGAAGCCGGACTGTGTGTGGATCCAAATTAAGGCATTCCATTAGAAGAAGAAAATTGATAGAAACTTCTTGGTTAACTTCTTTGATTTGCCCTGTATCGTAATGGAAAAAAATTGTTTTCTAACATTATTTTGTTATATAAAAAGTGTTGTAATATGATTATATTTTTAAATTTCGGTATTGTGTTTAAAAAGTATGTCAATATAAACTCGTTTTAAAGTTTATAATTCGAATTTTACGATAATTATGAGAGTAGATAAACCTTTTTATCTACGCCCATGCTATAAATCCTCTATAAAAGTTTCTGAAACAGCTTATTGCCAACATTAAAACACCCAGTGTCAGAGTAACCATAATAGCATCCAAACGGGAGTTATAATGTTGTACTGAATTTCATAATGCAATTCCTTTGCTTTTACGAGGATGATGATCGCTTCCTGACTCATCTGTTTAATGAGTAAGGAAGGGATCATCATCCTCCCTTCCATTCTCACTACTATATTTATGGTATCTTTTTGAATTAAAAAAAAAAGAACATTGTCACGCACGCGCGTTTCACTATACTATACCATAGCGTCGTACCCCGCCATTTTTGTTTGATATTAGTATTGCAAAAACTGTTTCAGAACCTTTTATAGAGGATTCATGTCATGGGTGTACATAAAGTCTTGTATGCAACTGTAATAATTAGGTATTAAAACACTCATGTGATACTATTAACCCACATTCGTGTTTTAATACACTTATTATACAACAGTTGCATAAATAACTATTTACAGTCCGTTCAACTGATTTTGTCTTCTATTACGTTGGTGGAATGGTGGCATGACATATAGCAGCTGCAGTAAACGGTATTGTAACCACTTTTTTGCTTTTATTGCCATCCTTATGCCTACGGAATAGAAGTCAAAATCGGTTGAACGGACTGTAAAAAGGTTTATTTAAATGTCTAATCTTATTTCAAATGGAGTATAAGTGAATTCGAAAAACTAAAATACTACGACATACAACGATAAGCTAACAATAACAGTTCCTTGTTAGTGTTTCGTTTTCAATATTCGTAATGGTTGCTCGCGTGTGGCTACCACTTACCACCGTGCCCTTGACAATAACCAGGAATTACATCAATGTCATCGGCGCACTGATTACTTACACTCCATTTTGTTTGGAAGCTCGTGCACGAAATTACCAAAGAGAAAATAATGTATAAGTATGGGAAAATTGTGGGCTAATGTCAGGGCTGTTGTGGTATTAATATTGAGTGTATGTTTCAGAAGGTTCAGTTATACAGTTGCTTTTTATCGTAGAGAAGAATAGAGAATAAGTCTATCGCCAAGTTAATACTCAGGATATATTAAAAAACAAGTCGTTTTGTTTGCAGTGGAGCGATATATGGTCACAAAATATTGACGGTTAAAATTTCTTGATTAAACTAGCTCGGCTAAAGTGGGCGGTCATAGCCTTTGTATCCTGCTGTCACGAGACTAGCTAGGATAAAAGCATTGAGAGGGTTACTCACACCCAGTCTTTTTTTGGCCGGTAATGTGCCTGTAGGTGAGCTTGCCGCCTTAAGGTCATCATCATCATGATCTTCAGCGGCCTTGTTGCACCCTCTGTTGAGTATAGGCCTCCTCCCTTTTCTGCCATGCTGCACTGGTCTGTGCGAGTCTCATCCGGCCGGTCGATTCTCACCGTAAAAATATAGATGAAGTGAGCGTGAAGTGAACTGTCATCCTACCTGACGCTAGGGAGTCTAGAGATTGACAGCTCAATTTGAACTCACTTCACCTGAGTTTTCACAGTGAGATTTCTATAGAATACTAGCTTTTGCCCGCGGCTTCGCCCACGTAGATGTCGATTATCGCATAAAAAAGTACCCTATGTCCTTCTCCATATCCCAGGCTATATCTCAAAATTCTAACTTAATATTAATTTTAATGTGATTCACTATGTGAATAGAAACCGAAACAAATGATTTAATATAATAAAAGTACTTATGTTCTGAACGTGAATGAGTCTTTACCTAAAGATAACAAACACAAAATCAAAATACGAAATTTCACTCAAATTCTTAAAGCAATCAATTGTACCAAATTACAGCACGAAATAAAAGTGCGACACAAATAATAATTTTAAAATAATTCACGTAAGTACCAACAATGTGAAAACAAAACGAAATCCTCCGAAATGTCGCATGATACACTGTTTGTGCTGATAAAACGCTCGAAATATCTAATGAACACCATTGGTGCATAATTTTTCTCAGGGTCACACTCGCAATTGGACGAAATATTTGACATTTATTTTGTACTTGCAACACCATCTGGCTGTAGAATTCGATTAATCGACTAATACTTGACCGGTTGACATTTTATCGGGAACACCACTAAACGAACGAAAAAAAAAAGAAAACAAAATACGTCTGTACTCTGTGGTCGTGTGGCGGTGTGGCGCGGTGCTTAATGTAAACGTTCATCAAGGTAATACGTGCGTAAAGTAATGAATTCAATGAGAAAACAGTTTAATCTTAGAAGAATCTTATACAGAATTACTGAGAAATAAGTGTAGATTTCGTATTGAGTGATAGTTTATCGAAAAGTGATAAGTATGTCAGTGAAAAAGTAACGAAAGTTTTGGAATGCACAAATTTTGATCATAAGGCCGCCGTGTTTAGTAATGTTTTTATGATATTCTTGTATACTGTTTAAAATACACATAAGTAGCTAGCTTATTTATCTACGAACATAATTTGGCTAATAGCTACTGATATTATAGCGTATTGTTATTGTAATCATATTTCCAAGAGTAAAATTCGGCAAACAAATACCTACAAAAAGACAATAAAATGGATATAGTATGTTATCCTTAAGAGATAGACATATGCTATCGTGGACTTTTTTGAAGACCTTTATAAAATACATAATTCCACCATACATTATTTTGTTATATCTCAAAGGGTTTAGACAGCGTTTTCGTTGAAAGTTCCCAGACGGCTTATTTTTTTCCGACACCTCCAACAAATATCGTTAATTCATACAAAAATGCATACAAAAACTTAACAAATTATATACTAAAACCTTCCTCAAGAACCAAGCTATCCATTGGTGAAAACAGCATGAGAATCGGTGCAGTAGTTTTTAAGTTTATCGCGAACAGACAGACAGACAGACAGACGCGGCGGAGGACTTTGTTTTATAATATGTAAAGAAAGAAAGAAAGAAAAAACGTTTATTTGCGGTAAACATGACGCAAAAAAAGCACAACACAAAAAAAAATATAAGTTTGGGGTAAATATGCGTCACATCCACGCAAAACGGCCATCGCTCAGCATAATGCTGCGACCCTATGCGAGACAGAGCCCCAGCGCTGGTTTTCAGCGACAGCCGGCGTTGACGTGATGACGTCGACCAGTGCCCGGTGCAGCATACAATGAGATAAAAAATAACATAAATACACAATAGATAATTATTACTAATAGTTTTTATAAAAAATAATATTTTAACAATAAAAAAATGGCAACATTCCATTCCGTCGGCAGCGGCGATGTAGTGATGATAGTGATTGCTACGGGTCTTCCCCGCGATCTTGTGTAGGTCGTCCACCCACCTGGCCTTAAGGTGATTCCTTCAAATCGTAATATTTTCAGGAAATAGTCTTATTTGCAGGAAATATAATTTCGAGAGCTAAATTCATGTTTTAAATGATTTTATAATTATTTTATTATAATTGCCGCGTATGGAATTTTGATCAATATACTCGTACAACGTAAAACAGCGTTGCACTTAGCATAAAACGTACGAAATTTTGAATTTCGTAGGCTACATAGACCCCCACCAGAGTGGGTAGGGTTCAATGTAGCCCACAAACGAAAACGTTTGTATAAGTCATTACTGGATAATTCCTACATTTTGGTTCATTTGATAAGGTAGAAGTGGATCTTCTGCGCTTTCCTGTCCCATACTTTTGCATTATTGGATGAGAAATGTAAATGTCATCTGCTAACTCCATATTGGTAAGTAACTATTCTGGCATTTAACTTAGTAAGGGGTGCATTGTTGCAACAAAATAGATAATTATAGAGAAACGCTATATGAATGTCAGGGTTGTTGATAGTACGGTGGAGGTCTGCCCGGCTAGGGCAGAGTACCCGCGCCGACAGTGGCCGGGAATCGGTAGCCGATTCCCGGCCACTGTAGGCGCGGGCTTGCGGACGGCGAACTATGGGCAACTCGCCGTTCGGTAAGGACCAGCAGTGCTATTCTGTAACTATCTCACCGTGAAAACATAACTAAAGTGAGTGTGGAGTGAGCTGACAATATTGTCAATCCCAAGCATCAGCCGGTCGATTCTGTAAAAATCTCACCGTGAAAACTTAGGTGAAGTGATCTCAAAGGGAACTGTAATTCCATCTGAGACTAGGGATTGACATTATTGACAGCTCGCTCCACGCTCAGTTCACCTACGTTTTCACGGTGAGATGGTTACAGAATAGCATTGCAGGTGGAATTACGGCTCACTTCAAACTCACTTCACCTAAGTTTTCACCGTGAGATTTTTACAGAATAGCACAGCAGGCCCGGGTCGATGACGCGTTGTGTTTGTTCCACGGGTGCCTCAAAGAGATGTCAGCGCACACTGACGGGGTCCGCCAGGAACGGTGCCTGCTATGGTTGTGGGTTTGTCCGAAAGGGATACCGTGGCCCTGGCACACAGGCAACTGAAGGAACACGGGTGGGTTTCAGTCAGTAAAGTCTGACACGCCCTCCCGCTCCGCCCAGAGCGGGTGAAGTTATTTGATAATTTGCCACCCAAAAAAAAAAAAGGGTTGTTGTTAGGCCGGAAGAGAGTCGGGACGACTTGGTTGTTAATGGTCAACCCTTAGCAGTCGTTACATTATTGTAACGTATAGAAATCTAACAAGCAAACGTTAATATCACGGTAGTTGTGTGTTTTACAAATGTGGTGTTCTGCTTAAACTTCCTCTATTCTTCCTACAGAAGTTGGTTAGGTATATCCTACTAATATTATAGATGTGAAAGTTTGTATGTTTGGATGTTTGTTACCAATCACGCAAAAACAGCTGAACGGATTTAGCACATATATAGTTTATAGCCTGGATGAACCCAGGATCCTTTATATCCCGGTAGTACGTTCCCGTGGGATAATTTCAGAAATTGGCAAAGGCTAGTTACTTATAATTTTCACACATTTTGTTTTAGAGCGTGTACAACTGTCCACTAGCGCCACTCCTTTAAAAAAATATTATCTCATGACTGAGAAGGAATTATGAAAAACGGCTCAAAGAACCTCGGTAAGCGTGTCTAGAAATTTTTAATCCTTTTATAAAGTTTCATATTGAGACACGAAGTAACAAAATACGATATAGAGGAATGTGGCCGGTTTTCTTTAGATCGTGTTTTGTTGCTTCGTGCCTCAATATGAAACGTTATAAAAGGTATTAAAAAATTCTAGACACACTTACCGAGGTCGCTGATTGAGCCGTTTTTCATAATTCCTTCACAGTCACGAGATAATATTTTTTTAAAGGAGTGGCGCTAGTGGACCGCAGTATGTGCCTCTTAAGAATAGCAGTGAATTATTTAGCTCACCTGTCTTCATTGATACCTATACCACAACCTTCATTAACAACCACCCACGTTAAGTAAAGTCCACCCAACCACGCACGTGAATTAACCCACCCAACAGTCCACGTGAATTAACCCACCCAACAGTCCACGTGAAACAGGGGCCCAAGTCTGCTATTTTTATAAATTCGTCACTCCAACACGATCCCATTGTCATTTTGCTAAAAGTTCGTAATCTGCTAAATTCATAATGGTCGATCATTGGTCGGTCAATGGTCTTGTAATAGAATTGTATTACAATGGTATTTTGAACATTTATTCATACAAGATTTCATTTATATATATTTTTACATATTATTTATTAGTGTTATAAGCAATCTTAAGTAGTAGGATGTTGGAAGTTTAGTAGGAAGTTTCATTTGTCATTATGTACGAGATTACCAATTCTTTCAATGGAGTGTCAGTGGCTGACCATTGGAAATTCATAATGACGCCATTATTTTAGTAGATTACCAGATTTGTCAAAATCATCAATCATGAAATCAATGATAGACCATTCTAACACTATTGTAATACTCGTAGCAGACTTGAGGCCCTGATGTTACGCCTGAAAATTTCTTTATCATTACAAATGTCCATCCTCAAAGTAAAATATTTTTTTCGCCTGTCAATTTATATGATTTGTGTGGGACGAGTCGCAGGTGCCAATTTCAATATTTTTTTCTTAAATTAGAATAGGTTTCATTGAAGTGCAAATATTATTCAATTTTGAGTAGTATGCCCGATATGTTTCATTCTTTGTAATATAAGGAGGCCCTTTGTACACACACACGTTTTTCATGCCGTGAAAAATTACGGTTTATTCGCCGTGTGTAGGCATGGTCGTCAGTGTTGTTATAGATCACTATGGAAGCTTGTTGACAGATACGTTTTTTCGGCATATTCCACAAATCCCCCCTGAAAATCCCCCTTAGGAGGAAAAGTGGAATCTATAAAAAACAGTCTAGAATTCACCCCTGATAATCCCGCTTAGGGGGGAAAACTAGAATAGAAAAAAAAAAACTCCCTGAAGTGATTTTTTTACATTAGGGTTCAGTTTTCCCCATTCTCTCTGGGGGGATTAGTGGAATAAGCTGGATTATCAGGGGTGAATTTTAGACTGTTTTTTATAGATTCCACTTTACCACGGGATTTTCAGGGGGGATTTGTGGAATAAGCCGTTTTTTCTACGGCCCGGTATACACGGGACCTAAGTATGAGTTATTATTGTTGTAGCTAATTATAGAATAATAAGTGTTCTGATGTAAACATAAAGGGGTTTATTTATAAATGCTGCTTAAAGTTAATTAATAAATAGCGACTGTTTAACCATACATTTTTGACGTTTGAACGTCACTTAACTTTAAGCAACGTTTATGAATAAACCCCTTAGTCTGCAACGTATTCGATGTTTGATTTAGTTTAGAAACAAACAAAATATATTTAATAAACATAGGTATTCACTATTTTTAAAAGTGTGAATTAGGTAGAACGCGCAGAATACATTTAATTAAAAGGATTTATTTGATAAACTAAACAGAGTCAACTCGTTAAACATTGCAGAACATTTTTTGAGCTTTTTGTGAGTAATAATCGAATCGTATAGAACTACTAGACATACCTAAGTACTCATCCATAATATATTTATTTTCAGCAAAACCTATATACGTACGAGTTTTATGCTGATTTTCTGAGGGTACGTACCAGGAATTCATGGTTTTGGGGAGCTGACATCTTTGATTCGGAAACCGAATACCTTGTGTACCTACCATATTGAATTCCGAGGTCTTGTCAAACATTTCTCATATAAAAGTTTTGTAGTTCAAATTAAAATGAAATACAAATTGAGTTTAATATTCAATTTGTATTTCATTTAAAATTCAAAGCACGAAACGTTAAATCTTATTAAAATGGTAAAAGTCATACGTCAGGGATATACCTAAGTCCCTTCAGTAACCGCAACACATGTTCTGGGTTCTAAATCATGCAACATTTTAGACATAAGTACTGCCCACTTCGGTCATTAGCAAAGTTTGAAGTGTACATTGTACGTGAAATTTGTACTGGCCAATTAGTTATTAGGGACCTAAGTTGGCTCTGAGGAACCGTAGGGATAGATAGAATAATGTGCCGTAGGCTATCAATTTGGAATTAGCTTTTATGTTGGTTTAGCCGTACATATTTCCGAAAGCGTTTCTGGGCTTCCTGTTTGAAGGGTACGAGTGAAATTAATGCCACATGAGACTTTTTGTCTCATACATTATCGGGAAACCCTTTGGTGTAATGTCCATACCGCTATGATACTTCCAATTTAACTTTTAGGGTTCCGTACGTCCGAATAAAAAACGGAACCCTCATAGGATCACTCGGGTGTCAGCCTGTCTGTCTGTCTGTCACAGCCAATTTTCTCTTATCTCAGAAAATATAGAACCTAAAGTTTTGAAAAAAATATATAATAGTTCTATACTTATAGATTACAGGAAAACCTATAAAAAGTCTTTGGTCTGAAAATAACATGGTAAATCTCTCAATATTCTGCGTAAAAACTTGCATTTGCAGTTGGAACAAAAAATATTGCGGATCTGTGAAAATCATGTTTTGATTCAGGAATCTGCGTAATATTAAGATTTAAAGTGCTAATTTTTGTTAGAGTGAAGTGTGTGTCCCCTTTTTTTTGTTTGGGAAGTTATCAAATAACTTCGCCCGCTCTTGGCGGAGCGGGAAGGCGTGTCAGACTTTTACCGACTAAAACCCACCCGTATTTCTTCAGTTGCCTGTGCCTGACTGCCTCTCTCTCACACGTTTCGCCTCCTCCTTCACGAGCATACGCTTCGCAGAAGGAGGTGACGACCTCCCATGCACTCTTGCTCCGTACCATGGCCTGGCCCAGCCCGCCGGTTGAACGCGTCCCAAAGGGTCATGACCATCAGGCTGGTCCGGGGATATCACACGGTCTCCGGTGAGGTGGCGAGCGTCCTTGCCGCTGCCTCAAGGAACGCGCCCACACCGGTGCCCCGTAAAGAGCCATGGACCGCACGACTCCAGCCTCCAGCCTCCAGCCCAGAAGCTACTTCAAGGCAGCCCCGGCCTGCTCCAGTCTGGGAGCCAAACGTCGGAAATGCTCCCAGGTACTTCATCGTCGACTCAACGCCGATGTGAACCCCTCCTACCGTTATTTGGGAACCCGGCAGTGGCGCGTTCCAAAGACCATGAAAACACATGGCCTCGGTCTTGTGCTAGGCCACCTCGAGTCCCAATTGCTGGATCCTCTCGACGATAATCGCAACCCCCTTGTGTCGCTTGGTTGGCCTCCGCCCGGTGCGGCCTACCCTGCGCCAGGAACAGCGTGTCGGGTGACGTCACACACGACATGTTGCGCTGTGACTCTCAGTTATTTCAAAGTTTTGAGTTTTCACTTCTCTCGGCTGCCTATTATTTTGTTTGCACCACTCTTAACTGTTTGCAGTACAACTTTTTTTCTACTCCCTTCCATCTTTAGCATTCATAACAACTTTCCTAAAAGTCCCACAACACATAAAAGAAAATAAATAGATTACACTTAAAGTTGACAACCTTCTTTTATCACGTCGACCAAAAAGTATCACACAACACTACATCGGAATACAGAAAAGAAATAATGTGTGACCCGAGCTAGTTTCTATAAATTCTAGTGAAGGTGTGATTGGCAGAGAGAAATGGCCGCGGCCCCATTGGGCTAGGAATGAATTACGTTGCCGATTTTTCTGACGAAAACCTTCGAAACACACGAAGGTACGGACGACCTGATATATTGTTTCTTGTATTAGAAAATTACCTTTGGGAACCGGGGAATAGATTGCCCGTTTTGAATTCATGGTGGGATACCTGTACTTTTCTAACATAAACGGACAACGGTTAAACGGGACTAATACAGCTGTGAAATGTATTTTTAAATGATAACCGGACACACCGTTCAATTTTACACCGGGTTCACACTGTTCAATTTTAGCTGGACAAAATTAAAAAAAACCATTGTTTCTCGTGATCTAGGTTCCAGCAAAACAAAAAAAAACCTTTAATTTTTGTTTTAATTTGATTGAAAGTCTGTTCAGACGGTTCAAATCGCATTCGACTTAGCAGTTGATCAATTGAAATCAAACCGTGTGAACCGTGTTGTGTTGAGAAGAGAGACCCAGAGAAAAAGAAGTATTGTACAGAATACTACGTTTTTTTACACACATACATAAACTCACGCTTTCTTCCCATGGGGGTAGGCAGAAACTATAGAGCGCCACCAGCTACGCTCCTTACACTCCTTCCACTACTTACTCCTTCTTTTGCTTCGTTTATATTCATACATCTGGTCAAACAAGCACGCCGGTTGCGAGTGCTACGCACCTGACCATTCGAAAGAACTTCAACAATTAGTTCACTTATAATATATCCTCCTAGGGTCTCTGATCTGCTTTGTAAATACCTTTTGTTAGTCGCCTTTCATTCATCCTCTCAACATGATCAAACCATCTTAGCATACTCTTTTCAATTATTGTCACTACATCTTCTTTTAAACCGCACCGTTGCCTTATCACATCATTTTTCGGCCTATCATTCATAGTCACGCCAGACATGCTTCGCAAGGAACGCATTTTCACATCATTTATTCTACTTTTATGCTTCTTTCGCCACACCAAACATTCACTTCCATACATAAGCGTAGGCACTAGTACACCATTGTGAACAGCCAGTCGAGCCTTTTTGAGAATCGACTGGTTGGTCACAACCGCATGTATAGCACCATTCACTTTATTTCCCGCATCTAATCTCCATTTCACATCTTCATCAATCTTTCCATCCCCTGTACACTGACTCCCCAAATATACAAACGCACTTACTTGCTCCATACTCTTATAATTTATTTTCAAATCACACACCGATACATCCTCTTCTCTTCCAAACACGATGACCATCGTCTTGTTCACATTTATATGTAACCCCATTTTATATGCTTAATCCATCACAGTCACCATTTCTTGCAACTGTTCTGCTGACGATGCAAGTAGAACTTAATCATCTGCAGTAGAGAAGGCATTTGACAGGCAACTCATTCATCCTCAATCCGCACTCACCCTCTTTCAAATCTATCAGACGAATATACATGTACAAGTTGAACAGCCACGGTGACTACACAGCCCTTTGAGATGCACAACCAGTCTGTATATGTATCCTAACACAAGCACTGGTATCCTTGTATAAAGATTTCAGTGCCCGTACCAAGCGCCAGTCCACACCGTACGCGGATAGTGTCGACCACAAGTTCTTCACACTGTCATAGGCCTTCTTCAAGTCGACGAAAGCACAGTAAACATTCTCTTTCTTAATCCTGCCTGCACATCCCATATTTTCTCATCAGTCACTCTTATCACTCTATTTATTAAAACCTTCGCATACAGTTTGCTGACAACACTCAAAAGACTAATGCCGCGGTAGTTTTTATATTCCTTTTGAGAGCCTTTTTCCTTACATAGTGGTACGATTACAGCCTGGCGGCAGTCTTACGGCACATGGCCATATCTCCAACACATATTAAAGATCCGGCACAACAGGCTTGCTACCACCCCGTAACTGCCCTTCAGCATTTCAGCAGACACTCTGTCATACCCTGCAGCTTTCCCAGTTTTCAATTCTTTCAACGAGAGCGTTGAAAGAATTGAAAATTGGGAAAGCTGCAGAAATTGATGAAATTGTAAGAGTACAATTTCATCAATTTCTATTTCATTCCCTTCATCTGCACCTGAGCCTGGGTCTTCAAAACTGACTTCTGCCCAGTTACCCACTCCTTGCACACTATCTTGACAACTTTGTAAACTTTCAAAGTATCCCTTCCAGCGTTCCAAAACCTTACATTCATCGCTTAGTTAACATCCATCTTCTGCTCTTATAACAATCATACTCGATGTTCCTATCACTCCACGAGCCAATCTTACCTGTTTCCAGTACAGCTTAATATTGGCCCTGAAGTTATCAGAGAAGTCATATCTCCAACACATATTAAAGATCCGGCACAACAGGCTTGCTACCACCCCGTAACTGCCCTTCAGCATTTCAGCAGACACTCTGTCATACCCTGCAGCTTTCCCAATTTTCAATTCTTTCAACGAGAGCGTTGAAAGAATTGAAAATTGGGAAAGCTGCAGAAATTGATGAAATTGTAAGAGTACAATTTCATCAATTTCTATTTCATTCCCTTCATCTGCACCTGAGCCTGGGTCTTCAAAACTGACTTCTGCTCAGTTACCCACTCCTTGCACACTATCTTGACAACTTTGTAAACTTTCAAAGTATCCGTTCCAGCGTTCCAAAACCTTACATTCATCGCTTAGTTAACATCCATCTTCTGCTCTTATAACAATCATACTCGATGTTCCTATCACTCCACGAGCCAATCTTACCTGTTTCCAGTACAGCTTAATATTGGCCCTGAAGTTATCAAAGAAGTTCCTGTTATACTTTTCTTCCTTTTCATCCTTCTTCATTTATACAATCTCTTTCGTTTAATTTTGGTGTATTTCTTTTTCACTCTTTCTAAATCATCTGTCACAGTCGATGCCTGATTCATCTACTACCACATTTCCTTTGAGTCAGATCACATACTTTTGTGGCTACTTGCACCATACTACCTTTCGCTATATTCCATACTACTTCTATACTGTAATCATTCGTACATCAAGTATTTTATCTGTCTTGACTTTTACTTCCCTCTTATATTCCTTTTTATTTTCAATGCTTGCACTCTTTCCAGTTTTATTCTTTCTAGAGGCGGTTACGGAACTTGAACTCGGTGACGTCAATGCATGAATAAACCATCCATCTGACACAACCAGATAATGATCAGTCCCTACATTAACACCCCGATATGTTCTAGTATATGTAACTTTACTTTTTAATCTTTCATCTACAATCACAAAGTCAATTATACTTCTACAGTCTTGCTTTCCCGCGTATATCTGGGAACCTTTCTATGAAACATAGAGTTCATAACACACAAATTCTTCTCTACACATATCTCTAGTAAATTCATTCCATTCTCATTTACTCTATCATCCCCAAATGCACCTAATACTTTTTCGTATCCATTCCTCTTCACATCAACCCAACCATTAAAATCTCCAAGCATAACAATCTTCTCGTTTGACCTACATCCATTCACTAAATCCCTTATTCTGCCCCAAAATTCCTCTCTCCTAAGGTGAGCTTCCCGTATCGGGTGCAAACACGCACAAAATAAAGATAGGGTTTAGGCCCACCTTGGCTCTTACCCATGTTTCCGGGGACTCACACAAACATAATCTTTCACACATTTCATCATCCGCTCGGAGAGGACAACCCCTGACAGGACAGGCCCTATGTGTCTTTTGAACACCGGACCAGATAGCGGTCAGAGAACCGTGTTTGGATATACCCACTCCCTTTATTTTCGTCTCATTCACACATAACACATCTATTCTTTTATCCTTCACCATCTCGCACACCTCATTCATCTTATCTTTTAAAGCTCCCTGCACATTCAGCGTAGCTAAGCGATACTCCGTAGCTCGCTTTTCGGCCCGTGAAAACAAATGACGTGGTGTGACGTGAGCATAAGGCCGCCTCCGAGTTGATTAATATTTGAATTACTCATTTGGTTCCCACTCTACAGAGCCCCGCATGTAGAAGAAAGGCTTATTTGTGCCTCGGGATGCCCAATGCCAAAAAGGCATTTTTTTTTTTTTTTTTTATTGCTGATTGGGCCTTTAATTGACCTCGATCTCGCCTGATAGAAAGCGATGGACGAGGTCTATGATGGAACGGGCGTGTCCAGAAGATGCCTGTTCACTCCTATTTCTGTAATCTGCGATAAATATGGTTTCGAACTAACGAGTAAATGAGTTCAAACAATTAAATTAGATGGCCACATCATTATTTATTAACACGTAATGTGGTAACCTTAAGAGATTAACCCTTAACATTTAAATAATTGGTAAACCTTTAAGCTTTGATACCCCTTTTAGCTACGGGATTACCTATTATGATATCCACCTGGTATTACTTAATGACTTGGACAATTCTTGTTACTGAGAACCGTCTAAGCTAATACTTAATAATGACCTTGATTGCCAAATTAAATTAAAATTATGTTTATTTTTCTCCACAAATTACATTCTTATACTAGTTATATTATACATATTAAGTTGATAAAAACCCCGTAATATTTTTGAACGGCCTATCCAACGAAAGCCCACACACCATGGGATAAACGAGAAAAACGAGAAACTATAAGGGTTCTTTGTTGACTACGGAACCCTAGAAACGCACATTAATTGGCTTTCTAGAACGTATTTCGATCCTTTTAGACTTAGCGATACCATTTCAAGATGGTAGCACAATCCAAATTGTCACGAAAACAGTCCTATTCAGTGTTAATTCGACCTCCTATCAGTCGGCTACATTCGGAACTCCCATTCACAGGACCGAAGACCAATTACTGTTGTAATTGGAATAGGTAGCTTCTACCAAATAGTGTCGGGCGTCCGACAAATATTATCGGTTTCTATTCAATTATGTTGTAGGCGGTGCTCCGGTCTAAGCTGAAGGGTAGATGTGTAGGGATCTTTGTTTGTGTAACTGTCGAATTGGAATTATACATGTTCGTTTGGTAAGATAAGGATAGAGTTAATCGTATTATAACTGTTTTGGGGAAGTTAGCTTAGGATTACGATCCGATGACGTTGCTAAGCTAATAAAAAAATAAAGATGAAATAATTAATATCCAATTAGAGTTCGATTATGACGATGTTTCCTAGCGGTAGCTCATTGTAGCAGCCTTTATAGTTGATTATCGCGTAGACGTGTCCAAGCTATTGATCTGGCTATTTGTTATCGTCCTACTTTATTTCATAATTTTCAAACAAATCTTACTTTCACGGCGGCGATACTTTATAATCTAAATAACAAAGAAAACCCACCATTGAAGCCCTTCCTAAAAAAATGTTTATGCATAAAAGATGCAATATCGTTGATTTATGCAAAGTCTAGGTCACAAAGCTTGTTTGTTAGAGCTAGGTAAGATTCTGGACCGAACACCATTTACAATTCAGATCCGACGTCCAAACTGGACAGTGAGAATAAAAAGTGCCGTCTTTGGCCGCACCTGGCCTCCCCCGGCCCGCCACGTCGGTCTGCAAACAACCAAGTCTTGCGGTAAGAATGCAAATATTGTGCAAGTTCGTTAGTTGTCAGGCAGTTGGCACGAGAACAGTGTTAAATAAATCCTAGAAAGAATTTAATTTGGTTGAATAGATTCAAGAAATAAGGGAACTTGGTGTTTGCAAATCGGTTTAGAATATAAAGGTTAGATAGCAACTGACCTGAAGGGCTTAGGTATGCTAGTCTATAATGTATTTTATCAGGGGCCCAAGTCTGCTATTTTTATAAATTCGTCACTCCAACATGATCCCATTGTCATTTTGCTAAAAATTCGTAATCTGCTAAATTCATAATGGTCGATCATTGGTCGGTCAATGGTCTCGTAATAGAATTGTATTACAATGGCATATTGAACATTTATTCATGCCAGATTTCATTTATATATATTTTTACATATTATTTATTAGTGTTATAAGCAATCTGAAGTAGTAGGAAGTTGGAAGTTTAGTTGGAAGTTTAATTTGTCATTATGTACGGGATTACCAATTCTTTCAATGGAGTGTCAGTGGCTGACCATTGGAAAGTATAATGACGCCATTATATTAGTAGATTATCAAACTTGTCAAAATCAACAATTATGAAATCAATGATGGACCATTCTGACAATATTGTATTAGCAGACTTGAAGCCCTGGTTGCTTCCAAAAACCAGTGTTCACAACTTCGCACTTCGCCACGTGATGGTGTTGGTCTTAGTTGCCCCGTCCCAAAAGGTAGTTTCGTATGGAGAAGAATGGGCAAGAAACTCCATACTTAGGTACTCTTTTGAACTGTTTTACAATACTTTGTATAAATCAATTATATCATTATTATGTGAAAACAATGTACCTAGAATAAAATTACTATACCAACAACAGGTAAAACTAATTAAAAAATAAGCAATGACGAATAAATTAATTATGTGTTAGATATCTACATGGTGCTCACATATTTACAATTTACTGTTAAAGTAGACGATTTAACTAAAACTTTAACAAATAATCAATCATAATCAAAATTCAACTTATCTGAGGAATTCATGACTATAGTCGAATTATTAATTCACTGGAGGAAACTGACAGATGCTAGCTGTCACATTTTTAAATAATAAGGTAATATGTATTGTTTTCTAGACTTTTACACTTATACAATACATATATTATACATTTATTTTACACTTTATAAATCAATTAAATTAAACGAGCTTGAATTAAATTATAAATCAATTAAATTAAACGGCGATGAGCCAAGCTTCACAGCTTGGCTCATCGCCGCAAGGTTGCCTGCTTGTCGGTCTTCTACAGATTGTACTTCGGCGAGTGTGCCCATGAACTCCACGACCTCATTCCACCGGCCCCCTTCTACCATCGGACATCTAGACGCACTGCAAGTTACCACCCCTACCTAGTTGATATTCCACCAACTCGCACTAAGCGTTTTCAAACGTCTTTTATAATGCGCACAGCAAAGGAGTGGAACTCTCTGCCTGCGTCTGTGTTTCCGAACGCATACAACCCTAATCTATTCAAAGTGAGAGTGAACAGGCTTCTTCTGGGTAAGCTCACTCCATCGTAGACTTTATCTCTGTCATCCAGACCTAGACTAAAGTCAAGAGCAAACACATAGTAGAATAAAAAAAAAAACGATCACCGTTACAATAAATATGACCATTTTTTTACACAAAGTGACAGCTAGCACATGTGTCAGATTACTCCAGTAAATTAATTATTGTACTCGAAGTTCGAGCTCCGTTCGAGTTCGAATCTTTTCGGGTACATTCAAAATTAATAAGTGCGTAAAACAGTAAGCATAAATAGATATTTAGAAGGTAGTAAGTACTAGTAAGCACTTGCCGCATCGAAACACCATCAAATACCATACCTTACACCTTAATGATTCATCAAGATTTATGATTATATTTTTAACATGCATCCTCGCGCCCTGAATACCAAGGCGGATTGATCAGAGATTTTGTAAGGCGTTATATTTGATGGTGATAGGCCTCGTGTGAGACGAGAAATATCTCGTAAACTAGAAGATTGTGAGGAATAACGCTGAATAAGGAGTTAGCGATTTATGAGTTTCAAGATGTGGACTTTCTTGCCGGTTCTTATATACTGCGATCGTTTTTTCTTTACCCGTCCTTCTGATGGTCTCTGTAGATCCCACCTCAGGCATCATCTTAATTTCCCATCCCATACAAATGAAATGTACCCTCTAAAACCATGACAACGACACCCATGATGGAAAAATTTTCGCAGCCGCCATCTTGGATTTTAATTTTTTCACTACCACCATCCCATCTGACGGCCAATTTTATTCTACCACCGCGCGCGCTCATTGGTCAAATCAAATAGCGCGCGCTTCCCCGACTTCCTGTTTACACACTTCCGTCTCTTTTCACGAAATCACTCCCACAGAGAGCAAAGATGTTGCACAACAAAAAAAAAAAAAAACTCGATGTCAATAAGCCCTTTCATTTGATATGTCCCGCGGCACAGTGTGCATTTTTTTTTAAAGTTTTCTTCTTTATCTCGAAAAAGACCCACACAAAACACACACACACAAAACCCACATCCCACATTCAAAATTCATTTATTTACGTAAAATGTCCGTGTTTGGGTTATAGAAATTGATATGTGTACCAAATTACAACTTAGTCGGTTAATTAGATTCGGAGCAAATTGGCTGTGACCAACGGCCATACAGACAGACAGACACACAAGTGATCCTATAAGGGTTTCGTTTTTCATTCGGACGTACGGAACCCTTAAAAGCTCGAAATCCGCTACTTACCAAAGACTTATATATACGAGTATCAACCTATTTAATAAGCGACAATCCATATATTTATTCACAGAAGCTAGCGTACTCTATTTCAGTGTTGGCAAATATTGGGGCTCCATTTAGGCTCGATAAAAGCTTCCAAACAAATGCCTTCAAAGGGTATTAGACTCCCTCCAAGCCCGTATTTAGCGCCTTAAGCCGTATAAGTAACATTGCTTTTATTTTCCCACTCCAATCGTAATGGAATAAATAAGGAACGGATCCTTGTTTTGTTTAATAGCCTTCTTATTATTGAGCTTGATGTCTGTTTTAGTAAAAGTATGCCCTAGTTCTTACTATAACATTAAGAGATCCTTCGTTGAAAGCTCCTCCTGTCATGTTATTTTATAACCTTGGAGATGTTGATTTGATAAATAAAATCCGGCCAAGTGCGTGTCGGACCACACACGAGAAGGGTTCCGTTGTTCGGATGTATTTATCCCAAGAACAAACTTAGCATTGTAGTTAATAAACATGTTCCCCCATACATTCCTACTGCAAATGTAAGTTTGTACGCACATTATTGATAGATTTGCCATGTTATTTTAAGACATAGACTTGTTATAGATTTTCCTATAATCTATAAGTATAGAACTATTTTCTGTATTTTTTTCAAAATTTTAGGCTCAGTAGTTTCGGAGATAAGGCGGGGCTTAATAGTCAATGTTCGTCTATTTTCACTTACAACTTTAAAATTATATTTAAAAAAAAATTGAGACCCTCACAGTAAGCCCTTTCATTTGATATGTCACACGGTACGGTTTGCAAAACTTTTTTAAAATTTTCTTATTTCCCCCCCAAAACTGACCCCAATATTCTAAATTTATTTATTTACGGTTCACGTCCGTGTTTGAGTCACTCAAATTGATATGTATACCAAATTTCAACTTAATCAGTCCATTACATTCGGAGCAAATTGGCCGTGACAGACGGACAGACAGACAGACACACGAGTGATCCTATAAGGGTTCCGTTTTTTCCTTTTGAGGTACGGAACCCTAAATACCTAAATTATGCTGTCGAACTGTGTGAGATTGGAAATTAGAATATTTTAACAGCTTTTTTGTTCTCAGATGCTATTTTGAGAGTGGATTATGAATACTATACCCTCAGGGCATAACAAATCCTGCCAGGGTTGCGGGTTTGTCCGAAAAGGATACCGTGGCCCTGGCACACAGACAACTGAAGGAACACGCACGGGTAAGTTTTAGTCAGTAAAAGTCTGACACGCCCTCCCGCTCCGCCCAGAGTGGGAGAAGTTATTTGATAATTTTCCACCCAAAAAATGGGGCCTTACAAATAAACACGGAATAAAGTTGTCCTAGAAATAACTTCTGTATAACCGTAATTTTTTTGTCGTTTATACCTAGCATAACTTTACATATACAGGATAATTTTTTAACATTTTCGCAAATTTTTTTTGGTGGATCAGTGTCAGTTATAGAATATATTTCCATTATTTGTTTTATACTTTTTTTTAGTTTTAATCAAAGGAATATTAAAATTGCGATTAATAACCTGCTTAAATACCTACATCGGTGAATAATAATTGCGCGGGCACACAGCTGATAGGTACCTACAACTGCGTTCCGCTTCACTGCACGCGCCGTCGCGCGTATCGTTAACGATAACTTATTTTTTTCTCTTAAGACGTATCACCTTGGTTCTCCTGCGGATCTCTATGTATCTCTATGTATCACTATTGTACATGAAGTTTAAATAAATAAATAAATCTCTTCATTTCTGATTCGACCACGTAGGGCAACTCCAAGCATAGCCCTCTCCATTTCCCTTTGGGTGACTTTGTGGATTAATATTAGACCAAATTAATATTAGATGCATAGAAATGCATTACAAAAGTCAAGATCAATAAGTCAACCGACAAAACATCATCGTCGCCGCCGGTTGCTTTTGTCGATGGATTTTGAAGACTCCCAGATCAAAATGGCCCTGGCTGTGGTTCTGTGGTATCTATGTATATTGCGCTGGGCTAAATTCCCCATTTTTCGTTACTGCAAATTTGTCTACAAAATACTATTTTACAAACAAAATACTTACCATGTCTGACAAAAAATTATACGAACGAACGTTATTATTATTTAACGAATAATATCTTGGTAGATACCAAGATACCAATATTTTTTTATAGCGCTGGATGTTCTATTGCCCTAAAATTGCGCTAGATCTAGCCCCGGAAGCGCTAAAATGGCGGCACAGATTCTTAGTAACAACCGACATAGTTTGATAACATACAAAATAAAACGTAAATACAAACGTGGTTGAACAGTATTTACTTTAGTTATTCAGTAAACAGAAGCTTGTTTGTCACAAAATATGATTACACAAACAAAAACCTTTTCGTCTTGTTCTCCCGTCCCTTGTGGCAACGTTTGTATTCTATTACACAGCTCAAAAGCTTTGTCCAGGTTTCTTCAAACTGTTATGTTGTTTGATTGGATAGTCAGTGAAGTAGGGTCCTGTGCTTATACATACATTACAGCCTGAACATCTGTACCTAATTTTTGTTCAGCAAATAAAAATATTTTATTTTATTTCAACGGCTCTGATAGGGTTGGTGTAAAATATCTGCTATAAAGAGTTACACATAAACAAAGCTAGGTTTTGATCGTAACGTTTGACGTTTTTAAATATTCGTTTTTCCTTAAACAATAATTAAAATAACTATTATTTTTTATATATACATATATTATAAAAATATATACAGGATAAGTTTAAAAGGAGTGCGTATAATTTTGTTGATAATCAGGTGCATAAAACTGAACAACTTTCCCCAAAGAACATAGGTCGAGATCGAAAAAATTTTATTCAACTTCTCATACAAACAAAAGTCACGTGACCTGTCACTTTGTATGAAAAGTCGATTTACAATTATAAGATTTCAACCTATGTTCCTTGGGGAAGTTGTCCAGTTTTATGCACCTGATTACCAACAAAATTATACGCACTCCTTTTAAACTTATCCTGTGTATATTTTTATAATAATATACTGAATGTTGTTTTTGCTAACTTTTTATTTCTAGATTAATAAAGACATAATGACATGAATATTTAATTTCTGAAGTATAGTATTATTACTTTAATTATTGTGAATGTGAAGACTATGTGGGTCATAGTTTGTTTTTAATCATGGTGTGGCAGTTTGGGTAATTTATGCGCCCTACCTAAATGTCCTTGTTTTGGTATTGTTCTTCGAATCGTTGAGCTCCTAAGTTCTGAGTTGATCTGCACGATTATTGACAAATGCGATTACTGACTGGACAGGTCCACTCAATCTGTGTGGTTCTTTCCTTAAAATACCATTTTTCTACATGGTCCTATGATCTGACCAAGATTATGTTTGGACTTAAAAAGAGACTGTGACCTCGGCAAACCGAGGAACAAAGAAGAAAGGCCAAAGCCTTTCTTCTCTGAGTAGTCAGATACGAAACGCCTACCTCATCTCTGTTTTAAAATAACATTGACGTGTAAAACGTGTTTATACAAACCTACTTACAGAAATAAAATAATTTATCATTAATAGTTGTTATGTATTTTTATATTTAGTTATCTTAATACAATATACGTTTATAAAATTATCACCGTCTTATGCCTTGTCAAAAGTGTTGTAGTATTTATTAACAAGAAAGATAAATAAGAATAGTTCCTTAACACAGAGAAATAGGCATTTTATATTTAAAAAATATGTCATCCATGCCAGACATTACAAGTAATACAAATCTAACGTATACTTATTTAATATCCTTAAACACAAAATTGTAAGGGCCCTTTATATAATTAAGGGCTTGTTGAACTGTTTTCGGCGGAGGTCCGAACCATTCCACTTGGAAGTTTTCTATTAGTCTCGCCACAAATGTGTCCATTTCCAGTTCAGCTATGCGACGCCCTGGGGGTTAGAAAAGGAAAATGATGTCAAAATAAGCGCTTTATTTAGAGTGCGGCCCGAGTAATTCCATATTCCTCGATATTCCTCATGTCTTATCCAATAGTGGTTACACTAATACTCTCGTTTCGTTTCTTGGGTTTGAAAAGCATGGTAAACTAATTGGAACTGCTTGTTAGAATCTCTATGCACAATAAAATGTACACATTTCTTGGGAATTTGCAGATGTATACAATGTGTAACTGAATTAATGCAAATTATGACAGTAGTTTTTTCAGAATCGTTTACTGAATCTATTTCTGTCATTTTTAACATAGGTCATTTTTTTCTCTAAAAATAATTTAAACTTACCAAAATGAGCGAAGTACCTACCACGCTAGACCCTTATACGTGTGGCGGCATCTACAACGCCCCATGTGAACTACGCATCAAAGACCTGACGTCACAAGTCCTGCATCGCGCAATTCGAGTTTACCGCGCGACTAGCATATATACAACATCCCGACATCAACCTTCGGGCAGTTGCCCACCAGACACGACACCTGTCTGGTCGGAGGATCGTCCCTTTTCCATAAAGTATGAGTGAACTTTACACCCTGTTCCTCATACCTCTATATACGTGTTCGACTGTGTGCGTGCGTAGATTTGTAATGTGACCACAATTTTCTCACATAATCAATATAAACAATTTTAATAGTAAACAATGTTTTGGACATAATATAAAAAAATCAGTGTATGTATCTATTGTGATTATAACATAATATTCTAATTCGGGTGTTTGGTGGTGTGCGTTAATTCCGGGACATGTTGTATAATACACATCCACCCTTGAATTAAATTCACACCCGTCATAACCAATTACCTACTAGAGATTTAGAATGATTAAATTTACTAATGATTGACTGCCTCGTTGGTCTAGTGGTCGCAAGCGCTACTGCTGAGCAAGAGGTCCTGGTTTCAATTTACAGGTCAGGCAAAGTATTATTGGGTTTTTCCATCTGGAATTTTCATTACAATGTTTTGTTTTATTTTTATTAGTTGTATTGAAGTATGTGGTTAGCTAACGACCTTGACAATAGATCATATTATTCTTACAATAGGCAGCAAGTTCGTATTTCTCCCTTAGATGTCACTGCTTGCGGTAGAGTCGGGGGTCGTGTTGCCTCCTTCCCTCAAATGTGGCGGTGGGGGTGATCTTTGCGTTATGCTCGTGATCGGGTGCTGCTTGGTCTTGCTGGCCATGGTTTCATTATTGTTATTAGTAACTGTTTATTTATTTTACTTCGATGGTCCTGGTTTATCATTCGTGTTACATAATCGAGCATAGCATATTATAAGACTTTTGATTTTGTTTTTTGCAGCCTGGAGTTTAGATTTGTGCTCAGTTGATGATAATAGGCTTGACCCCTATTACATGGGACTTAAACATAACTGTCGAAATGTGGTTATTCTATATGTATACCTCTGCTTAACCCTTCGGGGATACCAGGCGTGATGTTATGTTATGAGTAAGAATGATTAATACTTACCTATGCAGCTACGGGCTCCATAACCGAAGGGTCCATAAACAAACGGATGAGTATTCCCATAATAAAGTGGGTCATCTTTCTTGGCCACCCATCGCTCTGGGATGTACTCATCAGCTCTGGGGTAGTGCTTTTCCATTAACGACATTTCTTGGTGAGCGAAGACTACATCAACCTGAAATATACCGTGTTTAAATTAGAGCATTATTTTACTGGCTGATGCTAAGTCCTGAATGACAATGAATCCTGAAGTCTGCTATGTATAAAATCTTCAGGGACGCAGACATTTGTTTGTAAATATATTTCGACTGGTTCTTCTCGTATCCAGTGGATTCGTGCGGCCTTCGCTATCAAAAGTCGATCGTTGGGCTATCGGTCAGAACCGGTCGAAGTGGCGGTGCTTGGGGGAGGCCTATGTCCAGCACTCGGCTTTCGGCTAAAATGATGGTGATGATAATATTTCGATCTGGGGGGGTTCAGTGGTGCGGTGTTAAACTCTGACACTCAGTGTATTCTAGGTAGCAGAGCCACTCTTAAATCTATGATTAATTACATCACATACATTATAGAATATCATCGCTTTGTTTTTCATTGCCACGAAGAAGCTAGAAATTGAAGTCTGACAAGAGCCAGACGGAGTTTAATTTGTTCCTAATCAAAACAAGTCTGAACGATTTTCAGTGATTGGTTGCTCAAATCATATTTCAGTAACCGTGTTAAGCCAGTGTGGGCAGCTCGAGCAAGCGTGGTGATCAATGCTCATGCCTTCTTTGTATGAGAGGAGGCATTTACCCTGCAATAAAAGGAACTTAAAATATTTCACTTACATCTTTTGGCACCTCATAACCCAATAGGTTATACTCCTTCGAGGTCTTTCTTGCATTCCCTGACACTACGGGCATCATTCTGAGCGACTCTTTGATACAAGCCCTCAGATATGGTCTTCTCTCCGAGTGCGATATTATTTCCTCTCTAAGTTTGTCTTGTTTCTCTGGATTTTTCGCCAGGAGGTAGAGAGTTGCAGTTACTGTGTTTGCAGCCTGAAAACGATCATAATGGATTATTCAGAATAAAAAATTGTTCACTGTTTGAAAGAAGTTGTATCTTTAAAAAAAAAAAGATTTTAAGGAACAAAGTTGGACTGTATATATATATATAACTCAACATACTTTTCGTCAAATCAATGGACAAAATTGATGTAAATTAAGTCCATTGGTTTGACGAAAAGTATTTTGAATTTTGTGAAAGATATGCTTACCGTATCAACACCAGCAAATAACATATCACTGGCCATGACGTGAGCCGCTTCTTCATTGATTTCCAACAACTTCTCTAAAACTCCTTTCTCGGTATCAGATTTGTTCTTTAGGTTATCCTTTCCCTTTTTGATGAAGTATTTTGTTAAACTGAAATCATAAGATGTTTACACCAATTTCGTCTGGGGGATTATTCGTAGTTGACAGTTTTAACGGATTCCAATCAACTCAGGTCATTATAAGGATGAGAACTAATAATTCAGGACTTGGTCTAACAGTAATTCTCAGTAACTTTCAGGATCGTATGAGGACCCAGACCAGATCAATGATCTCAAATATGAAGACGATGGAAGTTGTTTTATTGAAATAGGAAATTCGCTATTGAAAAGATATGCTTCTTTTGCAACTTACTTTTCATGATGCTCATACAACTTCATAGCTCTCTTGTACAATGGAGTCGAGAACCATCTCCAGAGGTTTGGTTTGAAGTCTATTTCGTTAGCTGTAACAAACAGGTCGTGGACGCACTGGATTAACTGCCACTCTGGAGAGTCTGCAGGCAAGTTGGGATCGAAGCAGTTCAGACGGCAGCCAAGAGCGACTGTGCCGATAGATTCCAGTGCCCATAAGTTCATTTCCTTGTCGAAGTCATTTTTGATCATGTTCTTTTCATCACGGTTGGCTCTCATTCTGAAAATGAGTTGATTTTATTCTTTAGTTAAGGTCAATAAATTTTGACTGCTGTAATCATCGATTGTTATGCTATGCATTCTCATAGATCGTCTGAACGATGATCGTTGCAGATTCGTTAAGATTAAAAAATGCCAACGTTTGAAAAATTAATTGATTTATTTTATTTATTTATGCACAAGTTGCATTAATCTATACTAATACTAATACTAATTACTAATTACTAATTACTAATAATATATAAAGCTGAAGAGTTTGTTTGTTTGTTTGTTTGAACGCGCTAATCTCAGGAACTCCTCGTTGCAATTGAAAAATTCTTTTTGTGTGGAATAGTCCATTTATTGAGGAATATTATAGGCTATATAACATCACGCTACAACCAATAGGAGCGGAGCATAAATGAAAAATGTTATAAAAACGGGAAAATTTATTCCTTTTTGAGAGCTTCCATTGCGTGCGCTGCGTAAACGGTTTAAGTTACGCAAATATCATGTATGATGGAATTGTTCCTCTTTAAAAGTTCAAAAAAAAAGTCCGCGACAGAATATGTCTATCTTTTAAGATTGACTCTTTTTATGGTAATCAATTATTTTCGAAATTAATGCATTATTTGCGAAGGAGTTTTATCAACATAATATTAATCCTTATACAAATAAATATGTTATTAATCACAAGTATTTAAATGTAAACAAAATTGTCATTGACATCACTTGATTTCAATCAACATCTTAGGAGATATCATAATTTTAAAATAACTCCGTAACAAAATAAGAAGTAAATTCATTACTTAAACCACTCTCTCTCTTAGGTGACGATACTGCGATCGCCAACCCGCCTGCCAAGCGTGGCGATTATGGCAAACCCCCCCAATTGGGGGAGGCCTATGTCCAGCAGTGGACGTCTTTCGGCTGAAATGATGATGATGATGATGAGATCCTTAGGAGAAAACAAAAGTCAGAAAGAACGCTAAGTGATAACGAAGTTATAGCGTAGGCGAGCGACGGGATGCGACGCGATGGGTGGCCTGAAATTTCACGCGGACGAAGTCGCGGGCAGAAGCTAGTAATTAAATAAACGTAATTATTATTCTTATCCAGTAATGGGACCTTTAACGACCCTAAAGGCAGGAGTAAGGAAACAAATCTATACATCTATACAAATAATAGGTTGGGAAAAAAGTTTCTTCGCATTTTTTAAGAAAATTCAAAACAATTTTTAATATAGTTTATTTACATTTAACTATTGTATGTAGGTACCATTTTTTTCGATAACTTTTTGCCATCTCGTAGGTAGGGACATGATCCCATTGCTATAGAAATTTTGGGACTTCTGATCAAAATACCGCGACAAGTGGTTTTGGCAGTCCTCTCGTGATGTTAACCTGACACTGCCTAAAGAATTCTGAAGAGACCGAAACAGGTAGAGATCTGAAGGTGCAAGGTTAGGACTATACGGCGGATGCATTAACACCTCCCAGCCAGACTCTCTTAATTTTTGCTGAGTGGCTAAAGATGTGTGAGGTCTAGCGTTATCATGATGAAAAGCCACACCCCTTCTGTTGATTAATTCCGGCCGCTTTCTCTTAACTTCTTGCTTTAATCTCATCAGTAGTTCGCAGTAGAGTTGAGAATCGATGGTTCTGCCTGGTGGTAACAGCTCATAATGAATAATGGCCTTCCAATCCCACCACACACACAGCATCACCTTGTTGCGAGTTAACCCGGGTTTCGCCACAGTCTGTGAAGCCTGGCCGGCCTTTGACCACGATCTTTTTCCCACCTTCTTGTCATACGTGATCCACTTTTCATCACCAGTTATCACCTTCTTCAAAAATGGTTCGGTTTCATTACGTTGTAATAAAGAATCACAAATGAGTACACGGTTCATTAGGTTTCTTTCAGTAAGCTCGTGAGGTACCCAAATATCGAGCTTTTTTGTGTACCCAGTTTTTTTCAAATGTGCCAAAACTGTTTTGTGGTCAATTCCCAGTTCTTCAGCTACGTCGTAACTACTGATATGCCGATCTTGCTCCACTTTTTCAAAAATGGCATCCATTTTATCCGTAATAGGGCGACCAGAGCGACGTGCATCTTTGACATCAAAATTTCCGGATTGAAAACGCTTAAATCAAATTTGTGCTACTCTCACAGACACTGCACTAGGTCCATAAACATCGCAAAATTTTTTCGCGGCTTGCGTTGTATATTTGCTTTTTTTGTAGTAAATTTTTAAAATGTATCGAATTTCTTCATTAGATTCACTCATCATGACAGTACGAAAAACAAATGAAAATCGCACATTTTCCTAATTTGAATTTGGAATTATGTTCTTTAAAATTTAAACTTTCAATGATACCACAACCAGCCAGATACAAATAGTATAGCCAAAGAGGTTTTATTACAACTTCATACATACTATAATGCAAAAAGACTTTTTCCCCAACCTAATAAATAAAATTGAAGTGTATGTTTGTAATGTCAGAATAACAGTTTTTTTACTAAATGCATATGAAAGTATATACCGTACATACTTATAACAAAACACAAAAAAAAAATATGTCTCATTGTCTGTCTGTTTGTCCCGGGTAATCTCTGAAACGGCTGGACCGATTTTGACGGGACTTTCACCGGCAGATGTTATGAGAAGTACCTTAGGCTTAATTTAGAAAAAGCCATGCGGATGAAGCGGCGGGCAACAGCTGGAGGCTGATAATATCAAAACAAAAAATATCCGCTGTTAAATATCTTCTAAATGAAGCGTTTTACAATCCACCGGCAAACGGAATAAAATAAAAGACATCCTTTATTTCGCCGGGAATTTAATTAATAAATAGAGAGAAAGGGAAGCATTTGTCTTTTGGCAGTAATGAATGCTTCTCATTATTTCGCCTAATCTGAACCTCGTCTGATTGAACTCGATAAAGATTAGGTGATTCCATTAGATTCTATCTTCTATTAATATAGCGTTCTATTCAAAGCTATATTTCTGTTTTGAGGTAGAAATTCATAGTCTGGTTTATGCTATTAGTACAATGTGAGACACGGCAACTAAATATTATAGTCGAAATCTTGCAGTATTTTTCGGCTTATTTAATTGGTTAGTTTGCTTACTTTTTGTAATGTAAAAGTATTTTATGCAATACATAAATTCAGGCTTTTGATAAACAAAAGTGAAAGTGATCGGCATTTGAATGATGGCACTGGTACTGATGATGGCGAATCAGTTGCAACAGGCACTCAAAAGCTGACTTACTGCTGAATACTCAAACGCAATTCAATTTTAAGTCGCCGTTAAGTCTAATGCTGTCTCTGTCACTTTAAACTGTTTTGTAGCGACAGAAACACTTATAAGAACGTCTTAAAGTTAAGTAACGTTTGAGTATTTGGGCATTAGTGTCTCTTGTTAAAAGTTAACAAAAATGGAATGTTAGGTTTGATTGCTTGAGAAAAACGAAGGCTAAAAAAGTTGGGTCAGAAGAAATTGATCATAAAATATTCAACTGTTACGCTACCTACCTATATTGCAGCATTATGCTGAGATAGGAGCCTTTTTGACCTCGCACCGGTCTTTTATTATGTGTTTTGTTGTTGTTTACAATGTAAATTTTGTTAGTTTTAAATGCTATTTTTATTCTACTGTTTGTATTTCTTGTGCGTGTCCCAAATAAAATATTTTTCTTTCTTTCTTTCTTTCTACCTTGCTATCATGTCCTGCGCCACCTCATCAAGTACTGTTGTATACAGTTTGATCGTCTTAGGTTGTAACATCACTGGGTTCACTGTTGAGCGGAACTCTTTCCATACCTCACCGTGGCTAGAAAATAAGGTTAAGATATTAGTAAGAATATGTACAGTGGCCAGAACATCAAGCTACACGAAACTGTCAAACTCCACACGATTTTAAACTTTAAAAGGTTGACGATTAAGTTCAAAGTCGAACGAGAAAATTTGACAGTTTGTGGTAACTTGATGGCCAACGTACATACATATTTCACTGCATAGACACGTGCATTAATCGGTTAACCATTTTTCGTAGGTATTTGTGTGCATGTAGGGTTACTAATAAAGGCAAGTGTCTGTACAAACAATAATATTTTTTCTTAAGAGTGCAGCCAGACGAGCGTAATTTTTGTCGCATAATTTCTGCTACATTCGGTTTCATACAAAAATCCTGTTGCGTTCACACGGCGACGCAAAATGAGTTGTCTGCCGACTCACGCGCACAATCGCGGCTGAATTGAGTTCGCGGCGAGAAGGGGGCGACTCGTATCCATTGCACTACACAAACACCCAATAAAAGCGTTGAAAAGCAACTGAATAAATTATGCTCGTCTGGCAGCCCAACAGAATTTCTGCCGAGCAGAAATTACGCGACTCACAACTCAAAAAATTACGCTCGTCTGTCTTCACCCTAATAAAAGGCAGTATTTTGCGTTATAATCATAGAAATAAAGAAAGCTACATTCTGCGGTGGTTAAGGTTCATTACACATTTAACATGGACCTAAAATAATCTAATTTTGGCTTGTGATCATGCACCATGCTCACAAGTTCTTCATCAAACCACCTTTATGTAGGCAATGGCCTCACATATGCTAGTCAATTAGATACCTCATTTAGACTTTTGACCTCCACGGTCGCAAAATGGAAGATATAAAGTAGATAATCGCAATCTATGTCTTTCAATAGACAAAGTACAATTTGATGTGTCTTCTATCTGTAATTCTGGTGGTCAGAGGCCCGTAGTCGTCGACGACACAACCAATCATAAACTATACGCCATTGGAAATAAGATTAGACATTTTTCAAAATCTCCACTTCTTTGGGATCGATCGAAGCTAGGTACCTCCAGCATTCTTGAGAAAACTCTGGTCCTGCGTCAATCGGCGCCAAATTTTGAATACACGGCGGCGGTGGCGGCGCGCATAAGGCGGCGTGGCCCACCTCTAAGCAAGAGTCATTTTTTTTTTAAATGATTTTGTGGAGTGTCATCAGTATTAATCAATGCCATAAGGTTAACCTAATGTGTCTACACATCTTTCTACTCACTCAGAAATAAGGCCTGTTGCATGAAAGTCAATCCCTTTGCTTTTCCTATAATCTTTTCTGTAGTATTCCAGGGATTGAAATCCGGGCCGGACGGGAAGCCAGTTTTCACTTCGTAAAACCTGTAATAAATGTTAATTGTAAAATGGTAAACTGCCATTGTTTTTTTGTACCTACTTTTTTGGTTAAGACGACATATACTTAGTTGTTTTTCACGGCGAGAAGATTACTGCTACCATGCAAGGTCTTGATAAAAAGTTCAATATTGATTTTATAATTATTTTTATATTAAATCAGAACAAAAAAAAAAAGAAACAATTTTAATAAGCTTTACCATACATTACTGAAATACATGTAGAACATAATTTAGATAAAAAAATGCGCTTGGCTACTTACATGCGCTGAACTTTCAGGATCACTTAAGAATAACATAGGAGGCTTGCCGAACATACCATCCAACCTAATGATTGGTCCAAATGTGTCAATTAGTTTCGTGATGGTTTCAGGTTCCTCTATTTTGGCAAAAACGCCTGTAAAATAATTATAAAATAAAATAAAATGTGCTAAAATTAGTCAAAACACTTAAAATTAAAAGACAAATGACATTGATGGTATTGCCACATTTAATTATGAAATTCTTTAGGCTTTCCGCAAGAACGTGAATGTCTATCCACAAAAGAAGAGTGGAAACGACAAAAATCCATAAGCAAATCGTGGTAAGCCATCAACATTAAGCTAGTATCAGTATGTTTCTGGACATATATATCTTCGTTCGTATACGTCACTATTATCTCATCAAGCGACCCAGCGAACATCGTCGCTCCGTCCAGAGGACATCCAAGTTCAAACTCTATGTTTGCAAAGTTGTGATCTTCACTCAAGAACACGTCAACTCCAAAGGTCATTAACCCCAAAGGTTCTTCAGTTTTTTTTTTTATATCACCACCGTCAACTACCTAGCCTTCTCTCGATTATGTTGGGGCCAGCTTTCAGTCTAAACGATGCTGCTGAAATTACAGCATTTTACTTGGAGCTACTCCCTATCTGACCTCTACAGCCCAGGAAACTGCGAAAACATGATACCCCTTGGCAAGACTGGACATCATCATCGTCATCAGCATCATTTCAGCCGAAAGACGTCCACTGCTGGACATAGGCCTCCCCCAAGCACCGCCACTTCGACCGGTTCTGTGCTTCCCGCATCCAGCGGAATCCTGCGGCTTTCACAAGGTCATCGGTCCACCTTGTGGGAGGCCTTCCAACGCTACGCCTTCCGGTACGCGGACATCACCATCGTTAAATGTTTGCGGCTCGCAATAGATCTGTATCCTACATAACTTACCTCCAAGTATGAAATGATGCAGCTGCCCAATGATGGGCAAAGACGAAGGTCCGGGTATCTCTCTCCATGGCTTTATGTTTTCTGTCTTAACAGCAGTGCTTGCCGCTGCTACAGTTCTGAAATTGAACAAAATCTAAGTAGGAATATTCTTCTCTTGAATCTATCGGTATGAATTGTATAAACTTAAGCTCAAAGCATTTATTGCAATTAAACCATTTACAGGCACTTTTAAATTATCAAAGAGTCAGTCAGTCAGAAATATGAAGCTAGTTAATCATTCCGAACCGTAGTAAGTACCTATGGAGAAGAACGGGCAAGAAACTCCATGGACACTCTTTTAATTATGTTGAATTTATAATCAAATGTGAAAACGATGTTACTCTCCAGAAAACCGTAATGATACTGTAGTAGGCATAATCTACTCTACAGAGAATCTTTGCATATGACTAGGCAAAAAGTATATTGGTAGGTACTCGTACTCTAGTAGAAATAAATATTAACACTATTTATGCAAACATTTATACACAACCAGATAAGACAGTGATAATTTTGTGAATTGTTCCGTACCATGACAGATTATACCTAACTTTGTAATTTAATTTTTTTAATTTTTCTGTTGATAGCACGTTTAACTAAATTAAATCAATAAAGCATCAGTTGAACAAAAGCAGCACTTGAATTTCGGCTAGTCACATTAATGTCCCTTTAAATTTAAGCGTTTGATGCAGGACTGCAGCGGCACGCAGCCGTAGTCCTGGAGCCCTAACTTTGACTGTGACTTTAAAAATCGACAAACAAACAGGAACCTTTCACCTATTCGTAGAATCATCAACCTTCTGCAAGGAAAGTCGGAGCATGTCTTCTAATAATTTTGGAATGTTTCCATTCGCTGCGCCTGCCCAGCACCCACCATATGGGTCGAAAAATAATTTGTTCGTGTGCCCACAACCCGCATCCGAGTCGTCGCTATATTATATAGATAACTTCTGTTCATGCCTAGGACTCGACTAACGATACCAAAACTAACTTGCCAAACAATTTATGGCTTCCAAGTAAAACTGCGTCTGTGGTCTAGTGGTAATACTACCTGTCTCAGACCCAGGGGCCCCCGGTTCTATTCCCAGCGAGGGCAAAATTTTCTGTTAGGTTTGGGTGGTTGTAGGGCTTGTTCTAAGTCCGCCTGGCTAGCTACCACCATCTTATCTAAATCTGTCGCCATAGCAACACTGTTAACAGCATTGTTGTGTTTCGGCAATTACAGGTAAGATAGCCAGTTCCTCTGTGGTTGAGGATTCCGGGCGAAGCTCGCTTTCATCTTCGACCTCACTTACCATCAGGCGAGATTAAAGGCTCTTACAAACAAGTGCGACACGCGACGCAACACAAAGACACCGCTCATCGCGTCACACGCGGTGCCTTTAATACGCGTTGCGTGTCGCGCTTGTTTGCAGGAGCTCTAAGGCCAAGAGCTCACTCATTATAGCTAGCAAAAAAAAAAAAATGTGTTTTGAACTGGACAGCAAATGGGTTAATGCTAACTAAAAAGTTTGCTTCAGACCACATATATAAATACTTAAATAAAATAGAAACACCATAAAAGCAAATCACGGTTGGCGCAGTAGTTAAGCGATTGACTGCTGCGCTGCGTGTCGCGGGTTCGATTCCCGCACGGAACAAATATTTGTATGACCTACAATTAGTTGTTCCGGGTCTGGCTGTTTGTGTATGTGAGTTTAAATGTTTGTAAACGCACCCACGATACAGGAGAAATTCCTAGTGTGGGGCAACGTTTTTAAAAAGAAAAAAAAAAAAAGAAAAAAAGATACTATTTTAATTATACTATTCCAATTTAATATTTATTTATTTTCTTACCAATACGAGCCTTCATCCTCTCTCATATTAAAAATTAACTTTGTTGTGCCCGACAGGGTCCATAATTGATTCGATGTTTTAACATACCAACTGTTATTTACGAGTATGTACACATTATGGGATGCAATAAACTATTGAGTATTGAGACATCCATTTCGACGCTTGAAAGGCAATATTGACCAAACGACATCTTGGCAACTTTACACTAAAGCAAAAAAATCAATCTGCCTAGCCTTTTCCCAACTATGTTGGGGTCGGCTTCCAGTCTAACCGGATGCAGCTGAATACCAGTATTTTACATGAAGCGACTGCCTAATTGACCTCCATAACCCAGTAACTGGGTAACACGATACCCCTTGGTAAGACTGGCTGTCAGACTTTTGGGCTTCTGACGACCCGTAACGACTGTCAAAGATCCACGAATGACAGCCGGGACCAACGGCTTAACGTGCTTTCCGAGGCACGGAGGAGTCTCGGTATGTAAAGATGGTCACCCATCCACGGACCAACCCCGGCAAGCTTAGCTTAACCTGACGGATCGACCCGTGCGGCTGTTTTTACTTAGCCACGAGCTCCTCAACTTTACACTAGAGCATCTTAAGGTATTTTTTTCTTAACTTTAAGATAGAGTATTTTATATTTTAAGTGTATACTCTAGTAGAATATACACTAAAAAAGCATTTTCAAGGTTTTTTTATTGGAAAATAATTCTTTAAAATGCTCTAGTGTAAAGTTGCCAAGATGTCGTTTGGTCAATATTGCCTTTCAAGCGTCGATTTATTTATCTTAAGATGGATTAACAGATGTAGCGTCAGCGTAGATTTTTTTTTTTTTTTTTTTCTCTTTATTTTAATTGCTTTATCGCTGAGCGATAACGTCACCCTGTAATATCAGCACAATCAACTAAACCTAAAAACATATAACACTTACTTTAAAACAAATAATGCCAGTTTGTACAGTATCCTAGCTTGTTCTGATAAAGGACATGCCAGGATAGCATTACACTCTCCAATATCGTACATATTTATAGGGCCAAGCAAATTAAATCTCAAAGCCCCATTCCGCACACACTCCATCAAAACATGTTGCACATCTTCGACTACTCCACATTCTTCACAGTTGGGTGATGTTACCTTTTTCATCAGAAAACCGAACTTCCTTGATGGAATGTGTGCGTAGATTTCTTTTCTTATTTCTTCGATTTTCTAGAAAAAACTGCATAAAACCACTAACCTTATACATTCCTTATTAATTGCCGCCAAATTGAACAGCGGCTTGAATTTCGTCGTCTGCATGTTATTGTTGTCGATAACACAATAACACTAAACACTTATCACACACTGATGTTGTTATCAATTCACGTGTAACTATATAAAAACAAAAGATAGCACTGACTGTCATGTATATTGTATCTCTAAGTTTATACTTAGAGATACAATATACCTAGAATGTACATATTATAAGTATTGTGTTTTTTTTTTTGTGAAAACTAAGATGTGAACGGTGATGATCTTTGTATGAACATCATGTTATACAAAATACAAACTCCTTGGGCCATTTCAACAGATTAATTTTCTTAATTTCTCATGTATAAAAGTTTATCAGTTTAAATAGTTTGGTTTTTATATAACTGTAAATTATAAGATTGTATCTATACGAGTACGAACGTCGGACAGCAGCGTGTTTTGGAAATGATCCTCTCTCATTAGATTCATCCGTGTTGAATGCAGTGCCGGATTAAGCAAGCGCGGGGCCCGTAGCAAATTCTACCGAGGGGCCCTTGATCTGCTATGGGTTCTCAAGTATAAATGGGTAAAAAAAAACAAGATAATGCCAAAATAAAGAAACTGTAAAAATATCAGCCCTTAATATTGATATTTATTTTTAAGTCACAGATCGAAATTTCCCAGTTTCCATTTAAATAACATGAGAAAAAATATGTATTTTTCGCCAACGAAAAAATAGTTTACCGATTGTCTGACGTGGATTGTCTTAGTCGGAAAGGGTGTTACGTTTCACGTTTTTATGACATATAAATATTCCACGTCTTAATACGTTTCACTGGAGAAATTACGTTCAGGCGGAGATGCCCAGGTTTGGATACGCGGGGCCCCCTTTTGTGTGGGGCCCGCAGCAATTGCTACTCTTGCTACGTGGTTAATCCGGCACTGGTTGAATGTGTTATTGAATGACTTTGACCTTCTCTAAATGACATAGCAAGCATCTAATCGTTTGATAGTGTTGTTTGATATTTTCGAATGACAGACTTATTAAGTTGTAATAAAGACGGATTTTGATAGTTGGCTGAATAGTACGTTTTGTATTCAGTGTTTTTGTAGTTATATGTAATGACATTGATTATACACTTATACCTATTACTGAGATACCTGTATTGAAAAAAGCAGCACTAGTTATCTTAGTGCTGCTGTTTTAAAAAGAATGAAAATGAATAAATGAATTCTATGTTAAACCGACTTCGAAAAAGGAGGAGGTTCTATGTTCGACATATGTATGTATGTTTTTTTATGTATGTCCACCGATTTCTCCCTCAATTGTGAACTTTTTTTGTTTGAAAGGGTATACTTTCGATGTGGTTCCATATAAATTTTATTAACTTTGCTTGGATAGTTTTTGAGTTAGCTTCGATAATACTATTTAATGCACTTTGTGTGTCTTTGTAATCCCCACCCATTACGCGCAGGCGTCCCTCAGGGCTCTGTGATTTCTCCCCTCGCGTTCACGCTATTCACCAGCGATATCCCGAAGCAAAGACAGGCTCAGTTGGCTCTGTTCGCAGACGATACGGCCATCTATTGCAGAGGGACCAGTCACGATAGGATCTCTAGCACTCTCCAGACCGCAGCCAACAAGCTTGGCGAGTGGTTTGGAAAGTGGCGCATAGAGGTAAATCCCGACAAAAGTCAAGCGGTACTCTATACGAAACCGCGTCAGCGCCCCCCTAGTATCCGACCGATCACCATGTTCGGCAAGCCTATCCCTTGGGAGAAGCGAGCTAAATATCTGGGTGTGATTCTCGACCACCATCTCTCCTTTTCTGAGCACCTAAAGAAGGTACGCGCTTGCGCAGCCTTCGCTCTCTATAGGCTCCACTCCATCCTAAATGCAAAAAGCAAATTGTCACTCAAGTGCAAATTGCGCATTTACACCGCGTGCATCCGCCCCATCATGACCTATGCGAGTCCAGCCTTTGCACACGCAAAACCCCATCTCATCCATAAGATGCAAACCCTACAGAACCGGGTCTTACGTAAAATCACGAGAGCCCCCTGGTTCGTTCGTAACACTAACCTCCACGTAGAACTCAAAATCCCCACGATAGCCCAATTCATGAAGCGCGCTTCAAAGCGCTTCTTCGATTCAGCAGCCACTCATCGCAACGCTCTAGTTGTGAAGGCCGCTAGTTATGTCCCCTCTAGAATTAGTTCGATCCGCCGTCCAAGGCATGCACTGACCGACCCAGACGACCCCACTATTCTCCTCCAGGAGAGTCGTAGGGAAACTAGTACAGTTCGCAAGATAAGAGCACACAATACACGATCGTCATTCCGACCTCACCGCCGAGGCCCCGCGCGAAATCCCCGACTAACGAATAGTCCTCCCCGACCCTTGACTGTAAGTGAAGCGCCAGCACGCGTTTTAGCTGAGCAGCATGTAATCCAAACTCCCCAGGATAATAATCAAAACACTGATTTTATCCAGCCACCGTCGGTCCCTTGCCACCCTCCCTCCGACTCAGCTGCCCTAAGCCGAGGTTCGTACCCCACAGGGGGTGCCCTTAGCGAGCAGCAGTCGTTTAGTTTGTAGTTTTTTACGCCCTGGCTGGAGGCATTAAGTTTCGATAGGAGCTTAAGGCAACCACAGGAAAGTCCGGTTAAAGAGTCGGAACTTTAGTGGTTACACTCAGAAATGCCCTAGATAAAAAAAAAAAAAAAAACTTTGTAATATTATAATACATGTTGCAAGTAGTGGTATACGAATTGGTGTGTGGTACCATAAATAAAGGAAAAAAATAAATAAAAAATAACCGACTTCCAAAAAAGCCTTATAAAGTGAAACATTACTTTAATTTCGGAAGTCGGTGACCAAAAAAACTAAAATCAGATCCAAACACAATCCGAAATTAAAGTTGTTTTTCACTTTTTAGTGCTTTTTTGGAAGTCGGTATTTTTTTTTTTGATTTTTTTTTTCCCTTTTGGTTATGGTACCTGATGGAGGTTGTATACCTACATGACAGTGTTTTAAGATTCGAGTAAAACTGTTTAGAATATGTCACTTGAAACTGTTTTAGTGCAATGTTACTTAGTTTGATGTACAGAATGACGACGGCTATGTGATGGGTCATGTATAATAACTTAGGTTTATTGTCACAGGGGTCCGACAGCCCTCAGAAGTTTTATGAAAAATGTCTGATGTCTGAATGATACTATTCAGCACATTAATGACATATGTTTAGAGGTATGAGGAACAGGGTGTAAAGTTCACTACATACTCTATGGAAAAGGGAGGATCCTTCGACCAGACGGGTGTTGTGTCTGGTGGGCAACTGCCCAACGGTTGATGTCGGGATGTTGTATATATGCTATTCGCGCGGTAAACTCTGATAGCGCGATGTAGTTGCTCTTGCGTTATCTAGGTCTATCTATATCTGTGGACATATGTTTCTCTGCATGCGAATGTGGTAACTACTATCGAGGGAAAAGAGACTTCTATAGTTTCCTAAACTCCCGCACACTTGGCTCATCTTCGTTAGGCTTGGCCGCCGTGACCAAAATTTGCTCGGCATGATACCTAATCTACTATTACATACATACACTCTCGCCTTCTTCCCATGGGGGTAGGCAGAAACTATAGAGCGCCACCTGCTACGCTCCTGACATACTCCTTTTGCTTCGTTCACATTCATACAACTGGTCATACATGTACGCTGGTTGTGAGTTCTACGCACCTGACCTTTCTGAAGAACATCACCAATTAGGTCACTATATGTTCTGCTAGGGCGTCCCCTCCCGGCGTTTCCACTCACATCTGCCTTGTAAATACCTTTTGTTAGTCGCCTTTCATTCATCCTCTCAACATGACCAAACCTTCTAAGCATACTCTTTTAATTTTTTGTCACTACATCTTCTTTTAAACCACACCGTTGCCTTATCACACCATTTTTCAACCTATCATTCACAGTCACGCCACACATGCTTCGCAAGGAACGCATTTCAACAGCATTTATTCTACTTTCATTCTTCTTTTGCCACACCCAGTATTCACTTCCATACATAAGCGTAGGCACCAGCACACCATTGTGAACAGCCAGTCGAGCCTTTTTGGGCATCGACTGGTTGATCACAATTGCATGTAAAGCACCATTCACTTTATTTCCCGCATTTACTCTCCTTTCCACATCTTCATCAATCTTTCCATCCCCTGTAAACTGACTCCCCAAATATACAAACTCACTTCTACTATTAAATAAAACAAAATCTAAGTTACTATAAAATTATTTAATTTAAAACCGCAAAATAAGAATTACTATTACATTTCAATAATTAATATATTGTATAAAGGTACAAAATATAAACATACCTACATTATTAAATCATAACATTATCTCCTAAACATAACAATAGCTAGTCATCACTTGAAAGTAAGAATCTTACAAAACCAATGACTGTTATGGAGTGTGTTTATTTTTAACCGACTTTAAAATTGGAACCAGCGGGCATTGCGTAACATAGTTACAGTAGCAATGGCTTTCATTTTGCCAGTTCAACAATATTCATTGCGATATTTGCGTCATTGAGCAGCCCGTAATAAAGTGGGTCATTTTTACTAGCAAACCACCGCTCTGGGATGTACTCTCGAGGCTTGGGGAAGTTTTGGTCCATCAGGGACATGTCTCGATGGGCGAATACAACCTGCATCTGAAATGGTAAGCCAAGCACAATTTGAGTACAATTTTGTAACCGATACAAGAACAACCAATACGACATTCGTTTTGATAATAATTATAAGCAAACCTATTATTTTGTTAAAGTATTGAATTGCAAGATATGAATAAGCAGAGAGAAAGAGATAGTTACAAGCTTTAAAATAGATGGGTAATAGTTTGAAATAATTAGATTTTATGTCATAATTACATCTTTAGGTATCTTATAGCCTAAAACATTATATTCTTTTGATATCTTCCGGACATTTGCCGATGCAACCAGCATTATTCTCAGCGATTCTTGGACACAAGCCCTTAGGTGTGGTCTTCGTTCTGAGTTTGACATTATCTCCTCCCTTAGTTTGGCTTGTTTATCTGGGCGTTTAGCCAGAAGGTATAGAGTTGCTGTTATTGTGTTGGCGGCCTGAGTAAAATAAAAAGGTTTTTAGTCAAAGATTCATTCATGTTAGTAAGCTGCTTATTTTTCTCTATTAAATTGTGTCTAAGTTATGCGTACCGTATCTACACCAGCAACCAACATAACACTTGCTATTATAAGAGCCTTTTCTTCATTGATTTCTAACATTTTTGATAAGACACTTCTCTCGTTATTAGATTTGATCTTGAGCTGTTCCGTTCCTTTTTGAATAAAGTGTTTGTGTTTTGTTAAACTAGAACCAAGAATAATGTCGCATAATTTACATATTGTTAAGTATTAATTTATTTGTATTAAAATTGGGTTATTTAATTAAAAGAGGTAAAACAGTTGGCGGAATTAAGTCGACATAAAACTAAATTTTCATGATGCTCATAACTTCATAGCTTTCTTGTACAATGGAGTCGAGAACTATCTCCAGAGGTTTGGGTTGAAGTCTATTTCGTTTTAAAATCAAAATCAAAATAATTTATTTCACATAAACCTACATGGGCACTTATGAAACGTCAGAAGCTAGGTGCATGGTTCCAATTAGTCGTTTCCTATGGAGAAGAGCCGGCAAGAAACTCCACGGTTACTCTTTTAAAAATAATTGGCTTCACAATATTATTTAATAACAGTGATAATAGGTATGGGAGGACAGTGTAGGCCTTTCAAAAATTACCAGGTACTTAACAAAATAGAAAAGTGTCAACAAATCTACACTCTACTAGGCCTACAACGTTCTCACATTCACAAAATAGAAAATAATCTAAGTATATAAAATATTAATGACATGATTGCAATTACAACTACAGTAACATATCTGAATAAATATCATGTCCACAAAAGTCACTAATAAAGAATTGGAATTCGATTTGTAGGTAAATAATGTCAAATAATGAAAAGATTATTTCAAGGAAGTATGTAAAAAAAAAAAAAAAAACTAAATAAACATCGTTATTTGGGAGCAGTTAATAGACATTGACATAGTTATGTTGTTTATAAGGTACCAGGGAAGCCACATGTGCAGAAGGAATTATTGCCAAACTTCCTTGTCTTCAACGTAGTCTTTTATCTTATAATATGCTTTTTTGATATGGACATTAGGGTGTCCCTTAAATTTTAAGTTCGATATATTTTTACGCATACCTTCTTAAAACTTTCGTAATAACCCAATATTGTTTAGGAAAAAATATTAGCCCGTTTTATAAACGATAACCCGTGCCGACTTGCGATTTAAACTTCTCCATACAAGTTGCGCGGGTAATGCGCTGCGATCTGTAACTACGTGTTTAATTTGTCATTTCATTCGTGATTTTTAAGACTGTTAGTGCCCTATAGTTAATTGCATAAAGATGTCGATGGAATTACGGAGTGATAAACAAATTTTTTTCCTTATCGGAGTATCTAGCCATCAAATAAATGGTGCAAAATTACCATCTAATCGACATGTTCTCGCTGTTATTTTACAATATTCGCGAAGTCAAGCTGACTGTCAGCGAAAGCGCAAATCTTGTGATTAGAGAGTGCATTATATTTTGGGAAAAAGCAAGAATTCCCACAAAGGCATTTCCAAACTGCGTGAAAAAACTTGTTGATTAATATCATGTTTGGAGAGAACTACAAAAAATTGTAAGAAAACTCAGAGACATGTTCAAGAACCGTGAAAATAATTTTAAAATTAACCTTGATAACTTATTTGATATTGCACAGTATGCTGATGCGTTTGAGAGAATGAAAATAGAGGAAGACAAACTATTTTTAAGGAAACGGAGAGAGCCAGAACGACCGGAAAAAATTTGCGGCGAAAGAAGAAAGAGAAATGCAAAGACGATTAGAAGAGGGGGAAAGGAATGTAAGACAAAGCGAGTTTTTGGCTATTGCATCTACTTCAAGCTCGAATTCATTTGAGTGTCCAAAAGATTCAAACGAAGAACAGATTTTGAATACTGAACACAGCTTGCCAGACGTTCCCTACCCTAAAAAAAAGTTAAAAATGAGGTAGAACGAAAATTATGACGCCTAAACTTGTCGCAGTTTTAGAGCGATGTCAGTTAGGCATAAGAGACTCCGTTTATATTCTTCATACGGTCTCGTAAAAGTGCTTGGTCTGAGCAGCGATAATTTCGCTATTAACAAATCCTCGATTTAGCGAATTTGTCAAGCCATAAAAACTGACTTACAAAACAAGGTACCTGACGTAGTCACAGTCCATTGGGATTGGATGTACGAAGTTCAAAAGAAGAACGTTTGTCCCATTATTGCTTCATTTGACGGTAGAGAACAGCTTCTTGCAGTGCCAAAACTAGAGAGCTCTTCTGGAAAACACTGAACTGGAACCTTCATAATAAAGTTCAAATAATGTGCTGCGATACAACAGCTTCAAATACTGGTCGTTTTAAGGGAGCTTGTGCAGTTTTGGAGCAGACATTAGAAAGAAAATTTTTGCTTCTCGGTTGTCGTCATCATGTTTATGAATTGGTCATAAAAACCGTCTAAGGAATTCCTAACCCAAAACTTTACTTATCACGGCAGAAGAAGAGCAAAAACAATTCTTATTGAGCTGTGCCCAGGAACATAGAAATTTGTATCCGGACTGTTATAAAACTACTCTAAAGAGAAATTACCCTGGCTGATTGTTATAATTTTATGTTTAAAAATAAAGATTAATGTTTACCTTATTTTATTTTACCTCTTATTTACCAAATTTGTTGTATTTATATTAGTTTTATAGCTGACTGAAATATTAGGACAAAACACGATTTTAAATAAACTTTGAAGCTCAGTCGGCACGGGTTGCGATCATGCTAGAAAGCTGAAATTTCATATTTGAGTATGTTTTAGCATTTATAAAAAATATAGAGGCTATGCATATAGATAAAAAAAAATTAAAAAAAAAAAATCATATAAGGGACACCCTAATGGACATGTTTGATGTGGGTTTTGAACTTTAAACAGGGGCCTTATTATGACGTTTTAATGCCATTATGATTCCAGACCGAAAAAGGGATGGTGCTAGTGGTCATGTATAGTTCCATCTCTCTCTTGCACTGGAGTCACCTGCAGCACCTGTTTGATGTAATAAACAGGTCATGGACGTACTGGATCAACTGCCACTCTTGAGAGTCTGCGGGCGATTTGGGATCGAAGCAGTTTAGGCGGCAGCCAAGAGCGACTGCGCTGATAGATTCCAGCGCCCATAAGTTTATTTCCTTAACAAAGTCATTACTAATCATGTTCTTTTCGCTACGTTTGGCTTTCATCCTGCAATTGATTTTGTTCATAAAAAATAAGCCAATTTCTTGTTGTTCATAACTTACATTTGGGTCATGTCCTGTGCTACTTCATCAAGTACCGTGGCGTACTGTTTGATCGTCTTTGGTTGTAACATCACTATAGGTTCACTGTTGAGCGAAACTCTTTCCACACATCACCTTGGCTGGAAGCAAAAAAAAAAATCGGTTTTTCTTATTTACTTAATTTCAATCATTACCTTGATCTGAGCTTGTTAAACATGCTGTTTCTGATGCCAAATCTTGTTTATTGATTATCAGGTGTAGTAATTCTAACTTACTCAGTTGTAAGGCCTGTGGCGTTGTAGTGTTTGCGTAATAGTGGATCTTGTGGTAAAGGAAAACAGCCAGTTCTTCTACATAATGAAATATATTGTGTCGTTATGTTGTGTATTGTGTATGCATGGTTATGTATTGTGGTATTATTATTATGTCATATCTCTATGTATTTAATTGTGTGTACATAAATAATTAATAAATATATTCTCACCAAAAACCATCCATCAAGTAGTAAGCAGGAGCAAGTTTTTGCGACCTGTCGCGGACCGATCGTGAGGAAAAGTGAACGAGACATTCCAATAAAAGTGGCTACCAAGCGCGTCCGCTAGTGATGTTCGCATCATTTAGTAACGTTTAGTGTTGGGACTCCAATAAGTGTGGCCTTTGCTTTTCTTAAATTCTTTTCTATAGTATTCAAGGCTTTGGAATCCCGGACGGAAGGGCAACGAATTTTCTCTGCGCAATATCTATAAATATTCTATGTTATATGGAGGATATGGGCATTCAAATTCAAAGTCATAACCTTGCCTTTTCTAGATTAAGTTCTTTGTAAACAAGTTATCTGTCGATTATACTCCAAATAAAACAAAAAAGTAAGTAAACTTACGTGTTCTGAACATTCAGGGTCATGAAGTATAACCATAGGTATCCGGCCCAACATCCCATCGAATCTAACGATTGGCCCATACGCTTCAAATAGTTTCATGATGTCTTCAACTTGTTTGATGCCTTGAAACTGACCTAAATGACGGATTACAGTTTTTTTACGCTATTCGAATAATTTAGTGGTCCGCCTAATGGAAAGTAGCTACTGTCGAGGCTACATGCGACGTTGATGGGGATATTTGGAGGTAAAAGTGGCCAATATTAAAGACTTAAAGTTTCCTGTGCATACGAGTATTACCCTTTAAATCAGAACATAGAATGCTGTTTATAGAGAATAGTAACAGGGGTAACATTTCCCTAGACGAATACTATTCAATGAAGGTCCTCTACGATTATTTTTGTTCTAAATATAACTCACCTCCACACATGAAATGGTGCATTTGTCCAATAATGGGCACTAACGACGGTCCGGGAATCTTTTTCCATGACTTCAAGTTGGCATCTGGCTTTACAGCAGCGCTTGCTACCGCCACCGTTCTGAAAACGACATTCATCTTACTGAAAATCTTAGCTGTTATAGGTATAGTTTGTCTTTGGATGTTTCCCCTTTGTATACATTTTTAAAATGTTTTTTGGTTTTGTTACCCTACCTCATGTACGAACACGAACCGAAAGAGTGCACTTTACTTTGTATAGACGTGAATGATATCAATTATAACAATATTACCTAAGTGCACAATTGCACATATGTATCCTTATTATTTGAGAAGCATATAAAATTTGACCTTGACACTCATGCTTGCCTGACGCGGCTATGTTTTATCAGATATCCCTACCCTTTAGGTCCCGTTTTCACTATGTCAGTCAAGGATAATATTTTTATAACATCATTCTACAAAAAATATGATATGTTTGTGATAAGTTAGCACAACTTAGACAAACGCCAAAATAATAGATACTAAAGGGGTTTATTTATAAACGTTGCTGAAAGTTAAGTAATGATTAGCGACTGTTTAACCATACATTTTTGACGTTTAAACGTCGCTTAACTTTAAGCAACGTTATAAATAAACCCCAAACTTGAAAAATAGTAAGACGAAATAAAGTTAGTTGTTATAGGTACGTACGGTAGCAGCAGATACGGAAGAGAACATTTTAACAATTGACATTTTTTTTTAAATCTCTATTTATTTTATAGAAGGTTTGATCAAACATGATCATGCCACCCTCATAGGCCTAACAAAGATTAACTTTTCTACGCTTACTGGCTAATTTAACTAAATTATACAATGTCTTAGTCTCATCTGACAGAGGACGGGCCAAAATCAAGTTACACATGCCCATTTCCCGCAGATCCACATCATATTTGAGCCTTAAGCTGACCCTCTCAACCTCGTTTCGGGCACATTCGGCCAACACATGGTAAACATCCTCAACTACGCCACACTCAGCACAATTTGGTGAATTGGATTTACCCATCAGGAACGCAAAGTTGTTTAGCGGTATGTGCCCGGACCGAAGGCTTAGGGCTGTCACAACATCTGTCCTAGACAAACGTGACTCTGCAAACCACGGTAAAGGCGTAAGGCAAGGCTGTATGGTCTTATGCCAGATGCCTTTAGATAATGACCTCTCGTCAAAATACTCCCTCCAAATCTCTGTACACTTTTCCCTAACTAAGGTACGTACGGTAGCAGCAGATACGGAAGAGAACATTTTAACAATTGACTTTTGCAAAAATAAATTGCCTAACCGCAGGGGCACAAAAGGATCAGGAGGTAGTTTATTAGTGACATCTTTGGCACTGGACAATCTATAAATTTATCAGTTGACAGATCTAAACTTAAATAAGGAAAGTGAAATAGGTCATTGTAAAAAAAATTGACTGTCGCTATGGAAAAAAAACGGTTGGTTTCATGGGTTGTACCCAAGCGGTTCAAAATGTTGTGAAAAAAATAAACAGTAGTCGTTTTGAAAAGCTTCAAAGGTACCTACAGTTTACTTCCTCTTCCAGCTTTTAGCGACGCTTTGAAAAACAAACAAACTGATACGCATTTTTAGGTAATTCTATTTATACACCTTGTGACCGTCCTTTTTTAATTAAATCAAAATAGTCTACCATAAAAAAAAAACCCCTCCTGAAACAAGATACGCTAGATACAGAAATCGCTTGTTACGATACATAATATATACGATACGGATACATAACAAACAAGTTACAATAGATATACCTGTTGATACTTCATTTGTTTTTACGGTGACAGTAAGGTTCGGATAAGGTGGAGTTAACATACCTAACCTAGTATAACCTCAAATACCCTAATATGGTGTTTAATGAAACTATTTTTTTTTCGTATGAACAACCAGACTATCATTGACATGTAAGACAACCGTATCTGTTCTATCTATTTAAAAATAAGAGAAGTTTCATCAGCGAATAGAATTATATCCGATAAGTTAGCCATCATGTTAGGAAGGTCATTAATATAAACTAGAAATAGAAAAGGGCCGAGAATTGAACCTTGAGGCACGCCCATATTAACTAGAGACCCCAGGACGTCGCCCCGTTAACGTTTACTTTTTACTTTTTGCTGCCTGTTTGATAGATAAGAAAGAACAAGATCGGCAGCTTGTCCTGATTCCTGATTCTGATTGTTGTGAGTTGTGTTCAACGCAGTTGAACGGTTTTGTGAGGTCACAGAAAATGCCAATTGCATCCTCTTCTTTGATAGTCTTTTTGTATGCACGTTGTCTCTGACAAATAAATCTATTTCTCTTTCTTTCTTTTGATGATTTTTACTCCTGCGTCAGTCGTCAACCTACCATTCGTGAAACCAAACTGGCAACTATGTAGTAAATCTCATTCAAGTTAAAACGTGACATCTGGTATAGCATGATTTTTTCATAGATTTTGCTCAATGCTGGTAGCACAGATATAGGTCTATAATTAGAGGGATCACTCTTACTACCCGATTTGAAAATTGGTACAACTTTGCTATGTTTAAGTCAGGAAACGTACCGCTGTCTAAACACTGATTAAAAGTGCCTGTTAGGACAGGGGCAATTGTGTCAATGATATCTCCAAGAACCTTTAATGGAGATGCCCTAAAAGTCTTCAGTGGTTTTTAGGTTAGTATTTTTAATTGATGCAATAGAAATAGGCTTGAATTCAAAACTTAGAATGATTTTACTGAAGTTTTCTTTGAGAAGATATTCAGCTAATAAAGATGAAGAGGGGAGAGATTTCGTCGATTGGGATCTTGGTAAAGAAATTTTCTAGTGTCACAGCAACTTTTAACCTTTCACCGCCACCACCACGGTTTTTGTAAACTATGAGGCGCAAATTACCGTTTATGTACTATTCGATACGTGCAATGCGCCACCAACAAAAGGCTATAATTTCTGAAGTAATTAAATTATCGAATCTCTTTATAGCGTACGGAAAATAACAAATTCGGTACATTCTTTCGTGTATACCTACTATGTCCAGGTGCGCCTCATAGTTTACAAAAACCGTGGTGGCGGTGAAAGGCACCAAAACTTCATTATATTTCACTATTCGTTGAGGTACAGTTTTTTTCATTACACGTACCGAATAGTACATAAACGATACAATTTATCTAGTAACATGTTTTTTGAATTTTCCCCTGCGGCGCGGCCAGGGAGTGTCATACCTTTTAAAAGTCCCTTTTAAATAAAACAAAATCTAAGTTACTATAAAATTATTTAATTTAAAGAACATTTCAATAATTATAAAATGACTTAATTATAACATAAGATAATTATATTGTCTATAGGTACCTACAAAATATAAACATACCTACATGTATTATTAAGACGCAGATACATATATGCCAGTGACCTTGAGTGGTTAGCATGCGTGTTCTGTCCAGCTAGTAACTATAGGACTCGCCCATCCAGGAGCGCTGTCTCAATTTTTTTTGTTTTACTATGGCTTTGCTCTTGACTTTGGTCTAGGTCTGGGTGACATAGACATTTTTTTGATTTTTTTCCAAATCATTAACACTACTCGTTTAGACATGATCTTCAGTATAAAATCATTAAAAGTCGCCTTAAGTCATAACATTATCTCGTAAACATAATAATAACTAGTAGATGAAAGTAAGAATCTTACAAAACCAATGACTGTATGACCAAGGAGTGTGTTTACTTTAACCGACTAAAAGGAACCAGCAGAGTTATTGCGTAACATACTTACATTAGAAATGGCTTTCATTTTGACAGCTCAACAACATTCATTGCGTTATTTGCTTTGCTGAGCACACAAATTTTTCGAACATATGAAGCAATGGATTACAATATCCTTCAAAATCATTCAGATTGATGGGGTGTTAGGCCGCTTGTACACGCTAAGAAAAGTCACCGGGCCTACGCAAGAATTCGTGTTGTTTCTACATACGAACTGTGTACATTGCCACGGTGCTGAACAAGAAAATATCTTGTCTGCGCTAGACACGATGCGCTCTGTGTTGCTGCGGTGTAGGGAGGGACAGGGTAGGTGAGGTGGTTCAGGCTGTTAGTGTACGTTTAACGCGTGGACGTGTTATTCACTCACAAGCAATTGCAAATTAATAACAGACTTGACTAGAGCAGCCTAATATACCCTACACACGACTGCCCGAAAACAATTTTATCATGTACACGTTCATATTTGTCTTATCTGCAGCAGACACGACAAGTTTTCGTGCCTAGATCCGACAAAATTATTGTCGTGTACATGATGAATTGGTCCTGTCTGCGGCAGACACGGTAAATTTTCTTAGCGTGTACAAGCGGCCTTATGCAATGAGGGTGCTGGTCGAGCAAAATGTTATTGAGTTTTCTATCTGGAATTTATTACAGTAGCAGCACGGTGTCTGGATTTATGCTCGGTTGATAGCAAAAGGCTTGCCTCCTATTAAATGGGACTTAACATAACTGGCGAAATGTGGGTTTACTATAAGTACACCTCTGCCCAACCCTTCGGGGAAACAAGGCGTGATTTGATGTTTTATGTTTCAAAAAAGAAGGCGGTTATGGATTCGACGAGTTTTTTAAGTAGCATTTTTTTTTCCACCGGTTTCTTATTGATTGTTTTTGAGTTAATTCAATCAAGTTCGTCTATGTTGATGATGTTGTTATCTTCACAAAATAAGTAGTGGTACATGAATTTGTGAGGGGAACAACCACATAACATAACTGACTCACCCTTAGGGTGTTACAGGCGTGATTTTATATATGTACTACAGCCAAAACGTGAAAAATAAAAATCACACGAAGAGCTCTGTACAAAAAAACTGTTTTCTTGTATAAAATAAAGTTAGAAATAAAAGGTCTTTTAATTTCTAACTTTTTTTTATATTTATCGTGTGACAGACGGACGGACGGAAGGACGGACGTACAGCGGAGCCTTATTACTAAGGCTCCGCTTAGCTTATAGTCGGTTGTTTTTGGGGTACAGTACCCAAAGGGAACTCTAAAAACAACAGACTTCAAAAACAAAAAAACGAGTACAAAGTGAAAATTTATTTTAGTTTTGGAAGTCGATTGCAATTAAAAAAAAAAAAACAAAACCAAAGCCAGCGACTTCCAAACCTAAAATTATTTTTTTCACTGTGTACTCGCTTTTTATTGTAGTTTGTTTATTTCGTTGAAAGTTTTCTTTATTAATAATTATATATTATAACTGCTACTTGTCTGTTTGTACTTTACTGTGAAAACAATTTTATTTATATTAGTGGAATGGTAAAGTTGCTGTAGAGTATTAAAACAAAAAAGGTCCTAGAACAATTCCACGGGAACTCCTTTCTCAAATAGTAATTTAAAAAAGTAATGCTGTGTGAGTAAGTTCATAAAACAAAAAAAAAAAAAAAAAATTGTGACATCCATAATCGAATGTCTTTGTGTTTTTTGTGGGGTCATAATAAATGTTTTTAACACCCTATTTTACATCCTTAAATACGAAATTGAATGGTCCCTTGACATAATTGAGCGACGTCTTAATTATTTTCGGTGGGGGCCCGAACCATTCCACTTGAAAGTTTTCTATTAGCCTCGCCACAAATGTATCCATTTCTAGTTCAGCTATGCGACGACCTGGAGATGAAAAAAAAAATAAAAATATTAGTATAAGCGATACTTACGCGTCTTCGCATACGATTTCATTCATTTATAGATTCTTGATATGAGCTGGCTTTGTTTCTTCTAGAAATGTTTGCAATTAAATATCTCTATTAGTTTCTTCATTTACCTATACAACTACGGACTCCAAAGCCAAAGGGTTGATGGGCAAACGGATTGGCATTCCCGTAGTAAAGTGGGTCATCTTTACTAGCTAACCATCGCTCTGGGATGTACTCTCGAGGCTTGGGGAAGTTTTGGTCCATCAGGGACATGTCTCGATGGGAGAATACAACCTGCATCTGAAATGATAAGCCAAGCACAATTTGAGTGCAATTTCGTAACCGATACAAGAACAACCAATACGACAGTCGTTTTGATAATAATTATAGCAAACCTATTATTTTGTTAAAGTATTGAATTGCAAGATATTTATAAGCAGAGAGATAGAGATAGTTACAAGCTTTCAACAGACGGGTAATAATTTGAAATCCTTAGATTTTTTTTCATAATTACATCTTTAGGTATCTTATAGCCTAAAATATTATATTCCTTTGATATCTTCCGGACATTTGCCGATGCAACCGGCATAATTCTCAACGATTCTTTGACACAAGCCCTCAAGTATGGTCTTCGTTCTGAGTTTGACATTATCTCCTCCCTTAGCTTGGCTTGTTTATCCGGGTGTTTAGCCAGAAGGTAGAGAGTTGCTGTTACTGTGTTGGCGGCCTGAGTAAAATAAAAAAGAATTTTAGTCCAAAGTTTTATGTATTTCAGTAAGCTGCTAATTTTTCTCTATCAAATTGTGACTACGTTATGCGTACCGTATCTACACCAGCAAACAACATATCGCTTGCCATAATATGAGCTACTTCTTCATTGATTTCTAACAGTTTTGCTAAAACGCTTCTCTCGTTGTCAGATTTGATCTTGAGCTGTTCCTTTCCTTTTTGAATGAAGTATTTTGTTAAACTAGAACCAAGAATAATGTCACATAATTTACATATGGTTATTTAGATAGATAGAATACTCTTTATTATGTACACCATACAAATTACAGATATAAATGTAGAACTGTTACATAGGGTGGCACAATGGGCGGTCTTATCGCTAAAAGCGATCTTTTACAGACAACCTTTCGATGGATCAAAAAGTAGAAGGAGAGACAATACTGCAGGTAGTCAGTGGTGTACCATATACATATATACAATAAATACATACGTACATAAAGCATATAGATACGTATCCATATAAATATATATATATATATATATATATATATATTTATATACATAATTGTATGTATATAAGTATATATATATACTACACTAAGTTCCTTGCTCTTGTATCATGTTTATTATTGAATAAACATGATACAAGAGCAAGGAACTTTAATTAATGATGATGTTTAAGGAGAGAGAAAGTGATCTTTAACCAGAATTTTAAAAGTGGACAAAGATTGAGCACACCTTATCGAGACGGGCAAGGCATTCCATAACCGTACTGCTTGAACTGTAAAAGACTTGTCATAAAAACTAGTAGAACCCATTGGCATCTCTAGTCTCAAATTTTCCGATGACCTCAGATATCTATTATGTATGTCATGAAGGAACTTGAAACGTTCTTTAAGATAAGAGGGGGTTTTAGGATTGAACAGAATACTGTAGAGCTGAAATAAGATATGAGAATTCCGGCGAAGACGTATGGGAAGCCACTTGAGCTTTGTACGAAACTCAGAAATGTGATCATATTTGCGCAGACCAAATATAAATCTAATGCAAAAGTTTGAATCGACATAAAACTTACTTTTCATGATGCTCATACAACTTCATAGCTTTCTTGTACAATGGAGTCGAGAACCATCTCCAGAGGTTTGGTTTGAAGTCTATTTCGTTAGCTGTAATAAACAGGTCATGGACGCACTGGATTAACTGCCACTCTGGAGAGTCTGCGGGCAATTTGGGATCGAAGCAGTTTAGGCGGCAGCCAAGAGCAACTGTGCCGATAGATTCCAGCGCCCATAAGTTCATTTCCTTTTCAAAGTCGTTACTAATCATGTTCTTTTCGTTACGGTTGGCTTTCATCCTGCAAATGATTATGTTCATTTATAAAAAAATATTTTATTGCAAATTTCTTGTTGTTCATAACTTACCTTTTGATCATGTCCTTTGCTACTTCATCAAGTACTGTGGCGTATTGTTTGATCGTTTTCGGTTGTAACATCACTGGGTTCACTGTTGAGCGGAACTCTTTCCACAGCTCACCTTGGCTGGAAGCAAAGAATTTTCGGTTTTTCTTATTTACTTAATTTCAATAATTATCTTGATCTGAGATTGTTAAACATGCTGTTTCTGATTCCTAATCTTTTTTGCTGATTAGTAACTTTGATTAGCACGTAAAGTAATTCCAACTTACTCAGTTATAAGGCCTGTGGCATGAAAAGTATGACCTTTGCTTTTCTTAAATTCTTGTCTATAGTGTTCAAGACTCTGGAATCCCGGACGGACGGGCAACGAATTTTCACTGCGTAATATCTGTAAATATGCTTTGAGATGTAATGGAGGAAATGGGTATTCAAATTCAGAGTCATACCTTGCCTTTTCTAGGTTTAGTTCTTTGTAAACAAGTTATCTGTCGATTATACTCCAAGTAAAAAAAAGTATGTAAACTTACGTGTTCTGAACATTCAGGATCATAAAGAAAAACCATAGGCTTCCGGCCCAACATCCCATCGAATCTAACGATTGGCCCATAAGCCTCAAATAGCTTCATTGTACCTTCAACTTGTTCGATGCCTTGAAACTGACCTAAATGACAGATTACAATAAATAATAGTACATTACTTACCAAGGGCTGTAAAAGTTAAAAAGCCTGAAATCGCAGGTATTTGTGACCCGAGCCGCAGCCGAGGGTTGTAAATATGCGATAGAGGGCTTTCTTTTTTACTGCCCGTGGTGAGTACACAATTTTACGTCTTCACCTGGACATAATGCGGGTTTTACTGTACGCATAGCGTGCGGTAAAACTCACATTATGGCCAGGGCCTCAAGTCTGCTATTACAATAGTGTCAGAATGGTCTCTTCATTGTGAGATTTTGACAGATTTGCCATACAAACACTGTCAAATACTCACAATGGCGAGACCATTCTGACACTATTGTAATAGCAGACTTCAGGCCCTGGTGTGATGTAAAATGTATTTTACGCTATTCAAATAAGGCAATGGTCCACCTGATGGAAATTAGCTACTGTCGAGGCTACATGCTATGTTGATGTGGCATATTTGGAGGTAAAAGTGGCTCTTAAGGACTTCCTGCGCAAAATGCCTTTTAAACCGGAGCATAGAAATGCTGCTTATAGAAAATAGTAATAGCGTTATCATTTCTCTGGACGAATACACTACAAAGGAGGACTTCTGCTTTTATTTTTGTTCCAAATATAACTCACCTCCAGGCATGAAATGGTGCATTTGTCCAATAATGGGCAACGACGACGGTCCGGGAATCTCTTTCCATGACTTCAAGTTGGCATCTGGCTTTACAGCATTGCTTGCTACTGCTACCGTTCTGAAAACGACATTCATCTTATTGAAATCTTACATGTTAGATATAGTTTCTGTTTGGATGTTTCTCCTTTTTATCATTTAAAAAAATGTTTTATGGTTTTGTTATCGTACTTCATGTACGAACCGAAAGAGTGTACTTTACTTTGTATAGACATGAATGGTATAAATTATGATAATATTAACTAAGTGCACAATTGTGCATTGAGCGTGCATATCCTTATTATTTGAGAAGCCTATAAAATCTGACCTTGACACTCATCTTGTCAAACAGTACCTACTATTTTTATTTACTGAGATATGTTATCTAAAGAGCACCTGACGCGGCTATACTTTATCAGATATCCCTCTCCCGACTTCATTATGTCAGACAAGGATAATATTTTTATAACATCATTCTACAAAAAATATGTTATGCCTGTGCGTGCTGACTTCGACAAACGCCAAAATATTAGACACAAACTCGACACAATAGCAAGACGAAATAAAGTTATACCCAAAGTCTCAAATTCAGATAATTTATGTAAACAAAGGGGATAACATATCAAAAAAATATCTTCGTAATGGTAAATCACATAAAATGGCGAAAAAAAAAGTTCCATTTTCTTTTAAGTACTGATTTAAGAAATAATAAATAATAAATAATCATACCGTAATGATTTTTATAAATATTCGGTTTTAAACAAAGTTATTAAAAAAGGAGATTTTCTGGTATAAAATATTTTATGATACTGGTAACAATGCAGGAGATCCAAACATTTTCAAATTTTTTACATCTTCGACAACACAAATACTACAAACGCTCATTCATAGATTCATATTGTAAGTAGCATAATTATCTAGCCACATGTTGGATGAAAACGGATGTAAACTGTTTCGAGTGGAAATCGATTTTGGGAGGCCTACATCTAGCAGTGGACTTAAAAGGGCTGATTATGACGATCATATGCCGTATCTCGGACACACTACACAAAACATTAATTGGTAATTTGTTTGCATATTTCTTATAATTAATTCACTTTAATTTAATAGATACAAAAAAAAAATATGATAAAATATTTTGCACCACTGTCCTGTCATTTTGACAGTGACATTTCTTGACATTACTTTGTTTACATAAATTATCTGAATTTGAGACTGGGTATATATAGTTGATAAGTAGCAGCAGATACGGAAGAGAACATTCTAACAATTAAATTTTGCAAAAATAAATTGCCTAATCGCAGGGGTACCAAAGGAAGAGAAGGTAGTTTAAAGGGTGTCCCAGAAGTAAAGAGACAAATTTCAACATACGTGCTGGCCACTAACAATGTTTAAAAAAAACGGTAGTCATGGTCATGGATAGGTAACATATCTGTCAAAATAGGCGGGATTTAAAATCGTGATTGCATTGCATTTTTTTTAAAATGAAGCGTGTTGAACAAGAATTGTTTTCAAAGAGAGTTATTCAGTACTATTTGTGTCATGGGAAATCTGACACAGTACGTCATTATATTCAAGAGGGAGCAAGAAGAACTAGTCTGTACAGAATAATAACTCGTTATGAAGAAACAGAAGAGACCGATTTCAAAAAGATTCCGGGCAGACCTCGTACAATATCTACATGTAGAAATATAAACCGAGTAAAAAAGGTTTTTGCACAGGCATGTTCAACATCGGTGAGAGTTGCGGCGGATAAACTAAACATTTCTAAGTCCAGTGTATCTAGAATAAAATGTAAAGATATAGGCTTGAAAGCTTATGTAAAATTAGCCGCCCCCAAATATGTCAAAGACCAGGAGGCGCGTGCCAAGCGAGGGTGCCGTAAAGTTTATGAAAAAACATTGAAAAAAATTCTTATAATTGATGATGAGACATACGTACCGGTTGACCCAAGCGATGTTCCTGGGAAACAATATTTCCACGCAACCTGTCGTGACGTTGTTGATTATAACGAAAAAATCATACCAAAGGCTAAGTTTTTAAAAAAATACCTTGTTTGGCAAGCTATCGATGAAAACGGCAATGTTTCCGAACCCTATTATCGTACAGGGTCTATGAACGCCCAGATTTATCTTAAAGAGTGCATTATCAAACGTCTAATACCCTTTATAGACAAGCATTATCAGAGAGAAGATGTTTTGTTTTGGCCGGATTTGGCTTCATGCCATTACGAGTTCAATGTTACTCAGTATTTACAGACCGCAGGTGTTGAGTTCATAACTAGACAAAACAATGCCCCGAATGTACCTCAAGCTCGAGGTATTGAAATGTTTTGGGCCCTGTGTAAAAAAGAGTATAAAAAATACACAGATATACCACAAACGTTGACATGTTTCAAAAACCGATGGACCAGATTGGCCAAAAGAGTAGCAGCTACATCTGGAAAAGCGGTCATGAAGCGTGCTGCTATTAATTTGAGAAAAATTGGATACAAAGGAATCGCTGGAGCAAATTTGATATAGATATTAAAAATAAATTAGTTTTACTTTCATTTGCATTCCAAAAACTTATGCTATCAGATTATTTTATATTCAATATTGTTATGATAATTTTGTCTCTTTACTTCTGGGACACCCCAGTATTAGTGGCATCTTTAGCACTGGACAGTTTAGATATTTATCAATTGACACAGATCAAAACTTAAAGGAGAAAAGTGAAATAAATCATAGTAATTAGACTGTCGCTATGGAAAAAAATGGTTGGCTTCATGGGTTGTTCCCGTTGAGTTCAAAATGTTGTAAACAAATGTATATAATAGAGTAGTCGTTTTGACAAAGGTACAGTTTACTTTCTCTTCCAGCTTATTTTTAGCGACGCTTTAAAAAACAAATAATTTTATCCTATTTTTAAGCAAATCTAAGAATACGTCTTATGAAATGTCTACTTATATTAAATCAAACAGTAGTATATAATCACATAGCCAAGATACACCAGATACAGAAGTCACTTGTTATATTGTTATTTACATCACATCTACTCCACTCGTAGCATATAAACACAAACCGATTAATTATGGTTCTTTAATTAACAGGCACACCCACATAACAAACAAGTTACAATAATACCTGTTGATACGTCATTTGTTTTTATAATGACAGTAAGGTTCGGTTAAGGTGGAGTTAATATACCTAACCTAATATAACCTCAAATACCCAAATATGGTGTTTAATGAACCAAACATTTTACGAACCTGATAAATTCCTTGTTAAATGTCACTAAACTGAACAGAGGCTTGAACTTTGTCGTCTGCATGTTGATGTTGTTGATGACACTATAACACAATCAGCCGTCTGTGTTGTTATCGCACGCGTATCTACAGCAGAACTAGAGATAAGTATCACTGACTGATCACTGGTATACACTGTTGATTAAACCTAGGTTACACCTTTTAACTTTGCCAACGGCAATTTACAGCCAAAAATCACTATATCATATCTTCAAATCGTGTTTCATTTGTTTACATTTCAATTATACAATAAATGAATATCGCGGAACGAGTGGTTTGAAACTATTTCACTGTTGGATCAGTAGAATACCGAACTGCGAATGATGTGCCGCTGCTGACTCGCTGAGGCGCGATCTACTATGTGTGTTTATAAACGCGTTTGACCTTCATTATTATTATACTAGCTCCGGACGAAATCGTTTGATAATTATAATGTACTCGTAGCTTCAGCCATTCAAAAATCAGTCGTATTGTGTTAAAGCAGTGTCAGTTTTTGGTAGTTGGCTATTTGTTGTTAAGTATTGAAAACTCGTGAATCATTTTTGACGTGAAATTATCAAAGGTGTAGATTGTTTGATGTTGAAAATATGAATGAATATAAAAGTAGTAAAACAATTAATTACTGAAAGTCCATTTATTTACCATTATACATTAATATAAAATGGGAACATTTTATATAATAATGTATGTATGTATTTTGAGGATTTTTAGGTAACTAACAAAATAGGTCCCATTATAGACCCTCGTAAACTTCTAATCTTATACGTTATTTTTTATGTATAAGTAAATACACCGTTCCCTCGTGTACGCGTGCCACGAAATCTTCTGATGACTTATTTCAATGTTTTCGTAATAAGATTCGCTGTACGTCACAGACAGTCTGTGAGGACCCTCAGGATGTACTTCTATTATGCTGACGGCTATCGAAAAATGTATATTGGATGACCATAGTACGTAAATCTGGCGCCATTAGTAGGACGATTTCTTACTTTTAAGAAATGTATTGTAAAAAGTGTTGTAAAAGTAGGTACCTGTAAGTAATTGTGTACCTTTCCACTTACGGCACCAATCCAAAATTCGCCAATTTCTAAGCCATTCGTGGAACGGTTTATAAGTACCTACACTACACAGTACTCAGTAGGTAGCAACGATTTACAGCGTACATCAATGCTACCTTCTTTTGTTTTTCGTCCGGATTTTCCATTACATTTATTTCTGTGGCTAGCGTTAAAAATAAAAGTTTAAATTACCATAAGCAGCTGGTTCTACGAAATTTTGCCATCCCCAATGCCTCGTATCTTGGAAAACCTTGGTACGTGTTTTGTTTTGAATTAGGTCAGATTTATGTGTTAGGTCAGATGAAACTTTTGTCTCTATAAATAACTAGTCTTAATTTTAAAACATTGAGTAGACGATGTCATCACAAGCTAAAAGGTGTCATATAAAATAATGTTAAGTCGTAACTCAAAAACACGTAGACCTTAAAATGTTCAACCTATTATTCATGCCGTCGGCCCCGAGTCATATTTAATGAAGATCTTTAAGGTCTAGCCTTGTTTTAGCCAAAACGCGAAATATTGTATCAATATTTTCAACTAAAAGTAGGTAGACATCTACTTTGTTAACTTATAAAATATTCATTTTCATGTACAGTAACACATATACGCACGTACCCTACGTGTATGTATTTTACACGAAACCATTTTAAACTTTAAAATTTGGATGATTAAGTTCAAAATCGAACGAGAAAATTTGACAGTTTGTGGTAACGGTGTGCTGGCCACTGTTCAAATGACATTAAATTCATGGAAATAAAAATAGGTTACTCGTGTTTATTTCAAAAGAACTAGTGTCTTGTAAAGATAAGTAGACTGAATTGATGTTTCTTTTGCTCCGTATCAACTTCTGCCCTTAGGTATCCCAACTTTTGATTGACAAAGTTGCCAAGTTTGTCAATCTCGATTCAGATATTGTCGAATGCATCTGCATGGAAGAGAAGGGAAAGGGAAGGAGTTTTTCTAAGATTAAACATATAGAAACCTATCTAGGTTTCTATATGTTTAATCTTAGAAAAACTCCTTCCCCACTCGCTACCGTTACAGGTATAGTGACCAATATTCTCAATGGCCCATTATATACCCCATTTCCTCCCTTGGTATCGTAATAGGCGGCTGAGGGACTTACTAGAGAATGGGCAGCAGCATTCTCTATGCATTTTTACACCATACTGCGATCGCCAACCCGCCTGCCAAGCGTGGCGATTATGGCAAATCCCCCCATTTGGAGGAGGCCTATGTTCAGCAGTGTACGTCTTTCGGCTGAAATGATGATGATGATGATGATGCTTAATGGAAGGACGAGACGAGTAACCAGACATGAAGGGGCACCCCTTCATGAAGGGCGCCCTTGGACGGTAGCCCAACCGCGCCCTGCCCTAACGCTGCTACTGATTCCATGTATCAGTATTCTATTCATAAAACCGTTCCAATCCACTCTATTCTACAAGATAAAACACCGCGAAAATAAAATAAATGTCCCAAAACAATGACAAATTATGGTCATCACTCACGAAAGGAACACTCGCTGGACGAACAAAGTCGGAAATAGGGCAACCATTAATTACAGTAATCCGGAAGGACAAAATCACTACCGAAGTAAATGGGGTATATGTTTATTATTTTCAATGTACAAAACATTGAAGATGCTGAAAGTATCACTTTGTTTTCAAATGCATACTTCGGATTTTTATTTGTTTCTTTTTAGAAACTAGAAGAACTGCTATAGCTAGGATTAAATACATAAATCAATAATAAATAGTAAAAATGTTTATTTCATCAACTTATGTAAATTGATTTGCTTGTATTAGGTGGTTCTGCTCTTCCAGTTTACATTGACTATACATATGTGTGAGAGAATAAACAATAGATAATTTTGAAAGCATGCCAAAGGTTTTTAACAATACAAAAAAATATATAAATAAGTTATAAGGTACGCGAACGTGTGTGTGTGTGGGGGGGCGTTTGTTGAGGTGGCGGTGTGTGATGTAGGGATGTGAATAGTTTTCTTTTTAAATTGAATTTTGAATGTTGGTATGGAAGGTGTGATTTGTGTACTTTTTGTTTTAGTCAGCGACAAATTGTATCTATAGATTATAATTATGTACATATTTTGGGAATTATGCTCCATAGAGCATACTCTCGATTTCTTCGTAACTTTTGCTCTTTACATTCAGTGTCTTTTTGCAATATTATAAATGTGAAAGTAACTCTGTCTGTCTGCCTGTCTGTCTGTCTGTCTTTATGTTACGTTTTCACGCCAAAACTGCTGAACCGATCGTCATGAAATTTGGCAGAGATGTAGCCTGGGATATGGAGAAGGACATAGGCTACTTTTTTACGCGATATCCGACATCCACGCGGGCGGAGCCGCGGGCAAAAGCTAGTACTTTATATATGTAGGTAAATACTCAATAGGTACTAATAGGTACTTTATTTATGGTAACAGTAACGATATAAATTAAGGGAAATGAATTGTCTCTTTGGTGAAAAGATTTGAACTGAAAAAGTCCAACAAAATGAAAAATAATGATCGAGTGAGAATGTGATTAGATGGTCCCTTGGGCAATTTTTTGTTTTTAGGTTATAAAGAGTTAAGGTCGAGGAAAATAAACAAGTTACCACAAAAATAACGAAAACAAAATTAATCATCAGGCTTACAAGTTTTCAGCATTGATTAAACTTATGTTGATCCAAATACCTATTTTGTAAGTCCAAACAAGTGGCAAACATTATGATTTATGACTTGTTTTTGGGCGCGGAAATTGAGTTTAAACTTGTTAGAGCGACTGAATTCCCAATGTACCCCGTGTCAAGCACACTTCGTTAACTAGAAAATTTTATTACTCCAAATTCACCCTTATAAATTCATCACGAACCGAATTATTCGCGCAAGAAATGTTTTCGTGGTAATAGGGGTAAGAAATGGGGGAGGGGGGTAAAGGATAAAATGGTTTAGATTTATATTTTTGGAAGGTGGATTATGTTCTTAGTCTCACATTTACACATCGGTTCTGTCGGTCTAGTTGGTCCTAATTTTCTTAGGTAATTAATTTCGTTGTGAGCTTCTAAACAGTTGTATCGTTTTCTCAGGACTAGTGGGTTAATTATTTTATTTACCTGATAGGCCGCCATTCTTTCTTTTTCCAGTAACTTAATTTTAATTTTGTACCTATAATGTAAGTTAAAGCATTTTTCTATTAGTAGTATCTATACATATAACACACACAACAACACAACTTTTTTAACATCTTACTGCAATCGCCAACACGCCTGCCAAGCGTAGCGATTATGGCAAATTCCCCCACTTTGGGGGAGGCCTATGTCCAGCAGTGGACGTCTTTCGGCTGAAATGGTGATGATGATAGAAAAGAAAAGAAAAGAAAGAAAAATATTTTATTTGGGACACGCACAAGAAATACAAACAGTAATTAAAACTAACAACATTGTAAACCTGTGCGAGGCCAAAAAGGCCACTATCTCAGCATAATGCTGCGATATTTAAAAAAAAAAATACCGCAGCGCTGCACAGTGGAACGAATGTATGGGAGCGGTTGGACGTAGACATGTCCGAAAAATAAGAGTAAAATTATGACAAACTAATGATGCCATCTTATTCGATTACTTAATGCCTTCATAAATTGTGGTGATGAATTTCTTCATAACTCCCATATTTCGGGAGTAATTTGAGAAAATGTGAAATTTTACTATGAAAATGAGTGTATCGAGCTCTCTCCCTCCTGATTCCGGGCTTGTTTCAAGTAGCGGTCTCTAATATCGTAATGCTATTACTAAGAGCTATATTTAATACTAAGACACATAGTGCGCCAAATGTGCACTTTCTGGGATAAAAGGAAATGAAAATTTAAAAAAAAAAACGTTTTTTCCCCATTTGTATTTACTTTAAACCGCAGACAGACTTATTAAGAGGTCTATAAATATATTATATATATACAGAAATATATATTAACAAAAATATTCACAAGAACTGATGAGAGTATGACTTTTAAGTAAGTTGATAATAAATTACCTAGTTTCATTAAAAGTACAATAAATAATTACGATGTAAGCTCTAATTTACTAAGTTACACATTTTAAAACAATAACATCATTTAATTATCTTCGTCATCATCATCATCATCAATTAATTCAAATTCAGAATCGATGTCCGCTAAATCATTTATGTTAACAAATTCGATATCACTTTTCTCAGAATCCGTAAGCTCATAAAATTCCTTAAAAGAAGATTTTTTTACAAACTTATTTCCTTTTGGACGGATACTTGTAACAAGTGGATCAGAAGACAGTAAAAGATTGTGCATAATATCTTCATTGCATGAGATACTGCTATGCTTTCGAGAATGCCCCTCTCTATATTTTCTAAAATCTTTATTTCTAGCCTCAGATGCCTCTTCGGATAGAAAACCAATGGGCACAATTGACATGTTCTGAACTATGTCTGGCCCATGCATTAAAATTTTATGAAGTGAAGAAGGCATATAATACCATGGGTATAACTCCACGTAAAGCTTAGCAGTATCAAAGCAGAACTCTCGGAATTTAGTTACGTTGATCTTCTCTCCTGATGAAATACACTGCAAGATCACACAGATTTTTCTTAAAAGCATAGCATCTATTCCGGTCAGTTCAGCAGATTTAGTGTAGTTTTCAAAAAATCTCCTTGCCGAGTTGCCATTGTTGGTGGATCCACTGCCTTGTTTCACAACATCGAGAAGTAAGCCCGTTTCTCTTCTTACAGCCTCTTGAACTCTTTTCTTCCTGTCATCAACTTGCCTTTTTGCTATATCACCCCTTACTTGCCATGATTTTATGTCTAATTTGTAGGAAATGTGTAATAAGCATTCCATTGAGCGAATCCAAGCGTGAAGGGTGCTTAAGCTATATTTATACATGTCCTCGTTTGCGTGTTTATCTTTGATTAACTCTAAATTATTCATTTCTTTAGGACAAGCCTTGCATATGTCACACACTGAAGCTGCTGTATTGGATATAATGGAATGAATTTTACCATCAATCATTGTCAACAGCAGTTGGTGTTTGACACTAATTCCATCAGTGATGGTGGATGGAGTTAAGGCTTCAATCTCTGCTTCGATTTCAGCCATCTCTCTCTGCACATTTTCTTTGGTTTCCTTTATAAACTTAAACAATATTGGCCGGCAAAATGAAGTGGAAGATGGTCGCTCGTTTTCCCAAATTGTTACACCTTTTGAGACGAGCCGCAGTGGTACAAGACTAATCATAAAATTACTAGCAAGATCGATTTGCTCATCTTCACTCGTCCTTTGATGATAAATGCTTTGGCTAGATGATCCGTCAAAACCCCATTTGCTGGTCAATACGAGCTGTTGATTGGGATCAACAGGGGTTTCTAACGACCTAATAAGTCTTCTTGAGGTTAAATCCATCAAGGCTTGTAATTTGATTTTTGCAGAGCTCTCTGTAACTGTGAGATCTTCTTTGGCCGGATAGCACTTAATTTTTTCTTTAACCAACATGTAGTAACTCGGGTATTGAAGAGCTCCTTCTTGAGTGTTGAAATCCCGAAGAGTGTTATAGCGCCATTTCGATAAGTTCATCGATACATAAAGAGCCAATGCCTTCAAAGGGGATATTTCCCGTACCTGAATTGATTTACCTTCAATGAAGGCTTTGATTTTTGAGGCCTCTTCTAGATTCTCCGTCAAGTATTTCATAACATAAGCTGTATCGCTTTGTCCTGCCTTTTGAAGCGCCCTTTCGGCCGAAAACATAATTTCAGCGCTGCTACTGCTGCATGAAAGACTATCTTCAGTGCGTCTTCTTTTTTGCCGGTTACTAAGGTCCTCAAAAGATTTACGAGGACTAGGATGTGTACAAGTTGAAGCATCAGATTTAGCAGGAGAAATTATGGGCTCGATGACGTCACTTATATTTTCTGTAGAAGGTTCCATATTTTCATTCTGTAATTCCGGCCATTGAATTGCAGCCTGTAGCCAAATCTCATGTTTCTTCCGAAACTTATCTGTGCTTCTTCCAGACTGTGTCCATTTTGCATAAATGCGGTAGCAAAATCGACGACACCAGTCTTTTAAACTTGTTTCAGCACTTTCACATAACTGAACACAACTGTTATCTTTTAAAACACTGAACAAATAGTTAAAGTCGCGTAAATCTTTATGTGCGCGTGCGCATAAAGCAACGTGAATATCAAGATTTGTATTAAAATTTGGAAAATACATTGCGAGATTAGCTTGGATACAACGAGGTGTAAATCAACACTGATTTTAAAGTTACTAATAGTGACCTATTTATATAAAATCCAGGTATCCCAGGTATCCTTTGTTAAATATTGCAAGGTAATTAGTTATTGTGATAATTAGTAAATGATGCATGCTAAATTAGTGTATTAAGAGCCATTTAGTAATTAAATAATAGCAATGTTCTTATCAGTAATCATTAGTGCATCAGTTTTATATGTAAACCTTAAGTCCCTAATTATATATCCTAATTAGCTTATATCTTCTCTAATTGGCTGCTCAGAAATGTTATTGTAATAAGGTAAACCTTTAGAAAAACGGTTTTAATCAACAAAATAAACAAAAAATAAAAAAATTGTGTTATAAAATAAACATCACTCTTTATCCCAGAAAGTGCACATTTGGCGCACTATGTGTCTTAGTATTAAATATAGCTCTTAGTATTAGCATTATGATATTAGAGACCGCTACTTGAAACAAGCCCGGAATCAGGAGGGAGAGAGCTCGATACACTCATTTTCATAGTAAAATTTCACATTTTCTCAAATTACTCCCGAAATATGGGAGTTATGAAGAAATTCATCACCACAAGTTATGAAGGCATTAAGTAATCGAATAAGATGGCATCATTAGTTTGGCATAATTTTACTCTTTTTTTTCGGACATGTCTACGTCCAACCGCTCCCATACATTCGTTCCACTGTGCGCTGGTATTCTGATAGGGCCCGCAGTAATGCCACGGACACACCTACGGAAATCTATAAGTCCCACTAGGGGATTAAAAAAATAAGTGGCAATAAAATATAAATTATAGATACAACTATTAAATAAAACTGTAATTAGGTACGCACAATAAATAAAATATTACGATCGACCCAGGTCCGACGTTCCAACATCAGTTGTCTATGCTTATAGAATATTGTCTATAGTCTATGACAAGCGATGAGACGCGGGCGCAGGCGTCCGGCTGTCAATGTAATAATGTGGGTACCCACATCTATAACAAAATTGTAGTGAATTAAAAACTGTACATGGAATATTTTTGAAAGAAAGTAATTGCTACGAGGTTTGGGATCGATTCTAATGACGAAATTATAGTTATTAGGATGTTTGTCTGAATGTATGTTGCAGCATCACGCAAATTTTACCGGATTCAAACTTTGCACAGATATGCTCTATACCTAAGTCTGGCAAGTCTGTAGGCTTATATATTATCACGCTATTTGCTATGGGGGATTAGTAATATTGCATTATGTTTGTATTCATCTATAGTTTACAGCAAATTACAAAAAGACGAACTAAACGGTTAGAAATTTGCAGATAGCTACAGATCACGCTATATCTTTATAGGGCTAAGCATTCAATCATCATGGGATATACAGGGTGGACTTTTGAGATGGTTCAGTAAGGGCAGGTACCTTAAACGTTGTAGCTACACAAAATTGGTTTTAAAAGACTGTCCTTAACTTTTTGAGGCATTTTAATAATAATTTTAATAATTTTAATGAATATTATGACAAACTAGCGGATACTTGGCGTATTTCTACTACGCTAAAAAAATAATTACGATAGCCTTCTTCAAGAACTGGGCTATCAAATGCAAAGAAAGATTTCAGAATCCGTGTGCTTGCTGACTTTTTGGGGTTCCGTACCTCAAAAGGAAAAAACAGAACCCTTATAGGATCACTCGTGTGTCTGTCTGTCAATCCGTCAGTCACAGCCAATTTGCTCCGAATGTAATGGACCAATTAAGTTGAAATATGGTATACATATCAATTTGAGTGACCCAAACACGGACGTGAACCGTAAATAAATGAATTTAGAATATTGGGGTCAGTTTTGGGGGGCAAACAAGAAAATTTAAATAAAAAGTTTTGCAAACTGTACCGTATGACATATCAAATGAAAGGGCTTACTATGAGGGTCTCAAGTGTATTTTTTTATAATTTTAAAATAAATTGTTTTTGAAGTTATAAGTGAAAATACACGAAAATTGACCATTCCCCCCCTTATCTCCGTAACTACTGAACCTAAAATTTAAAAAAAATACAGAAAATCGTTTTATACTTATAGATTACAGGAAAATATATAAGCAGTCTATGGTCTTAAAATAACATGGTAAATCTCTCGATATTGTGCGTACAAACTTATGTACATTTGCAGTTGGAATGTATGGGAGATTATGTTTACCAACTACAATGTTAAGTTTGTTTTTAGGATAAATTCTTTCCAAGTACGGAACCCTTCATTGTGCGTGTTCCGATACGCACTTGGCCGGTTTTTTTTCTTTTTGCTAGGCTCCTAATGATTGTAGCGTGATATTAAATAGCCTATAACTTTTCTCAAGAATTGGGCTATCAAATGCAAAAAGAATTTTCAGAATCCGTTCAGTATTTTCAAAGTCTACAACGGACATAGGTAGATACATACTTTGTGTTTTATGTACCTATGTAGATAGAAGATTGCATCTATTCGAACTGAGTTTTAACACAAGGACAGATAATTTTGCTGTAGAGCAAATTGATCCTCAACGTTCGCCTACAATATAACATATATATACATATTTTTTTTTTTTTAAACGTTGCCCACACTAGGAATTTCTCCTGTATCGTGAGTGCATTTACAAACATTTAAACTCACATACACAAACAGCCAGACCCGGAACTACTACTTGTAGGTTATACAAATATTTGTTCCGTGCGGGAATCGAACCCGCGATACGCAGTGCAGCAGTCAATCGCTTAACCACTGCGCCAACCGTGCCGACAATGTACCAGGCTAGCATAAACCGTACGGATATTTTTACGACAGTTTAGTTTCTAGTAGGAGCACGAGATAACGACCTAACTCGCGACGCGTGCAGGCAAAGTTTTTAACGAGCCCTCTCTGATAACAAGTGGAAATAAACGTCAACTCGCGAAAATGTTACCTAGTTAGCACCATTTTGATGTTTCAGCTAAGGAAGTGCTGCTTGAAGCAATATTATTTTATTTAAGTAGTGGAAGGCAAACTTATATTCGTTTCACTTCATCATTGTTGCTCATATCCCAATTTATTTGGGGTTGGCGCAACATGTTGAAAAATTTGTAAAATAATTTTAGTATAAATAATTTTAGTGTAAATTTAATTTTAATTTTAGCGCTGGTTTTGATTTTAATTGCCGTGTTGATTATGATTTTTTAGAGGTATGAGGAACCGGGTGTAAAGTTCACTCATACTCTATATTTAAGGGAGGATCCTCAGACCAGACGGGTGTTGTGTCTGATGGGCAACTGCCCAACGGTTGATTTTTTTATCTAGGGCATCTCAGAGTGTAACCACTAAGGTTCCGACTCTTTAACCGGACTTTCCTGTGGCTGCCTTAAGCTCCTAACGAAACTTAATGCCTCCAGCCAGGGCGTAAAAACTATAAACTAAACGACTGCTGCTCGCTAAGGGCACCCCCTGTGGGGTACGAACCTCGGCTTAGGGCAGCTGAGTCGGAGGGAGGGTGGCAAGGGACCGACGGTGGCTGGATAAAATCAGTGTTTTGATTATTATCGTGGGGAGTTTGGATTACATGCTGCTCAGCTAAAACGCGTGCTGGCGCTTCACTTACAGTCAAGGGTCGGGGAGGACTATTCGTTAGTCGGGGATTTCGCGCGGGGCCTTGGCGGCAAGGTCGGAATGATGATCGTGTTTTGTGTGCTCTTATTTTGCGAACTGTACTAGTTTCCCTACGACTCTCTGGAGGAGAGTAGTGGGGTCGTCTGGGTCGGTCAGTGGCCCAACGGTTGATGTCGGGATGTTGTATTTATGCTAGTCGCGCGGTAAACTCTGATAGGGCGATGCAGGATTTGTGACGTCTTTGATGCGTAGTTCGCATGTGGCGTTGTTAATACCGCCACAATTTTAATTGTTGTATTGACTTTAATTTTAATTATAATAATGATTCTGATTCTGATTTTGATTATGATTTATTTTAGTTTGGATTTTAATTGTATTTTAATTTTGATTTCAAATTTTATTTTGAAAATTGGTTGAAAACATAATTATGTTCGGTGAATAAAAGAACTCATAATAGGTGCACAATTAGGACACAAATAGGTGGATAATTTTAAGTAGGTTCACAATTTCAATCAACAAATAAGTTATGCATGATGTGCTTACCTGTAAGAAAAGTCTAACACGCCTTCCCGCTCCGCCTAGAGCGGGAGAATAAGTTATTTGATAATTTCCGACTAAAAAAAAAAAAAAAATGAAAGGGTAGTTCTTTCTTGTCTGAGAGAACATGATTGTAAAAAGAAAGGAACAAAAAATTGCCCACGTTGAGCTTCTAGTGACCGCGACAAAAGTCTCTTAGAATAATAGTTGAAGGTAAACTTAGTTGATTTCAAGTTACAAGACTCATATACGAACAGATACATAAAAGGATACAGACAGGATAACAAGCACAGACAAAAACGAACATTCGCAAGACAATATGTCTGCTGCAGCATTGTCGGATATAAGGGCAATCCAGTCTATTGGCGATCATCGCCAGGACGGTGTTGGCGCTGCCTAACACTCTGCGCATCAGAGACGCGAACCGTTTGCACATCGTCTCGTGAAAGCAGTCGGTGCGCGTCTCCACGAAAAACGCAAATGGTTAATGGTTCGCTTTAATGAACGCAGTTTTAAGCAAAACATACACGCGAGTATTGCAACTGGCTCTGTACACAGATAACAAAATGCACTACAGAATGGTATATAACAGAAAACTCGTACGTAAATAAATTTTCCACTGGAACACACGTATAAAGAAAATTAACATGTAAAGAGCATTCATCACAGCGCATCTCATGTTTCCTCCACGAATGTTTGTTTGTTCAAGCCTCGCTGCACCCAATCCTAAAATCTAAGACAAAGGACATTTAATGCTGTGTAGTGCTATGGGAATCCTTGCAACGGATTGAGCTGTAAGCTGCTTAGCAATGTGTTTACATTTAGTGAGCTGCATGCTCGTCAGTGGTGGCCCAGTTGTAACAGCCCCGACTTTCGAGTTTGTAGGTCGTAAGTTCGAACCTAGGCAGGGGCATTTTTATATTATTTAATAATGGCTTTATAATAATAATAATTTATTTATTCAGACAAATTCCATAATTATTAGTCACAAAAAAAATATCTTACATACTATGTTTTTAAGTTATTGCATAGCTTCTATCGCGGGCCTTGAGCGCGGGGACCGAATCCAGAAATTCCGTTACGAGAAAACCTCACGCTATCGCTGTCTCGCTTTAACATCTATTCGACTCTATCGCACTACGCTACTCAGCCGCCATAGCTACCGGCCGGCCGGTAGCTATGGCGGCTGAGTATGCAAGAATATGGCGGCCGCGGCCGCCATATTCTTGTCTTGTTTGTTGTCAAGAACTTTGTCAACAAAGCGCTGTTTTTGTTTTTATTCTGTGTTTTGTGGATATTTATCGTAAAGTTAGTAAGTTAAGTTATTGTTGTATTTATGTATGTACGTGTGACGTAATTTAAGTTGCAATGCATTACAAAACGTGTGAAGTATGTGTTATAAGATCCGGCCGGTCAGATGGTCAAATGCGAATCTTCATAGCCAAATTTCCTTTGAATGAAGATAGGTAAGCATATATTTTCAATTGTTATGTTAAAAAACATTGATAAGCTCTTACAGAAAATAAATTACTTGATTTAAAGTCCAAAATTTACAAAATTACAAAGTAACCTATAAATATGCTAGTGCTTGACGCATGTTACTTTTTTTATCGAATGTCGATATTTTTATTAATTCCTATTTCATTTAATTTTCTCTGTTATTCTATTAATACTGCAAAACCAAAATAACAAAGATATAAGTTTAAATACACTACTATTATAATCATAATAATGTAATAAAATGTTCCAGCTAGATGTAAAAAATGGGTTAAAGTTACGGGAAAGAAGACTTGGTGTATGTACCCATTGAAAAGCTACATCAATTGGAACATATTTGTGGCAGTCATTTTCTACCAAAGGATTTCAATAAAAAGAAGACACAACTAAGAAAAAATGCTACTCCGTCTGTAGAACTTACTGCAGAACCAATGGCAGATGAGCTGTTCGTTGGATTTCCACTACACATCTTCAAAAGTGAGCAAACAGGTAAGACTTTATTTTCCAGTCGTAATTCATCCTAACTCACCCTTTCCGATTACTTTAGTAACTCATGTTCAATTATATTTTGGAGAGTTATCTTCTACTTCGACTACTGCGATTCTTGGACTGGTACATCTAGTAAGTTTTTTTTTTTTTGGGTACTGTACGTCCGAATGAAAAAACGGAACCCTTATGTACCTTCATCTACTGGACCGATTAAGTTGCATTTTGGTACACATGCAAAATGTATCATGTGACATATGAAATGAAAGGACTTGACAAGAGAACTTTTTTTTAAATGATTAAAAAAAAATCCTCTTGACAAGTCCTTTCATTTCATTTTACATTTTTAATGAAAATTATTAAAGAAAATAGATGAAAATTTACCATTTACCCCCTTATCTCCGAAACTGCTGATCATAACATTAAAAAAAAAAGAAAATAGATGAAAATTTACCATTTCGCCCCTTATCTCCGAAACTGCTGATCCTAACATTAAAAAAAATACAGTGTACAGTTCTATACTTAAAGATTACAGCAAAACCTTTAAGAAGTCTATGGTCTTAAAATAACATGGTAAATTACTCAATATTGTATATATACTTACATTATTATTATGCAGTTGGAAAGTATGGGGAAACATGTTTTTCAACTACAATGTTAATTCGGTTCTTGGGATTAATTCATCCCAACTACGATACCCTTCATTGTTTTTGGAATTAGAAGTGAATGACTACATTTTGTTTTTATTGCAGTACCTTCAACATCAACTGCTGAACCATTGCCAGTAGAATGTTCAAAAGACAGGAAAATATGTTCTATTGCGGGTAAGGTTTATGTTTATTTTAAACTTATTAAATTCACTTTACTATTTGATTAACTGTATTGAATGTATCAATTGTAAATATTACAGATACTTTTTTGTCTATTACAGACCCTTTTTCAAATGAAAATGTGATAAAAAGAATGAGACTAAGCCAAGTACCTTCAACATCAACTGCTGAACCATTGCCAATTGAATGATCAATAGAAAGGAAAAGGTGTTCTAATTATTATAAAAAAACTTAAGTCCAAAGTTTTGTTTTATTTTATTATCATCACAGCAAATCTCATCTTATAGTCAAGTTTACCTCGGATTAGATCTAGACTATACAATGGGATTTGTCTCTGAACCCCGCTTACGCCAACGTGGAATCACAGCCGTAGCTGGTTTCTTTTTATAAGAAAATTACCACGTAACCTTAGTTCAAATCGAAAGTTACCGTTGGCCTAAGTGACCTTTGCCTTAAATTTATTAAGAATGAAACCGTAAAAATGTCAGGATCCTAAAACCCGAAATTTTTTACAGCAACGTATCGATAAAAATTACGAGTGAGTAGTAGTACATCCCTATCTTGTTATTATGTTGGCAGCTTTATGTCATGTCTGCAGTCCGTGTCATTTCTGTTATGTTGGTATTCATTATTAGCTCACGTTTCATACAAGCGACGTTTTTCATTTTTATCTTGGGACTCCCGTCTCTTAATATTATATACTCTTTGTTTATTTAATAAAAGAAAAATTTGTTTTCTTATCGGTCACCACGCTCAAAAAGTGTTACTTGAATTAATATCAAAGAAAAAGAAATACTGCATAAATAAAATAAATAAATAATTATAATTGCATAAGTTGATACAAAATGCTATGCAATAGCTTTACCGCGGCAGTCCCCGAGTGCCACACGTCTTTTTTTTTTTAATTTATTTATTTACCATATTTATTTTTGGGCGGACTGCGTTTTGAAAAGGTTGGGCTGTCGACAACAATACCAGACAATGTTTGTCTGCAAAGTTGGTGGCGGAAATTTTTTTTTCACGTAAAATCGCGTGTGTTTCAGTTACCCTCTAGTATACCCAAAAAACCCAACGTATAAACTTTTTCTCAATATGTACACATGCGTAAAATAATAGATGGCTTCCAAAATATTTCGTACAGCTTAATTACACAGTTAGCTCGCCAACAAATAAACATTGAAAGCAATTAATTCATGTACTGAGTCCTACATGTTTTCAGGAGTAATTTTGTGGAAATACATATTAATTTTGATATTTTGTTTGAATATATTGGCAATGTTTGTATTGTAAATTTGTTGGGTTGTAATGGAATATTTAAAATTTTTACTACTCTTACTTTAAGTTTGTCTTGAATAGGGTATAATTATTTCTATCCCTGGAAATAAGTAATTTTGAGTAGGTTTTACTTATGGACCGCAGATGGTTCTTTCATAGTTCATTGTGGAATAGACACGTCTCAACCTGCCAAGTTAGTCACGGAATACTTATACAAAGAAAGTTTAGTAGCCTATCGCTTCCTTGCGCTTCCTTGGTAGCAATCCGAAAGATTCATATCTTCTTTTATAATATTTTATTCTTTATAGGTTTTGAAATGTAGAAATCACTGGATTTTCATATTACCATACTGAAATATGTAGAGATGAATTTAGTGGAACACAGCTCTCCGGGGAAATTTAACCTTCCTGCTGCTATGGCAACTCAGTTTCCCAACTAGTTGTCAACAAAGAAATAACTTTCGTTCTATGCAACCGGTTGCCAAAGAACAACTTTATTTCTTGATTGGCAACCACTTGCCAAACAAGATATAAAGTTATTCTTTGTTAATTTGTAAGTTAAATCCCGAATCCGATTTTTTCGATAGAAAAACTAAGCTTTATAATCGAGTTTTGGAAAGGCTTATCTGCTTCTAAAAACTAAATTTTTTAAGCAAATTACTAGAATACCTTTACTCTTTCATTCCCATAGGTCTCGCCAAAGAACATTGGTTAATACTGTCGGCTGATACATGTACAGGACGATGATGATGATGATGATGAATGTCTTCTTAAATCAAAATCGCATAAAAATCTGAACACCATTGTTCAGATGAGATAGTAGTCTAAGACTCCATAGTCTTAGACTACTATCTCACCTGATGATAAGGGGATGAAATACAATATAAAAATAAAATAATATAATGTAAGTATATTATGTAATGTGTAGGGAAATTAAGTATTAGGTATGTTGAAACTGTTTGTACTCCCCGTCACTTGTCCCTAAAGTTTCATTAGAAAACCAGCGTCAGACAGCATCTGTCTGGCATTAATGCTGAAATTAAACTTTATGGCGCAGCCGTGACGCACACACTATGGTTGTTAAAACATTATTATTTTGATATTTGTAATTTGCGTTTCACGAACTGGGACCAAATAAACGTTATTATTTCTTTTCTTTCTTTCTTTTTATGATGCGGTCGACAATGGTGCATGCTTGCCTAGTAGTAACCTTAACTCTACTTGAAGACTCCCAGAGGTCTTGTAACACACTATTAGTAGGAATCGGTTTCATTTTGATAGTTCAACAATATTCATTACGTTATTTGTTGAGCAGATATTTTTTTGAACATATGAAGCAATGGAGAGTAAAGGAAAAAGCAAGCAATCTGCTTCAAAATCATTCAGATTGCGATTGATTGTGTGTGATGCAATTAGGGTGCAGACTGCAGGTTGTAGCTTTCGGGAAGCGCGATTACTTGAAAATTATAAATATTTTTTAAAATCTAATTCTGTCACAGATACGCACAAATAAAGAGCTACTCAGGTAGGTATGTTTATTCTGAAGGCGCACATACATTGGTTATAAAGATACACGATTCTGCAAAACGTTACTCCAGCAGGAAATGCAATATCTCGAAAACCTGAAGACGCACAAATTATATTTTCGGCGCACATTTTTGCACAAATACTCTTATAAGCTCTCTGCCCATGCAAAATATTCCTCTCTCCGATCATTCGTTTAGAATTTTCCTGCTGGAAAAACGTTACTCCAGCAGGAATCTTTTTTCCGTTTTTTTCCAAAACGACAAAGCCCACAAATTTTTTATGTGGCGCACATTTATAGCAGATTACGCACTAATTATACGTTCCACTCATATCACTCTAGGAGACACTTTCCTGCTGGGGTAACGCACACTTTTTCCTCTACCAAAAATCGCTCAACGCGGCTAAAGAAGTTTTCATTTCCATAAACAGACTAAGTGATCAAAAATTTAATCAATTTATTATTGTTGCGAATTGCCAAGTTTGTGAGGTCAAAGGAGCTTGTGTTATCAATGTAGCTTAGATAACCTTAAATTACGATTTTTGTTAGGTAAACCAAAATACTCGAAATATATTTTGTTTTGAATACACTCACACACACGCGCGCTTTAGACTGACGATACACTTTGTCACTATCGGGTATATAAGCGATAGCATTCCTTATGCATTTTATTCCTTACTTGGCTTCGGGACTAGTGGTACAAAGAAAAAGAAAAGACAAGTGAGTAGACTTATTATTTGTGTTTTTTGTCATGTTTCATTATTTTTTTAAACGTTGCCCCACACTAGGAATTTCTCCTGTATAATGGGTGCATTTACAAAAAATTTAAACTCACATACACAAACAAACAGACCCGGAACTACTTATAGGTCATACAAATATTTGTTCCGTGCGATAATCGCACCCGCGACACGCATCGCAGCAGTTTGATTCTGATTTTGATTCCGTCGTCATTGGGTGATTTACTGCCGCATTTAGGGACGACACTTAAAATTAATCAATTTTTAAAGTTACAGAGTGCTGCAAGGATCTTTTGGCACTAATTGTTGGTATATATTTGTAAAATGTATAACACGAACAAGAAAATAACTAGATGGCAAAATGACGTTACTACCGATTCAACGCTGCCATCTTGTTTTTCTCGATACAATTTCAATAGTCTCTTCACAGTTATTTTGCATATGACAGATTCAAGTGCAATTGAACGGCAACATTATTGTAACGAGAATAAAGATAACCATGATTTTAACAGTGATGTAAAATCAGAGGTTAAATAACTGTGATTGGGCTGCAAACAATTTTACAAATGTTTCCACTTTGTTATAACTGTTACATGTACTACAATCTGTTTTGTATAAATAAAGATTATTATTATTTATTATTATAACGCCCCCATTTTAATGTAATTTAAGCGGCAAAAGATCCTTTTAGCACTGACAAGTATTTCTTGGAACGCCGTCAAGACTAATTGTTTTTCTTTTTTCAGCAACCAAAGACGAGAAATGGTCCGGTTCCTGACTCTAGTAATTTTGATGGCAGGAGTGTTGATGGTCACTGCTAGCACAATCAATCTAAGTTGCACTGAAAAGACTGACCAAGTAAGTAAACTATTAGTACTACATGCCGCGCCAAATGGGATATTCCTTAAGTTTTGGTCTTTTATATTCTACTACCAGTTCCCTTAGGAAATTTGGACCTTCCCACCAAAGCGAAACATCTTTAAGTTCCGATGGAGAAACTCCGCGTGAAGCACAATCTGCTGGATTTTGCTTGGATGCTATATGCGCCTAGTGATGTGTATCCAAGGTAGTCAAAATATCGGAAACTCTGTTGACAAGAAAAGTTTTCCACCGACTTGGGTGACAATTCAACCAAGCTAACACCATTTCGCTGTCTGTCCATGCATGCCAGTCAGTCTTTGGTATAGACATTACCTCGCCTACTTCCGCAATCCTTCTGGAACTTCCATACAAACTCTCATAACCTTCTTAACCCCTTTAGGGAATGCATTTCCAAAAATTCTTCCTTAGTCATCATCTGCCCAGCGTTTTTCCTATGTTTGGGTCGGCTTCCAGTCTAACTGCATGCAGCTGAATACCAGTATTCAACATGGAGAGACTGCCTATCTGACTCCCACAGCCCAGGTACTGGGTAATATCATAACCCTTGGTAAGACTGGTCGTTAGACTTTCGGGATTCTGAGGACCCGTAACGACTGTCAAAGATCCACGAATAACAGCCGGAACCAACGGCTTAACGTGCTTTTCGAGGCACGGAGGGGTCTTGGTATGTAAAGATGGTCACCCGTCCACAGACCAACCGTGGCAAGCGTAGCTTAACCTGATCGTTCGACCCGTGCGGCTGTTATTACTTAGCCAAAAGCCCCCAGAAATTCTTCCTTAGTGCTCACCTTTATTCTATTATGGAACTTTGTGTAAAATTTAATGCTTTTAGACGCAGCATTTCTAGCGACCCGCCCCGGCTTCGCACGGGTGCAATGTACTCGTAGATACTAATATGGGGCAGTGTGGAGTGATTAATAATATTGTGATTAGTCTATACTGCAGGATATCTGTGTATACAATATTTACAGCAAATTTTTTTTTTAGACAGTACCGCTGCCGCGACGAAATGTACGGTCCGCCAGCCACTATGCCTCAGCTTTTTAAATCTCTGATATCTTCTAAGATATATCCATTTTAATGAAATGCTGTTAAGGGCAATTTTGATCTACATGAAAAATGTACTACGTATGTAATGTATTTTTGAACACACTTGCTCGTAAAGTGGCTCTTATTGAACCGCTGTTAGGTCCATAATGCAGTGTATTAAAAACGCGTGCTTTTTACTTTACGTTACCATACTAGTGTAACGCCACAGATAACTGTTTACTAGTCGAAAACTTGCGCTTTTTTTTTAAATCTCGTCTAGAAACTTCATGCCAAAAGGAATCCGCGCGTCCACTTTTTTTTTAAATAGTTTGAATTGTCTTTGGTCCCTAAATTAACTAAAAAGTATTTATCTTAAATCAGGAGTGGGTTGTAACAGGTAAAATCCCATATCTGTTCTGCCTGTTTCTGTTTCACGTAATTAACAGTTCCAAAAACCTGTTACAAAATAGCAGGCTGTTATTTCATACTATGTGGGAACAAACTATTGTGTGTTCTCTGTTACCACAGCTGCACAGTTATAATAATAATAATAAAACGTTTATTTCGACCAACAAAGGATCATAGACATCATCAGGACACAAAGATTACAAAATTAAAAACATAAATAAAAATACATACAATTAAAAAGACCACATAAACATATCATATACTTCGATTGCTCCGTATGTGAACCATACAGCAATGGTTCAGGTACTGACAATCGAACCTCTGTGCGAAAGCCCTCAGGATGCTGTTGGAGCTAGCCCGAACCCTGCGCACCAGGGATGTGCATCGTTTCCGCATAGTAGAATAGAAACAGTCTACTTGTGACTCGGTGAACATCCCTGATGCGCTGCAGAATCGGGGCAGCCCCATCAGCACCCTGAACGTCTGCACGTGTATGAGACCCACAGGCTGCTTGTGTAAAAAGATGTACAATATGCTCTGTACAATGTAGTTTTCACTTCAGTGGTACAACGAGCAAACCTGCGTGCCAGTTATAATACACGGAGGTACTTCTCTTTCTAACTATGGTGTTACACCTATGCGAGTAAAGAGCTTGTGACGGACGATGTAACAGGGTGTCACAGTGTAACAGTAACATTTAATAACTATATTATAACTAAGGTAACTGTCATAAGCATGAATAGACAAAAGCTTGTGACTGGATGGATTCTGTTATCTCATCGTGGAACAGAAGCTTTTTTTTTCAGTTTATTTGTCACAGTTACAGTCTGGTATCTTGTGATAGCTGTTGTATTTAGCTGTTACGATATATACGCCTCACTCCTATCCTAAATTGTCCGTGGTCCCTCCGGAACCAAACGGAAAAGATCCTGACTGACGTTCTATTATTGCGGATTCTCACTGAACTAATGTATATTTCTCTATGCCAATAGTACTTTCCAATTCCATACCAACTAAACTACGATCAGTCTAAACATTTTTTTTATAAAGGCTGTTTAGCAGTTTCGCTAGTGCCTTCATTTACACATGCGCGCGCGTCGCAAGCGGGTCGCGCGGAAACAAAATACCAAACCAGCGCGCCATTTTCCATAAATATTTGTTAACGTTTTCGTTGTGTTGTTAGTTACTATTAAAAATAGTTTTTACAACAAGTCCGTTTTTTTCCTCGCAAGTGTGTTGAAAAACGTCGTATGAAACGCGTGTGCATTGATCATTACACACTCGTATCATAATGCACTATAATTGGATAAGGCTAAATAAATAAAAAATAGTAATAATAAAAAATAAAAAAATAATAATAATAAATAGCTTGGTAAATAACATATATATTTTTTGTAATATGTGAAAGATAAAAATGGTTACTGTGGGTTATACTTAGGAGATAAATATATACCATCGCGGACTTTCTTATCGATCTTTTTATGATATACAATTCTGTAGTACATTAACTTGATCTATCTCATAAGGTTTAGCCAGCGTTTGCGGTTTTTTCGTCTTTTCTGTACTATAATAATGTATGTATTATACATAATGAACCTTCCTCTTGAATCACTCTATCTATTGCTGAAAACTGCATTAAAATCCGTTGAGTAGTTTAAAAGATCTAAACAAACAGACAGCGGAAGCGACTTCATTTTATACTATACTAGCTGACCCGACAGACTTCGTTCCGTCAAAGCTATAGTATAAACTCCACTACCCTACCCTACCCTACGCTACCCTACCCTACCCTACCCTACCTTACCCTACTCTACCCTACCCAAATTTTCTCGAACGAACATTTAAAAAAAGAATTGGTAAAATTGGTCCAGGTGTTGTTGAGTTATGCGCTTACCAACACATTTTGCGATTCATTTTTATATTTTAAGATAAAGAAGATAGCAATCAGCACAATAATAGTAATAACTGTTTTAATATTTAAAATTATATAAGCTTAAGCAATTACGAAGTCCCGCGTAGAAGCAGATATATGACAGTTGACTCATTTAGTTTACTTTTTTGTACGAAGTAGATAAAAACATCTACCGTATTTGGTATTTTTTTTACAGTAATTGGCATTTACGGTTTACTTCGTAATGCCCTAAAAACTAAATGTTGTAAAATAGAAAAAGATAGCATTTTTCTTTTATTAAGTATCACAGTTTTGCGTTCAAAATGCTCAATTTCAAACTCAAACTCAAATCATTTACAGGCACTTTTGAATTGTCAAGGAGTCGGTCAGTAAGAAAAATGAAGCTACATGCCCATTCCAAAGCATAGTAGGTACCTATGGGGAAGAACTGTAAAATCATGATTTTGTACCTGACCTGTAGATAGCCGTACACACTTTGCGGCCGTCATGTTGGTTACATGAAGTGACACCATTGCATCGGCTATTTCCAAGTTCTGGTGCAATATAATCTTCTTCACATAGTAAGTTTTGGGTTAGTAGGTACTAGTTTAACATATGTATTTCGTTTTCTGTTGGCAGAACGGAGTCAAAAAAATGACGTGCCGGGATATTGGAATAATCATGCCGGGGACAAATGGAACGGAAACGGCACCAGCCGGTACAATCAGGACTTTTAATGTACCTGACCCAGAAGGTAGGATAGGTTTTCGAATGCCACCTAAGAATCCAAATTTACGCCCTAAGCATTAAGTGGGTAATCGTAAAACTTAAATTTTACAAGAGTAATGTTTTTCTGTTTTTGTTGAATATATTTTTAACTAGTCGGACTATTGAGGCCATTGACCAAATGAAAGTTTTTGATGTCAACATTTAATATATGTATGTGAAAACTCTTGCAATTTAAGAAAATAAATATTACAAAAATATGCTAGATGAATTGTTTCATTAATATACACTTACGTCATTTTGGTTCAAAATATTGATAGGTACGTAACATTGTAATACTGAATTTTCCAATGTTATTTCACTATCGTCTTTTATAATGCGCACAGCAAAGGAGTGGAACTCTCTGCCTGCGTCTGTGTTTCCGAACGCATACAACCCTAATCTATTCAAAGTGAGAGTGAACAGGCTTCTTCTGGGTAAGCTCACTCCATCGTAGACTTTGTCTCTGTCATCCAGACCTAGACTAAAGTCAAGAGCAAACTCATAGTAGAATAAAAAAATCAAAATAAAATCTTAAATCGATACGACCGTAATTTATTATTACAGTGCAGTAATAGTGGAATGATTGATTGTCTTATTATAAAACATTGTTTTTGACGAAAACGGGATTAGACGCGTTCTTTGATGCGTATTGCAATTTTATATGTATTCATCAATCATTCACCTCAAAACCTCGTAAGTCACCATTACAGTGTGAGCTCACTCAAAATAATTTGACAACAATAATGAGCTAGCGTTTACCAAGAACTGCACGAAGTTAATTTACGCCAATAAGTCTGTAACGGCAACTTACCAAAATTAAATATGCAAAACACTTTTTTATTGATACGTAAAGATACTTTTCTTGTCATCATTTCGTTTTTAGGGTTCCGTAGTCAACAAGGAACCCTTATAGTTTCGCCATGTCCGTCCGTCTATCCGTCGTATCCGTGGGCAACTATCATTAAAAAAAAATGGATGCAAATTGATCCTGTTTTTTATGAGGACCAAAAATCTTCATCAGACCAACTGAGGTTTGAGTGCTTGCTACAAGTCAGAAATCGCAAAAAACTTTTCCTATACATTTCGTGGGAAGTGAGACTCTAACTTAGCGAGAGACTTAACTTTTAAGGGCTCCGTAGGTACCTCAAAAAGAACTAAAATCTTTTCTTTTTTTTTAAACAAACGTTGCCCCACATTAGGAATTTCCGCTGTATTGTGGGTGCGTTTACAAACGTTGAAACTCACATAAACAAACAACCAGGCCGGAACAGCTACTTGTAAATCATACAAATATTTGTTCCGTGACGCCTTTACACAAGTCATGGTTTGAAACCAACCGAGTAGAACTATACAAGTCATGCAATACTTTAGAACGTGCTATCATAATGAGAAGAAGCTGTTGGAGGCAGCATTCACCGAGCGGTCCACACTACAGAAGATCGCATAGCTTGAGAACGTGTCGTATGTGGTCGCGATCCTCAGCATTGAGGGAACGACGAAGAAGAGATCATAATACGAACGCGTATTTTTTTTTTTAGGTAGAAACTACACAACGCCACCTAGTGCGATCCTTACTTAATCTTTTTGATCAATGATGACTGTGGACCCTGCTCAGTAACTCAACATATTGATTGTTTCCACATGTGAAGTTAGGTGGTAGCACCTAAGTTCACATATATGAACTTAGGTGGTAGCACCTAAGTTCACATATGGAAGCAATCAATACATTGAATATTGAGTATTGACTACTTGATAGGATTTAATTACTTTCTGGCGGTTTTTATGGGTGAATTTAACCAAAATCAGATATATTTATCAGCAGGATAAAAAAAACTGACTTCTGACAGTTTTTTGTAGAAAAACTGTAAAATTATTTGAAGGATACGTTTTACTATAAATTCAATAAAGTATAAAGTCAACGTTACCATAGTATACCTAATACTTGCCAGCATCATCACACCTCATCCTCACCCTTCGGGCAGTATTCCAAGAAGGGTTAGGTTAGGTTAGGCAGCGATGTACCTATAGGTAGTATAATAATATAATAATAATCTTTGGGGTTAAATATAATGACCACCATAAAATGTATTCGATCACCAAATCATAGCAAGCAAATTAATGCGCTATTTCTGCCGAAATAAACCACTGTGATTGCCATAAAATGTAGGCTTATTACCAAATAAAGTATTATGATGCCATATTAGGTTAGGTTATGTTAAAACTGTGACCTCCTTGCACAAGCCAAGCGAGCGAAGCGAGCGGTGCCGCGGTAGCGGCCGGCGAGTGCCAGAAACGACTAGATTATTATAGAAACAAAAAAATGGAAATAAAACAAGCTACCCGAAACTGAACTAGTTAGACGATATTAATTTAAGAAAATGCAACTAACTAAAAAAAAAACTGTTTAGAATTTACATTTTGTCACATTTTATTTTGCGTAATTGCTTAAATAGGATTGCGAGATGTTAAAACTTTGGTTATAATTTTATATTAAAATGTGGGTTTAATTTTCGTAATCATTAACTATTTTTGTTACTATATTTAGTGGTTTAATTTTGGTGACCATTTACTATTTTTGTCTCTATCTTACTATATTTGGTGGTAAGTTAAACATAAGCCATAATCTTTTATGTATAAAAAGGGCATATTTACAATAAGTTTAGGTTAGGAAAAAGTTGCGGCCTACCAATTGAAAATTATGGTTGGCATCTGAACGCCGCATCATCAAGAAAGAAAGAAAGAAAGAAAGAAAAATATTTTATTTGGGAATCGCACAAGAAATACAAACAGTACAAAATAAATAAAAAAATGCATTTAAAGGCTCCTTCAATCGTCGTCAGTCATCAGCGTCGCGTGTCGCGCCTGTTTGTAGGAGCCTTAAAACAAACAAAATTTACATTGTAAACAACAACAAAAACATAATAGAAAAAGGCCTGTGCGAGGCCAAAAAGGCCACTATCTCAGCATAATGCTGCGATATTTAAAAAATAAATCTATGCACTGGGGGCCTATTACGAACTTTAAAAAAACCAGGCAAGTTCCAGGCAATTCATTTCACTGGCTGGTTAAATTTCGTATTACGACATTCCTAATTCTAACCGACTTCACGCTGGGTAGTTTGTCTATGGCTGGCTTGTAATTCTCTGCCGTAACGTTCAGAAACACAATTAAATATTTATCGGTAAGTTACGGTTTTATTTAATCACATATTTTGTGATAAAAATAAGCAATTTATATTGATCTAGTTACTTTAGTATAAAAATAGGTGAAAATACGAACGCACTGTATATTATGCTACCTATATAATTCATTCATATTATAATTTTCTGAGTTTGTAAATTATAACGCGAGATTAAGTTTCCGAACGAACTCCACTTGAAGGTCAGCGGGGAATTCGACCACATGGAAGAGTATTGTTTCATTGTTTCACAAATTACTATGAACACTATCTTATTGTTTGTTTAATACTTCCATTCGTAAGAATTTTCGGGGTATAAACAAAAATATGGCGTAAGCTCGTTATTGAGTATTTTCCTATTCAGTTTTTGAGTATTTTCTTATTCAGTGTAAGAAAGTTCTTAAATATGATATTTTAAAGTTGTATCCGATAAATCCGTGAATTTTGTATGACAGTCCCTGACATGTCTCAACTCCTCACTTGATTAAGTTGATATCGTTCAATGAATTGCACATCATCCATGTCGAACGCATTAAGTCTCTTACATACAGGCGCGACACGCGACGCGACACAAAGGAACCGCGTGTTGCGCGACGAACGGTGCCTTTGTTTCGCGTCGCGTGTCGCGCCTGTTTGTAGGAGCCTTTAATTTGATCACGAAGTCGTCTCCTTTTGTTCCTAGATTCGTTATTTTGATCAGAAAAGTCACTTTCCAGGAACTCAAACAGTTCATATTCGTCGCACATCATATTTTCCTTTGTTATTTATTTATTACTCGAGTAACTTCGGCAAATAAACCCAAAACAATTCAATAAAAGCTCCTCTGAAGTAGCGTAAACTGAATGGATTGTGAGGTTACTGTTTGACAAGTTGTTGTATGAAAAGAAATGTCAAACGAACGTTCGTAATACGGTATTGCCAGGCAATATTCGGGCAGAAGTCGGCCAGGGTGTCACGTGACCGCTGACTGGCTTGTTTGACGTGTTCATAATACGAAATTGCAAGGCAGTTCTGTTTACGCTGTAAACTGCCTGGAAATAAGAGTTCATAATAGGGCCCCTGTACAGCCATTAAACGGGCACAAATAAAGACTTCAGACTGCTACTGAGAAATTCCATATGGGAAACCCAATAACAATTTTTCTGACCCGGGAATCGAACCCGAAATCTCAAGCTCAACAGAAGCGCTTACGCCCGAGACCGAGGTAGTTTTTTTTTATAAAAATTGTTTGAGTATATTGTGGTGTCAACGCGAACGAAGTCGCGGGCAGAAGCTGGTGCGGAATAAATTACTAAGATGTATCCCAACGAATGGGTGCTGTATTTCACATAACAATAAAAACTCCATAATAGCACATTACCGACTTATTGCTTGGGGGCATCGATATACTGTGTGCCGTGTGGTGCCGGACGTAAAGAATAGCACCATCCTATTTCCTTACGTGGGTGTCGTAAAAGGCGACTAAGGGACTTACTAGAGACTGGGCAGCAGCGTTCTTTATGCAATTTTAACACCATACTGCGATCGCCAACGCACTTGCCAAGCGTGGCGATTATGGCAAACCCCCCCTCCACTTTGGGGAGGCCTATGTCCAGCAGTGGACGTCTTTCGGCTGAAATGATGATGATGATGATGATCGATATACTTATCACCGCAAAGGCAGTTCTAATCGCCAATGAATGCAAAAATAATCATTAGTGGATAACGAAACATGAATCAAATAAAATTATATTTATTGTATTAGTTTGTTATCCTAAATTATTATTAATATTATAAATGCGAAAGTAAGTTTGTTTGTTTGTTTGTTACCTTTTCACGCCTAAACAACTGAACCGATCATCCTGAAATTTGGCATATACGTTTTCAGGTGTACAGAAACGGACATAAGGTACCTTTCATCCCGAAAAAAAAGTACTGTTCCTGAGGAAAACAACAATAACGTTCTTATGGTAATAGATGGCGCCACGTGTTTTCGCTTTTGACCGCAAAGCCGCGGGCAAAAGCTAGTATTCAATGAAAGTGTTATTTACTCTGGTAAATATCCAGTTACAGACATTCAAATATCGGTACAACTTACTTGTTTTAAAAGTTGTAGGACGGAAGATCGGTAGAAATAGCAGAAATAAATACCTTTGGATAATTTTATATCGATGTTTTACGAGTATTAGAGTACACCTGTCATCTTTTTTCACCTTTTCATTCGTCCCTTTTGTTTTTCCCCGCTTCCCCTCATCTATCACCTTACCTACTGGGAAGAAACTTTTTAAGAGTAAATTATAAAAAAGAAATTAAATCGACTAAAAATACTAATTATTATTAAATAGCCCACAGTACATTATCCAAAATTGCAAAAAAAATATTTAACAAAAACCGGCATGGAGACACCAGATTTTTAGCCTATTAACTTTTTTGGTAAATGAAAACTGAAAATCATTTTTAAATTATTATTATTGACGTAACATTATCAGCTTTTCCATCGTGTCCTGCTTTTCAAGTAAAATGTAACGAAAAGACCGACTTTTCTTATGCTTGTAAGCATAAGCATTCTAGTTATAATGTATTATAATGTATCATTCCAGTTATATACAGGTAGCAACCTGACCATTATCGTGTGCTTAGTTATTTTTGGTTTATATTCATGTTCATGTACTGATTATTCCTTTTGGCTTGTGTGATTTCTATTAGATTCATATTTACAGTGTATGAGGGGAGTTTCACTCAGAGAAACCAACTTTTCAGTATTATAGTATATTTGGATGTAAAACACTATTAACACACAAACATCGGGAACGAAAACCCTAATATAAGTTCGTGTAACAAATGGCGGCACGAGGCTGGCACGAGGTGAGCGGTACAATTAAATATACGCATCTACGCAGCATGCGTGTAGGCAACGGACTGGCGGCGCATCGCTAGCGCGTTCGTCGCAACGGCCAGGCGAGAGAAAGATATGACATCTATTCTATGTATCGTGACGGCACGCGACCACGGGACGCTCGTACTGGACGTAAAGTGTGGGTTGCTACAAGTGTTTCTTTTGATATTTTTAAAATTTTTGTTCACTGTGATTTATAGGAATTAAAGGTTGTTTATTTTTTTTTAACGTATTTCACTTCTGATTCCTAACAATAGATATATTAGTAAAGGAATGAACTTTAACTTCATAATAAACTTTCAGTGACGTCATTCGCCGGTAAATTGCGTAAAGTCTAATTCTTAGTTTTCGTAAACACGTTTTTAGAGGTATGAGGAACAGGGTGTAAAGTTCACTCATACTCAATAGTAAAGGGAGGATCCTCCGACCAGACGGGTGTTGTGTCTGGTGCGCAACTGCCCAACGGTTGATGTCGGGATGTTGTATATAATATATGCTAGTCGCGCAGTAAACTCTGATAGCGCGATGCAGGATTTGTGACGTCAGGTCTTTGATGCGTAGTTCGCATGTGGCGTTGTTGATACCGCCACAACGTTCATCTTACTTATCTGTCCAAGTAAGCTTTAATCTAAACGAGCCTTTATCCTTACTACCCACATGCTGGAACCCGTAAGTAAACATCGTTTGCGGCAGTGCTCCTGCTATAGCTATATTGTATTAGAGAAACCGCTTTTAGCAATAGGTGTGTGTTATTTTTTGAGAATAATGGAATTAATCTTGCGAGATGAAAGAAAGAAAAATGCGTTTAATAGCATTACAGCAAAAACAAAACACCACAAAACCATGAACGACAGAAAACAAGAAGAAATTAAAAGAAGCGATGAGGTTTAAGGCCCTTCGTGAACGTGAGCGTTCGGTCCTTCTCTATCCCGTCACAGCGGGGACGCTCTGTCCCGCTCCGTGCGTACGCCGAATTCACACAATTTTTTGAATTATTTTGATAAAACAAGAAGAGTGATCTTTTGAAATTAAATAAAACGTGAGTTATTAAGATTTTTAAATTATCTATCCATTAATGTAACTCTCAAATTAATGGAACTTTAACTTTAGCAAAAGATGCATGCAATCAATAATTTTAGTACTTCTTTTTACACGGAGATTTCAAATGTACTTAACACACATAAAAATAAATAAGAACGTGCAATGTGATGGTAGGGTGACGTACATTAATAATGTGTTTTTAGATGTATTTTATTTCTCTTAATTAATGAGTTAATAGCCTCTGAAAAACGCGTTTTGCTCGGGTTATCGCCTTAAGGTAGCACTAGCATAACACTTGCGCGAAAGACGTTTCTGCAAAACTCACTTGCGCGAGCCCATTTGTGCGAATGGATTTTTGCGCAAGTGTCTTTCGCGGAAATTTCTTTCGTGCAAGTGTACCAGATCCGAAGTTTAGTTGAGGTAATGTTTCGCTATGATCATGTAACGCAGGAAAAACGTATTTATGGGAAACATGAAAGATTAAAGAGAAGTTTTTTTTTTCTCACAAATTAGTTTTAACTTTTTGCTTTGCTATAGGTAGTCGGGTATCTAAACAGATTATAAAAGTAGAATACATAATCCGTTGAAGAGCCCATTGCAGTCGGAATAGAGCAAGAGACACAACACTGAACTTTACGAATTGTATCAAAGCTTTAACATTGTGTAACAACTTGCTTAATATCCTGAAATCGCCAATAGGTAGGCAGTAGCATTATGTACCTAAAGATATGGTGTCCTACTACAGTGGAGGCCGCTACATAACAGCTGCAGTGACAGTTGACTAAAGCACACAGGCGCGACATACGACGCGACACAAAGACACCGCGTCCCGCGCGACGAGCGGTCACTTTGTGACGCGTCGCGTGTCGTGCCTGTTTGTAGGAGCCTTTAACGGGGTTGAAAAGCACTCTCTAGGAAATTACACCATCTTACTGTAATAACTAACGTTTCAGTGACGTCATTCGCCGGTTAATTGCGGACGCTCTGTGGCGGCCACCGCTGTCTTCGGAAACCTATACTCCATTTATTATAACATTAGACAAATAAGTGCGCTCACCCTTTCGTTATTTCGATGTAAACGTTTAATAAACTCCGTTATTTCAGGATAAATAAAAAGCACTGTAATCTATTAACCATTTATATTAAAAAAATAACTTTAAAGTGCAGTAATTTCAACAATATTACACAATAACTGTGGTTATTTAACCGTTATTTGTCTAATGCTATAAGTAAATGGAGTATAGCATATGTGACAGGTTAGGTTAATGAACTCTTTAATCTAAAGCACGTATGATTTATTTGAGAACCAACCTCTAAAAACAACTCTAATACGCTATAATAACAGGTTAATATAATTATTTCAAGTTCAGAACATACCCAGTATCTACATAGTTGTAACAACCTTACCCTCAATCTAGAGTTACAGCTCGTATCGTGCGGGGATCATATTATCATTCGTCGCTCTAATAGCATTAGAAACTGGCGCACAACAAGCGTAACTTTTGTTACGTTGTTTCCGAGTTTCGAGGTCAATGGCGAAAAGTAAGCCTAAATTACTGTTGCTGAAAATGTTAGCTTGGAAAAAAAAAAGAAAAAAAATGTTTTTTTAAGAGTCTTTAAGAGTGACGATTTTCGTACTTGCCAGAATGCACCTGGAGCACCTTGGAGAGTTAGCACCATTAATTTATGGGATCAAGTCGGCATCGAAACACAACAGTTGAAATGTGGGTGTACATACTTATTTTCTAATCATGGTATGGCTGAGTAATTTATGTGGCCTGCCCAAATGTCCTTTATTTGGTATTGTTCGTCGAATCGTTGAGCTCCTTATGTTCTGAGTTGAGCTGCACGATTACTGACAAATGTGTGCACCGAATGGACAGGTCCTCTCAATCTGTGTGGTTCTTTCTTCAAAAGACCATTTCAGACATCAATCTATATGGTCTTCACATGACTTGACCAAGATTATGTCTGGACTTTAAAAGAGACTGTGAGTTTGTTTCGGCCTTTCTTCTCAGAGTAGTCAGATACGAAACGCCGACCTCATCTAGTTATAAAATATGATTGACGTGTAAAAGTGTTTGTAAAAACATACTTACAGAAATAAAATCATTTATCATTTATCATGGTTTCCATCCGTCTGGAAAAGGTTATATGGGACACTTATTGCCTGTAACCCCACTGGTTGTTCCACCAACTTTAAGATCGGGGTTATCAGAAAAACCCGTGCATCCATCCCGCCCCACCGGTAGTTAATAGAGTGCCAGGAACTGAAGGGTGAAGGTGGGAAAGAGGAGGTAGATACTGGTCAAAATGCTTACCTATACAAACTTTGATAGTTAACTTAATAGAGTGCTTTAGTTTCATCTGTAAAAACTGTTATCAAAATCCCAACTTATACGTTTCTAAATCGCAGGTACCTACTATTGAATTTTGCCAATACTTATAATGCCGATACCTCTATCTGCGTAGCTAAGTTCAGTTTATTGCAAACACATTATTCTTCGATTACAAATTTTACCCCTCATCATCAATAAGTTTTGTTTTAAAAATAAGAATTAGTTTGATATATGTAGAAGTAATTAAATTCCACTCAAAATATAAACGAAATTCAACAAAATTTCCAAACGGCTGGTTGACATTTGCCGAGACCAAGGGCAAGGGCTGGCTTTTACCTTGGCTAGAGGCTAAGCATTGCCATACAACGTGGCAATGCCGCCAGTCCCTTGGGAACTTTACCAGTCGACAGCGATGCGGAAGAATTTTTCGACGCCATATTTTAGTTTTTTAATATTTTTAGTTAGATTAGGATACTATATTTTTATTTTAATAATCTGTTAGTTGTAATTATTTACTCAAAATTAAGTAAAGTTAACTTATAGGTTGTTTTATTTTTATTTTGTAAACTTGAAATTGTGACTTCTTTAGAAACCCTCGATTTTAAGATAGTCACGTACCTTTTCCTCTAGAAAACGGACGCACTTGCTATAAAGCTGAAACTAGGCAGCTGTTATCCCATGCCCGATCAAATAAATAATAACTATAGGATTAATAATATTTCTTCATACCACTAAGACTTCAATAATTCACTAGGTACTGCAAGATACAACGTGCACTGAAACAAAAGGAGTGCTTTTAGCCAGTAATGGACATACAACTAGCACGTGAAAGCTTGCCCTTCAAAATCAAGAAATAGTAAATGGAGGGCTAACCAGCAAGTAAATGTAAAGGTGCTCTTCTGTAGGCATCCGCAACCGCAAAGCGCAAGTGACAACGTTGCCTCATCGCTGTTATAGACCGCAGAGACACGACTAGGTTTCAATGTCGCCATATTCGGAAGCATTTTCATAGATTTACATAGAAACCAGTCGAGTCGTTTTGGCGAGTGGGCCACAATGCTGACTGCGGTTTGCGGTTGCGGTCACCTTCGGAAGGGGCCTTTATATAAACGGCACAGCCGCGCATCTGCGGTCTGTCAGTCGCTAAATCGGTAACAGAGTAGTACCTGTCAATCACTTGCGCAAATTACTGCAGGATTGTGACTATCACAACCAGCATGAAAATACGCTAATTACTGTAGATTGATTATCAAACTCGCTACTTGATCAGATTATGTATCAGAAGTTAATGAGTTCGAAATCAGTTGGGCAATCTTGAACCTTGTATTAGATGACGGAAATAATATTATTTAAAATTGTCTGGTGAATGAGAATACATTATGATAATAAATGTTATTTGCATCTCTCAGTTGTCAGTTGCATTAATATGATGCATTAATGTTCCATTTCTTCTATACTCCGTGTGCAAAACTAAAACATTTTTCTGACACAGTATTAAAAAGAAACGGATTATACTTTATTGTCTTCAAAGAAAGTTCCAGAAAGACGTGAAGGAATTACTTAAAGGCTCTTTTATTTTTCTGCAACTTCTCTAAAATGGGGCAGTTAATTGTAAGAAATGGTTTTGAAATACCACGTAGACGATGTAACAATGTTATGTAGTTTTACGGTGTATCTATCTTTGGAATTGACCGGCTTGCAGGTAATTTCGAGGTACAAAGTTCTATCGTAAATATCTTATTAATTTCCTTTAATAAATATTGTTGATATACTTAATTACCCGCCTTCCTGGATGAGTTCGATTTGTGTAGGTACTAAAAATAAATGAAATCACCAGCCGGTCTGTTAAAAATTTGTCAAAAAAGTTCTGTTACTTAAGTTCAGTTTACTTTTTTTTTTAACTGGCTAAAAGGGTTGGACTCACATTATTATTATACTAGCTTCTGCCCGCGACTTCGTCCGCGTTAAATTTCTTGTTCCCCCGACCCACCCCGTCGCAACACATTGCCTGCCCGTGATTTTACTTAATTTTCGCATAAACTTTCATTTAAAAAATATTGTGTCCTAGTTAATAGGAATATTATTCTTCCTCAAGAATTGGGCTGTAAAATGCTAAAAGATTTTTTCAAATCCAACTCGCAGTTCCAGAGATTAGAGCGTTCAAAAAACAAAAAACCGGCCAAGTGCGAGTCGGACTCGCGCACGAATGGTTCCGTACCATCCATACAAATCCTTACTAATATTACAAATCCTTAATAACTTACTGTCTGTCTGTCTATATGTTACGTTTTCACGCCTAAACCGCTGAACCGATCGACATGAAATTTGGCAGGAATATAGCCTCGAATATAGAGAAGGACATAGGCTACTTTTTTACGCGATAACCGACATCCACGCGGGCGGAGCAAAAAAAACGGCAAAAAATCATGTTCGTTGTATGGGAGCCCCCCTTAAATATTTTTTTTCTGTTTTTTTGTATTTGTTGTTATAGCGGTAACAGAAATACATCATGTGTGAAAATTTCAACTGTCTAACTATCACGGTTCATGAGATACAGCCTGGTGACAGACGGATAGACAGACAGACAGACGGACAGCGGAGTTTTAGTAATAGGGTCCCATTTTACCCTTTGGGTACGGAACCCTAAAAACTAACTCTTCAGCTTTAGAATAGACTACCTCGCAAAGTTGATCATTATTTTGCTGCGGAGTTATTATAAAACAGTTATATCTCCTAAGATATTCATTGAAATTGAATGATGTAAGGGCAACTTTGTTCAAAATTAAATACTTGTGATGAATAACGTATTTATTTGGATAAGGATTACGAGTAATACCATGTTTATGAAAACTCCTTCGCAAATAATGCATTAATTTCGAACAAATTTGATTACCATAAAAAAGGTTATAGTGAGTCAATCTTAAAAGATAGACATATGCTGTCCTGGACTTTTTTTAGAACATTTAAAGGGGAATAATTCCATTATACATGATATTTGCGTAACTTAAACCGTTTACGCAGCGCACGCAACGGAAGCTCTCAAAAAGGAATATTTTTTCCCGTTTTTGCAACATTTTTCATTTATGCTCCGCTGCTATTGGTCGTAGCGTGATGTTTTATAGACTATAATATTTCCCAATAAATGGACTATCCAACACAAAAAGAATTTTTCAATTCCAACCAGTGGTTCCTGAGATTAGCGCGTTCAAACAAACAAACAAACTCTTCAGCTTTATATATTAGTATAGATATAGATTTTATAACAATGCTTGATAATTGTTATCATCGTAAAGTATCACAATATGTAAGACGTAGGTAATTTATTTATTTAAACTTCATGTACAATAGTGGTATATAGGCGGACTTAATGCTACAATTCTCTACCAGTCAAACCTTTGGGTTAAATATAAAAATATAGTGAACCCTATCAAACAATAATGTCTAAAATACTAATTTTTTGATTACGAGAAATTCATATACTTTTATTGATACTAATTCACATATACAAATAAAATAAACTAATATATATTTTAACAAATACCACCTAATAATAATTACTATGACTAGACTACTAATTGAGAGTTATTTAGTCTGACATAAATAGTGGTTACGAACATTTCATTTAAAAGTAAATTTTCTTTCAGCTTTTTAATGCGAAACGGTAGCGCGTTCTGTAATCTGGAGGGCCCACCATCAACTTTTAAAATATTTCTGGCTATCAGGCCACACAAATAAAATGTGTGAATACCCACAAAAGAGAATACTATGAAACTACTTTGAAAGCTGAATATCATATGCGTACATAGAGATGACACTGATAAGTATTCAAGCCGCGTAAAGCCTAAGGCTGTTAGCGTCCAAATTGCCTGTTTATGTACCCCAAGCTATTATTGAAAAACTCCTCAGGGTTTGTCCTGAAAAGTTTTTACGGTACTCGTGATTCTAATACTTAACTTTTAACGATATAATAGTACTTATTTATCTACATATATTTTGAAAAATCATAGAAACTCAATGCAACTGACGCTTGCCGTGCCCCAAGGACTGGCTTTAGCTTGGGCAGAGGCGAACCATTGCCATACAACGTGGCAAAGACGCCAGTATTTTGGGGCACATAACCAGTCGACCGACAGCGATGCGGAGGAATTTTAGGACGCCAGATTTCAGTTTGTTGTAAGGTTTCCTTAAGTTAGGATATTTTATTGTTTTTTTTAATTATGGTTTAATGTGTAGCTCTAATTAGTTAATTAAGTAGAAGTTGTTATTTGGCATGTAAATCCTAATTAATAAAAATCTCGGATGCAAGACTTTCGTTCTTGAATTTCTGCAGGTAGGAAAAAGGACTTGCTGAAAGGCTATTGTTTGACGAAGATGTTGTACAGTCTAGCTATCGATAGTAGAGTTCCAAAGCAATTTTTGACTCGATTTTTCAGACAGAAAACTATTCTTTTTTATCCCGTTTCTTTTTTTTTTTTGTTTTTTTGCTATAACAGCTTTTATTTCGTTGTGACGTGAACACGACTTTTTTCAGGTCACATAAATGATAAATGATAAATGATTTTATTTCTGTAAGTAGGTTTTTACAAACACTTTTACACGTCAATCATATTTTAAAACTAGATGAGGTCGGCATTTCGTATCTGACTACTCTGAGAAGAAAGACCGAAACAAACTCAGAGGTCACAGTCTCTTTTAAAGTCCAGACATAATCTTGGTCAAATCATGTGAAGACCATGTAGACTGGTGTATGAAATGGTCTTTTGAAGAAAGAACCACACAGATTGAGTGGACCTGTCCATGCAGTGCACGCATTTGTCAGTAATCGTGCAGCTCAACTAGCCATAGTCTTATAGCTCTACAAGGTTATTTTGGCGCGTGGTCGAAATTGGAAATAACGTCGCCATTTCGTTTTTTTTAATAAAGCATCTTAGAACTAACCTTTAGAGATCGTGACTCTTTAACCGATCTTTCCTGTGGTTGCCTTAAGCTCCTAAAAACTTAAAGCCTCCAGCCAGGGCGTAAAATTTATAAACTAAACGACTGCGTGCTAAGGGCACCCCCTGTGGGGTACGAACCTCGGCTTAGGGCAGAGTCGGAGGGAGGATGGCAAGGGACCGACGGTGGCTGGATAAAATCAGGGTTATGATTACTATCAGAGGAATTTAACACACACTACAGGGTCAGCTATGGCGCAGGCTGGCGCTTCGCTTACGAGCAAGGGTCGGGGGCCATGTCGTTTTTGATGTGAAACATTTATTGGCGCGCCTTGGCGGTAATACCGACACATATGCCGTGACGCATCACGGCGTGACGCTATCATGCCGTGATGCCCCCTCTACACCACCACTCTCCACTCCCTTGTGTGTGCGCGCGCGTATATTATGCACTTTGTTGCGTCCCTATGTGAGCTGTGTAATGTTTATATCCGACTATAGTCTAATTGACACATTTCTTTTATTATGCCATGTTTTTGACTATGCCATTTTCATTGACTTTAATAAACCATTCTTTCATGCATATTTTCTATACAACATAGTTTCGATGTTTCATATCTGCCAGGCGTCCCACTACCGTGTCAGGCCAATTTTTTTAATACATTTCACAAAACAATTGCAAAAATTTTTACCTACAGTGTTTACTGCCCTGGCGTTCTCATGACATTAATGAAATGAAATCGTTTATTCCGTAAATAGGATATCGGAATCACTTTTACACGTCACATAAAAAATAAAAAATAAACTAGATGTAGTCGACATTTCCTATATGACTACCCCTGAGAAGAAATGGCACAACAAACTCGGGGGTCAAAGTCTCTTTAAAGTCCAGACATAATCTTGGTCAGATCATGTGAGGATCATGTAGATCCGTGTCTGAAATGGTCCTTTGAAGAAAAACCCACACAATTTTGAGTGGACCTATCCAGTCAGTGCAAGCATTTGTCAGTAATCGTGTAGCTCAACTCAAGATTTAAGGAGCTCAACGACTCAACGAACTACCAAAGAAAGGAAATTTGGGTAGGCTGCATAAAGTACTCAAAATACCAGACCATCATTAAAACTAAGTGAGAAAGAGAAAAAAAAAAAAAAAAAAGTGTATCTAAAAGGAAACAAATGACCCACAGTCCCACATATAGTGATCATATCACGTTGCCCCCTGTCAACGTCATACGAACGCCAATAGCTCCTTTTAGCAGTGTACCTTCATGACTGAATATTAGGATCAAACCACTCGAATCCTTACTGTTTAAACGTCTCGATTCATTTCAACCCTCACGTCGCCGAGGTATTAAACACGTTCTCAAAGCATTAGATCCCCGTACTCTCGTTTATAACATATTTTATTAACGTGTGGTGAGGGTATTACACAAGTTTACAGCCTAATGAAACGGAGATTTAGTTGAAAAAGTTTTATTTCTGTGAATATTTTAGGGTTAGGTTTGGAGGATAAACTTAGTTACCTATTTCTACTTTCGATCGAAGGCGAGGATCTCATGGTGGCTGTTAGTACGACTCTTTTATATTTTAGCAACAAAAGTTCGATCAATTATAAAACAAAGTACACATATCAAAAAAAGTTTGCGATCACTTTTAAAAATTGAAATCAAAATTTAATTAATTTGATTTGACTTAAACCCAATAGATCACGCGTGGGTTGCTCTATTGGGTTTACGGTTCCAAACAGCTCGCTTAGCTGTTCGGAACCGTTCAGCCACGTCCCCAGACAGTGCCAGAGCTCAGGGAAGCCGCTATTCAAGAATGGGACAGATTACCCCAAGAAGTGCTGGATAACTTGATTCTCAGCATGCACAGGAGGATCACCGCATGTGTTCGAGCCAGGGGAGGAGTTATATTATATTGAATATAAACCTTTTATGAATAAATTGTTGTTTAAGTTTGGTTAAACAGTATTTTTGTTAATTACTCAATTTTTTTTAAATAAAAAATTGTTTTATTTTTTAATTTCAAACATCTATTTAAAGAAAACACACAACAAAGAATTTTTCTTGATAAAGTTCAATTTAAAAAATTATATCAGCTTATGCTAGTGATCACAAACTTATTTTGATGTGTGTAGGAAGTTAAAGACTATCATAGATTCGGTTCATAATCTACAGGGTGAAATTGAATTCACAGGCATCCTCTTAAGGCGTCATAGTACTCATCATTATGAACAACTTTCATTATGGCACCAACATTGAAATCTCGAAAAAAAAAAAAAACCTGCAGTTCCCCCTACATTTTGACGAGCTATGCGAACATAAATGTAGGGAAACAGCACTGCAGTTTTGTTTTAAACAAATAATTTTAAAGATTTTTGTTTACCACTTTGTCGTCATGATTAATACGAGTATGTATATACCCATACCAAATTACAGCTATCTAGTACTCACACTCTGAGCTAAATCACGGACAGACAGACAAACAGACATGGCGAAATTATAAGGGTTCCTTTGTACTCTACGGAACCCTAAAAATTCAAAACGGCTGGACCGATTTGGCAAATTTAAAAAAATGTTCGTATTAGTCCGAATCTCTATCTATCTTGCGGAAAGAAAAATTTGAAAAGTTTCCGGAAAAATTGGAAAATTCAGGAACACTGAAAGTGCATTTCCTATGGGAATTTTGTATGAACTATTGAAATTTGAGCTGGAAAACGTCTGTCGCGTCCGTTTAATAATATAAGTACCTACCTACATACAACATACCATGCTTACCTACACTGCTGACAATACTAACAAGAGACGGAATGATATAGTATGCACATCTAATGTTACCTCAAAACATGTCTTTGTGGAAAGATTTTTTATATTCTTAGGCTCATTTCTATACAATAGATTAAATAGAAAACTAAGTATCTAAAATTAAATTATTTTTGCTGTAAAAAAATTATACCTAAATATTTGCTAACCCATCGCCTATGCACAGACAGAAGAGCTACTTGTTGTCTGCAAATAGAAACGCTAACATGCAATTTTACTGTTACTAACTTAAATTAGATTTAGTTTTCACTTTATACTCATTGTTAATTTATTACATTAAGTATTTATGCACTTCCTAGCCTGAAGCACAGGTTCAACCTATTTCAGGCAAATAAGCAACTTTGTTCTATTTTAATTGTTAAGAAACTTATTGTAAATGTGCCCTTTTTATAAATAAACGATTATTATACATTAAACGTCTATTTCGCGCTAATAGAATCCCTTTCAAAGCAAACTTCACCCTTTTAACGAATAGTTAGGAAATGTTCCAAATTGTTTCACCGTATCTCGTCAGTTGGTAAGATAACAGCCCAGATTTACAGCGTACTTAGCGTGGCAAATGTATAGGATTAGCATTACAAATTAGACCTGTTCTGGTGCAAGTACTTTGTGAATCCTTTTAACTGTAGATAAATTGAAACTGTGATGGTATCTGTTTTATGCGCTTGAGTTATGGGGGATTATTTAGGGAAATAAAGGGTGGAAACGGGTTAACAATTTTAGTTCGATTTGCTCTGACGCAGGGGACATTATTTTCAGTCGATATAGGTACAGTATCAATAAGTAACAGTATTCCATCTTGGCATTGACCTTGAAATAATTACCTACGGCCGCTCGGTAGATAAACCTTCCCCGTCTGTGCGTAACTGTTGCGCACTTGAGGCTGTTGCGTACTGGTATACACTGAGATTTCGTAGTGCATCGTTTCGGCCGTTTTGTATGAAGACGTAATACTGTTATTTTATTATACTGTGGTATAGGAATCTAATTTTTATTGTCATATTTACTTCTTTCAAGTCTAGTTTATGTGAGAAGATTTGTAGTGCCCTAAAAGAAAACTATTTTTATAACCTTTCAGTCGATATAAACAGTTGTGTCACAAAAAACATCCTTTAAAAATAAAATACACTCTTTAATATATATTGTCAAAGCCTCAATGGAGATAATATTAAAATTAATGTCTGTTTTTTTATCAATATATTAAAAAAAAAAACAGACATTTATTTAGGAATGCTAAAAGTTCTACCCTCTGTCAATATAAAAATTATGCTAATATGTACATACAAAGAAAGGAGCTACGTCTGCCAACAAATTGCTTTGCAGTTTGACACAGGTATATATATCTTGTAAACAATTATTTCTGTGAATAAACACTTTTCCATCATTATTTTTTCTATATCATTTTATAAAATCATGCAATTAAAATAAAATAAAAATATCAAAACATACCTGCTGGGTACACTGTAGTAAATAATAGCACCTATTATTGTTGGTTGTATTAAGCTATTTATAATGTGAAACTATCATACCAATCAATCAAACCATGTCTAGATATATCGACTTGTTTCAATAGGTTATTTGTCTTTTGTTTTCGGGTTCTTCTGTCCAATTCAGTCACTGTTAAATGCCCCTCAGTACAAAATCGCGTGCATGAATGACATTAATGAAGCCGAGTTCTATTTTGGGATGGGGTCCACTCCAGTAATGTTTTTACATCTGGCCAGAGATTACAAAAATCGTGAACTGTGATGTCGGTTGTTCATAATTTTATCTACATTCATTTATAATCGTGATTGAAGGACGAACTTGAAAATTTGGGCCGAGGATGCCTGTATGCTTTTACTCAAATAATGCGCGGAAATTCAAACCTACTTATGAAAGTAAATCGATTATAAATTCCAGAATTAAAGATGCAATAATAATTTTTCACGTGCAAATATGTTCATTTGTTTCTTTTTAACTTTTTTTTACTTTAAACCGCTATTATATTTGTAAACCAGTTCGAAATTTAAATAAAATCTTGGATAAGTTACATACCTCCTCGGTTGCCATGTTTCGAAGTAAAAAGTTTGTTCCATGTTTAAATTAGACGATAGGTATGAGTTTACCACCTAAGTTCACATTTGGAAGCAATAAATATATTGAGTATTGAGATGTTATGTGACCTCTTCCTCCTCTCACTGTGGCTTTGTTTGCTCCCCACCTTAGCAGCCGGTATATTTTACTCGTTGGGGGACTGGACCGCCCACCTCGCGCGGTCCGACTCATAGTCGCGTGGACGTTTATCCCAAAATTTGGAGACAGCGCTCGCGCGACACCCGCCCGATGGATGGTCGGATTTTTGAAATTGAAATGAATCAGGTCTTCGAATGGCATTGGCAAGCGGCTGAGCAGCCAGTACCATCCTGCGATAGATTTTTGTTGTCTGTCATATCCATATTTTCCTTTGAAGGGTGGTCCCAGTTTCCTATCCTATGCTTCTTTATATTTTATATTATAAAATGTTTCCATCTTTTTTACCTTCACGGTCACGTCTGACAGGCAGACTCACACCAGAAGGCAGCCATCAATTTATTTTGGGAGTAGTGAACCACGCACCATCCGATAAACCGCTCCATTGACCACCAGACGACGCACGACCAATACTGCTCACAAATCTTCAATTTAAACACGCGCCGCCCAATGACCCGTTCCGTGAATCACTGTACATGCCAATAAACTCCACCTCGAATTGCAAATCACGTACCATCCAATGACCCGCTCCGTGGGTCATTGCAAAGCACACGACGAAATACCCCAACCCCAGACGTACGCGTCTGTCTTTTCTAGTGCTTTTTCATCTCAACACTTGTATGGCGTTGTGCTAAAGAAGCTTTTGGACAGACAAATTTTCTATACGAGCCACGTATGATTCTTTAACACAACACTTAGACCAGAGGTAATAGGTAATACGGGCTGGTGTCCGCAACTCCACGACATTTGCGTACGGATGGGAATTCGTTTATTCGATCCATCCCAGCTCCTCAAAGAAGGACAGTAATGCCTTGGTGTTACTGACAATATCACGTAGGGTACCTGGTTTATCGAGGTACTTGGCCATGTATGTGGTGACCACCGGGCAGTTTATTAGCACATGAGCTGCTGTCTCGTAGCTGGAATGTATGAGAGAACATGTATTTCAACTGTAATCTTAAGTGGGTTTTTAGGATAAATTCGTCCCAACTAAGCTACGGAACCCTTCATTGTGCATGGTAGAGGAAATTAATTAGATAGTTAAGATAAAAACCATTGAAATACTACCGTACCATTCGAAATTATCTGCAGTCTGGCCAAATTCAAAGACAAAAACATTACAAATACCTACTACATAACATTGTTACATCGTCTACGGTTTGTTTCAGAGCCATTTCTCACAATTAACTGCCCCATTTTAGAGAAACCGCGGGAAAATAAAAAAAGCCATTAACTCCTTCACGTCTTGCTGGAACTTTGAAGACAGTAAAGCATAATCCGTTTCTCTTTCATACGATGTGAGAAAAATGTTTTAGTTTCGAACACGGAGTATGGAAGAAATGGAACGTTAATGCAGCATTTTAATTCAACTGATTTAAAGACGATAACAGTATATTATTATAATGTTTTTCGTTCACATGATACGACTGTTAACAGATTTATTCTCGTCATCTAGGCAAGGCAAGGTTCAAGATTACACGACTCATTTCGGATTCTATAACTCCTGACACATGAGCTGATTAATCTGCGAGTTTGATATCAAACTACAGTAATTAGTGTATAATTGCATGCAGGTTGTGATAGTCATAATTCTGCAGTGATTTGCTCGAGTGATTGACAGGTACTACTCTGCAACAGATTGACCGACCGACAGAACGCGACGTGCGTCGTGTAAATAAAAGTGCTCTTCTGAAGGCGAATGCAACCGCAAACCACAAGAGGCAACGTCGACCAATAGCCAAAGTGACACGACTGGTTTCTATGCAGCTCCTTGAAAATGCTTCCGAAGATGGCGAAATTGCCGCCTGTCACCGTTTACATAGAGGTACATAGAAACCATTAGTGTCACTGCGGTCTACCATAGCAATTGGGCGACGCTGCCGCTTGCATTTTGCGGCTGTAGTCTCCTTCGAAAGAGCACCATTATATTTACTTGTGGATTAGCGTTCCATTTACTACTTCGTGGTTTTGAAGTGCAAGCATTCACGTGCTAGTTGTGTGTCCATTACTGGCTAAAAGCACTCCTTTTGTTTCAGTGTACGTTGTATCTTGCAGTTTCTGGTGAAGTATTGGAGTCTTAGAGGATGAAGAAATGTAATTAATTCTATGTTATTTCACACATACCAATTTTTTTATTTTACTTTTTATTTCTGTATCTGTCCGTGATATCACAGTAGGCCCTATCAGAATACCAGCGCTTCGACACTTATTTTTAAATGTCGCAGCATCAATGCTGAGATAGGAGCCTTTTGGCCCCGTACAGGATTTTGTTTTCATTTTACTTTTGTATTTTATTTTATTTTTTATTTGTGTTACGTACGTTAGTGTATTTAGTTTAAAATGTAATCTTCCTGTATGAGTCCCAATAAATACTTTTTCTTTATTTTCTTTCTACAGTTTTTATTTATTTGATCGTTGGCATAGGATAACGCAGGTCTGCTGGAAGAAATTTCTTAAGAAATAAGCAGCCTTTGTACTGAAATTATAATTATGTCGTATCTCTATGTATTTAACTGTGTGTACATAAATAATAAAATAAATAAACAGCTTCCTAGTTTCAACTTTATAGCATAATAGCTTTTGCCCGCGGCTCCGCCCGCGTGCATGTCGGTTATCGCGTAAAAAAGTAGCCTATATCCTTCTCCATATCCCAGGCTATATCTCTGCCAAATTTTATGACGATCGGTTTAGTGGTTTAGGCGTGAAAACGTAACAGATAGACAGAGTTACTTTCATATTTATAGTACTAGCTTTTGCCCGCGGCTTCGCCCGCGTGGATGTCGGAAAAATTTTTAGGCGTGAAAACGTAACATACAGACAGACAGACAGACAGACAGACAGACCGAAAGACAGACAGAGTTACTTTCACATTTATAATATTAGTATTAGTATTAGTATGGATGCGTCGTCTAGGAATAGGTACGGGACTGTCTTCAAATCGAGGGTTTCTATAGAACTCACACTTACAAGTGTACAACACAAAAATAAAACAACCTAATGAGTCACCTATAAGGTCATTATCATCATCTGACTAGCCTTCTCCCAACTATGTTGTGGTCGGCTGCCAGTCTTCCCGGATGCAACTGAATACGAGTATTTTACATGGAACGACTGCCTATGTGATCTTCACAGCCCAGTTACTGAGTAATACGATACACCTGGGTAAGACTGGTTGCCAGACTAGAAGTGGCAGTCAACCATATGGTAAGTATATAGTGTATATTTAATTGTGAGTGGAATTTTCTTTCTTCTCATACAAATCCATTTCTTACTTTTAAAAATCCAAAATTTATTGAAGATGAGGGGTAAACTTTGGAATCGATGAAATGTGTTTCCAATAAACTGAACTTAGCTACGCAGATATAGATATCAGCATTATAAGTATTGGCAAAGTTCAATATTACCTGCGATTTAGAAACATAAGTTTGGATTTTGTTCGCAGTAAGTTTTGCTGCTGCAACTAATGCACTCTATATTATCACAGTTTGACTGTAGAATATAAGCATTTTATCAAGATACATAAATAGAATATTCTTTAATATTATTTACACTATCATAATGCCTACAGTAATACACATAGGCTTCTTAACTTGAGCGCCATCTAGGGCCTTTCTCAATCCGCATGACGCCCTGGGCGGCGGGACTCGGTAGCCGATTCCCGGCTACCATAGGCGCGGGCTTGCGGACGGCGAGCTATGGGCAGCTCACCGTCCGGTAAGGACCAGGCCCGGGTTGACGGCGCGTTGTGTTCCACGCGCGCCTCAAAGAGATGTTAGCACGCACTGACGGGGTCCGCTAAGACCGGTGCCTGCCAGGCCTAGCACATAGGCAAAAGTCTGACACGCCCTCCCGCTCTGCCCTGAGCGGGAGAAGTTATTTGATAATTTCCCACGCAAAAAAAAAAAAGATCTCTCTCAATATTTTATTTCACTCTCATCCAGTACTACAAAAATGACACATTTTAAATAACTGTCTCATCTATTTGTCATGCCTGTAAGAACTCATTACGAGTATCTAATGGGTTATGGGCTGCGATGCTGTGCATTCATAAGATAATGGCTGTAGTTGGCGGCTGTTTAATTGCATCTCTGGCTGTGACTGCATTGTTGGTTGTACAATGGTAGATGCTGTTTTGTTTGTTATTGTGGGAATTAAAGGGTTAGAATGATAATTAAGGCTACGATAACCGACTTTTAATGATTTTATACTGAAGATCACGTCTAAACGAGCAGAGTTAATGAATTGAAAAAAAAATAAAAAAAATTACTAGAGCATTTTCTTAGTAACTTAATTTATGAACATTTTTTGAATTAGTAAAACTAATTTGTAAAGTTATGTCTAACGCGGATAAAAAACTGAGAATCACGGCACGTGTGTCGCGGGTTTTATTCCCGCACGGAACAAATATTTGTATGATCTACAAGTAGTTGTTCCGGGTCTGGCTGTTTGTGTATGTGAGTTTAAATGTTTGTAAATGCACCCACAATACAGGAGAAATTCCTAGTGTGGGGCAAAGTAAAATAAAAAAATAAATAAAAACACGCAAAATCTATCAAGCGTATTTTTCTGTTATGTTTAATTTGTCAAAATATGCGCACTGGTTAAATCTTTTCCTGTATATAAACAATAATAAACATGACATAGATCAAAGAACTACATAATCTTCTATTGTTTTGACACGTGATATGCGGTTTGCTCATGCCTCGGTTAAAAAGATGAGCCGGTCTGTGCAAACCATGATTGATGGATCGTCATGATGGGCCCATGCATGCATGCTTGCGAAGCGGAACGGATGCGCAAATGTATTTTGCTAAACCGGTCTAAAAGTTGGTCGGACAGGCCGTGAGGATCATGAATCATAATGTTTGCCACTTGTTTGGACTTACAAAATAGGGGGTATATTCATAAACGTTGCTTAAAGTTAAGTGGTTAAGTGACGTTCAAACGTCAGAAATGTTTCGTTAAACAGTCGCTAATCATTACTTAACTTTAAGCAGCGTTTATAAATAAACCCCTAGGTGTTTGGATCAACATACTCGCAAGTTCAATCAATGCTGTAAACTTGTAAGCCTGATAATTAATTTTGTTTTTATAGAGGTATGAGGAACAGGGTGTAAAGTTCACTCATACTCTATGGAAACGGGAGGATCCTCCAACCAGGCGGGTGTTGTGTCTGGTGGGCAACTGCCCGACGGTTGATGTCGGGATATTGTATATATAATTATATATGCTAGTCGCGCGGTAAACTCTGATTGCGCGATGCAGGATTTGTGACGTCAGGTCTTTGATGCGATGTTCGCTTGTGGCGTTGTAGATGTCGCCACATTTTTATAATATTTTATTGCTTATCTTGTTCCTTTACGTTCACTCTTTATAACCTTTTTTTTGGGTGGGAAATTATCAAATAACTTCTCCCGCTCTGGGGGGAGGGCGTGTCAGACTTTTATTGACTAAAACCCACCCGTGTTCCTTCAGTTGCCTGTGTGCCAGAGCCACGGTATCCCTTTCAGACAAACCCGCAACCCTGGCAGGCACCGGTTCCGGCGGACTCCATCAGTGCGTGCTGACATCTCTTTAAGGGCGCGCGTGGAACACAACACGCCGTCGACCCGGGCCTGGTCCTTACCGGACGGCGAGCTATGGGCAGCTCGCCGTCCGCAAGCCCGCGCCTACGGTGGCACCTAAAAGCAAAAAAAATAATAATGGCCAAGGTACCATCTCATCACATGCTCACTCAATCATCATTTTGTTGGATTTTTTCAGTTCAACACTTTTCAGCAAAGAGACAATTCATCATCATCATCATCAGCCTATAGCAGTCCACTGCTGGACATAGGCCTCTACAATTGCACGCCATTCAGCTCGATTCTCGGCAACTCTCATCCAGCTGCTACCAGCCACCCTGCGGAGATCGTCGCTCCACCTAGCCTGAGGACGTCCTACCTTACGTTTGCCGATTCGCGGTCTCCACTCAAGAACACGTCTACCCCAGCGGTCATCGGTTCTACGGCTAATATGGCCGGCCCATTGCCACTTCAGCTTGCTTATTCTGTGAGCTATGTCGATAACTTTGGTTCTCTGCCGGATCACCTCGTTCCGGATTCGATCCCTCAGAGAAACTTCAAGCATAGCCCGTTCCATAGCTCGCTGAGCGACCTTGAATTTATTAAGTCGTATTTAGTCGTATGTATTTTTTATTTAGTCGTATTTTTTGTATTTTAGTCGTATTGTGTTTTTATTTATTTTTTAAGAGACAATTAATTTCAGTTAATTACTATCGTCACTGTTACGAGTACTATAAATAAATTATCTATTGAGTATTTATACCTACCTAAATTAGACGTGTTATTTAATCCTGATTTATACATTATTTAAAAAAAAAGAGAAACCATTAAGATATGCATTTGAAAACCAAGTGATACTTTCAGCTCATTCAATTAAATTAACGCAACAAAAGTTCAGTTTTCCTTTCAACTCATGTACAAAGATCCCATAAAGCATTGAAAATAATAAATATACCCGATTTACTTCGGAACTTATTTTGTCCTTTCGGATTACTCTAATTAATGGTTGCCCTATTTTGACTTTGTTCATCCATTCAGTGTTCCTTCCGTGAGCGATGACCATAATTTGTCATTGTTTTGGGACATTTATATTATTTTCGCGGTGTTTTATCTTGTAGAATAGAGTGGATTCAAGCGTGTATAAACAAAATACTGATACTCGGAATAATATATGTAGTCGATTTTGGTGGTCAGAAGCCCGAAAGTCTCAAAACCAGTCTTACCAAGGGGTATCGTATTACCCAATAACTAGGGTTTGGAGCTCAGATAAGTCGCTCCATGTAAAATATTGGTATTCAGCTGCATCCAAAGAAACTGAAACATCAATTCATTATACTTATCTTTAGCCTGGGCTTAGTCAGATAGATCAGATAGGTTTTTAGGGTTCCGTAGTTAACAAGGAACCCTTATAGTTTCGCCATGTCCGTCTGTCTGCCCGTCTGTCCATCTGTTCGCGGCTTAGCTCAGAGACTCTTTAGTACTACATAGAAAGCTGTTAATTCGCATATAATTTTTTCGGCGTGATTAATATGTATAGCCACAGCTATACATATTAATCACGCCGAAAAAATGATAAAATAAAATCTTGAAATATATATATTTTTTAGGAGTCACGTAAAGTGGGAATGATATTTTTTTTCTCGTCTATTCCATAGTATGTGATATCGTTGGATAGGCCATTCAAAAATATTTCAAGTTTGTCAAAACCATTATTCGATTTAAGGATCCTTTTGCGTAATATTAAGCTTTAAAGTACAAATTTATGTTAGAGTCAAGTGTCCCCTCTCTGCCAGATAAATGGTTGTATTTAGGGTTTGTGAAAAATTCACAGAAGTAGTCTATATAACGAAGTCAAAAGAAAAACTATCACAGCTAAGTAGGCTTTACAAGTTACCAAGTAATAGTCGACCAACTTAAACTTGCAGTTGAAAAGCATGTTTTCCCGTAATTGGGATAAATTTATCCCAATTACGGAACCCTTCATTGTGCGTGGTCCGACACGCAATTGGCTGGTTTTTGTTATTAACTCGTTTCCATAGATTTAAGAACGAAGTAGATAAAAGCAATTTTCCTTTGTTTCTCCTCTCAAAATAAATGTTAGCGTGGATTATATTAATGAAAAACATTTCTAAGATGAAGTTCAAAGTGGATTGTCGTGTCATTTGTACATGAAAATGAATATTTTATATGTTAACAAAGTAGACAGTTACCTACTTACTTTTAGTTGAAAATATTGTGCTTGTCAAGATATTTCTCATTTGTATTAGTTAAAACAACGCTAAACCTAAGATTTTAATTAAATATAACTAGGGGCCTACGACAAGAATAATAAGGTAAACATTTTAAAGTCACATGTTTTTGAGTTACAACTTAACCTTATTTTACATGACACCTTTTATCTTGTGATGAGACCGTTCACTCAATGTTTTAAAATTATGTCTAGTTATTTATGAAGTCAAAGTTTCACCTGACTTAACACATAAGTTATGGCTTTTGACAAAACCTTCAAAGCAAAACACGTCGCACCAAGATTTTCACATAAACAAGACATTGGTGATGGCAAAATTAGGTTGAACTGTCTGCTTACTGGTACATTTAAACTACTATTTTTAACGCTAGTCACGGAAGTAGATGAAATGGAACATCTGGACGAAAAACAAAAGATGGTAGCAACGATGTGTACTGTACATCATTACTATCTTCACCTATAAACCGTACTACGAAAATGGCTGCTAACAGAATTTTGGATCTGTGCCGTAAATGGAATGGAACACAATCACATATACACACCCATACACATAGGTACCCCCTACATTGTTAACAATACATAAGTAACATATCCATCCTACAGATGGCGCCACATTAAAGTATGACTCAACCATGCAACAATGCTTTAGAAGCTGTCGACAACATTAAATATTTAGGAATGTGGCTGGACAAATGCTTAAGATGGGGGAAGCATATTAACGAAGTTTTTGAAAGTTCGCAGAAAAAAATTCAATTACTCAAAGTTCTGGTAGGATCGTCATGGGGTGTTCATCCTACATATATGCGTAGACTTTATATGGCCGTTATTAGGAGTAGAATTGATTACGGATGTTTTTTGTACGACAGTTCTGCAATTAGTCACACTTATAAATTGGACAAGTTACAAAATCTAGCTTTAAGAATAATTGGCGGCTTTATTAAAACGACTCCGATACATGTCATGGAAAGTGAGTTGAGTATTCCTCCTCTGCAAATAAGAAGACAATTTCTTTCTTTAAAATTTTGTTTAAAGCTGCGATCCAGGACTAATGATGTGTCTGCAAATTTGGTTTCAGACCTGAGTAGTATGATTGAGAATAGATACTGGAATGGGAAGAGGAAACCTCTACTAGTTGCTTCATACAGTATGGTGGAAGCTGAAGAGATTTCGTCTTCGTATCCAGTTTTAATGTTTACGTTGGAGACATGGATGTCTAAAATAGATATTGAGGATGTTATTAGATGTAATTTAGTTAGCGTCACTGCTCCAAAGTCACATTATGAAACTTATTCCCTTAAGTATAATACCCTTAATGAAATACGGGAAAAATACACTGGCTGGCATGCCATATACACGGATGGGTCTAAAACATCAGATGGAGTGGGCGCAGCATATTGTGATTTAGTAAATAAGTGTCAAAGAACTTATGAATAATCATATTTCCATTATGACGGCTGAATTATTTGCCATTTCTGAGGCTTTGAAATATGTGTTAGAACTTAATACGAATAAAGTTGTGATATGTACCGACAGTAAGAGTGCTTTACAGCATATTTCTAAGTGTGTTCATAACGGTTCAAAGGGTTTAGCTATAGCCTATATAATTTTGAAACAAATTCAGTACTTTAACCAGACTGGTAGGAATATTGTTATCCAGTGGGTACCGTCCCATGTTGGACTTTCCGGTAATGAGGAGGCTGACAGATTAGCTAAAGAAGCAGTTCTTTTAGGTATACAAATACGTGGTGTATTACCAAGTTATTCGGAAATATTGAGTAAATTTAGAAAAAGAAACAATTTATCTTGGAAGGAACATTTTAACGAAAGATCAAAAGCGAAAGGAATATGGTATAAGAGTATACAGTGTGAGCCTCCTCATATACCCTGGTTCTCCGGGTCGAAAATGAGTCGCTGTCAAATTGTTGCTGCACATCGTTTGAGGTCAGGACATATTCCACTAAACAACTTTGCTTATCTCATGCGAAAATCGGACTCTCCTAACTGTGATGTGTGTGGTAAAATTGAGGATGCCCAGCATGTGTTGGTGGAATGTGTCAGATATACAAACAAAAGAAACGCACTTATCAACTCAATGAAATTGTCGGTAATGGATGTTGGAATGTTCCATGGTATTTTAGTCAAGCCTACTTCTGAAGCAGCAAAAATATTATATACTTTTTTAAATAAGAAATTAGATTAAGTTTTGTGTGACTTAGATTTGTTAATTAAGTTTAGAAGTAAGTTAGTATTTGTAAAAGCACGATGGGATTGACATCGTCGCATATGTGTACAAAAATCCCTTAAATAAATAAAGATTAAAAAAAAAAAAAAAAACCATATCCACTTTTAATCTTGGCACTATATTATCGTCGTCCAATATACCTTTTTCGATAGCCCTCAGCATAATAGGAGTGTGCCCTAAGGGTCCCGGCCCTGTTGTAAGCCTCTACAGTGTATGACAGACAGCGAATCTTGTTACGAAAACCAACTAAGGCTAGAATTTCACCAAGATTCTGTAATGGGACCTCCGTTGTTTGTTAGTCAAAAGCCCTCAAATTACTCTTACGTTAATATAAAATGGGAAATAAATGGAAAATCAGTAATAAAATTATTTATTACTTGCAGTTTGCCCGCGACTTCGTCCGCGTGGACTTTGTGTTTTCTCCGTTAACTGTTAGTGTGTGTATGGCTTTTGCTGAGGAACAGGCTCTTTTAAAAGTTTTAGAATAATTTTGAACAAATTCATTAAAAGTTTCATCATGGTTATATGTTTTTTCATGATACAATTCATATAACCTCTGCCTACTTTTGTAAATACCTGGTATTGTCCACTCACTAAGTATAGCGCGGTCAAACAATATTTTTGAGGTTAAATGGCCACGTGATCAGAATCCAACTCATTTATAATTAAATTTCACATTTATAATATTAGTATGGATGACTAGAAGGTCTTATGTTTGTAAACATATTTTCAATACAGGTAGCGCTAGTGGCAGTTATTCTAGTCGGCTCAAAGAATGTATTGTACCATAATATTAAGCCATTATTAGAAAAATATGTGCATCTTTAATGTCGCGGGTTTGCGGCAGCACCAACAGTATTTTCAGTGTGTTCGCAGATCGCTTGGATTCCCCGATGTGGCGGAGGTGAACGCAGCTCCACGCTGAATTTCAATTATAATTGTTTGTTTGATTGTTTGCGTGTCTGTACTAACACTAGATGTTAAGTAAAATTGTTACTAACCATATGGACTAAATTATCAGAAAAAAAAAAAAAAAAACTATTCTATTAGAGGATTATATCCAAGATAAGAATGCTTGGAAACATGCTGGTCCTGCTCCATAGGACAATTTATTTAGAGTCTAGACAAAATCAAACTGGTTGCTAATTTAATTGTATAATTTATATTTTTTATGATATTAATTTTATTTTCTGTGATTAATATACTTTAATTCACACACTGGCATAGGTTAAAAAATGTAAAAATTTTAGGGAAATCATCTACTTTTACAATGTTTGTAAATATGTGAGCACCATATCTATGTCTATAGCATAATTAATTGTCTGTCATTGCTTCACTTTTCATTCCTTTTACCTATATTGTCTACACATATAATTAATAATTAATGTATACAAAATATTGTGGAGTTTCTTGCCCATTCTTCTCCGTACGTCATGTCACTCATTCAACACCTCGCCAGCGATTTCTTTCGCGTGGATTTCGTCTCTTTAAATGATCTTTATTATTTATTTATATATAAGTATAAGTAGTTATGTTGCGCCGACCCCAAATAAATTAGGATTAGGGCAGGAGAATGATGATAAAGTATTTTGGCTAAGTTTTAAGTTAAATAAGACTTTTTTCATACAAACTGTATCCCCCCTTTTTACCTCCAAAAGGGTTAATTTTAGAAATTTTTTATTATTTGGCCATTAGGTAATTTATACCAATTTCCGAGTTAATCTAGCCACGCAGTAAAATCATCCCTTGTAAAGTTGACTACTTTTTTTCACCCCGTTAGTGGTAGATGTTCGAAATTCCTGACACTCGTTTTTGTTTATTTTTAGTTTTAAGTATAAATACTGAGTTTAATATTAACTCAGTATAATATTAACTCAGTATTTAAGGTGTCAGTTTGTATGGAAGAATTATAATTCTTCCATACAAACTTTGACACCTTACCCAATCCCCCTTTTGGGGCAGTGTAGAAAAACATAAAATGAAAAACTTTATCATTTACTTAGATAAGTATTCGTGCTACGTTTCAAGTTTATTAACTCAAAGAATAAGTGTTTTCATACAAACAAAATCTCTTCTTTTCACCCCCTTAAAGGTAGAATTTCCAAAAATCCTTTCTTAGTGCTTCCTTTTGTAATGTAGGAGGGTATATTACAAAAGGAATAGCCGTGTGCAAAATGTTACATTCCTCTTGCCAGTAGTTTCGGCTGTGCGTTGATATGTCACTAAGTCAGTCAGTTTTTTCCTTTTATATATGTATAAATATACAATATAGATAGATAGATTACCTCTTCTATTTTCATACATATTTTTAACGTTTTAATGACAAACAATCTACACCTTTGATAATTTCACGTTAACAACGATCCACGAGATTTCAAACTTAACAACAAACAGCCAATCTACTAAAAACAGACTCTACCTCAACACAATACGACTGTTATTTGAATGGCTGAAGCTACAATATATTTATCAAACGATTTCGTCCGGAGCTAGTTTAGTAATACTGAAGGTAAAACGCGTTATAAACCCACATAGTTGATAGATCATCCGCAGTTCGCTATTCTACTGATCGATCAATGAAATAGTTTTAAACCATTCGTTCCGCGATATTCATATAATGTATGAATTAAACGTAAGAGAAATGTAATTTAGATATATTGATTTTAAATAATATCCAATACTCTATTTCTGTGGATATAAAGACTGTAATTGCTGTAAAAAAAGTTGATAGATATAACCTACGTTTAATCAACAGTGTATACCAGTGATCCGTCAGTGATATCTCTAATTATGCTGTAAATACGCGTGTTACGATAACGACACAACCGGCTGATTGTGTTATTGTGTCATCAACAACATCAATATGCAGACGACTAAGTTCAAGCCGCTGCTCAATTTAGTGGCAATTAATAAGGAATTTATTAGGTGAGTGCTATTTTTGCTTTATAAAACACCATATTTGGGTATTTGTAGTTATGCTATACCCAAAGTCTCAAATTCAGCTAATTTATGTAAACAAAGGGGATAGATAACATATCAAAAAAATATCTTTGTAATACCATTATGAAGATATTTTTTTTAATATGTTATCATACAAAATGGCGAAAAAAAGGTTCCATTTTCTTTTAAGTACTGAATTTAAGAAATAATCATTAAAAATAATCACACCGTTATTTTTTTTTACTAATTTTCGGTTTTAAACAAAGTTATTAAAAAAAAAAGGAGATTTTCTGGTATAAAATATTTTTCAACACAGTTGCTCGTAAAGTGGCTCTTAATGAATCGCTTTTAGGTCCATAATGCAGTGTATTAAAAACGCGTGCTTTTTACTTTATGTTACCGTACTAGTGCTGTAACGCCACAGATAACTGTTTACTAGTCCAAAATTTGCCCTTTTATTTTTTAATCTCGTCAAAGAAACTTCATGCCAAAAGGAATCCGCGCGTTCACTTTTTTTTTTTAATAGGTAGTCTGAATTGTCTTTGGTCCCAAAATTAACTAAAATTTATCTTAATTCAGGAGTGGGTTGTAACATGTTTTTATGAGCTGTTGTGATATGTTAGAAATTATTCAAAATTATTTAAAAAAGTTTGTCGTATGACCAAGTCGCGTTATTTGAGTTCGAAGATTAAAAACAGTAGTAATGTTATTAAAACGACTTGGAATATTATTAATAGTGAAACGGGAAGGTCTAGCAACCGAAATACTGACTACAGCCTATCATTTAATGACAAAATAATAAAATCAGACTCACAAGTCGCCGCGGCCTTTGAAAATTTATTTTCGGATATTCCCGTTTTAACTACTAAATCCCTAAACTCTTCACCTTTTGTTGCTGAGTGTTTGCTTAAGGAAAATGTTAATGTTAGCGATTCGGAATTTAGTTTTGAACATATTACCTGTAGATATATAATTAAAACCTTTCACACTTTAAACGTAAAAAACACTGCGGGTCTGTGGGGTAATTCTGTAGAAGTTGCTAAGTCTATTATTTACATTGTAGCATCTACTTTAGCTCTTATCTTTACTAATTGTATCGACTGTGGGGAGTTTCCCGATCTTATGAAAAATAGTAAAATAATACCATTGTTTAAATCAGGTAGTACATCAGACCCCACAAATTATAGACTTATTTCAGTACTACCTACCTTTAGTAATTTTTTTGAGAAATTTATGTTAGACCAATTGCAAAGATTTTTTAATAAAAATAAATTATTACACAGTAAACAGTTCGGTTTTACAAGGGGTCGTTCAACTACTGATGCTGGTGTTGAACTTTTAGGACATATTTATAATGCATGGGAAGATAAATGTGATGCCTTGGGCATCTTTTGTGATTTGTCCAAGGCATTCGATTGTGTTCTTCATGAAACGTTAATCAGGAAACTCCGCCACTACGGGATCCGGAACAGCGCTCTGGATCTTCTTGCTTCATACTTGAGTAATAGGTTTCAGAGCGTTAACGTTAATGGGAAAAGATCTCCCGGATCTTTAGTAACAATGGGAGTCCCACAGGGCTCAATTCTTGGCCCTTTCTTGTTTCTTATTTACATTAATGACTTGCCTTATCTCATAAAGGATAATCATGAAATAGTGTTGTTTGCGGATGATACTTCACTTTTGTTTAAACTTAAATGTCAGGAGCTGGTTACGGTTAGCGCGATCTCAAAAGTAGTTCACTGGTTCAATGTTAATAATTTAATTCTTAATAAAAAAAATAAAAACAAATGCATTAAGTTTACGCTACCTCACGTTAGGCAGGTGAAAACTAATGTGTTGATAAAGGGCGAAGAATTGAATGCTAAAGATAGCACAGTATTCTTGGGCTTAACTTTGGATGCTAAGCTTCAGTGGGAGGGTCCACATATAGATAAATTGTCTAAGAAGCTGAGCTCCGCAGCATACGCTTTTAGAAAAAATTCGAAATTTAACTGACATAGAAACAGCCCATTTAGTGTACTTTAGTTATTTTCATAGTGTAATGTCGTACGGTATTCTGTTGTGGGGACATGCCGCTGACAATCAGTCTATCTTTGTTTTGCAGAAAAGAGCTGTTCGATCAATTTATAAATTAAGATCGAGACACTCTCTCAGAGATAAATTTAAGGAAATTAATGTTATGACTGTGCCTTATCAGTATATTTTTGAAAATCTTTTATATGCCCATAAAAACATAAAATTATTTAAAAAATACAGTGATATCCATAATATAAATACTAGGAACAAACACATGTTTGTTGTACACACAGCGTCATTATGTCCAACCCCTCAAGTTTTAAAACGTTACACTGCTACAATATTGAATTCGTTACGAATAATCTAAAGAATACTTCAAAAAGAGTTTACTAGTTCGACTTGGATTCGAACCATCCCATTACCGAATGTCGTCATACTCATACCGGCGGTTTGACACACCAGCCAGCGAGCCCATGAGAAATGCCATGAAATTGTTATCCACTATCGTCCAAGTAGTTTATCTTTAGGTCTCTGTCTAATCGATGGATGTTATCATTTGAGGGTATCTATAAATTTTACTTACTTACATTTTCTTTATCAAATTAATCCATACCCCTTAAATTATAACTACAACGTTGTCTAGGGACCCGTTTGTGTCAGTTGGCAAAATATGTAATGACTAATGATAACAGTGTATTATCAATTTTTTCCAATAAAAAATAAATTAAAAAAAAAACAAAGAACTTTTACAAAAAGAAAAAATATATTAAAGAAAATATAAATAAAAAGATTGTAAATATAAATTATTATCTTTACAATATACATATATATTTTTTTGTAAAATAAGATCAAAATTTTGTTAAATAATAGCAATAATAAATATTATTTTTAAATTATTTTATTTTTCTTGATTTTTGAACTCTTTCTATATATTAGAAAGAAAACACATGTTGTGCCTAGGATTTGAACCTCCAATATTATGCACGGCAAGCGGTCTTGAAACCTCCGGACTACTTAGACGTTGTCTAAGTATTCGTAAATGTTAAGCTTATTGTTGCTTGTCATTATATGCATTAATAAAAGTATTAACTTTTTATTGAATAAAAACAATATATAAAACAGAAAATACTTATTTATTTACTAAAACAATACATTAATTGTAATAACATGTTTTTGCAAAATACAAAAACCAATTTGGGCCTATCACAGATTTGAACGCACATGTCTTTTGGGGGGGTAAGGACTTAATGGAGCTTTGTGTACCAACACGGCTCAAGAAAATAGGTGGTTCGTTCAGATGTCAATGTATACGCTTTTATAATAAACTTCCAAGCCACGTTCAAGATCATTAATAAATTCAAATCATTCATTAAACGTAAGTTGTGCCAGAAAGCCTTTTATACCATTAAAGATTATATTGAGGACAAAAAGGCTTGGGATTGAGCTGCTCCAAATTTTACATATTGAAACTTTTTTTATTGTGATTGCTTTATACACATTGACATGAATATTTACTTGTGAAGATTATAATATTTACTTATTTACATGTTATTATTTTAATTATTGTGAATGTGAAGACTAGGTGGGTCTTTGTTTATTTTTATTATATTTTTCTTCTCATTTTTTTTTCCCAATCATGGTATGGCAGTTTGAGTAATTTATGCGGCCTGCCCAAATGTCCTTTCTTAGGTATTGTTCGTCGAATCGTTGAGCTCCTTATGTTCTGAGTTGAGCTGCACGATTACTGACAAATGCGTGCACTGAATGGACAGGGCCACCCAATCTGTGTGGTTCTTTTTTCAAAAGGCCATTTCAGACACCAATCTACATGGTCTTCAAATGACTTGACTAAGATTATGTCTGGACTTTAAAAGAGACTGTGACCTCTGAGTTTGTTTTGGCCTTTCTTCTCAGAGTAGATAGATACGAAATGCCGACCTCATCTAGTTTTAAAATATGATTGACGTGTAAAAGTGCTTTGTAAAAACCTACTTACAGAAATAAAATAATTTATTATTAAGATTTTCATTATGATGAATGTTGTTTTCAGAACAGTAGCGGAAGCAAGCGCTGCTGTAAAACCAGATGCCAAATTGAAGTCATGGAGAGAGATTCCCGGACCATCGTCTTTACCCATCATCGGGCAAATGCATCATTTTATGCCTGGAGGTGTGTTATATTTGGAACAAAAACTAGTAGTAGAAGACATATTTTGAAAAGTATTCGTCCGGAAAATGTTACCGACATTATTATTTTCTATAAGCAGTATTTCTGAGCTCCGGTTTAAAGGAAACTTTGAAAGTCTTTAAGATGGGCCTTTTGTTACTCCGTCAACCTCGTATGTAGCCCCGGCAGTAGCTACTTCCCATCAGATAGACCGTTGATTGACTTATTTGAATAGTGTAAGAAACATTTTATTTATATGGAATCTTTCATTTAGGTCAGCTTCAACGCATCCAACAAGTTGAAGGGACCATGAAACTGTTTGAGTTATATGGGCCAATCGTTAGATTCGATGGAATGTTGGGTCAGCTGCCAATGGTTCTACTTAATGATCCTGAATGTTCAGAACACGTAAGTAAATTGACTTACTTATTTTAAGTGGAGTAAAATAGACAGATAACACGTTAAAAACTACAAGAGAAAAAAGTATAGAATTTGAGTTTATTATAATCATTTCCTGCATTACATCTCAAATAGGGCTTGCAATCCGGTTATTCGCCGATTTTTAAATCCGGATTTTACTTGCATCACCATCCGGATTTTTCGGATTTTACGGATAGTTGTATTTCTCTTTTAAATATTAAATAAAAAGCTGTCATCTATAAAGTACATAACTGTTATTACGATATTTATTATTATAATATAGTTAATCACTCTTGCAATTATTTATTCACTTCACAAATCACAATAAGTTGTAATATAATTTAGTGACAGAGGTCATAGCAACATTAAGAACACTTATTAACTTTATGTTAAACACACATCCATACTGCACGCATTTTCAAGATTGTATTGTATTGTATCGCAAAGATTAAGTTAAGATTATTAAGATCATATTACTAGAATTACGCTAAAAAATAATTTTTGAATTACGTCGTCATTCATCATCATTTCAGCCGAAAGACGTCCACTGCTGGACATAAGCCTCCCCCAAGCAACGCCACCTCAAACGGTTCCCTGCTTCCCGCATCCAGCGGATTCCTGCGACTTTCACAAGGTCATCAGTGCACCTTGTGGGAGGCCTTCCTACGCTACGTCTTCCGGTACGCGGTCGCCACTCCAGAATCTTTCGGCCCCAATGGTTTCGAGGTCTGGTCGTGGAGTCGGACTGACATAGTGGCGTTTTTGTACAGACACTTCAGCACCTCGATGTACCAATAGTCGATCTGGCACCGTTGAAGAGACTGCAGTACAGCCCATGTCTCGATCGAATCGAAGGCTTTCTCGTAGTCCACAAACGCTAAGCAGAGAGGCAGGTTATACTCCTCGGTCTTCTGTATAGCTTGCTCTATGGTCTACGGTGCTAAAGCCTTTACGGAATCCGGCTTGTTCGGGAGACTGGAAGTCCAGAACCTGCGCGTGAGACGGTTCGTGATGACTCTTGAAAACAGCTTGTAGACATGGCTCAGAAGTGAGATGGGCCTATAATTCTTAACGAGGGCATTATCGCCCTTCTTAAGGAAAAGTATCACTACACCTCTGTTTCATGCCTGTGGCGTTTTGCCCTCAAGTATGACCTCAAATAAAGGGTTATTTGGTTATTTTGACATATTTTGTTCATTTTTGTTTTATTATATTTTATTTATACTATTATTGTTTAATAATTGAGCTGTTTTGCCAGAGAAAGTGATATTTTTATTTAATTATATGTTTTAAATAGATTGATTTGAGTGGGATGTTGTGATAAATGTTAGATCACTTTTTAATCAGAATTGTTTTTAGTATGAGAAGAATAAATACAAATTATTTGTGCGGTATCGGTGTTTTATTGTATAATTTTATCAGAAACAGAATCAGAATTTAGAAAGTGAACTAGTTTTTTTATGTGATCGTAACTTGGAATATTGGTATAATTTATTATTTCTTTGTCATTTTGCTTGAGAGACTGATTAAAACGTGTTAGCTTATTAGTTTTATTTAAAATAAAAACTAAAAAATATCCGTATTATCAGCATTATCCCGGTAATCCGGATAGTAAAATATTAAAATATCCGTATTATCCGGATAGTAAAAATGAACAGTTATTGCAAACCCTAATCTCAAAGCATATTTTCAGATATTACGCAGTGAAAATTCGTTGCCTATCCGTCCGGGATTCCAGAGCCTAGAATACTATAGAAAAGAGTTTAAGAAAAGCAAGGGTCATACTTTTCACGCCACAGGCCTTGTTACTGAGTAAGTTGAATTAACTACACGTGTTAATCAACAAAAAGATTTGATATCAGAAACAGCATGTTTAACAAGACATAAATGAAAATAACTAAAATTAAAAAAAACGTATGTATTTGCTTCCAGTCAAGGTGAGGTCTGGAAAGAGTTCCGCTCAACAGTGAACCCAGTGATGTTACAACCGAAGACGATTAAACAGTACGCCAAAGTACTTGATGAAGTAGCACAGGACATGATCAAAAGGTAAGTTATGAACTACAAGAAATTAGCAATATATATTTTTTTATTGAACATAATCATTTGCAGGATGAAAGCCAACCGTGACGAAAAGAACATGATTAGTAACGACTTCGATAAGGAAATGAATTTATGGGCGCTGGAATCTATCGGCACAGTCGCTCTTGGCTGCCGCCTGAATTGCTTCGATCCAAAATTGCCCGCAGACTCTCCGGAGTGGCAGTTGATCCAGTGCGTCCACGATCTGTTTGTTATAGCAAATGAATTAGATTTCAAGCCAAATTTTTGGAGATGGTTTTCGACGCCATTGTTCAAGAAAGCTATGAAATTGTATGAGCATCATGAAAAGTAAGTTAAATGTCTATTTAATTCTGTCTCCTTTAGTTAAATAACTTAGTAAAAAATGGTGAACAATGTGTTTATAATGAGACCCTCAAGCGGCGCAAATAGGTACTGTAATCTTAATGGTAACTACAGTTTTGAGCCGTTTGGGGTTAAAACGCTCGGGTTATGGGGCCCGAGTGCACGTCTCCTTTTTAAGGAAATTTCTCGCCGACTAGTCGACATTTCACGTGACCAGAGGGCTGGCTCTTTCTTTGGCCAAAGAATTAGCATTGCCATTCAACGTGGCAATGCTGCCAGTCTTCTGGGCACGTTTCCGGATGACAGCGATGCGGACGAGTACTTCGACGCCTTAGTGTCCTTTTGTTTTTCTTTGTTTTTTTTTTTTTTTGTTTTGTATATTTAGATGTTAGTCTATGTTAATTTAGTACTTAGTGTATATAGATGCATAACTTATATTTTAATGTACTTAAATAAATAAATATGTGACATTATTTTTGTTTCCAGTTTAACAAAACATTTTATTGAAAAAGGAAAGGAACAGCTCAAGAACAAATCTGAGAATGAAAAAAGCGTTTTAGGAAAACTGTTACATATTAACGAAGAAGTGGCTCACATTATGGCTAGTGATATGTTATTTGCTGGTGTAGATACGGTAAGCACAACTTAGACACAATTTGTTACAGAAAATTGAGCAGCTTACTGAATTGCAAGAATCTTTGACTGACAAACTTTTTTACTTTTCTCAGTCCGCCAACACAGTAACAGCAACCCTCTACCTTCTGGCTAAACACCCGGACAAACAAGCCAAGCTAAGGGAGGAGATAATGTCAAACTCAGAACGAAGACCATACCTGAGGGCTTGTGTCAAAGAATCGGTGAGAATAATGCCAGTAGTGTCCGGAAATATGCGCAAGATAACAAAAGAATATAATGTTTTGGGCTATAAGATACCTAAAGATGTAAGTTTGTAATAATTTTTAGGATTTCAAATTATTTCCCGCCAGTTGAAAGCTTGTAACTATCTCTTTCCCTCTGCTTATTCATTCATATTTTCAATTCAATACTTTACAAATAGGTTTACTGTAATTATTATCCAAACGACTGTTGTATTGACTATTCTTGTCTCGGTTAAGAAAAAGTACGCGCTTCGTTAAATTGTGCTTGGCTTACCATTTCAGATGCGAGTTGTATTCGCCCACCGAGACATGTCCCTGATGGACGAAAACTACCCAAAGCCTCGAGAGTATATCCCGGAGCGGTGGTTAGCCGGAAAAGATGACCCCCTTTACTACGGGAATGCCAATCCGTTCGCTCATCTCCCCTTTGGCTTTGGAGTCCGTAGTTGTATTGGTAAGTAACATAATTCCGATTGGGTTAGAATTCGAATTGCATTGGAAGGTTTATTTGAAAAGGTGCAAATCTTTCTAGAAGTGACGAAGCCAATTCAAAACAAGAACCTATGCACGAATGAATATGCATGCGTTGACGCGTACCCATCGCTAGGCACACAGATTGTTTACTTAGTTGGACCTCACACCCTTATATTCAATCGCGAGTATACTTAATGTATTTTTTTTTTTCGTCTCCAGGTCGTCGCATAGCTGAACTAGAAATGGATACATTTGTGGCGAGGCTAATAGAAAACTTCCAAGTGGAATGGTTCGGGCCCCCACCGAAGATACATCAGGCGTCTCTCAATTATATCAAGGGACCTTTCAATTTTGTATTTAAGGATGTAAAATGAGGTGTTGAAAACCTTTATCCTGACTTCACAAAAATATACGAATACGTATGTCACAAAATCTAATTTTAAAATGAGCATACTCACACATAATAACGTTTTTGAAGTTCTTTTTTACATAGGAGTTCCCACGGAACTGTTCTAGTACCTCTTTTGTTTTAATACTCTACAGCAACTTGATCATTCTCCTATAATAAATAGTAAAGATTACAATATTGGTTTAGCAAGTTTAATTTATTTATATTATAAATTCAACATTATGATGTAACTAATAATTATTTTTGTAACAATTTAATTTAAAAGAATGTCCATGGAGTTTCATGCCCGTTTTTCTCCATAGGTACCTACTACGCTTTAGAATGGGTATGTAGCTTCAGTTTTCTTACTGACCGAAACCTTGACAGTTCAAAAGTGCCTGTAAATGGTTTAATTGAAATAAATGATTTGAGTTTGAGTTTGAATTATAAATTATATACATGGTTATTTTAAACTCGCTATCTTAACTCCGCAGACATGAGGGTTATCGATATCTAAACACGATAAAACATAAGAAAATTGTTTTTTCAATACAGTTGATAAATATGCCGTACTTTCAGAGGCTATAATTATGATTCGAAAATTAAATCTTTTGCATAGGCATCTTTCGTTTACGCGGTCGTGACTTTTGTTTACGAGCTCGATCTTTTTGTTTTGCAGTTGAGTTTTAAATTTATAAGTCAATTTAAAAAGTTTAGTAGCGAGTAGTTTTCATACATAGAACAAAATGGGATAGATTTTATACGAGGAATAATGAATGAGTACGTATGTCTTAGCATTGAATTCTCAAAAGTCTTTTAAATGGTTGTTTAATATATTGAATTACCAGTTTTAATTTAATTTTTTCACATCAACATTTGTCAAAAGTCTAATAGGCTGTATAGGCTGTTTTCGTTGTAAAAAAATATGTCCAGTTGCAAAAATGCGCCATTTCTTTTTTTTTTGTTAATATGAATACATGCGATGAAATGGAATTAACTCCACCCGATATTTTATCTGAGGCGAAAACTGCGCAAGATGAAATTTTGCCCCCAAAATCTCGAGAAAGATATATGGCGACTTGCGCTAATTTTATTTTATTCTTTGATTTGTTTTTTACTATTTCCCACAACTGTATTGAAAATCGACGTGTGATACACGGGTGTGTAGGTTATTGCAAACTCGTGTCATTAAAAACCCTCGTCTTCGGCTCGGGCTTGTTAATGACAGCTCGTTTGACACCTACTTTCCATTCCACCCTTGTATCACAATGTACTATTCTCAACTCATACTTCAAGTAACAACACAAACAGCGGTCATAAACCTCCAAAAAAAAAATTCTTTTAATGCTTTATTTGATCGTGTTTCGATATTGCGTCTGCGGAGTTTAGCTAGCCAGTTTAAAATAGCCCTGTATGTATAGAACATATTACAAAAAAAACAACCGCCTTTTTTGTTACAAAAAAAAAAAAAAATGCCAACGACTTCCAAAACTAAAATTATTTTTCACTATTTGTCGTTTTTATAACCCGGTTGTTATTTTTTTTGTAAGTTTTTATTTTGCACTTTTTAAGTGAATCTGCGTCTGTTGATCGATAGATGAACTGGATTAAAAACCTATTATATTATTGGACCTGAAATTACTACTAACTTTGACTAAAATTTATATGGAACCACAATCGCGGGCGTCTTCTACAAAATGAATAAAGAATAACGAAAATCGTCCAGTAGGTAATTACTGAGAAATTTATGAAAAAAGAAGCATGATATCCTTTTTTGAAGTCCGTTAAAAATAAACACATTCTGCTTATCAGTCATCGGTTTTATAAGATTCTTACTTACAAGTGGTGACTATTTATTGTTATGTTTATGAGATAATGTTGTGATTTAATAACATAGGTATATTTATGTTTTGTACTTATCGGCAATTTATTACTATCTTTTATTATAATTTAGTTATTATAATTATTGAAATGTAATAGGTATCATTATTATGCGGTCTTTAAATTAAATAATTTTATAGGGTACTTATATGTTGATTTATTTTTACGCAATTATCCTTCCGACTGAATTTCGGTCATGGTGGCCAATCTGAATGGAGATTAGCCAAGTGCGCAGGAGATCCGCGGTAGTTGCGGTACATACATAAAATGACAATAGGGATGTGTCCTGGGTAAAAAAAAAAGAAACACTGTTTAGTCCGCCAATCAGATAATAAAAAAATATTAGACACATATTTTTGCTTTATCATATTAATAAAAAAATCACTTAGATAAAACACATCAAACTTGGGGAGTGGGGCTCGTTACGTCACAGCTACGTATAAAATCTACTGAGGAGTGACGTCATGCCACATTTGAACTCAATGTATCGGCGCAATGTTTTGATTACGTAAAAAAAGAAAAAATACGTGTCCAATATTTTTTAATAATTTATATGACGGACAAAAAAATTTTTTTTTAGTCATCATCCCTATTGATCGCTATGGGTTCCATTTTGACAGTTCACCCACGTCCATTGAATTATTTACGTTGTTTAGCAGAATTTTTCATACCTATGAAGCAATGGATTCGCCAAAACTCTTGGATTGTGACTCAAAGTGTGTTACATAATTAGGATGCAGGAGTCTATAGAGGTCCTTTTTTGCTTTGAAAGTAGTTGACATATTCACGTGTTGAGAAACATAATGTCATTTACGAGCTGTGACATTTTTCATAAATCTTGTGAGGGCTGTCGGACCCCTGTGACATAACGATAAGTTATCTATACAAATAAATAAAATTAATTAATTTATTTATTTAAACTTCTCACACACAATAAGGTACAAAGGCGGACTTAATGCCATAGGCATTCTCTACCAGTCAACCAAGGGTAGTGAAGAGATAAGATGGCAGGTGCTCTAATTAATAGGGAGGAGAGGAGATAATAATAATAAAAATATTAAAAAGGTAACAAATGCAATAGATACACAAGTACATAAATATGTAGTAAACTTATAATAGACATACATACATATTACTATAACGTATAAATACCTACTTATTATATAATATATGTATATATATATATATAAATTCAAGGGGAAGAGATGATTGGGTTGACTCTACTCTATTTGTTATGAAAATAACTCCCCAATTTCCGCGATTTAAGTGTCTGTTTTTAATGTAAAAAATACAGATAATTACTAAATGCATATTACGAATGAAAATTTAATGTCTTTGTTTAAAGTGAAGGCACGTGAACATATTCGTAAGAAGTTGGCTGAATCATCCCAGCGCTGATTCGTTTGCTCCCGTACCAATCGTTATTTCACCTGACACTGTTTATTTTGCTTATATTTATGTATGTATGTATCCATCTACATATCGTCGCTGTAGAATGATAACCTCGTATGTCCAGAAATCCAAATTTCACAGGGAACGAAAAAAACGGTTAATTTCGTCAATGTTTAAAATATTTTTATGTGCTTTTGTGTCATATTTTACTCCATAGATGGCACTAGTAGTCATATACTGGGTTCACGGTTTCGCCGTATTATAAAATACGTGGTTTTCATACGATTTTTACAAAAAAAAAAAAAGATTTTTTTGACATACGAGGTATTCATTCTACAGCGACGATATGTATTAGTTTATTTGAATTTTTCCTTTTTCGAGTTATCTATCCCTTATGTTGCATCTGCCATGTTTTGTCTCTGCATCACCCTAAGGTTGACTGGTAGAAAATGCCTCAGGCATTAAGTCCGCCTTTGTACAGTATTTTTTTTTACTTGTTCATAAAATTTTAATAAATAAATTATTATAATATACAACGACTTTTACTCCTTGACGGAACAGCACAGAAGACTATACTCCTTTGCGGAACAGTTTCAAGTGACATATTCTAAACAGTTTTACTCGAATCTTAAAACACTGTCATGTAGGTATACAACCTCCATCACTTACTATGACAATTTTTTTTTTACATTTTTGTCTGCCTGTCTGTTTGTTCCGGCTAATCTCCGAAACGGCAAGACCAATTTTGACGGGACTGTCACTGGCAGATAGCTGATGTTATAAAAACCACGCGGGCGATGCCGCAGGCAGCAGCTAGTTGTACATATAATAGTTAAGTCAACAGTAATAATTTTAGAGAAAGTGAACTCGATAGTAAGAAGAGGAAAAGAGTAGATAAGAGTAAGCAAGTTGTATATCGCCTATTTTAACCAATCGAAAGTTCAAATTAGTGGTGTTATCACACTCCTACCCCACTAATCGGACACTATATACCACCACATGTCCACCATACCACACCATACCACATATATGTACCACTATATGTCGGATCTTTCATGAGTATACACTTAAAATGAGACATTATCACCTTTGTTTAGCGTTATGCGGATTGAGTATGGTGTCCGATACGTACCATGGAGGGGTAGTGATCGTTTAGACACATACTGGCCTAGGACCTGCTCAGTGTTTCCTTTTAAGTTCAGAGTATTAATTAGTACAGTAGTATTAGTAACTGACTCTGTAACAATAAACTCTGTAGAAGTTAAAGGAGCTATTTCTCTCGTTTACCTGTATCCCAATTCTGCGCTCACGACTGTAAATCTGACACTGTGTAAGTATGTATGGCACTAAGTATGTTCTGATTACAATCCTATGTACCTGGATTCGACACAAAAAATAAAATAGTAATGAAGTCAAAACTGTACATTGAATATTTTTGAAAAAATAATTGCAGTAATTGCTGCGAGATGTGGGAACGAGTCCGATGCCGAAAATATAGTTTTAAGAATTCTTGTCAGTTTGTCTGGATGTAGATAGATAGATAGATGGATAGAATATTCTTTATTATGTACACCATAAAAATTACAGATGTAAATGTAGAACTGTTACATAGGGTGTCACAAAGGGCGGTCTTATCGCTAAAAGCGATCTTTTACAGACAACCTTTGGATGGATCAAAAGTAGAAGGAGAGACAATACTGCAGGTAGTCAGTGCTGTACCATTTACATATACAATAAATACATATATACATAAAGCATATAGATAGTTATACAAATAAATATATATAATTATATATATATAAATACATACAATAATAAACAAGAGCAAGGGACTTTAAGTAATGATGATGTTTAAGGAGAGAGGAGAAAGAAAGAAAGAAAGAAAAAGTATTTATTGTGACTCGCACAGGAAGATCACAAAGAGGGCGGAGGAGGGCGTGTGTTCCAAATTACCGCAAAAACGGCTGAACAGATTTAGAAGAAATTTGACATAAAGGTAGTTTATAACCTGGATTAAAACATAGGGTTTTTTAATCCCGGTAGTACGTTTCTGTGGGATATTATTCGACATCCACGCGGGCGAAAGCTAGTTCTGTTTATGTCATATTTTTAATCGTCCCATGTTTTTCAAGTAAAAAGTCAAGCAAAACGCGACTCACAAACAACCATCAAGCAGCTAAATGACTGTCATTATGCCATGCATCACGCTAAGTACGAATATTAGATGGCATTACACTTTCAGGGAAACCTAAAAGCTTTTCTCACTTTGGCTTCCTTATTTAGACTTTCTCACTGCCTTAAATAGGGAGTTTTAGTACAACAGGAAAATTATGTTACCGCCGTATAAAATCAGGCATTTGTTTTTATGAAGTTTATACAACACGCAAGGTGCGGTTAAATACAACTTCAGTTGTGGCCTTCAGGCCTGTGTTCACCAATATTTAAATTAACTGTTTAGATATTTAATCAGTTGTTTACTCAAAATTTCTTAGGAAATTTGACATAAACTAACTGTTTAAATACCTAACCGGTGGTTTGAATGTTGGTGAACACAGGCCTAAGTTATTGTATATGGCCCTAGGTACGGACTACTAACTGTGAGTCTGTCACGTACTCCAATATAATAACAAAATATTATATTTATTTTAAAACCGGCAAATGTTTCCGGTTTGTTTTTTTTATTTGGCATCTCGGAGTTGACATTGAGAGGTCGTGACTCCTTAACCGGACGTTCCTGTGGCTGCCTTAAGCGAAAACTTAAAGCCTCCAGCCAGGGCATAACACTTATAAACTAAACGACTGCACGCTAAGGGCACCCCCTGTGGGGTACGAACCTCGGCTTAGGACAGCGTCGGAGGGAGGACAGCAAGGGACAGGCTGGATCAAATCAGGGATATCAATACGGGGAATTTTAACTACAGGCTCAGCAGCGGCGCGGGCTGGCGCTTCGCTGAGCAAGGATCGGGAGGGAAAATGTTCCCGGCCACTTAGAACCACATATATTCTCTATTTAATGTGATACAAACTACTTGGAACAAAGCAGACGGGTCGAATGCAATAACTTAAAAAATTCTAAAGATATATCCTATTCCTTTAAAAATATAAAATTGACTGAAAAAAATATTAAAATATAATATAAAGATATTATATATATATATCTATTGTTATAAAGGCATTTTACAAATTAAACTAACACTTATGCAGTCGAAAGCAATAATTTACGTCTAAAAAAATAAGACCAGAAAAAATAAGTCATTTGAGATACAATATCTCCTGCAAATTCTATGAACCAATGGAATAATGGCCACATCTGGTTAGCGTATGTTGGGCTGAGGCAACTCAAACTGATCCTTGAAACAACTGAGACATTTTACAAAAACGGCAATAAACATGATTGTCCGAAGGCATGGGAATGCGTGCCCGCGCTCGCGGGGGTTTTTTAGGGATTTTATAAGACTGAAGTTTTAAGTCAGGACAGTCGGTTTTGGACCACGAGACGAGGTAGTCCCAGTTTAGGAAAAAAAAATAAATTACCGTTTGCACTAACTCTGCAGGTGTTTTTACATCTTCGTCACTGCTGTACTCGCTCATATTTTATTATTTCGTCAAAAAACAAACCAAAATGATAGAAAGTGATCATTTCTTTTTCCATAATTTTGGTTTGTTTTTTGATGGTATAAAGAGAAGAAAAATTCAAAAGTATTTTTTTTTTTATACAATCGTCGTGCTGTCCACTCTGGCCAGTGCGATTATTCTAAAGATGAGGTTCACGGACTGATATGAAATAAGTATTAATACATTTTCAGTGGATTGGCGGTATAGAAAATTATTGAATAGAAAAGTTCGAATTTTAAAATCACTTTCCACGCTAGCGGATAAAATGCAGTTTTGCACTCAGATTTCGAATGATAAACAGAATCTTTCCGAGCTGTGAGGTGAAAAATTTATTTCTTTCACTCGAAAGAATGACAAAGAAACCCGTTTTTCCAACGTCTCTAAATATTTAAGGTCTCCATAGTAAATAAAATAATAATATGAAGAAAGTGAAATTGTTTGTTTACCAAATTATTAGAAAATCGCCGCAGAATAAGGATGTAAGTAATGATGAATAATTTATTCAGGAGGGATTCTGAATTATATTAGACCTTTGTTTATATAATTTGAATAAAAATACACTTTCTACACGATGTAGAGAAATACTTCTTGAAATAAAACATCAAGTCTCTAATCTCAAATCGTTTATTGCAATCCATAATGTACAATTACAGGTGTTGTACAAAGAAATAATAACAGAAACAATTATGGACCATGTCGGGCACAGCAAATTTTGAAATAAGTAGAGAGAGGAAGAGCACTTTATAAATTTTTTGTTTATTTTTCTTTATTATTTAACGTATCATATTAACTCTGCTGAATGAGAAAAAACTATGCCTGTTTAAGCACAAGATTGGAATTCTTTAAGAAAAACTCATGAAGAAATTGAGACTTCTATAATTTAAATAATTTTGATCTTCCTTTTGCGGAGCCGAAAGAATGAGTACAGAGTATTTCTTCCACGTCTACCGATACACAAATAATATAAAAAAAATATAAAAAATTGCACGTAGACGTAAAACACGCGGGTGCTGATTTGCCCAAACAAAATGAGCAGGCGCGAACAATGCCTTTAATAAACTATGCTAAAATTATATAACAAATGGCCAAGCGCTGGTAAATTACTATGATTCAATCAAAATCAAAATATTTTATTTCACATAAACCTACATGGGCACTTATGAAACGTCAGAAGCTAGGTGCACGGTTCGAGTTAGTCGTTTCCTATGGAGAAGAGCCGGCAAGAAACTCCACGGTTACTCTTTTAAAAATAATTGGCTTTACAATATTATTAAATAACAGTGATCATAGGTATGGGAGGACAGTGTAGGCCTTTCAACAATTACCAGGTACTTAACAAAATAGAAAACCGCCAACAAATCTACACTCTACTAGGCCTACAACGTTCTCACATTCACAAAATATAAAATAATCTAAGTATATAAAATATTAATGACATGATTGATTGGTTGGTTGAATTATCAATAGCCAATCGGATCACTTGACTTGTGTTCAATTTTTACACTTCGATAATTTTCGTTTCAGTAACCAGTCGATCTATTCTGTAAAAATCTCACCGTGTAATTTTAGTTGAAGTGAGTTTGAAGTGAGCTGTCATTCCACCTAGGGATTGTAACTATTGTCTGCTCACTTCACCTAAGACTTCATGGTGAGATTTTTACAGAATAGACCGGCAGATGCATGGGATTGCCGCTATTGCCAGCTCACTTCTAGGTCCCTGCATCTAAGTTTTCACGGTGAGATTTTAACAGAATTGCAATCAAACTCAAACTCAAATCATTTATTTCAATTAAATCATTTACAGGCACTTTTGAATTGTCAAGGAGTCGGTCAGTAAGTAAAATGAAGCTACATGCCCATTCCAAAGCGTAGGTACCCATGGAGAAGAACGGGCAAGAAGCTCCATGGACACTCTTTTAAATTAAATTGTTACAAAAGTATTCGTTACATCTATAACGTTGAATTTATAACTATGTAAATGTGAGGACGATGTAAACATAATAAAAACTTACACGTTAAAAGCGTCCAGAGTACTCGTAGGTACAACAAATAGAAACAAAATAAACAATTAAAATAACCCGAGGCCGCTAAGAGATGACCAGTCCCAACTGACGGCGCCCGTTCACGAACATGACGCATGGATTAGAACCATTCAGCTCAACCATTTTGAAGGGAGCTAAATGATCCAACACACACACCACCATCAGCGAGACATCTAAGTGAGCATGACATACTCTCAGCCGCCAGGGCACATTCAAGTCAATAAAAGACATATTACCCGGTCAATGGTAGCTCTATAGTTCATAGGACTCACACCTGTGCTATGCAATTATGTATATAATACGAGTACAACGCTACAATGCTGGTGTTATTGTGGTAATGTATACAGGATCATTGGTAAAATACTCAGGACTATATTACTAACATCATGAACAACAACTTTGGTTCTATGACTTTTAATAATTCATCAGATTTTAATTTTCCATATTTTCATACAAAAACAAAAATATTTAAATTAGACGCTCTAAATATTACGAACTCTACGCGTAGCAAAACAAACTGCCGTGTCTAATGCAAAAGGCAGGGGCGACAGTGCACGGGAGGCGTAGGTAGGTACAACAAAGTACAGAATTGAAATGTGTTAGATAGAGCAACGAAATCTTGAAGGTTTGTTTTTGGTAAATGTATTTATGTTTTGTAAAAAGTCATAGAATAAAAGTTGTTGTTTATGATGTTAGTCATGCATTCCTGCATTCCTTTAGAGGATTATATCCAAGATAAGAATGCTTGGAAACATGCTGGTCCTGCTCCATAGGACAATTTATTTAGAGTCTAGACAAAATCAAACTGGTTGCTAATTTAATTGTATAATTTATATTTTTTATGACATTCATTTTATTTCCCGTGATTAATATACTTTAACTTACATACTGACATAGGTTATTAAATGTTAAAATTTTAGGGAAATCGTCTACTTTTACAATATTTGTAAATATGTGAGCACCATGTATCTAACGCATAATTAATTTGTCTGTCATTGCTTCACTTTTCATTCTTTTTACCTATTGTGGTATAGTAATTTTATTCTAGGTAAGTGCATCGTCTTCACATATAATTTATAATTAATGTATACAAATATTGTTAACATTATAAAAGAGTAAGTACCTATGGAGTTTCTTGCCCATTCTTCTCCATACGTAACAACCTTCTGGAAGGGGCAACTAGAATCAATTATTGTTGTAAATTTTGACGTTCAAAAGTGCCTTTTATGTGCCTATCAGAAATAAATGATTTGACTTTGACCTGCAAGGTTGTTAGTGTTTTTCCAATAACCCTTTATAGCAGCTAAGATACAAATCGGAATCCTTTTATAATGCTCCTTAGATGTTATCAGCTAGTTAGCCATTGAATACGCCAGGAACATGATTTTCTTGAAAAACCAAAGTTTATTATAAACTAACAAAGTATAACACAATAGTCGAAGTTAGGATACTGTTTAAAAGAAATCTTGTTTCGTTGGCAGGAGTTCGTATTTTTTCACAGCAAATGCAATTTTAGAAGTGTATCAAAGTTTGTCGGGTGCCGCTTTGCAAGTAACTTGACTGTTATTAACTTGTTAGCAGGTATGTTTATAAAGGACATAAGGATGGCTATAAACTAATATTATATTTGTGTCATAGGTACTGGCTGAGTAGTAGTAGTATACTTATTGATTCTTTGGGTTAATTACACACTTTTGATGGTTGACTTTGGTCATTCACATTTTTCATGGAATGATGTATCGTACCTATTTCGTGTTAAAAACAACTAAAAAGTAAAAAAAAAAATGATTTCATCCAAGCGTCGTCGAATCAGGGGACTGCTAATGAACATAGGAAGTTAATAGCAGCTATCCTTTCTATAATAGCATACATTCATTATTGTTAGGTAGAAGCCTCGTCTGTTTGGCGCTTTCATTAGCCGTCCGCAGACGCAACGACTAAAATAAGTTTTTTTATTTTTTATTACCTACAACAAAGGGCCAATACATTTTTTGTATATATTGTTTCTTTTTAGATGTTAATGTTTATATGGGGGCCAAACATCTATCCATAACCCATTTCTGGGACCATTCTAATAAGCTCAAACACGATACCTCTGCAGTAAGTTGGTGAGGGGGTTGGTTATCCTGCAAATTCCAGGCGATGCTGCAGCATCTGCTCAAGGTTACTATGTTCTAATATCATTGTTTCGACTCGATCAGACCTGTGGAAGATGCTCACATCTAATTATCAACAAGAAAAGAGCTGATAATCTTCAAACGACTGAACTGATTTTATGATTTTCTTGAATCATAGCTAAGAGAACTTCAATCAGATACACACAATCAATCTGCCTAGCCTTTTCCCAACTATGTTGGGGTCGGTTTCCAGTCTAACCGGATGCAGCTGAATACCAGTATTTTACATGGAGCGACTGCCTATCTGACCTCCACAACCCAGTAACTGGGTAACACGATACCCCTTGGTAAGACTGGCTGTCAGACTTTTGGGCTTCTGACGACCCGTAACGACTGTCAAAGATCCACGAATGACAGCCGGGACCAACGGCTTAACGTGCTTTCCGGGGCACGGAGGAGTCTCGGTATGTAAATATGGTCACCCATCCACGGACCAACCCCGGCAAGCGTAGCTTAACCTGATGGATCGACCCGTGCGGCTTTTATTAAATCAATCTGATACACACGTTAAACTTATAACACCCCTCTTTTTCCATCGGGGGTTAATGAGCAAAAACAATCACGAGCATCATAATTATGCTGTAAGCTACAGAAAACTCCTGATAGTGACTGGTCATCGCGAAATTAGCAACACTGTTCTGTGTACTTACATTGTTACTCATAGTTTTGATGCCTTTTAAGATGTCAAAAAGGTTGCCATGGTAATTTAAAAGGTAGTAAAGGTATAAAGGTGTCTGAAACTTTAATTGAGCGATAAAATAAGTCCAACTTCTCCCACTAACATAATCTTAAACCTTCCATACCATTTCTAAGTATTAAAGCTATAAACAACTTAGTAGATACGAAGTACTTAATTGGCCCGGTTACAATGTTCTCGGATAACCGCAGAACTGAGGTCTTAGCTATGTATAAGGTACTGAGAAACCAAATTAAATTACTGTCAAATGGTTTGATCTTGAATTCAGAATGTATTTAGTAGAAATCGTTTGATTTCGTCATGAATTCTTGATTGATGTAATGAATTGATGATATAGGTAATGAGAAGAAAACATGATTTGAACAAGAAACCAAAACAACTAGATAAACAGGACTTATGTCCATTTTGTAATCAACATTCACACATCATGGCTAGCATTATATTCCTGTAGATATACGAAATTAGATCCTAAATTGTTCCTTAAAATCTAAAGCCATAATTCATCAGGAATGGTACAATCTTTACGATTATTAATAATTAGTAACAATTTGCGATAGAAAATCCCGCAAACTGAACGTTCAGTTTCACATTTGACATTTCTAGAGACCTCACTCTACACTGGCGCCTCTAGCAGCGAATTCAAACGCGATAGTCCTTATTGTGTTAGTAACAATAGTCCCGATTGAGCCTATTCAATGATCCGGCTCGAAGGACCATTGATCAATCAGGACTTTATAATAAAAGAAAGTGGACTGTATTTAAATAGGTGTAATACCACATCAACGTTCACACATCATGGCTAGCATTATATTCCTGTAGATTTACAAGCGACGATTTTTTGGCCGATAATAACACGAAAATCTTTTCAAACAGACAACTGACACGCTCACCTCTTTTACTAGCGATTGTATTACTTACATACGAAGTTTTGTCCGCCTGTCAGTCACACGCAACAACCGTAAAAAGTAGGTAAACATGTTGAATTATCCTCCATAAACCTTTTCTTTGAGGATAAATAAATGTTGCACATTTGAGAGGATTTGAGGCTTTGTTATGCTGTAAGCGTGTTGATAGCGTGACGATTTTATTGTGATATGAGTAAAAATCTACAAACAAGTACTTTTTCGTAAAAAAATAAGAAGAATTTATGTTAAAATGATTCGCTACCTAAGTCAGCGTTTTTGCGAACTGTACCTTTGGCTGGAATAACGAAAGTGATGTTTCCATCATGAAAAAAAGAGTTTACCCAATACTCAATATATTTATTGCTTCCACATGTAAACATAGGTAGGTTTAACAAAAATATGATCATTGTGGACCCTGTCGGGCAGAGGGCTTTTATTTGACTACTTAGTTGTTATATTATTATATTGTGATTATTTTATAAAACATGCAATTAAAAATTTGTCATTTAAATATTCAGTGATACTGTATTGATGTGCATATATGTAGATAATAGAAATTGTTTTAATTGATTTATGAATTTATAAAAAAAATGTTGCTCTTTTAGTTTGTTTCTGGTAATTTATTATATATATTTTAATTGGCATGTCTAGTGTACATGTTGAGTGCATTTTTAGATTGCTCATGCGGTGGCAATGGATTACGCGAAAGAAGAGTGACAGTTGCCTTATTTTAGACTTTTTCAGTTTTTTTTTGGTATTTATTATGAAGAAAGGTAGGTAAAAAGAATTGATGGTGGTTTTCCTATATCTATAGGTCTTTGCCACCAAGAACAACATAAGAATGACACACTAAGGTCGCCAGCTCAAAAGCCGCGATACTACGATTTAGCGAAATCTACGGGGAAAGAAAAAGGAAAACTAATCAAACAGAAACATTTATTAAGCAAACGCAGAGCCACAAGGCACACTTTATATTAACAGAAACAATTGCCTACTTGGAGTTTATAACGTTTATAATTAAAACCATGTTCTTGTTCGAGAATTGAATTATTAATGCCCTCAAACACGAGCTGTTTGATTTGAAACGGTTCAAACTGAGGAAACAGCAAAATTACAGACACGTGTAGTGTTTAACGAACCGGTGATAGCGGACCGTCGACGAGGGTACTAACATTGGAAACATTGGAAAAAGGTGTTAGAATTTCTGGGATAGTTTTCGCGTCAATGCTCGCTCTGTTTTGCCGATTGTGACAAAATGGTGGGTGGTTTGATTTACGTATTCATCGTTTTTTGTTGACTCCGCATGCCAACGGAGCGTTAGGAAGTGAGCACAACAGATTTATGTAATACGATGACCTAAGAGCGTATAGGTAAGCTAAATTCGAAGTGACTTTAAGTTTTGAGGTTTAGCAAGCTTATTAAACTCTGCTATTTCTGACTTCCAGATAAAACGTAGAACAGCCCAACCAGAGCCAAGTCTTAAGCAGTAGTTACGTAAACCAATTTAAAAAAACGCGTCTTTCATTAGGTGATATTTTTACTATTGCCTATTGTGCTATTCCAATAACTTTTATGCATTATACGTATTTGAAACACGTATGGACCATTTACTTGAAGTTTGTCAAAAATCTACCTATTCATCATCATCAAGCTCACAGCAATACATATAGACTTCTTTACTTATGCGCTATTTCGGATCATTGAATAGGCTCAATCAGAACTTTATATTAAAATAAAGTGGACTGTAAATACAGTCCACTTTAAACTTTACTTTAATTGTGGTATTACACCTATTTAAATAAATAGGTGTAATACCACAATTAACATGAACAACGGTTAGAACAGTATGTAAAAAAGTCAGTACTGGAGCGCGTCTAAGAGCTGAGTAGTCTGGAGTAGTGACGTGAATCGGTTTCATAAAAACCTAAAAAATATGGTTTTTGACAAAACCGATAATCACCGGTTCTCATTGAAAACCCGATTACAATCATAATCTACATATTTACATCCAGCATTAAGAACAGGATTTCGTCATCCGGAGAACATGCTGTCGGCGAAAGAGTTAGTAAGAAAATAATTATCCCATAACTTAAAAGGGTCCGTCGATAACTCTGTGCCATGGACTTCGGAGCAGCCAGGTAGTAGCACAGGACAGAAAAAACCTGGACTGCTGGACTGTTTAAAACAAAGAAGACCCAACACTAATTCAACTCCTTTTGCAGTTTATATTTTACGAATTTATATGGAGACAGATCCACAAAGTGAAGAAGCCGAGATTAAATTAGCAGCTAAAAGTGCGGGAGCTTTTTGGTCCAGCAATTTAACACTTGGCGCCATTAAATACAATAGCGCTAAAGTATTTAACTATACCAGCGACATCGGTACCTTCGGAGAGGATGTTCTGTAAATCAGGATATGTATTGAAGAAGAAGGAGCAGGTTACAAGCAGATGCTGTGGACCAAATTTGTTTCAAAAATCAGAACTACGATTTGTTAGAAACAGGCAAAATATAAAATTTAATTTTCCTGGTTATTTGTTATCTGTTTGATGACCACTTTCCTTTTGTGATTGTAATTGTACCTAATGATTTTAAGAAAAGTCACTCAAAATAAATACTAAGCCATAATTAAATACTGGTATATTTTTTTAGGAAAAACCAAAAAAATCCTTAAAAACCGGTTTTAATAAATAACTAAACGGTATAAACCGGTGTTAAAAGTTGTAATCGGTTCACATCAGTAGTGTGGGGGGCGCGCAGCGGGCTTCGTGTAACGGGATCGTTACCCCGATCCAGCGCGCGTTCCCCGCGGTCAATCACGCGCATTAATTTGCGCGTGATTGACCGCGGGGAAGGCGCGCCGGATCGGGATTATGTCGTGCGCCAACACATGCTTCTATAGAGACCAAACCATGTTTCTGGTGCATAACCTTTTTAATAATTTTGCGTCCGCGAAAGACTTATTTCATTATTCATCCGTCCATTACACGAAGAACTATACTTTCTTGAGCAGTTTAAGAAGCTATGAGATGTCTTTGGATAAATTATCTCAAGTAAGAGTCGAGTCTACCTATGCTAAATTAATACTGTGTTGTGTAGCTTCTATATTGTATATACTGTAATATATATACATATAATAAAATCGTACCGAAGTCAAAACTGTACATTGAATATTTTGAAAAAAGTAATTGCTATGAGGTCTGGGATGGATTGCAATGCCGAAAATATAGTTATTTGATTTTTTGTCTGTTTGTCTGAATGTATGTTCCAGCATCACGCAAATTCTACCAGATAGATTCTGTTCTTTTGCATAGATATTCCCTATAAATCAATCGGAAGGCTACGCCATTTGCTATGAGGCATGAGCAATGTTGTATGTTTCCTTTATAATTACAGCCAATTGTAAAAAGACAAGCCAAATCGTTGTCTTATCTAAAAGTAATACCAATCGATGTTGTTTTGGTAAACCAATAACAACTTACAGCTAACACTTCAGATTTTTCAGTTTTTTTTTGCATTTCCTGTAGGCAGTTGTTTTAAAAATGCAATCTAATGAATGTGTACTACAAACTATACTCTGCACGCACAGATAACTTTAGACGGCGGCGCGTACGCCGCTGCCGACGGAATGGAATGTTGCCATTTTTTTATTGTTAAAATATTATTTTGTATAAAAACTATTAGTAATAATTATGTATTGTGTATTTATGTTGTTTTTTATCTCATTGTATGCTGCACCGGGCACTGGTCGACGTCATCACGTCAACGCCGGCTGTCGCTGAAAACCAGCGCTGGGGCTCTGTCTCGCATAGGGTCGCAGCGTTATGCTGAGCGATGGCCGTTTTGCGTGGATGTGCGTCACATCCACGCAAAACGGCCATCGTGATGATATGAGTTTGGGGTAAATATGCGTATTTACCCCAAACTTATTTTTTTTTGTGTTGTGTTCTTTTTTTGCGTCATGTTTACCGCAAATAAACGTTTTTTCTTTCTTCTTTCTTTCTTTTCTTTTATTAATGTAAAACAATTGTATAATCCATTCCAGCAAGAACCTAGTAAATTACGGTGAACGGCAGTTAGCGCCAAGTTCTCTTAAACGTTCCGAAGATAAATAGTAGCTCGCACACGTTGTCGTTAATTGCGTCTGGCAGCACATAGCCTAAGTGCAGCATAAAATGTAGCTTTTTATCACAGCTGCTAACTAATGAGCTGAGTGCACTTTGAATATTAACTTGGCTATGTTTTTTGTTTTTACTTTTCAGCTCAAATATTTCTTTAATGAGAGATTCAGTATTCTAACATTCTAAGTGCTAAAAATGTCTCATTCGTTTTCCACTGTAATAATAAAGGTAGAACTAAAATAAAAATGTAATCTCCTGCTAAGTACTACGTAAACAATTGAAGTGTTAAATCCACTTCAGTATGCGGTTACACACGGCATGGATGTTATCCAAGTCCTGGGGCGTCCTAATGCCTGGTCACGTCTCTAGTGCGCTTGGAAAAATTATGATAATGAAACAAAAGTACCTAAGCGAACGTTATCTACAAACTGTTTTATGTACAAGATGGGATTTTTTGTTGAATAAGTGGATTGTTATTTATATTTGGATATTTTCTATCGGTTTAGAAGTTTGCAATAATTAATCCTGACCCAATGAGACTCTTATCCTTATTCTTATCTCTTATCCTTTATTAATTGTGATACTCGTATATTATACTTAAGAGCGCTCTTAAGAGGGTTGTCACCGGTTTGGGTTGTTTAGTTTGAAAATTGTTACATAGTTTCCATAAATAACGTCATATTGAATACGTTGATTTCTGCGGCAGTGAAAAATCATCGATATGCCTTTTGTTAATATTTTCATCGGAAACGAGTGGATGGATTAAATATGAAATAAATACTGTTATATCGCCCCGGCTGATCGGCTTAGCTTTGAATACAATAGTGGCAATTTCCATTCAGTTTGTGAAACTCATTCGTTGGAAAATACTGTCGATAAATAGAATGTAGATATTACATGGTATGAATGTTTTACTAGGATTTTGCGTATCGATAAGTAATGGTACCATAAATAAGTAGTTTTTAGAGTTCGGTCGAAATTCGTTTTACATTCGGTTTAACCGAACTTCGCGTCATGTTCGTGAACGGGCGCCGTCAGTTGGGACTGGTCTTCTCTTGACTGCCAGGGCTTATTTATAATTTTAATTTTATATTTTGAATTGTTTTATTAGTTTTTACATTGTCACACATATAGAAGCAACAAGAATAATGTACCCAGGGTTTTGTAATATCTTGATTTAAAAGTGTCCTTGGAGTTTCTTGCCCGTTCTTCTTCATAGTGATCTACTTATTGGAATGGGCATCTAGCTTCAACATTCGAACTGACCGTCTTTTTGAAAATTCAAAAGTGCCTGTAAAATTGTTTAATTGAAATAAATGCTTTGAGTTTTTTTTCGCCGGTTTGAACCGAACTTCGGCATTCGGGCGAAATTTTTATTTTCACCGACTGTTCGGTCGAACTTGGTATTCGGTTTTAACCACGTTCGACCCATCCCTCGTAATTATTAAGTATCTATTATTATGTTACTTGCCAAATCTGATTTTTAGATAAATAATTTCTTCGAAAGCTCGTTTGGAACAATCAGTTTAGCCTTATACAGTCAGGTAAATTAGCTTTTTCAGTCAAATAACGACAGTTGTAATTTAAGTTGGTTGGTTGGCAGGAGCTCAGTAATAACAGTCGCATGGATCGATCCATCAGGTTAAGCTACGCTTGCCGGTGTTGGTCGGTGGATGGGTGATCTTTATATACCGAGACTCCTCCGTGCCCCGGAAAGCACGTTATGCTGATGGTCCCGGCAGTCATTCGTGGATCTTTGACAGTCGTTACGTCTCGTCGGAAGCCCGAAACTCTGAAAACCAGTCATCGTATTACCCAGTTACTGGTTATGGAAGTCAGATAGGCAGTCGCTTCATGTGAAATACTGGTATTCAGCTGCATCTGGTTAGACTGCAAGCCAACCCCAGTATAGTTGGGAAAACGCTCAGATATACAGGAAAAGTTTCTAACCAATGCGCAAACTTTGACAAATTAAACTTAAACGTGTTTTATTATACACCTATTTCTTATTTTGATATGTCTTAGTACAAAAAAAATGAAGTTATCGTTAACGAAATATGTTTATTTTGAAACTGGTATAATGGATACTCGTCGCACGGCGGGTGGCACGGTCAGTGAAGCGGAACGCAGTAGTAGGTACTTATCAACTCTGCGCTCGCCCATTGATATTATTACGAATAGATTGTATCCATATTTTGCTGATTTCAAGTGGACCAAAAAAAAAGTATTGAACAAATAATGGAAATGTGTTCTATTATGATACTGTACCACCAAAAAAAAAAAAAAAATCGCGCGCTGGTTAAAAACTTATTCTGTATATATACGTACAACTTAAGTTGGTAGTCAGTTTGCATAACATAACATTTTGTACTCCAAAGTGCAAAAGACCAACCGACCGACGATATTTGCAAATGATGTCTTTTGTTTCATGTATTCAAATGCAAGTCCATCGAATATGAAAGAACCAACAAATCAGCTTTCAAAGCAATAGCTCCTAGCGGTAGATTCCATGCAGTTTGAAAGGGCTGTAGTCAATACAGTGGATGACCACATAAAGCCAATGTGGCTATTAGTTCTCTCTCTATTGAGTCTAAGCTGAGCGTAAGCTGGTTGAAGTTATTGCTAATATTCATAATGGGAATGGTGGAATTATTTTTTGCATAAAATGTAATTAATGCCTTAGTAATAATTATTAAATTTTTATACAGAATGGTCATGACAGTATCTACTGGATTACAGGTAATGAATGTTTTGTGTGGTAAGATTTATTATTATTATTAACACGAACGGGATATTTACCATGTTTATTATTTGTTGTGAGTTCCTGATATTTCGGCGCTGTTGCAAGTACCATGATCACGGATAAACAAAAGTCATTGCGGGTAGGTGTTTATGAGCAGATAAAACGGTCTACCCTCTTTCTTGTTCGTTGTTTGTACTCAATACCGCTACCACTGTCACTCGCAACTCGATTCTGTTCCGGACACACGAAACTCACTGTGTTCGCTCGCGAACTTTTTTCGGCACTTCTTCGATTTTTACACAGCTGAACCACTGGATTCCAGGCTCTCGACAGTTGAAGCCCATCATCCCGGTTGAAGTTCCTATATTTGGTAATCTCAATAGCTTCTCTAACCAGTCTAGGAATATAGTGGCGTTCTGTCGAGATGACCTGAGAGTTATGTAACTCAATCCAGTGGTTCGATCCTAAACACCCACCCGCAATGACTTTAGTTTATCCGTGATCATGGTGCTTGCAACAGCGCCGAAATATCGGGAACTTACAACAAATAATAAACATGGTAAATATCCCGTTCGTGTTAATATTAATATTAGTGACCATGACAGTTTAAAAACTTAAGATTCATTATATACAACACGAAATAGATGTCTGATGCATCTTAAATGTAGTCTTGCACCTAAGACTACAATAATTTGTAGACAGGTACACAGTACAGTTACAGTAGGTACTGGGATATAAAAATAGGCATTGTACCTTAAATTAAAGTTAAAATACAGTAACGTTAGAGTAATATTAAAAATAAAAACTTTTCGATAGCAGCCCTGTGTATGAAATAGTGCCCGGTTGATGACAATATATATTATATTATATTATGTTTATAAAAAAAACTTTACAGTAATTTAGGGGTATGTTACACAAAACACATGCCTATGTTGAATCAATTTAGCTGAGAACGGAAACAATACTTTTGACATTTTTTAAAATTTCAATACCAATCAAACATAGAGGTTGCTACCAAAAACGCGAGCTTAAATAAAACGTACCGTTTCGTCGGTGCGAGAAATAAGCAATAAATCCTTTAGTCGGATGATGTATGGGATCGTATTTATTTGGAGAGCTAAGCCTCCATAAATCACCATAGACGTGAGAGTTTTATACACCCTCCTTTGAATATAGTAACACTATGCTTTTATTAGCTTAATATTTTCTAGACTACCACTGGTCTATTTATCAGCAGGTTAGGAAAATGTTCGTTGAGTTTTTAGCAGAAAATTCTCAAAGTGGCGGGGTAAATGTAACACACTAACAAATTGCAATGCCTCATTTTGACAATTCGACAACATTCATTGCGTAATTTAAGTTGTCGAGCAGACGAACTTTTCAAAAATAACTATGAAGCAATGGATTATGTATTTCCTTTAAAATCCTTGAAATTGTAGAAGAAAATGTGTTACGCAATTGGGGTGCAGGTCAAAGGAATCTGGAATTGTGTCTGATCCAGGTAATGAAACATAAAGTATAATAATTGGTGACATGTAGCCTTTTTTTTGGGTGTGAAATTATCAAATAACTTCAACTTCTCCCGCTCTGCGCGAAGCGGGAGGGCATGTTAGACTTTTACTGACTAAAACCCACCCGTGTTCCTTCAGTTGCCTGTATGCCAGGGCCTCGGTATCTCTTTCGGACATGCCCGCAACCCTGGCAGGCACCGGTCCTAGCGGACCCCGTCAGTGCGTGCTGTCATCTCTTTGAGGCGCACGTGAAACACAACGCGCCATAGACCCGGGCCTGGTCCTTACCAGACGGCGAGCTGTGACATGTAGCCACCTATAGTATACCTCTAGTTTTCCCTTTCGGAAAATAGTTGCCAGATTTAATGTTAGGACAGCATTAAATTTCACAAATACATATAGGTTTAAAAAAAAAATTATGACAAAAATATTTGGTCCAATTTAGTCGTGTATCGACGACTGGAAGACGAAGAATTTTCTAACACTGCGACAAGGCCAACTAGATTCAAAAGTCGAATCAAATCATATCAAATCATTTATTTGCTTGAATATGGGTAGGTACATGAGGTAATATATATATGTCGGAGAACGGAAGGTTTCTCTCGTTATCATCAGCCATATTTTAACTACTGTGGGCGTACTGTGGGTAATGTTGGTTATTGCGCAATAGAAAAACCGTATTAAACTCAAAAGTCATTTACTCAACCTGAGATTAAGCACCCTAAAGTTTCCATAAGACAGTCCCCCAAAACGCCCATCCCTTCACCACTTCCTAATGCTGCTGGGAAGAAGAAGTAGCGGAACAAACTCCCCAGCAGCACATCTGTCTGTTCAGTTAGAAGAACTTGATTCTATACAGTAATGGGTATGCAAAGTAATTAATGTAGGAACACGACACAACTATACCGAACGCGCAACAGTTCTAGACGTCTTCACTGCTTGACCACCACCGATGCTCCGTACCGTACCAACGCACCGCACAGTTGCACCGTTGCTTGTCGAATGTGCGGCGATCACTTGCCACCGGTCAAATGTTATGTTGTACTCCGTCACCAGGGTAACCAGCACTGGCGTCCCAATTAGTCAAGACTCGTTGGCGCGAACTCCAATAGCTCCATCGAATGCCACTAGATGGCGCTGGTGTACCGGATACAACACGTCTCCGACATATATATATATATATATATTCAATCACTTCATGTCTCACTCAGACACTGGGAATTTTTCGAAGGCGACATCGCCTAAAATATAATTCTATTTTACGCCATTTACCTACTTTAGTTTTCTGCAAATGTTTTTTCAGCAACATTAGAAGTATAACCATTCCGTTATTAACGTATAATAAACTCCGTTATTTCACTATCAATACAAAGCAATGTAATCTATTTACTATTTACATTAAAAGAACAGCTCCAAAGTGCAGTAATTTCAACCACATTACGCAATGACTATCGTTATTTTGCTGTTATTTGTCTAATGATATAATACAAGTAAATGGAGTATACATACATAATAGGCATAGTAATATTAACAAGTGTGTAGCAAGCTTGTGTTATTTTGCTTAAAAGATTTAGTTTGAGAGATGTATTGTAGTGTGATCATATTTCAAACTAGTAATAAAAAAAAATCTTTTGATAAATAAATAAACTCAGAGTTGTAATAGAATAAACAATAAACGATCATGCTACTCTTTCAAATTGCGAACCTCCACCTTTTTTTTTAAAGCTGGCTATAAGTCAAACTCAAATCATTTATTTCAATTAAAACATTTACAGGCACATTTGAATTTTCAAGGAGTCGGTCAGTCTGAAATATGAAGCTAGTTGCTCATTTCAAAGCGTAGTACCTACTACGCTTTGAAATGTACACGGTCTAGACGGGTACCTATGGAGAAAAACGGGCAAGACTACTCCATGGACAATCAATCTGCCTAACCTTTTCCCAACTATGTTGGGGTCGGCTTCCAGTCTAACCGGATGCAGCTGAATACCAGTATTTTACATGGAGCGACTGCCTATCTGACCTCCACAACCCAGCAACTGGGTAACAAAATACCCCATGGTAAGACTGGCTGTCAGACTTTTGGGCTTCTGACGACCCGTAACGACTGTGAAAGATCCACGAATGACAGCCGGGACCAACGACTTAATATGCTTTCTGAGGCACGGAGGAGTCTCGGTATGTAAAGATGGTCACCCATCCACGGACCAACCCCGGCAGCGTAGCTGTTATTACTTAGCCACGAGCTGCTCTAGAAAAAAAGAAACTCCATGGACAATTTTTTAAATTAAATTGTTACAAGAATATTAGTTTCATCTTTAATGTTGAATTTATATTACATGTGAGAACGATGTAATAAAAAACACGTACACGTTAAAAGCCTTCTGAGTAGGTACAACAAACAGAAAAAAAAAAACAATTCAATTCAAGCATCACACGAAAATACAATGGAATAAGAGCAGACTTATACCAAAGGCGGTTGAAGCTAACACGATCAAAGCTTCAGTTTTTTAATCTGCAGTTTCAATGTATTCCTGTGCAAACGTGGTTTTAATTAATTTCATCGCGGCCAAAATATTTAGCTTGCTTTTTAAAAATGAAGGAAGGGTTACAGGGATGAATTTTAAATTTGTTTTCATGTGGTCAGTGTTATTTTGCACACGTGATTATGAAAAATAATGTTTACCATGTGACGTTTTTGTTATAATTTTTATCCGTGATAGCAATATCCTTGGTAGATGGGTCGTTTATTTTTAAAAGCCGTTGTTACTTTAAAAGCCTGAACAGGGCTTTGAAAGCCTTTACTTTACGTATTGTTGATGGTATTGTAGGCATTTATTGGTACAATATTGTAGGCGTTTTGGTCATGTTGAGAGGGTGAATGAAAGGCGACTAACAAAATGTATTTAGAAGGCGTATGTGAGTGGTAGAGTAGTGTTGTTGTTGATGATATTGTAGGCATTTATTGGTACAATATTGTAGGCGTTTTGGTCATGTTGAGAGGGTGAATGAAAGGCGACTAACAAAAGGTATTTAGAAGGAATATGTGAGTGGTAGAGTAGTGTTGTTGTTGATGATATTGTAGGCATTTATTGGTACAATACTGTAGGTGGTTTGGTCATGTTGAGAGGATGAATGAAAGGCGACTAACAAAAGGTATTTAGAAGGCATATGTGAGTGGTAGAGTAGTGTTGTTGATGATATTGTAGGCATTTATTGGTACAATATTGTAGGTGGTTTGGTCATGTTGAGAGGATGAATGAAAGGCGACTAACAAAAGGTATTTAGAAGGCATATGTGAGTGGTAGAGTAGTGTTGTTGATGATATTGTAGGCATTTGTTGGTACAATATTGTAGGTGGTTTGGTCATGTTGAGAGGATGAATGAAAGGCGACTAACAAAAGGTATTTAGAAGGCATATGTGAGTGGTAACACCAGGAGGTTACGCCTGTAATGACCAGGTGATGTTATTCAGAAAGGTCAGGTGCGTAGTACTCACAACCGGCGTGCGTGTATGACCAGATGTATGAACGAACGAAGCAAAAGTAATATGTAAGGATCATAGCAGATGGCGTTATATAGTGTCCTGGGAAGAAGGCGTGAGTGATAATAAGACTTATTATCACTCACGCCTTCTTCCCAGGACTAAATCATACTTAGTATGATTAGCCTTATCAAGTTTAAGGTAAGGTGTATAAGGGCCCGTTTCATAAAATCCGGATAGGCTCTATTTATCAGATATATAGGGTATATCTACTAAAAAAAAAAAACATGAACTCAAACTCAAACTCACATCATTTATTTCAATTAAACCATTTACAGGCACTTTTGAATTGTCAAGGAGTCGGTCAGTAAGAAAAATGAAGCTACATTCCCATTCCAAGCGTAGGTACCTATGGAGAAGAACGGGCAGGAAACTCCATGGACACTCTTTTAAATTAACATGTTACAAAAATATTAGTTACACATATAATGTTGAATTTATAACATAATGTGAGAACGATGTAAAAATAAAAAATAAAAACGTACACGTTAAAAGCGTCCAGAGTAGGTACACCAAATAGAAAAAAAAAAAAAAAAAACAATTAAAATAAGCCATGGCAGCTAATAGATGACCAGTCCCAACTGACGGCCCCCGTTCTATTTTAAGAGATACACCTATATGTGGTAAAAAAGCCATGGAAACGATTTTTTTTTAAATCTGAGTATATTATTTAAACAATTAAATAATTTAAAATTACTTGATATGATTATTCATTATCAAAATTCACCGCGCTTGTGCCGCCACCGTCGCCGCGACCGGGAGGGTCATTCATAGAATAACGTAAATGTTTTAAGTAAAGGTTTTTTTGCAAAATGTCTCAAGCTATTTTAAAATAATAGTAATAATGTAAAAATATAAATACGAAGATAAAAAAAAAGAAAAAAAATCTCTGCTGTAGCTTTTTTACCCACCTAATGTTTCTCTTAAAATATTTCGTGTACGAATAGATACACCTTATATTTAAAACCGGAACATAAAACTTATGAAAAAATCTGTCGATTGAGCTAACCGGATGCAGTTGGTCATTGTATCATCATGTTGGCAATAATTACATACTTATCGAACAATTTTAATAATGTTTGTAGAGTTTCTTAGTTACTTTTCTTCAATATCAGTCTAAAATAAGCTGTCTACGCGAGCTTCTACTTTGATTGCCTTGCTTCTAAGTCAGTAGAGAGATGCTCGGTGATAAAGCAATAAGGTTGACTACTAATACTCTCGGAATTTGCGACGACACGCGTTGAAGTTACATGTTATGTAGAACATAAGGGGTATACTTGGTATTATATCACGTAGGTACTTAGTGTCGACGTACGTTATGGAACTGCTCCATCTTAAAGTTACTTTTGCCTGTTAGATACCTACTTCTGTAATAAAACGTAAAATCCAAATCATTGTTCTACTTATCACTACTTTGCATTAGAAACAATAAATAATCTAATAATAAATAATTTATCACTTTTAATCTTTTATTAAATAAAAAAGATATAATTCTTTTAAACCTTTCTTTTTTATTCATAAAATAAAAAAATTATAAAAAAATTCAGACAATATTGAAAATGAAGCTAAGTTTTTTTTTGTATTGTATTAATGTAATTCTAATTTTTTATATTTGCATGTATATATTTTTTTTATGTATCCTTAAGTTAATTATGTATTCAGACCATGTGTACTCGATAATTTGTTAACTATGGTTACCTTTGAGTGTGCATTACAGGATAATGTATATTGAACTAGTTTTTACTATTGCAAAAGATAATTGTAATGTATCTCCTTGGTAATCCTTAAATAAACATATAGAAAAAAGTTGAGAATATTCATCATCTTAAAGTCATCCTTCAAATCAGAGAAAATCAGAGCTGTTTGGTGGCAGCTATAAGTAACTGTTAATAGTATCCTGAACGAGCTTTATCACAAAGACCACTTTCTCTGAAAGCCTCTACTAATTACTACTCTGAACGTAAAGCTATAACTTAAAGAAGAATTATACAATTCATTCAACATCCTGCACCAGTTATATCTCTTTACATTTCTCAAAAACTATGAGCCATAAAGCTCAGAAGCTTGAGAGAAAAGACAAGAGAAAAGTCGCTGATATAAAGCAATAACGTTGTCGTCGCACAGTGTTTCCTTTTCAGCAAAATGTCTGGACAAAAATCTCGCGAAACATGACGTTTATTGCATACGTATATTTTATGTGCAATTTTGCTATTATTTTGTTACAGCTGTCTCATTTAAAACTTTTTGTTTGAATATAGATACATTATTAAGAGATGTATAGATTGGATTATCGTTGCCTTTTTTTAAACGTATGGTCACCTATTGATAATATCATATAGATTCTAGTTTTCCGATTCTGTTATCAGCACCAATGGTATTTTAAACGGTTGGAGTCCCATATTGTTCTCCGCAGACGAAGACAAACCCACGAAAAAAAAAATCTGTATGTTTCCAGAACCAAACCCGTCCTTACAATTAAAAGGTCAAGAAGGCCATCTTAAAAGCCAGCATCTTCATCTTACTGGTGAGGTTCAAGTTCTTCTGTTCTGTTTATTTTTTGTGTTCTTATATTTATTTTTATCAAAACTTTATGCACAAGTAAAAAAATACTGTACAAAGGTGAACTTAATGCCTGAAGTATTTTCTACCAGTCAACCTTGGGGTGATGCAGAGACAAAACATAGCAGGTGCAAAGATAGATGCAGGGATAGATGACTAGAAAAAAAAAAAACTAATACATAGATACATATATATAAACAAAATAAATATTTTTAGGAGAAATAACGATTGGTAGAGGAGAAAACGAACCAGCGCTGGGATGATTCTATCAGCCTCTTACGAATATGTTCTCGTGCCTTCACTTTATATTATGTGCTTTATCTGGGTCAAATCTTTATCTCTTTCTTTGCTGAACTATTTTGTCCAGCCAGCTATTACTTACGGTCCAGAGTGCGTCGCCACTAATTCGCGAGCGGTGTGCTCCGGCACGCGGGCTACGCACACACAATATAGAGCATAGTTCGTGAAACTACCGCGGAATATTAATCTTTTTCATACCTGATGGCAGGATGAAATGCCTTCCGTCGTATTTAGGCTTAATTTTGTCACTGACGAAAGTAATTACGATTAAGGAACGCGAGGGGGCGCAGTGGTACGATATTCATATTGCAATTCATTGTTCAATATTTTTGTGTATTTTAGAGCGATTTTTGATATTTTAGTAATATTGATAGATATTTGCGACGTTGCCAACCGCTTAAGAGGGCGTTCACAGGTCCACTAGCACCACTCGTTTAAAAAAAAAAAATCTCGTGACTGAGAAGGAATTATGAAAAACGGCTCAATCAGCAACCTCGGTAAATGTGTCTAGAATTTTCTAATTGCTCTACTAGCTTCTCGTTAATCGCTGGCAGTAGGACAGGTGCCTTACACATGAAATATATCGTCGAATAGATCTGATAGCATGACTATATGTATAGCTAGCAACGACTTAATCAACCCGGATTGGACAGCCGATGTGTCCACGTGAGGCTTATGTAATTATCTCGGCTTTGGCTACACAGTACTGTACATCTATTTCCAAATAGGTACATACAGGTATAAACTGTCTCGAACTTAATTTAGGTAAACTACATCTGTAGAAAGTAGTGTTCGGCGCTATGGTGACCTAACACTCCTTTCTCGTATTGATAAGATATGGTATATATGTGGTAAAAGTTAAAGTCTCAAATTATAAGGGAAATAACTATATTGATCACTTTAACACTTAGTTACAAGAAATGGTAAAAATGGTAAAGTTAAGTTACTAAATAACTAACTTATTGGTAAAATGTATGGTAAAATGGTAATGATAATGGTTTTGAGTATGTGGTGCTCTAATGAGATCTGAACGCGAACTGACCCACATTTTGGTGAACAAGCGAATGTGCATACTTGCGTTCGATGCAATTATGCATTATCGCTGAGTGTTCGATTAAAACTCGAACAACATCGAACTATGTGAGGATATAGAATTTCAGGTGAAGGTCAATACATCGTTCTTTTTTACCCGTGGTCCCATGGAGAAATAAAATGCTGCCGAATTAAAATTGTACCTAAGGGCGAGTTGTTTCACGTCCACTTGACGCACGCGTATACGTCATAAATGGCGCAAACTATCGTCAAACAAAAAAAAAGCGTTGTTTCACAAAATTATGCCCTTAACGTTCTGTAAAAAATAAAGATTACAGTAACCCACTGGTTAACGTTATTTTATTTTTCTACATTTGAAGTTTGACGATCGGTTTTTTATGCAGTGAAACAACGCTTTGTATTTAACGAACGTTAAACATCATATGTAATCGTTATTATTTGAGGTACCTACATACGTATGTTATGCTAACCAACCGTTTGAAACAACCGGCCCTAAGTCAAGTCATAATACAGTCAAAGGCATTATTCGTAATTAAATAATATAAATAACTTAGAATTAATACTATTAAATAAGACTGAAGAGATAACGCTACAAGGTTTTCGTGGAACAACTTCTTCTACGAGTAAGTATGTTACAAAAATAATTAATTATTTTTTTATCATCTGATTATTTTTTTATATTATTTCCTTATGAAACCTTTGACTGTATTATGACTTGACTTAGGTACAATTTTAGGCTGAACATTATAGGATGTTTAAAAGAAAAACTATATTAGTAAGAACTAAAGTTCTTAATAATAAAATTTATTACAATCTGGACTAATAGACTAATAAGAAATTTAACTCTAACTTCCTATTTTACGTGATAGATTACATAACTAAGAATAGTGTCAATTTGCACTTTTACACAATTCCGTAGCACTTTCTTAGAGTCTGATAATGAATAAAAACACTTTGTTCATGTGTTACATGTATAGCACAGCATTGTTACTATTATTCATTCACTATTTATACAGTACACTAACTCAAATGATTATCTTTGGCCTACGCACTATGTCCGTGTTGTTTAGCAGCTGAATTGCTTCGACATTCACATGTCGGTGAAGTCTGTGTTCGTGGGCTTCAGCAAATTTTTGGGTGATGGTGGTGACGAGTTCCATTTAATTGAGTTGATTGTGTTGTTGTTGACATAGGCAAACAAGAACTATAATGAAAAGTGGGCAAAGAATTTATCAATTTTTAGAGGTTTTTCAATACTATTTATTTTGATTCGTGATATTTTGAAAAATTAATCAATGAAAATAAAGTGTCGAACGAATTAATGTTGAAAACATTTGAAGTTTTTTGCCCGAAGAAATCCTAAATAAGTATTATAATTTACAATCTAGTTTACTAACAAATCATATCATTATATAACAAAAGAACCGAAAGAAGATAGAAAAGATATCTTTCATGTAAGAAAAATAATATTTTGATCCGTGACTTGCTACCCTTTTCCAATAATTGAATCAGCTAGAGCAATCCTCTGGATCTACATAAATAAAAATTAGGATTTGCTGAAGGCTATTGATGTTCTAGTTTTCTGGAATAGATTTGTTTGGAGAAGAATTTGTACAGGAAATTTCAGAGAAACTTTAACAGATGAAAAGGGTTAATCGTCATGAGTACACATCATTACGATTAACCCTTTTCATCTTCCTTTAATACTAAGATTATTTATAAATCTATGCAGTGATATTTGACACATATCAATTTTTTTTTCTGTATCTGTCAGTGACATCACAGCGGGCCATAATAGAATACCAGCGCTGCGACGGTTATTTTAAAATTTCGCAGCATCATGCTGAGATAGTAGCCTTTTGTCCCCGTACAGGACTTCCTGTTTTCATTGAATCCGCCCCATGCGAAGCAGGGTCGGGTCGCTAATTCTTTACAAGTACATAAATATTCTCTGTTCTTGTTCATTTAATGAGCATGCTGTAGAACGGTAATGATTTTTCGTAGAAAGATGTTTATACCTTATGTTTGTATTTTATTGTGGTTGGTATTAAGGGTATGAAGGCGCGTCCCTAGCGCCATCTAGTTGGATTAATTGAAGACCTTATTTTGACATTGATATTGATTGATTAATTGTGCGGACGAGAGTGTCAACGGCGGTGTCACTCTAGCGGAACGTCATGAACGTCAGGGGAGCTATCTGACGCGGTCGGTCACTAGGTTGGGACAGAACGGTGGTGTGGTCTAGACGGTCACGACGGATCGCTTACGTCCTGAATCTTAATCCCTTTTCATCCGAGTTTAATTTTGAAATTTTTGTAATTTAAATTGAGAATCCTGATTATAAGGCTGCTGATCGAAGACCTGTCTACATATTTCTAAAATACCTCGTGCGATTACCCACTTTAAGATGAGTGCTTCTGATACAGATACCGACGTGCCTATAGGTACGTTTTCTGTTACGATTCGTTTCAGTAAACAAATAAAAAAAGAGTCTTGTAATTATTATGTAGATATCTATTTGGAAACAAATAAACTGACATTAAATTCTGGTCAGTGATTTTTAAACAATAAAAAAAAAGTACTGTGGATGAAACAAACAAACAAAATTAAGACGTTTGATAAATGGAGGTTTATTAAGCGGTAATTTAATAAGTCAAAGGCTAGAGTAATGACGTAATAGGCTCATATTAACAAACCCAGCCTCATATTAGTCAGCCTGTTCTCGGACTTCTAATAAATCCTCTCACAACCTAATTAGAACTAGTGTGAGCTTATTTAATTAGCCGTCGGCCATAAATATGGCTCAGTTGGCTATATTTAAGTATTTTAGGTGCTTGAGTTTATTGTTTCATCGTATAAAATATGATACATGTTACGATGTACATAAGTGTTAATCAAATTATCATGCATATTTAAGTTATGTTATATGTATATTTATCTTCGAGTCGTTTGGGGTTGAAACACCCACCCCCCCCATGGGTCCGAGTGTCCACTTAGTTTTTCGAGACATCACCAAGCGATTGGTCGACTCTTCACACGACTAGAGGACCGGCCTATTTTTTTGGCCAAAGAATCACCATTGCCATACAACGTGACAATGCTGCCAGCCTTTCGGGCTCCTTTCCTATTGAACTATACTACTGCCCAACTATTTTGCATATAAGAGAGATTTTTTTTTGTAACAGGGACTAAACGGGCTTCTTAGAAATTCGAAGTGGGGCTACTAGGGTATGTGGGGTATCGTACGAAAGAACGCTATTTGCACATTCTCAAACTTTTTTTAAGCCGCTTAGTTTTTGACGTTTGAGAAAAATTAAAAACGAAAAAAAAAAAAACCGTTCCCCCTTAATTCCGAAGTTTGCATAGAGAAAAACCTGAAATTATTTTATGTGATAGAAGTTTATGTATAGATTACAGGAAAAATAAAACGATATCTCTAAATAGCACACTTTATTTAATATTAGTTTGGTCAGCGCCATCTCTTGGAAGAAAAGAAATGCTATTTTTGCTTAAGCCACAATGACGGTCTTTTTGAGCAAGAGGAGTGAAAAATATATTCAATCAATGAAAAAACCCTTCAATTGTGGCTACAATTGAAGGGTTTTTTCATTGATTGAATATATTTTCTAATCTTAAAATAGGCTTATTTTAAGATTAGAACTGTTTTAGCATGTTAACAACAAAACTCTGCAACAACACTATTAATCATAACAATCAAAGCTCGTTATGATGTGAACAGCGCCATAACGTCGCTGTGACTGTAAACAGAATTAATCGCTTGTACGGCACATGTGCTCCTAATTTATTACGTGTTCCGGACAATTACAACTCCACTAATTACGTTGAATGTACAAATATACACGTGTACGATTCAGCCCGTAAACCTTCACTTTTAAAACAACATGATCGTTTTTAGGGTTCCGTAGTCAAGGAACGCTTATAGTTTCGCCATGTCTGTCCGTCTGTCCGTCCCCAGCTTAGCTCAGAGACTCTTAGTACAGTCAGTATACACAATTAGGTGACCCCCCTTGCATAAATGGTTGAGATTTTTTTACTAACAAATCGTACGATTTTATATTTTATTTTTTCTAGTTTTGGGTAGATTTCGTATAGTTATTTAAATTAAATTAAGAATTATAAAATTCTATCGATCCGTATTCAAAAAAATCTCTACCATTTATGCAAGGGGGGGTCAGCTAATTGTGTATACTGACTGTACTAGAAAGCTATAATTTGGCATGGATATACATATTAATCACGCCGACAAAGTGGTAAAATAAAATCATGATAAAAATAGTTATTTGGGTGTACATGTAAAGTGGGTGTGTTTTTTTTTTTTGCCTTCCCTATAGTGTGGGGTCAATACCCCACACTATAGGGAAGGCAAAACAAAAAAAAAACTGGATTGGTCTCTCAAAAATATTGCGGGTTTGTGCAAACAATTTTTCTATTAAGGGACCCGTTTCTGAAATATTGGGCTTTAAAATGCTAATTTTTGTTATAGTCAAGTGTCCCCCCCTGCCAGCTAAACAGTTTTGCATAGGTGAAAAAATTCACGATAGTAGTATACTCGTATATAAAGAAGTTAAAAGAAAAACTATCACAGCTAAGTAGGCTTTTCAAATTTACGAGTAATAGTCGACCAACTTGAATTTGCAGTTGAAAAACATGTTCCCCCATACAATCTGTATAGGAGAGCATGTTTTTCAACTACAATGTTAAGTTTGTTCTTGGGATAAATTCATCCCAACTACGGAACCCTTCATTGTGCGTGGTCCGACACGCACTTGGCCGGTTTTATTCTTCTTTCATAGTATGGGCATATGATGTGATGTGGCAAGCTCATCACTGGAGACTCTTTAAATACACCCATTTGTCCGTCTATTCTATAATTTTCAAGATAATTAAATAACAGTCACATAAGAGTTTTTAACGTTACCTTAAAGGGCGATATAACACCGACAAGCTGGGGCTGCAGTGTTGCAGGTACCATCGAACCCAACACTTGGCACGCGTTCTGCATGTCGGCGTGATCAACACCTCATCGGGAAGCTGCGGCGCGGCGTGACGGCGAAACGGCTCAGCCCGATGACTTCTAGCTTTCATGGACTCCACCGCGATGGACTCCTCTCTAACTCAATTTATTAATAGTCAGTCCGGGAAAGTTTATATATTTGTTAATAAGAACGGCAATAAACCATTGTCCCTAAAATACAGTCCACTTTCACAACACCCCGAGCCAAAACTTATTGTGGATAAGGTCACAGCCTTGTTTTACTCTGCCGACATCTGCAGTACCTATATACTTGCATCAACATCATCATTTCAGCCGAAAGACATCCACTGCTGGACATAGGTCTCTCCCAAGCACCGCCACCTCCACCGGTTCTGTGCTTCCCGCATCCAGCAGATTCCTGTGGCTTTCATAATGTCATCGGTCCACCTTGTGGGAGGCCTTCCAACGCTACGTTTTCTGGTACGCGGTCGCCACTCCAGAACCTTTCGGCCCCAACGGCCATCTGTTCTGCGCGCAATGTGCCCTGCCCATTGCCCCTTAAGTTTGGCAATTCTTCGAGCTATGTCGGTTACATTTGTAACTACATATAACATACTTGCATATCCAGTCATAAATTGCACTTGATAATATTCTCGGGTATTCCCACATCTCATTTTGTTCCGGTGTCATACCCAACTATAGTATCGTAATACAAATGAGCCACGAGCAACTACAAAGCTCTGTAAACTACAAATCAGATAAAGATGAATGATCACCGTCGCTTCAACTAAACTAAATAGGAACTTTTCTCATCATATTATGTGGAGGGGTCAGATTAAAGTTATTTCAGTGGATTTTGTAACGTTTTGTTAAAGCAGAACTAGAACTTTGCTAAATCTGTATTTTATACGTATAGGGGTAATTTCTCAGAAATATACTCGCACCGTAGGTAAGCTATTTAAGCGTGTAGGTACGAAGTTATTATACCTTGTGTTGTCATCTGATATTACACTGAGCTGAGGCCCTTTTGGCATTACAAGTATTGTTTTCTATCTGTTTTCGTTTTTTTTAAGTTGTTTATCACATCATGCAAGTTAGTCAGAGGTGTACCTATGTATACTAGGTACTTTCACATTCCACCAATTATGTTTAAGTCCCACGCAACGGGGTGAGCCTATCGCCATCAAACGGGCATAAATACAGACTATTCCGGACTCTGTATTTGTGCCCGTTTCTACTGAGAAATTTCGGATGGATCAATAACATTTTAACCGACCAGGGAATCGAACCCAGGACCTCGTGTTGAGTAGTAGCGCTTGCGACCACTAACCTAAGCGTTTTAATGCCAATAAATGATTTTTTCTTTCTTTTCCTTTCTTACGATGTATGTGGTTAATGATAAAAAATGTTATGTAATGTAGTTTAAACGAATTTGGTTGTGTGCTAGGTAAGTAAAGAGCTCCTATTACTAATTTGTTATTAACATGGCAAGATTTGGCAAAACATAAATGAGCACAAAAAAAAAAAAAAAAACAAGTAACAGGTATGGGCAAACATTTATGACACTTTATTTTATTTTTCTAAGGAAACGAATGAACTAAGTAAGGAAATATGCCAAAGTAAAAACAAAGTATTCTTACCGTGCAAAAATTTTAAGAGTCCATTACTTTTGATAGGCCGTAACCCTTTATTTGATTTGGCAACTTTATGTAGAGCCCTCACGACTTTGCTATAAAATCTCACATCTGTATCATTTTCGGTTGATTTTAGAGAGGTTAAACAAAAGCGTCTCATATTGACTTTCTATATTCTTCCTTTTTATTGCTATAGCAGTGATAGCCTACTGGTGTGACCATCGGACTGCCAAGTCATAGGTTTCGGTTCGAACCCAAGGCAGGCACAAGCCAGGCCTTAAAGTTTACATAAGACAGTACCCCAAAACGCCCATCCCTTCACCACTTCCTAGTGCTTTAGCTGGGAAGAAGAAGTAGTGGAACAAACTTCCCAGCAGCACATCTGTCTGATCAGTTAGAAGAACTTGATTATATACAGTAATGGGTATGCAAAGTAATTAATGTAAGTACATGACACAACCATACCGAACGCGCGACAGTTTCATGATTTCTTCACTGCTTGACCGCCACCGACGAACTTCACTTGTCGAATGAGCGGCGGAGACTGGTTGCCGGTCGAACGTTATGTTGTAGACTCCGTCATGCATCGCTAGGCAGCGCTAGCGTCACGATTAGAAGTCAAGAATCGATGGCGCGAACTCCAATAACTCCATCGAACGCGACTAGATGGCGCTGACGTACCGAATACAACTCGTCTTCGACATATAATTATCACTCGCATAAAAACGGTGGAGGAAAACATCGTGACGAAACATGCCTGAGAAATATTTCTCGACGGCATGTGTCGCCAAGTTAGAAGCCCATGGGCGGCATAATAACTCTGCCACCAGGTTAGTCACTAACCACACGAATTTCAAGAATAACCGTTGATGAAATTTCTGAAGCGAAATACTTCTCAGCAATCCTTATAAACATAGAGTATGAAATAAAAATAATACTAGCCTATTAGTGTCCCACTGCTGGGCAAAGGCCTCTTCTCATACACAGGAAAGAAAGAAAGAAAGAAAAATATTTTATTTGGGACACGCACAAGAAATACAAAAAGTAAAAAAAAAAAATACGTCAAACCGAAGTTAAAAACTCTGCTAAGCTCAAGGAAAAGAAACCGCGGTTATCTTATCTCCACCTATTATTTTATAATCATTGGGGGGTGAAACAGGTAGGAAACGGATAGAGAGTAGTTGTGGCCCAGTGGAAGAGTAGTGATGGCCCAGTAGCGAGAGTAGTGATGGCCCAGTGGCGAGAGTAGTGGTGGCCTAGAAGTAACGATCGTAACTTAAGAGTTGAAGGTCGTATGTTTGAACTCAGACAGGCGCTTTACTTTGTGTAAATTATTTCATTATCAGTGCTTTCAAAACGGTGAAGGAAAACATCGTGACGAAACTGTCATGTCCTAGATCCAAAAATTCGAAGACATGTGACATCTACCAACTCGCACTGGGCCCGCGGCGTGGGCCGTAATCCACATTACGGCCCACTTTCTCTCACTGAGATGATGCCTGTGTCTCAGCAGTGGGCAAATTATAGCTTTATTATGCTTATGCAGATAGGTAATTATTATTTCAGAGATTGATTCTCGTAACCAATTCTGGGCCGATTCAAATTAGATTGTCATCGACACGCTAAGAAGACGAGGTTGAAATTAATCTCCGTATTTCCCAACAAAACACATTTCAACAATAGGAAAACGTTCGCAAAATCATGCCAGAATCTTTGAAAGAAACCTAATAACATGGTATAGCGCATTTCAATGTCACATTCTAACTTGTAACCACTATGAACACATTTCAAGTCGACATTTTTACCCCAACGAACCCGGATTGGTGTCACACAAATGTACGCCTATAACGCGAAAAAGGCTTACCGAGAAAGGTTTTCAAACACGCCAACAAGAATTTAGAAAAAAATACGCTAAGTATGGTAACAGTTCTTTATTATAATACAATGACAGTTTTCTTACACGATGAAGAGAAAATACGGCTACGTTATACTCCTTAAAAGAAATGGGTCGCTTTTGAAACTGATGTGGCACAATATTTCTTGAGGAGAATAAACATTATTTTTTAATATTGTGGGTAGTTGTATGTTTTCTGCAATTATTCTTTCGGAAATGAGGTTAACAATAATTTATTTTCAGCCAGTGTGTAAACAAAGATGTCGATACCTAATATTTTGGTATCATCAGAAAATATTTGGCTGCCAGCTAACGTAAACAAAAACACATCGAAACAGGCGTCCAATGACATGTCATGGCACTTTTTGGGGTAATAGTTACAATTTATTGAATTTCAATGGATTTCCGCGGCAGCACAATTCTCGTCACGAATATACAAAGACACGCCTGGGGCTTACGTTTTGATTGCGCGACAGAAAATATACGTACCTTACACAAATATGAAGTAGAACAGATTCCATGGATTGCTATTTTTGCAAACATTCATTTTACAATAGAAATTTGTTATGAGAAGAAATATAAAGGTGATCACTCATTTCAACAGGTACCTAATAATAAATTTATCTATTGAAATGAGTGATCTTCTTAATCTTTCTTCTTTAGTTAATGTCTGACAACTTTTAAATCGTCGTTGCGACTTTAAGACCTCTTATGTGTCACTTTTGGCAAAATCACTTTTTTACGCCAGCCTTTTTCACATTTTGAAGCTCTATCGAATGCAAAATCTCTCATGTTTATACAACGATTTGATCATCATTTCTTTACCAATTTCAAGATCTACAATATGTGCTTCCTAATAAAATGTTGGTGCTTAAAATATCGATTTTCATATAAAGTTGAATTTTACACATAAGCGATCTTAAAGTCGCTACGACGAAATAATCTTTGGTGACGTACTCAGCGGCTGGTAATAAGTTATATTTTTAGGTACTGGATTTACTTACACAAATATGACAAAATTAATTGAACTGCATTAATTATGTCTTTAGATTTTCTATTGACGAGGTATATCCACAGATAAATCAGCAATAATATATGAAAATGATGCCCAAAACGCGGCACAGTCTACCACATCTTTTATATTCTGAACATTCATTGTATCACCTTCACTATGATGGTACCAAAAGTACCGTTCATTTTCATTGAGTAGTGATGCCCCGGGTATTCCTTGTCCTACGAATATAACGATATCAGATCCAGGGTATGCACTGTATGTCAGTTTGTTTATGGGTGTAAATTGCTTGAGCACTTCTTTAACGATACAACGGGCTTTTGGAGACCCAGCTACTTCTAATCCTAAAGGCTTGAATGTCCCTTCATCTGATTCCATTATGAAATTAATATTTTGTAGTTCATTCTTATGCTTCTTTAGATACGCCTGAGCTCCGACCAAGCCAGGTTCCTCGGCAGTCCATAAAATTGCCCGAATGGTTCTTTTAGGTTTCAGATTTAGTATATTTAGTACAACTGGAGCAAACCAGCTTATCATCATGCCACCACCGTCATCCATCGCTCCTTGTCCTACATCCCAACTGTCTATGTGACCAGATACGATGACTTGTTTCTCAGGGTGTAAGCTACCTTTTAGATCTATTAATGTATTCCGAGATTTCTTTGTACCAGATGTATAAGACATGTTTATGTGTAGAACGATGGTCTCTCCAGCATCTTGTAATCTTCTCAGTAAGTCTGCATCTTCTAAAGTAATAGCAGCCGTTGGTATTTTTGGGACATTATCTTCATAAGACTGGGCTCCTGTGTGTGGAGAATATATTGAAAAGGGCGTTATGCTCCTAACTAGAGTAGCTAAAGCACCTTTTTTAGCTGCTTTTGAAGCACCTTGACTTCTATAAACAACGGTGTCTCCATAAGTAACATAATGTGCGTCAAATACTACAATTTTTCCTTCAATAGACTTTCTATCAGTTTTGTCTAGTTCATCAAAACTGTTTATTACTATTGCTTTAGTCGTGATGCCTTCTGGCGGTGTGCTTACACTAGAACCAAGTCCTAGAATAGCAATGTTTTTGACTCGAGGTTGTAGCATTTTGGCAGATTCGTGTACGCGTACCCAGTGTGGCACCTGAAAATATTGAGAAATATATTATTATCTCACAACAAGTACGAAAATTTAAATTGACTGCAAGAGTAGCATTAGGAATTTCGGTTTTGGGCCAAGCCTAGGAAATTGGACATCATTATTGATACTGCTTTGTAGCGGCACGTATAGCAATTTCCTGGTACGTGTCCAATTCAGCTTAATCTTAATACGTAATACGACTTTCGGAACAGAAAATTTATATATTTACTAGCTTTTGCCCGCGGCTCCGCCCGCGTGGATGTCGGCTATCGCGTAAAAAAGTAGCCTATGTCCTTCTCCATATCCCAGACTATATCTCTGCCAAATTTTATGACGATCGGTACAGCGGTTTAGGCGTGAAAACGTAACATGCAGACAGAGAGACAGACCGAGTTACTTTCACATTTATAATATTAGTATGGATAGATTAGTATAGATGTGATTTAAGAGTGGTTCTATTTTAATATTCAAAAATATATTGCTAAAACTAGTTAATTTTAGAAGTATGTATGTAAGTATATTCTCTTATTGTATGTTTATAAGTATTTATATTAGTGTATAGCTATTTTGATTTTATGTATATTTTTTTAATTTATTTTTTTCTCTTCTACACTTACACACGTTGTCTACATCTCTATATCTACTTTCCTATCGCAGGTATGCTGGAAGAGATTTCATTAGAAATAAGCATCACCTTTGTACGTATTTTTCTGTTCCTTTCTTCTTGTCTGTTTATATGTGTGTACATAAATTGTTAAATAAAAAAATAATATAAATAAATTAATACGAATAGACGAGAAATCAATTAATAATTAGAAGCAGAGAGTTTAGTTTTTAGAAATAACACATAGATGATAAAACCTATGTAAATGTATAATATTTAAACTTAGTATGCCTACTAATGATAGTGGCGGTTTTGTTCATTGTATTAGGCGTTATATAATACATTGAAGTATAGTAATAGTAGTAGTATAATTAATAATTATTTACCTCTAATTCCTCAGTTGTGACATCATTTATACCATAATGTTTTGTTAGGTTTATCATATGATCTATCGACCTTTCTAAAACTTCTGTGCCTGAGGGACGAGCACCGAATGTGTCAATGAATCTTGTATATCTGAAAGTAAAAATAATATTGTGATTATGCGAATATAAGGAAAAAGCTAGTTGAATTTCTACTAACATAAAATTTAATGATTCAATATTTTTTACGTATATGAACTAAATTTTTTGATGCCCTACGATTATTCCCCTTCCTTTTTTGTTTACTTGTACACATTATTATTATAATTTTAAGTTTGTTAGTTTTTAAAATATATAAATATTATTTTGGAAATTGAATTAAATATGAACTCAATATTATCTTATCTATGAATCTGATATTCAATTGAAATTACAATCATGATCAGTAATAAACACTATTTGCATAAGTAACCATGTATTGTTCTTCCTGTTATTTCATAAATTAAATAATTTGTAACTTAAAAAAATTGTCCTATTGCAATATTAGCTTACTCTTGATATAATGTCTGTCCAAAACTCGTTCTAACTTCTTCCATAATCCGCTTCGTCACATTTTCATACGATGCTATTTCTCTCACTAACTCTGCACCCAGTTCACACTCATCATCATACCGATTAATAACAACATTTGCATCCACTATCACTGTATTTATTGCACTTATAAAAATAAATATTTTTAATAAGATCTCCATAGTTGACTGTGCTACAGTTGGCACAATACTAACGAGGAAGTTATTATCGCCGGTTGAACTTTTGATGTGAACCTATGTAAATTCTACTGTGACTAGCTTGATAATTATGCGTATTGATTATTTGGCGACTCGTTGCTAGCTGGTTTTTAAATGCTACAATGAATAATTTGACGACTGATGAATGACTACAAAATCATTTCGGCTGAAATTATGTTGTAGTTATGTTTTTTTTGTCAAACAAAATATAGTTAGAAATAAAATGTACGTCATGTATAAATTCAACCATGCTGCTGTACATTACAGTTCAATTTGATTTAGTTTTGTGTAATATTATGTTAGGTTATGTTTAAAGATACTTTTAAAACATATATTATGTGCTTATATAGGGATAATTGTTACTGCATGCTAGTAGCAACGTTCTTACTGACAGCCGGTTATAAGGAAAATACGTTGTAACACTTATCTGTAGAATAAGTAATTAATAATTAACATGAGCTTCTTGCCCTTGAATTCCAAAATCTCCCTTGCTCAAACTCTCATACAACCCATCATAGACTACGCTGATGCCTGTTGTTTGGATGCCACTGAGGAGCTTTTAAATAAACTTGAGCGTTAGCAAAATATATGTATTTGTTTTGTTTTAACCTTAAAAAGTATGACCAAGTTTCTATCTTTCGCAAGATACTCAAGTGGCTCCCTATTCGACTTCGCAGGAACACTCGAATATTATGTCTGCTATTTAACATCCTTCACAACCCTAAAACGCCATTCTATTTGCGACAATGCTTTTCCTACGATCGTCCTTCGGATGCACCTTGCAGGTTGCATCTTAGAAATCTCCTTAGACTACCTCCCCACTCATCCGACTTCTACTCCTACTCCTTCACTGTGCACGCAGCTCGGTTGTGGAATTCACTGCCACATGAAATTAGGGACTGCCAAACTGTTGCAGCCTTTTTAAAAGAAGAGTTAAAGATATGGCTATCTTTCACTATCTTTCACTTTCTTTCACTATCTTTCCACTTCGTCATACTCGTAGTTGCATTATTATGTATTTATTATTTTCCACTACATTGTAGTTCTAAGTATATATTTGAGTGATATTTATTTTAGAAGTATGTATGTAAGTATATTCTCTTATTGTATGTTTATAAGTATTTATGTTAGTGTATAGCTATTTTGATTTTGTGTATATTTTGACGTGACAACGTTTAATAAATCGATGAACGCCGGCTGCATGCACGAAAAAGGATGATTCATTGTCCCGTTACGCTCATTGTACGGATGAACGCCGGCTACATGCACGAAAAAACATGACTCATTGTCCCGTTACGCTCATTGTCCGGTTACGCTCATTGTACGCTTGCGCCGCATCAATGTTTTGTTATAACGTTGTCACGTTAAACTATCGTCCGTAAACCAACTTTACAGACAACCAATTTTTGACGTGACAACGTCTAAAAAATCGATGAACGCCGGCTGCATGCACGAAAAAGGATGACTCATTGTTCCGTTACGCGCATTGACCCGTTACGCTAATTGTCCCTTTACGCTCGTTTGTTCTATGTTTTGTTATGACGTTGTCACGTTAAACTGTCGTCCGTAAACCAACTTTACAGACAACCAATTTTTTTTTTTCTCTTCTACTCTTACACACGTTGTCTACATTTGTATATCTACTTTCCTATCGCAGGTATGCTGGAAGAGATTTCATTAGAAATAAGCATCACCTTTGTACGTATTTTTCTGTTCCTTTCTTCTTGTCTTTTTATATGTGTGTACATTAATTGTTATATAAATAAAATAAATAAATAATTATAAACGCTCCCAGCACTGGAAACATGCTTCTAAATTACTGATGTAGTCAACTGTAATTTTGGAAATACAGTCTATGGCGTCGCGTTCAGTCTACGGGTCGATCAAAGGTTATGGTACTCTTACCGCAGTCGATTCGAAGATGGGTGCCCATCCATTACATAACGAGGACTCTCCGTGCCTCAAATAGCACATAAAGCCGTTGATTTTACCAAGGAAATGGCCTTGGTAATGCCCTATTAACTAAATGATGTAAAATAGGAGAAGATAGCTTTGTTCTTCTATTAATTATCACAGTTTTGCGTTCAAAACTCTCTCCTGTAATATCATGATTTTGTAGATAACCGTATACACTTTGTGGCTGTCGATTAGAAAGATTTCTACTGTATTTAGCGTCGCCTTTACAAAATCAAATTGTATTTACTACCTTGGACAACTGTCAGTTGTCAGTGTGATAGAATAGAATAGAATACTCTTCATTAAGTACACCATAAAAATTACAGATATAAATGTAGAACTGTTACATAGGGTGTCACAATGGGTGGTTCGGGATAGAAAACTTTCTGCTGAAATAGTCTACATAAAAAAGGACCTAGACAAAGATCGTTAGAAACGAAAGACATGTAATATAACCATAATCTAAAATATTTATCTAAGTTATTAAGAAAATGCTCTAATTTTGCATACTTATATTTTTCCAAATCATTAAAACTACTCGTTTAGACGTATTCTTTAGTATAAAATCATTATAAGTTGGTTATCGTCCCCTTAAGATACACTCAAAGTAGCAAAAGCATACATAGAAAAAAAAAAATATAGTAAGATTTCAAAGATTTCATATCACGTACTGTAAAATTTCGTTCGAATCCGCTGTGGACGCGTGACATAGATGCCGATCGACATTCAATATTATTCCAATCCGATATTATTATTCCGATTCTAGATCCCTAGCGTAGAAATTTTTCAAAGAAAGATTTTTTTTATAAAATTAAAATAAAAAATCTTTTCCATACATTTTGACCGCGTAGATTGTACTTTTCTAAGTAACTGCTGGTTTTTTTTTGCCACTCAGTATACAAAAAATCACCTCGTCTTGTTACTCTGTTTATTTATTTATTATTATTAATTACAACGGTTATACACCAGTAACAGTAATTATTTAATTTCTTATGCATTATAAATTACAATTTCGTCTTGATAGGCAGGTAGGACCTACAGCGTAAGTAAAATATAAGAAAAAAAAAAAAAACATTTTGGTTACAAATTATTAGGACATACAGTTATTCATATACAATGGTGCCGATTCCCTTGTTCACAAACTAAACTAAATTTAAGTTCAGTGCATCTTTTTCTTTCTATTTCATTAAGAAAAGGACAGAAGACAAATTTTAATTTAGTCCTGTCAAATTAATCAGCGCTTGACGTAAATTGATGTAATTTTAGTCGGCAAGTTTTTAATCACGTCTAAACTTGTATGGAGTAGTGACCGGTGCTGATTAATTTGACAGGACTAAACTAAAATTTATCTTCTGTCTTTTTCTTAATGAAATAGAAAGAAAAAGATGCACTGAACTTAAATTTAGTTTAGTTTGTGAACAAGGGAATCGGCACCATTGTCGTTCACAAAATCTCGAGCACAATAACATGATTTTGTTGTATCTGTCGGTTAACACGTCACAATCGGGTAGGTCAAAAATAAGGACATTGATTGCGCTGGTCATGCGACACAGCTGGGAATGTGCACGGGACACTGTGCGGCACTGCGCCAGTCGCGAATAGTCTGTGTTGGTGGTTAGACCGGTGGCCTAGGTAATTTTCAGGGACATAAAATGTGCATAGTATGTTGTGCAATTCTGGGGAGTCAATTACATTCCGTAAAATTTTCAATGCAGTGATGATCTACGTTCGAGCCCGCCGGACAGCTAAGGAGTTATATCCTAGAATACCTAGTAAGAAGTCCGTGGGGTACATAAATGGATAGTAGGTACCCGTGGTTTCTCTGTTGCTGCGTGAACGATGGACAAACGATATAACGGTGTTTATAAATAGATAATAGATAAAAAGGTGAAATGTAGATTATTTTGTCACTCTCTTAGACACCAATACGTTGTAAACTGCATCAATATACTGACACCTGTTTTACTGCAGTACGAATTACAAATTATATAAATGCACTTAAAAGCACCTCAAAATTAAACTCACTTTGCCAAACACACAAACAGAATTAATTACCCCGTACGGAGTGAGTAACTGAGTAGGTACGTCATCAAATTGAATTTTATTCAATTTACTCAAACTTAGAAGCTTCAGTGGTTTATAACTCAATTTGTCGTATACGAGGAGGTAAGATTGTTAATAAGTAAGCAGATGTATAGAGACATTTTCCCCGTGGGCACGAGCTACACACTTAAGCGACACGTGGCTTGCGACAGCAGAGAAAACAAATAAAAGAAGTTGTTTAGAGCCTGACGCCAGTTGCGTCACAAGTCGCATCGCAGGCAGTGAACGAGTCCTAAGGCGGCGTCTTAAGCGAAAGCCGCGCTCTGTTTTTTAAATATGACATAGGTACACGCGCGATTGATCGTAATTATTCAGGTAAAATCGCGTATTAGCGCGACACTCGCTTTCAGTTGGACGCAAGGTACGGCTACGTTCGCAGCGGCAGGTGACTTACTTAGCCGGATCTAGCGAGACGGCTTCAGGAAGTGTCTGCATTAGTAAACAGTAGTCAAGATTAGCTAATCTACACTTAGGCACTCTGGGACCACTAATCACTAAATGCAATAAGCGCTAAACATATTTAAACATCATGCTGTTCAGCACATCATCACATTAGGTGCAGTTGAAAACCAGCACTAGTTGTCTGGCATTTTTGCTGAACTGGGCCTTTTTGACGCAGCCGTGAGGCTCACTTTCCTGCTAATTTCTGACATAGCCATGTTTTAAATTCGTTTAGCGTTAAACGTGGGTATTTAGTGATTTGTGGTGCAAGCGAGCCTAAATGTATGCTATTTGTAAAACAAACGCTTCGGAAATTGATAATTGTAAGTCAGCAGCATTTAAGACCTTTAAAAGGACTCTAATTTATTATTACGGGTTTGTATGTATTCGGTAGCACGTCATCTTGTTTTTACATAGTATGTTTTACATTTTCATCAACAGCGCACGGTTAGATCCATCAGGTTAAGAGTTTATTTTACCTCAGCGCCACCACACTCTTTATCTCGCTCGCACACTATTGCTCCCGCTCACGCGAGCAAGCGAGACAGGCAGGGAAAAGGGTTCAAGGCGCCGATAGTTCATGTAATTTCTTTTTACGGTGAAAATAATGGTCATAAAAAAAAACCGGCCAAGTGCGTGTCGGACCACGCATAATGAAGGGTTCCGTACTTGGAAAGAATATATCCTAAGAACAAACTTAACATTGTAGTTGGTAAACATAATCTCCCATACATTCCAACTGCAAATGTAAGTTTGTACGCACAATATCGAGAGATTTACCATGTTATTTTAAGACTTCTTATAGATTTTGCTGTAATATATATGAGTATAGAACTATTTGCTGTATTTTTTTCAATATTTTAGGTTCGGTAGTTTCGAAGATAAGGGGGGGAATGGTCAATTTTCGTCTATTTTCACTCATAAATTAAAAAAATATATTTTAAAATGATAAAAAAAAATATTGAGACCCTCATAGTAAGCCTTTTCATTTGTTTTGTCACAAGGTGCAGTTTGCAAAACTTTATTTTTTTCTTGTTTTCCCCCCAATACTGACCTCAAGCCTGACGTTAAGCCGTTGGTCCTGGCTGTCATTCGTGGATCTTTAATAGTCGGTACGGGTCGTCTGAAGCCCGAAAGTATAACAACCAGTCTTACTAAGGGGTATCGTATTACCCAGTTACTGGGTTGTTGAGGTCAGATAGGCTGTCGCTCCACATCCATGTGACTGGAAGCCGACCCCGAGATTGTTGGGAAAAGTTTAGGCAAATTGATTGATGAGTATGATTCACTCGTGGTCTGAAAGTAGTACAGAGATATGAGGAACAAGGTAAAGTTCACTCATCCCCCATAGAAAAAGGAGGATCCTTCGACCAGACGGGTGTTGTGTCTGGTGGGCTACTGCGCGACGGTTGATGTCGGGACGTTGTATATATGCCAGTCGCGCGGTAAACTCTGCTTGCGCGATGTAGGATTTGTGTGACGTCAGGTCTTTAATTCGCAGGTGGTGTTGTAAATGTCGCTACAGCTACAATGATCAAGTACCCCAGACATTGCCCCTATACAGTGTACACAAAGCCTTAACCTGGTTGCGTGGGTGCAGAAATGAGCACTCTCCTGTTCTTAACAGCTGGCTCGCGAGCACTCAAGTTTGAACGAAGAGAGTTCATAGTACGCTAATTTACTTGATATTTTCCGTGGTTTGACGGAGTGCCCTTCTGTTGTGCTCCTGTTCCTTGTGTGTGCTATGTTTGTATAAACATTAATGGAATTCTTAGGAAACTGAGTGAATTAGGATTGGATGTTTGATCTGAATGAATAAAAGCTGTTTAGTTATACGAGTATTTTGAATGGAACAAGCTTGAAAGTTAGTTCCAAAAATTCGTAATATTATATTCATTTATTTAAGATTCGATTTAAGTGTAATCCTTTTTGATTAGTTTTTTGATTAAGCGGATTACAAAGGATTTTAACTTCTCTGAATTACAAAGCAGTTTTTAATTTTTCGAATGGAGGGTTAAATGCCAGAACGTAACCTTTTACGAAGAGAAGCCAAGCTCAAAATACTTTTAACAAAAAACTAGATATTATTATTTAATTAAAATAACAAGAACATTGAACGTACAAGATTCGTATAAGTAAAATTATCTGTTGTCATTTAAGACATAATGCGTTATATCCGTCGAAGGCATAGATATAAGATTTTTTATTTCTTTGGTCGACAGTGACCTGTTATACGCACTACGATATACTTTTCTCAGCCAAACTTTGCCACGCACGCGTCTCTGACTGTTCGGATATAATTATCACTTTCTTAAAGAACCCCTCGTACTGAACCCTTCGTACCACTCCCCTTCGGGTACTTACGCACTCTGGTAAGGGAACGCACCAGGGACCAGCATCACAAACTATGATCGGACCAAGGTGAGTGCAGGCAGGCTAAGGCAGCTCTCCCCGAAATTGATGGCCGCTCATGAAACAGTTACAGCAGCTATAACTGGCCATGGGTCATTTAATAAACACCTCTTTGTCATAGGAGTCACAGACAGTCCGCTGTGCAGGGCCTGCATGGAGGACGACGAGACAGCGGCTCATGTGTTGCTAAACTGCCCGGTGGTCACCACATACAGGGCCAAGTAATTCGGTAACCCAGGTACCCTACGTGAGTTTGTCAGTAACACCAAGGCGTTGCTGGCCTTCTTTGAGGAGCTGGGATGGATCAAATAATCGAATTTCCATCCGTACCAAACTTCGATTCGATTCGATTTCGAGATTCGGAGCAAATTAGCAGTGACAGACGGACAGACAGACAGACATAGCACACGAGTGATCCTATAAGTTTTCCGTTTTTTCCTTTTAAGTTACGGAACCGTAAGAAATCGAAGAAGCCTTTAATAATCTTCTGCAACTGGAAAAGTCAACAGCATATTATAAGCTGCAACTTACACGATAATTGCCAACAAAAGGAGGGCAGCATCTTAGGAAGCTTCCTCCAGACTTAAGGAGAAACTTAATGCTTCGAACAAATTGTTTGCTGACCTCTTAACTAACTGTCAACGGTGCATTGAGTTAAGTTTCTATGTTGATTTTGTAATAACAGAGGGCGACTTAATACTTAATTGTGACGTGCTCCTGTCCGCGGCTTCCCCCGCATGACTTTTTCTAAAATAAAACCCTCATAGTAGCCTAAGTTACTTCTTATAACATGAGATGTCTACCAGTGAAAGTCTCGTCAAAGTCGGTTTTTGTATTGTCTTCTGATTAGTCTCTTCCTCGATTGTAATTAATCTAAATCATTTACTTTATATTTGAATATATTTTTTTTTTTTTTGATTTTGTGATACTGTAGTAAAAATATGCATGTTATGTCTAACAAAAATTGACATTTCTAGAATATACATTGCCGGAAATGTTAGCAGATTTAGAGACTTATACACTGGAGCTGTGTTCCAGTGTTTAAGTCTCTAAAGCTCAGTCAGTCGTTTTCATATTAAACATCGACCTCAAACAACGTTTCTGGGCCTTGAGTACCTGTTCCCGTAGGCAAGGATTTCCCCAGAAAATTATACCGTATCTCAGAATGGAACCCACGAGACCATGGTATGTAATCAAAGTTGTGGCGATGTTAACTAGAGTAAAAATCTGTTATTTTAATATTACAAACAAACACTTAAATTTTGTTTACTTGTATGTATATAACAGGTGTATCTATTCAAACACGAAATATTTTAATATATACACCTATAAGTGGTAAAGAAGCTATGGAAACGATTTATTTTTAAATCTGAGTATATTATTCAAAAAAATTAAAATTACCTACTTGATATGATGATTAATTATAAAAACGCACTGAGCTCGTGCCACCACCATCGCTGCGTCCGGGCGGGTCATTCATAGAATAAGTAAAGGCTTTTTGCAAAATGTCTCAAGCAATTTTAAAATTATAATAATTATGTAAAAATTAAAACACTAAGATATAAAAAAAAAAATCGCTGCTATGGCTTTTTACCACCTATAGATGTTTCTCTTAAAATATTTCGTGTAGGAATAGATACACCTTATACAGGGTGAAATTGAATTCATGGGCATCCTCTTAAGGGGTCATTGTACTCATCATTATAAATAACTTTCACTATGGGACCAACACTGAAAACTCGAAAAAAAATCAGTTGTTACCTACATTCATGTTCGCATAGCTCGTCAAAATGTAGGGAACAGCAGATTTTTTTTTCGAGATTTCAGCATTGGTCCCTAGTGAAAGTTGTTCATAATGATCAGTATAATGACCCCTTAAGAGGATGCCCATGAATTCAATTTCACCCTGTATAGATAAATTGCTTTATCTTCTGCGGGGTAATTGTTTAGTACACTTACAGTAGCAATGGGTTTCATTTTTACAGTATAATAAATTTCATTGCGTTATTTACGTTGTTCAACAGACAAATTTTTCGAACATATGAAGCAATGGATTAGCAATATCCTCCAATATAGTATATTACCGCAATTAGGTTGCTGATTAGAATCGCAAAGATCAGCGGTAGAAGTTTCTTATGTTGTAATAGAAACCCAAGACTTTTATTTAATGTAATCTTCCATAACCTTCAAAACAGGCATGAAAATAAAAAAACCTATAAAACAGTACAAGTATATTCATTGTGACAAGCAAAAATACGACACAAATCTACTGTGTCGCTGTCTCGTCGACGTGCCAGTACTAAATCAAGTCAATGATTATTAAAAGAATACTCTACTATCTTACTAAATGATAAACGAGAAGTTTTTTCATAAGAAACGTGACTTTGAAAAGATTTCTGGCACAGTTTTTTTTACTATTTTCTTTGAAAACCTAAGCTCATGGTTGAGTACCTAACTTTAATAACAATTCAAGTCTATTATGAAATATCATCTATAGACTAACTCTTTGGAAACCTAAGCTCATGGTTGAATATCTTTAATAACAATTCATATCATTATTATAAAATAAATAATTTAAAAAAAATCTTACCACACTACTAAAGTTTCTATAATAATATAATTCAATCATGATTCAAAAGAAATGTGGCGCCGTGTATTATCATAAGAACGTTATTGTTGTTTTCCTTGGGAACAGTACTTTTTTACGGGATGAAAGGTAATGTCTGTTTCTGTACACCTGATAACGTATATGCAAAATTTCACGATGATCGGTTCAGTGCTTTAGGCGTGAAAAGGTAACAAACATACTTACTTTCGCATTTATAATATTAAAGTTAGGATTAGGATAATAAAGCTGAAGAGTTTGTTTTTTTTTTGTTTGTTTGTTTGAACGCTCATCTCTGGAAATACCAGCCAAACATTTTTTTTCCCTTTGGTAGCCTAATTCTTGAGAGAGGTAATTGGCTATTTAATATCACGCTAAAACCCTAGGGAGCCGAGCAAAAAGAAAAAAAGTCTAAAACAACGCTAAGCAATAGCGCGGCCAGGCGATGCGATGCGACACCCGGTCGGGGGAAAAAGCAATTTCACGCGGACGAAGTCGCGGGCAGAAGATAGTTATTAATATTAATTATTCTTGAGTAATATCAAACACGATAATAAGTGAAATTTTGACGTGACAACGTCTAATAAATCGATGAACGCCGGCTGCATGCACGAAAAAGGATGACTCATTGTCCCGTTGCGCTCATTGTCCCGTTACACTCTTTGTCCCGTTACGCTCATTGTATACTTGCGCTGCATCGATGTTTTGTTATGACGTTGTCACGTTAAACTATCGTCCGTAAACCAACTTTACAGACAACCAATTTTTTTATTACCATTGATGCCACTCCTCACTAAGAACTACCACAATCCCATAGATAAATATCACCCGTCTCTGCACAATTCCATTGCTTACTTTAGGTTGCATATGCGGTACGGCTCTAATATCCTTCCATATCCTCTGGGCACGTCTTACCTAGCATTATCGCGCCCTCTGGTATACTCCTTGAGGTGATGTGTGATGTCTCTGTAGCAGTATGAAACATGAGGCTCCAGGGGCTAGTGTGATTTTGGGTTCATTCGAGTAATTGAGTCTGGTCAAACCATGCTGGGGTCGGTGCATTTTATTCATTCATTCATTCCTCACGAAGAGTTACCACAAGGAGATCTATCGTATAAAATAGTGGTGGAGTTTGTTTCACCACCTTCGGATAGGTTCAGAATAAATTCCTTAGAAAATATTATAATAAAAATCCGGTTCCTGGTCCAAACGACATACCATCTTATTCATAATAAAGTTATACGCTTCATAAACCTATTTTAGTCAAATTGAGGCCCACATATCGTCGCTAATCTAACTAACGTATCTGACATTTTGGACTAAACCGATCTAACTATATTAATTTGATACATTTTCCAAGTCAAATCGATCTGTCTAATCGGCGTCTAAACAACACACGTGCTCAATTTTGTATCAGTAGAATTTATATAGAGCAAGTTACCCTCAATCATAGGTAACCCTCAACTGCAAATAGCTTGTCCTGTAAAATATGCTTCGAATCAGTTATGTCACTTAGATTAGTGACGATATATGCCAGTGACTTTGAGTGGTTAGCTTGCGTGTTCTGTACTGATCTCACGCAACGCGTCGTACGTTCAGCCAGTAATAGGACTCGTTCATCCAGGAGCGCTGTCCCAAATACAACACATCATTAATTTATTATACATAAAAGAAAAGGTATTCTAATAAAACACGTATACTAAAAGTTCAATAATTAAATTATCTTTAAAAAAGTAAAGGTTTCAGTAAAATACGCTTGATAGCTTTTGCGTGATTCTCAGTTTTTTATTCGCGTTAGACATAACTTTATAAATTAATTTCACTATGTAATATAAACATAATCTAACATATTCCTATATTAAGTTATTACAAAAATGCTTTAATTTAACATTTTTATTTTTATTTTTAAACTACTCGTTTAGACGTGATCTTCAGTATAAAATAATATATTAAAAGTCGGTTATCGTCACCTTAAAATGAAGTTTGACAGAAAGGGACAAAACAGATAGTCTTTTAATAAATCTGTTGTATGACGCGTATACAGTGGTGTTAAAATAGATGGTCTATGATCAGAATGTCTAACTTTCAATTCGTCTACGAAGCAAAATGCCTAAAATTAATGTCTACACAGCAAATTGCCTAAGCTGTAAATCGCCTAGAGATCAAAATGTTTAACGAGCAAAATGCCTAAAATGCAATAATTTCTAAGTAGTCGAGATGGTTAAAATAAACTCACACTAGGGACTCTGAACTGTAGGTTAGGGTAGAACTGTGACCACACAATGAAACACCAGAAACGGTACTCCCTTTCTTCTCCTAAAATAATAGACATATTGCAAGGTATTTTGCTTCATATTCAGAATAAGGTTTAGTTCAAATACTGTATAGACATATTGCAAGGTAGGCATTGTGCTTCCTTGTCAATATAAGGTTTAGGCAATACTTGGCATAGACGTTTTTATTTCTAGTCAGCATGATCATAAAGGAAATAGACCCCTAGTCTTATCAAGATAAATATACAGTTGGCACCAAATATTTTGAGAGTTAATTATATAAAAACTTGTAAGTTCTAAAGTAAAAGCGAAATATTTTCAGTTCCAATATGTTGTAGATGTCAGAAACGAAGCAGTTCTATTTCAGAATATCGTACATTAAACATACATAAAGAAGTCTTGATGATTTTACAAAGTTTTAACTCGCATAAACAGATACATTAAGCTAAAAACTTCATGAAAGAGGATCAACATTATCAAACTTGACTTAAATTTATTTCGCGATAAACACAAGTAGAGATACGTGTAAGCGATGGTAAGTACCAAAGTATATTCAGAAGTTTCTTGAAAGTCTCGTTAGATATTCTACTTTAATCTTATAATCCTGTATAATCAATTAGGTATGATGTAAGGTTGCCTACACAATCAACTTCAACTCTTTGCTTCTTAATGGCTTTTGTGGAAGAGACAAAACAATTTTGAAAATATCACGAAGGTACAGTCCACTCCCTCTTGAAGGGAGGAGGCCTGAGTCCTAGCTGTTTTGTGCTGGATAGAGCAACATTGTACATGGTCCACTATGCACTGGTTGACTTACTGATTTCTTATGGGCTGGCATGCTATGGTAAAGGCTCATACAGACTAGTGCGATATCGCGGGCGCGACGCGACACTAGTACCACAATTTCTTTGTCGCTGCCTGTCGCACCCGCGATATCGCGCGAGTCTGAACGAGCCTTAACACATTTCAAACAAATTTGGATAAAATAAAAAAGTTGCAAATCAGATTCATGAAACTATTACTCGTAGTAGATAAAAATACAAAAAAACCGTTATAAAAGTAGTGATTACGAATACTTATTTTTGGAATGAAAAATGCTGCCGGTTCATGAGAATGTAGTGTTGTCGGTAGCTTTAGAACACTATAGTACCAATGAATTTAAAAACAATATAACACGCACAAGACCTCAAAGGAACAATAATATCAGATTTGTAGTGCCCACTAAGTAATAACTATTACGGTCGTAGGTGTAGATTTTTTTAAGTCTCGTAAAACCTTTCAGGCGATATATATGTGTGGCGGTATCAACAACGCCACATGCGAACTACGCATCAAAGACCTGACGTCACAAACCCTGCATCGCGCTATCAGAGTTTACCGCGCGACTAGCACATATACAACATCCCAACATCAACCGTTGGGCAGTTGCCCACCAGACACAATACCCGTCTGGTCGGAGGATCCTCCCTTTACTATAGAGTATGAGTGAACTTTACACCCTGTTCCTCATACCTCTAAATATGTATACCAGTTGTATCACAAAAACCTCTTGTAAAATAAAATACATAAGTACCTCCTTAGTGTATTTTGTCAAAGCTGTGGAGAATATTAAAAAAAAAAAAAACTTGTATGTTTTTTGTATCTGTTTTTTTTTTTGCTTTATAATTTAAAGCAAAAAAAAAAACAGACTGACAAACTGAAAAAGTGTAATAATAATCATGATTAATTCCGTTCTAATACCAAAAACTAATACTACTGATATTTGTTTCATCAAATATGTTGAGAAACATACATAGTGGTATTAGTTTTTGGTATTAGAACGGAATAAATCGAAATCATGTTATTAAGTACAAAAAAAAAAAAAAAAAAAAGAGCTACGTCTCCCTCCAAACTGTTTTGCAGTTGGGTAGAGGTTGTTGAGGATGATTATATTTATGTAGTATGTATTAGTTTATATATATTTTTTCCTTTTTCGAGTTATCTATCCCTTATGTTGCACCTGCCATGTTTTGTCTCTGCATCACTCAAGGTTGACTGGTAGAAAATGCCTCAGGCATTATGTCCGCTTTAGTACAGTATATTTTTACTTGTGCATACAGTTTTAATAAATGAATAAACATATATTATACCTACCATAGCGGTTAGTACTCGTATACAAACTAATTCTGTATTCTCTTCCATGTAAAGGAGGTAATCTATCGAAGTACACCGCTGTGTTCCGATTACCAAACTGAGTGTATTTGTTCCGAAACAAAAAACTTGGGAGCTCCATTTCGGTAGGCATAGGTGATCAATCTGAGAAGTTTGTTCTTGTTACGAAGTTTGGTGATAGAAAGGTGTATTTGTTGATAAGGTCGGGTGTCAATAGGGTATGTTGTGGTCGGAAATTGGATATGGTTGGCTTAGTTATTGATTGAGTTTGATCCCGTTTGTTGTCGGCATTAGAATCTCGCCGGTAATTTAGACTATGGCAAAAATTAAATTGGGAGACATGGAAATTGTTTAAAAAAATATAATGTACCTCAAGGTGAACGTGTTCAGTTAATGCGTTATAGGTTACAAAATAACTTTAACGAGATAAGATTGTAATTTAAATAATTTTAATTACAAAGTTTTACCTTTTTATAATATTAAGTGGGTCATTCTCAGGACACTCATTATTTGGTTGACTTCGGTGGCAATTTTTTTTACATATAGGCATAACTAACATGAAATATCAAATCTAGAGTACTACTAATATGTTTTAAATTAACTCTAGATTTGATATTTCATGTCAGTTATGCCTAAATGTAAAAAAAAATTGCCACCGAAGTCAACCAAATAATGAGTGTCCTGAGAATGACCCAAGTATAGATCATCATTTCAGCCCAAAGACGTCCACAGCTGGACATAGGCCTTCCCTAATTGGGGGGGGGGGGGGGGGGGGGTTTGCCATAATCGCCACGCTTGGCAGGCGGGTTGGTGATCGCAGTATGGTGTGTTAAAAATGTATAGAGAACGCTGCTGCCCATTCTCTAGTAAATCCCTTAGTCGCCTTTTGCAACACCCACGGGAGGAAATGGTGTGATACTATTCTTTACGTCCGGCACCACACGGAACATTAAGTATAGATGGAATGCCTAAAAAGAAAAAAAAGAAAAATATATAGAGAAAAATATATAGAGTTTGTATGTAGGGAGTAATCTTTAGAACTACTATTGCGATACCGGAAAATACCACACACCTTGCACACACACACACACACATTGCACACATTTTATGTAAAATAAGAAATCTCACGCGGACGTAGTCAAGCTAGTATTATGACTTAGATGTTGGTACTTAATTTAATGCATATAAATCCAACATATTGGCATTTATTTGCTCCTTATCAACGCTCGTATCTATTATATACCATTATTGTGTACGTGAGGTAACTCCACCCAAACAACAGTGTCAATACAAATTAGGTACCTAAATTAACTTTTAATTAAAAGGCTAGGATACCTACTATTTAATTCAACACACTTACGTTAACGTATTAACAACTCCAGGGCAAAACTCTCACTAAAAAATACACTGGATAGCCTACAAAAGTTCTATTAGCATAACACTCTGAAGTTAATTAAAAGCAGCATTGGATGAAACTTCATCATTTCAGCCAAAAGACGTCCACCGCTGGACATAGGCCTCCCCCAAGCACCGCCACTTAGACCGGTTCGGTGCTTTCCGCATCCATCGGATTTCTGCGGCTTACCTTAGAATGAAACTTACCTAAAATGTATTTTCTATAAAATTTTGCCGAATAAAATTGGTTTCTGAGAATTAATAACCCGGACATTTCCCTCTAGGGTAAAGAATGATATTACGGAAACCTCCAAGCTTACATTAAGGAATTACAGAAGTAGATTTACATTTTCATTACGGGCACGTTGGTACCGCTCGACGCTCGTACGCAGCGGCTGCTAATGGCAAATGTGCACTTACGAGAATGGCTTTTAGAAGTTCTGGTAATAAGGATTTTGATTGGATAAGGAAGATTTTTAAATGAGCTCGTGGTTAAAATAATTACCGCCGCACGGGTCGATCTAAGGTTAAGCTGTGGTTGCCGCGGTCGGTTCGTGGATGAGTGACCATCCATTACATATCGAAACCCTTCCTTGCATCGGAAATTACGATAAGCCGTTTGTCTCGGCTGTCATTCGTAGATCTTTGACAGTCGTTACTGTAGTCAGAAGCACAAAAGTCTGGTAACCAGTCTTACCAAGGGTAACGTGTTATCCAGCAACTGGGTTATGGAGGTCAAATAGGCGGTCGCTTCATGTAAAATATTGGTATTCAACTGCATTCGGTTAAACTAGAAGCCAACCCCAACATAGTTGGGAAAAGACTAGGCAGATTATTTGATTGCAGGAAGATTTTTAATAGTACATTATTGCAAAGGCCGTAAAATAGGCAATTGTAGGTCGAGTTTGACTTTGAAGGCCGAGCCGTAGGCGAGGACTTCACTAATACGAGACAGGCAATTGCCATTTCCGCCGATGCATATTATAGTGCTTTTATCAAAAGAATGCAGGGAAATAAAACATACTTTTATTAAGTATGTAAATAACAAATCAAGACAAATCAGCTTTGCCGCCAATTTTCTATCTATCATCTGTGCCGAAAGGCAAACGCATTTATGACTAAACAGCCACGTGAACGCAATTTGTGCTAAGCAAAGAGACTTACTTTGGTATGCCAAGAATGATAAAAGAGATCCCATCAAAAAGTATTTAATAACCCCAGCACGCCGTTTCATACAACATTGCTGCAGTTTTGTAATGTTCCAAATTCAAAAAACGCTCCTGCAATTGATTGATTTTCTTTGTCCGTAAATTCGATACTGCGCGTGTTCTTTTTTCGAAAATAATGACAATATTTCCATGCATGTTTGAGAAAAAGAAGATTACTTGCTGTGTGGCTTGCATGTTGTTATCATTATTATGATGCCAGGAATGGGTAATTACGTCCATAGTGCAACGAGTGCGAGGTACTAGCTTATCAGCATTCAGCCCCACTGCATGCTGATAAGCCAGTACCTCGCACTCTGGCCGCACTTAATGATCTCTTGGATTCTAATCCAACAACAAACGATCGGTTTGCGGACGAATGGACGAAGATTTTATTGGCATGTCAGAAGTACTGTGAGAGAGATTTTTGAAAGTGACTGTGCTTTTAATTTTTGCAATTGGTTTTAGACCGTCTTAATTTATACTAATATTAAAAATGTGAAAGTAACTCTGTCTGTGTGTCTGAACCGACATCCACGCGGGCGGAGCGCGGGCAAAAGCTAGCTAAAGAATAAATAAATAAATAAGCTGTAACCGCTTAAGACGAAAGCGTCAGGGTAGCCCGCGAAATTCAAATTTTCTTAATATTTTTGCAGGTCAGTACCAGGTTATATGTTGATCTGAATGTTTCGCGACTGTAAGAAATAAGTATTTATAGAATTATAATCATTAAAATCATCAATAAAGGTAACTGTTGGGAATCGAACCCAACACCACACCTTGCGCGCGGTCTGCACGGTCGCACGCGCAGGCAACATGATCAGCGCGTCATCGGCAAGCTGAGGCGCGACGCGGCGGTGACACGTCTCAGCCCGATGACCGCGGATCGCTTCCACGGACCCTACCGCGACGGACGATACCTCTCAATCGTATTATTTTCTGTTTGTCCGGGAAAGTTTACTATTTGTAATAATCACGGCATTAAACCATTGCCTTTTATACAGTCCACTTTTTACTTTCGCTCCCCGCGCTAACATCGATCCGGCTCGAAGGATCATGACACATTGTTGAAAATAAATTCACTGATAATTATTCTAAGGTGTAGTGTGACCAATTATATAACAATGAAATATATAAAATATCATATTGTATGAGTAACTACCTATATTGGTTTTATAAAAACCGGGCAAGTGCGTGTCGGACCATGCACAATAAAGGGTTCCGTAATTGGAATGAATTTATCCCAAGAACAAACTTAACATTGTAGTTGCAAATGTAAGTTGGTCGACTATTACTCGGTTACTTTACAAGTAACCGAATAATAGTCGACCAACTTACATCTACTTAGCTCTGATAGTTTTCCTTTCAACTTCGTTATCGTCGCCTTAGAGTGAAAACCTCGTATATGCGAAAAAGGCAACTTTACAGGAGGAAGAAAAAACTGCGCCCAGTAAAATTTTATTACCACAGTCTTTTAGTGTGCAATTTTTAAACTCGTCATAGATGGCGTTACAGGTTGGAAAACTTTTTTTGTATGAAACTAGGACGTGCGTTGCGAGGTTTTCTTTCCAAAAATGTAATAAAATAAAAATGACTAAAACTGCATTCCCGAGGTTTTCACTCTAAGGCGACATTATATATACTACTGCTGTTATTTTTTTCACATATCCAAATACAATCATTTAGCTGGCAAGGGGGGGGGGAACATTTAACTGTAACAAAAGTAAAGCACGCATTACGCAAACGGATCCCGTAATCTAAAAATGGTTTTGACAAACCCGCAATATTTTTAAACCGTCTATCCAACGATTCCCCACACCAAAGGAAAGAAGAGATTAAAAAAAAAAATATATTTTGCAAGATTTTATTATACCACTTTGTTGGCGTAAAACCAAATTACAGCTTTCTCGTACTAAGAGTCTCTGAGCTAAGCCGCGGACAGACAGACAGACAGACGGACATGGCGAAACTATAAGGGTTCCTTATTTACTACGGAACCCTAAAAAACAGCATGTGATTAATTAAATTCTCTTTAAATATTAAATTCTCTTTCATACTTTACTGTGCCACATTCATTTAATTTAAAAAATCGTTAACATTTATTAGCTTTTCTTTATATTCCAAACAAAGGCAAGCCATTATATTAATTTGCTGCGCCGCGTAAAGACATCCCAGTGAAATTAATCTTAACGAACAAAACTCTTTAAATCCAATTACTAATTTAATTAAGAAACTGCAAAGAACGATCTTATTGAAAGAAACATCTGACGAATGTCATTTACAAACGAGATCTTAAATAAAGGACAAGATTAAAAACAGCAAAGACGGATTTAGGGAATCAATAAAGACTATTATTCTTCTATACAATAAGTTAGAAGTGACCCTTTAGCCCTTTACCCGATATTGAATCTTGCCGAAGCATTTTAGGAATTTTTCGTTATATTTGAGGGAAACATTCGACAAAAGATACGAGGGTTTTCAATGTAAGGGGCTGGTTCATTGTCAATATGTGAGAATTTATAGGAGTTCGTGTTACTAGAAGAGCCGTGTATTCGATTTATGTTGAGCAATATATATCTGCGTACCGCTGTTTTAGGTGGCGTATAAACAATGTGCCTATTGTTTATAGATTTTTGAGAATTAACAAAAAATATTACAGAACTATACTCCATTTATTATAACATTAGACAAATAACAGCCTCACCCTTGCGTTATTTCGGTATAAATTTATAATAAACTCAGTTATTGCTCGATAAATACAAAGAAATGTAATCTATTTACCATTTACATGAAAAAATAACTAAAGTGCAATAATTTCAACAATATTACACAATAACTGTCGTTATTTAGCCGAAATTTGTTAAAAAAAAAAAAAAATACTGACGTTGCAGTCCATAGATTGTTAGTAATTAGTTAGTAACAATTTGTGCTTATCTGCTATGTTAGTAATGTTAGTAGATAACTCTGAGTTTCAGGATTAAATTAAACCTAAAGCCACCTCCACCAGGTGCCTCTGGATGAGACAATCTGGTCTCGCAACAATCATTTTCAGGATGCCATTCCGACTGTTACGTAATCGTTGTATTAAGGATGCTGCTTGCTTTCTTACGTTTAAAGCTATAATAAATGGAGTATGGGTGCGGCGTGCGTCTATGCTCGCTAATTGCATGAAATACTATCAAAGACAATCTGAATGATTTTGAAGGATATTGCTAAATCATTGCTTCATTATTATGTTCGAAATATGTGTCGGCTTGTCCCACATACCGCAGTGTCTCAAGACGAAAGTCTTTGACCAGTGCGTGTTGCCAGAGATTACCTATGGCACTAAAACGTGGTCGCTCATAATAGGCCATAATAGATGGCTAAAGGTCACCCAAAGGGAAATGGAAAGGGCTGTGCTAGGAGTTTCCTTCCGTGATCGAATCAGAAATGAAAATATCCGCAAGAGAACCAAAGTAACTGACATAGCTCGAAGAATTGACAAACTTAAGTGGCAATGGGCAGGGCACATTGCTCGCAGAACAGATGACCGTTGGGGCTGAAAGGTTTTGGAGTGGTGACCGCGTACTGTAAGAAATACACGGTAGTGTTGGAAGGCCTCCAACAAGGTGGACCGATGACTTTGTGAAGGCCGCAGGAATCAGGAATGGATGCAGGAAGCACAGAATCGGTCGAAGTGGCGGTGCCTATGTCCAGTAGTGGACGTCTTTTGGCTGAAATGATTATGTATCTGCTTGACAGCGTAAATAACGCAATGAATGTTGTCGACTTGTCAAAATGAAAGGCATTGCAATTGATAGTGTGTTACACAATTACTCCGCTGATGAATGAACGTAAACGAAGCAAAAGGAGTATTTATTTATTTTATTTATTTATTTATTGAACAAGGCACACCAACGACATATTTACAAGGATAGTAATAATAGGTAATCACAAGTCTTCAGTACTCTGTAAATACATCACTTATAGGCATGCACAACATTGTTATATATAGGTGAAAAACTATAGAATTAAAATTTCAAATTCCTATTTCATTATAATATTAACAATAAAAATGTAATACATAATAAAATTACCAAATAAAATTAGAATATAAAATTAGATTAAATTAAAAATAATACATTTCGTCACATTGCATGAGATCAATACCACCATACAACATTACAATAAAATATTCGCACATAAGGTGAGTATGTTAGGATCATAAGTATTATATATAGGTATATAGCCAGGGTTGCGAGTTTTTCCGAAAGGGATACCGTGGCCCTGGCACACAGGCAACTGAAGGAACACCGGTGGGTTTTAGTCAGTAAAAGTCTGACCGCCGCCTCCCGCTCGGTCGATCGTTGGTGTGTGGCTTACTTTAGTTTCTGTCTACCCACATAGGAAAAGCTGTGAGTTTGTGTATGTATAACAGAACTACCTACAAAGTCTACTATGTACAACTGAAAAGACTGTTGATATATAAGAGTTAATAGTTATGGGAGGGCAGTGGCATACACTGTCCTCCCATGACATGTGAATTACATATAAATACATACATACATATGCAGGACCAACGCTGGGGAATGAGCACCTCGTCGTCGCCTTGTTGATACATATAACACGTATTTTATGGAACTGGACATATTTTTTCAACCTAAGCGATTATTTAAGAAAATGGCTCTTCATGTTTTAACTGGCGAGGTGATTTAAGTTATATTAAGCTAATCTTAGCAACACAGCGCTTTTGTTGTAGCGACTGCTGTTGTTTTGTTTACTCTTTTGTTTTTTGCTTTTATCAGCACTGCTTGTTAAATTTTTAGTTAATATGAGGAAAATGGTGTGGGTTACATGTTTGTTAATCTTAGTTTAAGTATTTCTTTGTTATCTGTAGCGTGTAACTGTTTTTGTCCCTAATAAATAAAATAAGTCTTTTTTTTTTTCAAAGAGTAAACGAGGAGTTTTTCCAGCTCTTGTCCATAGGAAATGACCAATTGGAATCGTGTTATAGCTTCTGACTTTTCGTAAGTGCCCATGTACGTTTACGTGAAATAAAAAACAAACTTAAATTACGGATGCACAGTAGCTAGACAACTGTCACTAGTCAGTTTACAAATTGTGATAGGTAAGCACTTATCACGTTTTAAAAAGTAGACTGACTTGAACTAAATCAAATGATTTCTTAAGAAAAAGTCATATTTCTGTTAAACAGAAAAAAAGACCCCATTAAACTAAAAGATGTTTATTTTTGCTCTAAAAGAGCGACATTAAGCACCTTGAGTTCCGACACCTTCTTGAAGTAATTGTAAAAGCACTGAAAATATTTTTATGTCGGCTCAAAGTAAAAGGTTTTTTTTTACAAAATTTTACTCTAAAGACCTGTCGTTTATCTTCGCAATACTTCATAAATTTACTGTCCAGAGTGCTTTAGGACTATTTTAAGTAGCCATTATGGCACATTTCCAGCGGCGATTTATGAAGGTTAAAAAAACCTCACATTATTTTATGGTCAGCTGTTTTATGGGGCCATATTCGTCTGACAATTTTATGAGCGGCCCTTTAGTATATTTATCTAGGTAGGTAGGTTTGTATGCATTCACTGTAACTTGACTGACTGATTGACTGATAGACAACGTATAAAGTCTAAACCGCCAATGAAATAAACATGATTAGAGATAGACTTTGACCTCTGAATATGTTTCGGTGTTAATTCTCAGAGTACCTACCTAGCTGGCAAGGAAAGACCGACCTTATCTTGTTTATATCAACAAACAATTTTTTTTTTTTGTAATAAATGTTCCTTTGGCCTTTGGTGTTAAGTGTCAGTTGTTCTAAGAAAGGATTTTTCGAAATTATCCTATGCGGGTTAAGGCACTTCCCTTAGCGAACAATCATGAGCGTTCGGTTCTTCTCAGACCCGCCGCGGTGGGGCCGCTCTGTCCCGCTCCCAGCGCAAGCTGAATTTACACAATTTTCGGAATTATTTAAATAAAAAAAGAAAGGCGATCTTATGAAATAAAATAAAATGTGAAATATTATAAGTTTAAACTATATATCTATTAGTGTAATACTCAAATTAATAGACCGTCACCTTTAGCACAAGATGCATACAATCAATAAATGTAGTATTTATTTTTTTACAATTTTAAATGTATTTATAGCACATCAAAACAAATAAGAACGTGCAATGTGATGATAGAATATCGATCATGAATAATTTGCATTTAGATATAGTTTATTTCTCTTAATTTCTGAGTTTTTCAGACTGAAAAACGCGTTATCGCAATGTTTTGCTCGGGGTAGCGCCTTAAGCGAGAGGTTGAAGTTTATAAGCGAACGAAGTCACGGGCAATAGCCTAAATAGTCGACATTATGTGGCTGTGAATGGTCCGATATCAATAGGGTTCGTTACTTAATTACAAAGTGCTATAAATCTGTCAACAAAGAATTTAGAATCCTATGAATATGGCCCTTTTCCGTATCAGTATGAGGGTATGCGTACCTTGTTGGTCGGAAGTTCTGGTCTAGTTGAGCTAAATGGTAATTATATTGCAAGTACCTAATGCTTCGAGTTTTCCTTTTGAAGGTAGGATTTATTTTAGTCTTGTGCTAATTACCTATTCCGCTACCCATATTTCACGTGTTAAAAGGAGACTGGGCGATTTTTTATGGGACGTGTTTAATGTTCCAATAGCAATACGGCTTAGATATTTGTGTAGGTATACCTTATCTATGTTGTGCAAAGGGGTATTAAAATATGAACCAGTAGTTTTGATAAAAAATACTTTTAGAATTTACAGGATTTACAAGGGCTTATGTATTTTTTTTAGGATTTTCACTTTAACCGTTGTAGCTTCAGAAAAACGTGCTTTGGAGACAGTCCTTAACTTTTTGAGTAGGTAATTACTAATCGTATTCACAGATTTCGTAAAAATGGCACAGTCAGTTAGAAAAATGTAAATTTGTTTATTTTTTTTAAACGTTGCCCCACACTAGAAATTTCTCCTGTATTGTGGGTGCGTTTACAAATATTTAAACTCACATACACTAACAGCCAGACCCGGAACAACTACTTGTAGGCCATACAAATATTAAATCCGTGCGGGAATCGAACCCGCGACACGCAGCGCAGCAGTTAATCGCTTATCCACTGCGCCAACCGTGCCGTCTTGTATAAGAATTTTAAAAAACATCCAGACCAACTGAGGTTAGAGTATTAGGAATGTCATAAATAAAAAAACGGTCGTTATAAATTTCGCAAAAAATAATGGAGAAACAAAACAAACCAATAATAAATAGACAAACCGCAACAAACAATCCCTCAATTTTTTATTAAAAAAAAAAATAAATAAAGCCCGGAAATAAAAACTGATTTTTATTTGGACCTTCAAAATACTCTATCAATAAGAAAACTTTCGTGTTTAAAATGTATGAAATAGCATTAGCATACGTTATCTCAACAACAGGTTTTTTTCTATATGTGACATTTCTAGAAGTCTAAACTCGGTTGGTCCCATAGAGGTTTTTTTATCCTTTTAAGAAACAAGATCTATTGGCTTAAAAAAAAAAGTTTTAAAGTAAATTGACCATTTCCTTGCTGACTGTATATTTTTAATGCTGCTCAAAATATTTAAAAAGTTAAGGATAGTCCCTGAATGGTATCCGAGAATAGTTTGCTGCAACTACGACATTCAATGTACCTGCCCTTACTACCTTTTATTATTACTATTGAATATCCAACCTGTAGGTATATTATAAAAGTGTAATTTTCGCAAATTTGCCGGATCAGATTTTTATGCCCTTTAGCGCAAGGGTTAAGATGGTGTATCCCTACACAAATATCAAAACCGTATCGCTATAGGTTCATAAACAACTTTAGCCCAGTCTCCTTTATAGTCACACAATCCGTAAAAGCAAATTTTGTATTGCTTTTACGGATATTTGCAAAACAAGTGTCGTATATGTATTAAGACTAAATATTGTCGCGGTAACCATTTTCTTTGATAAAAGTAAGTTCTTTCATCCTAACTGCACTGAACAAAACTTAAATTATATTAAATATCTGAAACCTCTTTCCTGAATTAAGTTTTATAACTTGCACTTACTCAAAAAAACGTTTCACGTTTCATAGTCAAAACCAATAGGTAATTAGGTACTTTTGAGTAAATGAGGTGCTAAAATTTTATGAGCCAATTTTCTATCAGGCACAGGCAATTTCATATTCAGCCTTCTTGCTTCTAAAGTTAATGAGAAAAGTTAAGTTGATCGTTTCAATCAATCTTCTAAATAAATGAATGCAATCCTTTTTTATAGCTAACGTTTAGAATTTGTATATTTTTTTCGGCTACTTAGATTTTTATCAAAGTTGAAGTACAGAAAATAAGACTTGCATTTTTAAGGTTTTTTAGTTAATATTTGAGTATATCGAGTGGCGATTAGAGTCAAACATTGAAGAAGTTTTAATGACATTTTTGCTAAGGAGACAAGGGAGCTTATCGGGCCAGAATAGAGTGAAATTAACACTTTAATCTTTTGTTAACTTTAATGAATACAACTTTAGAAACTGGTAAGTTGCCTTGATAAAAGAAATGGCGCTTACGATTGGTGTTGCCAAGCTTAATGTATCAATTAAAAATTGTATTGTCAGACAAAAACTATTTGGGAGTTTGCAGAGAAAATTGTCAGCAAAGTCATATAAGATAGGTATCTACGCTAGAAACAATAAAATAAGATCTTATCCTGACGCAAATGAGCCCTATTTTATTAGACTATAAATCCGTAGAGTCGCTATTCAACTTTAAAAATATTTTAAGTAAGAACAGCCTTCGCTTTGTTATCAAGGAGTTGTTATCAAAAGGTGAGAAAATAATGGGAAAGAATACCTTTCTGTGAAGACCTGATACTATCGTTAATTTGAAGTTTCTAGTTAAGATTGTTTAAGTTGAAATACTTTCTCGCTCATTTACATTATTTTTGTGTCTGCAGTGCCTTTTTGAGAGAAAAACAATGTTGTTTTGAAAGTTTTTTCATAAAGAAATCGTAACTTTACTTTTTTGTTTGCAGATTTTGAATGGGAGGCAGGATTTGCAGGCGCGACTTTAAGAAAAGTGGATAGAAACATAGTTTTTGTGGTTCTCTGCCTTTTCGCCGAAAATTGTTTGCCAGATTTTCACTTGCCAACTTACGTTTCGCAGAATTTTATTTAGCCGAATAATCATTTGCCAACTTATCATATAATTTTGTTTTATTTTCCAACCTCACAGTTACCAACTGTACGTTTAGTCTGCTTTTCATAATGACACTTTTTAAAATGCCAACTTTCAAGTAGCAGAATGCTTTAGTTTGTTTCTTTTACAAAAGCGATTCGCTTCTGGCACATCGCCGGCCGCTGCCGCGGCACGCTCGCTTCGCTCGCTCGGCTCCTGCGTTGTCATACTCTAACCTAACCTAATCTATCGTAATATGGCTCTGCATTGCTGCCAATTTAAAAGTTTAATGTTATTTTTGAGATTCTTAAATAAAAAATGTATGTAAAAATTACACTGACAGAACGTCATTTGTCTAATAGTTGTGTGCACAGAACAGTTGTGTAGTCTAGTGAAATGTTTGACAAATGATAATGTCCCAAACGTTTTGTGTCATTATAATAATCAGCTTAACAATTTCCGGCGAAAAGGCAGGATACCAGTTTTTGTATTAGCAGTTATTTTGTAATATTGTTGACATAACTGCACATTATTAATTTTTCTAATGTTGATGGCAAATAGATGACATTTTTTTGTATTTATCGTAAGATAACGGAGTTCATTATACGTTTTTATCGAAATGGTGATAACCGTTATTTTTCTAATGGAAACTTAACTAACTTTCCAGATTATGTATTTACCTACCTACGTTTATTTTAAGGCTCGTACAGACTCGTGCGATATCGCAGCCGCGACAGGCACCGACAAAGAAATTGTGCTACTAGTCTCGCGTCGCGCCCGCGATATCGCGCGAGTCTGTATGAGCCTTTATTCTTGCTCATGACTGTAGCTATCGATTTTCGATAACATTCAATACAACCGCATCTGCATAGTAAATACATAAAAAAGATACCTTTATATTAAAACAGTTGACCTGGTTCACTCGTCGGGTTCGAGTTATGCTCCAATAGTTATTGGAAAACATTTAGCACTTTCCACATGCCGCTCACGTCGCTTTCCAGCTTAATGTGTTTGGCTTCATTTACACCGTCAGTTGATTTAATCAAAATTTGCAGAAAGCGAGGACAGTTTAAATAAATGTTCTGATGATATCGTTTTTTTACATTTGTCGTAAAGGGCGACTAAGGGACTTACTAGATAATAATAGGGCAGCATTGTTCTCTATGCATTTTTAACATTATACTGCGATCGCCAACCCGCCTGCTAAGCGTGGTGATTATGGCAAACCCCCCAATTAGGGGTGGTCTATGTCCAGCAGTGGACGTCTTTCGGCTGAAGTAATGATGATGATGATTTAATAAGTACACGGCACGGCACGGTTGGCGCAGTGGTTAAGCGATTGACTGCTACGCTGCGTGTCGCGGGTTCGATTCCCGCACGGAACAAATATTTGTATGACCTACAATTAGTTGTTCCGGGTCTGGCTGTTTGTGTATGTGAGTTTAAATGTTTGTAAACGCACCCACGATACAGGAGAAATTCCTAGTGTGGGGCAACGTTTAAAAAAAAAAAAAAAAAATAAGTAAACAAAATACACACATAGTCAATGAAATGTCCCCTTTGTCGTATATTTTTATTTAATGATTTTTACGTTTGTGTTTCTAACTTTGTATCTTCGGAATGAGTATGTGTATGCATACCTACTTACTATCAGAGTACTTTTGAAAGTGTCAGAGTGAATTTGAAATATACAAAAACAAGCCAATAAAAGGACTTTGTGTAAAAACTTCCTTGAAAACGTGAAAGAATAATCCATCGAATATACCGTGTTTATATAAAACATTGATCAGCCAGGGGTCATAGTCCTTCCATTGTTCTTGGTATTGGTATTATCTTTTTGCCTAGTAGAGTGTAGATTTGTTGGCACTTTTCTATTTTGTTAAGTACCTGGTAATTGTTGAAAGGCTGTCCTCCCTTACCTATTATCACTGTTATTTGATAATATTGTAAAGCCAATTATTTTTAAAAGAGTAACCGTGGAGTTTCTTGCCGGCTCTTCTCCATAAGAAACGACTAATTGGAACCGTGCACCTAGCTTCTGACTTTTCATAAGTGCCCATGTAGGTTTATGTGAAATAAAATATTTTGATTTTGATTTTTGATTTTGTCCATGGCTTGCAATACCAACCGGAGGTTTACCTTTGGTGCAATTGCAGAGTGCATACAGGATAGGTAATCGTCGGATGGTGATTCATTGCCTTAAAAATATCTTACATCATCTCTGCGAGTTGGCTTCGGCTCTTCGTAAGCAAAAGTCCGGTACCCCAGGGTCTGAGTTATGTCAATTCAAAAATTCATCATATAAATAGTTGTGATATTTCGGTGTGAGAGGCGTCGATATAATCCGTACCGAAGTTTCGAAGGATAGCGGTAATGGCATTGCTTATTATTTGACGACACTCTCATCGGAAGGATAGCGCTGTATCGCTATTTTTCTCATTGATAGCCTTTTCTCGCTTTTCTTGAGAATAGTATGTTTCATTTCTCATTCTTACGTTGTATTTTCGTCACCAATTTTACGATAAGTTTCTTTTATACATTATTGTAAGATTATACTTTTGGCTACTTTGTATTCATTCGTGTGTGTATTTTGTCTTTTTTTTTGTAATGTGCGTCTTGTTTCTGCAGAATAAACAAATTTTCTTTCTTTTCTGGCCAAATTATATTTTGGTACAATTTTTACCAGTAAGTTCTCACATTTTTATAGGTTAAAAGCTGCCGAAATTTATGAAGGTTAAAATGTAAGTGTATATTTTTATCTAAAATCTTTTCATAAAATATACAGTAAGTTTAACTAATAAAGGAAACTTCTGACAACGATACCCAAATGATAACATTTAAAAAGAAAATTACTATCATATAAATCATCCTTGAACTTGTAAGCCAAACCTACGTAAAGTACCAGCAAGTCTATCAAAGTTTTCACACAAAAAGGGCTCAGAAACTCAGAACTTTGCGTATTACACGATAGGCAAGTCGGTAGTTTTGGCTCCTGAACGAATTCCTGTCGAATGAGAAACTCAAAATTGATTGATGTTAAAAAAAACCCCTCTGGAAATTTTAATAACGTAATACTCGTAGGCAATGTGCGCTTCTATAATTTCTGACGTGACGATATTATCGTGAACGTCCAAATATATTTACTGATAATTTTTTGGTAGTTAAAACCCAACCTAAAATTTTACCCCAAAATTTTACCACACCTTTCTTTTTTTTTTGTCCATTAAATTTATGGAAATACGAGGGCAGAAATTTAAATATTTTAAATAGTTTATATATTTTTCCATAATAGTAAATTACTTACCAAGGGCTGTAAAATAAAGAAAGCCCGAAATCGCAGGTGTTTGTGACCCGAGCCGCAGGCGTGGGTTGTAAATAAGCGATAGAGGGCTTTCTTTTTTACTGCCCGTGGTGAGTAGGTACACAATTTTACGTCTTCACCTGGTCATAATGCGAGTTTTACCGTACGCGTAGCGTGCCGTATAACTCACATTATGGCCAGGTGTGACGTAAATACAATTTTCAAATGTCCCATACAACACTTCAATGACTACTCGACCCAAATGTATGGGACAGCTGATAATTGAAGTGAAAACTTCTTTAGGCGCGTTGAGCACCTTTTGGGTGAACATAAATCATGAAATTGGCGTCATTGTCACCGAACGCTTTTCATGAGCTATACATATGTATACTGTGTATGTATGTGTACTTTTTGGGTGAACAAAAATCATGGAACTCGCGTCATCGTCACCGAATGCTTTCCATAAGCTATATGTATACTGTGTATATGTCTTTAGTTTTCACTTCTATCGACAGTCCCCAAAGACTGCCCCGTTTTCTTTTTGTTAGTTAATACCCAAATTCAAATTTTACACCAACATTTGACCACACCTTACTTTTTTTAATTATTGTGCCTTTGTGTGGTGTGCTATTTCTTTTGTGTGCACCAACTAAATTATTTATCTATCTATTTACATGGAATTGCGAAGCCTTATAGGTTTTCAACGAAAGATTTCTCTATAGGCCAATGAGAAAACTTAAAATAAAAAGTACAAGTTCACTGAAACAGTTTTTCAAGTTGCACCTAACATAATTCCTAATCAGACATGCAAATTCCACTTTATTTGTTCAGCTGAGGCTTACTGTTATTTGAGCTTAGGGTTAGCACACACTGTTGACTTTGTAGCGTGTCGTGCTAACAAAAAGTTTTTTGCTTTTGCAGCGTTAGATGTTTTTGTTGCAAAGATAAAGGAAAATTACGTGTTCGCGTTTGGTAATGAGATGTTTTATTACGTTTATCATAATATGCCTAGCTTTTTCCAACTACGTTGGGATCGGCTTCCAGTATAACCGGATGCAGCTGAATACCAGTATTTTACATGGAGCGACTGCCTATCTGGTGTATGTTACTTATTATACAGGAAAAGTTTTGAACCAAGGCGCAAATTATTTTTGGTGGTTTAGTATCAGTAATAGAACACATTTCTATTTTTTGTTTAATACTTGTTTTTTTTGGGCCACTTGAAATCAGCAAATCAGTTCGTAATAATATCAATGGGCGAGCGCACAGACTGATAGGTACCTACTACTGCATTCCGCTTCACTGACCGCACCGCCGCCGGCGCGTTGCGCGACGTGTATCCATTATTATATATTATTTGACGGCACGGTTGGCGCAGTGGATAAGCGATTGACTGCTGCGCTGCGTGTCGCGGGTTCGATTCCCGCACGGAACAAATATTTGTATGATCTACAAGTAGTTGTTCCGGGTCTGGCTGTTTGTGTATGTGAGTTTAAATGTTTGTAAACGCACCCACGATACAGGAGAAATCCAAGTGTGGGGCAACGTTTAAAAAAAAAAATGTATGTATATATACCAGTTTCAAAATAAACATGTTTCGTTAACGATACGACATATCTAAATAAGAAATAGGTGTATAATAAAACACGTTTATGTTTAATTTGTCAAAATTTACGCACTGATTAAAAACTTTTCCAGTGTAAAAATAATTGTGACATTTTAATATGGTTATCATCATTCTCCTGCCCATATCACAATTTATTTGGAGTTAATGCAACATAACGGGCATAAAAAGACGCTTAATGAAGCCCAGAGTCATACTTTCCGTCTTTGTGTATTTTTTTTTTTTTTTGTGCGTGACCTTATCTTTTTTGGGTGGGAAATTATCAAATAACTTCTCCCGTTCTGGGTGGAGCGGTAGGGCGTGTCAGACTTTTACAGGCTAAAACCCACCCATGTTCCTTCAGTTGCAGTTGTGGCAGGGCCACGATATCCCTTTCAGACAAACCCGCAACCCTGGCAGACATCTGTCCTAGTGGACCCCGTCAGTTCATGCTGACATCTTTTTGAGGCGCGCGTGGAACATAACGCACCGTCGACCTGGGCCTGGTTTTTACCGGACGGCGAGCTGCCTATTGCTTGCCGTCCGCAAGCCTTGTCCGTGCCTACGGTGGCTGGGAATCGGCTATAGACTCCCGACGCCTAGGGCGTCTCCTGTAGCGACTAGGGGCATCAGGGCGCACAGACTACCTCTCCCTAATGTGTTCCGCCTTCTCATTCGCGAGCATTACTGCTTCGCAGAAGGAGGTGACGGCTCTCAGGACCATACCTGGGAATGTCAAAGTTATAACTTTTTTTCACGAAAATAAGTTTTAAATGTTATAAATCAACTTTAAATAACCCCACCACTCTTGAATCGTTGCATGCACTCATAAGCACAATGTTTTTCGTGCGTTAAATTGCGCACTGCAGTAAACAGCGATTTTTCACACCAAAAATAAAAGTCATTTCTCAGCAATAATTTTTACTCAATGTTGCTTAGTTTGATGTACAGAATGCTTAGGCAACGGCTATGTGATGGGTATTGTTACACCCAGTATATTTTCAGGGAACCTTATCTTATCTATTGATCATCATCATCATCATCATTTCAGCCGAAAGACGTCCACTGCTGGACATAGGCCTCCCCCAATTGAGGGGATTATATAAATTATTTTTCAAATAAATAATGTGTAACTATGAATAAAGTCCAATAAATAATTCGTGGTTTTAAAATCCCGGGATTTAAACGTCATTATAATTATTCCGGGATTTTAAAGGAGGTGAGAATTATCTACTCTATTTTACATCCTTCCTTGAGGTTTAGGTAAATTCTAACCTATTCCGATTTCTGGTAATTATGGCCAAACGAACGTGCCATGGTTTATTGATATTTTTATCTGATTTACATATACCTATATGTGCCATTAATTAGTTATCAATTACTTAAATAAAATAAGCAACCAATGGCAAAGCAACCAAGCATCTGTGAGAGATTTATAAGTTAATTTGTTCTGAAATTATCTTTCATATAACATCGGTGAGAAAGCCTTGGTCAAATAGATTCTGATGAGATTCCATGAAGCGTAAGAACCAGGTCAAGTGAAGAAATAATCTGATGACATGGAGATAGCGGGCAGTGTTCTGACAAAGGCTAGCTTGACTTTGTAACTATACGATGTATCATTAAAAAGATGAAAATAGATTAGCCATGTTTACATTACAGAGGTATGAGGAACAGGGTGTAAAGTTCACTTATCTTCTATTGAAAAGGGAGGATCGTCCGACCCAGACGGGTGTTGTGTCTGGTGGGCAACTGCCCGACGGTTGATGTCGGGATGTTGTATACGTACTCGTATATATGCTAGTCGCACGGTAAACTTTCATTGCGCGATGCAGGATTTGTGTGACGTCAGGTCTTTGATGCGTAATTCGCATGTGGCTTCGTATGTCACCAAAACACAATTCATTGCAAAAAGTTGCCAAAAAACAAAAACGGGGCAATCTTTGGGGACTGCCAATAGAAGTGAAAACTAATTAACTTTTTAATTGTATCGTCGAGCTATTAGATTATTAATTTCGAGCGTTCGGTGCCGCTGATGCTAGTTCCATGATTTTTGTTCACCCAAAAAGTACACATATGTACGTACACAGTACCATACATATAGCTCATGGAAAGCGTTCGATGACGATGAAGCGAGTTCCATGATTTATGTTCACCCAAAAAGTACACATATGTACATAGTATACATTAGCTCATGGAAAGCGTTCGGTGACGATGACGCGAGTTCCATGATTTTTGTTCACCCAAAAAGTGCTCAACGCGCCTAAAGAAGTTTTCACTTCAAAAATTGTGGAAATCTGTTCTGTAGTTTCCTCTTAAATGTAAAGTCAGAAAAATTTAATTTGTATCAAATTGACTACCGGATTAAATCGTCTATATTATTATTTGAATCACATTAGGTATATGAAATGGTTACTAGATGTAGCGTGTCAATTTGATAAAGAATTAATTTCCCTGACGTTACCTAACAAACATATAGAAACAGAGTCAAACTAACACAGATATTTTAGAGACAAAACCTTTAAGGTCGAGTTCATGAATTGAAACTGACACACATTCCTCAAGAAACTTGTAAGGAGAAACGAATCTATTATTCTTCAGTATAACAGTCCCGGAATTCCGAAAGGAACCAACTGAGCATTATTGCTCCGTATCAATCCTTAATATTGCATATTAAACCTCTTACATATTTCCCGATGAGCAGTATTTACGAATCATTCCTGATTGGATTCTTATAGAAGTTGGGTAATTGGTTGATCGTGCATTATTTTTGGGTTTATTTTAAGAAATACTTTTTCTTTGTAAGTATATGGCGCGGTCACAGGGCGCAGTGTAATTAAAACTAACTTCATAGTAGTTATTCTTGAGTGTTACATACATAGGTTTAAGAAAGAAGGAGATATGCCCGGAAGCTCAAAATGTATTGGGACCCAATGGGGCCTATCACACTATCATATCAGTATTATCACGTGATACTGGATATCGTGATCCAGTTGTTGTGGACCGACCAACCTTATTATAATATTATTTTAGTATTGGCAGTATGTATTTTTTACTTCTTTTTGTCAATACAAGAATTAAAAAAAAAAAAAAAAAAAAACTAGGAAAAAGGGAAAACTATGGAAAACGTAAAGATAAAATATAATCATTAAAGTCTTTATTTTATTTAGTAATCTAGGATCTAGTGGTGTCCATCCTCCACACCAGTATTGACTGAATTATTGATGGTATTGCTGTCAAATTATGATTATTAAATCGATAATTTTACTGATGATAATATCACGACATCCAGGATCATGATAATATTGATAGTGTAATAGGGGTCAATGTCTACAGCCTGTTCCTACAACTCGCCACAACCACACATGTAGCTCAGTAAAAGTAATAGACACGAAGTCACGCACATACTCGCAATTCATAAATCAAAACTTACTACACAATCAATTATAAACCTTATTACATCAAACACAACGCACATTTACCATCCACCGTACAACTCACTCATACGAAAACATCTGGCTCTATTGTTGTGCTGTGCTAAAGCCATTTATTTTATCTATACGCTAATGATTGACTCAATCGGAAAGTTATCTATATTTCCATTTATTATTGTATTAAAACGTTTGTTAAAAAAAATTATAACATAATATTTAAATAAACAATATTTTGCTAAAAACAAAATTTTATTATGTAAATAAAAAAACAATATGAGAAAATAAAGATGAGTAATAAACATTATTTTACATGGGTCGTCCAACCGGGTTAAACCGGTTGAAAATTTTAAAAATAAACTATAATAACAATATTATTATCTTCATTAGACAATCGACATTTTTGTCGATAGCCTACGTTAGTGTGGATCTGCACGAGTACATCACTAGCTCGCGGCAAGATACAGCGGCCGTACTACGCGATGCATCGGATAAATAATGTATCGTTTTGTGATTTTTACATTGCTTGTCCAGTCACTTAGCAACATACTTAGGTGGTGGTTAAGGAGGAATAAATTCACTGTAAAAATAATATAGTCACTGCGATATTTGAAAACAAAAATAACGTAGTAAAAGCAAAAAATATTTTACGATTTGTTGTTTTCCATGATTTTAAAGACAAATATAGTTAAATACTTTTACTGACTGATGGCACTCACCATCAGTCAGTACAAGTATTTAACTATATTTATTATTATTATTCCATGATGTACAAAATGTTTGTTTTAGCTTCGGTTTTTACGAGAAACCACTGAACAACACGGTATTTTTATAACATATCACGATCACGGTTGAAAGCGCACTAGTTCGCGGAGACCGCCACTTGCCTATGTAATGAGCATGTTGGTCATTGCGCGCGGACACAGACACCACTTGCCACTTCTCAAGTTTTTTATATTTCTATGGTTACGTAAATCCTAAGTGATTCGTGGAGCTGCTGAAGAGTGTAAGACTATCTTTGCATTGTATAAACTCAATCTCCTTTGTATTATATAAATGCATAGCACAGGTGTGAGTCCTATGTACTATAGAGCTACCATTGACCGGGTAATATGTCTTTCATTGACTTGAATGTGCCCTGGCGGTTGAGAGTATGTCATGCTCACTTAAATGTCTCGCTGATGGTGGCGTGTGTATTGGATCATTTAGCTCCCTTCAAAATGGTTGAGCTGAATGGTGCTAATCCATGCGTCATGTTCGTGAACGGGCGCCGTCAGTTGGGACTGGTCATCTCTTAGCTGCCACGGGTTATTTTATTTTGTTTCTATTGTACCTACGCTTGACGCTTTTAACGTGTAAGTTTTTATTATTTTTATTTTTACATCGTTCTCACTTTTAGTTATAAATTCAACATTATAGATGTAACGAATACTTTTGTAACAATTTAATTTAAAAGAGTGTCCATGGAGTTTCTTGCCCGTTCTTCTCCATAGGTACCTACGCTTTGGAATGGGAATGTAGCTTAATTTTTCTTACTGACCGACTCCTTGACAATTCAAAAGTGCCTGTAAATGGTTTAATTGAAATAAATGATTTGAGTTTGAGTTTGAGTTCGTAACTTGAAAATCACGTTCAAGCGAATGTAGTCACGTTGAAGTGGATTGGACAAGTTTTATTGCAATTGACCCACTTAACATTCTGGGGATAGGTACTATACTCTGATAAGCTATAGGATAATAAAATAAATAAATAATAGAATTGTAAAAAAAACCTTACTGTGGTGTCTTTATGAGCGTTTATCCCGCGCGGGCTGGTAACGTCGCATTTCTAGAGGATGAAAGTGTACCTAATTTTTTTTTGTTCTGAAGGTACAATTTTTTTTTCAGCCAAGCACTACATCATTTTATAAATATTTAGTCGTAATATTGAAAATAGAAAATAATTGAAAATTTGTCAATTTTCATGAGTAAATATAAAAATAACTGTAAAAAATTGCATAAATACTTATAAATACCATAGGCCGAGTGCATGGCTGAAAACAAAAAGTAGGACTTTGATTTAAATTTAATAAAATAATCACGAAAAACCTCCAGAAATGCAACGTTGCCAGACCGCGCGGGATGAACGCTCTTAAAGGCACACAAAGCGTTGTCGTCTTGCTACAATTAAGTAGGTAGGCACCTCACAGAATACTATGTTAGGCAGTTACATAACTTTTTGCCATCTAGAATCCTATAAAACTACCGCCAGCTATCTGCCAACCATTTTGTTTTCCAACAGAAGTCAGACACACAAAATAGAATGCTAGTTCAAATACTAGCCCCTAGAGGTTTTTGAAACAGTACGCGCCGCTTCGCCGCCGCCGCCTCACAGCGACAAATGGCCGAACATTTTTACACCGGCCATCCCTGCTGCATATTTTACAACGTGTGTAAAACGTGTGTTACGTGTGTTTCAAGCACTTTTCCGGTAGATAAAAGTGATAAAACACAAACTAACGTATCCATCGTAAAAACTTTAGAATACAGTCGAACTAATGGAACGGGACCGTTGTTTAATCGAAGGGTTTTAAGCTTTTCCAATTAAGTAAGCAATTTACTAGGACAGGTTCGGTTTAGTGACGAGAAAATGAGTTCGATGCTGGATTTTTAATTAAATTGATGGTTTTCGTCACTGTTTCGTGGACGTTTCAAATATTAGCTATTAAGGGCGATTTAGGGAAATTGAATTCGATAATTTTAATAAATGGTTCGTAAAATAAAATAAAGTCCTCCAATTTAGTCAATCTTTAGGTCCATAGGTACTAGCTTTTATAAACACACTTTGGCAAATATAGGAGTCTATAGACAAACAAACAAACGAGTAATCCCAATGTATCAATTGAATCAAGAACAAACCACTTTTCACAAAATCTTCTTCTTCGAGAACAACAGAGCTTCTTCTACAGAGCGGTCGTGGCCACAATGAGTTTTGTCCAATCGCAGGTATTGTCGTTACTCGCCACACGATCTCCCTCCATCTGATTCTGTTAGATGACAGTCTGGCGCATTCACTAACAGGGCCTCCAACTGCGGATTTCTTTCACAAAATACCGAACTCAAAAGCATCCTAAGAATGTTCTATCATAAATTCCTTGATCTTTTTTTTAGCGCCAAGATAGATATTCTACGTGCTGCAAGACGACGTTTAACAAACGAAGTCGATTTTCTGAAATAAGTTCCCCGATTCGGGACAATCGTGTTTCGTGAAATCGTGATAAACCTCCGGCTTGAGAAACCGGGCCATTCTTTTGGCCCGGGCCATTGGGCCGTCGGTCTACAATGCGATCGCCGAGTGGCTACTTTGATTGCATTGCGGCCGCTATCGAGCCCTGAATTTTTATTGAAATTGTTGTGGAGAAATGTGGGATTTTGTCTGAATCCGGCCTGCTTTTGTGGATTATCTGCTGGCCGTGATTGATTTTATTGAATTGGTATTCTACTAAAGTAAACATCACATTAACTTCAGTCTGTTTAAAGTATTGGGCTCTATTTTTAAAGCGGTTGGGTTGCACTACTTGGTTAATTAGCAAAATGATTACAAAAAAAAAAAAAAATCTTGACCATAGTTGTTAACATTTTGTTGATGAATGGCGCCTCCTTTTAAGCAAATAATGCCTGTGTTAGAAGAGGCGATTAGCTATTAATTAAAGTAGGTATTTCTTCATTATCATTTTAACTACTTTTGTAACTTAAAAACTAAATAACAAGACAGAATAATTTTTCGCCTAATAATTTTGTGAGAATTTAACGTTATAATATATTTATCTCTCTCTCACCGTAATTCCATTGCAAATAAGCTATCTCTAATGCCATGCACATACCATGCTGAATCTGATAGTGTGTTGACTTACAGTAATGGTATTCAGTACAAACACAGCCTGTTTATCCTTTACCTACCTACATACATAATACACTATCTACAATCACCGTAGGTCGTTAATTATGTGCTCTGATTGTCTGTCTGCGCTGATAGACTCGGATGTTGTTTTAATACCTATTATATCTGCACATACGAGTATATACGTATGTAGACTACGACACTTCTAGGTATCATTATGTTTCGGTGTTAAGTTTGATGGGAAATGAAAAGTCGAGCATTGATGACATAGTGTAATGAGAAATTGTGTAGGTAGGTACCTCGTTTTAGAATATCATAAACACTTTTTATATTTTTTTATTTTTATTATAATGTTATAGTTTGTTTTGGTTTATGCCTTACGTAGCCCATTTATGTTTAGGCGCATAAAAAGATTTTACGATCACCAAATCTTTTATCAGACGTGGTTATTACTAAAAAACTCTTGTACCTACTTGAATTGGGCTGGTGTTTGCAACACGTCCAAACGCGTTTTGTTTGAGCAAAATAAACAATTTTTCTTTTCGTTTTGTCTCTTTTTGTTGCGTTTGGTACAAAACTCTATCAAACTGGTAATTGTAGCTTACGTTAAGATCTCTGCACACAGCGGGCGCGGCGCGGCGGGACGGGACGGCGACGCAATGCTGAGCGGTTGTAACGTACTAGATATTACATTCACCCATTTCCGTTTACGTTGTTTTTTCTTAGCTAGCGCAAATAAGAGCAAGAGCGTTTCCACGTCTGAATCGCTCAATATCTTTTTGATGAATGAATCGCGTCGCGACACGGCCAGCGTGAATGGACGCGGCGGACTTGATCGCGGTCGCAGTGTGAACGATGTCGCCGCGCCAGCGCAGCGTCGCCGCCCCGCCACGCCGCGCCCCGCCCCGCCACGCCACGCCGCGCCCCGCCACGCCACGCCGGCTGTGAGCAGAGACCTTTAGACTATTGAATGCTGAAAAACAGTCTCCAGGAAAACATTCGCCTTCCTGTTATTTCCAAATCGTTACGATAACAATATTAATCATTCTTGTTTTCGTCCAATTAAGTGTATTTGTAGTTGTAATCTAGTTACAGTTTGTCTTTCTGTAGTTAATCATTCTGTAAGTTATTCTGACTGTGTAATAAGGATTTATTAGAGGTGGGTGACCTTTAGATTCGTTTCGGGTGGTAACAGTAGATTTTTTTTTTCTAAAAGTTTTGGATTAAATGTGCTATTCACGACTAAGCCCCGGTTCCAAATTACTAAGTGATCGTTATTGAGGCCAAACACGTGTAATGTATTTGCTAAATCGAAACGTATTTTTGGTACAAACCGTGGACGGTTTTTTTTTTTTTGTTATCTTTATTTATTTAAGGTATTTTGTTGTAAACATATGCGACGATGTCAATCCCATCGTCCCATCCCCTCCTCTTTCATTTCTGTTCAGGCGGTCTCTTAATTTAGGTGAGATACCTACAATTTGGAAGTCGGTGTTAATCACTCCGATCCACAAAAGAGGACCTAAAGATCTCGTGGAAAATTACAGGCCCATATCCAAACTATGCATTTTCGCTAAAATCCTGGAAAATATGATACACAAGGAGCTTTATGCTTGTCTTAAACTAAGCATCAGTGACCGCCAACATGGTTTCCTGCGAGGTCGGTCCACAACACCTACCAATCTCATTCTTAGTGGTGACTACTTGACTGAATGTATGGCTCACCGCACACAAGTAGATGTAATTTACACTGATTACAGCAAGTGTTTTGATCGCTTGGATCATGCTATACTTCTGCGTAAGCTTCTGGCCATAGGTATCTGTGGAAATCTCTTCAGGTGGTTTTCATCTTATGTAGCCAACAGATGTCAAACTGTAGTTCTTAATGGATACACATCGAAAACTATGATTATCCCTCAGGGATTCCACAGGGATCTCTTTTGGGACCCTTGTTATTCAACATCTTTATCAATGACGTCTCTTCATGTTTCTCTAACTCAACAGTTCTTTTGTTTGCGGACGACATGAAGATTCTCAGTGAAATCAGAACTTGTGAAGATGCTGAACGTCTTCAACATGATCTGGACAGATTCCAAGAGTATTGTACGGCCAAAAATTTGGATCTAAATGTCTCTAAATATTATACATGTACTTGTGTGATATGACTTCTCGACAGCACAAAGCAATTCGACAACAGAGGCAGAGAAAAGAAAACAATCGCAATTTTAAATAAAACCTAGAAACTCTATGCTATTACCATAGTAATAGCATAGAGACTTTAAGATACTATCACCATGAATATATTGTAGGTACTGTCCCTACAATGTAGGTACTTATTCAACACTGCCGCTGTGGGTCTAGAATCATGATTGTAGGTCCTACGTGATTCTAGAAGAATCATGTCGTGAATTCACCGTAACACTTTGTGCGTCGATGTCTCTTAAACCCTGTCCCTAATACCTACATAATAAACACGGAATAAAGTTATTCCTAGGATAACTTTATTCCGTGTTTGTTATTTGTAAGGCCTTATAGGTATACCTTTGTTTTAATGTAGACACGGATATTTTAACTTGTGTTCGTTGTAATAATATGTCTTCTTTAATTCGGGATTAATGAAGACAAATCTTCCAACCTATTTGTTTTGATTTTTTCTACAGGAAAACAGTATTTCCCTGTTTCATCTTTTATTTTTATCCATATTAGGGTTTTATATTCATGTGCCACGGCAACCCGTGAATATAAAAACAACTATGTACTAAGAAAAACACATTTTTGATTTAACGCCAAATATTCCAATATATCTAGTTTCCCTGACAGTTCTAAGGGTGTAAATTCAAACAAACGGCGGTCGTGAAATTTAAGTCTCGTGGGTTGTCGATATCCTAAAACAAGTTTTCGTTTTACGGCTGCCATCTTGACTATTATCAGAAGATAAAACAGCTACTTTTAAGTCTTTACTTTTTTACGATCAATGATCATCATAAAAAATTTGGGACTGGCTGACAAAGATAAACACTTGGTCTAGTGTCAAAAAATACGCAAAATGTCCCAAAATAGTAAAAAAAAAACCTATTTAATATGTAAGTAGGTACACTGGTCCAGACTAATTTTAAATGAAAGCATTGAATTAGTATGTACTACATGCAACTGTCACAAAAAAAAAGAAGCACGATCTTGATAGAGAAAACTGTTCTGTAGTGTGTCCTATTCTAATAAGGTGACCATATATTTCACTTGAAAAGTAGGATACGATGGAAAAGCTGAGATTATTACGTTAATAACAATATAATTGAAAAATGATTTTGATTTTTTATTTACCAGGCAAGTTATTAGGAAATAATATAGTAATAACAGATATATCGTACTATTATTGGGAGATTCTTCGAAACACAATTTTGACGTGTTTTTGATTGAACTTTTATTAGACAATATCCTATTTAAACATCCTTTTCAATCGAAGAGTCAATCAATCTAAACGAGACATCTACCTAATAAAAATCATAAATTCAATGACAGACAACTCACAGCCTGAACTGCTGGGTCTAGAAGCATGAAATTGTATACAAGAGTTCCTTGTTATAATAAAGGGGAGCCATAATAATTATTTTTTGCAAATGCATATCTGTTAAAGGGGTTACATAGGGGATTAAAGTTTATATGGAAGTTCATTATTTTGCCAATGGGATATCAAACGGTTGATTCACGTAACATAAGTACGTCAAATAATTACGATTACATAATATGATGTTTAACGTTCGTTAAATACAAAGCGTTGTTTGACTGCATAAAAAACCGATCGTCAAAGATCAAATGTAAAAGAGTAAAATGACGTTAACCAGCCGGTTACTGTAATCATTATTTTTAACAAACATTAAGTGTGAAACAACGCTTTTGACGATAGTTAGCGCCATTTATGACGTTTAGGCGTGCGTCAAGTGGACGTCGAACATCCCGTGAAACAATGAACCCGTGAAACATTACATAGTCAGTCATTTCAGTGCAAGCTTGTGTGATTGGGCCAGCAGTGACCATCAACATTCTTGCCATCAAAATTACTAGAGTCACGAACCGAAGCATTTCTCATCTTTGGATACTGATAAAAAATAACAATTATTATTATTAATTTGTTCTTCAATCAAGGATGAAACGCATGTTACATTGCGTATAACATTCCACTGCACTGCACACAGCATTGTGTACTTAAAGAGTGATAAATATACATTTTGATTGATAGAGAGGGAGAGGAAGGTCAAAGAAAAGGTGAGCGGATTGTGTGAAAGAAAAAGAAATAAAGAAAAAATAGTTTGTCACAGAAACATAAATAAACCATCATAACATATTAGGTTGGTTTGTGAGGAATGATTTAACAGAGATAGAAGTAAATGATAAAGTGACGGCTCACATAAAAATCGGAACAATATAATATTGATTATAAAAGATAGAAAGAAAAATAGGTTTATTTGTCACAGAAATATGTGCATACAAAAAGATAATTAACTCGAGTAGGTAGGTAAACAGAAAAATAAAACAAAATGGTTCTAGATTATAATCACAAGCACAAAACCAAAATAGTCGGCAGTTGCAGGTCATGACCGTAACAAAAATGCCTGGCCTGGCTGAGCTGGCTTTTGACTACTATCTCACCTGATGATGAGGTCGATGGTGGTGCACGCTTGCCTAGAAGTGACCTTTACTCTCTACTTGAAGACTCACAGGTTTATAGCTTTCGGAAAGCAAAGCCTAGACTACGAAAGTACTTCCATTTAGTTACTCTTATCGCTTTCAAAAATGCTCAGCTCAATGCTGGTCCCGCTCCATAAGGGCGCTTAAAATACTGTTGGAGATGCTGAAGATTGTAAGACTATCTTTGCATTATAAAACTCAATCTCCTTTGTATCCTAACTAATATTATAAATGCGAAAGTATGTTTGTTTGTTACCTTTTCACGCCTAAACCACTTAACCGATCATGCTGTTTTGCATATACGTTGTCAGGTGTACAGAAACGGACATAGGATACCTTTCATCCCGAAAAAAAGTACTGTTCCCGAGGAAAACCACAATAACGTTCTTATGATGAAAATGGCGCCACGTGTCTTTAGAATCATGATTTAATTATATTATTATAGAAATTTTAGTAGTGTGTTAAGAGATTTTTTTTAAATTCTAATTTAACGCGAGTGAAGCCGCGGGCAAAAGCTAGTTATACAATAATTGCAAATCACAGGTGTGAGTGCTATGTACAGTGGCCAGCACATCAAGTTACACGGAGCTCAAATTACTCCCAACGATTTTAAACTTAAAACTGTTGATGATTAAGTTCAAAATCAAACGAGGAAATTTGACAGTCTGTGGTAACTTGATGTGCTGGCCACCGTACTTACTATATAAATAGAGAGCTACCATTTACCGAGTAATATGTCTTTCATGGACATGAATGTGCCCTGGCGGCTGAGAGTATGTCATGCTCATTCAAAATTCAAATGTCTCGCTGGTGGTGGCGTGTGTGTTGGATCATTAAGTTCCCTTCAAAATGTTTAAGCTAAATGGTGTTAATCCATGCGTCATGTTCGTAAACGGGCACCGCCGTCAGTTGGAACTGGTCATCTCTTAGCTGCCACGGCTTATTTTAATTTTTGAATTGTTATTTGGTTCGCTTCTAACGTGCACGTATTGACGTGACAACGAAAATGTCCCGTTACGCCCATTGTCCTGTTACGCTCATTGTCTCGTTACGCTCATTTTACGCTTGCGCCGCATCAATGTTTTGTTATGACGTTGTCACGTTAAACTATCGTCCGTAAACCAACTTTACAGACAACCAATTTTTTTTACATTGTTCTCACATACATAATGTATAATTTCAACATGAATTATGTAGCCAATATTTGAGAGAGGAGGCTTGTGTCTCAGGAATGGGAACATTATTATGCTATATGAAATTTAAGCTGCTACAGTCACTGTGTGTAATCGTTATAAGATGCAACTTCAACTGATACTTATTAAACTCCAATCGTCTAAAATTATTGAAAAACGTGAAATTGCTAACATTTTTTCATTTTATTTTATATATTTTTCTTCTAAATTAATGATATCGAATGGTATTTCTTTATTTAGTAATTGAGTTATAAAAATAACACCTACCAATATATTTTGTAAGCCGCTCATAATCTAACAATCCAAACAATCACGAACTTTCTCCACGTGTGCGTCTTCGGCCTAAGTGTGATGTCACGAAACGCAACCTGGTGATACACCGTCATCTTTGTAACGACTGTGCACCTATTGTTTGAAGGCCAAGGTTCGAGTTTAATACTGCTAATGGACAACCCTACCCTGTTGGAGTACTATCAGTTCTCACTTGATTCTCGAACATTGGATTTCAATAGATCATACATTTATTAACACTGTATGAGAGAATATATTTACTTAATCTGGACGAATACAATGGAAATCTAGAAAAAGAAAAAAAAAATGTATCATTACTACTTAACCGACATTATAGCATACCATTTCAAGTGATTTTCCCATTTTCAAAAATTTTCTGTTTGTAAAGAGTAAGCCAAGAGTCTTGAACAAAGAGAAAATATAATTTACATAAAAGAAACCCTTTATATAGATACATTGACATTGATGCGTTAAGCAAAGCTTCTGTGATAGAATTTACTTTGATCGAATTCTACTATTAAATCATGACACCTTTCGAATTGTCGCCGTGTGTAAATTCACCTTGAAGAATTACGCCCGTGAATAATTTAATCAGTAGGACGGCTTTTAAGTCGCAAATCCTCTTAAATTACTTTCTAGACGCGATAAAGTCCGAAAATACGTTTATTTATGCACCAGCTAGCCGAATTGTTGGCGAATTCTGTTGTTAAAGGCTTTTTAGGACAAAAAGAGTCGTTGACTGAACGGATTTAGCGGCTGATTGAGATGGTTTTCAAATTACTGCTAAATAAAAGAAGGGTACACTACATAAATACGAAAAACTTAATTCCGTCTGTCACAAATACGTATTTCAAAATACCGATTTTCATAATTCCGAATGGTTCAAAATTCCTAATATAACTAACTACGATTTATCATTCATCCTATTTTTATAATTCCAAAATTTCAATATTCCTAACGTTTATAATTACTATTCTCAAAATACCGAGTTTCAATAGATCGAATAACAATAAGTCCGACTTAATGATAATTCGAAACATCAAAAATACGAAATCCGATTATTAAAGTACTGATTAATTAGAATTCCAAAATAAAAATGCCTTGTAAAATCTTGTGATTCACCAACAATAGGGGGGATCTGGAAAATCGGAACGTCGTTTTTCGGACCAAGAAACCATCGAGCATTTGATTATTCGAACGTATGAATATCGGGAAACAAACAAATCGCATTTACGAATTTCGGTAAAATAAATTTCGTGATTTTTTATAATAGACATTATAATTCTGAGGTATTATGAAAATTGGACTTCTGAGCATCGAAAAATCAAAATTCGGAATAAAATATTTCGGAGTATTTGGGTGTTCCCATAAAAGAAACGTTAAGCAGTTGGTCTTTTAGAGGTATGAGGAACAGGATGTAAAGTTCACTCATACTCTATATTAAAGGGAGGATCCTCCGACCAGACGGGTATTGTGTCTGGTGGGCAACTGCCCGAGGGTTGATGTCGGGATGTTGTATATATGCTAGTCGCGCGGTAATCTCTGATAGCGCAATGTAGGATTTGTGACGTCAGGTCTTTGATGCCTAGTTCGCATGTGGCTTTGTTGATACCGCCACATTACTCCCCTCCGGAGAACAGAGGTCGATAGTGAGCTGAGTCAGTGCATATGATGCTTGCCAGGGCCAGTTGTGATTCCAGTGACTCGGAACCGGGTGCCGCATAGTTCACGGTGAGTCGGAACTGTCTGCGGTGATTCCCCAGTGAGTCGGGGTGGCGCTGCGTTTTTTGATCCAGTAAGTCGGACGTCGTACAACGCCGGGTTAAGGCTGACTGCTAGCGTCGACCAGGAGAGCGTTGAAGGGCTCTGCTTGTAGACCGGCCGAAAGTGCAGTGTACTGTGCCAAGGTTGCTGATGAGGCTGAGGGTGATGACCAGGTATGCGCGTTCGCTGCATGCTGGTGGTCAGGATACCCGTTGAAGCCGTGGGTGCTGGCTGGCTGTGTGACTCGCCGCTCGAAAGCTTGAGGAACTGATGGATGACGTCACGCTGAAGTAGTTGCACGAAGGCTGCGCTAATGTCCATGTTCGGGGTCACCAATTTAGAGGTATGAGGAACAGGGTGTAAAGTTCACTTATCCTTTATTGAAAAGGGAGGATCCTCCGACTAGACGGGTGTCATGTCTGGTGGGCAACTGCCCGACGGTTGATTTCAGGATGTTGTATACATATATGCTAGTCCGGCGGTAAATTCTGATTGGCGATGCAGGATTTGTGACGTCAGATCTTTGATGCGTAGTTCGCATGTGGCGTTGTAGATGCCGCCACACCTGTATTTTACATGGAGCGACTGCCTATCTGACCTCCAAGACCCAGTTACTAGGTAACACAATATCCCTTGGTAAGACTGGTTGTCAGACTTTCGGACTTCTGACGACCCGTAACAACTGTCAAATGTCTACAAATGACAGCCAGGACCAACGTCTTAAGGCAAGGTTCTTCGAGCGTGCATTTTTGATCTAGAGGTGGCAGCTGCGCGCGAGTAAATTGTGCCGTGAATTTCGTTAATTTTGGGTTGAAAATTATGTTTTATAAATTTTACAAATTTATAAAACATTTTACAATTCCGACCAGACGGGTATTGTGTCTGGTGGGCAACTGCCCGAGGGTTGATGTCGGGATGTTGTATATATGCTAGTCGCGCGGTAAACTCTGATAGCGCGATGCAGGGTTTGTGACGTCAGGTCTTTGATGCGTAGTTTGCATGTGGCTTTGTTGATACCGCCATAGTCTTATTAGGCAAGGAAGCTCGCATTTTCTTATATGATGCTTTGTTTTTTTTTCACTGGGTACTTAGTGATTACGTTGTATTCCCGCTGTCTCTACCGCCCGTATTCCCATTAATGGTAATTCACATAAAATGGCGACAAAAAAAAAAAAATGAGTTTTCCGTTTTCTTTTAAGTACTGATTTTTTAATTATTATTTTGAAAATAAGTACTAAAAAGAAAATGGTACCTTTTTTTCGCCATGTTATGTGAATTACTATTAAAGGCACACACACATCAACTCGGAAACGGATCGTAACCGTATCAACTCAAACCGTTTAGTATTCTTTGCATGAAACTCCCTACTGAAAAGCACACTAATCGGAATCGTAACGTAAACAATTCGCCTCGGGACAAGCTCACGAACCGCGGTGTGGCGCGTGGTCAACCAGCGGTCCTCGTGCTTACGGCTCTTCGTCCCCGCAGTAACGCCTCTCTGTCGCCGCGCTTACGTCTCTTCGTCCACCCTTGTCCCTCTCATCCCTCCTGCGTTCGGATTCAAACTGATCTGGTGCCAGCTAGGTCAACTAGCAGCGGTCAGCGAACCGTAAGTGCGGCGTCGCCTAGCTGTAGCCGTTTGGTTACGTGCTTACGTTAAGTTGACGCCTGTTTGACGGCGAGGCGAAAGACGATACGGTGACGATCCCTTTTCGAGTTGATATGTGTGCTGCGACCTTAATACACACAGCAGGAATACACCGTTATTACTGCCCCGTTGATCTCGTGGTTGCAAACGCGACTGCTGAGCGTGGGGGTTCGATTTGCGGTTCGGGCGAAGTGTTATTGGTTTTTTCCATTCTTAGTCCCGGAGTTTGGAAGTTGGAGGTGTGATATCCCCGTGCCTCGGAAAGCACGTTAAGCCGTTATCCCTGTGCCTGATCTCTTTCCGGTCGTGTCGGATTGCCGTCTCTTCGGACTGTGAGAGTGAGGGAAGGCAGAGTGTATCTGTGTCTTTTTGTAGCGTAAAGAATCAATAGTAAAACACTTACGCCACAAAATGGCGCCCGAACAGGGACTGAATATAAAAATTTCCTTTAATTTTCGCACATTGGCCAGTCAATCGGTAAAAACGGATGTTTTTTTTTATCAAGGGGAAATCTGAAGCCCAGCTCTTTAATGACGATCAATAGCTAAAAAGTTGAGAATGGACGCGTCCAAATACGCTGAGAAGTTAGCTGAAGCTAATTATTATTTAGAGAACTGTCTTGGCGAAGCGTTTCGTCATCTTTTTCCAATCATTTGTGCACTATAATATCTCCCGTGCCGAAGGCCTCCGCTGAGATTGGTCGCCGTGGCCGAGATTCGGTCCGACGGACTATTATTATTTTCATACCAAACTGTTTTATTTTTGGGATTAGTTGTACATATATCAAAACGAACAGAGCTTTCTTTAAAATTAAATTTAACTGTGTCACAAGCCTTTCAATTTGGCTCCCTAAAGAATCTCTGAACTGTATTTTCTAGTAACAATAAAACCATTATTACTTTCAACTTTTATTTTGCCTTCGGGGATTTTGATTTTTGTTTTGTGCAGTTTTCCTCCCGTTGCTTTTCTGTAATTTAACTTGATTAATTTAGACATACTTTGTTAGCGCAATTTTATAGCATGCCCCATATAAGTCTCTATTCAGCGAAGGGGAGAGATTAATCGACATAAATGTGGTTACCTCCTTGTGAAATAGGGGTAAGAGATATTTTCACTGAAAATTAGTACCGGTACTAAATTGTACCTTACCTTCATGTAATATGTGATTACATGCTATGTGGTATTCTGGGTGTGATTCATGATGTTATAAAGCCTTTAAAGGGATGGTGTGTGGTGTCTCTTTAGCGAAACGTTTGCATATTCTATTATGGCGTCTGATGTGTCTATTGTGTCCTAAGGCGTGTAATTGGAGACGTTTATGTCCAGCTGAGAACTATTCGTCATCTGCCTAGCCTTTTCCCAACTATGTTGGGATGACAGCTTAATATCAAAATCCAAATTAAAAGTCATTTATTCAAAGTAGGCTGAGAATCAGCACTTTTCGAACGTCAAAATTTCATAAGACAGTCCCCTAAAACCCGCCCGCCCTTCACCACTTCTTAGTGCTTTAGATGGGAAGAAGAAGTAGTGGAACAAACTCCCCAGCAGCACAGCTGTCTGTTCAGTTAGAAAAACTTGATTCTATACAATTGTAGGTATGCAAAGTAATTAACATTACGATACACAGCACAGTTAATTAAATTATTTGCTCTATATCAGCTAACACACGCCAAAACGTCTTTTACTTGTGAAGTATAATGTTATTATTTTAATTATTGTGAACTAGCTTTTGCCCGCAGCTTCGCCCGCGTGGATGTCGGTTAGCGCATAAAAAGTACCCTATGTCCTTCTCCATATCCCAGATTATACCTATCTCAAATTTCTAACTTAATATTAATTTTAAAGTGATTCACTATGTGAATAGAAACCGAAACAAATGATTTAATGTAATAAAAGTACTTATGTAAAACCAAAATACGAAATTTCACTCAAATTCTTAAAGCAATAAATTGTACCAAATTACAACACGAAATAAAAATGCGACACTAATATTCATTTTAAAATAATCACGGAAGTACCAACAATGTTTCACATTGTAACAACAAAACGAATTAACCTCCGAAATGTCGCATGATACACCGTTTGTGCTGAGATAATGCTCGAAATGTCTAATGAACACCATTGGTGCATACATTTTCTAAGGGTCACGTTCGCAATTGAACGAAATATTTGGCATTTATTTTATACTTGCAACACAATCTGGCTGTAGAATTCGATTAATCGACTAATACTTAACCGGTATTAATATATTTTAGTGGGAACACTACTAAAGGAACGAAAAAAAAAGAAAGAAAAAATACGTCTATGGTCGTGTGGCGGTGTGGCGTGACGCATAATGTAAACAAAAATTCATCAAGGTTATGCGTGCGTAAATTAATGGATTCAATGAGAAACGGTTTAATCATAGAAGAATCCTATACAGAATTAGTGAGAAATAAGTGTAGATTTCATATTGAGTGTTAGTTTATCGAAAAGTGATAAATATTATATGTCAGTGAAAAAGTAACGAAAGTTTTGGAATGCACAAATTTTGATAGCATGGCCGCCGTGTTTAGTAATGTTTTTATGATAAAATACACATAAGTAGCTAGCTTATTTATCTACGAACATGATTTGGCTAATAGCTTTTGATATTATAGCGTATTGTTATCGTAATCGTATTTCCAAGAGTAAAATTCGGCAAACAAATACCTACAAAAAGACAATAAAATGGATATAGTATGTTATCCTTATGAGATAGACATATGCCATCACGGACTTTTCTGAAGATCTTTATAAGATACACAATTCCACCATACATTATTTTGTTATATCTCAAAGGGTTTAGACAGCGTTTTCGTTGAAAGCTCCCAGACGGCTTATTTTTTTCCGACACCTCCAACAAATATCGTTCATTTATACAAAAATGTATACAAAAACTTAACAAATTATATACTAAAAGCTTCCTCGAGAACCACGCTATCCATTGGTGAAAACAGAATGAGAATCGGTGCAGCAGTTTTTGAGTTTATCGCGAACAGACAGACAGACAGACAGACAGACAGACGTGGCGGAGGACTTTGTTTTATAATATGTAGTGTTAGTGATATTGATGTGAAGACTATGTGGGTCTTTGTTATTTTTATTTTTTCTTCTCAGTTTTTTTTCTAATCATGGTATGGCAGTTTGAGTAAATTATGCGGCCTGCCCAAATGTCCTTACTTTGGTATTGTTCGTCGAATCGTTGAGCTCATTATGTTCTGAGATGAGCTGCACGATTACTGACAAATGCGTGCACTGAATGGACAGGTCCACTCAATCTGTGTGGTTTTTTCTTCAAAAGACCATTTCAGACACCAATCTACATGGTCTTCACATGATTTGACTAAGATTATGTCTGGACTTTAAAAGAGACTGTGACCTCTGAGTTTGTTTCGGCCTTTCTTCTCAGAGTAGTCAGATACGAAACGCCGACCTCATCTAATTTTAAAATATGATTGACGTGTAAAAGTGTTTGTAAAAACCTACTTACAAAAATAAAATTATTTATCATTTAAAATACCAGAAAATACAATGAAATAAATACTCAAGAAAAAAAAAAAGTCTCCGGGTACGTCCTTTATGCCTGTGCCTGTATTTTAGACACATACGAGTATGCAATGCTGGATTATGTTCATGTAGCTGTAACACAAATGATAAACCCAACTAAGTAAAATAAATAAATAATTACTAGCAACAATAATGAAACCATGGGCAGCAAGTATCAGTATTTTGCATGCCTATCTGACCTGCACAACCTAGTTAATGAGTAATAAGATACCTCTTGGTAAGAGACTCAACTGGTTGTCAGACTTTCGGGCGTCTGACGACCCGAAACGAAAGTCAAAGATCCTCGAATGACATGCAGCCGGGACCAACGGCTTAACGTGCTTTCCGAAGCACAGAGGAACTGGAATCTATTATACGCCAATAATAATATCTATTGCGGCACTGCAGTCCACAGCTGGATATACGCTGTCTCTGGAGTTGAAATTTTATAACCACCGATGTCGTGAAAATGCTTAAGTAATTTTTTATTTTATCAAAAAGTCCCAACAGTGAAAATGTTGTTGTTAGGTATTGTTAATGTTGATGTTGTGTCTTGGGATGTTATGTTGAACGAGTAAACAACCGATTGTTATAAAGATTTTATTGCTACTAAAAATAACATGTTATAATGTAATAACGTATAATTAATGTTATCTTAAACAAACTGTTTGCCGTCTGTTTGCGCATCATGTCGTCCAGCTTGCTATTGGATCCGGCTCGAAGGACCAAATGTTGGGGCGTAACTCCCAACAGTGAAAATGTTGTTGTTATTGTTGATGTTGTGTCTTGGGATGTTATGTTGAACAAGTAAACAACCGATTGTTATAAAGGATTTATTGCTACTAAAAATAACATGTTATAATGTAATAACGTACAATTAATGTTGTCTTAAACAAACTGCAACGTTTCACTGTCAGTAGGACAAGTTAGTTGCATGTACAGCGTAGCTCGTACAGTCAGTTTCATGAAAAAAGCATTTATGTAATCAATATTAGATCACTTTCAGTTACAGAGCATCGGCTGTTATCGAGTTTATTGAATTTGTGGCGGTATCTAGAACGCCACATACGAACTACGTATCAAAGACCTGACTTTACACAATTCCTACATCGCGCAATCAGAGTTTACCGCGCGACTAGTTTAGAGGTATGAGTGTGTAAAGTTCACTCATCTTCTATAGAAAAGGGAGGATCCTCCGACCAGACGGGTGTTGTGTCTGGTGGGCAACTGCTCAACGGTTGATGTCGGGATGTTGTATGTAAACTCTGATTGCGCGATGCAGGATTTGTGTGACGTCAGGTCTTTGATGCGTAGTTCGCATGTGGTGTTGTAAATACCGCCACAGGTTCACGTCACTGCAATAGCTAGATAAAAATATTGACGAACGTGTGAACGTAACTTTTTTTTTAACACCGACGCAGGCGGAGAGGCCCACTCCTTTGCCGTGCGCATTATAAAAGACGTTTGAAAACGCTTAGTGTGAGTTGGTGGAATATCAACTAGGTAGGAGTGGTAACTTGCAGTGCGTCTAGATGTCGGATGGTAGAAGGGGGCTGGTGGAATGAGGTCGTGGAGTTTATGGGCACACTCAGACAAGCAGGCAACCTTGCGGCGATGAGCCAAGCTGTGAAGCTTGGCATCCACCAGTTTTACGTCGCCAATGAGCCTACTAGTACTAGAATACATACTATGGCATACTGACAAGGCATATTGATGCCTTGCCAGTATGAACTTAAAGGTCGAAGCAGTAGTAAGGGCTTAAGGTGCAGATCGCGTGTGTTATTCAAGGTCACGGCATTCATGTGTTATCGTTATCGCCACCCCATCAACAAATCAGTCTCGATTCTCTACAAATACGGACTAAACTAAGACCGGTAGTTAATTACGGTTTTTTTGGTTATTTCTGGACCAAGTTGAAAAATATTTCGTGTTTTGTTACGGTCATGCATGTACCATGGTTTATGGTTTCCATGATTACCGCTTTAAGAAACGGTCTAAGAAAATATTTATTTAAGAGGGAAGCGAGCTTTTTAGTTTTACGAGTTATTCAGTTAAAAATTGGTAGTTTATGACGTCATAGCTCCGAAAGGGATGGGTTTAATCGGGATGGTTCTTAGCTATGTTTGATGAAAATCTATTCAACTGGTTGAGGGTAATGTACCCAAGAGACTGGCGGCATTGCCACGTTGTATGGCAATGCTTAGCCTCTGGCCAAGGTGAAAGCCAGCCCATGGGTCACGGGAAGTGTCACACAACCGTTTGGAGATTTCGTTCAACAAACCATGAGCACTCGAACACCACGCCCTGAGGGTTTATTACTTTATTTTCGTATACTTATTTATATATTTTTATAGTTTTATGAAATCACAAAATTGGTCTTTATATTACGCTTGTGTACCAGATGCTAGCTTTCTGCAGTCAGTGCCATTAAAAGTTAAAATAATAACTAAGTTACGGTAAAAGTGTTGTGTTTCCATTCCACAGTGGGCCATAATGAGGTAGACCGTTGGCTTTTCAGATTAAAATTGTCTTCTAAAAAATGTAAAATTCTCAGTCTTGTCGGTACAAGGTTTGTGAGAATTAGTTGTGTAGTCGACCTTTTTTATCCAATTTTTTTTTAAGTCATTGACAGACTACGTACAGCCTAAGCTGCTGGGTCCAGAAGCATGAGTTTTTGCCCTAGAAGGGGTTAAGTAGGGGCTGAAGTGAACTACTGAGTCAGAAATGATCCAAAAGTCTTACGACCAACAAAATCCCTTGTAATTTGACTATCGACACTAAAAACTATTATTGAAATCAATCAATATCGCACCTATCAATAACACTTATCACTTTTGTAAATTGAAGCCAATTAATTTCAGTAGGCTATTATTATCATGGCTTAATTTTCGACATTTCAAGTTACTAGTCCAACCGATATACAACCTCCTTAGCTGTGTATTTAAGCGGCTGACCTCTGTCCTCTTAAGGAGAGGCCTGTGACCTCTATCCCTTGTTAATGAATAATGAAACAGATCAGAAAATGATACATCTTGGAATACAGCTACACTCACATACATATTCATGTAGTATCTTATGTGAGGATGAATATTGAGGTGTCTTGGAATTTAAATAATCTTATATGTTATGATTGAGATGTATGGATACTATAAATAGGAAAATAGCAGGTCTATACATACGTTTGTTTATGTAAAAGTAAGACAATCTTGATATTATCAAAGCTGTAGGTAACAGTTTTTACGTCACACCTGGCCATAATGTGAGTTTTACCGCACGCTACGCATACAGTAAAACTCGCATTATGGCCAGGTGAAGACGTAAAATTGTGAACTCACCACGGGCAGTAAAAAAGAAAGCCCTCTATCGCATAAACACCTGCGATTTCGGGCTTTTTTTCTTTTACAGCCCTTGGTAATTAATGTACTATTACAATTTAGCCCGTCAAACCTACCTACCGCTTACTAGAAGCCGTTTGCATGTAAAAGCTCAATGGTTTTCACGATTATAATTTATTGTCGTTTCGAATGTATGCTTTTATGAACAATCGTCGATTCATACGGCATTTATCGGGTTAAAATCTAGGTTGTCTTAGCCACAGATTAATACAGATGGGAAACTCCGCAGTTTTTTCAATCCATCTCACGAGGATAATTCAGTAGGAGTGACTCGCGCCGCCGCCGCCTGTCTAAGAGTTAGGTACGCGATAAAAAGAGAGGCAACTTGTAGGTGAATATAACTGTAGGTAACAAGAGTCGTGCGACCTGAATTGCACTTTATTGTGTCGTAGCAAGAGTCGCTTTTTATTTAAATGATTTTGCAGAGTGTCCCATCTATATTAATCTGTGCAGGCTTTAGCTATAAAGTACTGGTTTTTCAATAAATACTGCGCTTCCTACATGTATTTTTGGACATGTGGACTTAAGAAACGTTAAGAGAGACATGTCGAGTTATCCAACAAATAAGCACAGACAAGTTGCTACAACTTGTTTCGAATACGCTGTTTTACATATCTTTAAAGTTTCCGAATATTAACTAGGTAGGTATGTCGTTTGCCTACTTTTCAAGTGGTCCTGTAACGAGAACAATTTTTTCTTCTCAAAGTTTTTGTAAGCTTATCTTATCAAAACTAAAGGGTACTGTTCAATTTACATAAAAGCTGATCCGTAAAAACCTTTGCAAATTGTACAAACTACTCAAATTGGAGTGGGCTTTTATACAAACTAGTTTGCCCTTTTTCGGAGAATCAAAGGAGTGTTGTCGTCACAAAGGCAAGGTATATTTTCTATTATTCGAGGCTGTGACCATAAAACGGATCATATCGGATCCAATTTGACGCATAAACATTTGACAAACGTGACTATAGCATGATGTGCTTAGTGCTCGTAAAATTGGATCCGTGAGTGGATTTTTGGACAGAGAAATTACAGGTTGTTTTTCTTTTTATTATTTTTAACTACACTTTTACTACGTCACGTCTTTCTAAAGTAAAACGGCGAAAAATTCTCCATTAAAAAAAAAGGCATATTTTAGGACCTTAGATTTTAGCTAGCCATTGCCGTAAATGCTAGCTAGAACAAGAATACTAAAATGGGAACATAATGTAACCCTTCGTGCCTCGAAAAGAACGTTAAGGCGAGGTTCTTCAAGTTAACCTCTAGGAAATGTAATTTTAATGTCATTTTATTTAGAAACGGTAATGACTAAACACGATGAAAATTTATGATGATGTAATGTCCGTCGGGTTTAACATTGTTATAATTTGTAAAATTTGTAAAACATAATTTTCAACCCAAAATTAACGAAATTCACGGCACAATTTACTCGCGCGCAGCTGCTACCTCTAGATCAAAAATGCACGCTCGAAGAACCTTGCCTTAAGCCGTTGGTCCTGGCTGTCATTTGTAGACATTTGACAGTTGTTACGGGTCGTCAGAAGTCCGAAAGTCTGACAACCAGTCTTACCAAGGGAAATTGTGTTACCTAGTAACTGGGTCTTGGAGGTCAGATAGGCAGTCGCTCCATGTAAAATACAGGTGTGGCGGCATCTACAACGCCACATGCGAACTACGCATCAAAGACCTGACGTCACAAATCCTGCATCGCGCAATCAGAATTTACCGCCCGACTAGCATATATGTATACAACATCCTGAAATCAACCGTCGCGTCGGGCAGTTGCCCACCAGACATGACACCCGTCTAGTCGGAGGATCCTCCCTTTTCAATAAAGGATAAGTGAACTTTACACCCTGTTCCTTATACCTCTATACTGGTGACCCCAAAAATGGACCTTAGCGCAGCCTTTGTGCAACTACTTCAGCGTGACGTCATCCATCACTTCCTCAATCTTTCGAGCGGCGAGTCACACAGCCAGCCGGCACCCACGGCTTCAACGGGTATCCTGACCACCAGCATGCAGCGAACGCGCATAGCTGGTCATCACCCTCAGCCTCATTAGCAACCTTGGCACAACACACTGCACTTTCGGCCTGTCCACAAGCAGAGCCCTTCAACCCTCTCCTGGTCGACGCTAGCAGTCGACTGGAAGTCTGGAGTCTGGTGGTTAGACTGGAAGCCGACCCCAACATAGTTGGGAACAGGCTAAGCAGATGATGATGATGCAGCTCTTCTTTGTAGAATACAAAATAAGACCTAGTCTGGATTTTGCTGTACAAAACCATATCATCTTGTCTTTATATGTACATAGTATAGAAGGAGCTGACGTTCTCTATAATTTTTATTTGGTTAGACCTTAGACCTTTACATCTAAATATATGTTTTCATAGGTACTTATATGAAATAGTTTCAGACTCACTCAACTTACATTTTACACTTTCATGAATACTGCCAACTCTGTTAAGCATCTCTGTTAAGCATACATTTGATTATTTTGGCTATTTCTGCATCCAAAATTATATTTTCGGATGAATTTTATTAGAATGAATTTATTCCAAGAACAAGCTTAACATTGTAGTTGAAAAAAATGGTCTCTCACATTCTAACTGCAACTGTAAGTTTAAGTAATTTACCATGTTATTTTAAGACTATAACTTTCTTATAGGTATTCCTGTGATGTTTACGTATAGAACTACTCTCTTTATAGAAAAAATAATAATAATTGGTTCATCAGTTTCGGAGATAAGGGATCTGTAAAAAAAAACATGAAATAAAAAAAAATATCTTCATTGATTTGTCACATGGTGCAGGTAATCGTTCCAGTAGATTTGGAGCAAATCGGCTGTGACAGACGGACAAACAGACAGAAAGACACACTAGTGATCCTATAACGTTCCGTTTTTTTTCCCTTTAAGGTACGGATCCCCCTAACCCCCTCAGGTTATGTTTAATAAAACACCAAATTATATTGAAAATCTTTGACTTATCGGATTGCCGAATGTTACCTGTCGCTTGTCGCAAACAACGGACAAAATAATTGCTGAACAATTGAACATTCTTCATTATATTTGACAATAATTTCTATGAAGTTTCACATTAATTATGGCTGCTGTATTAAACGGATCATTAAGCAAGTCAGCCTTAATACTTAACAAAATGGCGGCTGTAATTTCCCGTCGCAAGTGATGGATAGTCGTCAATAAGTGGGACATGCGGTGGACATGAGCTATCGCGACACTGAGTGCACATGTTAAATGCAGCGAGAGTTGAGTGCGGATGTTCGTCATAACAACCAGATGACGTTTGATTAAGTGTGTGGTTTTATGCTTTGGTCTTGATTATTATGCTACTTTAACTAAACTTTTTTATAAATCATGTCGGTAGGTGCTATATTAACCCAAAATATAGGATAAAAAAAGGTTAAATCAACTTAAAAAGTTTTTCAGTGCAGTATGAAATATTTTCTACAAAGAAGATCGCTACAGGGGGGAGAGGTTAGTCTAGTTCCTCAGATGGAAGTTATCTGACTGCTTAGTAACATAATAATATAAGGCTGGTTTAATTTAATATTATAATGCGTTTAACAACGCGGCGAATGTAAGGAATCTCTAAGAATACCGTGAGAGTTTTCTGAGGGTTTGTATTAGATATTTCTTGACACTCCCACTTCCCCTAGTTATCTAGCCCCCCACTTTCAGTACATTTGTGTCAACCACAATAAAAATCTACGATCATCAAATAATCGCCTTCTTCAATGTCCCACTCACCGCACAGACTTTATTCACTCTTCCTTCTTCGTTCAGTCTATCTCTCTGTGGAATGCGCTCCCTCTGGTGATCAGGATGGCAACAAACCGATTATCATTTAAAGTGAAAGTTCGCGAGCACATTCGTAAGAAGCTGGCAGTATCATCACAACGTTAATGTTTTCCCATTGTTTGTCTTATTTGTTTTAGTATATTCGTGTATTTATGTATGTTTATTTGTGCTTGTATATATATAGAAATTGGAAATTTGGTATATATATATTATATTTATAGTTTGTAAGTATCTATAAAGATCACATGATATTCTTGGAATAGCTATAAAGTTATTCCAAGATTTTTCGTAATTGCACCTACCACTGCTTGTCTCTGCATCACCCAGAGGTTGACTGGTAGAAAATGCCTATGGCATTAAGTCCGCCTCTGTACATTTATGTGCTTGAAGTATTAAATAAATAAATAAATATTATAATATCAAACCCCGCAACCGGTATCGTAGCACTCGCAACCGGCGTGCGTGTATAACCAGATGTATGAACGTAAAGATAGAAAAAGAAAGAAAGCCAAACTGTTGCAGCCTTTAAAAGAAGAGTAAAAGATCTTTCCACTTCGTCATAGTTGCATATTATTATGTATTTATTATTTTCCATTACATTGTAGTTCTCAGTATATATTTGAGTGATATTTATTTTAGAAGTATGTATGTAAGTATATTCTCTTATTGTATGTTTATAAGTATTTATATTAGTGTATGGTTATTTTGATTTTATATATATATTTTATTTTATTTTTTCTCTTCTACATTTACACACGTTGTCTACATCTCTATATCTACTTTCCTATCGCAGGTATGCTGGAAGAGATTTCATTAGAAATAAGCATCACCTTTGTACGTATTTTTCTGTTCCTTTCTTCTTGTCTGTTTATATGTGTGTACATAAATTGTTAAATAAATATATAAAGAAAAATATTTTATTTGGGACACGCATGAAAAATACAAACAGTAAAAAAAAAATTGCATTTAAAACTAACAAAATTTACATTGTAAACCTGTGCGGGGCCAAAAAGGCCTTTATCCCAGCATAATGCTGAATGCGAAGCAAAAGGAGTATGTAAGAATCGAAGCAGGTAGCTTTCTGTAATTTCAACCAACCCCCATGGGAAGAAGGCGTGAGTTTATGTATGTATGTGTAATATCAAGAATGTTCCTTTCTGCGATTAATTTTGGCATTTATGAGACATACGTTAACAAGCTATTATTGCATTCCAGAACTTAAGCATTTATCTTTATGGCTCTTAGGGCCGATTTTTCAATCCTCAGATAAAGAATCGAATAGCGTTTATTCCCTAGATAGCATGATTCTGTATTTTTCAATAGCCAGATATCCAGTATCTGACGAGTTAAAGTCTGTTAACTGTCCCTTCAAGCATCTAGATGCTTGAAGGGACAGTTAACTTTATTCCTCAGTTAAAAAAAAACGTCAAAACATTACGTTTTTTTTTTGTTTGAGGTTATATTGTCCGCCATCTGTTCTATACAATTCCTGTCTGTGTAGAGTATCTTTGTCTTTTTTCCTTTTTTAGGCTCTCGTACTTAGGTACTTTAATTTTAATGTTTTGGCCGTACGTACTACAGATTCACTCGATGAGTCGATGCAGCATTGAAAGTCTTTACGATTTTGTTCCAAGTATCATCTTTTTCTCCGTTGTTCACAGCCTCGTCGGATTATTTATTTTAAATTACTGACCAATATTTGTTCACTAATTCTGACGGTAAGCAACAAAAACAACTGTCAAATTTATTCTTCAGGTAAAAGTTAATCAAAATGTCGTCAAAATGACAAAAAAAAATCTTGTCTAACACATTGAATACTGTATCTGTGCATCTCACTTGCACATTGATAGTGTGAAGTTGGTTAGCAAAGACCCCAGATAACTATTATTCAGATAAACGATTGAAAAATTTAAAATATTTATTCGCCTGGTAAACAGCCAGATAATTTTATACGCTAGGTATTAGACGATTTAACTGAGGATTGAAAAATCGGCCCTTAATTTAACAGAAAAACGAGTCAACGGGAACCTAGTATTATTACCATCTTCCCCGATAATTACAAGCTGAAACAGAAACGAAACGATAAATGAACATTACCACTTTCTACTTCAATCTAAACTGTCTAACTGTCTACTGTGTGTGTGTGTTGCGATGTCGACTGATGTCAGTCGACATCGCAACACAAATGTGGTTCACGTCACTAGTATGCACATGTTGTTACGTCTGAGTACTGTCTGAGCGAGATTGAACTACACTACAAGGCTACATGCCTACACGTGTCTAGCGAAGGAGATCGGAGTGTCGTGTTTTGTTTTCTTTGTATAGCAAATGTGATTCTCGATTGTCTAGTTGGAATTAAACGATGCATTTGAGCGAACATTTTCACGGTTTGCTTGTACCGATAATAGAAAAGGTTGCTTCCACTCATGGTGACCTTTATTAGGAGACTAGCTTTTTGCCCGCGGCTCCGCCCGCGTAGATATCGGTTATTGCGTAAAAAAAAAGCCTATGTCCTTCTCCATATCCCAGGCTATATCTATGCCAAATTTCATGACGATCGTTTCAGCGGTTTAGGCGTGAAGACGTAACATACAGACAGACAGACAGACAGAGTTACTTTCAAATTTATAATATTAAGTATGGAAGTATGGATTAGCGTTCCCAATTCGATAATTTAATTAAGAAAAGCGAAAGAAAAAAAATCTATATATACTTGTAAAGTTTATTTAAAAATTCGCTTTGGTACGAAGCTTCAACTTTTTGAATAACTGACCGACTCCTTGATAGTTCAAAAGTGCGAGATAATTGAAATAAATGCTTTGACTCGACTTTCACTGAAGTAAAAAGCAAATTACTTAAAAAAACTAAAAAAACCGACTGCAAAAACATAACTGAAAAGAGAAAAACAAGCATTTATAATCTATTGAATTTTGGTAAGTATTGCAGGCAGGAACAAACCAATATGAAAAAATGGTGTAACTGAAATAAGGTGTAACTTTTTTTTGTCCCAGCCTGCTATACCTACCTACATACTCTCGAAAAACATTACCCTCTTTCTGGGGCAGTCGGGTAAAAAAAAATTTAAGAAAAATTTAAGAGCGTTGTCACCGGTCCACTAGCGCCACTCCTTTACTTTACTTTAGACAGAATTTGTTGCTTTGTGTCTGAATATGAAACTTTAAAAAAGGTATTAGAAAATTCTAGACATACGAGTACTTACCGAGATAGTTGATTGAGCCGTTTTTCATAGTTCCTTCTCAGTCACGAGATAATATGTTTTTAAAGGAGTGTCGCTAGTGGACCGGTGACAACGCTCTTAAATTTTTCTTAAATTTTTTTTTACCCGACTGCCCCAGAAAGAGGGTAATGTTTTTCGAGAGTATGTAGGTAGGTATAGCAGGCTGGGACAAAAAAAAGTTACACCTTATTTCAGTTACACCATTTTTTCATATTGGTTTGTTCCAACCCTCTTAAGTAAATAAATAAAAAACTAATGGAATAAAAAACTAAGTACGACAATAATCATGGAGCGTATCAGCAATCATCGTAGCTATGGTGTAGCATTGATATCATCGCGAATGCTACGGCGTGGCATTGATATCATTGCGAATGCTACGGCGCAACATTGATATCATCGCGAACGCTACGGCGTAGCATTAATATCATCGCGAATGCTACGGCGCAGCATTGATATCATCGCGAATGCTACGGCGTGGCATTGATATCATTGCGAATGCTACGGCGTAGCATTGATATCATCGCGAATGCTACGGCGTAGCATTGATATCATCGCGTATACTACGGCGTAGCAGTCATGCAATCCGCGAGTGATGATCTATACAAATAAATAAAATTGAAAGTGTCTGTTTGAAACGTCAAAATAACAACTTTTGCTAAATGCTTATATCGTCTTGGTTTAGGTTAGGTTAGATATTACAATAAAACTTTCTAATATTACTGCGTTTGGCATGTTATCGCTTCGGCTGCGAGTGCGGTGCATTGTCTTTACCGCGCAACCCTCACCACAGCACGCATAACTTATTTATATAGTAAATAGTAAATAGGATTTTTTAGGTACTTTTTAGTACGCAAAGTCAGGGAAGTTGGTAGTCAATTTGCTTAACAATTAATTTCCCTGACTGTTCATAAATGGCATGAGAAAAGATGTAATTTGTAACTTTTCTAAGACTAACCTCAGTAGGTACAGTTTTTTCATCCTAGATCGATTGCCATTATTTAGAAAAAGCGAGAATTGTCGTTTTACTTGCTAACGGTTCCATTTTTAGGGTTCCGTAGCTAAGAGATTCTTAGTACTAGAAAGCTGTCATTAGGCATGGGTATACACATTAATCACGCCGACAAAGTGGTAAAATAAAATCTAAAAAATAAGTTTTTTTTTGGGGTACCACCCCTACACGTAAAGTGGGGATGATATTTATTTTCTCGCCTATCCCATATTGTGGGGTATCGTTGCAAGTGGTTTGTCAAAATCATTCTTAGATTCAGAGATCTGTTGCGAAATATTAAGCCCAAATAAGGAATACTTCATTGTACGTGGTTCATAATAACACAACATCTGTAACTTTATGTTCAACAAATAAAAATATTTGAATTTGAATTTGAATTTCATCACGCACTTGGGCAGTTTTTTTAAAATTAAGTAAATTCAATCATGGAAATAACTCCAATAGTTAGTTTTCCCTGAATATAGTATTCTTGTAGCTACAACAGTTAAAACACGTTATTAGTGCTACTGACTATACTACTATAAACTATACTACTTCGTTAGTGTAGTGGGAATTTGTACTCAGTGGATGGCAATACACTCGTCCCCTATTCTTCACTCCAGCCGAAAGACGTCCACTGCTGGACATAGGCCTCCCCCAAGCACCACTACTTCGATCGGTTCTGTGCCTCCCGCATCTAGCGGATTCCTGCGGCCTTTACAAGGTCATCAGTCCACATTGTAGGACGCCTTCCAACGCTACGTCTTCCAGTACGTGGTCGCCACTCCAAAACCTTACGACCCCATTGGCCATCTGTTCTGCGAGCAATGTGCCCTGCTCACTGCCACTTAAGTTTGGCAATTCTTCGGGCTATGTCGGTTATCTTGGTTCTGCTGGGCATCTCTTCATTTCTGATTCGATCACGTAGGGAAACACCAAGTATAGCCCTCTCCATTACCCTTTAGGTGTCTTTAAGCCTTCTAATAAGGCCCATTGTGAGCGACCACATTTCGACACACTCCGGTCAAAGACTTTCGTCTTGACACACTGTGGTATGTGGGGCGAGAAGATATTGCGTAGCTTCCCGAACGCAGCCCAGCCGTCCCTTATTACATTGAACTTAAACATAACAGGCAAAAAGTGGGTGCATTATAAGTACACCTCTGCCCAACCCTTCGGAAATCACAAGCCTGATGTTATAATGTTATGTTATTACTCAAAAGCAGCCCGGAGTTTGAATTTGTGCTCAATTGATGGCAACAGGCGAAAAGTGGTTGAAAATGGGTACACCTCCGCCAAAGCCTTGGGGAATTACAGGCGTTATGTTATGTTATTAGAAAAGTAATCAATACTTTTGCATCATGCTGCAAAAATATAAAATCACGAAACAGTTGGCTGTGGTCAGGGTCGCGCATTACGGACTGAAATAGACTAGCCTTGTTGAACTGCCATTATGCCTATACAATCTTCTACCCCTTCAAGGTGACGGCCATTTTGTTTGCTATGTTTCGTATAATCGTATGAGATTTTAAGAGATTTTAGAGGATCTCTTGAGAAAGATTAGTTGTTACCTACTTTCTTTATTGATAAAAATAAATTAGCTAACAGAACTGTTATAGCTTGTGAATGGCATTGATTTTATTATTCGAACATAAACTCCGTTTGAAATAAGGTTAGACATGTACGTAAACTGTAAAAAAAAAGGATTTTTAAAAGTGGATGTTATTTCAAATAGAGTATAGTTTTTTCTCGATTGCATTCTATACCTACCTTCGAATCACGGGAATTGCAAGGGTCGATCGATCAGGTTAAGCCACGTTTGCTGCGGTCGATCCATAAATGAGTGACTATACATACCGAGACCCCCGCTCGCCTCGGAATGCACGTTAAGTCGTTTGTCCCGGTTGTCATTCGTAGATCTTTGTCCGTCGTTACGGGTCGTCAGAAGTCCGAAAGTCTGACAACCAGTCTTACCAAGGGGTATTATATTACCCAGTTATAGGGTTGTGGAGGTCAAATAGAGAGTCACTCCACGTAAAATACTGATATTCAACTGGTGGTAAGACTGGTAACTGACCCCGACATGACCTACCTTTGAATCACGATTTTGGATAGATTCTAGACCCTTCTGCAGTAGCAAGTCTACCTAATCACACTTTGATCAAAGTCAAAGTTATTTTAGGAATTCGGATTCTTACAGTGAGAGACAATGTTTTGAAACTATTCTGATTAGGATTCAGTATTACACTGGCTGGTTACACGTTTGCCGCCCGTTTGCTGGATTGAGTTTCATAAAAAAAAAAGTTTATTGTGTCTTACAGTGTGAATGAAACAGCCCCAGTAAGTAATTAATAATACTTGTGTTAGGGTTGTCTCACTCCTTTACTTAATTGATTGATAACAATATTGAGACTATACAAATTAAAATTAGGAACTGATTTTTCAGAACAAAGACAAACAATGACTTAAGTGGGCGTTCACAAGGCCACTAGCGCGACTCCTTTAAAAAAATATTATCTCGTGACTGAGAAGGAATTATGAAAAACGGTTTAATCAGCAACCTCGGTGAGTGTGTCTAGAATTTTCTAATACCTTTTATAAAGTTTCATATTGAGACACGAAGCAACAAAATACGATCTAGAGGAATGTGGCCGTTTTTCTTTAGATCAAATAGTGTTGTTCGAAAAGTAATTAGCAGCTCTGCGTAGTGTGTAATTGTGAGTGTGTATGTAAGCGCATGAAATGTTTCCTAAAAGTAATAGGCACAGAAATATAATAGTTTTGCCCATAACTCTTAGGACAGCATTATATACTAAGAATAGCTATGCAATGTGTGGTCGCATATTTAATGCTATATACCTGACAGTATCAAAATATTACCGGCTAATAAATTTACAAAGTAAAGTACGGTTAAGGGAAAAGAATTTCTATTCAGTAAGCGACATATTTAATAAGAGATTGAAAACTAAATAACAATCAAATATAAATAATAACATAAATAATCATCTACCCTTTGCGATTAATATTTTCTTCTTTTTTAATGTATGTAATAATTATAATTATAATAATATTGCTACTCAATTTTAATTTTAGTTGAATTATAACTATGAATATAATTATAACTAAGTATAAACCCAAATGTTTGCATGTCACAGTATTATGACTAAGTGTTATGGATCTGTATTTCTTTATGTTAAGACCGAAATTGTACCAACATTTATGGCAAATAAATTGATTTGATTTGATTTATGACTATAGTAGTGTGTGTGGATCGGTTTGTGGTGTGTGTGTGTCGTGATAACTATATGGCTTAACATAGATTACTTTTAAAAGTGACGTTGGGGCTCTTTCTAACTCTAGAATTTTTTTTTGTGGCCCCTCCCCAATCTGGTTAGCAGTACCTATGTGATTATTGACTGCGCGAGTACTATATAAATGTTGTTGCATGTCTTTTGAAGCATCACATATCGTAGATTTTTTTTAATCCACATAAACTTTCGAACACGCGACATCATAACTTCGACATGCGAGTGCCATGCTAGACACTCGTCGACTGTAACACCCAAGTATCTTGTAGACGGTAGGTACTTGTTTGTTTTATCATTATCGCACAAAAACCCCGTCCAAACTTAAATCACGTATTCAACAACCATAACACACGATCTATTGCTGCTGACAGATTCAATGTACCCAGAGTAATACCCTAAAGAAACGAATACCATAGCTATTGAATAGTCTACCGGCAGACATAAGGAGTGAAACAAACAAAAATAGATTTAGAAGTAACACTTACATATCCAAATAATATTTATTTGGATATGTAAGTGTGTTTAAGTATTATTGTCTAGAGAGACTCACTGACCCCACAGTCAAACCATTGCAATGGTTTTGTGGGGCTAAGTATATAAGTTAGGTACTTACCATGTTATATTAAAATAAAATAAATAATAATAACTACCTTAAAGATTAACTTAAAGATATCACACCTAGACTAGTAGGTACTACTGCAGGCATTACACATGTCCCACAATCTGAAAAGTATTTGAGACCAGCGTTATTTACTCCCATGTAGGTACTTTTTCATGCGAAAGTATAAAACATACGTTGAATAATTCATGGCGGCGCCACCGTCCCTTTGTGGCTGTAATTCAGTTCACGCGAGACTGGGTCAAGACACTTGAATTTACACTGTAGGGCAGCTTTTGTTATTAATTAGAGCCTAATTTGTTTGTATTGCTAAAGAATGTAAATTTAATTTGGGTGAGAAATTTTTGGCCTGCGCATTTTTGTTGGTAAGTGGGTGGGAGTTAACAAACCGTACACCAGCGATTTACAAGCATTTTCAGTGATGCGATTGCTTAACGCGCTCGCTGCGTGTGCGTAGCGAGTACGCCACGTGGGCGCAATGAGAGCGATTAACATGAGCGTACAAAAAAGAACGAGACAAGCGAGTGTAGAATATTGTGAAGTGAAGACGCGGAAAACACGTCGCGTAATCGCACCTTTGTACCTACTCGCGGAGAGCACGTTCACAAATCGCTCCGCTGAAAACACGCTGGCAAATCACACTGACGATTTGCGAGCGTGATTCCAGCGAGGCGATTGTACAACGCATTCGCGGCGTGTGCGTCGCGAGCACGCCACGTGAACGCAACGTGTTCGCCGCGCATGCGGAACGAGAGCGATTGACGTGACTGTACAAATGATTGATATAAATTTAACTCACACACTTATTATATGTTTAATTTTTTTTTTTTTTGGAAAATCATATACATTGTTTGTAAATATGTGAGCACCATTTATCTATCGCATTTATTATTTTTTCTGTCATTACTTCACTTTTCATTCTTTTTACCAATTGTGGTAAGTAATTTTTATTTTTATTCTAGGTACATCGTCTTCACCTATAATTATTAATCAATGTATACAAACTATTGTTAACATTTTAGAAGAGTAAGTATGGAGTTTCTTGCCCATTCTCCTCCATACATAACTCCCTTTTGGAAGGCGCAACTAGAATCAATTAACTATTCATGTAACTTTTGACGTTCAAAAGTGCATCTTCGTGCCTATTTGAAATAAATGATTTGACTTTGACTTTGACTTTGACTTACAAGAGAGAGTGAGACAAGCGAGTGTACAATTTTGTAAAAACGCGGAGATCACGTCATGTAGTCGCGGCTACCTCGCCTTCGCATTGCTTAGAACTCACTCGCAAATCGCTAGTGTGATAACGCTCTAAAGCGTGTTGGGAAGCAACCTATTCAGAAGTCATAATCGTAGTTAGATAACAAACAAGGTAACAATACTTTACCGTATGCTATGAATATCAGACTGTTTACAGTACCACCAAGTAGCATTAATGTGTAATTTAAATGAAATTGCGATAAATTAACTGACAAAATACACAATGAAAATTGAATGTATGAAAACAAGTGCTGTTACAATTCGGTAGAACAACATCATTATTTATTCACGTTTACCAGCGAAATATTAATTTTCATACATTAACACTACAGATGAATGTTAACGGTACAAACTGACGTGGAATCTCCATAAAATTAATACACAGCAATTTTATCATGAAAGCCAACAGATGCTTCGTTTAAAAGCATAAGCTGTGTACATTTGATGTAGGGATGTAGCAACTTCGTATGTTTTGGTGGCAATATCTATACAAATAAATAAAATTCAAGTATCTGTTTGTAAAGTCAAAATAACAGCTTTTTACTAAATGCATGTGAAAATATAAGGTACAAATAAAATGTTCATCTAATTTTTTTTCTGTCTGTCTGCTTGTTTCGGTGTGTCTCCGAAACACCTGAACAAATATTGACGGAACTTGCACTGGTAGATAACTGATGTTATAAGGAGAAACGTAGGCTTCTTTTATTTTAGAAAAAGCCACGTGGGCGAAGCCGTGGTCAGCAGCAAGTTTATGATAAAGAAAAGCAATGGCATTACTCGTATCCACTTTGATTTGAAATCATAAAAGCTGATAACGACGTTAGGTATGTCAAGATTACTACAGTAACTTAACATATTCAAATTACCTTCAAAGCTGTACTGTACAGCATTCACTGATCAAGTGGCAGATTAATTTATTGGAATTAGCAGCGTTGAAGATAATCTAACCTGATCAACCTGATTTGAACTGTTTTAAATGTTTCAGATTGACGCCACCCCATTTCCTCCCGTGGGTGTCGTAAAAGGCGACAAAGGGTACTAGAGAATGGGCAGCAGCGTTCTCTATGCATTTTAAACACCATACTGTGATCGCCAACCCGCCTGCCAAGCGTGGCGATTATGGCAAACCCCCCCAATTAGGGGAGGTTTATGTCCAGTAGTGGACATCTTTCGGCTGAAATGATGATGATGATGACAGCTTGACGTATTCTTCAACTAAAATAAAAGATTACTCTCTTATTTATAATTATAAACATTGCTTAAAGCTAAGAGACAATGAAGGGGGATGCGCTAACGTTGCCTGTGGAATTCAATTTTTATTACGTTTTTTTGGAGTTTTCTGATCAGTGTCAGGTTGTATATTGATTTAAAATATGATTCGTGACAGTAACAAATATGACTGTACAGAATTATAGTCATTAGAACCAGCAAAACAACTCCTTCAGTTAGAATTGTCCTCAAATGTCATGATTTGATGAAATGAACTTAGAGATATTGATGATTTTTATGATTATAATTCTGCAAATAAATATTTGATACGGCCGCGAATCATATTTAAATCAACATACAACCTGATACTTACCAGCAAATTGAAAAAAAAAAAAGTTCAGAAAATTTTAATGTCGTGGGCTTTTTTTTTTTGAAGATGGGATTTATCAAATGACCCCTCCCGCTCTGGGTGGAGCGGAAGGGAATGTCACACTCTTACTGACTAAAACCCACCCGTGTTCCTTCATTGGCCCTTTATGTTCCGGGGCAGTGGTACCCCTTTCGGACAATCCCGCTGACCCGGCAGGCTTGGACCCTATTGGGCCCCCTCGTCGTCCCCTCGTCCTCGTCGCGGGCTACCTTGACGCTTTCTCAACGTCAAAAATGAATGGTTAAACAGATGCCAAGCAGCGTTTATAAATAAGGAGGAATTTTAAGGAAATGCTGTAACAATGGACTAAATTATACTTAGGTATTCTTTATTCTTACAAAAGATATCGTGCGATTGCGATTTAAAAATATAACTTTTGTAACATCCCTAACTCAAAGCGAGTTAGGCTCGGCGCGGCGGCGGTACCAAAGACAAAACGTCGGCCAGTGAATAATGCATGAACATTTACTGGCGGGAGTGAATCATTTTAACGCTGAGCTGCGTTCGGGAGGTCTGCTAATAATTCAGTCGGAATCATAGTGTTAGGGACGGAATGAGTGGCTTTGTTTTGGTGGATTATTCTGTTTCGATATGTATCTAGTCTGTGGCCTTATTGCGTTACTTAGCAGTAACGCACGCATGAAAATCGTTTTTAGGGTCCGTAGTCGACAAGAAATCCTAATAGTTTCGCCATGTCCGTCTGTCTATTTGTCTGTCTGTCTGTCCGCGGCTTATCTCAGAGACTCTTAGTACTAGAAAGCTGTAATTCGGTATGGATATACATATTAATTACGCCGATAAAGAGGTAAAATTAAGTCCTGTTTTTTTTTAGGGTACCTCCCGTGCATGTAAAGTGGGTATAATATATTTTTTTCTCGTCTATCCCATATTGTGGGATATCGTTGGATAGGCCGTTCAAAAATATTGCGGGTTTGTAAAAACCTATTTTCGATTCAGGGATCCGTTTGCGTAATATTAAGCTTTGAAGTGCAAATTTTTTCTTAGAGTCAAGTGTCCCCCTTGCCAATTAAATGTCTGTACTTGGATATGTGAAAAAATTCACAGCAGTAGTATATGTATCGAAGTTAAAAGGATAACTATCACAGCTAAGTAGGCTTCACAAGTTACCGAGTAATAGTCAAACAACTTACATTTACAGTTGAAAAACATGTTCTCCCATACATTCCGTATGGAAGACCATGTTTTTCAACTACAATGTTAAGTTTTTTCCAGAGATAAATGCCAACTACGGAACCCTTCATTGTGCGTGGTTTGACACGCACTTGGCCAGTTTTTTAATTCATGTTATTTCGTAAAACAACGTTTGGCATACAAAATTTTTAGATATTGCATTATTAAGCAATTACCTAAAAATTACACTCATTAAATAGGCAAAAGGCTAAATTTATGTAATAAATCATCAAAAATAATATTATCAGTAGTTACAGATAATTATAATTGCAAATGGCTTGCTATATATTGTTACCCAGAACCGAAATAGATTAGCTTAAATATTTGAAACATTAGTGAACCAATCGAACCCAATAATTCATTTTAAATTCTACCTAATCAGATATATTTTAGCATTGGTTACTGCGCTCGCCCATTATTTGCTACACAACCGGTTTTCGTCCCAGTGAATTTAACCCGTAATCTGCAACATGGTTTTGCCCCTCGTATATTAATGGTTGCCCGTATCTACATCAGTGCATATAAATGGTAATATCATAAAATGTAAAGCAGGAACGGGTTATTAGTGTAGATGGACGTGCATAGAATTAAAGCATTCACGAATTTGGTGTTCTGTTGAAATACTGGTGCATTATTTGAGGAATTTATAATTCAACTTGTGTAATGATTGGAACACCCATCATACATGAACGATTCTACATAGATGGCCATCGGGTTCTGAGTTTACCTATATTTTGTGAAAAAGAAAAACTTGAAATGTTACTTTATACGATATCGTCCGCTGCGTTGTTGCTATCCAATCTGTTTGCGTGGTCAAAATTTTATTTGGAAAAATATTCGCAAATTCTTAAACCTAACCAACATTTTCCGATACAATCTAGCCGATCTCACTAAAGTCCTTTTTTACTGTTTCGAAACTCTACGCTGCGACAGCTTCCATCCAGCCGGTACGTTTCCATCAAACTTAAAAACTGCAATATTGGAAGTCGAAACCAATATCGGGACTTATATAGAACGGTTCGCGAATAAAGCCGACGATCAATTTCGAATATACTTCACGTACTCCGGCCACGTGATTCGCAGAGCAATGCAGTGGCGTGCATCGAAACTATACATTCCCATTTTCGATACTCACGCTCCGAAACTTTTGATTAGTTGCGAATTTCGAAGAAAATTTCAGCAACGCTCTTAATTAAACCGCGTTCGTTTCGAACTTCTTTTTGTGGACTGTCTACTTAAGAAATTGAATTTTGCCAATTATGAGCGAACTTTAAACTTACAAGTTTGTCTTGCAAGTAAAATGGTGAAATGAGAAATGGTTTCTGTTTGTAATCGGTAGCAACTATTATATAATTGCTTTTAGAGTATATTAAATATACTCTAAAACTAAAGTATTAATAATTGCTCTATTTTATTTTATATTATATTTTATTTTATATTTCGCGCGTTTGGTTTAATTTAGCTACTTCCATAGCATTATGTCGTATGGCATTTTACTGTGGGGTCGGGCTGCCGACATTGAATCCATTTTTATTTTACAAAAGAGGGCTGTCAGAGCCATTTATAATCTACATCGCCGCGAATCTCTTAGAGAACTATTTAAAACGATTCATATTATGACGGTACCTTGCCAATTCATTTATGAAAATATTATGTATGTAAGAAAAAATCTACATCTTTTTAATAAAATAAGTGATAGGCATAATTTTAATACTAGAAATAAAGATAAAATAGATCAACCATTTTTCAGATTATCTAAGGTACATACAACTTTTATGGGGTACTGTGTTAAATGTTACAATAAAATACCTTCTGATATATTACAATTAAATGAAAGAAAATTTAAAACTCATATAAAAAGCACACTTTGTAAACAAGCATATTACAAATTAGAGGATTATATCCAAGATAAGAATGCTTGGAAATATGCTGGTCCTGCTCCATAGGACAATTTAGAGTCTAGACAAAATCAAACTAGTTGCTAATTTAACTGTACGTATAATTTATAATTTTTATGATTTTAATTTTATTTTCTGTGATTAATATAAATTTAACTCACTCACTGACTTATTATATGTTTTTTATTTTTTTTGGAAAGTCATATACAATGTTTGTAAATATGTGAGCACCATGTACCTATCGCATTTATTAATTTTTCTGTCATTACTTTACTTTTCATTCTTTTTACCAATTGTGGAAGTAATTTTTATTTTTTTTATTCTAGGTACATCGTCTTCACCTATAATTATTAATTAATGTATACAAACTATTGTTAACATTTTAAAAGAGTAAGTATGGAGTTTCTTGCCCATTCTTCTCCATACATAACTAAATTTTGGAAGGCGCAACTAGAATCAATTAAATATTCATGTAATTTTTGACGTTCAAAAGTGCATCTTCGTGCCTATTTGAAATAAATGATTTGACTTTGACTTTTTATTGGATGAGTACCTAAGTACTCATCCAATATTTTACTACCTATAGGTACTCTGAAACTTTCAATGACGTACCAATGACTAAAACACGAAAGAAATATAACATAAAAATTCATGACATGCTTCCGAGAAACCATTGATGTAGAAGATTCCACAACTTGTAAACTCTCTAAGAAAGTAGACATAATTATCTTCTTTATAATAAAAACCGGCCAAGTGACGCACAATGAAGGCTACCGTAGTTGGAACGAATTTATCCCAAGAACAAACTTAACTTTGTAGTTGACACACATGTTCTCCCATACATTTGCAACTGCAAATGTAAGTTTTTTTGTTTTTGTTTTTTGTTTGTTTTTACTAAAAACGTTGCCCCACACTAGGAATTTCTCCTGTATCGTGGGTACGTTTACAAACATTTAAACTCACATACACAAACTGCCAGACCCGGAACAACTACTTGTAGATCATACAAATATTTGTTCCGTGCGGGAATCGAACCCGTGACACGCAGCGCAGCAGTCAATCGCTTAACCACTGCGCCAACCGTGCGTGTTGGTTGACTATTACTCGTTATTTTATAAAGCCTACTTTTCTGTGATACTTTTCCTTTTAACTTCATTATATATACTAATGTCGTAAATTTTTCACATATTATTTCCATTTAGCTGGCAGAGGGGGGGGGGACTTGACTCTAACAAAATTAGCACTTTAAAGCTTAATATTTCGCAAACGGATCCCTGAATCGAATAAAGGTTTTCACAAACTGGCAATATTTTTGAACGGCCTTTCCAACGACACGCCACACTACGGGATAGGCGAGAAAAAAAAATCATCCCCAAATTAGGAGGTGCAAAGAAAAAAAAAAAAAAAAAAAAAAAAAAAAATATGATTTTATTTTACCACTTTGGCGTGACTAATATGTATAGCCAGGCCACATTACAGCTTTTTAGTAAAAAAAAATCCGAGATTTTTTTCCAATTTCTCTTTCCGCAAGAACCTAATTCGAACTATTACGAACATTTTTAAATCAAAATTAGCCAAATCGGTTGGATACGGATGCGCTTACTAACGACCAGCATGTCATTTTTAGGGTTCCGTAGTTAACAAGGAACCCTTATAGTTTCGCCAAGTCCGGCTGTCTGTCTGTCTGTCCGTGGCTTAGATCAGAGACTCTTAGTACAGTCAGTATACACAATTAGCTGACCCCCCCTTGCATAAATGGTAGAGATTTTTTCGAATACGGATCGATAGAATTTTATAATTCTTAATTTAAAAAAACTAGAAAAAAAAAAAAATCGTACAATTTGTTAGTAATAGAAAATTTTCAAATTCAGTTAAAACTGAAAGTGCTTTTTTCAATGGGATTTAAAATTTGGACAGAGCAACAGAAGGGAAAAAATAGCTTTTTATGTTGAGGTGACCAAAGCAGAATGTTTAGATTATTAATTCAGTAATAGTAGCAAACATGCAGAAATAAAAGAAATTAAGAAAATAAACAGTTTATATTAAAACAAGCTTTTGCCCGCGGCTTCGCCCGCGTGGATGTCGGAAAAATCCAACGGGAACGCGTACTGCCGATTAAAAATACTTTTGAGTAATTCAAAAACTTAAAAATAAAAACTTTTGAGTTATTCAAGGCACGCAAGAAAATTCTCCCCTAAAAACTTAAGTACCTATCCCTTATTCCCCTGTTTGCGATCAATTTTCAAAAACCCCATATACTCGTAATCCTTTTTTTTTCTGTCAAAAGAATGAGCACCGTGTTTTGAAAAGCGAATTATGACAAACTTTGTGATATCAACTTTGTGTTTTATGTATTAACAACGTAATTGTGTTGAGTTACAAGTTTATGAACTAAAAAAAATTTACTTTCATACAATCTAAATCTCCCCCATTTCACCCCTTTAAAGCCCTTCTTAGAGCTCGCCTACAATGTATGGAATGGAAATTTATTCTGAAATAGATCAGTCCGTTACGGTTTTTTTTCTATACAATCTTTGACATCCCCCAATCCCCCCTTGTGCCGAGTTTAATGTTTATTAATAACTCAAGGAATAAGATTTGTTAAACAAATCAAATCGGGGTGATTTGATTTGTTTAACAAACCTTTTTTTTTTACCACTTTACGGGTTGAATTTTCAAAAATCCGTTCTTAGTGGATGCCTACGTCACAATAAATACCTGCTTGCCAAATTTCAGCGAAATCCGTTCAGTGGTTTGAGCTGTGTGTTGATAGTCATCAGTTTTTTGTCTCTTGGACCAGCGGGTTGGGCTGTGTTGATATATCACCCAGTCAGTTAAATATTTTATAAAATTTCATCCCTATTTTCACCCCCCTAAGGGTTGAAATTCTAACAACACCGTTGCGTTAGTTTCCAACCATAAGCCTAGATAGTAAATTTTGTGATTTATCTTCGAAAATTAAGGACTTTTCATCTTCATCCCCTTTTTAACCCTTCGCGGGTGGAATTATCAAAAACGCTGAGACACGTGTAAATTAATTTTCAAGCGTTAGCCTAAACACAAAATTTAAAGATCCTAACTTCAAAATTGACGGACTTTCATATAAACTTCCATCCCCTATTTTACCCCTTTAGGGGTGGAATTCCCAAAAATCCTTTCTTAGTGGATACTTACTCTTCTCAAAGAACACACCCTCCAAGTTTCACGTCTCTAGGACCAGCAGTTTGGGCTGTGCGTTGATATATCAGTCAGTCAGTCAGTCAGTTTACCATCACTATCACTACATATTATAAAACAAAGTCCTCCGCCGCGTCTGTCTGTCTGTCTGTTCGCGATAAACTCGAAAACTACTGCACCGATTCTCATGCCGTTTCCACCAATGAATAGCTTGGTTCTCGAGAAAGGTTTTAATATATAATTTGTTAACTTTTTGTATGCATTTCTGTATGAATTAACGATATTTGTTAGAGGTGTCGGAAAAAAATAAGCAGTCTGGGAGCTTTCAACGAAAACGCTGTTTAAACCCTTTGAGATATAACAAAATAATGTATGGTGGAATTATGTATCTTAATAAACGTCTTCAAAAAAGTCCGCGATGGCATATGTCTATCTCTTAAGGATAACATACTATATCCATTTTATTGTCTTTTTGTAGGTATTTGTTTGCCGAATTTTACCGTCGGAAATACGATTACGATAACAATACGCTATAATATCAGTAGCTATTAGCCAAATTATGTTCGTAGATAAATAAGCTAGCTACTTATGTGTATATCAAACAGTATACAAGAATATTTATCATAAAAACACGGCGGCCTTATGATCAAAATTTGTGCATTCCAAAACTTTCGTTACTTTTTCACTGACATATTTATCACTTTTTGATAAACTAACACTCAATACGAAATCTACACTTATTTCTCAGTAATTCTGTATAAGATTCTTCTAAGATTAAACCGTTTTCACATTGAATCCATTACTTTACGCACGTACAACCTTGATGAAAAAAGCACCGCGCCACACCGCCACACGACCACAGAGTACAGACGTATTTTGTTTTCTTTTTTTTTTTTCGTTCGTTTAGTGGTGTTCCCGCTAAAATGTCAACCGGTCAAGTATTAGTCGATTAATCCAATTCTACAGCCAGATCGTGTTGCAATTACAAAATAAATGTCAAATATTTCGTCAAATTGTGACCCTGTGACCCTGAGAAAAGTTATGCACCAATGGTGTTCATTAGATATTTCGAGCGTTTTATCAGCACAAACATGCGACATTTCGGAGGATTTCGTTTTGTTTTCACATCGTTGGTACTTACGTGAATTATTTTAAAATTATTATTTGTGTCGCACTTCTATTTCGTGTTGTAATTTGGTACAATTGATTGCTTTAAGAATTTGAGTGAAATTTCATATTTTGATTTTGTGTTTGTTATCTTTAGGTAAGGACTCATTCACGTTCAGAACATAAGTACTTTTACTATATTAAATCATTTGTTTCGGTTTCTATTCACATAGTGAATCACATTAAAATTAATATTAAGTTAGAATTTTAAGATATAGCCTGGGATATGGAGAAGGACATAGGGTACTTTTTTATGCGATAACCGACATCCACGCGGGCGAAGCCGCGGGCAAAAGCTAGTCTATAATATAAAAATGAATCGCAAAATGTGTTGGTAAGCGTATAACTCAACAACGCTTGGACCAATTTTATCAATTCTTTTTTTTTTATGTTCGTTGAAGTCCAAGGATGGTTTTTACGGCGAGAAAAATTAGGGTAGGGTAGAGTAGGGTAGGGTAGGTGGGTAGGTAGGTAGGTAGAGTAGTGTAGTGTAATGTAGGGTAGGGTAGGGTAGGTAGGTAGGTAGGTAGGGCAGTGTAGGGTAGGGTAGGGTAGGGTAGGTGGGTGGGTAGGTAGGTAGGGTAGGGTAGGGTAGGGTAGGTAGGTCGGTAGGTAGGGTAGGGTAGGGTAGGGTAGGGTAGGGTAGGTAGGTAGGTAGGGTAGTGTAGGGTAGGGTAGGGTAGGTAGGTAGGGTAGGGTAGGGTAGGGTAGGTAGGTAGGTAGGTAGGTAGGGTAGGGTAAGGTAGGGTAGGTAGGTTTGTAGGTAGGGTAGGGTAGGGTAGGGTAGGGTAGGTAGGTAGGTAGGTAGGTAGGGTAGGGTAGGGTAGGTAGGTAGGTAGGTAGGTAGGGTAGGGTAGGGTGGGTAGGTAGGTAGGTAGGTAGGTAGGGTAGGTAGGGTAGGGTAGGGTAGGTAGGTAGGTAGGTAGGGTAGGGTAGGGTAAGGTAGGGTAGGGTAGGTGGGTAGGTAGGTAGGTAGGTAGGGTAGGGTAGGTAGGTAGGTAGGTAGGTAGGGTAGGGTAGGGTAGAGTAGTGGAGTTTATACTATAGCTTTTGACAGAACGAAGTCTGTCGGGTCAGCTAGTTTTATATATATAGAAGATAAAACATCAACTTTACAAATCAACCCTGTAGGAAGCTTCTGATAGTGATGAATCATAAATCTGATTGTTTTGTGATGTGATTTAATGAGTAAGGTAATGCTAATATGCTTACCTACTCATTATTTAAGAGATTCAATAACTCTGAATGACCCACAATAGAACTTTTATGGTCATACGCTTTCAGTGTTAAATAGTACCTACAGTCTACACTGAAAACATATTTTTTCTTAAAGTATCATTATAAACTTGTCACTCACTTATCGAAAGTCGGTCTCAAGTCGAACAACATGCAACCCCAGTTTCAATATCCGGGCTTTATCAAAGTTTGCTCGAATCCTCGCTTCCCGGACAATATCCGACACTTGAGAATTAAACGAAAGCGGTCGTTTATTCTGGCTCGAAATGTATTTTTAATAGATATTGTATATTGTTTGGATGGACTTCTGTATACTTAAATGACTGATTATTAAGCTACAAAATTGATGGTAATTACTGTTTTTATGTAAAAAAAAAAAAAAAATCTTTATAAGCATAGAGTTATAGAGAACGCAGTGGTGGCCCAATAAGAGCAGAAGTGGCTCAGTGGTAATGGGCCCGACTTACGAGTTGTAAGGTCGTGGGTTCGAACCCAGCAAGGGGCTTTACTTCGTGTAAATAATTTCATCACCACTGCTCTCAAAAGCTGTGAAGGTTATACATCGTGAGGAAACCGGCATGTCCTAGAACTAATAATTCGAAGATATGTGACATCTACCAACCCATACTTAGGCCCGCGTGGTAGATTATAGCCCTCTCCATCTCGTAGAGACGAGGCCTACGTCCCAGGAGGGGGAACATTATAGGCCTATCTTCTTCTTCTTTTCGTGTCGAAGGTTATACCCAGTTATTATATTGTTTGAGCCCAATAGGTGGCCAAGTTAATTCCGGCATCAGTGGCGTTCATTAGGTCTTCTTTAGTGCAAGTGAACGGGCACATAGGACACTCCAGCAGGTGGGACATGGTCTGATCAGAAACACCGCACTCGCTCTGGGTGTTGGATGGGACAGTAATCCCCCACTACGATAGATTGTGTTTGCAGCGGCCTACCTGGGTACGCAATCGGTTGAGAGCTTTCCATATAGGCCACTGCAACTCACGCCCGGGCGGAAAATCTTCCCGGGGTTTAACGAAGGAGGTGGTATAGGCCTATTATGCTTAAGCATATAAACTTACAAGGGGCGGGCCATATTAGCCGTAGAACCGATGACCGTTGGGGAAGACGTTTTCTTGAGCCGAGGTGGAGCGACGATTGTCGTAGGGTGGCTGGTAGCAGCTGGATGAGAGTTGACGAAAATCGAATTGAATGGTGAGTAATAAGTGAGTAGTAAGTGATTGATTTTCTTACTCAAAATAAATAAATTAAATAAAATGTTTACTATTAAACTTAATTTTAAGTGAGAAAATCTTATCACTTTTTGCTGCATATACTTGCTTAATTGAAGCCTAAATTGAAGTCACTGGGTCCTGAAATATAGGCTCCTGAAATACTCTAACCTAGCTCTGGAGCCAGGGTCTCAGATTTTTTGGCAATAAATTATTTATTTAAACTGGTATAGCAAACGGCACGCACAATAAAATCGCGTTCAATTCTGGCATGAAAATGTTCTAATACGAGCAATACTTGAATCAATTATACAAGGACGTGCAACTCGTGTTTAGACGAGGTAAAAGTTGCATGCAATAATCGCCTTGCAATAATTGCCTTGGTGTAAACAAAAGACGCATGGAATTATTGCATTGAATGGCAAAACTTGCATTAAATTATTCTATGCTATTTTATGGAAATCGAACGCGTGCAACTTGCATGCAATTCTTGAATGGCAATAATTAAACGTGCTTTATGGCGTGGATTATTGCTCTTGAACGTTTCTGAAAGCGCCATGTAAATGGGGTTTTAGGCTGTGCGTTGACTGGCAGTGAATAAATTTAAGTTTTATTTATAGTATATGTAGGTTGTGAAGTCAAATAAATTGAACAAAAATCTAGAGATCTTCTTAAGCGAAGATTCTTGTTTAATAAATTGGTTTGTAAAAATCTTTCCAAATTATATTTTTCTTGACATCATAATACATTTTCTCCTTTTGATTGATAGCAAAGTGAATAGGAATTTAGAAACACCACATTGAAGCGATCTTAGTCAGAGCTATTTTGACGATGCATTGTCAGCATTCCCGAACCATTGAAGCAAGAGAATGCCTCGAGTTTACACCGCTGTATGAATTTTAGGGTATTTCTTCTGTAATACGGATCTTGTTTCCAAGACATGGATGAAAAAGTTATCTGCTATCTCTTATATTCGTCGACAAAGTCCTATACCAGTAATTTCGTCCCCAAAACAAATCAAGTCCACACCAGCCCGAAGAAAATGTATATTTTTTTAAAGGAATTAACGTCCTACCTCTCCTTAAAAAAAAATATTATCTCGTGACTGAGAAGGAATTATGAAAAACGGCTCAACGGCGACCTCGGTAAGTGTCTAGAATGTTCTAATACCTTTTATAAAGTTTCATATTGAGATACGAAGCAACAAAAGACGATCTAGAGGAATGTGGCCGTTTTTATTTAGAATGAATTTTGTTGCTTCGTATCTCAATATGAAACTTTATAAAAGGTATTAGAACATTCTTAATCATGAGATAATATTTTTTAAAGGTGTGGCGCTTATGGACCGATGTACACACATCAAAAAAAGTTTGCGATCACTTTGAAAAATCGTAATCTTTTTTGATTCGCCTGACTGAAACCCAATAGAGCACGCGTGGGATGCTCTCAAGCGAGCTGTTTGGAACCGTCAGCCACGTCCCCAGACAGTGCCAGAGCTCAGGGAAGCCGCTATTCAAGAATGGGACAGGTTACCCCAAGAAATGCTGGATAACTTTATTCTCAGCAAGCCCAGGAGGATCACTGCATGTGTTCGAGCCAGAGGAGGAGTTATATTTTTTTAATACCTTTTATTAATAAATTGTTGTTTAAGTTTGGTTAAACAGTCTTTTTCTTTCTATCAAATTTTTGTTACAATTACATTATGATTAATTACTCATTTTTTATTTTAATTAAAATTAAAAAATTGTTTTATTTTTTAATTTATAACAGGGTACCTATTTCTATTTAAAGAAAACGCAAAACAAAGAATTTTCTTGATAAAATTCAATTTAAAAAATTATATCAGCTTAAGCTAGTGATCACAAACTTTTTTTGATGTGTGTATGCGCTCAAGGTTAGCAAGCCTAAATACAGCCGTGATATTATTTTTTGTGTATGTTAGATGGACACGGTCTATTGCGCCCCGTGACGTTTATTGATACAGAAAGTGTCCATAAAAAATATTCTGAAAGCAATGATGGATGACGTCATTTAAACGTCGATATGATTTTTCTACATTTCCCGGTCGCGACTGATTCAATTTATGCTTGTAACTCACTCAGTGCTTCCTTTATGAATGCAAATTGGTCGATCTATTGGCGTTTTTATAATATTTTGTGCTGAATTTAGAAAGGGTTCTAAATGCAATCTGCATTTTACTAAAGGAAAACTTATGATTTTTGTCACAGTACCATTATATGTATAAAAGTTCCGCAAGGATGCAAGAGAAACCATGGACAACAGCTTGTCTATAATAAACAAAATGGATAGATACGGTATATTGAGCCCCGTGACGTGTATTGATACTGAAATGTTTCCATACAAAATATTCTCGAAGCAAAGATGGATGACGTCAGTTAAACGTCGATATAGATTTTTTACATTTTCCGGTCGTGCCTGATTCGATTTGTGCTCGTAACTCAATCAGTGTTTTCCACAAGAATGAACATTGATCTATGTACTAGCGTTCCTATCATATTTTGTGCTGAATTTAGGTAGGATTCTAAATGCAGTCTGCATTTTACTAAAGGAAAAATTATGATTGTTTGATTTTTATGAGAGTACCTTTAAAAGAGTTCTCTTAATGCAAGTGAACCCGCGGACAACAGCTTGATACTGGATGGATATATGATATATGGTCTATTACGCCCCGTGACGTATATTGATAGCGAACGTTTCGTCAATGTTAATGTCGATAAATGTGCAGTTGTATCTACAACGACGTAAGAACTGGGTTTTTCGGCAGCCGTGGTCGTCGAACGGACTTCTGAGAAGGTAGAAATACTGGAGCAACATGGGGCAATAGAATCTGGCTATGACATCTTTAGTATCTATACACCTCCAACATCTGTTGGATGAAATATGTGTTGAGGTCTGTGTGTAAAATGGGTCTGCCAGATGGTCTGTCTTAGCAACAGCTTCAATTAGAAAATGAGTGGAAGTATAATTAGCCGTGGTTGATTTACGTTCTTCTGTAGAGATAGGAATTGTAGAACAAGAAGGGATGCAAAGAATGTCTGGGTTTTCTAGCGGTATGGTTTTAATTTATTTCATAATTTGAATTATTGTGAAAGCTACATTAATATTTAAACATTATTTATAAAATAACATGAATACTCACCAGTTACAAAAAAACATTCACAAATCGCTTAAAAACTATTTTAAACACGCAACCACGTGCTCCTGACCAAAAATTCTATACAAAAGAATGAGATACGCTTTATTTGCACTACAAAACGGCGGCCTGAGATAACGCGTATTGTTTCAAACGTCCTATATCTTTTTTTCCTATATAGATATTGCAAAGTAAAAAACGAGATAGATGTTGTTTTGATCACTCTACCTGAATCGCAAAAAACCGTTGGTTGGCCAAATTTTGACTTACGCTTGATTAGAATTAGGACGACGATATGATTTTTTTATATTTCCCTGTTCCGACTGATTTGATTTGTGATCTTAACTCACTCAGTGCTTCCTTTATGAATGCAAATTGATCTATTTAGGTACTGGCATTCCTATCATATTTTGTGCTGAATTTAGGTAGGATTTTAAGTGCTGGTTTTCTTCGTGAATAATTTCTTCTTTTATTATGTTATTGATAATGGTTTTTCAAGGTGCGTTAGATTTTGCATTCTTATAGTTATATATCGTCAACGTACGAAACTACGAAGTTGGATTGGATTTAGTTTTTCAAGAAATGAAATGCGAACGCATATTTTCCCCACCTTGTTTTTTTTTGTGTTTGTGTTCTTTTTTTTTGCGTCATGTTTACCGCAAATAAAGGTTTTTTCTTTCTTTCTTTTGAAATAGGTATCAATCAGTATTTAGGTAATAATCAACTTTAAGTTTCGGGAATAAAAGTCGCACTGACATGTTCTGCTTGCCTACCCTGAACAAATGTGGAAACATTTATACCTAGAGATAACCTAACCTAAGATTCTAGATTTTTTTGAGTTTTTATCTAGACGGTCAATGATAAAACAGTTCCATAACTGAATAAGCCGACTTTTATATGGAGATCCATTCATATTTTTAATCACCAACCAAGTGACTGAAACGAAAATCGTACGATACATTTCCATAACTCTGGCCAGTAATAAATATTCCAGTATTTTTGCCCTGAATAAGCGATCTTTCCCATTTACCTGACAGGTATAAGCGTTCGTCCCTGTTTAAATCACGTGGACAACCCCTACGATTACGGATAACAAATTATTCGCAATTATTCCGTGTCCCATCATGAAATATGCGCATACATTTAAGAATTTACGATTCAAACTATTCTATATGAGAAAACGTATGACTCATCATACATGAGCATTAATACCCCCTATTTGTCAACGTCCCCTTTAATATCAGCAAGCAATTTTCCAAGAGGATTGTGACCTTTGCATTTCTCAGCCGAGTGCATAACTTGTTCTATCTTCTAACAATAACCAACCTTATAGATATCGTATTAAGGCAGATTTTATTGTGTTGAGGTGTGTCGAGTGAACGTTTCACGGCCACTGCACTGCCTGGACGGTCAGCGTGCTAATCGATATCCAAGGAACAGATGCTTTAACTTATAAATTATACGCGGATAGTCACAAGGGCTCGTTTGTTGGCCGATTAGCTCTGGTTTATTTTCAGATTGCTACGAAAGGTAGCGGTGTTACATCGATAGTTTCATAAATGATCAATGTTTTTATTTCTGTGAATAGGTTTATAATTTAAAACTAGATAAGTTCCAGGTTTCCTATCAGACTACTCTAAGATGTAAGAAAGAAACAAGCTTAGAGGTCACTCTTTTAAAGTCCAGACATAATCTTGGTTAGATTTTGGGATGACCATGGACCTGTCCAGTCAGTGCACGTATTTTTCAGTAGGTAATCGTGTGTCCAACCTTTTATTAGGTGTGTAAAAAAATTATGTCTCGACGTGTAATTCGCAAAACGCTTGTCAAATAAGCTAAAAGCATGGATAATGGAGTATTTAAGGATATTTTTGTTACTTAACGCTCATAAAAATTCAACAATTCCAAGAAAACCCTTTTCCGGCTAGCCACCTCTAGTTAACTAGCAGTGTTCTGTGTGTCGAGCATTTCAAAGCATTTATTTGCGCGAAAGACCGATCTCATCTCTATATGAGCTATATAATAATATGTTCTATGTTAGAAGGTTTAGTTTCCGCGTTTAGTCCTTCAGACGAACCATTGTGCGTGACCCATAGCGGCCGTCGGTGGTTATTCAGCCCACCACCTTCCAAAAGTTAATAACGTCTCCCAGTCTGCCCAGAATATCGGTGAAGGATCTGGATACCCCGAGGGTTTCTGTCCTAATCTGGGTGACGCCTGTATATTCGAAGAGCATGTGCGCAACGGTATCCTCCACCTCCATGCAGGCCCTGCACAGAGGGCTGTCCGTTATCCCTTTTGTATGAACATTTTTGTTTAGCGAGCAGTGTCCCGTGATGGTCCCAGTCACCAGGCGCAGACCATTCCTGTCCAGGCGCAATAACCGCCTGGTCAGCCTACCATCTAAGGATGGCATTGCCTCTCTGGACTGCCTGCACCCTGGTGTCGAGGTCCACCAGCTTGCGTGTTGGGTGAACTTCTGTAGCCACCTGCGTAGTTGGTTGAAGGGGATGGGTATGATAGGCTCGGGACCACAGACTGACGCGCTGGATGCTCTCCTTGCTAGTTCGTCAGCTGCGTCGTTACCCAGAGATCCGCTGTGTTCTTTTATCCATTGCAGTGTCCGTAATTCTCCTGGCTTCTATGGCGTACGCCGCTTGTATGATACCCACACACTCCGCCTGGTAGACGGTGTTGAACATTCCCAGCGGGCAGGATATATTTATGTTTAGGTCGCTTGAGAAAACTCCGACCCCGGTTCCGGAGTCGGTCTTTGATCCGTCGGTGTATACTCTCATCTCTATCGGGCCTGAGTATTCACATTGTTCTTCTGTGAGTATAATGTTGTAGTGCTTTTGAAAATAGCGTAGTTTCGGGGCTTTGTCGCAGGGTGCTGCTTTCATCGGCTGTCGTTTGATCGCATCCTCCTTTATACGTATGTGCTTGACTCTAGAGTCTTTGCTCAGGGTTCCCGTTATGTTGAGCCTGAGGGTGGCCAGGGCCGCCTTTTCTCGCAAGATGAGGTGTAGAAGCGGCAGCCCAAGCATTGCCTGTAGGGCGGCAGTAGGTGTGGTTCTCATGCAGCTAGTGATTGCTACACAAGCATACCTCTGCAGTTTTCGAGATTTTTTTGGGCTGTGCACAGGTCTGTTCTGGGCCACTAGACTAGTGAGCCGTAAGTGATAATTGGACGGATGACTGTGTTGTAGCCAGTAAGTGACTTTGGAGCTCATTCCCCAGTTCCTGCCGAGCAATCGCTTGCACTGTCACAGTGATATACTGGTTTTTGTAGTGACATAGTTGGTATGTTTTGCCCAGTTGAGCTGTTTGTCCAAATATATGCCCAGGTATTTGGTTTCAGTTGATAGGCTTAGGGTGGTTCCAAAGAAGCCTGGTAGTTGTAGTGTCGTCAGTTTCCTCTTTTTTGTGAAGAGAATTAACTCGGTTTTTGAGGGGTTCACTGCGAGTTTATTGCACCGGTCCTCTACTATTCTCATGGCTTGACGCATGAGGTTGCATAGGGTATTTTCATGAGTAACATTTATGGGTGCTATATAATAATAATGAGTGACCCAGTTGCCTCCGGTGAAGTTGTTATGCATGGAAACTAACAAATTAGATGTAACTATTGAATGCTTGAAGTGCTATAATATTGACATAACAATACGTCTGTAATCCCCGAAGCGTAAAGCAGAACCTATACACTTTTCATCCACTTCTCGCCGTTTAAATTTTATGCAAGTAAGATAATATTTATAGATATATATAATATTGGCTCAAATATGTCACACCAGATCGGCGAATGCATTAATTATTTTTTAGTTATTGGCACTTTGGAACTTTCTCAGAATCATCAGATTTCATTAGTCGATAACTTGGTCGATATACAGCATGCGGGGACTTTCCGCAGGCGGGGTAGTGACTAATGAAAGTCATAAGTCGTAGCGGCCAATTAAATTCGGTTAAAAGCATGCAGAGACTCACACTCAATAAAAAGTACCAATAAAAATAGTGTGTCAATTTGATAAACAATTAATTTCCTTGCCGTGTTCAATTCGTTGTAACTCCTTTATTAATACGAAAGCTTTTGTCGCAGATTGCTACCCATTCCTGTTATTCCTTATTCTCTTAACAACATTAACTTCATTCCCATCTCGTTTAATATTACTAAGTGATTGATAATGATACCGCAGAAGGCCGCTATGATGTAATAATGAGGCGCAAACAATTAAGTTGATAACATACGGCCTGTTATTATAATCCACTTTAGAGACCCACCCCTGTTTAGACGAACGAAGCACCTATCGATTTCATAAATGAGTTTTCCAAATATCCATTATTAATTAGGTAGGTGCTGTATTTTGTTATCAGTTGAATGGTAATTGGTAAACCAAACTAGTTGGAACAGATATCAGGGATTTTTATGTTGATTTGAAGTAGGATTCTGTGGAATACCAATTCCTTCACTCACCTTTTGGCCAATTTAGAATCAGATTTTTTCACACAAATTTTTTTTTTTCTTAGCTCTAGTTAGTAGTGTCTCAAGACAAAAATCTTTGACCAGTGCATGTTGCCAGTGATGACTTTTGGCACTGAAACGTGGTTGCTCACAATGGGCCTTATTAGAAGGCTAAAAAGGGCTATGCCTGGAGTTTTCCTACGTGATCGAATTAGAAATGATGATGAGAACCAAGGGAACCGACATAGCCTGGAGAATTGTCAAACTAAACATTGCTCGCAGAACAGATGGCCGATGGGGCGAAAGGTTCTGGAGTGGCGACCGCGTACCGGAAGATGTAGCGTTAGAAGGCCTTTTTTTTATCCGGGTTGCAAAATCCTCATGGATTTCCTCCGGCCTGGGGCGGACGGAGGGGTCTGCCAGACTTTTCCTAACAAAAAACCACCCCGGTGTTCTATCTCACACCTACGCCGGGGATCGCGGGAACGTACGATTATTCCGCAACCCCCGACTGGTACCGTCGGCCCGCTTCAGCGGGCCTCCTCAGGTCGGGGGGAGGAGTGAGGTGTTTAAAACCCCCCGCGACGTCTAAGAGGGGCGCGCGTGAAACAAAACGCGCCGCCACCTCGGGTCCTGATGTATGGGGGGGACGTCTCCGGATCCGTCGCCCCTGGATATCCGCCCTCCGCCGATGCCCGGTGCGCCTGCTACGGGCCGGGTGAGAGCATGAGATCTCTCTCTCCCTTTCTGCAGCCTCCTTCTGCGAGACAACTGTTTCACAGAAGGATACCACCGTGTCCCAGAACTCCTCGCTGCCGACCATCGCATTCACTAAGGCCAGCAGCGACAGGTCACTGCCTACTCCTGAGACTCATCTCAAGAGTAGGCAGTGACCTGTCACTATCGTCGGTGGTGACACCAGGCGTCCGGCTCCTGTTTATGCGATACAGATACTTCCCGAAGCAACCATGCCCCGAGAGCACCTGTGTCACCCGAAAAAACAGGGAGCCGTGCCTCCTCCTGAGCCAGAGATCGAGCACCAGCCGGAGCGTTAGAAGGCCTCCCACAAGGTGGAGACCGATGACCTTGTGAAAGCCGCAGAAATCCGCTGGATGCGGGAAGCACAGAACCGGTCGAAGTGTCGGTGCTTGGGAATGGCCTATGTCCAGTAGCGGATGTGTATCGGCTAAAATGATGATGATGATGATGCTTTAGTCAGTTGTTTCATAAGCTTTAGTTTCTCAAAAATATGGTGAAAGGTCACACGATAAACTCAGGTACGCACGGGCGATTTTTTCCCGCGGCGATTAGTTTTCGCGTACTGGATTTTCAACGCACTGCTTAGCGCCGAAAGTTGGAAATCGACAAAGTTTGTTTTCGACGCCTTGGGATAAACTCAGTGGGATTCTCAATGCTCGGCTCAAGACCGAGAGTTGAAAATCTAGTGCGTGATAAAATCCCGCCGCGATATTTTTACGTCCGCGTGGCTCTCTAAATACAGACGTTTTTTGACACCTTAATGTCAATACTGGTGAAAATTACAGATTTGACAGCCGTTATAATAGGACCGAACCGGTATTTTAGGAAGTCGTAGTTTAGAGAGTAGGTAGGTTATATTTGCTATTGAAAAGTCAGTTTAGATCCAGAAGTTTTGGGTGCCAAAAGTCACCTTTGTACTCCTTAGGGTTGACAAGTACAAGACAAAACACGTTCCTTTCCATTAGCTAGAGACTTTTCCTCTGCAAATTGTAACCAAAAAATAAAGGGCAAATAATTGCGCACGAGTGAGGTAATTTACCGGTCTGTCTTTTAATTAACTCCACGGTACAATTTATTTGGTATCTAAATAAACTGGCATTGCAAGAAAGTAAAGAAATAAGAAATTACATAATTGGATATCGTTGGTCCCGTGGTGTCAATTCCGGTGGCGGAGGAAAGTCCTTAGGCCGTTTGTTCCCTGGCGCTCCAAGTATGAAGCCTATGCCTAAAAAGGCGCCGAACAGAGATTAGCGACTGCCTATCTGACCTCCACAACCCAGTCACTACATAACACGATACCCCTGGGAAAGACATCATCAGAACTTCGGGTTAACTACCCGTAACGACTGTCAAAGTTCTATGAATAAAAGCGATGAAACTATTCATTCACAATTAATGCGGACGTGGTAGAGACATTGAATGTTATCATGAGGGCTCGAAACGCTTTGCGAAATCAGATTTTTGTTGATATCAGAATATCTTGACATACATAAACTCACGCTTTTTTCCCATGGGCTACCCCATAGGAAAAAAGCGTAGGAAATACAGAATTCCACCTGCTACGATCCTTACATACTTACTCATTTTGCGTATAAGTTCATATAATTATCTGGTCATATACGCACGCCAGTTGCAAGTACTACGCACCAATATCTTGACAATGTCAGCAATCAACACGCTGTCTAAAATCAAAATTGTCACGTGGGCAAAGCGGGTACTTACAGCTATACTCCATTTATAATAGCATTAGACAGAAGTTAAAAAAGGTTATTTTTGATGCACACTTTATAACAAAAGTACAATAAACTTGTTATAGTTACGATTGACGCCAAATCGATTAAAATGAATTTATATATCAGCTATCACACTTAATTGTAATCATTTAAAAAAACAACCATATGAAATTAAGTGGCTTTCATTTAGATATATTATTTCATTCCATTTTAAAATTACAGTGCCTATGCTAAAAACCTAAAAGAAGCAGGAGTCAACAATACTGCAACGCTTTTTGTTTCACTATAATCCTACCAAATCTAAAATGTTACTTAATCACTTCATAAGCCGTGACAGCCGGGGATTTCTAATTTTACTGGTTTATGTCGTCTGTGAAATTGACTTGACAATGTTCTAAGATTGTCATGTATGTCATTTACTTGTGAATACTTTGTTTGTTATTGTTTAATTTTCGTGATTTTGTTGTTATTTATTAAAATAATTAATAATATTTAGTTATTGCTTTGTTATTGTATTGTTATCAGTGTTGTCATTGGGTTGTTTGTACAAAACGTTACTTTTTTTTTGAGCTATGAGTGATCCCGGTGTGGGACTGAGTGGCTTACAATATATAAGTGCTGAGTCTGACCAAAGCCAACGGCGAAAAAAACGTGGTCCAAAAGTTGACTCCGACGAAATAATAATGTTTCCCAAAAAAAAGAGAACGCTGCGTGCTGTAGAAAAATAACCTGTGATAAATATTTTTAAGCAATTGGAGTCCTGGCCTGCAGATACTCCTCATTATAAGACTGAGATGATAAACAAAATCGCAGAAGTTGCCGGTAAGGATGATTCATAAAATTATTACTATAAAAATATTTGAAACTAACATGCATTGTGATAAAATGTATTATACTTTAGAAACTCCGCACATGATTTTATTATTTACAGGCGTATCTCGGGCTACTCTGTCCAATATTCTCAAAGAGTACAACATAAAAAGTTGCCTGCAATCTCCCCATCCCCAACAGAAGCACATGAAACGTGATGATTTTGATGACATCACATTTAGTGGAATATGCAGGAAAATTCATTCCTTCTTCGTTATTAATGAGTTGCCCACCTTGGACAAGATGCTGGAAGCAGTTAACAGTGACGAGTCTCTGCCAGATTTTAAAAAAAGCAGTCTGTATAAAATAATTAAATAAACATTAAAGTTCACATAAATCAAACGGAGCAGAAAAAGTGCAACAGGCAGGAGATCGTCCTTTGGAGACTAAAATATCTTCATGAAATAAAAAGGCTAAGGAATAAAGGAAGGAAAATATATTATTATTTAGATGACACTTGGCTAAATGAAGGTACAGTGCTTCTAAATTTCTTAACAGCTATTTATGCACTAAGCAGTGTATGACCTCTTGAATTCAATAACATTATAATTAATTATACAGTTAAACATTATTTCATAAAATTGGTTCGTGAAATGAATGGTATTTATATTAATAACCTTTTATCTTACAAACAGGTCACACGAAAAGCCTAATATGGCATGACACTAATAATAAGTCTTCAAAAGAAGCACATTGGGAAGGTCTATCTGCTGGTTTAAAAAATCCAACTTATAATCGGTCATACTGGTATTTATTTTATGGACTGTCCTCGCCATAAAAAAATGAACACCCCATTGTTATTGACTATTAATTAAGTAATACATATTATATTGTATTATGAATTAACGCATGCAAAGCGAACTTTTGAAGTTATAAATTTTGTTATAGTATTTATCTATGACCTATTTCCGGCAGTGAAATTATATAGGGGGTACGGAATAATTGACTTGTATTAATTTTATTTCACAGGGTTTGTGAAGGGTTTTTAATGGATGCTGCATTAATACTTGATGCAAAGAAAGGTGATGAAGATGACCACTCCGAAATGGACGCCTTCAACTTTAATAATAATTATTATTTATTTATTTACACTTCAAGACACAATCATCTGTGTAGCCCTGACTCTTGTACTAGGATTTCCTGTTTCATAAGAGCCAGACCTCTCAATTTACAGGGAATATGTTATAGAAGCGCGATAGACAAAAGTGAAAATGGTTCAAGTTAATTTTGTCAAAAATTGAGAGTGGCGCTGTAATTGTTATGGACAATGCGCTATACCACTCAAAAACATTGGAGAAGCTGCCAACCACAGCTACACGAAAGGCAGATATACAGGAATGGTTTAAAAGCAAAAATATTCCTTTTGAGGAAAAAGATCTTAGGGCAACTTTATTAGAAAAAGCAAAAATACAAAGACATTTATACCAAAAGTTTGTTGTAGATGAGATGGCTAGAGAGAAGGGTATTTCAGTATTGCGCCTCCCACCCTACCACTGCGAGTTCAACCCTATAGAATTAATATGGGCTCAAATGATGGGGTATGTGGCTCAACATAACAAAACGTTCAAATTAGACAAGGAGAAACAATTTCTCCCACAAGATCTGGATAGTATTACGCTAGAACGATGGCAGTCTTGCGTTGCTCATGCAATTAAAGAAGAGGAAAAGTTAAAGCATAATGAATGATGTGGTAGAAAGATTTATTATTAGGTAACGTCGGTGAAACTTCTTCATCTTTATTCTCTGATGATAGTGACTAAATTATATGATGAAGACGAAGAAGTTACACCAACTATTGTGTGTTGAAAGTTGTTGTTTTAAATAAAATATTGTAAAAAAAAGACTTTTATTTCCTTTAATCTTAATTAAATTTAAATCATCACGACGTAATCGTTTGTTTCATTCATTCGTTTCGTTGTAAGTAATGTGTGATGAAGATGTTATTACGACCTATTTATCAAAGTTATGTTAAAACATTTTTAGTTTAATTGTTTAAACTTTTAACTTTGAATAAAATGTTGCGCACTCCTGCTTCTACGAGCCTCTTTTTTCTAATGCTATAGTAAATGGAGTATAGTAACACAAATTTACATTAGAACACGTCAGTAAAACCATCTAGATAGTACTTTTTATTTATCGTCAAGTTCAAACGACTTAGGAACTTTTTACTTGACCCGGTAAACGTAGTATCCTTGAGAATTATGATTGGGCAGTTAGAGTAGCCTTGGGGAGCAACGTAAATTACTCTTGACATTGAACGCGTTTACGATGACTGGCGGTCGTTTTAATGTTACTGGGAACTATCGACGATGTTGATGTCGTGATAACAGAAATATTTGATCTACTGGCACAGAAATTGACTCCCCAGAATTACTGTGGTGGAGTAGAACTAATACAAATACATGGGTTACACTCCTTTAAAAAAATATTATCTCGTGACTGAGAAGGAATTATGAAAAATGGCTCAACAGCGACTTCGGTAAGTGTGTCTAGAATGTTCTAATTTATAAAGTTTCATATTGAGACACGAAGCAACAAAATACGATCTAGAGGAATGTGGCTGTTTTTCTTCAGGATTAATTTTGTTGCTTCATGTCTCAATATGAAAGTTTATAAAAGGTATATACAAAGGTTAAGGTTTCAAAGATTTGTAAAGGTAGGTACATTCTAGACGTTTTTCATAATTCCTTCACAGTCACGACATAATATTTTTTTAAAGGAGTATCGCTAGTGGACCCTTGTACGCAGGGCTTGTTAACGTTACCAAATAACAAAATAATAACCGTTACGTAACGTTAAATTTCAATTTTATACCTACTAACGTTACAAAAATTTAACGTTACTTGATAACATTACCAGTAATATAAAGTTAATTAACATTAACAAAAATACGATAACTAACATTAATTTAGCTACGTTGCCGTTATGTTGGTAAGAATCAGGCAGATTCAGGCTACATTTTGATCGGCACGTCATCAGAGAGGCGCGAGGGTAGGCTCCCGCCGCGCCGCACGCCTCAGGCCCCACTACTTACATCTCACCCGTTTAAAATAACGATAAAATTAATAGTCGCATAAATAACGTTAAAGCGATTACCGTTATTTTAATAATAACGTTAACTCTGTCAATACAAGGTAACGTTACGATAATGTACCGGTATTTAAAGCCCTGCTTGTACGCCCTCTTAATATTAGAACTGATTTCAAGCTACAGCAATCATAGATCTGCTACTTAAGAGCTCTGTTCTGATATTTAAGCCAGCAACCACACGGTACAATATATTTTGGATATGTACCCTTAAACTGAGACTGCAGCAATGCCGTTCAGTGTTCAGTTGCAAAAAGTAGGACATCTCTGGACTAACCCTCTTTCAGGAAACTGTCATTTTCAAGGTTTTATTGTACTGCCAAAGTTTTCAAAGTATGACTACCTCAGCGCTAAAATTTTCCAATGAAAATTAACTTCGAGGAAACTCGCCAGTGAAACCACCCTTATTCTTGGTTTAATAAAATAAAAAGTGAATTGCGCTTTGTGACATTTATGATTATTACCTACAGTTGTTAATTTTGCGCACAAATTGGTATTCTACTTAATGACTGAAATTCCTTTAATCCTCAAATTTAGTATAATAGACCTCGAAGGGAAGTGTTTTCAGCGACGATTAATTTTAATGCTGTAATAAATTGTTACCACAGCGAGCATTTTTCAATCTAGAATTACCTTTTTGGTTTTATTACTCATGATTTATACCTAAAACCATGCAATCTTTTACATCGTGGGGAATTTTATAACTAAATAAGTCCTATGCATATAGGAACCTACTGGGGATGCCCTAAAAGGACATAACAACAGACGATAGAACATTTTTGGACTAGTAGACTGTAGATTTGTTGACAATTTTCTGTTTTGTTAATAAATAAATAAATTTTGTAAAAAATACAATAATAACAATATCATGTTCAGCTTATATGTTTTACTTATATTATGTTTATTTCTGTGCAATAATAATATTTCATGCTATTTCTTTAATTTGTAAAAAAAAAACAAAGTTGCGCAAATAACTCACCGCGAGTGAATTTTGCATGACTGCAGCCTTAAGGGTACATATCCAAAATATATTGTACCGTGTGGTTGCTGTGAAACTACAAGCACAAAATCGCAATTAAATTTTACAGAAGACTACACTCCATACTCCATTTGAAATAAGATTAGACATTTAAAGAAACCTTTTTTACAGTCCGCTCAACCGATTTTGACTTCTATTCCGTAGGGATAAGGTAGGTAGGTATACAAAGTATTGTATACTTTGTATACCTACATCAATTATATCATTACATGTGAAGACGGTGTACCCAGAATAAAATTATTATACTAGAACTGGTAAAAACAATTAAAAATGAAGCAATGACGGATAAAAATAATTATGTTTTAGATACATGGTGCTCACACATTTACAAATATTGTTAGAGTAGATGATTTTACTAAACTTTTTACAAATAAAAAGACAATGTGCGAGTTAAACTTATCAGAGAGTGTAAAATTAATGTCATAAAAATTAATCATTATACAATTAAACTAGCAACCTATTTGATTTTGTCTATACCCAAAGTCTCTAATTCAGATAATTTATGTAAACAAAGTAATGTCACTGTCGAAATGACAGGACAGTTGTACAAAACATTTTATCATAATTTTTATTTTGTAAATAATCATCGATATAATTAAATTGAATTATTGGTATGATTATTTTTTAATTATTATTTCTTAAAATCAGTACTTAAAAGAAAATGGAACCTCTTTTTCGCCATTTTCTGTGAATTACCATTACGAAGATATTTTTTTGTTGTGTTATCCCCTTTGTTTACATAAATTATCTGAATTTGAGACTTTGGGTATAGCTAGACTCTACATTGTCCCATTGAGCAGGATCAGCATGTTTCTAAGCATTCTTATCTTGGATATAATCCTCTAATTTGTATAAAGCTTGTTTACAAAGTGTACTTTAAATAACATTTTAAATTTTATTTCATTTAATTGCAATATAGCATAAGGTATTTTGTTGTAACATTTAACACAGTACCCCATAAAAGATGTACTTACTTTACATAATCTGAAAAATAGTTGATCTATTTTACCTTTATTTCTAGTATTAAAATTATGTCTATTACTTATTTTATTAAAAAGATGTAGGTTTTTTCTTACATATTATAATATTTTCATAAATGAATTGGTAAGGCACCGTCATAACATTAATGTGTTATTACTTTAAAGATGCTAAAATCTTTGAATATTGTTTGCCAATACAGCTAATGCAGAATTCACCAGGGCCCCGACATTTTCACAGATGTCAAAGTCAATGAGGCTAAAAACATTCACCGTTGGCCTGAGTAACCCAATTATCTTCCATTTTAATGTTCGAACCGACTTCTTAGGCTCCGCACAAACGGGCCACCGACCAGAGCCACCGGTGGCTGGCGACAAGTTGTTTACAAGATGTTGAACACGTTTTGTATGGAATCGCCGCACACGTGTAGCGAGTGGCAGTGTCCGCGACATGTCACTGGTGCGCGGTGGCAGCCACTCGCTACTTAAAAACGCCGACACTCAACACTCGTACGCTGCTGCATGAGCGTCTCGGAATCCATTGTGAGACTGTACAGCAGAAGTGTTACAAATTGAAGCGGCCACCGACTACTAGTAGTGTTCACCGACCACTCGTGGCAGCCACCGACCACCTTCGTTTGCGCGGTACCAAAGGACGTGGCGCGCGAGAGCCACCGGTGGCTGTGGTCGGTGGTCCGTTTGCGCGGAGCCTTAAATTAAATTACAAAGTTCTTCATTTGGTTTTGTAAACTGAATTATCAGGGAAAATATTACAACTTTTACCTGAATTAAGAAGTTTATTTCAGTTGTTTTTGGGGGATAAGTAAAAACATATTTTTTTCTTTAACAACCTGTTGATTTCAAGTATGTAGGTAAAACAAAATTTATTATAACTTTCCGCACTTGTTATATAGACTTATAACCATTTTTTAAGTAACACATGTTTTCTTGTTTTAGATTGGGTAGGTATTTATTTTCTTATAATATATTGTTTTCCTTCCTACGGCGGCGTTTATCCCGTACGTATGTAAATATGTCTAGTTTGCGGTTAAACTTGCGTTATTAAAAGATTTGTTTTAGCTTTGCCTAAATGGTGGCTTCTACTCCTACTCATTCTCTGTGCACGCGGCTCGGTTGTGGAATTCACTGCCACCTAACATTAGGGACTGCCAAACTGTTGCAGCCTTTAAAAGAAGAGTAAAGGATCACTATCTTTCTACTTCGTCATAGTTGCATATTATTATGTATTTATTATTTTCCACTACATTGTAGTTCTAAGTATATATTTGAGTGATATTTATTTTAGAAGTATGTATGTAAGTATATTCTCTTATTGTATGTTTATAAGTATTTATACTAGTGTATAGCTATTTTGATTTTATGTATATTTTTTTTATTTCATTTTTTCTCTTCTACACTTACACACGTTGTCTACATCTCTATATCTACTTTCCTATCGCAGGTATGCTGGAAGAGATTTCATTAGAAATAAGCATCACCTTTGTACGTATTTTTCTGTTCCTTTCTGTTTATATGTGTGTACATAAATTGTTAAATAAATAAATGGTGCCTAATATACATATTATTAAAATGGTTAGCGGCTATGAAATCACGTTTACGTTCATAGAAGTTCCGCTAACGGCTTTGAAGAAACTTTTAAATGGTAAAGAAATTAAGACTCTTAAAGCCAAATTCAATAAATTTCCTATTGAGATAGTTGAATCAAAAAAAAATTGCTTAGCACTATTATCACGGTGATTATGACGTGGTTGTTTTTTATTTGATTATTAATATTAAAGTATACATACAGTAAGTATAAGTACATACAGTAATAGTCCTCCAGACCGAATTTCGGCCATGGCGACCAATCTCAGCGGAGACCAGTCTTCGGCGCGGGAGATACCTATATGTGCGCAGAATGTTGCACTCTCTCTTCCTTCACTCTCATAGTCCGATGGGATGGCAATCCGAGACGACCGGAGAGAGATCAGGCGCACGGCCAATGGCTTAACGTAGCAAATTTTAGATTATACTCAAACTGAAATGCTTTTAAGTATAAAAAACTAAAACATTTTTTTTTTTGTCGATGTGAAGGTACGGTATATATTTCTTTCTTTCCTTTTCATTTAATTTGATTTTCTTTTCTTTTCTAATTTGTAGTTTTAGATAATGTACCGTGTGATGCCGGACGTAAAGAATAGCACCATCCCATTTCCTCCCGTGGGTGTCGTAAAAGGCGACCAAGGGACTTACTAGAGAATGGGCAGCAGCGTTCTCAATGCATTTTTAACACCATACTGCGATCGCCAACCCGCCTGCCAAGCGTGGCGATTAAGGCAAACCGCAATTGGGGGAGGCTTATGTCCAGCAGTGGACGCCTTTCGGCTGAAATTATGATGATGAGATAATGTAGTGTAGATGCTATAATATTTCTCATTGTGTGTTTCGAAATTTTTATTTAATGTATTTAATGTAAAAGTGTTGGAAATCAATTCCTATAATAGGCTACAAGGTTGTCTATGTAAGTCCAGCATTCTAAAAACCACTAACTCCCTAAATACAAGCTTGACATAGTTTGGGAGTTGGTAGATCATCAATTGTGAGCTGCTGTACAACCATCAACTTTATTAAATTGAGTACATAGATTAAGTTTTTGTTGTACTTTGAGAGTGAAATAAATTATTATTACTACATATTATAAAACAAAGTCCTTCGCCGCGTCTGTATGTCTGTCTGTCTGTTCGCGATAAACTCAGAAACTACTGCACCGATTTTCATGCTGTTTTTACCAATGGATAGCGTGGTTCTCGAGAAAGGTGTTAGTATATAATTTGTTAAGTTTTTGTATACATTTTTGTATACATTAACGATATTCGTTGGAGGTGTCGGAAAAAAATTTAAATGTTGCTGGTGTTTTAGTATATTGTGATTTCTTACGACTTCCACGCGAATGAAGTCGCGGGCAGAAGCTAGTATTATTATAATTTGTATGTGTTTTCCGAGGCACGGGGGTTTAACATCGCCAAATTCCGAACTCCGGGCTATTACTAAGAAATTCCTAATGGAAAAACACGTTGCTCGACTCGGGAATCGAACCCAGGACCCTACACTCGGTAGTAGGCCTATAGGTACTCAGCAATAGGTGGAACAAGGCTGTCAATGATGATGATGAACATATAAATACCCCAAACTTTATTATATTTCAGTAGCCAAAAATATGAAAAGAATTTGAAGTAGGTAGCTAAGGGCTGCCTAAAGGGTCTTTAAGATCAAGGGAAGTGAATGATTTCACCCTCCACGCAATGTATATTATATCCAGAGGTCTATAATACTCGTTTATTAAAGAAATCTCAAGGGCACGTTTCCTCAAAGATCTTGAAAAAATCCGCGGCGCTCTTTAGGAAAACCGGGCGCAAAAAACATCAGCACTGAAATGTAAGGATAAAGAGTTTTCATAGCGATGTTTTATAATGTATTAGGATTGTTTACTTTATATTCAGTGCGATTTATTTCGTCAATTACCTCACATGATTATTTGTTCGTTTGTAAATTTTTATTTTATTTTTTTATTCTACTATGAGTTTGCTCTTGACTTTAGTCTAGGTGTGGATGACAGAGACAAAGTCTACGATGGAGTGAGCTTACCCAGAATAAGCCAGTTCACTCTCACTTTGAATAGATTAGGGTTGTATGCGTTCGGAAACACAGACGCAGGCACAGAGTTCCACTCCTTTGCAGTGCGCATTATAAAAGACGTTTGAAAACGCTTAGTGCGAGTTGGTGGAATATCAACTAGGTAGGGGTGGTAACTTGCAGTGCGTCTAGATGTCCGATGGTAGAAGGGGGCCGGTGGAATGAGGTCGTGGAGTTCAGGTGCACACTCACCGAAGTACAATCTGTAGAAGACCGACAAGCAGGCAACCTTGCGGCGATGAGCCAAGCTGTGAAGCTTGGCATCCACCAGTTTTACGTCGCCAATGAGCCTCTTAGCTCTGCGTTCCACCGAGTATAAAAATAAATATATATATAAATTAATACATTTTGGTTGCATCTTTGTAAATTATTAGTTAAGGATAAGGTTGACTGGTAGAAAATGCCTATGGCATTAAGTCCGCCTCTGTGCATTTTTTTTTGTGCTGAAGTATTAAATAAATAAATAAATAATAAAGTTTGGCTTTTTCTAACAATTATTGAAAATAAAATCTTTAACAAAGTTCACACCGACCATGATTTCTACCTACATAGACAAGATTTTATTATAATAAAAACATACCTTTACGTTTTTCCACTGCGAAATGTAATAGAAGACACCGACAACTGCAAACCTCATTTCCAAAAAACATAAAATACTAATATTGCGTACTTCTGAAAGAAGAAAGAAAATACGTTTATTTGCGGTAAACATGACGCAAAAAAAAGAACATAAACACAAAAGAAATAAGAATATTATTGGGGAAAATGCGTCACATCCACGCAAAACGGCTATCGCTCAGCATTATGCTGCGACCCTATGCGAGACAGAGCCCCAGCGCTGGTTTTCAGCGACAGCCGGCGTTGACGTAATGACGTCGTCCGGTGCAGCAAACAATTATTAAGACGCTGTACCAGTACAGCGTACTTAAAGAAAATTAATATAATTTAATTTAAAATGTGCTAGAATATAAAACAAGAATATAAAAATAAAAATAAAAAAACAAAGGTACATGCTATGAGAATTATTCTTCTAAAATGTAGATATGCTAATTTGTTCGAAATTACCCACAGTTTTACACGACAACAGAAAATATACAGTCAAAATAATTATTACGTCATAAAAATAGGTTAAACTTACCAAGATCTAAGGTAAAAAGGCACTCAACAAGTCCACTAGTCATGTCAATTAAAATATATAATAAACTAACTTTTGCGCGGCTTCGCCCTCGTAGATATCGGTTATCGCGTAAAAAAGTAGCCTATGTCCTTCTACATATCCCAGGCTATATCTCTGCCAAATTTCGTGACGATTAGTTCAGCGGACAGACAGACAGAGTTACTTTCACATTTATAATGTTAAGTATGGATTACCAGATTTTTTTTAAGAAGAACAAATATTTTATACATGCATAAATAAATTAAGAAAATATATATTATCTTAATGCTCTTTGTTTAGTATTGCCATACTAATTTATAATATTCACATCTATCTATCCCTGTCTCACTATCTTATTGTCTCTCTCTCTGGTACAGCCATTCGACATACACACGCTCAGGGCCTCAAGTCTGCTATTACAATAGTGTCAGAATGGTCTCGCCATTGTGAGTATTTGACAGTGTTTGTATGGCAAATCTGTCAAAAACTCACAATGAAGAGACCATTCGGACACTATTGTAATAGCAGACTTGAGGCCCTGTACAATATTATTTAAAACAGTGGAATTAAGCACCCAATGTCATTGTGAAGTGTGTAATAACAAAGTAATATTAAACAGTTTGTGTTTGTGCATATTTGTTTCTATAAAACAACCTGCTGACGTCAACAATACTCATCACTCTTATAATCAATGAATATTTAAATTACATGTTTTATAAAATTAAGTAATTAAAATAAAATAATGTATGTAATCAAATAAAAGCCCTCTTCCTCTCTCCTGCTGTTGCTGTACCCGACAGAGTTCACAATGATAATATTTTCGTAAAAACTTACCACCTAAGTTCACATGTGGATGCAATAAATATATTGAGTTATACATTTCCCTGAAGACTTTTATTTCAAACTACCTTTCCTCCCCTAAATATCGATCATCTACAAATGCTATTTCAGACTTTACTACCTCAAATGAGTTCTGTCCACAACCGAGCCCATTATTCCATACACACATTACCACATATTAATACAGATGGGACACTCCGCAGTTTAGATATGAAGCTGCAAGTACGCGGCGGGCCCATTTCACTGGGCCAATTCAGTAGGACTGCCGCGTGCCACCGGCATAAAAGTTACGCGATAGAACTCTTTCTATAACCAACTGTCTCGGTAGGCAACTTATAGGTGAACATAACTGTAGGTAATAAGCATTGTGCGATAGTAGTGGGTCGTTGTCGAATTTTTGACGGACGAAACGCAACCGTCTCCCCGACGACGAAAACGGTTACAAAAAACGGTCTTCGTTGCAAATGGTTTGAAGACGGACGACGGACGACAAAACTTATTGCGTTTTCGTCGAGTGAAATAGTTGCAGTTTCTTACAACTATTTGCGGTACTACTAGCGGTTTGATCGTCGCATCACGAACGACAGCATTGACAACTGGTAGGTAAGGTAAGGTAATACATTATCGACTGTATTTCATAGTGTTATGTATGTGTACGAGTGCTATGTAGGCGAGCGGGCTGCGCCCCGCTCCTCCCCGCGCCGGGTGGTACCTTCTTTGAATATATCAGTGTGCAACAGACTAGCGAGTTTGATTGACAAGTATCACCGTCCTTCCGCATAAATACTTCCATATATAACACGTGGCGACGAGCGAACTCACAATTATATTAAAATGTCTACGGGAGTGACTTATGGCGTTCTTTCCACTTTTGACCACCAGTCGCAAGAGTGGAATAGTTATAAGTTGCGATTAAATCAGTGGTTTATCGCTAACGACATAACCTCAGAAACGGACAAAGCTACGATCAAACGGAGGGCGATATTGTTAACATCATTATGTGAATCAACGTTCAAGCTTGCTAGTGACCTGGCGTTACCCAACAAGGTGGAAGAATTACGTTACGAGGAAATAGTAAGACTCCTCGACGGGCACTTCACACCAAAAAGGTTCGGTTTTGCAGAGAAGTCAATCTTCTATTCGGCAACACAGCGACCAGGAGAAACGCACACTCAATGGGCGGCCAGGTTAAGAGGATTAGCGACTCACTGTGCGTTCAAGAATTTGGAGGAGGCCTTGCTAGATAAATTTATCATGGGCATGGCGGCAGGACGAGAGCGGGAAAAACTTTTCATGCAGGATCAGCGGGAGCTGACCCTCGCAAAGGCTATCGACTTGGCAGAGAGCATGCGATGCGCTCGCGATGCCTCGTCGCTGGCAGCGTCGGGCATTAGCGGCATCGGCGCAGCAGCCCCGGACGGCGTCTTCAACATTACCAAAAAGGAAAAGTGCAGTGTGTGTGGATTCACTAATCACAAAGCAAATCAGTGTCGTTATAAAACCTATAAGTGTAAAAAGTGCGGAAATAAGGGTCACTTGCAAAAAATGTGCCCAAACGAGGGCAAGGTAAAGTTCGTGAAGGAAGGAACTGTGGACGATGGAGGCGACGACGGTGAGTGTTTTTACAATATTCGGTGCGTGAAGGGGAAACCAATGACGGAACGTGTAATGATCAGTGGTCTAGCTTTAGAGTTCGAAATCGATAGTGGTTCAGCAGTAAGTGTAATCTCAGAAAAAACCTACAACTCGAATTTTAAACGATTACCATTGTCAATCACCAACAAAAAGTTATTTAGTTATACGGGGGAAAATATTAAAACGATCGGTGTTGTTTTATTGCCTGTATCATATCTGGGGCGAACGCATACTATGAATGTATACGTAGTGCGCGCAGGCGGACCGCCGCTGCTTGGCCGCGACTTCATTCGTGGGTTCGACCTTGAGCTTGCGCCTGCGCGTGTGCCTGTACATGCCGTGCTCGACCAAGCGCTAGCAGTATGCGAGTCTAGTAACCATGCGAATATTGACAAGCAACTACTGAACATGTTCCCAAAAGTTTTCTCAGGCCAACTCGGATCGTTTAACAAACATAAAATTGATTTACATTTAAAAACCGACGCTAAACCAATTTTTTTTAAAGCTAGACCGGTACCTTACGCGCTAAAAGAACTGATAGACAGGGAACTTGACCGATTGTTGTTACTAGGCATTTTAAAGCCAGTGGAACATTCAGATTACGCATCGCCAATTGTGCCTGTTTTGAAAAAGAACGGTAGCATCAGATTATGTGCAGATTACTCAGTAACAATCAATAAACAATTAATAATCGACCAATATCCCTTGCCGTCGGTACACGATTTGTTGGCCAAGTTACACGGAGGCGTACACTTCAGTAAAATTGATTTGTCAATGGCATACAACCAATTTATTTTAAATGAGGAATCACAGAAGCTAACCTGCATTAATACGCACCGCGGTCTTTTCAATTTCACTCGTTTAGTGACCAGTTGGCCAGCGCACCCGCCATTTTCCAGCGCGCAATGGAATGTTTGCTATCGGGTATTGAGGGAATCATATTTTTATTAGACGATATCCTAATAACAGGTGCTAATAAAGATCAGCATAAGCAGAGACTCATCACGGTTTTACAACGCTTAGATGATGCCGAATTAACGGTTCAGATAAGTAAATGTGAATTTTATAAAAACGAGATTTCGTATTTAGGGCACGTCATAGATAAACATGGAGTTAGAAAGTCACCAGATAAAGTCAAAGCTATTTTACAAGCTCCTAAGCCAGCAAACGTGTCACAGCTACAGTCGTTTCTAGGCCTAACTAATTATTACCGGAACTTCGTGCCGGACGCGTCATCCGTATTAAGTCCACTATATAATTTATTAAAGAAAAATACAAAGTGGGAATGGACTCGCAATCACGATGACGCGTTTATCCGAATAAAAAACATTTTAGCATCCGATAAGACATTAGCACATTTCGACCCGAACGCTAAGTTAATATTAACTGTAGACGCGTCACCAACAGGGCTAGGAGCAGTACTATCTCAAATAGGTATAGAAGGGTTAGAAAGGCCAATATCATACGCTTCTCGGACGCTGTCCTCAGCGGAAAAGAATTACGCACAAATTCAAAAGGAAGCAACTGCTATAATTTTTGGGGTAAGACGGTATCATCAATACCTATATGGTCGGTCCGAGCCCTTCGTGCTACGAACGGACCATAAACCACTGCTAGCTATATTCGGGCCCCACAAAGGCATTCCCGAAGTGTCCGCCAACCGCCTGCAGAGGTATGCTATATTTCTAGCTGCGTATAACTATACCATTGAGTATATCAGCAGCAAGCATAATAGCGCGGACTATTTATCTCGGGCGTGCGGGGGCAGCGGGGGAGAGAATGGGACGGAGGCGCCGGACGAACTCGCGGACTGCGAGGATCGCGCGACTTATGTCAACTTTGTAGTGGAGGGAGACCTACCGGTGACACTTAATGACATGCGTCGCGAGACGGCTCACGACACTCAGCTGGCCACTGTCAAGCATTATGTAATAAGCGGCTGGCCCAGGAAAATTAATGACGCAGGCTTAAAACCATTTTACAATTGTCGTACACAGTTATCTTACGAAAAGGATATCTTAATGCGTGGACATAAAGTCGTTATTCCCTCATCTTTGCAAGAAAGAGTATGTAGGGAATTACATAGTTCGCATTTCGGGATAGTGAAGATGAAGGCAGAGGCTCGAAAGCGGCTGTGGTTTCCTGGCGTGGACGCGGCGCTGGAGCGCGTAGCGGGTGCTTGTGGCGTATGCTGTGCGCTGCGCCCCGCGCCCCCGCACGCCCCTCTTGCGCCTTGGCCATTGCCACCGCACCCTTTTTACCGAATTCACATAGATTTCTTGGGCCCGTTCCACGATTACATGTTTTTAATTATTGTAGACGCTTATAGTAAATGGGTGGAATGTTACGATGTATCCACAACTTATAATTCAAAGGCGGTTATAAATAAATTGCATGATTTTATGTCGCGATTTGGGGTTCCGCACACGTTGGTGAGTGACAACGGTACATCTTTTACTTCGTTGGAATTTAGGGATTTCTGTAAACTTAACGGTATCGAACATGTCCTATCTCCTGTATATCACCCGGCCAGTAATGGACAAGCCGAGAGTTTTGTGAAAATTATAAAAAAAGGGCTAAAAGGGATTATCTTGGAGGGTTGTAATAAAAAAACAATTCAAGGGAAAATAGCAAAACTTTTATTCGACTATAGGAACTCTAAAAATAGTACCACTGAAAAAACACCCGCGGAGATAGTATTCGGGCGAGCGTTGCGCTCGCGGCTGGATCTGTTGAATCCGACCGCGCCGCCATCATCGTCCACAGACCTAACTCAAACCGTCGCCCGCAATCAGTCCTTACAGGCTAAGTATTACCATGGGAAACACAGAACAGACTTCACAGAAAACGAGGATGTATGGATAACCAAAAATTCAAATAACAAAAAACACAGTTGGATACAAGGAAAAATAAGAAAAAAAATCGGCAATATAATGTACGTGGTTTACGTGCCACATTTGGAATGCGAAGTCACCAGGCACATCGACCAAATAAGGACAAGACTACACTCATCATCAAACGACGACCAGGACTGGGACCCAGACGTGGTACCCGATTTAGCGTCACTAGTCGCCAATCACCATGAGCCCGTCACGCAGCCAGAAGAGGGAGGAGGGTCGATAACGGACCCCGGATGGGGAACTCCGGCGACTCCGCCGCGCGTACCAGTAACTCAAAGGCGGCAGGAAATTAGTCCGACCTTCTCGACACCTACAGCGGGTCAGTACGTCAGTGATGATGATGATGACGAACAAACGGAAACAACCTTAGATTAATTAGTGTAAATTTAGATATAAATAGGATAAGAGTATTGCCTAGCATGAGGGGAAGGGATGTTATGTATGTGTACGAGTGCTATGTAGGCGAGCGGGCTGCGCCCCGCTCCTCCCCGCGCCGGGTGGTACCTTCTTTGAATATATCAGTGTGCAACAGACTAGCGAGTTTGATTGACAAGTATCACCGTCCTTCCGCATAAATACTTCCATATATAACACATAGACATAAAGTTCACTTTTTATTTAACAAAAAAATAACCCTAACGGACTGTTTTGCAAACGAACGGACGACGACGCGACGGACGAGATAGTTGCCTCATTGCGTTCTAGACTGTTTAATCATAGACGTAAAATATAAAATCGCACTAAATAATTCGAAGACTGGTTTGTACAACGAAGACTGTTTGAACCCAGGACGTAAAATGGTTTCATCGTCGCAGAATACAAAACGGTCTTTGAAAACGGTTCGTCGTCGTAACGCCCACTCCTATTGTGCGACTTGAATTGCACTTTATTGTTATTGTGTAGCAAGAGTCGCTTTTTATTTAAATGATTTTGTGGAGTGTCCCATCTCTATTAATCTGTGACATTACACAGAACTCATATCATAAAACTAATCATAATAGTAACACGATTAAGTTATTATAGTACCCATTGTGTGCTGGTTATGACTGGCGTTAAACACGCACTTCCAAGAATAAATGACAAGGCTTTTAATATGTTAATGGCTCCATTTCGGTACAGTAATGTAATGAACGATGATATTCTTGGCGGTTTTACCTGTGAATTTGTAAGTGGAGTATGTTGTTAAGTATAATCAGTCTATTATGTTGCCAGTGATGATACACGGGTCGCCTTTCTGTGAGAGGGAGTGGGCCGTAATCCACCTCGCTGGCTCAGTGCGGGTTGGCGGATGTCACGTCTTCGAATTTTTGGTTCTAGGACATATCGGTTACGTCACGATGTTTTTCTTAATCGTTTTGAGAACCGTAGTGATGCGATAAATGGAAGTGGTAGTGGTAGTGGTGGTGGTAGTGGTGTTTTCCTTAAGGCGACGATAACCGACTTTTAATAATTTTATACTGAAGATAACGTCTAAACGAGTGGTTTTAATGATTTGGAAACAATATATGTTAAATTAGAGAATTTTCTAAATAACTTAGTATATGAATATTTTAGATTATGTTTATATTACATAGTGAAATAAATTTGTAAAGTTATGTCTAACGCGGATAAAAAACTGAGAATCAAACAAAATCTGTCAAGCGTATTTTTCTGAAATTTAAGTTTACGTGTTTTATTAAAATACCTTTTGTTTTATTTACAGTACGTTAATAATGCGTCTTATTAATTTACAATATAATAATAATTTACATACAGGATGTTTTTGTTAATGTACAGTCCGCAAGAAAATGAGCCATTTTCACAAAAACTTTTTTTGATGCCAATCGATCCTGTTTCTTATAAGGATCAAAAACGTTAACGGACCAACTGAGGTTTGAGAACTAGGAAAGTCAGAAGTCGCAAAAAACTTTTCCCAAACATTTCGTAGGAAATGAGGCTCCCAACTTACTTTTTAACTATACATGGATAAACTGGCCGCTACAGTAAAAACTGGCCGAAAATTAACAAAAATATAATAAACTTTTATAGTTTTATAGTTTTATTTACTTTGGGAACAGAATTTAGATAGTTTGTTGTTTGTGATCTCGTTAATTTTGCAAAAAAAAATGTCCTTCAATAGTTTAGAACGTTTAGACTGTTATGGGAAAAGTTTTTTGCTTTTGCGATTTCTGGATTTTGTAGTGGCCAGTCTATCCATCATAAAAAGTAAGTTGGAGTCTCATTTCTTCCGAAACGTAGGGGAAAAGTTTTTGCGATTTCTGACTTTTTTAGTACTCAAACCTCAGTTGGTCCAATAGAATTTTTTGATCCTCATAAGAAACAAGATCGATTGGCATCGAAAATAGTTTTTGTAAAAAAAGCATATTTTCTTTAAAATCTGTGAATGGGAATCAAAATTTCTCAGAAAAATAAGGACATTCTCTTGAAACCGTTTTTCTTTAATTACAACGGATAAGGTACCTACCGTTACTGCCCCGTCTCTATAAACCAACCTGTTTATCATTCAATAATAAATATGAAACAAGAACAAAGAACTCTAAGTAATGATCATGTTAATGTTTTGCTCAGTGAAACGTCGACTTGCAGTTCGTTTTTCCGCGTTGTATCTCCTGCTGTAAGACTTAACTACACTTTAACTAACAGAGAGCGGTAATTTGTACTTATTCTTCTTTTTGAAAATAACATTTTATGAGAAAGTATGCGATGCTAATCCCCAGCGGCGCGCGGCGGCGCGGCGTCCGACTTCGCAACGATTCTGAATGCAGCTAATGAGCAGCTTCGAGTTACGTACGCGTATTCAATTCAGCTTAAAATGTTTATACAATTCTTTAGTACTTTAGAGAAAACATAAAATTTTTGTAGTAGGTACCTACCCTAATAGATGTTGTCTTTCGGTATTTCTTAATCTTTTCTGGTATTATTGTCTGCATTCCTTCGCTTGACCTGTCAATATTATGACAAACGGTTTTCGTAAACTACATTAAAATCCATAAAAGTGTTACTTTGTAGTACAGGCTAATTTTGAATTTATGGGAAATATTTTAGGGATGATGTTTTTTTTAGCTAATTCAGAGTATTGGCAACATAGTACCTACCTACTATGATGAATATAATATTATATATAAATAATATAATATTATAATATACTGACTGCCTCGTTGGTTTAGTGGTCGCAAGCGCTACTGCTGACTATGACGTCCTGGGTTCGATTCCCAATTGTGGCGATAAGTCTCCTTTTTGAGGAGTGGCTAGAGAGGCGCCACGGCGTCCTCACTTTCCACCTGACACAGGTCCTCACCGGACACGGTTGTTTCGGGAGGTTCCTGTTTCGGATTAGGCGGGCGGAAACGCTCGGGTGTTACCACTGTGTGGATCGCCCAGAGGACACGGTGGAGCATACGGTGGAGGTCTGCCCGGCTTGGGCAGAGCACCGCCGTCTCCTCATGGAGGCGATCGGCGGTGGCGATCTCTCGCGTCCGGCCCTGGTCCAGGCCATGGTCCGGAGCGAGAGTGCATGGAAGGCAGTCACGTCCTTCTGCGAAGCAGTAATGCTCGCGAAGGAGGCCCTGGGCAGTGGGAATCGGTAGCCGATACCCGGCCACCGTAGGCACGGGCTTGCGGACGGCGAACTATGGGAAGCTCGCCGTCCGGTAAGGACCAGTCCCGGGTCGTTGGCGCGTTGTACTCCACGTGCGCCTTAAAGAGATGTCAGCACGCACTGACGGGGTCCGGGTGGCTCACAGGCAACTGAAGGAACACGGGTGGGTTTTAGTCAGTATAAGTGTGACACCCGCTCCACCCAGAGCGGGAGAAGTTGGGCAAAGTGTTATTGGGTTTTTCCATTAGGAATTTCTCAGTAGCAGCCCGGAGTCTAGAATTGTGCTCGGTTGATGGCAAAAGGCTCGCCCCCTATTACATGGGACTTAAAAATAACTAGCGAAATGTGGCTGTTCCTACTGTAGGTACACCTCTGCCTAACCTTTCTGGGAAACAAGGCGTGATGCTATGTTATGTTATAATATACAGAGTGTTTGGTGCATCGTGTGCCAAATTGAAATGGTCGACTGAAGGGATCATCTGCTATCCTTTCAGACCCCTTTCGCATTCCGTGTGGACTTCTTTTATCAACTTTTTATTGTTTTATTAAAAAAAGACCCAAATTAAAAAAAAAATTGTTCAGTGAAATCTCCAAAAGGCTAGTTGATACTTCCCGTGACCCAAAGGCTGGCTTTTACCTTGGCCAGAGGCTAAGCATTGCCATACAACGTGGCAATGCCGCCAGTCTCTTGGTACATTACCAGTTGACAGCGATGCAGAGGAATTTTTCGACGCCATATTTTAGTTTATTTTGTTATTAGTTTTATTTAGTTTAGGTTATTATATTTTTACTAACTAGAGTTAGTTACCACCTAAGTACACATTATAATTTAACATTCAAATACAATTAAAAAAAAAAAAAATTATAAGGTGTAGACTCTGAATTTTAATTTTATCTAAATGTGTATTATTTTAGAGTACTTTGAAATGCAAAATTAGTGACATTAGTCATCTAGTTTTTATTTATTTTTTGATTTACTCGCAAGTGTAAAACTTAAATTAAAGCTGTACATGTTACAGCTGTTTCATCATCATCATTTCAGCCGAAATAAGTCCACTGCTGGACATAGGCCTCCCCAAAAGGGGGGAAATTTGCCATAATCGCCACTTTTGGCAGGCGGGTTGGCGATCGCAGTTTGGTGTTAAAAATGCATAGAAAACGCTGCTGCCCATTCTCTAGTAAGTCCCTTAGTCGCCTTTTACGGCACCCACGGGAGGAAATGGGGTGGTGCTATTCTTTACGTCCGGTACCACATGGTAAAAAATAAAAAAATACCAAAAGCCACCGGGATCTTCCAACTTCCTCAAAAATGATCTAGTCTATCCTCTTGCTAATGATGTGTCACATGCCATAAACATGTTTTAACAACTTTGTGAATTCGCTAGAATTTAATAAAATAATCACGAAAAACCTCTAGAAATGCGACGTTGCCAGCCCGCGCGGGATGAACGCTCTTAAAACAAGCAGTTGCTATGAGTACGTTACCTGGTTTTTTATTTTAATTAACGCGACACATCAGTAGGTAATGACTGGCAATGAGTTTAATGGGACAAATTGTAGCACTTACTTTAACGGCACGTAATTATACTAAATGGTTCGTTTACGTTTATAAACGTAGGAAACGTTATTTATGTGGTTCAGAGGTAAACAAGCTGATGGTAGTTCAAATGATGACTGCCATTTACGGACATCTGCTAAGGTACGGCGCAGGTGTATTACCATCCTAAAGGACTTGACACTGAAATTTCTCACGTTAAAAATTAATAGCAACGCTATTCATTAAGGTTACAAATTAATATAGTATAGCCAAAGAGATTTTATTACAAGTTCATACATACTAAAATGCGAAAAGACTTTTTCCCCAACCTAATATATGTTAAATAGGAAAAAAAAAAAAAACCACTTCAAAATTGGTTTTGCTTTTGAATTAAGAATCATGTCCCACCCTGATTCGATCTTCTTAAGGATAAAAAATAAATACATTATGATCTACTTATATTTTGCATAGACGTCCGTTTTACATTTATTTAACTTTCACGTAGACATTCGAAAAACAAATGGTGATAATATAATCACATTTGTCTACCTGCTCGCAGCTCAACTGAATATTATGATTGATAGGAAGTGGGACCTACCTAGAATTTCGAAAGACCAAAGTACATACAATCAATCAAAACAGACGTTCGTCTAGACTAGAAACACTTTATTCCAGTGTCAAAATATTTACTATGAAGACAAATAGGCCTGTTTTTTTTTTTTTTTTTATTAATTCTGCATTTTTTTTTTTCAATTCTTTATTTCGATCACATGAAACTCAATGTAAGATATTCGGAGAGTCAGATGTTGTAAACGGAGGTGTCGGAAGGTTACCACGACTAATTAGTAACCAGTGAAACACACTTCAGTGCATTTTTTTCATTCTATTTCATTAAGAAAAGGACAGAAGTTAAATTTTAGTTTAGTCCTGTGAAATTAATCAGCGCCTGTCACTATTCCATACAAGTTTAGACGTGATTAAAAACTTGCCGAATAAAATTACGTCAATTAACGTCAAGCGCTGATTAATTTGACAGGATTAAACTAAAATTTATCTTCTGTCCTTTTCTTAATGAAATAGAAAGAAAAAGATGCACTGAACCCCAATTCACGGCACGGTTGGCGCAGTGGTTAAGCGATTGACTGCTGCGCTGCGTGACCCGGGTTCGATTCCCGCACGCAAAAAATATTTGTATGACCTACAAGTAGTTGTTCCGGGTCTGGCTGTTTGTGTATGTGAGTTTAAATGTTTGTAAACGCACCCACGATACAGGAGAAATTCCTAGTGTGGGGCAACGTTAAAAAAAAAAACAAAAAAAAAGGGAATCGGCACCACTGTCAGATTTAACACTATATTGCTAACAAATACACGATACATAATTACAGTCACAATAAAATCACAATCACACTCAAATTTTGGTATGACCACCTTGGTATACTCCATTTATAACATGAGACAAATAACTGTTCTCACCCTTTCGTTATTTCGATGTAAACGTTTAATAAACTTCGTTATTTTACGATAAATACTAAGCACTATAATATAATTACCATTTACATTTTAAAAAAAAAAAACTCTAAAGTGCAGTAATTTCAACAATATTACACAATAACTGTCGTTATTTAGCCGTTATTTGTCTAATGGAAATGGAGTATAGATGACGAAAGCGATATTCCAAAGTAGTATTCCGTTATTGATTAATTTTCTACCGTTATCGACAAGATATTGCTGTTGTAATAATAGGCCGAATTTAGCGCGAGTAGATTTGTTTTTGGCTTCTCGTAGTTCAACCTTGGAGGTTAATGTCTGCTTAACTAGACTGTGTGTACCCCAATAAATTAAGTCCCCCAGCCAGGGCAAAAACTTAAAACTAAGCGACTACACGCTAAGGGCACCCCTGTACGGACTTCGGCTTAGGGCGTCGCTGGGGGAGGTCAGCAAGGGACGGGCTGGATCAGATCGTGATTATTTGGGGATGAATTTAAGGCGCTACCCCGAGCAAATCGCGTTTTCAGAGGTTTTGAGCAACTTTACCTTATTAATTAAGAGAAATAAACTACATCTAAAAACACATTATTAATGTACGTTAACCTATCATCACATTTCATGTTCTTATTTATTTTTATGTGTTATAAGTACATTTGAAATCTCCGTGTAAAAATTACTAAAATTATTGATTGCATGCATCTTTTGCTAAAGTTGACGTTCCATTCATTTGAGAGTTACACTAATGGATAGATAATTTAAAAATCTTAATAATTCAGGTTTAATTTAATTTCAAAAGATCACTCTTCTTTTTTTATTTAAATAATTCCAAAAATTGCGTGAATTCGGCGTACGCAGGGAGCGGGACAGAGCGTCCCCGCTGTGACGGGATAGAGAAGGACCATACACTCACGCTAGGAGATCGCCTTAAAGCTACCAGCTCAGCGGCGCGGGCTGGCTCGAGCAAGGGACCGGGCGGGGATGGACAGGGACGTCGCGGCGGGCCTCGTCGACGAGGACGGAAGGACGGTTGTCGATGAGCGTGCTTCCTAACAGTGCTAGTAGAGGGACTACTCTTCTGGAGGAGAGTGGTAGGGTTATCGAGAATGGTGAGAGTATGCCTCGGTCGGCGAATCTTACTAGTGCGGGAGGGAGTGTATCGGGCGGCATCGCGGGTAGGTGGGCGATGTGCTGATTTAAGTACCTGATTCTGGAATCATATTATATATTCATCATTTGTCTGGCCTTTTCCCAACTAAAGTTTTGTATTTTCATATGTTTGTATGTTATGAATAAACTCAAAAACAGTAGTTTTTGAGTTTATTCATATACATTTTTTAAATCGGTCTAGTAAGACCGATTTAAAAAATTCTTTCACCAGTAGAATGCTATATTATCACTGAGTAACATAGGCTATAATTTATAAAGATATCATTTATAAGGCGCAGGCGAAGCCGCTGGCGAAAACTAGTATTATATAAAATATTTTACATTTGAAAATTTGGATGTTTGTTACTCAATCACGCAAAAACCGCTGAACGGATTTGGAATAAATTTGGTACACAAATAGTTTATAACCTGCATTAACACATAGAATACTATTTATTCCGCTAGTGTCAAAGTCAAATCATTTATTTCAAATAGGCACGTAAAATGCACTTTTGAACGAGAGATTGTCTCCGACCTTTTTTTATTTTTATTATTTTTATTAATCAAAAACAATCTTTTTACAAACATTTGTTGAGGTTCAAACATACCACACAAACCATCGCGGGTTTAACAGCGGTATGGCCAGACACGGCAACTCGGTGCCACTAAATATTAATTATAAATTAATTAACAAGTAGGTAGCTAGGTTGGTACGGTGGCCAGCACACCAGGCCACACGAAACCGTCTAATCTCTCCAAACGATTTCAAACCTTAAAATGATCGTGGTTAAGATCAAAATCGAATGAGAAAACTCGACCATCTGCGTTAACCTGATGCGCTGGAGACCTTACAATTTATATTTTTATTTTGTGATAGACACTATCTAGATCGCACTGCAATCTAGAAAGTATCTTTTTAATACCTTTGAGCAGTTCTTCGTATTTATTACATTGCGGATTTCCGTAGGTATCATATTCCGTAGGTACCTCCAAGCGAGCAAAGCAGCGGGCAAAAGTTAATACTAAATAATCACATTTTGGAATCGTTGTTTGAAGTCGTAATCATAATAAACTCAAAGGAAATATTAGTGATTATTTTCCTTGAAGACTGATAATTTACAAAACAAATTTAAATCATCTCTCGTCTCACAGCAATAGAAATACATTAAATCATTCAATTCAAATCGTCTAGCTTTGAGCAAACATTTTGTATCTACAGTTATCGTTCAATCTATCCCTTAGGAAATCAGTTTAATGCTCCTCACAATACTAGTATCAACCGCCATCTTTATAGGCTAGTCTCTAACACTTAAATAGAGTGTTGATAGTCGCATCATTAATCTTTGCTGGACCCGGCTCATTTACTATTTGATTTCGTAGACCAGTCACCATAGATCTTTTGTTAAACCTAATCAATGTCGAAAGGGTATATTTAAAGAATGACGCCGGGGACAGGATCAGCCCAAGTTCGGCTCGATTAATTTTAAATTAATTTCGTATTTAGCGAGGGTCGCGGTCTATTAAAGCCCTGGCAGGGATTTGAGCAACTTTACCGTAAGGTTGCGTAAAAGGTCAGATTTTTATTTGATAAGGTAAGTGACATAATTAGCAGATAGTCCTTCTGATACTATGTGGTCCTTTTCAGGATGGGACGAATCCTGAAGTGCATTACACATATTTCTCAGATTTGTTACTGTAGTTGTAATTGCAATCATGTCATTAATCTTTTATTTTGTGAATGTGAGAACGTTGTAGGCCTAGTAGAGTGTAGATTTGTTGCCACTTTTGTTAAGTACCTGGTAATTTTTGAAAGGCCTACACTGTCCTCCCATACCTATTAACACTGTTATTTGATAATATTGTAAAGCCAATTATTTTTAAAAGAGTAACCGTGGAGTTTCTTGCCGGCTCTTCTCCGTAGGGAATGACTTATTGGAACCGTGCACCTAGCTTCTGACGTTTCATAAGTGCCCATGTAGGTTTCTATGAAATAAAATATATTAATTACGATTGAAAAGAAACTGAGAGAGAATGATTGAACATCTGTGGTTGACGAAATATCGTAATTTTTTTTGTAGTCAACTGATTCAACTACCTACTATTTATTTTTGTCTGTAGAGTGTAGTATTACCCGAAATATATCCGTAGTTTACAATAGTAGAACCCGTAGATTATTAAATGGTTAACTAACTTATTAAAAGATAACTAATAAATAAATCAAATGTTTATTGGCTAGAAATACATAATAATGACTATGACAAAAAGGTTCAAAGGTTCAAGGTATCAAAGGTTGTCTGTAAAAGATCGCTTTTAGCGATAAGACCGCCCATTGTGACACCCTATGTAACAGTTGTACATTTATATCTGTAATTTTTATGGTGTACTTACATAATAAAGAGTATTCTATCTATCTATTTATCTATGACTATTGTGTCTCTACATAAATGGCTTGGGTCACCAAGATACAGGTTGTGCCTAATTTGGCGCCCGCTGTTAAATCTGTCAAAAGTCTTCTGTTAGTTACTATTAAAAAAAAAAATATTACTTGTATGTTAAAAAATATGTGTATGTTACGGTTAAATATATTTATTTCTCAAAAGTAGATTACAAATGCACAGAGAACAGGGCCTCAAGTCTGCTATTACAATAGTGTCAGAATGGTCTCTTCATTGTGAGTTTTTGACAGATTTGCCATACAAACACTGTCAAATACTCACAATGGCGAGACCATTCTGACACTATTGTAATAGCAGACTTGAGGCCCAGATGAATAGGTTTAAACAATATTATGCGCCATTAAGCGTAGCTTAAAATAAAATATTGCTACATCATCATTTATTTCATCGTTTCAGCCGAAAGACGTCCACTGCTGGACATAAGCCTCCCCCAAGCACCGCCACCTCGACCGGTTTTGTGCTTCTCGCATCCAGCGGATTCCTGCAGCTTTCATAAGGTTATCGGACCGACTTGTGGGAGGCCTTCCAACGCTACGTCTTCCGGTACGCGGTCGCCATTTCAGAACCTTTCGGCACCGACGGCCATCGGTTCTGCGCGCAATGTGCCCTGCTTGCCCAATGGCATTTAAGTTTGGCAATTCGTCGAGCTATGTCGGTTACATTGGTTCTCCTGCGGATCTCTTCATTTCTGATTCGATCACGTAGGGAAACTTCAAGCATAGCCCTCTCCATTGCCCTTTGGGTGACTTTTAGCTTTCTAATAAGGCCCATTATTAAATATTGCTACACATAGTACTTATGTTAAAACTAACATTATAACAACACATTCACAATAGTTTTGTCATAGGTATCAAACAAAACAAATAAGAATTAGGTAGTTCTGTGCAAGGAACAGCAGAATTTTAGAATTGCTGACGACTCGGACACAATATATTCGAGCACAGTGTCCGAAATGACACATTTTAATTTCAATATTTTTTTCACTGACAATTCGGACACCGTCAAATTATTGAAGTACTGTCAGATAAAAAAGTTTAACCTCCTTACTAATAAACGTTGTATAGCGTCTGTATAGTTATACAACGCTTTGTCTTCTTCTATCAAATATCAAATTACTGACGAGTGAAAGAGAGAAATCGGTGTGTAACTATACAGACGCTATACAACGTTTATTAGTAATGGGGTTAAAATATAATATGTGGAAAAAAAGTTACCAAAACTATTTTAGGGTGGCTTTAAGCATGGATCGGATAACGGTATATTTTTTTTAACCATTTCGTCATAAATAAAAACAGCTTTTTTATTGGTGTCCGAATATATTGTGTCCAAGTCGTCAGCAAGTCAAATTCTAAGCAATGCGGGTTAAATAAATGAATTTGAATTTGAATAAATGATGATATTAGAATGTCATATCATAATGATAACTCGAGCAAAATTTAATTAAGTTTCTCTACTAGTATGAGATTATTATCCTTCGTATCAAATATCAAAACAAAGCTGATTATGTAATTTGTTTCTCCTAGATGAGTACGATAGCTTTAAATTAATTAGAAAAAACATGCAAGCTAATTCCATGACGTCACAATAATGTGGTTAGTACTTAGTGTCAAACTGTAACTGGCGACGACCTTGAATAAACATTGTCGCAAGTTTTTTTTTTTTTGTTTGTCTATGGTTCAGTTGTAAATAACATTAGCTATCTTCAATGTCTGTATGTAATAACTTTTAAATAGAGACGTGTTCTTATCTTTCTGAACATATGTATGACCAATATAATACGTGTTCATGCCGACGGTCCCTACGAATAATCCGCTAAGTACAAATGTCAAATTTTACAGGTGAGCACTTCAAAGTCTTAAACACGTGTATCATGTTCTACTTATTATAAAGCCATGTTTGGAATAAAAGCTTAATATTTTATATATTTTATAAAAAAATAAAAATATAGGTCGTGTAAGTCATTTTTAGTGTATTATTTGTCACTCACATACTCATAAAATGACTACCGTAAACTTACTGAATTACCTCTTCTCTTAATCTACATCGGAAGTTTTTGTAAATTTTGTAGTTACGTGAAATTTCGTGTGTGCATTTAAGGTTCAATTTGGCAACAGAAATATATTTTTGTTAAACTAAACAATAGTATAGGATGGCTTAATGGTCATAAAAACAAAATATGCAAATCACGGATCTATCACTTAGAGTATTGTACGTAGGGACCGTCGAACCTATGTATAACAAATATATGTATACATAATGTACACATATTGCTATACAAAGCTCGCCACATATTGCCCTGTGCGTTTTTGTATCTCTCTTGGTCTGGCTCCTCACCCTAGACATGATCCGGCAAAGTAAACTCTACTGCCACAGACCTACAGTTCGGAGCGCGCAAGCCCCATCACGACGTCAACGCAGAGATACGGCGGTGGGGTTATTATTATTATTTCCTTTATTGCATTTATAAACATATAATTTACATTGTTAAATATTTTTATAAAAACATGCAAAAATAAAAACATTTAAAAATATAGAAAAATAGTAGCCCACTGGTATCGGGAACAGGGTCCAAGCTACCCGGCGGTCAGGGCTCCTGAGAGAGGAACCTCCTTACGATACGCGCCTTGTCCAGAAGTATCGCTTTCTGTATCAAGCCCTTGATCCAGCTACCTAACGAGAGATGATGGCCGAGGCTCTTAGCTATTTATTATTTATCACTACATATTATAAAACAAAGTCCTCCGCCGCGTATGTCTGTCTGTCTGTCTGTTCGCGATAAACTCAAGAACTACTGCACCGATTCTCATGTTGTTTTCACCAATGGATAGCTTGGTTCTCGAGGAAGGTTTTAGTTTTTGTGTACATTTTTGTATAAATTAACGATATTTGTTGGAGGTGTCGGAAAAAAATAAGCCGTCTGGGAGCTTTCAACGAAAACGCTGTCTAAACCCTTTGAGATGTAACAAAATAATGTATGGTGGAATTATGTATCTTATAAAGGTCTTCAAAAAAGTCCGCGATGGTATATGTCTATCTCTTAAGGATAACATACTATATCCATTTTATTGTCTTTTTGTAGGTATTTGTTTGCCGAATTTTACTCTTGGAAATACGATTACGATAACAATACGCTATAATATCAGTAGCTATTAGCCAAATTATGTTCGTAGATAAATAAGCTAGCTACTTATGTGTATTTCAAACAGTGTAAAAGAATATTTATGATAAAAACATTACTAAACACGGCGGCCTTATGATCAAAATTTGTGCATTCCAAAACTTTCGTTACTTTTTCACTGACATATTTATCACTTTTCGATAAACTAACACTCAATACGAAATCTACACTTATTTCTCAGTAATTCTGTATAAGATTCTTCTAAGATTAAACCGTTTTCTTATTGAATCCATTACTTAACGCAAGTATAACCTTGATGAATGTTTACATTAAGCACCGCGCCACACCGCCACACGACCACAGAGTACAGACGTATTTTGTTTTCTTTTTTTTTCGTTCATTTAGTGGTGTTCCCGCTAAAATGTCAACCGGTCAAGTATTAGTCGATTAATCGAATTCTACAGCCAGATCGTGTTGCAAGTACAAAATAAATGTCAAATATTTCGTCCAATTGCGAACGTGACCCTGAGAAAAGTTATGCACCAACCAATGGTGTTCATTAGATATTTCAAGCGTTTTATCAGCACAAATGTTATGCGACATTTCGAAGGATTTCGTTTTGTTTTCACATCGTTGGTACTTACGTGAATTATTTTAAAATTATTATTTGTGTCGCACTTTTATTTCGTGTTGTAATTTGGTACAATTGATTGCTTTAACAATTTGAGTGAAATTTCGTATTTTGATTTTGTGTTTGTTATCTCTACGTAAAGACTCATTCACGTTCAGAACATAAGTACTTTTATTATATTAAATCATTTGTTTCGGTTTCTATTCACATAGTGAATCACATTAAAATTAATATTAAGTTAGAATTTTGAGATATAGCCTGGGATATGGACATAGGGTACTTTTTATTGCGATAACCGACATCCACGCGGGCGAAGCCGCGGGCAAAAGCTAGTTATTATTATAATAAGCAAATCGTTTTACAAAAAATGGGAAAAATGTTGTTGTCTATCATAATTATACATTATTGACAGTAAGTACAATATTGAATTCAGCTATTTATTTGTATAATTTAAGTTTTAACTTATTTGAACTGAAAACTTTACCCCTTAAAACTTTAAGCTTTCAATCAAGTGCTTTAAATCTTTTGTTTAATTTCCAGAGAGATTTTAACAATAATAAAGAATGCTCTGCTTCTAAATTACTAAAATAAAAAACAAAAGCAATTTGAGTAGGTAGGTATCTACTAATAAATCCTCTTCTTATGCAAGCTTCAATTTTAACTAAATACTGTGTACGTTTTAAAATGAAAGAAATTGATTAAAAACATATAACTAAATTGATGCTCTTGAACGCGGTTAATATTTTTGAAATGAAAACTTCTTTAGGCGCGTTGAGCACTTTTTGGGTGAACAAAGATCATGGAACTAGCGTCATCGTCACCGAACGCTCTCCATGAGATATATGTATACTGTGTATGTATGTGTACTTTTTGTGTTAACAAAAATCATGGAACTCGCGTCATAGTCACCGAACGCTCGAAATTAATAATCTAATAGCTCGACGATACAATTCACAAGTTAATTAGTTTTCACTTCTATCGGCAGTACCCAAAGACTGCCGATTTTTTTTTTCTCAATAAAAATCAGTATTTCAAATTCAATATTGACAAAGTAAATCTATGCACCTTTTGGGCATTTTTCCCGCTGACAGCGATGCGGATGAATTTTTTGATGCCCAATGAGATCTTTCCCTTTTTTGTTTTCCTTACATAATAATAATTTATAAATATTTTAGTGCTAGATTGTATATTATATATATATCGACGGTCCCTACGTACATAAAGACATTTCAAAAACCGAGGTTTACAGGAAAGTGTTATTTATGTTCAAACTGCTCTAGAAATAATTGTATGTTCAATTTGTAAATAACGTTAAATACGTAATATTAAAAAAATATAACTATACAGGTATGTGCATATGGAAAATCTAAACCCAATTGGGCAATTAAATAAAATAAATTATTGACATGTCTTTATGTACGTAGGGACCGTCGATATATATGTTCACTTCACCCGCGTGGCTTTTTTCTAAAATAAAAGTAACCTAAGTTACTCCTTCATCAGCTCTCTGCTAGTGAAATTCCCGTCGAAATCGGCCCAGCCGTTTCGGAGATTAGCCGGAACAGATAGGCAGAAATACAGACATAAAACTTAAAAACAGTTTTTTTTTTTTTTTGTATACCGCGTGTAAAGTTGTTATTTTGACATTACAAAAAGACACACATTTTATAGATTTGAAAGTTAAAATGAAAAATTCAGAACAAGTTTAGAAACGTTTAATTTGAATTTATTTATTTATTTAAACTTCATGTACAATAGTGGTACATAGGCGGACTTAATGCCACAAGGCATTCTCTACCAGTCAACCTTTGGGTTAAATATAAAAACAGTGATAGGGTACAAAAATAATGTCTAAAATACTAACTTCTTGATTACGAGAATTTATATAGTTTTTATGTTTTATTTATTAATTTATCTGATGTCTCTAAAATTCAATTACCCTGGAAAGTATTGGTATAGAATAAGTATAAGTTAGAACTTAAATCAAGTATTTTAGTTCTGAAACAACTTTTAGTTTCAATTACTGTTAACACTTTTTATGTACTTTTACCACAACAACCCTTTTTAGGGTTCTGTAGTAAACAAGTTTCGCCATATCCGTCTGTCTGTCTGTCCGCGGTTTAGCTCAGAGGCTCTTAGTACTACAAAGCTGTAACCCTAGTAGCGTTTCTTGTTGGCACTCAGTTCCAACCAAACGCCAACAAAAAATGCTACTAGGGAATTTGGTATGGGTACACATATTTATCACACTACAAAGTGGTAAAAAAAAAAAAATCTTCCTCGTACCTCCCCTGCACGTAAAATAAGGAAGATTTTTTTTTCTCGTCTATCCCATGATGTGGGGTATCGTTGGATAAGCCTTCAAAAATATTGCGGTTTTTTGAAAACCATTTTGCAATTCTGGAATCCGTTTGCGTAATATTAAGCTTTAAAGTGCAACTTTTGTTAGAGTCAAGTGTCCTCTGCCAGATCAACGTTTGTACTTGGGTGTGTTAAAAAATTCACAGCAGTAGTATACAGTAACGAAGTTAAAAGGAAAACTATCAAAGCTAAGTAGGCTTCACAAGTTACCGAGTAATAGTCGACCAACTTACATTTACAGTTGAAAAACATGTTCTCCCATAGAAGAACAGGTTTTTCAACTACAATGTTAACACTTTGTCTGTCCAGGCAAAATTTAATACATACCACGAGACGTCCGTATTATTTTTTTCGATATCTTTTTTTGTAAATTTTTTTGGGGTTTTAATTTCCATGTACCCTTCCTTCAAAAACAAAAAACTAGTTCAAACTTCCAACTCACAAAAGCCAATGTAATTTGTATTATCTAATGCATTACATGTAATGCACAAAATGCATTACATATAATGCACAGACAGTCAACGTGTTAATATCTTAATCTCAATCTTTCTTTTTTTTTACTGCGCTTAGAGGTATTTCTGTCGGATACATTGAGAGGACTACCTTTGTAAGACGATTAAAATGTCACGGTGTATAATGAAAAAACTCAAAAAACTCATCAACCGTCGGGATGTTGTATATACATATATGCTAGTCTCGCGGTAAACTCTGATTGCGCGATGCAGGATTTGTGACGTCAGGTATTTGATGCGGAGTTCGCATCTGGCGTTGTAGATACCGCCACACTTCTATCACTCCGAACTCCTATCCTAAAATATACTAATTATCGAACATAAATCTTGATACCTACTATGAAATACATCTCAAATGATCAATCTCCCTTAACAGCTATAGACAGTGTTGATCCAAGGTTCAGCTTCTTATACAAAGGATTGGCGGCGTTATCGTGTGACGTCATGTTTTCTATTGCCGTAAGTATTGGATTTGCAAGGCGCCTTAATACTTCGAGGTCGAATATCGTTGCGCATAGTCTTTCCGCTATAAATCTGCTGTGTGCGAAAATTTTATTCTTACGTAAAATAGCGACAATCTAAGAAGTCGGATTTGACGTTTCTCATTCTACATGCCGCGATAACTTTGTATGAACGTCTACGTAAGAAATCGAGAAATCCATACTATATATACTATATACTATACTTACTATAATATTATAAATGTGAAAGTAACTCTGTCTGTCTGTCTGTATGTTACGTTTTCACGCCTAAACCGCTGAACCGATCGTCATGAAATTTGGCAGAGATATAGCCTGGGATATGGAGAAGGACATAGGCTACTTTTTTACGCGATAACCGACATCACATGATAATATGAAAACAAAACGTAGCCTCGCGCCATCGCGCGACAGAGACCGAGAGAAGAGTCGATAAACACCTCATGTATTAAAATCCATCGTAACAAGAAGTTAGTGTGCTCAATATTCCGTAGCTATTGTTTAGCTTTATTAGAAAAGTATAAGTAGGTAGGTAGGTATGAGTGGAAGCTACTCATTATTTATTATCAACGGCGACCACTTTTAATTATACCTTTTGTCTGTTTGTGGAAATCGATACCGTTTGTATATTGCCTATTCGAACCGTGAATGCAAAGCGTTCGGTCCTTTATTCAGAAAATAGAGAGTTTATTTCAATTTTTAAAGTGTATTTTGTAACTTCAATGCGAAGCTTTGGTAGGAATAAAATGGCAACATTTGCGTCCGCTTATTAAGATCGTTATAGTACATGTACTAAATGAATTTCTGTATGCTATCTGCAAAGACCAGTTTAAATGTGAACTAAGTAAATAGTGAACGATACAGACGGCAGCGTCCTCCTGCCTGAAAAGTAAAACAAAATTGCTGCAAGCTTGATTAGGCCATTTCATTGTGTTTTTCTCAATTTTAAAACTATCTACGCTTAGTAGGTAAATTCATGGAAAATTATTGTAAAGAAAATTGAGATTCCACGTCAATTTGTCCTTACGGTAGTTAGATGTATTACAACGAACATCCGAATCGGTACACGTTCGAAACAAAATCCTGTGCTCATGCACGGTGTCCAAATCTTTTTGCCGCTCCTTTTTACGTTGAGAAATAAAACAAAAATACATAGGAATATTTTATTTGAACAAATTTCTCAGGCTCTGTTACAATGATCACAGATGTCTGATCATCCTTTTTCATAGGAATAGAACAATAAAAGACCCCCAGGTTGATGAGCGTATGTAAGCGTTAGGGCTCGTACACATATAGCTCCGTTTTTACTGGATCCGTTTTAACCGATCAGAATTGGACCGGAGTGACATGATTACTGAATCCGGAATACTGTTTTGTGTGTGAACTCGCTCATACAACTACATGAGCCATCAAATAACGGACCTGTAAAACGGATCGCTATGTGTACGAGCCCTAACTCTTCCGGCCGAGAGCTGTAAGTAGAAATAGTCCTTACGGTGGTCCAATTCGGATGTCCCCGATAGTACGTGCCCGTGACTGTAGGACCAGTGATGGCCAACTGGTACCGGCCACGAGTTTTGTTTTTGAGAGTTGTGAGTCGTAGGTTCAAACTCAGACAGGTGCTTTACTTTGTGTAAATTATTTTATCACCATTGCTCTCAAAATTGTGAAGGAAAACATCGTGAAGAAACGGCATGTCTTAGAACCAACCATTTGAAGACATGTTACATCTACCAATCCGCACTGGACCTACGTGATGGAATACGGCCCACTTCCTCTCTCCCATAGGAGGAAAGTATCCCAGCAGTGGGAATATGATAGACTGATAATGCCCGTGACTGTACCTTAGACTATTACGTCATTATTATTATATTCTTTTCTGCAATGTTAGGCACGTCACTTGCAAACGACGCAAAGAAAATAGAGGAGATGCCATTTTGCGGTCTCTTACATAATATTTCTCGGTTCGCGCCAAGAATAGTTTAGACGGATTTTATATTGAAAATTGAGTTCGATTTTCATTCTACGGACTGAATTTTATTCAGCCTTATTCCAGTCAATGTTCTAATAAAGTTTAAAGACTTGTTATGTGATATTAAATTAATTTATTATGATTGGCACCTTATTGTTGCACTTTTTTGATGCGCCATCAAAGTGATAATTAATGAGAAAATTACCTTCTCTGTACAATATTTACAGTACAACTATTTTCTTCCCATCCGTCCGTCGTTTCGTTTCATGTTTTCGTCCCTCGGCAAACTTCGTGTTTCGTCAGTCGTCGGACTTGGTGCAGACATCTCTTTCTCCTCTCGCTCCCTGCACTAGATGCAGACCGGACGGAGCAGGGCAACTGATAGAAATCCGACGACTAGTGGTAGACAAAGTACTAAACACGAAGTTTGCCGAGGGACATTAAGAAAATAGTTGTACTGTAAATATTTATTTATTTATTAAAACTTTATGCACAAGTAAAAAAAAAAAACTGTACAAAGGCGGACTTAATGACTGAGGCATTTTCTACAAGAGAAATAACGATTGGTAGGGGAGAAAACGAATAAGCGCTGGGATGATTCAGCTAACTTCTTACGAATTTGTTCACGTGCCTTCGCTTTAAATGATATCCGACTGGTTGCCATCCTGATATTCAGAGGAAGCGCATTCCAAAGAAAGACCGCTTGGACAAAGAAAGAGGAGTGAATAAAACCAGAGCGGTGAGATGGACATCGTAGAAGACGATTGTTGGTGGAACGAATTTTATTTTTATTTAATATTGTACAGAGAAGGTCATAATAAATTAATTCGGCGGCAAACTTCATGTTTCGTCAGATTTCTATCAGTTGCCCTGCTCCGTCCGGTCTCCACCAAGTGCAGAGAACGACTGATAGAAATCCGAGGACTGACGAAACACGAAGTTTGCCGAGGGACATTAAGAAAATAGTTGTACTGTAATTACCTTCTATCAACACTTTAAAAATCGAATGAATTCTGTTCTTTCTTCTCAACTCTATAAATATAAACCTTAGCAATGTCTCTACTTACTTATTGAAAAACAGTTTATTTTCTTTTTACGTTTCGTTTATTTTTTATCTGCTGGCATTTTCCCTTGCGGGCTGCACGGCTGCACTTGTGGGTACTTACGGGTAATAAAGATAACAGTTTTGTACTGTAAAATACTGTTTTAAGATAAGAGTAATAAGTCCCTTAGCGGTCCAAAGCGAGTCTAGCTGTCACTGCGATATTGCACTCTGCAGAGTGGACAACCCTTAGCTGAGAGGTCCCGGGTTTGATTCCCAGCGGGCGCAAAATTTTCGGCTCGGTTTGGTTGGTGGTAGGGCTTGTTCTAAGTCCTGGCTAGCTATCACCATCTTATCTAAGTCTATCGCCATAACAACTATGTTAAAACATTTGTAGTGTTTCGGCAGATATAGGTAAAATAGCCAGTTCCTCTGTAGTTGAGTATTCCGGGTGAAGCTACCTTCGGCCTTATCATTATCTACCAGGCCAAGAGATTCCAGGATTTCAGGCGAAGAGATCCGACATAGCTCGAAGAATTGCCAAACTTAAGTGGCAATGGGTAGGGCACATAGCTCGCAGAACAGATGGCCGTTGGAGCCGAAAGGTTCTGGAGTGGTGACTGCGTACCGGAAGACGTAGCGTAGGAAGGCCTCCCACAAGGTGGACTGATGACCTCGTGAAAGCCGCAGAAATCCGCTGGATGCGGGAAGCACGGAACCGGTTGAGGTGGCGGTGCTTGAGGGAGGCCTTTGTCCAGCAGTGGACGTCTTTCGGCTGAAACTATGATGATGACGCGGTTTTTATTTTTTTCCACAACAGGGATCCCTGTTGTGGAAAAAAATAAAAACCGCTTCCTTCATATTTCTGACTGACCGACTCGTTGACAATTCAAGTGCCTGTAAATGGTTTAATTGACATTAATGCTTTGACTTTGAGTGTGAAGGTTCAGTTAAATTATCACTTTTTTTATTTATCCATCCCGAAAATTTCCGTGATTACATTAGTAAAGAAATAGTGTTGAGTAGTACCCAGCCTAGGTCCCTGTCCTAAATTGATTGTTAAAATCTAAAAACACGTTATTTCTATTACTCATTGGTGTGTCTCGTCGTTGCAAACTTCAAAATCATAATTGTGATAGAAGGCGCCGTACGTTTTGACTTCTGTTTGTGAAATATGGCTATTAACTTGCGCCCTTAACACACACGCCTTAGGCGACTTAGAACAAGGGCTATGTAGCACAGAAAACTCGCAAATTCATAACAAGTTTTCATCTTTTCCTAACAACGTTTCGAGCAAGTCTTGGAGCTGAAACTTTCCTAAGAATAATGTGTAATTAACCACTGAAGTTTCACATTAGCTGAAACTTCTGAACTTACCGACCGCTAAATGTTTACGAACGTTCAAATACAAATTATGATAGTAATGGACCAGTTAGTTGAGACCCGCGGACCTGATGGAGATTAGAAGATTATAAGGGTCATCTTAAGTGGATGTCTTAACCAGGTGCTTAGTCACACGTGGTGTACAATTTGGAAAATGTTCTTATAGCTTTTTTCCGAGTTATGATGTAGGTTCCAAACTGTATCTAGATTGTTACGTATAGTAACAACCTAGATACAGTTTGGAACCTAGTGTAAGGTGTAAGGAAAAAAATATATTTCAAGGGTCTTTTACCAGACTGCCTCAAAAGGAGGGCAATCTATTGCGAGAGTATGTATGTATGTCTATTTTTGGCACGTTGTGTAGCCTAAACGGCTTGATGGATTTACATTAGGTAGGTATGTGATGTCGTTAGATTCATCTTAATTGTGGGAGTGGCATAGGTTATATAATATTTTTATATTCTATCTGTAAATACAAAAAAAGGGAGGGGAAGTTTAAAAAAAATACAACCATATTGGTATCAAATAAATGCTGGTAATGAGTTAATTCCAAATACGCAAACAAACTATAGAACATGAAATAAAGCAAATTATTTAACAAAAAACTCAGTTGCAAAAACTGTTGAGTTTATGATTGATTTATGGTATTGCTAATACGTATATAGATAGATAGTTAAAATATTTCATCTAAACGCTAAACAAACATATTGACTCGGGAAGAACACGACAGCCAGTTATATAATAGACGTGTTCGAAACAGTCATACCCAGATTTTTCTGCGAGGCGATAAGAAACTGCCGCAGTCGAGCTCTGAAGGTACCAAGATATCTAAGATTCCTTATCGGCGGAGGAATATTGTTTCAGTATTTGGATGCGGCGTACCTAAAACTTCCCCTGAAAGCAGCTGTCTTGTGCGATTGGGTGGAGTTTTGCTGCGAGCACTGCCAGCTTGCGCATTCTCTTCTACTTGCGATCCACCTCAGTTTATTGTACAGGTAGGTCGGCTGCTTGTACTTTATAACTCCATATAGTAGGCATTTTAAGCGCAATTTACGACGTGACTTCATCTTGAGAATAGAGTGTTTATTCAAGAATGGTGTTGTGTGACTTCTTGGTGGGATTGAGAAGCAGAATCGAGCGCAGGCGTTTTGCACTCTCTGGAACAGTCGTTCAGTTTTTACCAGTAGTCGAAAGTCCATAACTGTGTCCGCATAGTTTAGATTGGATAG